>CP053164.1:4852630-7277752 GCA_014607495.2 Carposina sasakii
AGAATTATTATTTTCGCCAGCTCTGTTTGGCACCACATACCTATTAAACCTAGGTACAAGTTTAATTAAAATAACTCATTAAATAATCCCAACTAATATTATAAATGCGAAAGTAACTCTGTCTGTCTGTCTGTCTGTCTGTTACGCTTTCCAGCTTAAACCTCGCAACCGATTTGCGAAATTTGGTACAGACAATCTTTAGACCCTGAGACAGAACATAGGCTACTTTTTATTTCGAAAAAAGGGATGAAGGGGTTGAAATAGACGGGTACAACGCCCCCTCACGCGGACGAAGTCGTGGGCGGCTGCTAGTTTATTATAATTTCATACCGTTGTTTGCCTACTTAAATTTCGACCAAATGATAACAAAAAGCAAATATTTATATTAAAATACGCGCCGCATCATTAAACATTGTTCAAAATTGATGACCCAAATGCGCATACATGTACGAGTAGATACAAATTATGAAAATTGCAATACATTAAAGCTCATTCGCGCCATCATTTAAAGGCGCCATAAATGCGGGAATCACGACATACAAAGGCCTGCATGAGGTGGGAGAGGCATTTAAAATTTACAAATGCGTAATTATGCACCCGTATTGTCGCTGGGTGAAGGGTTATGCCCCCTTTCCCCCCACAATGGCTGCTTCCGGGCCTAATGCTATATTTAATTTTCTCTAAGGCTCCCTCATTAATAATGCGAAGTCTGTGACTTAAAGTGGCGCACGACGTGAGTTGAGGATGCGAGAAAATTGCTACGGTGAATACGGCTGTTGTGTTCTTTACCTACTGCTAAATAGATTCATGATATATAGGTTTTAGTAAAACCGTACATCGTGAATAGTACCAAACTAAAATTTCAATAGATTTAGTAATATTGTATTACCGTAATGAAGTTTCATGAACTTTAAGCTAAGTAAGCCTATATAAAACCTAATTACATCTTCTGCAAACTAGAAAGCTGTGTGATTGCATGCATATGTTATAGTAGTTATTAAAAAGTGTAGGTACTTAATTATGAATTTGTTTAATTATTGTAATAATGACTCTTTGTTATTTAAATCTTTCATACCAAAACTAATAGAGATTCATTATTATTTAAAACTAGTGGACGACCGCGATTCCGTCCGCGTGGACTACGGAAAAACAACATTTCGAAATTATCCGGGATAAAAACATTTTCCCGGGATAAATAGCCTATATGTTAAGTGGGACCTGTCACAATATATTCCTGAAAACTGCATCGAAATCGGTTCAGCCGTTTCTGAGATTAGCGTGCACAAACGCACAGACAAACCGACAAACAGACAAAAAATTCAAAAAATCATTGTTTTGGGCACTATTGCGTTGATAAAGGTCTCCTATAATATTTTTTCTAATACCTATATCTTCAATGTACAGACAGCGATCCGTTACATTTTTATTATGTATAGAAGATTTACGAGAATTACTATGTTAATCTGATATAATATACTACTGGTTGAAGTATTTTGTACCTCCTGTACCAAATTGTATCAGTACGCTGAACGTGAGAGTAGATAATTTATCATGATTTCGCAAGGGTTTACGACGTTGCCTGTTAAGGCAGTGGAGATTTTCTAATAAGAAAAACATATTACATACATACATTCTGAACATAACTATGTTTAACGTTAAAACTATGACCAGGTTATTAAGTTGCCCTATTACCTACATTGCTCATAAGGAAAACTTCCCCCTTATTATAAAATTATTAATAAAGAAATGGAAAAAAATCCTCACCCGGGTGGGAATCGAACCCACGACCTCTGCATTCGGTGCCAGCGCTCTTACCACTTATTACCTAACTAGCAAAAGCAAAGCGATAGCGATAAAATTGTACAAAAATCGCTAATTGCTTGTCAAATTCGTATTACGTAAAATTAATTCCAAAGGAACTTTCACATTTCAAGGCGAATATTGTACAATTTTCGCTATTGCTTTGCTTCGGCTTTGCTATTGCTTTTACGTAATCAGGGGGCGTTTTAAGTATTGTATGATTTACAAATCAAGTAAGTTTATCATAAAATAGTCAATTATATTATCCAGCCATGACATATAACTTCTAAACACCATTATTTAACAATTTTAGAATCTACAGAAAAGCTCAAACCAATCAAAATTCTACACATACTCCATGCAAATCAAATCAGGCATCTTAGATTACAAACCCAGGCTTAACCTAGCAAAACTAGTCAGAATTAGGGGATCATTCATAGGTGTTGCAGCAGAAGCCTCGTAAAGGATACCCCGTCAAAGGTTCACTCGATTACACACTGTCTTGCACACCCGGGCACACTATTGATTTGGTCTTTATTAATGCCAGGGGGTAGCGAAATAATCTATTTAATACTTAAGAGTAAGATGCTGGTAAGTGTTGAACTGCTGGGAAAATCTATGATGCAATATTTAAGATACAACTTGGTTCGTAAGACAACTAGGACCAAAATTTATTTACACCGTTATATGATACATCCCTACCTTTTACCTAAATGGCCCTTGGTTCAGGAATGGTACTTTGTTATCATCATTAGACAGAGAATATTTTCAATTGAGTTATTTTGAGTGTTTTAATATTATGAGAGTAGAGTAAATTTCTTCTAAGATTTCAAAAGTATACCCTATACTCTGAAGTCTATACTAGTGTTTGAGCCCTTCGCACACAAGAATTAGCTGAATTAATAAATCGTTATTACCTAATAGATATCATCGCTTGTGTTGTCCTTCATTATCAAAAAAAACTGTGTCAAGGGCATACATTTAGAATGGAAAATAGGTAAGGGGAAGAAATTTATGTTACGATGCATATTCATAAACATGAGCACTGTCTCTGTAAAACTTTGTATACCCAAAGGTATGGCTTCATACGTTTATACTCTACTAGCGGCCGCCTACGACTTCGTCCGCATGAAAGAGCATTACATCCGTAAGAAGCCGGGGCGGGTCTCTAGTTATACATCATACAAGGTTTACACCTTCCTCTTGTTCATTCTATCTATTAAAAACTCGCATCAAAATCCGTTGCGTAGTTTCAAAGATCTAAGCATACATAGGGAGAGACAGCGAAAAGCGCCTTTGTTTTATAATATGTATAGGTGTGATATACGTATGGCAGCATAGTTAACAGCAAAAGTGGCAACGAGATCCCCGCAAGTAGCGACAAACCTAGTTAGGGGGCGTTGGCGGCATCACTCAATTACACACCCTGTACCCATGGCAGCAATACACCCTAAGACAGAATGTGTGTAAAGGCGAAGTACGCTGCGAATTTACAGATCGGTCTAACTTTCGATAGATAAATTCTTCATTGCACATAGACACGAATGTGTTCTCGAAATGAGGTATCCAGTTTGTAGGATTAAAAACTAAATCCCACAACCACGTTCAGCTTAGCGGGGTTAGATGTAACATTACCAGTAATAATAACATTCTTCGTTAAAATACGAGTATAATTCTATACAGCATCTCTTATATAGGTAGTTGATCAACTAAAGTTAACTTGAAGTAAGCCAAATGTAATTGGTAACGGGTACCTACAAGGCAATAATAGTGGAAATGATATTAAAAATGTCTCAAAATTTCAGTTCACGCTATACAGAAAAAGACGACTATTTTATTATTGAGAGAATACCATTAACGTAGTAGATAAAAGTGAGCTAAAGAATATGAAATTTTACCGACGAGGAATTGAATTTCCTATCTTTATCAAGTATTGGAAAGTCCGTAATAAGGAGCGCAATGCCTAGCAACGTGTCACGATGGTGATACGCGTCGTGGGGGCGTCGAGGGGCGACAATCTCAAAATAAAAGTAAAGAACCTTAATAACCAACCGATTTCCATTGATTAGTATCTGAAAATCTAAAGTTGATGCTATCTCTATTTTAATCAAGTTTTAGAGAAAGACACTATCAAATTTATCCTTCAGATAGGCCATCTGAATGTTGGAAAAATCAGGCCTTATGACCATAAAGGAGCAGGATAATATGATTATTATTATATCCAACATTTTTCTTTGCTTGATTTTCAAAAACATATAGGTAGAAGGCAAAGTTGGCAACACAACGCTAGTAATTAAAATGCTAAAATATCAAAGTCACAAAGATCTTTAAGATCTTTCAGCTTTTGCTGAAAAGCTTTTACTTATATGCATTACGAAACCTTCTCTACGACGAAAGTGCTTAGTAGAGCTCATAATAGCTGGACTGACAGAGCTTGCAAATAGGATCCTCATAAAATAATTAAATACTAGTGCATTTAATGTAAAGTAAATACTTATTATTTTCTTACTTACTTTTGATTAGCAAATATCTCTATTTTATTAAATACTTCAAAACGAAGGCTACAAAACTTTTCAGGTGTCAAAAGGGGGTTTCGAAATAGATAATTAATTGTTTCGCAAAAGTTTAAGTCTTATTAAATCCCCTTTTGAGGCGTCCGACTGACGACGGTCCGGGTGACAATTTAATATCAGCCGGATAGAAACGTCGGCCCGGCTCAAGGTGGGCGGTGCGGGAGCTAAACGACGTTCTTTCTTGGTTTATCATATCATAATTAAAATTTCATCATATTTTTAACTATTAGAATGAGATATAAAGAGCAGAAAAAAGCAATTAAATAAGGAATCATCTAAGATTATTACCTATACTTATTTAGAGATACCTAATATTAATGCTGTCATCTATATTGATAGTAGCTGCAGAATAGATACCTAAATTACAAAGTACTTTTAAACCTTAAAAATGTAGAAAAACAAAAATTTGTACAAAATAACAATTATATAGTACATTTTCTCATAAGTTGCTTTTATTTTTTATTAATCGAAACGATATATCGTCTCCCAGGCTATCCGCATCACAGGGGGTCGACTGGTAACTAAGTTCGCGCCGGATAACGTTACAGGACGCCGACTTAATAAAGCGTGGCTCGAACTTGCCTTACAAGCCTACGTGAGAGATGTGACCTGTGTATTTTTTAGAAATTTGATTCAGCTGATAAAACTGATACTAGATAGGAAAATTATAATTTATTGGAGCTGAGGTTGGCATAGACACGAAATAATGTAATTTTTTATTCGGTCTGTTAGAACGTATATTGACGTATCTTTTTGGCTTACATTTTCTTAATTTTAGAACTTTATTTTGCCAATTTCTGTACGAGGTAATTAGATATATGATAAAAGATAACTCCCTAAATTATTTTATTACAAATTCCACTGTTTGTATCAAAACAATAGTAGGTATGATCTAGCTAGGATCTGCGAATTTAATCTCGATTTCTTGGATTGCAATTTGTTGTACTTACAAAAAGTACAAGCAATATAAATAATCCCAACTAATATTATAAATGCGAAAGTAACTCTGTCTGTCTGTCTGTTACGCTTTCCCGCTTAAACCTCGCAACCGATTTTGATGAAATTTGGTACAGACAATCTTTAGACCCTGAGACAGAACATAGGCTACTTTTTATTTCGAAAAAATATCATATAAATATTTTAATCGGGTTTATATCAACATTTTGTTTTTTTTTGCAGTCCACGCGGACGGAGTCGCGGGCGTCCACTATAAGTAATAATTATGCGATACTACAAAAACAATAATTTGGCCATAGAAACAACTTACCTGATAATTTAAAAGGTAGTGACCCCATAAGTGGATCAGGCGCGAACCGGGGTCCAAAGTGGAAGGGATGGAAGCCGTGATGTCTGGTCTTGGACCGCGGCTCCCTGGGTCCGTCCACCGTCACCTTGATGGCTTTCTGGTAGGTCGCCACTTGGGGCGGTGACGTGGCCAGCATTATCGTCAGTGTGAATGATTTGCCTGGGAAAGAAAACTTTGTTGATGAAAAAGTTTTTCGGGAACATGAAGGACGTTGAATATTGCATATAGGTAATATGGTAAGTAGGTAGATTTTTATATTGTTAATAGCTTAGGCATTTTATAGTATGAGTTTTGGGGCGAGGTAATTTGGCTTCTAGCACTTCGCCCGCTTTTAATTAGATGACATTCAATTAACAACTAGAGGAAATATTTTCTCTTATATTATTCTAAATCCCTAGCGATTTTATAATACCACGTAACATTGATACGCATATTACGCAACTTTATATTCATACAAGCTACAATATCGGTCGTAAATACCTACTTATTTAACAGTACCTTTGGCCCAAAACCTTCGCCAAAACATTAAAATATTCACCAAAGCATATCTATCAATACAACCAGCTCCCCGACATTCCGTTCCCCGATCACGTACTAACGCCATCTAGCGCGCGGCGGCATGCAAGCGGAATGCGCTGGCAGCAGTCACGCCTCGAGGTTGCTGCGGTATGCTGCAAATGCCTTCACGTTTGGAGTATTGGAGTAGAGACTGGTGATTCGGTAGGTATTCCATTTCATTTGTTTTACAGGATTTTAGCCAGTTGCAGTTTTATAATTTTAATGCTTCTTGAAGAAGGATCTTGGTATGGAACATACTTACTTAATTTTTCTTGCAATTTTAAAGTAAAAAAAAAAATCTTGTTAATGACACTTTATTGTGGATCATACATAATTAACGGTGTGGCCGGCGGCTGTCCGTTGTTGGGTACATAAGGCTGCGTTTCCGCTAAGGCGGAGCGGAGAGAAGCAGTGCTTAGCGGTGTATGAATGACCAATCACTATGCTCGAAATCTCTCCAATCTTTCAGAAAGAACATACGTCATGTTGTAATTGGTCAATTCATGCACCACCAGTGGAAACGCAGCTTTAAGGCGCTATAATTATAGTAAACAGTCCTTCTGATAGAGCTCTGAACGCCTAACCATTTTAATTCAGATGCTTAGCCAAAGGAAAAAACACACTTTACCTAAATGACTTAACTTAAAAAATAATATTATGAAAGTATACCTGTGTTTCCGTGTTATCCTAACTTTTATCCATTTAATAGTTAGGTACGCTAATACAAAATTGTAGTACAAAACACAAACATATCACTACTTAGTAATTGTAGTTCCAAAATGACGAGTGTGGCCAAAACGCAACCGCGGCGACCTCGGCCACTTCAGTCGTTAAGTGTTCTAAAACAAACCAAACTGCAAAATCCATACACAATACATCGCCTCCACAAAACGAAGTACACAATTAAATCATGAAGTACGCCAGCAATGTATGCGTAATACAGCGATAAAGTTGATGCTTGGTACGAATAGGAGCCCTATTACGGATCACTACGGACGTATTACGTGTGATGATAGGCAACTAATATCGAATCAAATGCCATCGCACCGCAGCAGAGCCGCAAACACAGCTAACGCTTCAACAATCCCAGCTATCGTACATACCGAACGGTTAACAATGTCGTTTAGTATTCCAATTCAATATATAACTGAAGAATAGATAGGTAGGATAGTAGATAGTAATTTTACACCTATTTAGCTCTAAGTTCAGAGAGTCTATTGATCAGAGTGTCTGATGGCAACAACGAACCGCAGGTTTCTCGACAATATAAACAAATTAGCGTTGTTTAGATTATTTTCAGTTACATTACAAAATAAAAAAATATTTATGATGAATAATTTTCCTATCTTATATCCAGTAGCACCATTCCAATTACTTAAACGGAACATATCAAAACAAGAAAGAAACGGCCGAGCCATTTGAGGTAACAAAGGATCTCATGCCCGTATTTGGCACGCACCCAGAAGCGCGGCGGCGGTCTTTGGCCCATGAAAACGACATAAACACCCTCCCTCCCCCTACTTACCCCTACGACCTGAAATGAGCGGCCTCCCGCTTATTTTCATAAAATCCACATCAACCCAAAGGCAGTTTCAACCAAAGAATAAGTGGTGGGTTTGTTTTTGCTTTTCTGCCAAATAGGATTGGAAACGTACATCTATACTAATATTATAAAGCTGAAGAGTTTGTTTGTTTGTTTGTTTGAACGCGCTAATCTCAGGAACTACTGGTCTGATTTGAAAAATTCTTTCAGTGTTAGATAGCCCATTTACCAAGGAAGGCTACAGTCTATACAACAACCTGCCCGGCTTCGCACGGGTACAACGCCCCCTCACGCGGACGAAGTCGTGGGCGGCTGCTAGTAAGTAATATTAGTGCAGGAGTTGAAGGAAATGTCTAGATATTTCACGTCTAGACATGTACTCATATGTATGGCAATCCGTCTTTTACCGGTGCAAAATATATAGCTTGATTGAATATGAGCGTAGGTAGATAATTAACCTGTAATAAGGTATTTAACCTGAGAAAAAGAACGAGATTTATTATGAATTGCATGCATTAAGCAAGCATACGGAAGCCAACTGTTAATAATGTAGAATAACATAAATATCTTTAAAACAAAAACAATGTTGGTATGTATTTGCATGCTAGTGCTCTAACCTGCCTAGTGTTTTTTAATCTATATACATAATTATTTATATAAAAAATATGTAACAAATCAAGTGATTCAACTCCATTTTTGAATGGACATAGGTAATGCTTATCTAAATCTATCTATCTAGGTTTATACTATAATAAAAATGTAACGGATCGCTGTCTGTACATGGAAGATATATGAAAGAGAAAAAATATTATAGGAGACATTTATCAACGCAATAGTGCCGAAAAGAATGATTTTTGCAATTTTTGTCTGTTTGTCTGTGCGTTTGTGCACGCTAATCTCAGAAACGGCTGAACCGATTTCGATGCAGTTTTCAGTAATGTGACAGGTCCCACTTAACATATAGGCCGGCAAATTTTTTATCCCGGGAAAATGTTTTTATTCTGGATAATTTCGACATTTGTTTTTTCTGTAGTCCACGCGGACGGAGTCGCGGGCGTCCACTAGTAGTTAGACGAAAAGCTTAACTACTGATAAAACTACTGGCCCTTTCTTGCTAGCGAAGCAATGCCATCACTGCAACAGCTTTACACTCGAAGAGCTTGAAGAGTTCTGTCTATCCCGAAGACAACACACCATTATCCTATTAGCATAACATCAGGTATCTCAAACAGCATAACATAAAACCAATGAAAAGCATTCGCACTTTCTCATATCTGTTTCAAGGGGCAAACAGAAAAACGAAGGCATTGGACCACCCACTTCATAAATCATTTAAGTTATTCATAAAAAGGCTTTCGTCTGGAGCCTCCCCTAACATATTGCAGGCTGCACGTGCGTACTTCATAAACTCGTGATATTGCCTGCAGGGGGCGCCACTGATTGTTCATAAAAATACCCTGTTTACATTCGGAGAATGGAAAAGCTAATGCTTGTGACAAATTGAAATTTAATTTTGATTTTAGGTGAAAACCTGTATTTTACATAAATCAAGAATGTACATAATGTTGTTTGTTTAGGTGAGAAGGTATTTTTAGTGTAGATATGATGTTACCGAGGGAGTAACATTATCTTAGACACATATAAAACTACCTTAAATAACCAAACTGGCATAGGGGATGTCACCAGCGGGTAGATTTGCCTTGCATTTAAATTTTAACTTCAATATTCCAAACTATCTGGGCTGATCTAGACAAAATTGTCGTAGATTTGGTAAAATATATAATTTTTACTTAAGGACCAATTACGTGGATCGTTATGCTCATTTCAGAACTTGTAGTGCCATCTATTGGTGCATTCCTGTACTAAACCTATCCCCAAACTTTTCCAAACGAAAGCCATAGATTACAAAAAGACTACGCAAAAAGTTAAATTCAAACAATCCGATTGCCCAATCTCCCGTCAGATTAAAAATCAACTTTATAACATCATAAAGTGCGCGGGGCCCGTGTTAAGATAAGAGTTCCTTTCCGGGGGCTAAATAAAAAATGAGCCACAGACGTAATGGTAGCTTTGATCTTGGTCTCTCGGTTGTAAGGGGCACGAAGCAAGGACACAAAAAGGAGGTGGTCTAACGACCTATGGTCATCTACACTAATATTATAAAGAGGAAAACTTTGTTTGTTTGGTTGTAATGAATAGGCTCAAAAACTACTGGACCGATTTTAAAAATTCTTTCACCGTTAGAATCCTTATAGGACCTGGATGAACATAGGCTATAAGAATTTCCCGATATTCCCACGGGAAGGCGACAAACGGGAATTCTATATTTTTTACGAAAACCACTATACATATGAAGCTGAAATCGGGCATATATGTTCATTGGGGAGAGCAAGGGAGGACTAAAAACGGATTTCCCGAAATTCCCACGGGAAGGGGACAAACGGGAATTCATAATTTTTACGAAAACCGCTATACATATTAAGCTGAAATTGGGCATAGATGTTCATTAGGGACTGCAAGTAAGCACTAAGGACGAATTTCCCGAAATTCCCACGGGAAGGGGGCCAACGGGAATTAATTATTTTTTATGAAAACGGTTACACATATGAATCTTAAGTTGGGCATATTTGTTTATTTGGGACCCCGAGGAAGCACTAGGAACGGATTTCTCGAAACTCCCACGGGAAGGGGACAAACGGAAATTCATTTTTTTACGACAAGCGCGATACATATGAATTCGAAATTAGACCTGTACGTTCATTAGGGACTGCGAGGGAGCGCTAAGAACGAATTTCCCGAAATTCCCACGGGAAGGGGACTAACGGGAATTCAATTTTTTTACAAAAACCGCTGTACATGTGAAGCTAAAATCGGAGACTGCGGGGAAGCACTAAGAATTGATTTCCCGAAATTCCCACGGGAAGGGACTGTCTGTGCGTTTGTGCACGCTAATCTCAGGAACGGCTTAACCGATTTCGGTGCAGTTTTCAGGAATATATTGTGACAGGTCCCACTTAACATATAGGCTACTTTTTATCCCGGGAAAATGTTTTTATCCCGGATAATTTCGACATTTTTTTTTCTGTAGTCCACGCGGACGGAGTCGCGGGCGTCCACTATAATATTATAAAGCTGAAGAGTTTGTTTGTTTGAACGCGCTAATCTCAGGAACTACTGGTCTGATTTGAAAAATTCTTTCAGTGTTAGATAGCCCATTTACCAAGGAAGGCTACAGTCTATACAACAACCTGCCCGGCTTCGCACGGGTACAACGCCCCCTCACGCGGACGAAGTCGTGGGCGGCTGCTAGTGTACAATATTTTAAAGTAATATTGACGCTTCCATCAGATATCTCTCATACATTTTCATTTGTTCTATGAAAATCTACTATACAGATAGTAGATATTAATTTTGATTAACAAATACCTACCTATCTAGCTAGATTTAATAAACATATTTTAAGGAGCCTGCCCACTGATCCTACCATACCATGGCCGTAATAGGAACGTGTTAGACACGAATACGATAAAACAAAGCACCGAAGCAAAAAAAATATGAGTTTATATAAAACAAAGCCCACTAGCACATTCCGTCACCGGCCATGCACTGCACGTAACGTAGCCGTAACGAACGTATCATGCACGGACCGGCAACGCATACTCGTCGAGATTTATGCCATAGCTGATATGTTGCCCTGACACATTCATATTACACATCAGTCTATTAGGCCTATTTAGGTCTCCCTCTGGGTACGCCACACGGCTACTGCCAAAGGGGGTTTTTTGTCACCACGCTTGGGCAGGCGGGTTGGTCACCACAGAGTGATTTTTTGACTACATTGTCAACAAGCTGCTGCCCACCTCACCCTCACCACCGACCCTTAATCGGACAGTGGTGCTATTCTACTGCCGACACCACACGACCACGTTCATGTTACGTTTATGGTATGGTACGATCAGTGGGCAGACTCCTTTATGTATGTGTACCGTATGGTAACATTATAAAGTCCAATAGATTTTGACATGAGACCATGAAAGGCGCCACTTTGTACGTACATGAATAATATTACAATCACTATAATTTAGTACCTAACAATAATGTACGTGCGTCCGCATAATATGCGACAATTACTTTGTATTTTATAGATTTTTCTATTCTCTTGTATGAGATATGTACGCTTCGTACCTTGTACCATTGAAACCGGAATGCTTAAATAGGAAATTAATTCAAATATACCTCTATTAAAATTGTATTTTATGTCATAAATTAAAAAAGTATATGAATGGGGACTTAACGTGAAAAACGAAAACAATATGAATGTACGTACTACCCCAACTAACAATTTTGTCCTATAACCTAAGGTTAAATCTCCAAAAAGCTCGGTAAACTATAAGGTTTTGGTGGTGACCCATCTATCTATACTAATATTATAAAGAGGTAAACTTTGATTGTTTGTTTGTTTGTATGTTTGTTTTTTTGCAGCGAATAGGCTCCGAAACTACTGGACAGATTTCAAAAATTCTTTCAGCGTTAGAATCCTTATTGGACCCGGATGAACATAGGCTATAGGGTTTCACATAATTTCCACTGGGCTGAAATAAATATTAATTAAATACAAACTTATTTTACCATTTGACGCATGGAGGTATAAGTTTGACATACACCATAGAATAAAAAGTCCCCAGAAAGAGACATCAATGACAGATGTATTCCGGGTGAAGCAAAAACGAGTCAAAAATTCCGCTCTTACCCGTCGATAGTTGCCAAATCGATAAAAATTATCAGTTTTTTAGATACAGTAAATAGGTTGTAAAAATTTGACATACTAAAAAGTTACTTCAAAAGTGTGCGTGATCACGGGTTCTGGGAATTTATTAGTCTGTGACGTACAGATGACATGACAACATGACAGATGAAATTTGTTTTTTTTTTGTTTGGTTTATCCCGAAGAAAGAGCATGAGGAATACAGCATCCATACAGCCATTGTTTTTAGTACTGATGATTTCTGAATTTATGATGGATGATAACGATGATGAATAGAAACGTCGGGAAAATCCTCAAATTAGTGTAAAATTTGAAAAAATCAAAAAGAATTGCGAATAAATTTTAAATTTCACAAGTAAATTATACCCAGTCCCTTTTGGTGTTTATGTTCGTTAGGGGGTGTAAGAGAGTACGGACGGAACTCCCAAAATTCCCATGGGAACTGGGCAGACAGGAATTCCAAATTTTTAAACCACATGACAGAGATGAAATATGACAGGTATATTCGGTAGGGAGTGTAAGAAAGAACTGAGAACATATTTCCACCGAAACAAACTGGAATACAAAATATTTAAGAAAACCGTTATACCTATGAAGTTGAAATCGAAGATGTAGGTATATGGACTGCTAGGGAGCACAAAGAACAGATTTCCCGTAATTCCCACGGGAACTGGACTAACGGGAATTCCACTTTTTACGAAAACCGCTATAAATATAAAGCAGAAATCGGGCATGTATATTCGTTAGGGAGTGCGAGGAAGCACTAAAAACGGATTTGCAGAAATTCCCACGGGAACGGGACAAACGGGAATTCCCAACTTTTACGCAAACCACTTGACACATAATGATGAAATATAACAGGTATATTCGGTAGGGAGTGTAAGGAAGCACTGAGAATAAATTTTCCGAAATTCCCACGGGAACGGGACAAACGGGAATTCCAAATTTTAGAGGATATGTACCGAAGCGAAGCGAGGACAGGCCACTAGTGGAAAATATATTACCTATGTTGATCACCACACTCAATGAGTTAGATGTATAAAACAGTATTAGTTCAATCTCAGTTTTACGGGTTTTAATATTAACTTATAACTTAGCTATCGCGTTGGCCTCAGATAGACAACCGGCTTTTAAAGCAAATACCATATAAATTAAATTATTAATATAAGTATTTAAGCAAACCATATTGCGCCATAATGCGCTATAATGAGTTAAGCCAGTGAGTCATACATAGTTTGGCAATTAAAAATCTACTGAATTAATGTACCTCCACTCTTTTCTTCCTTCATGTTAAGGGGTGTATACCAATTTATATATAAAACGAGCACGGACGATACGCATTAGGCTCACATTAGCCGATTGACTGTAAGCAACGCACTTAGTATTATCCTTTTGCATATTTTATTTCACGCAGCAAATGTATTTTTTTTTAAAATAAATTCCTCAATATAACAGTTTGGCATTGTATTATAATGGAGGTTCAATTGCACACATATAAGTGCACAAAACTGTGTTCCCCAAATGGGGTAGTCAGAAGTGCAGGGTCACGAAAGAGATACCTCAGCTTCTACCGTTTGGCAAGGGGGGCCAGATGTAAAAGTAACAACAGGTTGCCTGCTATCTCCTAAGACATTGCCGCTGAGTTTCTTAGTCGACTCTTGCGACAGCAATAGTTGCTCCCAATATCAAGATATAAAAAAACTCAACCTAAAAAACATAAAAAATTCCAGCGAACGTAATAAGCAAACGCCCCTCAACAATAAAACGTGCCCAATATACTAGACAGCGTAAAATCCGAGCTTATTCGGCCGGCTGCGAAGAACAAGAGAAAAGTCAAAACGATTTTACAATTAAAACCTCTCCGCAGGGAAGTGGGGAAGACCTTAGTCGAGCGGTCAATATTACCCGCGCCCTCAATTTTCACCGCTCGCCCCCGTGCTAATAACAATAATTAGGAATGAGTGGTTCAATAATTAAAAACGGAAAGAGCACAACCCGAAAAGACGGTGAAACTGCAAAGAAACTTCCGTTCTTTTTCAATTTGGCGCGGGGATCTTGCGTCTCAGTCTGGCACTCATCTCAATTTCGCTTATGAATTTTTTGCACCCCGCTGTAGTCAGTTTTAAATTAATAAAGGTGGCCGTCTTGGGTTGTTGGTTTTTACTAAATAGGCACCGTTTATTCGCAAAAAGCATCATAGTAGATAAAGGAGACTATCTTCCAGTGTCTACAACTGTAGATACAACAGTAGATTTTATTAATTCTACCAGAGATTTGAAGTTCTTGTAATTAGATTTAGATTGGCTTTCACACAGGTTCAGCAAACTAGCAAAGGCATTTTATTTCTTTTAATTAGATTTAATCTAGTCTCATTAATCGCTATAACATTTTACCCCACATCAATCCCAAATTCCTAACACACAATTCACATAATCTAAAAAGCGACAAGACATCTGAAGTACAGTCGGGCGCAAATTTTAAATCATTAGTAGGGAGTGCATGAAAGGGGCGAGGAGTTAATAAGGAAAGGTGAGGCCTACATATTTTCCGCCGGTGCTGTGAAAATAATTCGCCAAAGGGCCAGGGGCGCAGGGCCCATTGTCTCCTATTACCGACAATGTTTGGTTAACTGCAGGAACACCTTTGTTTTAAGTAGCACGCTTTGGTGTGTCGAGTTTCATTGTTTGTGAGTGTACTTACAATTTGTACGTATGAACTGAGGGAAAAATGGTGAACGTAAAGCTGACTATGATTTATAACACATTCTTTTATCTATAAACATAAGTACCTGTACCGATGCACATAGAAATTAATCTAGTAACAAGATAACTTTGTCGATTTTCGAAAAAGTCGTAACGATGAATGCACTGTTTTTAATTGCATAGTAAAACGAGCAATAAAACAATACGTTCTTAACTTAATCACTTATATATATATATATATATATATATCACTTAATAATAAACTGGCTCCAAATAATTACTGAATTAACGCCGAAAAACCAGCAAAAATCTTTAAAAAAGCTTACTTGACACGTGTCGCCCAATTAAAGCGTGAACATAAGGCTCCCCTACACCGCCCGACCGGCAGATTTTTCTCCAGTGGGGTCAATCGATTAACAGATGTCGCCCCATGACTGGCGATGCGCTAAATTGGCGTCTTACTGTACTGTAATGAGCTACAATCACGACGAGTAGGCACATACGACCTTAGAAGTTTTATGGAATTATTTTATATGATATAGCCTTAGTAGCCTGATCTGCGTTATCAGAATTTTAGCTAAAAATTAAAATATACTTAATCGTTATAATTTCAGAGATTTAGGCAGAGGGATATTTTTTTATTTGAAATTTGACACAAATAGAACGTTGGGTTTACCTTCGTGGAAAGAATAACACCAGCGCTTTTACTCGTACATACATTTTATAGCCGAATCCATAACTAAACTACAGAGTGTAATCAATCATAATCAGTCCCAATCAGATTTCGCCGGAATGCACACATGTTATCGCTTTTATATAAAATTCTTTATATGTCGATTTCTCCTACTTATCTAAGTGAACGTTTTGAATACCTTTTCTCACGGGAGCGACCCTTAAGGTCAATGACTGCTTCTCTACTCAAAACTCCACGACATAATTCCGGAGCATATCGGTATTCTTTTACTGTATATGCAATTAGACTGTGGAACTCACTTCCGCACTCCATAAGAGACTCTCCGTCCATAGGCATTTTTAAAAATAGGTTAAGAAACTATTACCTGTCTCTTCCTTAATTTTTTCACTGTGCTATTATCTGATATAGTTTGAATAGGTCACAATATAATGTTTGTATGTATTGTATGGATAAATTAGTATGTAGTAGTATTATAAATATATATTTTATTATATATATGTATGTCCCTATTATGTATGTATCTAAGTAGATAATTAAGTATTGTTATTATTTAGTAAATATATTTATTTTGTGTTAAGTTTATTTATATTTTAATCAGTACGTGTGCACATATGACATTCCTTTTATATATTATAAAATTTTCTTTGTACTTAATGGTTTGCTGGAAGAAATCTCTTTTAGAGATAAGCTCGCCTTTGTACTATTTCTTTTACAACTTACTGTCTATGATAAAAATTTATGTGTACAATAAAGAATACTAAGAATACTAAGAGTGTAAATCAGGAACCGATACGAGTATAAATAGCATAACACTAGAGCAAAATTTATACCTTTATCACCATTGAAAGATCATAAAAAATTAAGAACAATTAAAACCAGGGAAACCCA
This sequence comes from Carposina sasakii, assembly GCA_014607495.2. Lineage (NCBI taxonomy): Eukaryota > Metazoa > Arthropoda > Insecta > Lepidoptera > Carposinidae > Carposina > Carposina sasakii. Next base: position 4,869,460 of record CP053164.1, read on the forward strand.
AATCCGTCTAAAACCGTCCCCTAAAGCCGACGCGGCATAAAGAAAAACTGCATCGGGGGCACTCATTAAATTTCTCGCTTATTAAAAATTCTCCAAGTCCGTCCCTAAACATCGAATTCGCAACTTTTTATTCCGCTCGCAAAAGTTATGTTCACCAAGGCCCCTTTGTCTTCCGCCCGATAATTTGAGTGAGATTCTCGCAATTTAAGATAAACAAAGAGAGCGCTCACCCTTAATTGGAAAGCAGAGTGTAGTCGCGAAAGAACGTGACAAATAGACACCTCTTAACTTCTTTTTCACTTTCCCGCCATTTCCGGGCTATATTGGTTTTCAGAACATACAAAAAGCCGGCCAGAAGCTTTGTTTGTTTAAAGGAATTTTAATGAGGATTCCTTTTGTTTAGGCAAGGAAATAAAGGAATTAAGTGCTTTTTTAAACTTTTGATACCAATGTAACACGACACGATTACCTATTTATGTAGAAATGTTCAGCAAATGTCAACCAACCTCGCAATGTATCATGATACTTATTTAGGTAGTTTTTACATACACAAGACTATGGAGAGTTGGTCATTCTATTTCAATACCATTCCAAAATCATTGTCTTTCTCAATTTCAGTACATGCCCCAATTTCAGTACTTTTCGCAACAACTTGTTCTTGTCAAGTATGTTGACATGCCCTTATCCCACATAAGAAACATCAACCCCTCCCCCCCCCCTCTGGTTCGTTAGCTTGCACTATTTGAATACGAGAAGTTTCCAGCTCGTCCGCTTCGCCTGTTTGCTAACCCAAACTTTAGGCTACGTTAGCATCGATCCGAATAGTTTGAGATGTTACCGTTTCGGATATTGTCTCATGAATGTTTTAGATATTAAAAATCCTTTTTTACATAAGTATAGAATTACAGATTAATATATATTTCTTATACATTATATCGATCTGATAATGATGGCTGATAATGATGATGATAATGACATAGTATTAGTACGGTTAAGCGAATTTTACAAGCAATAAGCTAATTTTGCTAAGTGCAATAGCAATAACAAGTACCTAAACAATGAAAGGCAATCGCGCGACAAACTGGTCGATGTCCGAAGCACCGCAAGTGTCTCAACACGCAAAGCGGCGCGGTTCACCAGGCATTCACCTGTAATCGCCTGCGTTTGACCTGAGGATACTGTCATGGATAAGTGCTTTTGTAATATTACACTTTGCCAGTTGTAAGTATAGGTTTATTTTTGCTAATAATTATAAGGATAATAATTATGTCGTAATCTAATATATAAAATTCTCGTGTCACAGTGTTAGTTACCATACTCCTCCGAAACGGCTTGACCGATTTTTATGAAATTTTATATACATATTCAGTAGGTCTGACAATCGGCTACTATCTTTTTTTCATACTCCTTCTACGCAATAAGCGACATCTACCCGAGCGGAGCCGCGGGTAACAGCTAGTATCATACTTTTGCTGGTATGTTTTATGTTTAGAAGACTTCGAATATGCGTTTTTGTACCCTGTGCCCCTTGTGTTCTAGGCATTAAGAAAGAAATAAATTTATTTATATAACAGGCATTAACAATTAAATAGTAAAATTATGGACAGAATTCACGGCTTAAAAGATTAGAAGGAGTAAAATTCCCGTAGAAGCAAAATACATGTCGATAGAATTTGTCTTCTCACCAATGAAGTCTTGCATTGCTTGTAATTTAAACATAGTATTTATAGTTACCAGTATAAAAAGCACAGTGGATCTGTGATTACCAAAACTTTAGGTAGGTACTATAATAAAAAATATAATAGAAACCTAGCATTAGCCAAGCCGTAAACGAATGTTTACGATAACGCAGACATCTCATAAAAACTCCCCCAACAAAGCTCTCGAAAACAAAGCCCGAGGCGCCTGGGCTTGTGAATATTTCAGAAGGCCTCTCTTTACTGAATATTAAGTCAATGGAAGTAATTGATCCGTAAGGCTCTTAGTACTAAACCTGGCTAAAGGCGGTAAAGAGCTTTTCTAAGAGCCGCCTAATATCGAGAATTAACTGATTTAGAATTCGGAGTACTTTCCCAAGTTAAAATATTCAACTACAATGATTTGGGATAACTAGCTTAATTGTCCGAAAAGTTAGAATATTTACCGATAGATACCGATTTTTCCAATGGTTATATAGCCTACTTGAAGGATAAATTGGATATTATCTTTCTCTAAACTTGATTAACAAGATAAATAATGTACTTCAGATACGCTATCCCCATTGGAAGAAACGTCCTCCGAATGGAAATATCTTTTATAAAATTATTAATATGTTTGTCTACCCCAGGAGAAGTAGAAGGTTATGCAATGTTATATATTCAGATAAGCTAACTGACCATTGGAAACATGTGCTCTAAATGAAAATATCTTTGTCTACCCCATGAGATATAGAAGGTTATGCAATGTTACTCGTATGTACCTATAATATTTTATACACACAACTGACCTCTCCCACTCCTACCGACGAACCTCAGGTCGTTGAACTTGGCGACCTGGTTCTTCATAACAGCCGTACAGTTCCTCAGTTCAGCGGAGCAGTTCTCATCGTTTCCAGCTTTGACAGTAACTAGTGTACCGTCCCCTACTTCTCCCAGGGCCACTACTTTGAACGCTACTGGGAGGGTCTTGTTTGACCGCCAGTGTGGTGGCAACACTGTACATACCTGTGAAATAATGGAATCTGTAGTGAAGGCTACTTGATAACATATCTAGTAAGATTATGATAAACTTAAGAATACTGAAAATCTCAGAAAATCTTAGGCATGGCATCTTTCGAATGTCGTCCAACTTTATATTGTTTCAATATGACACAAGGTTCAAGGTTCCTTACATTCTCGTGGAATCTCTTATAGGTACATAGTGTGAGATAGCATTACACCCGTGCGAAGCCGGGGCGGGTCCCTAGTTATACATATAGAAACCTTCCTTTGTTTTATAATATTATGTAGTTGATGATAGTGATAGTGGGCCCTTTACAGTTTACATATACAATACTTTACTGCATGACTCAATATTACTCAACAATATATAAACACAACAATATATGTACTTACGACATGTGGACTGCCAGTTTTCACCAGTTCCCCAGGGTGGTCAGACAGCAACCCTTCCAGCGTCCTCTCAGCCAAGAGTTCAGCTGTCAGCGGCTGACTGGACAGACCACCATAGCTCGACGATGGTGCTTCATGCCCTAAACCATTTGTGGTGGAACTCACTTCACTCGATAGATGCATCGTTCTTGTTTCACTGTTCATTCACTTTCATAGTCTTTGTTTAGTCTAATTTTATAATATTCATTTTTAGTATCATTGATGAAGCACTTTAGTCTAGTAGCTTTCGTGTAGTCTATTCACTAATCACCTATTTTGATAGGATATTTTTATTAGATTATAAACTAAATTTCTAAAAGGTCAGTCATGGTCGGGCGAAATCCAGAAACATGAAGGAGTCTCAGTAAAGGTGATATTGATTTTCTTCTGGATATCATTTTGAGACCTGAAAAGGAAATTATGTTTTAGTGAATCACATTTTTAGTTATAAATCAAAATATCCAAGATCTGAGTTGATGAAAGACGTAACTTCACGCTTTTGGCTTACAATTAAAATCATACGTAACGTGGGTAAATTCAACAGTAATTTTATATATACCTCTAAATGTAAGGACATATATTTATCGCCGCTCAAAGACCTTAACATTATTGAAATCCTACCCTTCTAATGCTCATACATTCACAACTTTTGCTCCTTAGCAACCCTCAGAAAGAGCAAAAGAAGTCCCTCGGACTAATTTGCAAATCACTCGGCCAAACTTTCCTGTGATCCCGCACAATTTTCCGCTATGAATAGCGTATTCGCGGAGGTAGTATGAAAAGCGGAGTTTTCACAAGGTTGGTGATAGACTGAGATTTTAATAGAGAACAAATTTTTTGTTACAATCAGTAAAATAGTTTCGGTATTTTATAAGTACCTTAGTATTATCAGTCTTCGTCTTCAGCCTATTGCAGTCTACTGCTAGACGTAGGCCTCCCCCAGAGCATGCCACAAGGCTACTGCCATCGGAGGTTTTGCCCATAGTCACCACGCTGGGCAGGCGGGTTGGTGACCGCAGTCTTATTTTTGGACTATGTTGTCAGCACGGGAGGCGCTGCTGCCCAACTCCTTAACCCTTAATTACTCGTACCTAGTACAATACCCACGGGCAGGCATGGGGTAATAATTCCACTCTGCCGGCACGGCACCACGTGGCTTTAATGCTAAGCTAATTGACCATCTGGCGTACCCTGGTGTGGTCTACGTCCAGCAGTAGACTGTCATAAGCTATGAAATCCTTAAGTAGTAGAAATAGCGTGGCGACTCCTCTAAAATTGGTGCATTCGTGGCGCCTATAGACTCCAACTTTTGAACTTTACAGTTCTCCGTATGTTTAAAGTGACTTCCGTTGGAAAAGCACGCACGATCACTCGCGAGGGTGCCGACTGAGGCGGATAAAATAAAATATTGCCGTATTCTTCCAACTCAACACATTGTCGCATGTGATGTTGATTTTGTTATGTATCTTTTTTTCAGTCACACTGTCAAGTTTTGTCATTAAAAATTATAATGAGAATGATATTATTACGTTCTCTCTCGTCTCTCTATCAACGTTACAGTTAATTATGTTTTGTGGGGTCAATCCTTGATTATATTTTAGTTACCGACACTTTTACCATCTCGTAAGATGAGGTGAAATATGAGCTGTCTCGGCGTAAGCATCATAATCTAAACATAATCTCTCTATCAACGTTACAGTTAATTATGTTTTGTGGGGTCAACTCTTGATTATATTTTAGTTACCGACACTTTTACCATCTCGTAAGATGAGGTGAAATATGAGCTATCTCGGCGTAAGCATCATAATCTAAACATAATCTCTCATTCTATCACATCAAAAAAGAAAATTAAATAAAACATACAGACGAATTGATAACCTCTCTTTTTGAAGTCGGTTAAAAAGCAAGCGACACTGTTGTGTGATTTAAAATGTTAATAAAACAGGAAGATATCTGTTACAAGAAATACACATAACTAGAATTTCCAGCCAATCCCCTTAGCCATCAGATGGATTACCCTAAAATAAAATCAAAGACGACAACGTATTGTCAATAACGTGCGTAAGTCTTTACTAGCAAACACAGGCAGTAAAAGACATGTTCCCCTTCTGAATTAAGTTTACATCCCAATTCGTAGATGTAACAGCCTATTTGTACGCCTTAGGGATCGGAACTAAGTATTATTGGCGATATAGTAAAGGACGATCGAAGGGTTACCGTTCCGGAAAGATCGGCCTTGATGTGGTGTGATTTGCAAATTGGTGTGGAAAGATTTCTGATTGACATGAAGAAGTTTTTTGATAATACGCATATATTTTTCTGTATATATGTGTATTTTTTATTTCTTGATTTAGATAGACGAATGAAACTGAACTGTTTTACACTTTGTACCCTAAAAATACATAACATATACATATAATATACGGTACACACAGTGTTTTCGCGAAATGGTAGCCAGAACTAGGAAAATTGATAGATCGGTTCGAGACCGGTTACATTATTAGCTATTACGATACCTTACATATGTGCTTTTGTCGTATAGATTTCAAACATGGAAATAAAACTGCATGAAGATGTCCTGCCCGCCATTAAAATGCACCACAGCTCACCTTACACCCCAAATCAACCTGACCTCCTTTCAGCTGTGATCAATCCAAGGAAATTACATTCACGACATGCGCCAGCCTCAGCCGGAGCAAGTCCGAACACCCAAGACGTCCATTAGAATACAGGATTCGGACGCCGTCGGATATTACATTTGCTAACCCATTTGTATCCGTCGCTGGTCGAGGGACGATCATTATCCGTGTCCGACCCGTCTCTGGGGCCCTGGAATTTGTATCCCTTTCGACTCCTATTGATTCCCTTCGAATTCGCTGCTTAAATTTCCGCTGATAATAGATGTTGGAGGGTCATTTTTTATTGGGCGGCGCAGATGCTGTGTCCGACAAAATGGTGGAATCGAAGGTACAAGTGTCGATAAATGGGTATTTATAATGATGTGCCTACTTATCTCTGGTCCCTTTATCGAAAAAAAAAAGATGGAAGGATTTAAATGTTACCTAAATTAATTTCACTATTTAATCCTGAGTTAAACATATTTTTGTAGTTAACTGTAGAATAAATATTTGAGGTTATAGGGATTAAAAATGGAAACTTTCCAAGTAGATGCAAAATTCTTAAATAAATAAAACTTGATTTCGAATCGTACATCTCTGTAAACCTACATAGCTAATCCGAATGTAAATAATCCTGTAGGACGAGTAACCCTTTTAGCAAAATTAGAACGGAACTTCCCAAATTCACGGGAGCATGAAGTTTTTATTAAAAAATTTTGTTGCGAAAAATAAAAAGGTAAAATTGCACATAAATTTAATTATTATAATGTAGGTAGGATATACAATTGTAATTTTTTTCGGGTCCAAAAGTATAGCGATCCGTGTCTAATAGGTCTACTTCACAAGGCACTTCTAGAGTTCTGTTCTTATTATTAGAATTGTTCTATGCTTATCAGAATACGAGTAACCTAAAATCCTCTGGCCTTTATTTTGCATGTGACAAATAAATAATATTTGTTATAGACATAAAAAGTAAATTCTAGCAATATTTACGGCCTAAAGCACCTAGGGAGAAACTAACCGTATTACAAGAGAATTTAAACATAGTTTAAGCTAAACCTTGCCTAAATTTTACATATGTTACATAAATTTTGCTGCGTCATTTTTACACTAACAATAACACCGTAGTTGTTTAACATAAAACCATCCCTACACTACACTAAACAATACTAGAAGCATTTACCAGCCTCCAGGATTATTTTAATAAGTGACGTCAGAGCATTCTTGCTCCTAATTGTACAGGATGTTGTTTATTGTCACCAATATGTCGCCCTCGGGCCATAAGTCCCGGTTTTGCACTTTTAAAACGTTTATATTGCCCTGCAGTTGAAGACAGAGGGCGCGAATTGGTTTTTGAACGGGATTTGTGTTATTTGCCAGGGGGAAATATAAACTACTGTAGCATTCAAAGCGTATGAATTTATCAGTTTTTTTTTGTTATATTACGAATTTGACTTTTTAAGGTTTTCGTTGCCTTTACCGGTAAGATGAAAGTGCCTTATAAGTAACACAATTCTTCAATATTATAGGACTATCTTACATTTATCTCTTGATGAGACTTGAGAAAAGACTTACATATTTTTCTACTATTCATGTAACTCATAATACAAAAGTAATTAAAAATCTATTCCTAGTTTAGAAACCCTTTTTTATATGCAGAATCAGAACACAACATTCTCTATAACTATAAAATCTTAGTAGGAACACGCGGAAGGGCGCGCGTCGTAAATAATAAATGTTGCCGTGTGTGCCCTACGAGAGCACTGCTCGTTACAGCCCTTTGCATGGGATAGGGTTATTTTGTGTCCGGTCATAGACAAAATAACGCTATAGCTCATCTCATATGCAAAAGCGGATACAAAACGCGAAATAAATAGTTTTTATGCAGTGGTGGGCATGCAATTTTTTTCATATCTGAAGAATCGAGAATAGTGTATATATACACTCCAGCCTATTGCAGTCCACTGCTAAATATAGACCTTCGCCCGTGGCATTCCACAAGGCTACTGCCATAGAGGAATTTTACCCATTGTCGGTTACCACGCTGGGCAGGCGGGTTGGTGACCGCAGTGTGATTTTCAGATTTTGTTGTTAACACGGGAGTTGCTGCTGCCCACCTCTCAGAAACCCTTAATCGCCTTATGCGATACCAACGGGCAGATATAGAGTGGTGTTATTCTACTCTTCTGACACCACACGGCAACATAATCACAAGCTATCGCTAGTATAACTACTATCTCAGCCTTCTATAAAAGCTTTGACAAATATCCCAACTCCTTGCATCCACACAAATCCATTAGAATTAGTATCTAACTCTCAAATTCTTCCCGTATGAATAATACATCTACATATGGCGCGGATCGGCTAATAGCACGCACGACGGCGCGTAAATAATAAATAATTAATTATCACATCAGCCTTTGAGACTTGACGCCATTTTACATGCGCGCTTACTCTTCATTGGGCTCGAGATTGAGAAAAAAATGTACCTGATTGTTTTATTTTAACATAATTGTATTCTTTAATTGTAATGGAAAAGAACAATTATGTACAAAAGAATATCACAGTCCGTGAAAGTTTCTCACAATAATATCGTATTTCTAGTTCAAGATGATTTTATGTATTCTTCATTTTAATAAATAATGTAATATTGATAGGTATCTACTGCAGATAAATAAAGAATTAAGTACGAATACTATTCAATTAGATACGGTAGTGACCTATCATGAACGAATGGGCGAAGCTACATAATTTTGACTAATATGCAAAGTTCATGAGGTTCTTGTGGATTTAGCTACGAGTACATGTATTCAATAACTTTTTGACGGTGCGAGACTTGGCAAATCTTTACTTGGATTTTTTTTTGTGGAATCAAGGTTCTCTCTATCAGCTGACTATGGAAGTTTTTGCATTTTTTAAATTAAAAACTAGATTTCTTGCAAGTTAGGCCAAGATAGGTAATTTTACGAAAACTGTTTGAATTGCACTTGATCAGGTTTTTTCAGGTAGCGTAGGAAGGCCACCCGCGAGGTGGACGCACGACCTGGCCAAGGTCGCGGGCATCGGTTGGATGCAAGCTGCTTCCGACCGGTCGGAGTGGAGGTTGTTGGGGGAGGCCTATGTCCAACAGTGGACTTCTCAGGGCTGTAAATGATGATGATGATGATGAGGTTTTTTTATATCATTACATTATAAAAGCCAGTAGAACCGTAATACAATGCCAATAACCAAAACACAACAATTTCTTTCAGAATTCATCTCGGAAGCTATAAATCGAAGTTGCAATCGAGCATATTAGGGGAGGCAGCCTAAGATAATTCCTTTAAACATCGCGGGCGGGGTTGGCATCCTTGTCGACGGGGTTGCCAGCATTGTCGACACTCGGCATGTTGTTTGCGCGACGTTTGAATTCGAACATGGAATATTTTGAATTCGTTCCCCTCGCGTTAAATGATTTAATGAAAGTAATGAATGACGTGCGTCACGTTGCGTTTAAAGTTCAAAGCTCTGCGCAGCTTCTGAGAAGTTTGTAATGTAAGGATAGGTGGGAAGGCTTTTATTGCTAGTGTGGATCGTTTTACAATTAAATTATAGGTGTAAAGACCTAAAAAATAAATAAAATCTACTTTTGTCTCTGTGAGACATTTAGATATAGAGTTTTTCCAATTTAAGAAACATCCTTTATATTACCTAGTAGATACTGTTTATGCTATGGAAATTGAAATAGCCAATCACTTATTATTATTTATAATAAAGCAATTTCACACATGACTCTTTGGAAGTTTTTGGCTATCAGATAACTAAAAAATAGTTAGATACAAAAGCAGATTTGTTCGTATATCTATACAAGTTCTGTGTAATTAGGATATCATAAAGAGAACATTAGAGCCATGGACTAACTGAAAAGGTAAGTACCCAATCAACAGGTCAGACTACCCATTATTTATTTAAAATCAATTGATACCTTACAAATGTATTTTGGGGTAGAAGTTGAAGATTCACTAACGAGCCTAAATGCGCCTTTTCAATTACTTCCTTACAAGTTCCCGACTTGCGGTCGGCGCGGTGCAGAGTTACCTTTACTTTTGTGTGTGAAACACTTTTTATTAAATTGGCATTGGTCGTGCGTTTTTAACGGTTTCTATGTTATTCAAATTAAATTTCAACGTTAATTATGTTGTTATTTTTTTGTTTGTTCATCATAAAATAAAAGTTAATAAGTTGACAAAATTCGCAAAAATATATAGAGAGGATATTTTTATGTACTTTAAAAAATATATTTTGTGCATTATCAAAACAAATAATTATTTATGTTAGTCAGTAGGTACCTACGTACAAGTAGAGCCATGGAGATTTTTTAATCTATATAATATTCTCATGATAATTTTTAATATGAAAACCTCGAATAGTTGTTGTTGTTATTATATAAATAAACTACTACAATAACCGTATGTATTTTACAAGCTATATGATGTTTAAAAGTACAATAGACTACACACATTAAACTCTACAAATCCATCATAACTTACCCACCACATGCCAATCTCAAACAAAACTTTAAAGTAATCCAATCAAACTCATAACCCACCACGTACGATAAGAGTTACCCGACGCTCTATCTCGAAGTTTAATCGCTAGTGTGCGCGCGGGCTAATGAGCCTGCGGTCGTGCGTACATAGCCTTAGCCACCCGGCTTGCGGTTTTAACTCGCGACTAATTAATTCTCTCTCAAAAACTTGCGAACAAAACTTGACTATGTGTCAAGTTCAAAAAATGAATTCTATCTTTTCGAAGTTCAAAAAAAAGTTGCCAGAAACTCAATAAATTTTTTTGCATCCGTACCTTGTCATAAAAAAAGAACACACAGAAAATTCGAAATACAAAAAGTTTAGGTGCGGTCCCGCGCGCGCGTCCGCCACGAAAACGCGGTCTACATTAAAACCTTAGAGCGAAAGAAAACGTCCCCTTATTACGTCTCGAAAGAAATCCTCCCGCACACAGGCTTGGGAAAGAAGTCACGCACACTGGCGTAGCAGGGGGGTGCACGGCTGTGTGGGTGTCAAGTATTAAAGGAGATAGTTAGAGGGACAACCGGGTTACCATATGTCGCATAGGTGGATGCGACGTGCTGGAAAATGGCATGATATAGAAAGTGCAATTTTGAGTCCTGCTTTTTATACATTCAGATATCAAATGTTAGATAAATAGGCTGCTTTCTTCTGTTTAACATTTTGGCATATTCCTTGAACACTATAATAGATAGAGGTATGTCGAAATATGAAAGTCGTTCCTTAATGGAAAACCAAATACTTACACAAAAAAAAAATCATGCGCTTTTCATATTTATAACGGAGTAGAGCCACCTACTTCTTAAATACGTTCCCATGTGGATATAGATATAGAAACTAGGTAGATAATTAAAATGCTATATTGTTTCAAAACTAGATCCGATTTTTACTATTCGAAATCAAACTAAACGTACAATTCTATGGATTGATGATATGGATAAAATTTTGACTTTGAGTTATTAAATTAAACAATTAAATATTCACACACTCTCAGAAAGGATCTCACGCAAGGTTATAAAGTTTGCGAGCTCCTATATTCGATATTCAGTCCCACCTGCGTTGTAAGTAAAATCTTAATTATTGTATGTACTTAGTATATCATTGATACCCTAAAATTTAACGAGCGCAAGGACACCACTTGATGTAGAATTGTACTCGTAACGAAGACTTTAAAGACGAAATTTTGAAGGCTAATTTAAGGCGCTCCAATAGACGAATTTTAGGTATTTGAGGGGGTTGAGGTAGACGTAACTGCGGGGCGCCCCCCGCAACCAGCGCAATCTGCCGCGGACGTCCTTATTCTGTCGCCATCCGTATTCTGGTTGAATTCGGGATTAATTGCCGGGATTTTAATTTCTTTCCTGTATAATCAATTTTGTAACTGGGTTGCTTACTGCGTAAATTGTAAATATAATTAAAAAATTTACAGGGTGTAGGTGACAGCCAGGCAAATACTGGAATGCTGAACAAGTGCTATAGGGTTGAGTTACACGACAATATTATAACTCGCAGGAAATGCATTTTTATTTTGATTATCCGTACCTAATGTTTGTTTTCCGCGCCAATTATATCGGGCGATATCGACTAGTTTAATGGGCTTATTGGTTATTGTGTGATACATAGCTGTTTTTTGAATCACTTGTGACTCTCTATTAGGGTTGATCAGGTTTTTGAACGTTTTGAGCGTAACTAGTTTTTTTTAAAATCGTCTATTGGTAAAATTTTTGTTTTTAAGCCATTTTCTAAGGCCGAATTAAATAAACAAAACATAACATAATGAGTGAGATCAACACTAAAATATCGTTTCATCAATTCGATTCTGAAACTTCACCGGCAGCTGCCGCGGCACGCTCGTTCCGCTCGCTCGGCTCGTGCGTTGTTTGTCATACTCTAACCTAACTTATTATTTTTATGATTGTATGAAAAGGGAACTGTTACACCGACAAAACGTCATTCGTCTTATACTAGTTGTGCGCTAAGGTTAATTTGATGTGCAGTCAGTATTTATGATGAGATTGTAGTATTTTTGTACCAAAAGGTATTAATTTGTCTTGCATTCGAGGAAAACAGTTTATGTTGGGCTGATATTATGTATTTTCGAATTATCTGCTGTAGTTGTTTTGTAAAACATTGAGTTTATTTGTACTAAAATAATTTAATTGCTGTAATAAAGTATATAAAGGGCATACTGTACAAGTCAGTAGAGGAACAAGAGGGTCTTGATATTTTGTAGGCGATGGGCTGACCATCTGTCACTACTAACCGAACTTGTATATCTCAACTATACCCTCAAAATTGGTCAGAAGTGGCACCATGTGGTTCTATCGGCCCTTGGTACTCAGCCTACCCCGCAAGGGATAAAAGCGTGATTATATGTATGTATTTATACATTGATTAATGCTTTTATATACTTTAATATATATAATACAGGGTGATTTTTGGTCGTCAACGTTCCCGAAAATTACGGAATCTCCTCATCATCACGATCATTTTTCTCCATGGAAGCATACCTGGGAAGTGTCTGGTTCCCAAAATATTAGGGTCCAAAGTTGAGTAAATAGACTGCGTTTTTCTGCATAAATGCACATAGACGCGCGTAGCAGGATTTTTTCACGAAAAATAATTAATATCTGTCTATAAAAAACTAACATAAACACTAGACACTATAAATTTCGCACGATCAAGGAATAAAAATTTTTTTTCAAAAAAAAAAAAAAATTTTTCCCAGCATTTTTTTTGGCATAAACTTACTTTATTTCATGTATAGAATACGTACCCTTCGTTAAAGGTGGCCACAAAAAAACACCCTGTATATACAGAGTGATTTTTGGTCGTCAACGTTCCCGAAAACTACGGAATCTCCTCATCATCACGATCATTTTTCTCCATGGAAGCATACCTGGGAAGTGTCTGGTTCCCAAAATATTAGGGTCCAAAGTTGAGTAAATAGACTGCGTTTTTCTGCATAAATGCACATAGACGCGCGTAGCAGGATTTTTTCACGAAAAATAATTAATATCTGTCTATAAAAAAACTAACATAAACACTAGACACTATAAATTTCGCACGATCAAGGAATTAAATTTTTTTTTCAAAAAAAAAAATTTTTTTTTCCCAGCATTTTTTTTGGCATAAACTTACTTTATTTCATGTATAGAATACGTACCCTTCGTTAAAGGTGGCCACAAAAAAACACCCTGTATATATAATTTAATATAAAAGATGAGATTAAATTGATGGGCGATTATTTATTTGATGTGCAATTAAAAAATATCTCCTAAACAAATAACTATGATCGGTTATAGGTTGCAGTTGCTGAATAATACACATTATTATTTATAACTCTTCTACCCCAAAGTGGTATTAAAGTATGATCTTCAAATTCTTCCTTCGGATTATAAATGCGAAAGTAACTCTGTCTGTCTGTGTGTTACGCAATCACGCCTAAACTACTGAACCGATTTAAATGAAATTTGGTACAGAGATTGTCTAGAGCCTGAGAAAGGACATAGGCTACTTTTTAATGCAAAAAAGAGATGTAAGGTGTTGAAATAGTGGATGAAAGTTTGTATGGAAATTACGTCATTTTTTAAGCTAGAAGCTATTAGGCTTTTCATTAGATATAAATAAATACGACATTCAAAGTTTGTAAAAGAATATCCTAAAGGGGCTAAAAATAGGGGGTGAAAAATTTTGTGTGATGACATCGGAAAAAAGCTTAGGGCTCAGAAAATAAAAATATAGAACAGAACAATACAGAGAATTAAGTAAGAAACTTGCCAAGCACTGCGCGCCATATGCAAAAAACCGGCCAAGTGCGAGTCGGACTCGCGCACCGAGGGTTCCGTACAAACCTGCAAGGTTTACAAAGTTCGTTCATTACGACAATCGAGTCATAACTATGGTATTTTTATTGCAAAATGAAATTCATAACATTACAATGGGGAAAGATGGAGGAGCATAAATTTAAGACAAAGATCTCTTTATCGTTTAAGTAATCCTTTATTTTATACTAGTGGACGCCCGCGACTCCGTCCGCGTGGACTACAGAAAAAATAAAAAGTAGCCTATATGTTAAGTGTAAAAAGTAGCCTATATGTTATCGCGGTTGTCGTAAAAAATTAATTCACGTTTGTCCCCTTCCCGTGGGAATTTCGGGAAATCCGTTCCCAGTGCTTCCTCGGGGTCCCAAATAAACATATATGCTCAACTTCAGATTCACATGTTTAACCGTTTTCGTAAAAAATAAATAATTCCCGTTGGTCTCCTTCCCGTGGGAATTTCGGGAAATCCGTTCTAGTGTTTCCTCGCAGTCCCTAATGAACATATATGCCCAATTTCAGCTTCATATGTATAGCGGTTTTCGTAAAAACTATGAATTCCCGTTTGTCCCCTTCCCGTGGGAATTTCGGGAAATCCGTTTTTAGTCCTCCCTCGCTGTCCCCAATGAACATATATGCCCGATTTCAGCTTCATATGTATAGCGGTTTTCGTAAAAACTATGAATTCCCGTTTGTCCCCTTCCCGTGGGAATTTCGGGAAATCCGTTTTTAGTCCTCCCTCGCTGTCCCCAATGAACATATATGCCCGATTTCAGCTTCATATGTATAGCGGTTTTCGTAAAAAATATAGAATTCCCGTTGGTCGCCTTCCCGTGGGAATATCGGGAAATTCTTATAGCCTATGTTCATCCAGGTCCAATAAGGATTCTAACGGTGAAAGAATTTTTGAAATCGGTCCAGTAGTTTTTGAGCCTATTCATTACAACCAAACAAACAAAGTTTTCCTCTTTATAATATTAGTGTAGATTAACACATATCATTTATCTATAATATAACTGAAACACTTATACTAGCCTTGCAGCAGACTTGCGAAAGTTCTTTTATTAAAGTTATTTATTTACTAAGTTTTTTAGTCACTATTTAGAAATCTGGTTCAAAAATATTAAATGAATTTCAATTTAATACCTCTACGCGTTTATGAGGAAATGGGTAGTAAGTTTAAAATTATTTAAAAAAAATATATTATGTGATGTAACTAAAAATTTATGGTTTTCGTAATTTTTCCTTTATCTATGCTATAAGACGTTGCTTCGTACCAAATTTCAAGATTCTGAGTTCACGGGAAGCACCCTGTAGGTTTTGATTCCCTTGCAAGTGTCGAAAATTTGCGGCATAAACGGCTGTATCTTTTGATTGCGTTGGCTTAGAAGTTTGATTTTTTCACAGCTTCAAGGGACAGTGGACCTGAGTAATTGATATAAATTTCAGCTTCATACCTCCACGCGTTCCTGAGAAAAAGGGTCTTGACAGACGGACGGACGGACGGACAGACGGACAACAAAGTGATCCTATAAGGGTTCCGTTTTTTCCTTTTGAGGTACGGAACCCTAAAAAGGAATGTAAGGGGTTGAAATAGGGGATGAATGTTTGTATGGAATTTACGTCATTTTTAAAAGTTTTGTCTCACTACAAATATGCGAGTACAACTTCATAATGATTATCAAGCAGGACAATATGCAACAAACAGCTCTTTTAAAAATCGTAAAAATCGTACTAAAAACGTCGCATATAAAAATGTACTCAAATAAGCTTAATAACTTATTTTAATGTATATGTGTTTTACTTGCAAAATAATTAGCCTAAAAAAATTAAAATGCTGCCGAAAGTCACTATTTCACGCGGACGAAGTCGCGGGACAGCTAGGGATTCGCGGGCAAATTAGGGATTTATGTTCGAAACAATTTGAAATCATATACATAATAGTCACGCCCATTATCCCCCAAAGTGGTGTATATACAGGGTGTAACAAAAGGGGTATGTTAACCGAAAAGCTATGAATATAACCCACTATAAAGAACCTATCACCAAAATTTGAGACTAAAAATCACATATTTATTTGTCCAGATAGTATGGAGAACACCTAACCCACTCGGGAATATTATGAACATACAATCTTGAAAAATAAACATGCGATTTCTAGTCTAAAAATTTCGGGATATGTTATCTACAGTGGGTTGTTTTTATAGTATTTCGCTTACCATACCCTTTTTGTTACACCCTGTATATACTGCTACTTGTTATATTTGCTATTAATACTAAGTTATTTGCAGTTTAATGTCATAAAGAGGACTATACTAACTAACACACGTAAACTTTTGCACAAAATGTTCGGAAAAATCCCGTATTTTTTCCGGGATTTTGTGGATCTAAAAAAAAAAACTAAGTAGATACATAAAATTATACTAGGTCATAGAAATGGTAAAATAGACACGTAACATAATTACCTACTTATGAATATCATTTTTAAATACGAAATCACTACATATTATAAAACAAAGTCGCTTTCTGATGTCTGTCCCTATGTATGCTTAGATCTTTCAAACTAGGGAACGGATTTTTTTGATGCGGTTTTTTTAATAGATAGAGTGATTCACAAGGAAGGTTTATAATGTTACTAGGGACCCGCCTCGGCTTCGCACGGGAGTAAGGCGCTCTCACGCGGGCAAAGCCGTGGGCGGGCGCTAGTACAATCTAAAACATACTATAAAGTATCTATGTAGGTAGGTATTTAATGTTTTCTACGTAAGTCTTTTTTACGTAAGGTCTCTCTTTTTTAACTTTTGTTACACTACGATTTTCCAAGTCTACTTACTAAATAAATATAGTATTTTATATTATGTATTTGCGCGCGAAAAAATAAGCACAGAACCGGCGTTGACAGTGGTCACGGCGGTACTGAATGTTCCGAGCGAGACTGGCCAGTGCAAGGATTAGAACACAGCGTAGTTGTAGATGTGTTTTTTATTAATTGTTAATTATCTACAAAATTTACAAAAAATGTACTTTGGCCATAAACTAGATCTGATAAAGCGCTATACAACTATGCAGGTTTCGTGTTGATATTCACAGTAGTTTTCAAGATATTTCGCTTATAAAATCGTAAAAAAGGTAATTTTCAAATCGAAATTCTATCGAGAATTTTTTAAACACTTATACTAGCCTTGCAGCAGACTTGCGAAAGTTCTTTTATTAAAGTTATTTATTTACTAAGTTTTTTAGTCACTATTTAGAAATCTGGTTCAAAAATATTAAATGAATTTCAATTTAATACCTCTACGCGTTTATGAGGAAATGGGTAGTAAGTTTAAAATTATTTAAAAAAAATATATTATGTGATGTAACTAAAAATTTATGGTTTTCGTAATTTTTCCTTTATCTATGCTATAAGACGTTGCTTCGTACCAAATTTCAAGATTCTGAGTTCACGGGAAGCACCCTGTAGGTTTTGATTCCCTTGCAAGTGTCGAAAATTTGCGGCATAAACGGCTGTATCTTTTGATTGCGTTGGCTTAGAAGTTTGATTTTTTCACAGCTTCAAGGGACAGTGGACCTGAGTAATTGATATAAATTTCAGCTTCATACCTCCACGCGTTCCTGAGAAAAAGGGTCTTGACAGACGGACGGACGGACGGACAGACGGACAACAAAGTGATCCTATAAGGGTTCCGTTTTTTCCTTTTGAGGTACGGAACCCTAAAAAGGAATGTAAGGGGTTGAAATAGGGGATGAATGTTTGTATGGAATTTACGTCATTTTTAAAAGTTTTGTCTCACTACAAATATGCGAGTACAACTTCATAATGATTATCAAGCAGGACAATATGCAACAAACAGCTCTTTTAAAAATCGTAAAAATCGTACTAAAAACGTCGCATATAAAAATGTACTCAAATAAGCTTAATAACTTATTTTAATGTATATGTGTTTTACTTGCAAAATAATTAGCCTAAAAAAATTAAAATGCTGCCGAAAGTCACTATTTCACGCGGACGAAGTCGCGGGACAGCTAGGGATTCGCGGGCAAATTAGGGATTTATGTTCGAAACAATTTGAAATCATATACATAATAGTCACGCCCATTATCCCCCAAAGTGGTGTATATACAGGGTGTAACAAAAGGGGTATGTTAACCGAAAAGCTATGAATATAACCCACTATAAAGAACCTATCACCAAAATTTGAGACTAAAAATCACATATTTATTTGTCCAGATAGTATGGAGAACACCTAACCCACTCGGGAATATTATGAACATACAATCTTGAAAAATAAACATGCGATTTCTAGTCTAAAAATTTCGGGATATGTTATCTACAGTGGGTTGTTTTTATAGTATTTCGCTTACCATACCCTTTTTGTTACACCCTGTATATACTGCTACTTGTTATATTTGCTATTAATACTAAGTTATTTGCAGTTTAATGTCATAAAGAGGACTATACTAACTAACACACGTAAACTTTTGCACAAAATGTTCGGAAAAATCCCGTATTTTTTCCGGGATTTTGTGGATCTAAAAAAAAAACTAAGTAGATACATAAAATTATACTAGGTCATAGAAATGGTAAAATAGACACGTAACATAATTACCTACTTATGAATATCATTTTTAAATACGAAATCACTACATATTATAAAACAAAGTCGCTTTCTGATGTCTGTCCCTATGTATGCTTAGATCTTTCAAACTAGGGAACGGATTTTTTTGATGCGGTTTTTTTAATAGATAGAGTGATTCACAAGGAAGGTTTATAATGTTACTAGGGACCCGCCTCGGCTTCGCACGGGAGTAAGGCGCTCTCACGCGGGCAAAGCCGTGGGCGGGCGCTAGTACAATCTAAAACATACTATAAAGTATCTATGTAGGTAGGTATTTAATGTTTTCTACGTAAGTCTTTTTTACGTAAGGTCTCTCTTTTTTAACTTTTGTTACACTACGATTTTCCAAGTCTACTTACTAAATAAATATAGTATTTTATATTATGTATTTGCGCGCGAAAAAATAAGCACAGAACCGGCGTTGACAGTGGTCACGGCGGTACTGAATGTTCCGAGCGAGACTGGCCAGTGCAAGGATTAGAACACAGCGTAGTTGTAGATGTGTTTTTTATTAATTGTTAATTATCTACAAAATTTACAAAAAATGTACTTTGGCCATAAACTAGATCTGATAAAGCGCTATACAACTATGCAGGTTTCGTGTTGATATTCACAGTAGTTTTCAAGATATTTCGCTTATAAAATCGTAAAAAAGGTAATTTTCAAATCGAAATTCTATCGAGAATTTTTTAAGTAATTGAGTTTCCACGTTGGCCACAAACTAGATAAAGATTTAAATAATAACATATAAAAAAATTAGAGCTGTGGTAATCGGACAAGTATTTAAAAAATCGATTCTAAAATGCCTCTTTTGTCTGATCACACCGCCTTAACAATTCTGAGATTATTTCAATAGATCAAATGTTCGAAAAAAATTAAGGAAACTTTTAGTAAGCGTACCCATTTTCTCCAGCCGTATATATATTGCTGCAGTCCACTGTCCATAGGGCACGCCACACGTTGGTGACCTCAACCAATCAGACAATACGAGTAGTGTTCGTGAAGTCACCCGAGCCAACTCGGTCCGAGCGTACTCGTACTGTGAAAACTAGGCTTTACTGGTGTTACGGATCTGGGTAAGTACTATACAACGCTGTTTTATTTAAACCTTTAAATAGGTATGCGTAGGAAGTCGCGTGGTGCCAGCAGAGTAGAGTTCGTACCACCCCTGCCTGCCCGTGGGTATCGTACGAGGCGATTAAGGGTTTCCGGGAGGCGGGCAGCAGCGCCTCCCGTGCTGACAACATAGTCCGAAAATCACACTGTGGTCACCAACCCGCCTGCCCAGCGTGGTGACTATGGGCAAAACCCCCCTGTGGCAGTAGCCTTGTGACGTGCCCTAGGGGAGACCTACGTCCAGCAGTGCACTGCAATAGGCTGAAGACGAGACGAGACGATACCAACGGCCAGGCATGGGGTGGTACAAACTCTACTCTGCCGGCACCACACGGCTTCCTACGCGTACCTATTTAAAGGTTTAAATAAAACAGCGTTGTACCTACGTCCAGCAGTGGACTGCTATAAGCTGATGGACACTTAACTCGAAGCAATCTCTACAAAACTTGTTACTTGAAATAACAGAAATATTACAGAATCTGAAAGTATTTTTTATCGGAGCATTATTTTATTCTAGTTTTATTCTTCAAGTAATAACTAAAATCAAAACGAAATAACGTTATGTCAACCTGTAAAATATTCATTTACAAGGCTCGAATGTGTGGATGTTAATTTACATATTCCTACCCGACATAATATGTCGTATTATCGTATAGGTCGTAAAGATCGTGAGAGTAGAATCTCTATGCGGTATCGTCGACCGCAAAGCACTTTCAACCGCTTTGTCTTGTTCTTAGCCGCTTCGTTTAATTGAAGGCGGTAACTTTTTTATTAGTCAATATTTTAGAAGGTAACACATAAATTGAAAAAATATATGTTTTTGCGTCTGTCTTTTAACGCAATCGAATTGTCACGTGGGTACTTGTTCATATACGAGGAAGGTAGGTGTAGGGCAAGTGGCTAACCATATAATGCTTTAAAAGAACAATGTCATAAAAATATTACCCTGAAATCAGTATGATCGACGATTGTTGCGATTGTATAAAAGGTTGTTTTAACAAAATTTTATATAGACTTGATAAAAATCTGCCAACATCAAAGGCCGATAGAACCACATGGTGCCACTTATGACCCTTCTGATATAAATCGGCCCTATACTATTAAGTATAGTATTAAGAAAGTATAACAAACTTCGTAGATGCTTCGTAGCATTATTCGTAGCAGACGCTACGAATGACTACGAATTCCTATAGAACGCTATTTTTCGTTGCATTTCATATTTTTCATTTATAGAAATGACCACTATTTGTACAAATTAATATCTGTTCTTTAGATATTTAGTTAATTAATTAATTAGTACAATAAAAGCGTTTTTTAATTAATAATAAAATCCCAAAAAAGAGGGAGAAATACCTTTTATCTATTATCAGGTAAAACCTATACAATATCAAGACAGAGTATACAGCATTAGATAAAGGATTTAACATCCTCTCAGAATGCCGACAATGGAAATTTTATTCTATCATAAAATTTAACTGCGCACTTTAATAACTAAAGCTCGAAGCCGATATAGCCGTATCGTTGACAAAAGGATGAGCACAAGCCTCTTGGCGGATACACACAGACACGCACACACACACGTGCATACCACACAACTACATGCCCGAAACCCACACGCCCACCCGCCAAACACGCCCAACGTCTTGGGTTTTCTTATAAACCACGTTGGTTTCGCTGTCCCTGTCTGTCTTAGTGTGGATCGGCTGTCTGTCCCGCTCTGGCGCAATGACGAGGTTCACATAAAGCGACGCCGCATTCCCGCCTTTTTTCCCACTCCATTTTGACAGCTCGCGGCTCCATATCTGGCCGGAAGGTAAGACGGTGTTCACAGACTTGAAGATTTCTTAATAATATCTTCTTTAAACTTTATAATCTTGCCATAAACTCATTAAACTGTAGTCTTCAATAGATTATGGGTAACCTACCTATAATCTAATTTTGTCTATTCGTAAATAACTCACAACCTATGATGGCATTCTTCTTTGTGACTCCGCTATGATTAAAGTAGAGTTCTTCTTTAAAATAATTTTCACATTTAACTATTTCCATCCTTACATTTACAAATCGGACAAGCCCTAATGGATATACGAGTAGAAACCGATCGGCACCTGATGAAATATTAAGTCAAATACAGCATACAAACTTTCAAGATACTCACAAAAATACAACCAATAAGAAATCCAACAACTTTTACGTTTATACTTCAATTGCATTTTAAAAACTACAGGGCTATCCCGCCTGTATAGTATAAATACATAGCAAAGTATAGAAACATCCATAACTCATGAGAAATCATTTATAATACCATATATTACCGTCCAATGTGCACATCGTCTTACCGACTAAGTGGCTCAAGACGCGTTAGCGGAGCGGCGGCGGGAGCGGCAGCGGCGGCGGTGGGCGGGGCTGCGGCGCCCCGCTATCGGCACACCGAAACACACATTTCGCCGCCGCAAACCTCGCGCCGAAGGTTAGCCGCTACCCGCAGACGGAGAGAGGGACGCAAGATACACGCCTGCGCGGTGGAGCGGCCGAGTTTGACAGCTCGCATTTCAAGTCAGAGCCTCTAGAAGGACGCTTGTAGCTGCTTACTTCGGTACACCTTCGGTAGCAGCTGCGGACAGCTGATGAATTTGTTTTTAGGTTATTATTTTGGAAGTTACTTAATATTGGGTGATTCTAGTTAGGTGTTGTCATATGACAAGCTAGCTAGATTTAGGAAATAGCTAAATATAATTTCGCTTAGAATTTGTCTAATTTCACGGTTCAGCTGGTAAATTTTATTGCGATTGCTTTGACTTATAAAATTGTAATTATATTATCCACATAGACAGCGTATAAATAGCCAAGTTTTGTTCTTGTGTAGTACAGGTAATATTATTGAGATAAATCATCGATATAGTACTTAGTTATTTCCGTCTGTTATATTTATATACAAGTTAAAGAAGAGAAGTCACATAAACTTGGCAATACATAAACAGCACTACATTTTCAATTCCATTTAATTAACAAATCCAACTATCAAAACAAACTAACACGTTGGTCCCGCAGATTGGCCCCAACTACACCGAGTATGACCCAACCGGGGTGACCTCAAAGTGGCCCGAAGTTGCGTGCGGCCTGCGGTGAGCAGAGGCATATCAAAACAACTGGCCAACTGCCAGTACGTTTGTACTTTATTATTCGTACTAGATTTTTTTGGAGAAACGTACTTATTTTTTAATTATGATCTAAAATTTGTGACAGATATTTTTTTACAATCCCCATTACTTGGAAAATGTATAGAAACACTGATATCGGCTAAAAGGACTTTCATGTGAAGATCGGTCCAGCCATTTTAGTCCTACGATTCTACAGACAAATACACATATTTAGATAAGTACTAGTGGACGCCCGCGACTCCGTCCGAAAAAATAAAATGTTGGTATTATCCGGTATAAAAACATTTTCCCGGGATAAAAAGTAGCCTATATGTTAAGTGGGACCTGTCATAACATATTCCTGAAAACTGCATAGAAATCGGTAATCGGTAATCTGATATTAGCGTGCACAAATATCGATCCGTTACAATTTTATTATATGTATAGATAAACAAAGCAAACTTATAACACGCATCCTATTTTATCATCGGGATTAATAAGGATTCACACAGTAATCTGCTATTTTGTGTTGTCTTTATTGCAAGCAATAATTATATTTTTGGACATACAGGGTGATTTTTTGTCGTCATCGTTCCCGAAAACTACGAAATCTCCTCATCATCACGATCATTTCATGGGAAGTGTCTAGTTCCCAAGATATTAGGATCCAAAGTTGAGTAAATAGACAGCGTTTTTCTGCATAAATGCACAAATACGCGCGTAACAAGATTTTTTTACGAGTAATAATTAATATCTGTCTATGAAAAAACTAGCATAAACTCTTGACACTATAAATTTTGCCCAATCAAGTAATTTTTAAAAAAATCACAAAAATTTACATCGTTTTCCAGATTTTTTTTGCCATGAACTTACTTTATTTGATGCATAGAGTACGTACCCTTCGTTAAGGGTGGCAACAAAAAAACATCTGTATAATCATTTGATTTTTTTCAAGTTTGGCATTGACAAGTTTCACTATTGTAAAGGTATCTACTTCTGGGTTTTTGTTAGAATTTCAATGTGTAAAATAATAAAACTTCAGAGCTACTCGTATCCAAACCCCTGACACACTACATCAGAGCAAAATCCACACGAAACCCAAATATTTACCTCCTTTGCGTGGGTTTAATCTATACCAAACACATTTTATAGACGCAAAGTGAGCAAACGTTTTTGTTAAACGTTGAATAAATAACTTGACACTTGCTTGCAAATAAACAATTTAAAATGTCAAGGAACACGGCTAGGGCTCGAACCCTTTTCTGACATTATGTTTTCTGACAACCAATTTCGAGTTGTTTGCGTCCGCCCTTACAAGTCGTAAATGTGAATGTGCTGCGTGTAGTTTAGGGTTATGTGTTATGGTATAGAAAAATCGATATGTATTGGTGACTTGAAAGATTGTCTCGCTAAGTGTTTTTCTTATGACACATAAATTGTAACTCTGTAGAAGTCGACTTAAAAAAGTAAAAACAATTACCTCGTTAACATAACGAGACGTTCGCCAATCCATACTTGAAAATTAAACCAATATAAGGTAAGCCATTTTGACGGGAGATAAATAACTCCAAAAGCGAATAAGTACACACTCTCTCTTACTTTTGCGTTACATATACAGACGGATATAGAAGGACCCTCACGACGGTGTCCGCGTAAACTTTAGATTTCCCGTTTTTCCCGCACCAGTGGAAATTTCGGGAAACCCTTTCATAGTGCTCTCTTATATTTCTCAAGAAACAAAATATATGCCAATTCTACGAACTCAATGTCGAAGGAATACCATAAGTATATTACATTGTAACCTACAATATGTATTATGGTACGTACGTAGAGTCTTCACGTGACCGACCGGATCGCACCCGCAGCCGCGGTCGCGCGGCTAACCGGCTAATTGTGACCGGAGAATTGTTCTTGTGGTGTTAGGTGAAAGGTTACAGCCGTTATAATAGTGTTTATGTGTTGAACAATCAAATTTGAGTTGTGGTAAGTGAAATATAAGAAAGAGATTTACGATAAATACAGAACCTAGGCGCTAAATTTCGGAATCCCTATATAGCTACGTAATTACATTACTAGTACCAAATACGTAATCTTAGAATTCATTTTTAACAATGAATTACTTACCACATTTGTTTTTTAAGACACACAAACAGAAAGAGACATCGTGTGTCGGATTAGTCTTAAGCCTGATTTAAAATTAATAGCGGAGGTATAAGCTGATTGTTTATAGGTTTATATGTATAAAATAAAAAATAAGCTGGCATAAAGCAAGCTTTGCCTAAAAAACTATACAAAAATCAAAATGGCAGAGTAATTCCATACAGTGGAGTAATAAAAAGTCTCCACGCAAATAAAACAAGGCTTAATAATATGTAGCAAAATAAGATCAAGTAAGAGTACTGGGGAAGTAGTTTCGTAATACTGTTATATATGTAGTGTTGTAGCCATGCTACAGCTGTGTCTGAGGAACGAGCGCAGTAGTGATGTGAATTAGTAAGGAGATATCGATAAAAATATGATGATAGGGTGTGGCCCACAGAAAAGCGCATAATATCTAAAAATAACTTAATTTGCTAATCTACATGTAGGTTTTTAATATTTCTCATTTGAGCAGTTTCCATTATACTATTATTAAATGGCTAATCATTTCTCAACGTAAGTCCAAGAATAATAGTTAAAGTATGACACAACTGAACAACACCTTTGAATATTACGACTAGAATGTAGAGTTTGTGAAATTACACAAATGTGCACCCATTTGGGTAGGTAGAGTTATTAATATTGACTTATTAACTACCTTTTCTTACTATACATATGTACCTATGCTCGTATATTTACGCGAAGTAAAAGAACATAGTAACGATGGGTAACCTTAGTTCAGAATCTTTGCACTACTAAACATGGGTCGTACTTGACGATTTGCGTACCAGGGCTTCAAAGTACGTCCATCAATTCGTACCAGGGCTAAAACTAGGTTTCCAGATACTTTAAAGTATTTTTTAACTACGTAGGAAATTAATCCTTATCGTGACTGTAATAAGGAACATTATAGCGAATGGACAGCGAAATACTTTAAATACTTCATTCTCTTGTGTACCATACTTGTTGTAGGAAGTTTTAATTACAGTATGTACTCGTACCTACCTATGTATGAATGTACCAAAAAAGAGTTTCACAGTATACAGCACGTCCACGAGACTTCCTACTCCTGCACACTTTTGGAGGTCCAAAACGGGGACAGCTCCTGCGACGTCAGCAGAAGCGGGCATAGCACATACTTTAGACTGCCCACTTTTGCACAGTTTTGGAGGTCCAAAACGGGGACAGCTCCAGCGCCGTCAGCAGAAGCGAGCACAGCACTTCCATTAGACTGCCCACTTTTGCACACATTTGGAGGTCCAAATCGGGTACAGCTCCGGCGCCGTCAGCAGCAGCGGGCACAGAATTTCCATTTGACTGCCTACTTTTGCACACTTTTGAAACTCCAGCGCCGCAGTGCTTCATACTATTTCGAGTCCGCTGTACAAAGTATGTACTGTAAACAAACAACTTGTACCAAGTTGTTAATAAGGTTTTTATAGAAATATTATCCTAGTTTTCTTAGACATAAAGAATATAATCGTGCTACAAAATAAATACCTTTACTAAATAAATACCTTCAAGTATTCCACGGGTTGCCGGGCGCCGATGCCTAGGTACTAAAGTATTTCAGAGAAAATAGTCCTTATTTCAATAAGGCTGCGTGTTATAATGCCGCTGGCAAAAAAAAAACTTTTTTACTTTGAAAGTATTTTCTTTCAGTTAGCGCGATTATACACCTTAATAGATACTTGCAACGTAAATACTTTCAAAGTCTTCCAGGTATTTCGGCCCGTACCTGGTTGCAGGTGTTGCAGGGCGCCGCCGATGCCTAATAAAGTTTTCATAGAAAAATAGTCCTTATTTCAATAAGGCTTTTCTTTCACATATCGCGATTATACACCTTAATAGATATAGGCTAAGGTTTAATTTTGGATTCTAACTATCACTACGATACTTGCAAGGCAAATACCTTCAAATTCTTCCGCGTATATTGCGGCCCGTACCTGGTTTACGTACTTCCAAGTAAAAATTGGTTTTAAAACCAGGTCGCGTAAATACGCACCGTCCCTATGCACTACACAAAATACTCGCATAAAAAATGCAAAACTCGTCTTGGTAATATTTCACAAAAAAAAATGTTTTTCGATATTTCTTATTATACGATCTTGGTATTTATTTTCTCAACGCAAATATCGACATCCGTTTCGCAGCACAACCCTTTCCCGCCATATGCGCTGCTTCCCTTAAATTACAGAAGTTCTGCTCATAATGGAGAGATATGCGTTTAATATCTGCCGGCGAATGCTTGCCTGTTTGCTTTTTGTCGGCATTCTTGTTACAAAATTGTGTTTTGAGGCGACTTCTGTTTTTTATTTTCAGGGTTCCTTATCTTGATACCTACAGGGCCACTGTATTATAACTTTCTTGTTCAATATGTCTGTGTATAGGTACATAACATTTACTTATAAACTACCTCTTTATTATTATGCTTATTATGCTCTTGTGTTATTCTCTATATACGTACGTAGTTCTATATTATATACGTGATTTCAATAGGGTAGGAAAAACATTTCTTTTACCAACTGACTCAAAAAAGATTATAAAATACATTACTACAACATTACGCACGATTTACACTTAGCCAGTCCTCCCCATAATTCACTAAGCACTCCAATTATCACCGAACAGCCAATAAAATTAGGCAGGATAATGTCAAAAATCGAACGGACCTCCAAAAAAATGGCCAATAAAACCCAAAGCCCCTACTCCTGCAGTTCAATCACATCGACTGTCCTGACACACCTGCCTACTCGTACAAACATCACCAAAATAAGATGTCGCATCGAAACTCTTAACCCCAGTGTGTTTAGTCCAAAATCGCCTGATCTGTGACTTGTTTTCGTGGCCTTACTGTACCTATATAAAAGGCTACTTAATGTAAGTGACCCTTAGAATTGCAACTGTGTTCAAGACACTATTGTATAGATCAGCTAGAGTAACCAAGTTGAAGAATGTACAAACGTCTCAAAACTACTTTTTGCGGGACTTTACTAAAATACATCAGCACCCGTATATTGCATGTAAAAAATAGACTTAAGAATTAGAATAGACACTCGTTCTCGAGCCTGGACTGAAGGAATTAGGGCTGATAGAAGTGGTTTGCAATTCCTTTTTACACACCAAGTAGAAACACTTGCCTTGTCTAGTTATTACTTAGCTCTATGGATTTGACGTTTAAAAGTGAGACATCTCGCTCTCACCAAATTCATCATACCGTGCAGGTGCATCTCTTTTCGTGCGTATCGTAAAAGTAGACTAAGTAACTCGGCAATTTTCTCAGGCGATAACCTAGCAATTCATCACTGATCATCTAGGTACACCTGTCCCCGCTATTCCAAACTTGGCTATGTAATCTCCTTCATGATCCTGCAGTTCCTGTTACCTCATTTCGAGGAACACGTTGTTATGAAATTAATCTTCATACTACGAAGTGGGTGAAACAATAATATGACGTAGATTTGTGTCACCCACCACGTTACTATTGTATCAGAGATTTGATCCATTACCTATTTTGCTATTGCTATACTCGTACCTATAAACATGAATAACTATCGTTTTGAAGTAAGTAGGCATACGTTTTTATTAAGAAAGGTACAGACTCATTTGACTTTACCACAGCCAATACCTAGTTCTCGCACGAGAAGTCACAATTCGTAATTAAACCTCTCGATACTGAACCTAATAGTTACCTACCTATTTGTAGAAAATCATCAGAGTCCAATCTAAATAAATAATCTTTGACCCTGCCAATTCCATGGCCGCCAGCTGCGACCGACGCGCTAAAAAATAACAATCCCAAAATACATTCGACAAAGAAAAGTATATTACCCTCCAAGGGCCTATAATCGAAACCAATCGCACAGACACGACACTCCGAATTATTTACATCATCTACTAGGGCAATATCGTAAAAGTTACTATTTATGGATGTAGGTATGTTACAAATATGTAGGTGGATTAATGTCTGAAATTTTGATTTGTTAAGTTTTTTAGTAAGTAGTAATAAACTGAGCATAAAATTACACCCCAATTAAACACCTTTAAACACAACTTTTGACAGCAAAATATATGGAATGTAGAGATTATACCATGCATAAAATAAATTTTACTAAGACCTATACAGGGTTTTTTTTTGTGGCCACCTTTAACGAAGGGTACGTATTCTATACATGAAATAAAGTAAATTTATGCCAAAAAAAATGCTGGGAATTTTTTTTTTTTTTTGAAAATTTTTTTTAACTTCCTTGATCGTGCGAAATTTATAGTGTCTAGTGTTTATGTTAGTTTTTTTATAGACAGATATTAATTATTTTTCGTGAAAAAATCCTGCTACGCGCGTCTATGTGCATTTATGCAGAAAAACACAGTCTATTTACTCAACTTTGGACCCTAATATTTTGGAAATCAGACATTTCCCAGGTATGCTTCCATGGAGAAAAATGATCGTGATGATGAGGAGATTCCGTAGTTTTCGGGAACGTTGACGACCAAAAATCACCCTGTATTATAATTTAAAACCAAATTTGATTTATTTTTAGATTGAATATTTGAAGACTACATACGTACTTACCTACCTAAAATTATGGTTTAAATAAAAGAACACAATTGCTTTTATTTTTACATATACTTATCGTACATATGTACGTAACGTGTATATCAGTCATTATGTAAATCTGAAAACCCCATGAAAACCCAGCTTTACAAAATACCTCTACTTTGGGACACTCGGACACTATTGATGTCACAATAGCGCAGATTCTATATAATTTTGTCCTAACCTATTAACCGTGTACCTTCTTAAAATAAAAACCTAAAAACAACACCAAACGTTTTCCATATTATACCTAATTGTGATACACAAAACCTTGCAGGTATATTACCCTTATAATATCAGCCATTACATGACGCAGGGGTCGGGGGAATTTTTAGACGAAAATTCAAAATTAGGCGCTAAGATTGGATTCGGAGAATGGAGCGTCGCGACCTGCTGTCACGAACAAAGGCGCTTGTGCTTGCTATTGCAATGAACACGCAAAAAAGGTGCGACGAAAATAGCTACGAAGAAGAGAAGAAATGTCGAACGAGCAGCAAAGTAGTTAGTTAAGTACTAGGGGAAAGGTGTACATAATGATCCCCCTAAGGGAAAATGCTTACTGTATCCAAAATATTAAAGTAAGACAAACATTGAATGAGCTTTGAATATATCATATAAATGCCGATATACTTGCATACTATTATTTTTAGTTGGTTGATAATCTACAGATTTGTTAGAGATTTTCCAAAAGGCTACTAAAGGATCATTTTGTACATCCGGATGTCTAAAACGATCCCTATGGTATGGTCAAAATGAGTCCAAGGATCATTTTGCACTCCAAGTCCAAATTATGATCAAAACTTACTTCTAGAATAGCTTTATTTAAAAAACTGATAAAAATTAAGTGCGGCTAAGTACTAAGGATTTATCACAAATATTTAAAAGTATGACAAATTTTCCTCTTTTTTATCAGTATCCAATATAAAAATATTAATTAAGTAGTTTTAATCTAATAATCTCGCTATTATCAACAGTGTTGAATTTTTCTACTAACGTAGTTTTAATAAAATAATCTCTTTATAATCAACAGTATTGAATAATATCAACCATCACGAAGTATTTTTATGTTTATAATGTAGGTAAACATTTAGAAGTTTAATTGTTTCTTTAAATTTCCGAAACGATCTCTGCAGAAGTCACATAAAATCTTCTTCGTCTTCACTATCGAGCCCGGCGCATGCTTCATATCCCCATTTAAAACATTTCATACATTGGACCCAACCTTCTCCCATGCCATCTTTTGAATACGGTTCTGTGCAGAACATGCACTCGGCATCCTCTTCGGAAAATTCGGAATCATACGTGTTCCTTTGTTTTTTAGTGTTTTCTTACTAACCATTTTTCATTTACCAACTCCTTTTCTTTTATCAACTGCCTTTCCTTTACTAACTCTTTTTCCTTTACCAACTTCATTTTCTTTATTGACTCTTTTTCATTTACTAACTCCTTTTCCTTTCGTTTATTTTTCAGGGATTGTTTTTACACTTTTATCTTTACGTGACCTTTTTTCCTATTTTTAATTTTTTCCTGCATTTTCTCTTCTAAATAGTTTTTGTAAGATATGCTAGTCAAAATTTATGTATCTATTTTTCTTTTACTTAGATTTATATTTCTTTTGCCTTCTATTTTTGGCAAAGGTCGAAGGTCACGTGGTGAAAATACTCCAAAAGGTGTAGATAGTGAATCTGAAGACCTAATTGAAGTAGATATTGGAACAATACCAATCTTTTGGGCTTGTGTAGATCTTGTAGCCATAATTAGGGACGAAATCATTTCAGAAGCTAGGGTTTGAAGCGATTTAACGGGGGTAACTACTTCCACAGAAGACGGTTGGATTTCATAATTCACACACAATGAAGCTAATGAAGATTTGTTAGAGATGTTCACTTGCTTAGAAGACAGCATAGCGAGCGATTGGTTTTTATTATTCTGACCGTAAATGAAATCATTTACAAGCAAGAATAGTTACCTGAAATATACTCACTCTAGTTATATATAAAATACACACACATGATACACATACACATACATGACTCTTAGTTTATTTATTTTTATTTAGGTTAACAAACATGTATGTGCAACATAATTTATGATAGCAATGGTAGACACATTTTTTTATGCACATACCACACAGTTAACCTCATAGAAAGGTATATGTAATAATAAGTAACAAGTATTAAACGCAGATATTAGTTTTCAAGTTGCCAAAATGTTAGGGGTAAAATGATTCCTGGGATCATTTTATACCGACTAAACGGGATCGTTCGACCCAAAATGTAAAATTTACACAAGTTGTCCAAACATAATCTCAAATATAACCGCGGTGTGATCAAAACGTGCTTGAAATATTCTTGAATATCAATAGGAACCACCGATAACACTTTCATTCACAAATATACAAAACAATTTGAGCAATATATGATTGATTTTATGCTTACCTTAGATTGAACACACAGATTTTTTATTTTTCGCAATAAATCGACGGGCTGTAGTCACACAACCATAACACTTCACTGGGCTACTGAGCGGGGTACGAGGAAGGCGTCAGCAAACAGATTGAGCGAAATGGCACTATAGTTTATTCAGGATTAAAGGGAATCATTTTACTTCGAGGGATCATTTAGTACACCTTTCCCCTACTAATATTTTTGTTATTTCTGATTCTGTAATTGTAAATTTTCAGTACCTTATTGGTATACTTAGTATTTACTCAGATATCTCACAGTCAAACGGCGCAAGCAGTTTTGTGGGACTTTGCATTGAGTTTTGAGATCTTTGAACTGAATTCATACAAACATTGATGTGATGAATATCTATGTTTGTTTCCGAGTCATGGATGTTTATACAGGATGTTTTTTTGTGGCCACCTTTAACGAAGGGTACGTATTCTATACATGAAATAAAGTAAGTTTATGCCAAAAAAATGCTGGGATTTTTTTTATTTTTTTTTTATTTAAATTCCTTGATCGTGCGAAATTTATAGTGTCTAGTGTTTATGTTAGTTTTTTTATAGACAGATATTAATTATTTTTCGTGAAAAAATCCTGCTACGCGCGCCTATGTGCATTTATGCAGAAAAACGCAGTCTATTTACTCAACTTTGGACCCTAATATTTTGGAAACCAGACACTTCCCAGGTATGCTTTCATGGAGAAAAATGATCGTGATGATGAGGAGATTCCGTAGTTTTCGGGAACGTTGACGACCAAAAATAATCCTGTATACTTATCTATGTATTTATATACCGTTGCTTAGTACCCACAACACAAGACCTTAGGGATCTTAGTGTGGGACTAGGTCAATGTGTTGTGAAATGTGTGAATTTTATTTATTTATTTATTATATGTATGTATGTATAGGTATGTGTATAAATCACAGGTTTAGATTGAACTTAATTTGTGGTGGTACACAGTATAATATCCCGTAAAGCGATGAACGTCATATTTTACATAAAGCGTTCGGAGCGAATGTGGATGGTTAAAGTGGAAGAGGAAAGCCTAAGTTTAATTTGATGGATGGCGTGAGAGAGTATAATAATAAGAAATAATAGAGATGAATGGAAGACGAGTACATATTAAGCCGAACCCGAGTGAATGGGAACAGGGCAGAAAGAAGAAGATACTATCCAATTGTTTACTCTAGTCCTATAATCTAGTCTATAAAATTATTAAGTTAAAATGCACCTACGAAGTCCAACTTAAACTTTTCCCAACATTTCTTTCTAACGGCCGATATTGGCTGTAAAACAGAAAGCGCACTCTATTTTGTCGCACGCCCAAAATTTCCCAGCGATTTCCCCCGAGTTTTTTGAACGTGCGTTCGAGATCATTTAACATTTTTATGTGTAATCCAGCCGCGGCGATGAGACAACGTTCTCGGCCTCACTTTTTATCGGAGACGTTTTACGCTCAACTCTAAACAGATTAAATCTGGGAGATTGGTGGAGAATTTTCGCTATCGTTATTTGAAAATTATGGTATAAAAAAGTGAGATATTTATTGTATGTACCTACCCAGGCATAGACAAATATGATGACATTAAAAATTTGTGTGTCATAATAAGTACAAGCAAAAATAAAACACGCTGTATTAAATATTATTATTGATGTGAATTTAAAAATCCAAGATTCTTTATGATCTCTAGTATATATTATTAGGTATAATACGAGTATGTTATATCCCATTAGTATAGTAAACTCTACACAGTTTACTTACAAGTAATGAGTGATTCTGTGAGATAGCATATTTAAACCTTATAACTTAAGTGTTTAACTAACACATCGCTGAGTGCAGCTTTATATCTAAACAAATTTCATATTAAAGTTCATAATCTCTTGAAAATACATTTAAGCAAATAACTTTAGTTCCAAAACTTTCGAATGGCTTTACACCTTATGTACTCGTTCGTACCTATTAGGTACATAATCCAACCATTAAAACAGTGTAGGTTTAATATATTTTTAGAATGAAATCTCCAAAAACATTGCTCTCCATCTGGTTAGTTTCTCGTAATGTGTTGCTTAAAATCCTTGTTCCATCTCAATACAGTTTAAATTATGCAACATTTATATGGAAATACGAAGCGTCACCCTCGCCTTTCTCTTTAAAAATACATAGAATGTTATTCATGGTACGGTTTGACGGCCGTTCGCGATCTTATGGCTTTTTCATGTAGATCATATCGCGTACTGTCTTGTGTTGTATTAAAACCGCCTTGATTATTTTGGTATTCCGAAATCAATTTATAATTTTTCATTGTAAACCATTTTTTTCTTCAAAATAAAACCAGAAGACCTAGTATGAGTTTTCACATCGAACTAATTCGCATTACCCTTAACTATTCAACTTATCACGTAGTTTCATTGTTTTCACTTTTGTCACATCAGCCCGGCTAGCACGCCCAACGATACACGATATGATAAGTCAAGTTATCGATACCTAGCTGTCAAAATACGATAAATATAGCCGACATGTTGAATTTTATCGATACAGCGAACATAACCATGCCAGTAACGTTACACGGCACGATACGATATGTTAGATAAAAATGCGAGCATGTCCATCGGTTACTATCGATAGCGCCGAACATGACTGTATTTTGATGTTAAAAATATCGAATTTTGACATCAAATCAAGATATTGTTATCGATGAACATTGTAGTGCGCGATAAGCGTAGATAGGTTAGAGAAATCGAAAATACCTATTATATTCTTTGGTTCGATAGGTTTTCAGTTATATGCTCCAAACTTAATATTTTTAATTTAGTGTTTTAGTTTACTCGTTTTTAGTTTACATAGGTAGGTCAAAGGTAAAATTAAATTATTAATAATTGGTATCGATAACATTCAACATGGCGGCTAATATATATCGTATTTTGACAGCTTGTCGATAAATAGGTTTAGCATATCGTGTTTCGCTGGTCATGTTAGAGCAGTTAACATGACATCTGATGTCAAAAAGGAAAAAAAGAAAAAAAAAATGAACGACAATTGAAAAAAAGAAAAAAAAATTTTTTGACTCTAGAAACATTTGTTTAACTTATCTCGCGCCTTATCGTATCATAGCACGAGATAAATCTTAACGTAACGTATCGTTTCATTGGTCATGTTCGCGAAATCGATAATTATGGTGGTATAGATACGATACGAAATCCTTTATCGTATATCTACTCATCGTGGTCGTGCTAGCCCGGCAGGGTGATCACGCCATAGTATGATTGCATGAATAAATTAGTAAGTACCTAAACGCGAACGAGTTCGAAGGAAAAACTCACACAAGTCAACGAGGTATACGTTTCGAACTACTTATTAATAGTCGATGCAAGGGACCATGAGATGGAGTTTCGAAAGGTACCTACTTGTTAATAATTACATAAATACGTATAGGTAGATATTTAATATATATATTTATATACACAACACACGGTTGTGTTCCCTATATGGCCACAAAAATGTTTACACGTTCCTTATTCGACTCTTACGACATCCACGGAAGGGGATGAAACTGATGTATTCTAATCAAGCCACGCATCAGCACAAAACTTTAAATAAGTAAGCAAGCTCAATAATAGTCTCATATCAGGCCCGTGATAGTTAAAAACTTATCCCTCTTTCGTCCTGCAAATGCACCTAAGCATCGTGACTTACTCCAATGTGTTTCATCTAGCAATTTAGCCAGCAAAAACAAAATAATAAATAGAGCAAAGAGTGACTTATTTTATTGGCAAACAGTAAAGGTTTTTCCACAAAAAAGCGGTAGGTAGTTCTCTTTTAGCGGCCGCGGCGTCGACAATAACGCGCGCAATCACTACTGCAAATGTTGACTCCCGTGTGCGTGCCGGATAAACTAAATAACCACAGGTGAACTGGGATGTAGTGGGAACACACTATCAAAAAATATAGGCATATAGGCATAGCCGAACAAAAAATATTTGCTTATATTTACTGCCACAGGGTTTTTTTGCCCATAGTCACCCACCACCCTGGGCAGGCGGGTTGGTGACCGCAGAGTGATTTCTTGACTATGATGTATACTCGTACCTACATAAAAGCTTGACTTTTTTAACCATATCACAAGCTGATGTGATTTTAAGGTTAGTTCAAATGGTAAATACCACCACATATATGGAACTAACCGTTTGAACTATCAGTATTAACTGATACCACCGAAAAATACTCGTAAATATCATTTTTCGTTACTTTAATTTAACTTTACGTTAAAATTTAACTTAATTTATCTTATCTAGAACTAAACGCAAGTCATACCTATAATATTTGCTTACTTAGACCATCCGCTTCGTCTACAAACTACGTAGCCTACTACGGTACATAAAGGAAATATAAACTTTCGTAGTATACTACAAGCAATGAGCTACGGAACTATTCTTTTTAGTAACAAGGACATTCACACCACTGCATATTCGTACGCTGTGTATACCTACATCGTCCCTTGCTATACCTACACAGCTGAGGCTATATAATTACAGCATAGTTTAAAGTGGGGGCTACATTTAAAATGCCCATAATTTCAGCTAGCCTGCTAACATGAAAAAACGTAGACAAATCACAGTCACTCCTCGTCCTGTCCACCGCGTAATCAAGCTTTCGCCAGTTTTATAACGCTAATGATACCTATTCTATCAAATCGTAAGTAATCTATCCGACAAATAATATAGGTACAGGACTTAGATTAAGGATAGGTCTTCGCTCCGCGAATCTTTATTCTAAGGCACAGGATGATTTTTGGTCGTCAACGTTCCCGAAAACTACGGAATCTCCTCACCATCACGATCATTTTTCTTCGTGGAAACATACTCGTACCTGGGAAGTGTCTAGTTATTAGGGTCCAAAGTTGAGTAAATAGCAAGATTTTTTAACGAGAAATAATTCTGTCGATGATTAAACTATGTAGCATAAACACTGGACACTATAAATTTCGCCCGATCAAAAAAAAAATACATCGTTTCTCAGCATTTTTTTGGCATAAACTTACTTTATTTGGTGTATAGGGTAGCAACGAAAAAACATCCTGTATAGGTAAATGTGAATTTAATACATACATACATACATAATAATCACGCCTCTTTCCCGGAGGGGTAGGCAGAGATCACGGATCTCCATTTGCTACGATCCTGACACACCTCTTTCGCTTCATCTACTTTCATGATATTTTTCATGCACGCTCGTCGGTTTAGGGTACTCTTGACCTGACATTTCTTTAGAATTTAATTTCAAATTTCAAATTCAAATTCAAAAATCATTTATTCAACATGAAAGCATTAACACTTGTTTGTTGATTGTCTAATTATATGTTACTTTCTATGTTCGCACCCCAAAAATGAAACCGCTACCAAACAAAAAAGGAGGTGAATTTAAACAACCCAAAAATAAATAAATCGCAAAGCTTTTGCTTTGGCAACGGTCACCACCCCAAGGTACGATTTGTTACGGTCTGTCAGGCATAAGTTAGCGATTCGGGGATATATACATATAAATAAATCAATCACTATAATAAACCTACTATCGTAAATACTTTTCTTAGTCGTTGCTTTATTCTAGTTTTAGAATATATGCACCCGCTTAGAAGGGCAATGCAATATTTAATCGGTCCAATCAGATAACCTCATAATTAATACCCACGGGGTCGGTTTGCCGTTTGGTGTCGGTAGAAAGAACATAACCCCATGTCTCGATGGGCAAGCAACTCCTTAGTCCGATTGTCACACAGCGGTCACCAACCTGGCTGCCCAGCATGGTGACTATGAGCAAAAACCCCCTACGGGTCGGCAATGGTCTTGTGGCGTGCCCTGTACCGTACGCCCTGTACCCTGTACCCTACGCTACGTGCAGCAGTGGACTGCAATAGCCTGATGTGTATATGTATTTATATAACGGAGGTCCCTTGATTAGGTACCTACGTGTAATATTTTCCAAGCTCATTTCATTATTTCCATAGGCGACCAGTTTCAACCGCTTTACAGCCAACTGATCAACGCAAAAATGAACTTTAAATTGCATCTCCATAAGACGTGATTTCCTTCAGTCAGATGGCGGTTTCTGGTAAATTCGCAGCTCACTGTACAATAATATTCTCGAAGAATGGTTGGTAAATTTTCAATAGTCTCTTTATTAGGGCCGAGGGCGGAAACGGTTGGAGTGAAACAGCCTTTATTAGATTTTCTAGAAACGTGAATATCCGTCGAATTGCATAGGCTGCAACCGACACCTCAATTTTAGATATTGAAAATTTGTGCCTTCTACGAGAAACGTGAGGCACTTACCTTACTTACTTATTTGAATCTGACGCTATATTCTGTTCTTGTGCTTGCTTATTTCTAAATTTAAATAAGTAGGTACACGTGATTTTAGGGAAACAATATGATGTATTATGTTTACATACTTTAGAGCCGTAGTGTCTCACTGCTGGACAAAGGTCATAAGGAGGTCGTTCCGCCATACACGTCTTAGCCTGCCCCTTGGGTGGAAGCCGTCCTGTGGAACCTAAGTGTGGAACTTATGAACAATCTAGAATATTAATTTACTGCCATCTGTTATTGATACACAAAAATAAAAGTGTAAACATATTTTGCCTGTTAGACCTATTTCGAAACCAGTTCAAAGCCAACTAGCTGCTACAGCACCTTAGTTCTAAAATTAGTACTTTTAAGTTCTACTAGGTGGCGCAGACCGGTTTTTTTTAGTTTATCCCGAAGGAAAGGCAAGGGGAACTAAGCCCATACAGCCATTGTCTTTAGTAAATGATTTCTAAATATATAATGAATGATATTGAGATCCTCAAGAACGAATGGAAAGTTAGTCGAAACCAAAAATAATAGGTAATTACTAAAGAAAAAGATTTTTTTTATTTATCAGAACAGCTCCTTTCATATTCATCATCATCATTTATCTTCCATCATAAATTCAGAGATCATTCATTTAATTTCACATTAAATTAAATCAAATGATTGTAGTTAGTGCAAGTGCCTGTTGTCGCAATTATGAGTTATCAGATCCGAGGGTCAGTGGAGGGTGTAGGGCCCGGTGGTGGGCGCACCCATAGTGAATGTTTGAACTTCCGAATTGTAACGCCTAATACAATTTCATTTTTAATTTCACATTAGTTTTTTAAGGATTTTTGCGAACACGACACATTCATTAATCATCACAATCATGGATGTATAGACTTAGCTTCCTTTGCCTTTCCTTCGGGATAAACAAAACAGAAAAAAAATTGGAGGTTATGTTTTCAATTTTGTGATGTGTCAAAGTTTCTTCAAATTATGTGAAAAATTATATTTTCTTATTTTGAGGACACGTAGTTAATAAATCTGCGTTTCCAAAATGTCTGTTGTAATTGAAACAACACTTGGTGATATAACCGTAGATCTATATCTGAACCAACGCCCTGTAACATGTTTGAATTTCTTGAAGCTTTGCAAGATGAAATATTACAATTTTTGCCTATTTCATTCGATAAGAAGTGGATTTATAGCCCAAACTGGCGATCCTTCCGGCGAAGGTACTGGAGGACAATCAATATTTGGCTTATTAGAGGGACCTGAGAAGCGTTTCTTTTCTGGAGAAAAAATGCCAAAGATTCGCCATACTGACGCTGGCCTACTTTCTATGGTTTGCAGCAACGATATGATGGTTGGTTCACAATTCTTCTTCACGCTCGCCTCAGATTTAGATTCTTTAGATGGAGTACATTGTGTGATAGGGGAGGTGACTGAGGGTCAAGAAGTCCTAAGACAATTAAACGAAGTTATTTGCGATGAAACTCACCGACCTTACAGAGATGTTAGAATTACACATACTGTGGTACTGGATGATCCTTATGCTGACCCTCTAGGCTTGAGAGCACCATCACGTTCACCATCCCCTAGTGCAGAGCGACTTAAAGGTGGTAGAATAGCTCCAGATGAAGAACTAGATGAGACTAAAGGGAAATCTGCTGCAGAAATACAGGAACTGATTGAAGAAAGAGAGGCAAAAGCCAGAGCTACGATTTTGGAAATTGTTGGTGATTTACCTGATGCTGATATAGCACCACCTGAAAATGTACTATTTGTGTGCAAACTTAATCCTGTAACAACTGATGAAGACTTAGAGATTATATTCAGTAGATTTGGAAAAATTGTTAGTTGTGAAGTGATCAGGGACAAAAAAACTAATGACTCATTACAATATGCATTTATTGAATTTGATGATAAAAAGTCATGTGAAGAAGCTTATTTTAAAATGGATAATGTTCTTATAGATGACCGCCGGATCCATGTTGATTTCTCTCAATCTGTTTCCAAAATTAAATGGTTAGGAAAAGGCAGAGGAGTAAAGCATATTAATGAAGATGACAATGACAAGGGTAAATGGTCAAAAAATGATATAGGCCTAGACAAAGAAGTAGATAGAAACCGTAGAGATAGACCTAGAGAAAAAGATAGACTTCATAATAGAATTGAGGAATATAGATCTAAAAGAGAAGACTCAAGACATATGAGGGAGCGCAGTAGAAGTAGAACTAGATTACAGAAGAATAGAGATGATCCCAAGAGAGATAATAGGCAAAGGCAAACAAGCAGAAGCAGGTCAAGAGATAGACAATCAAGAAGGGAACAACGGAGGAGTAGATCACGGGAAAGATTATCTAATAATAACTATGAAAGAGAGCACTCTCGGAAAGATAGGAAAGATTATAAAGAATTAAATTCAGACCAATCCCATGAGATCAACAGAGATAGAAAAGACAGTTTTGTAGAAGAGACAAGTAAAAGGCATAAACTAGATGATAAAGATAATTATAAATTTAACAAAAATAATCACAGAGAAAGAAGTGCTAGTAGAAGCAGAGCAGAAGTAGATAATTCTAGGCAAAGCAGGAGGCAAAAAAGTGCCAGCCCAGATAGAAATGATGTTAGTTTAGAAATGAATAAAGAAAAGAAATATAGAAAAATACATAATGGCAATGGTGATTCAGACAGAATTATAGCTAAATCGTCAAATAAAGAAGACAAGGATTCCAATATAAAAAATTACAAAGTATCCAAAACTGATAAGAGCATAAAGAGACATGCAAGTATTGATAGAAATGGAGATAATGACAGTAGCAGTAAGAGAAATAGGAAAGATAAGTCAGAAAAAGTGGATTCAACGAAAAATAAACAAGCTAAACTGTCTAAAGGTAAGAAGAATAAAACCCCATCTAATGTTAATAAAAAGGAAAAGGTGAAAACAAAGAAAAAAGTTAAAAAGCAGCGTAAAGATTCCACTTCAACAGATAGTTCTTCAGAATCTAGCTCTTCAAGCAGTGATTCAAGTTCTAGTGGGATAGATAAAAGGAAAAAGACATTGAAAAGGAAGAAGAAGAAGTATGAGACAAGTAGCAGTAGTAGTAGCAGTTCCAGTAGTAGTGATACAACTAGCTCAAGCTCTAGTAGCTCTGATTCTAGTACCAACTCAAGTAGTTCAGATTCTATTAGAAAATCTAAGAAAAAGAATAAAAAGGTGGTTTTGAAAAAAAATAAGAAAACATCTAAAAAGAAATGACAATTTGCTTTAAGTACTTAGCCAATCAATGTTTTATGAACTTCTATGGGCTTTCTACAAATTATTCATATCTCAATTTAAATAAGTGTGTGTAATCTAGATATTTGTATACTTTGAAACTTTCTTTAAAATACTTTTCTTTGAAATATTCATTAGATTGCTTTGTGTACATTATCATGACTGAATTTTAAATATAGCTAAATAATAAAGGTGTTATTGAAACTGTACAAACAAAAAGCATTTATAATAAACAAAATGGTAGTAGTAGTTTTAAAATACATTAGGTATTTTATTTTTATACTTTAAAATAATAAATCTGTACACTTCTACATTTAATAAGCTTAACTGTCACAATAAATAAAGCAATAATTCAGCTTATATTATAATAATGTATAACTGAAATAGACTGAAGGATCAAATACATTACATAATTACAAAACCTGCAAATAACAATTGAAGCGAATAATAATTCTGAGATTCAGGAGCCATTAGATATAGGATTGAGCCATTATATCTTTACACTTGCTTCTTATACAATGTTTAAATGTTATCAATTATTCTACACTTATGTGAACATTCTATGTACTTATTATATTATTTTTTTGTATAATAATCTGTATAAGTTATCTATCTTTTATGCAGATTTTTAGACAAATTGATGTATTGTTTGAGACACTTGGATATTGGACAGGTAGGTTACCCATGAGAAAGAATAGATAGTTTTGTACTACCTACTGTTACTATCTCTCATGAGAGAGTAAGTATATTCTTTGGTTACTATTTGCTTAGTATAGTTATTTCTCTATGGTATAGTCATTATTATGGTCATAATTACGATGATGTTTATAATCAAAATGTAGTAAGTATATTTTTTTTATTATTTAAGTAGGTACATAGGTATGTACTTGTTTTAATAATTTAAGTATTTTTTTATGCACGCATTATTATGAATTATGATGTTAATTCATTACATTACTTAATGATTTATTCTTTCCGAGTTAAGTTAATATTTAAGTCTAAAATTAACTTTTAAGGTAATAAAAACAATATTAATTTGTAAATATCTTTTATTAACTTTTTATCACCATCAGTGTTACTAATAAACCACGCGTAATTCTATAGCTAGCTTCCCACCTATACTTAGACCGGTGATTTCATAGCGTATAAGTAGTGAAGTACCTTGGTAGGTATAGGTGTTCACCAATAGATATGAAATCTTTTTTACCCAACTGCCACGGAAGGGTATTTTATTATAATTATCCTGTACCATAGGTAAGTAGTGCAATAACTTCTGTAAGTAATCATGCAAAAAGGGTGCGCGGTCCTCCAGAAATCTGTCTGAATGAAATATAGGTAAGTAAGATATTTCGGCCAAGGCGACCAATCTACGGAGATTAGCCAGGTACGCAGGAGATATTATAGTGCGCAAACACAGATGCACTCTCTATTCCGTTACTCTCATAGTCCGATGGGACGGAAAGCCGACACGACCGGAGAGAATTCAAGCGCAGGACCAACAGTTTTACGTGCTTTCCGAGGCACGGGCTACTCGTAAGTGACAATTACAACATTAAAATCTGTACATGAAATAAATTCATTGGTACAGGCCCGTGACTGGGATCGAACTTACGCCCCCTGCTTGGAAGGCGCACGTCTTAACCACTGGGCTATCACCGCTATAAATATAGGTACCTACCTACCTGAGATTGCCAGACGTCCCGATTTTTTAATTAAAATTAAATGTCCCGCGCGGGACTGGCTCAGCCCCGCTTTTCGCGAATAACTCGACCGTACGTGCAGCGTAAGTACTGAGAAAGCGCGGGCGGGTGGCACAGACATGAGACATGTGTTCTATGGATATTTTTACCCCTTGTATATGTTTGGCACAAAAAATACCCTGTATAGGTACTTATCTATTGTCACGTAAAAGTTATATGAACTCAAATAAAAAGATAAGTACATATACAAAAACTTTTGATTATATGTCTCGCTTTTGATGAAAGAATCCCGCTTTTTTCACTCAAAAAGTTACCTGCTAAATCCCGATTTGGCAAAAAAAATCTGGCAACGCTGCTACCTACCCTTTATAAACTACTCACACAGGATAATTAAGCTGGGTATATACCTATATTAACAATACCCTTCCGTGGCAGTTGGGTAAATAAAGGGAAATTTAGAAAAAATATTATTATGTCTTTATCCCGTGGGACTTTTATGATAAAATGTATCCTATGACACTCCCGTAATCAAGACAAATCTAACGATACCTCATACATCAAAATCCATCAAGCCGTTTAGGCTACAGGAGGTCACAAAGGAACAGACATACATACATACTTACATACACTCCCTCAACATTACCCTCCCTCTTTGGCAGTCGGGTAAAAAGATTTCAGATCTATTAGTGAACAAACAACTATACCTACCTACTTAGCTATCTACTTATAGCTACGCTAATAGTATGCTCGGACTAATCTTTTCATCCTAAGTATATCAATACGACTACCTACCTGCTTGTTTACTACTAAACCCTAAAACTTTGTTATTCTCAGTTCAGTACAGTACCATGTCTGGTTCACAACACAGGACGAGACGAATGCTCGCTAATAGGCCAGTTAGAGCCTTTGTGTGGTTAACTGACTAACAAGAAGATGAGCTCGTTACGGCTATTGTATGCGCCGCTGAGGATTAACTAGCAGACGATAGACATTCTAAATGCGTATGCCTATCTAGTCGGTTGAATAACATGCTTAGGTAATAACGCACCTAGGTAGGTACTTTATACGGTATGCCAGAGCGCTTGAATTCAGTTCCTACTCTTGTTAGGATATTCTTTGCATAGAAAAACGAGGCTCCAGAAGGAGCCATCAAGTTCAAAATGTATGCCAGGTGAATCAAAAAACAAGGCGAAATTCCCACATCTTCCGCTCCTATCGTTGTCAAATCGAGAAATGTTATAATTTAGAGATTTAATAGGTATACCTATTTGTACCAAAGATCACCGACATAGCTCAACGGTCCAGCAAGCTGAAGTGGCAGTGGGCAAGGCACATAGCTCGAAGAACTGATGGCCGATGGAGTCGGAAAGTTCTAGAGTGGATACCACGTATCGGCAAACGCAGCGTGGGAAGGCCACCCGCGAGGTGGACGGACGACCTGGCCAAGGTCGCGGG
The DNA here is from genome assembly GCA_014607495.2 of Carposina sasakii. NCBI lineage: Eukaryota > Metazoa > Arthropoda > Insecta > Lepidoptera > Carposinidae > Carposina > Carposina sasakii. The sequence continues at coordinate 4,914,423 of CP053164.1, forward strand.
CGTCGGTTGGATGCAGGCTACTTCCAACCGGTAGGAGTGGAGGTTCTTGGGGAAGGCCTATGTCCAACAGTGGACTTCTCAGGGCTGTAAATGATGATGATGATGATTTGTACCTATATGTAAGTATTAGAACATAATGGAAGAATCAAATCTATATTCTACTAAGCCCAACCCCGAAAGATTTATGTTGAGTAAGACGTTAAGTAGGTAGGTACTTTAGGTAGGTAACTATTCGATGTAATCAAAGAAAGTAGGCATCATCCTTATTCAAATGCCAGAACTCCAGACATCTTTAATTTATGAAACGGCATCCATCCAAAGAAGTTAAATGTATCGAAAATAATACGTTTGACGGACGAGCCACCTTCCAACCCCGGCATTACGGTGCCTTTGTAGGCTTGTTTGTTCCAGCAGCCTCCCAACGACGTCAATGCACAGGGCCGGATTGTGGTGAACTTTTTATGTTACAAAAAACATTAACAGATCTGTAAGAATTTAATATTGAATATAATATTGAATTTAATCTAATTTAGATAACATAAAGTTATATGCATGAAACTGGAGACTGCTATGCTGGAGAAGTGAACAAATGCGCCTAGCTGCCCATAATGGTCCTTCTTTCACCTACAGGTAAATAGGCATTTTAAGGATATCTTTAGGATAGGCTATATCTACCGAAAATTTACGACTTGCTTTCGATTTCGTCAGCAACTTTACTTCATGAAGTAACTGAGACAAGCGTACTTTATTAAAGCACCATATGGTACATGCCACCAGTGAGCTGCTAAATAAAATTACACTGAGCTACTCTAAAGTATCAAATGATACGGGGCAAGTATGTCCCTGTCCACATTGAGGTGCTACAAATAATCAGTTCGACTCTGGCAAGCGTATTGCGCATGTCGCGAATTTATCGACAAAAACGAAAGGTTTCAGTCCAGTGTGCCCGACACGCCACACTCGTCCTTTGCTCGCGACACCCTGACTGTCGCATCTCGCATCCGGTACATCTTCAAACTACTACTTCCAAATTGGGGAAGCAAGAAACTGAAGCCATGTTAGTAATATCTCTAACCGCGGTGATCGCGGTTTGCCTGGCCAAAGATGCGTTGGCAACGCCTATGACCAACAAAGGTGGGTGGCACCAATATTAGTAATTTAATGTCGTGTCTAATTGTTACTGGTACGATTATGTTTATTATCTTTATGTAGTGTGTTAATGTGGTGGTGATTGTTTTTGTTTGTCATTTGTATCGATCAGCCGGTGAGAGGCTGCGCGGTTGTCGTCTATTTTTAGCAACAGGTGGCTTGGCTGCGCTTAGGTCCTGCGTAGTTGCAATTTCCTTTCTGAGCTTTCAGTGACCTTTGGTATACCCTAGTCTAAAAATAGATTCAGTTAGGTGTTTTTTTAGACATTCTATTATGAAAGCCTAATTTGTTTGAAAGGGTCACGTCAGCAATTTTGCTCTTATTATTAGGTACCTCCATCCTTATATCTAGTAATACTCGTACCTATCAAAAATATAACTGTACCTACAAGGTTCACAAATTCTATGTTTTTTTACACATATTTACTGAAATTATTATGTAACCCTAACTTTAAATTCACTACCCATGACTACGAATGTGCTACCGATCTACTACGCACTACGCATTTGCAACGAAAAACATAACTTTACTACGAAAATCCGCGTAACGCTGCTACGAACGTGTTTTTCATATTGTTCCTACCTACCTATCTAGGATTTTTTGCTTTCTCATGTCCATTTTAAGATTAATTTTCCAACTACTACTAGTAGTAAAAACGGGGAGATAATAATCTGATATGAACAGTCTAAGCATTGTTCATACACGCACCAAACATCTCCATTACCTACCTACAATCTTTAGCAAGCCTTGTACTCGTATGTACCTAATTGACGATAGTTAATGTGTTGAATTTTAAACAGTAAAACGATTTTATTATAATTTTACACCAATTATAGGTACTTAACCATCGCTAACAAATCATAAAAATACTTAACCCCTTGTGGTAGGTATACCTACTCTACTTAGTGGATTTCTAAACCCTTTTGCGTCATTTTAGAATTTGGATAGGAAATATGACGAAACAATTTATCAACTATATACATCGATTTAGAATACCCATACCTACACTTTAACATAAACTTTGACGTACTTCTAATCTACTTAACTATCTATCTACTACTCAACTATGTTTAACTTACTCTTGTTTGCTCGCTTCGGTATGAGCCAATAGCTTTAAAATGTCCTCCAGACCAAACTATCATTATATTAACATTTTAGATGGCGGTCCAATCGGTGAGCTGCCCGAAAACTGGGACCAAACTAAAGATGACACACAGTCACTTTTCCTGAACAAGAGTGACAAAAATGATTTGGAACCATACCCCCTCGCTCTTAGCGAAGAAGGTAAAATGGCCACACCAAAGCGAGCTTCTCAATAACTTCAGCTTCTCTTTCACTTCATTGCTTGTTCTATTGTTTTCTGTTAGACACTTGAGTTAAACTAGGTTAAATCTTTTCAGGAAATTCTGAAGGGTTCGAACAAGGTGTTGAACAACGGTTCGACTCTCCCCAGTCGACAGGAGAACTTGATAATCTGTTTATGAGACCTGAGCTGTATGGAGAACCTCCCGCAATGGAAGGTTTATCCTCGGGCTATGAGAGCCGCAGGCGCAAGCGAGGAAGTGGCACAAAAGTCGGTGGTGCTGGAGCCGCAACGAAAGTTGCTACTAAATCCGGTTCGGGCAAGAAAAACCTCAAGTAAGTTTTAACATTTGTTATCTTGTACTTTATTAGGCACTGATTTATCATAAAATTTCTTAACATGTATAATATTTTGTAGGGCCGAAGAACATCAGCCTATTTCACCTGTTGAATCTGCTGGACATGATCACGAATCTGCACTTCGCCGTAAGCGCGGGAGTGGAACCAAAGTTGGCGGTGCAGCTGCTTCAGCTAAAACTGCCACCAAAAATTCTGGGGGCAATAAGAAAAACTTCAGGTAGGTTACGTGCCGTACTGTAAGTTAGTGAACTTGTTCCATAAAGGCAAAGATTTTATATTTACTTTTTTTACATTTGCGCAGGCCGATTTCTGAACGCCGTAAAAGAGATTCCGGACTTAGCGCTGCTGACGTTCGGGCATTACTGAACCTATGGGAAGCTCAAGAACGCCGCAAGCAGCAATACGCCAACCAAATAGCAGCTGATCGCTACTACGGACAAGTGAATTCAGTGGACGACGAACAGCCCGAGGTTGACGAGAACGGCGATATATGGTACAACGAGCCTGTAGTCATGGGCCCTCGGGAACGGGACTATCCTCACCACTCTTACTTCTCCGAACAGAACCGTCTGGCCTTGGCTCATGGCTACCCCGATATCTATCAAGTTGATCCCTCTGAATTAGCTCAACGGTACGAGGAAGTCCGCCGTAAAAGGCAATATGCTAACAAGATGAAACGGTTCATGGTTGCACGTAAACGCTCAGATGGTATGCTGCACCAGAACAACTATAGGCCAAGGGATGACCTCTACACTTTAGCTGAACTGTTGCGCTCTGCACCAAGAGTGCAGGAACAAGATATTCCGGTATATCGACGACTGATACTTTAAGAAGCAGTATCTTGGAGTAAGGCGTCTATTCGTAACTTTGTCGATAAAATGAGGCAGTAGGTTTCTTCAAGGCCGGAATCGCAAACATCGGATAGACGCCAATTCGATATAATTTTGGGGCGGGAGGGATTGTTGCGCATTTAATTCGCAGTTCGTAGCGGATATCTACGGTTAATTATAGGAGAGATAGCCATATTCAATTTAGTTAAATAGATAATGCACAACATGGCCTAAGGTTAAGTTCTGTCTTTCTATTCCATAACGTACCTACTATACTATCACCCTACCTCTGTTTTGCATATCTGTTGGTCCTAGTTTAAAAAAATCTTTAAATTACATAATAGGTCATAAATTCCATATTATATATAAGTGTATGTCTACTTTTCTTAAAACCATAGTTGGTAATGGAGTAAAACTTCATGTTTTATGATTATAATCTAGAGTTAGTTTAAATGTGTAAATGATAAACTTGCTGTATTAAATTAGTATTATCTTATGCTGTGACTTTTATTGCAGAAACACTGACATTAAAGTTAAGTTCTAATTACATTACTGTTAGTACTACATAATTAAGTTATAATAACAATATGTAATAAAGTTGATTAACGTTATGGTCAAGCACGTAGAAAGAGTATCCATAGTCAAAGGTCAAGCAAGATGCTACGGTAACGTAAGAGATTTGTGAAGACAGTGACGTGATAATTCATCTAAGTGTGAAGACCTAAGCTGTTCCGTTATACTTTGAGTACCTACTTAGTTAGTTCTAATAATACCCAGTAGGTAAAGCAGATACAGCAAATATGAAATGTAAGTAAGTAAATACTTATGATATCTTTGCTGGATCCGCTTTTGATAAGAAACCAACATGATCATAAGTTTTTGATCAAACTTTTTGGTAAAAATGACAGTCGAAAATTGACATTTTTAATCTAAGTATGACATTAATTTTTCTCCCCTTAGTTCTTATGTAGATATTTTTAAGAAAAACTGGTTAATCTTAAGCTGATATGAATGAAAACAGCCATAATAGTTTAAGTGAAAACAAATCTGCCGAGTTAGCACAACAAGTCTTGTCGCCAAACGAAATCGCATCCGCCGAGGATGGGCAATCAGGAGTCCACGCAACGTATGCCTTTTTTTTGGTGCTTAGGGTGTTTAGATATATTTACATGTTTTTAAACCGTTTACTTTGGGATTTAGTCCTATCTGGCTTGAGTTATTTTTACCCGGATAGAACCCAGCCGCAACATATCGTGGAGCTAATGAGAGAGCATAGTATTCTACGTACAAACCGCGAATTGCAAACCTTACCAAGGTATGAAATGCTTTCAAGATCATTAACCCCTTCTAATACCGCAGATTGATATTTCAACGCAAAAATTTCATTAGTTCCAGAGATGATGACGGTGCCCAAGATCTGAATATAATAATATCAATGAAAAAAATCCTACAAGCAATTAAGATGTGTATTCTTTCCAGTGAAGATGACATCGCGTTCCAACATAATGTAATAAAAAGAGAATACCCAAAAATTGAGGAAATCAATAGAGAGCCAGTGTTCGTAATAGTAAATTCGAACTGTGAAAGTAATCCAAGTTCCAGGGAACTTTTAGTGGATAAGAATATGAAAGATACAGTTTTGAAGAAATATATCCAAAAATCTTCAGCGCATTCTCCAGATTTACCTTCCACTAGCAAAGGATTTGCAAGCGAGCATCTTCCGTCTGACGATTCAGATTCAAGAGACGAACTCCAAATGATTGATATTAATTTACAAAGTGAAAACGAATTAAACGTTATAGAAAATATGCATGGCGAGGAATCTATAGTGGTGTCCTACCTTAAGAACAAGGAGTCCATCATGGAATTAGAGGGATTAATTACTAAAAAGAAACCTTCAATATTGGATAGTGTGCCAAAGATGGAAACAATTCCAGAAGGTGATCAATTTATGGCGTTTTCTTTTGGAGCCTTAGAAATTACGAAAACAGAAGAAGAAATTGAAGTTAATGTAATAGCTGAAGAAGATTGGACTGACGATGTATAGAATTAATATCAGGTAGATGTTCAAGTAAAATAGGTTAATGGAAGTAAAATTTTAAACAAATTATTGTTTTTTTTAACTTACTTACCTAGTTTTATTAGCACTCCTATCAATAGAGAATTCAGAATAAACCACAAGAATGTTTATCTTACACATCTTATACGTAGGGTACCTACTGATAATAAACTACTACGACTACCTTCGTATCTATATACACTATGTCTACAATACCAAACATTTCACCACCATCCCCTAGGAGCGGGAGCGGTTACGGCGTGATTAGGTTTAACGAAAGACGAGAAGCTTTACCCGCCTCTTGCTTGCTATTCTGTCACCATGGCCATGCCTGCCATCGTGGCTAACTTGCTCTCCTGTGGCTTATCTTCGTCTCGTCAATGCCTTGCCTGCCTACTCGTCATCAGCACTACGCTGAATCAAAGTTGATTCTGTGGTAATCAACATTATCTTATAATAAATACAGGAGCGGAGCCAGAACAAAAGCTACCATTACTCTTTAGAGGAACATATGTCCCTGAACCTGAGGAAGAGGACTCTGATTTATTGCGAGCCGTGCAGTTTCTGCAAGAAGACAAACCCTTCCTTATTGCTGCGGAGATAGCGGATGAAGCTGTAATCAGAATACTAATGTTAGTGTACCTATTTTATTTACTAATTGCCAGTTATTCTATAAGGTCTAGGGGGGACACGAGGCACATGGCTCCCCTGCACCAAAATAGTTTTTGTGTACCGACTGTCGTTGGAGATTCCCATATATATGAATATGTGCAGATTCCACCACAGCACATACCTATTTAAATAGTAAAATTTGCTTCTCCAGAAAAAATCCTTAGGCAGCCTTTTCTCTTCAGATCTAGTGGAACGGACGTCCAACAACAGGACAGCCTTGGACGAAATGCACTTCATTTGGCCGTGGCGTCGGCTTCTAGGATTAAGAATAAGGCACGCTTAATTAAGTTGCTATTGGATGCTGGTGTCAATCCGAACATTCAAGACAATGTCGGAATGACTCCACTGTCAATTTGTTTGATGAGAAGGTACTTACGCACAAAATCTACGAGTACCTAATTAAACAGGTTATAGTGTCCTTCAGACCGTATTGCGGTCACGGCGGCCAATCTAAACGGAGATTAACCAATTGCTCTATTCCTTAACTCTCCGGTGGGACGAAAAGCCGACACGGCCGGAGAGAGATCAATCGTTGAACCAACGGCTTAACGTGCTTTTCGAAGCATGAGCTAAGTGACTTATTACAACTTTAAAATTCGTAGGTAGGTCCGTTAATGTAGTTAGTAGGTAGGTACAGGCCGTAACTATGACGAACCTACGTACGCGCCCGTCGATTGGGCTACCTGTTAAAATGAAATAAATAGATTGTTTACCCAAATTAAAAATAGAGCTACTGTAATAAAAAAAATGCTTTATATTTTATTACATTAGGTAGGTACCTACGTGTTTAATTTTATTAGTACTTAAGTACTTACGTACTATTAAGTATTCTGAAAAAAAATGAATTAATTATTTCAGCCCTTCCGTAAAAATTGCATCTATGCTGTTTGAAAATGGTGCTAGGATACTAAAAAGGAGCAGCGCAAATGATACTGGCTTATTCCTACGTAAGTAGAGCAGTTTATATCGGTACTTAGCTACTTTTATCCATTCAAGTTGTTTTCGCACTCTTTTCTGCAGTCCACGCGGCCGATGTCGCTGGCGTCCACTAACTAGTGTACCTACTACATGCTTTAGCTAATATATTTCCTGTTATTCATTCAGAATTCACCATGATGTGCATACCAACACTGGAAGAAGAGCTCATTATGGGCTTATTAGTGAGAAAAGGTGCTAAAGTCAATGACCCTGACGCACCAGGTGGTCGACAAGCCCTTCACTTTGCTGCCATGAGCAACAACTGTCGTCTCATCCGGATTCTTATTAATCTAGGAGCAGATCTGACCCTCACCAATCATAGATTTGAAACCCCTAGACAAGTCGCAACATCCTTCTGCTGCAGAGCCGCTGAGGCGCTTCTAGAGCAATTCGAGGGAATGGGAACGGCGGCGGTTGTGTTAGAAGAAAAAAATAGAGCATTAAAAAGCTTGGCAAAATCCGGGATATTAAAAAAGTAACGATCATGGCCGACATTGCAGTCTAAGTCAAAGTGTAAGTCTGTCTAAGGGTACTTATTTACGGTAGGTACATTGATAGATAGTTAGGTAGGTAGGTAGGTACATATAGATGTGTAGGTACCTCTATCTATCCAATCCATATTAGCTACTTACCTTAAATGCTTTGACCTGCCTGAATAACCTACGGATCAACGCACAGCCTAAACCGCTGATCTGAGAGACCTGAAAGTTGAACGGTGTGTCTAGTACCTAAGTATGATAAGCATCCGATACGGAAGTAGGTACCTATTTTCCGAAATTCCCACGGGTACGGGAAAAACGGGAATCCTAATATTGTAATGACTAGGTAATGGGACGTAGGTAGGCCGTGAGGTAGGCTTTCAGAAGGCCTGTGCCAAGTAACTGTTTGTAGTTTAGTTGTAAGTGTATTGTTTATTAGTGCGATAACCAAGTTGTTCAAAGTGTTTTTTTTTAATTTGATTAATTTTGTGTTCATTTGTTTTATTTTTTTTATAAATAGCAAATAAGCCAAATATCAATAAATGATACGCGTGTTAAAGTGTATTTATATAGCTATTTCTACTAACACAAAATCTAACGTAAATTTTAAAATGGCACGAGACTAGGAGTAGGAATTTCCCAGCATCGACTCATGCTTATATTACATAAAATTATCAGATAAATCAATCATACTACAACCTACTCAAGTTAATTAGGTGCATGTACCTAATTAACTTGAGCAAAGGCAAGCTTATCACTCATAAAATTTTCTTCCATGCAAGGAGAGGTCGGCATTGAAAAAAATAAAATATTCTTTCAGCCAGCAGATGACAAAATATAAAACGCGGCAAACCCATGGCAAACCTCCTCCATTTACGTCTGGCAGTACCCTGGGCAGTACCTACCACTCACTAAACCACTAAACCATAGCAATGAACAGTTAAACACTACTTTTAAAAATAAAATCACACACTTGACGCAATAACTAGGCTGAACGATTTATATTCAGTGCTAAATAAATAATATAAAAAAAAAAACAGTTTTAAAGATGGCGGCCTTGTCGCAGTTGCCATTCTCTGCTAAACAATATTAAGAATTTGATTTCAATCAACAATTTATAAATAATTCAAGGAAATTAGTGTACATATTGATCGAAAGATTTTTCTTTTCTAGTCAAATTGATAATGTGATAGTAACTGTACTCATGGCTTCCAATGTGCAGGATTCCCCTGTCGTGCAGCAAACCTTCGTAGAGGAGATAGATTATAGTGAAATACAGGAATTATCGGTAAATATTGTTCTTTGTTTATCATGAAAATTGTCAGATAAAGTTCTAACTCGTTATTATGTATATACAGGTCGTTGGAAAGGGTGCATTCGGTGTAGTATGGAAGGGCTTTTGGAGGAATACATTTGTTGCGGTAAAGCATATAAACTCAGAGGCAGAAAAGCGTGAGTTTGCAATAGAAGTGCGACAGTTATCCCGTGTGTCTCACCCTAACATAGTTCGTCTGTATGGAGCGTGTACGGAAGGCGCCCATGTATGTTTAGTAATGGAATATGCAGAAGGTGGATCTTTGTATAATGTGCTACACAATCGACGTAAGCCTAAATATATAGCTGCCCATGCTATGAGCTGGGCTAGACAATGTGCAGAGGTTGGTATATACAGAAATATATGCTAAACAAGTTCATTTTGTTTGTAAAGTTTGCATGTAACTTGTAATATACCTCAACTTTTTAATAAAATGTTTTGTCATTAATTTCAGGGAGTTGCATATCTACATTCAATGAAACCTAAACCTTTAATACATAGAGATCTAAAGCCACCTAACTTATTATTGGTTGGTGGAGGTCAAAGGCTAAAAATCTGTGATTTTGGTACGGCTGCTGACAAAGCCACATATATGACTAATAATAAGGGAAGTGCAGCTTGGATGGCACCAGAGGTTAGTACAGTCAAAACTGTTTAAGACAACATAATTTAAAATAACATACTGGTTGTATTGACCAAAATCAAAGGTCCCGGCTGAATTCTATTGGATTGCCTTATAAAAAACTGTGTTTTTACGATCTTGTTTATTACAACATATCTCTTTAGGCGACTTAATTTTTGGAGAATTATCAGTATCCACATCTGGCACACTAAGTAGTCATTAAGTTGCAAAAGTAAACAAAAAGGTGTCAAGTTTAGGGTCTATTGTAATTCTACATGTGTATGCAGTATAATCAAAGCCCAAAGCCCGCTTTCTAATTTCTCTTCAGTCAGTTTGTTACTTATCTGAACACAAGACGAGCCAAAACATATTGTTGAGTTATTTGTGAAACTTTTTATTTAAATAAAAAAAAAAAAAAGTCGCAAAAAAAAAAGAAATCAAATTATAGAAGAAAAATCACTAGACTTGCAAGAAATATTCGGTTACTATTATCTACTATATATACTATTATCGGTTAATATCAACATATTATTCGGCCGAATATCGAATATCAACATATTATTCGGCCGAATACCGAATATCAACATATTATTCGGCCGAATACCGAATATCAACATATTATTCGGCCGAATACCGAATACTTAAGTAATATATATTGTTACTAGTGGACGCCCGCCACTCCGTCCGCGTGGACTACAGAAAAAACAAAATGTCGAAATTATCCGGGATAGAAACATTTTCCCGGGATAAAAAGTAGCCTATATGTTAAGTGGGACCTGTCACAATATATTCCTGAAAACTGCATCGAAATCGGTTCAGCCGTTTCTGAGATTAGCGTGCACAAACGCACAGTCAAACCGACAAACAGATAAACAGATAAAAATCATCATTTTGGATTCTATTGCGTTGATAAAGGTCTCCTATAATATTTTTTCTCATATATCTTCCATGTGCAGACAGCGATCTATTACATTTTTATTATATGTATGGTAGGGAGATAATTGGTAAAATGAAAAAAAAAATGGATTCATTATGTATATTCATATTTTAATTTCTCTTATAATCATTTCAGTAGTCATTGGGTACATAAAACAGGTACATAATTTAATCAACTTCTGTATTAGAAAAGTTATGAATTTTTCTATGCATTTCAAATATTTTCATAATCAATATACCGCGCAGAGCAACTGCGGGCGCGCGGGCGGTGAGTACATTACAACAAACGAGCGCGAAATAACCACGTCTGTACAAGTTTTGGCGCTAAAATCTATTCAAGTCAGGGGGCTCGCCGAATATTCGGTATACTGCCGAATATACTATTCAATTGCAAGTCTAAAAATCACGCATTGTATCAAAACTTGAGAGTGGAATACCAAACAAAGGCATTTTATGCATGAGTATATTAATGACATATTCAATGATAGGTACTTAATAACAACGTTGGCTGTTACAACTATCAGTTTTTTACGACCAAATAGTACAGTACAGAGTACATAAAGGTCTTAGTTTAGAGTTAGTTCCACCATGTTGTGCCGCAAGGTATACAAATTATAGTTTTAGTTAATGAAGCTCCAGCACACGATACATTTTCATCAACCAATTATATTTTTATCAGTTAAAATTCATTTATTGTATAATAAGCCTTCTTTGCGAGAAATCTATGTAATTTATTTTTTAATTCATTAAAAATATTTATTTCTACAATATCATTAGGTATAGTATTATATATTAATGTCACCATTGCAAGTACGCTTTTCCTAAACAATGCAGTTTTAGACACACTAATTTTATTTATGTGTCGTAAACTATTTTCCATAGATATAGATTATCCATAGATTTGCCCCACTTTGCTTTAGTCTGCTATGCCTTTTTTTTGGTGTGCTTATAAAAAGATATATGTATATTGGTTATGTTGCCCAACATTACGGTGATAGCCCAGTGGTTAAGACGTGCACCTTCCAAGCGGGAGGCATAAGTTCGATCCCAGTCACGGGCCTGTACCAATGAATTTATTTCATGTACAGATTTTAATGTTGCAAAATTGTCACACTTTTAAAAGCCAACCCCCACATAACATCTATGTACTTATCAAGTCATACCTAGAAGTTAGAATTTTCCATGTAAAAATAAATGATTCTTGCTCAGAATTCTATAAAATTCAAGCTGGGCTACCCCAGGGTTCCGTGTTGGGACCAACTTTGTACTTGATTTACACAGCTGACATACCAACAACACAGGGTGTACTGTCTGCAACTTTTGCTGATGACACAGCAGTCCTATTCAGCAGCAAAAGTCTGGAATCAGCCTCTCTGGGTTTGCAAGTCCACCTCAACAAGATAGACCAGTGGATGTCAAAATGGCACATACAGGCAAGTGCCAGCAAATCAACACATACAACATTTACCGTGAGAGCAAATAATTGCCAACCAGTGAAACTGGGCACAAAAACTCTTCCTCACCGAGATACAGTGAAATATCTTGGAATATACCTTGATAGGAGACAAACATGGAGATGTCACATAGAGAAAAAGCGAGATGCACTAAATATACTACTCAAGTAACTGAACTGGCTTATAGGTCGAACCTCAGATGTATCCTTAGAGAACAAAATATAAATATACAAAGCCGTATTAAGACCTGTCTGGGCTTATGGAGTTGAACTATGTGGCTCAGCGAAGAACTCTAATGTGGAAATTCTGCAAAGGTTCCAAAATAAAGCGCTTAAAACAATATCCAATGCTCCGTAGTTAATTAAAAACTCGGAAATGCATGAGTATTTAAGGATCAGAACTGTCAGAGGAAATAGAGCACAGAGTAACGCTATATAAACAGTGAATTGATGCTCATACTAACAGCTTAGCCACAGCTCTAAGTGAACCAATATCATTACAGAGGCTTAAGCGCCAGTACATATGGGATCTCGCTAACTGAATTTGTTGAATATGAGGTAGTCTCCAGTGGGAGAACAAACCTTAACTGACACTCAAACCACACAACACATCTGCTAATGGTCGAATTGACCGATCGCAAGATTGGATTTTAAAAAAAAGTGACACTTAGCTCGTGCCTCGGAAAGCACGTAAAACCGTTGGTCCTGCGCCTGATATCTCCCCGGTCGTGTCGGCTTTCCGTCCCATCGGACTATGAGAGTAACGGAATAGAGAGTGCATCTGTGTTTGCGCACACACTTGTGCACTATAATATCTCCGTACCTGGTCAATCTCCGTAGAGATTGGTCGCCTTGGCCGAAATACGGTCGGAGATCATCATGTTGCCCAACATTATTATACTATACCTGTCACAGTGGACAAAACAGATAGTATCTTTTAAAGAAAGTGTTATTAAATTAATCTTATGTTTAAAATTTTCTTTTATTTACAGGTGTTTGAAGGCTCTTCTTACACAGAAAAATGTGATGTATTTTCTTGGGGCATTATTTTATGGGAAGTTTTATCTAGAAGGAAACCTTTTGAAGAAGGTGGCTCAGCTTTTAGAATTATGTGGGCAGTTCATACAGGTATATTTTATGTACTTATTATTAGTTGCTAATTGCTATTTTGTTCCATTGAAGTTTCAGATAGGATAACTATCTGGCACTTGTTGTGATAGATGACCTATACAAATACCTGTCTAAAAAGTGCCACTTATGTTATCCGGAACTTAATAGCAAGAGCTGAAACTGGCACTTACCCTTTAAAATTGTAATATCGTAAAGTTTTTGTACGGAAGTTACCTATTTGTATGTTTAAAATGGAAAGTTCAAAACTTAATTTACCTAGGTGATTATTTACACTACCTAAATTAAAGAACTCTTAACAAGTCTTTGGCTTACTGAGTTGTTTAAGTTCATCATCATTATGCATTTGCCAATACATGGTATCCACTCTAAATAGGTTGTTTAAGTTAAAGATTAAAAAAAGAAACTCACCATATTACACCAGTAGTATTTATAATTGAATTTATCTATTAGCAGTAGTGTGAGCTTATTTGTATGAAATACCACATTATTTTTTTATGAATATATTGTATGTCAAGCTTTCCTCCAGCTCTGTTCCATATTATATACTAGTGGACACCCGAATGTCAAAATTATCCGGGATAAAAACATTTTCCCGGGATAAAAAGTAGCTTGTATGTTAAGTGGAACCAGTCACAATATATTCCTGAAAATTGTTTCAAAATCGGTCCAGCCGTTTCTGAGATTAGCGTGCACAAACATCGATCCGCTACAATTTTATTATATGTATATTATATATTATAGCACTCTCTTAATGAACATGATACTCAATTATATAAATGTTTATTTCAGGTCAAAGACCTAACCTCATAGAAGGCTGCCCGGAACCCATTGAGCAGCTGATGACACAGTGTTGGCATAAAGTTCCAGCCGAGAGACCTAGTATGGCAAAGGTACAATCTAATGTGACTCCTACATATTATATCTAAATCCTGTACTGTAAATAAAATCATTTCTTGTATATCTATTCTATCACAAACGGTTTAAACTAGAACACTTTAAACTGTGACACACAGAGATAAATTACTTTAAACAAATCAAGCTTTACTAACATGTTGGTCGAAAAATAAAATGTTCATGTTTTGGTGAAACAGACCCAAGTAGACATAGTGTTAACACTGAACTGATTGGCAATTGGTAGTGTCCATGCCTGTGACGCCATAAGTCCTGGGTTCGAATAACATTGATATGATGAATATTGATGGATGTTTCTATGTATTTGACGGCCGATTGGTGTAGTTGGTAGTGGCCCTGCCTGCGACGCCATAGGTCCTGGGTTCGAATCCCGGTAGGTGCAAACATTGATGTGATGAATATCTATGTTTGTTTCCGAGTCATGGTTGTTTATATACTTATCTATGTATTTATATACCGTTGCTTAGTACCCACGACACAAGACCTTAGGGATCTTAGTGTGGGACTAGGTTAATGTGTTGTGAAGTGTGTATTTAAAAAAAAAAAAATGTATTAATAAACTGTTGCTGAGTATCCACAAGGCAAAACCTTATGGATTTTAGTGTAGGACTAGGTTGAGAAGGGTGTGTGAATATTTTTAACATGAACACAAAATGACTCATGACTTTGTCTGCACTCAGTGTGAATGTTGCCGTGGGAATTACGGGAAAATCTTATCGCCTATGTCATATAACCCTTCAAGTTTTAAGTCTCTAAAATCAACGCTTTAGGTTGTGTGTTGATCCCTCAGACATTCACGACAGAACAATTTGTATGTTACATGAGTTTGTGTTATAGAGATGGAGATGTGTTAATAAAAGTCGCACTGCGACCGCCATTGAAGTCATTTGTAGTCTACGCAGCGCAATGTGAACCAATCTCTGACTGACATTTTACTCCCTCCCTTACATTAGACCGTGAGGCTCGCCTAACGCCAACATTGTATTTTGTGAATAAATCCCCCCTATCCGCCCCCTTATTACATAACTAGCAAAAGCAAAGCGATAGCGAAAATTGTACAAAAATCGCTGATTGCTTGTCAAATTCGTATTACGTAAAATGAAATTCAAAGGAACTTTGACATTTCAAGGCGAATATTGTACAATTTTCGCTATCGCTTTGCTTCGGCTTTGCTATTGCTTTTACGTAATCAGGGGGCCGTTCTCTGTGTTGTAGAAGCGGCTATAGTTGAAGCACGTACTAAAATATCTTCTATTATTTCCAGGTAGTAGAAATAATGAAAATACTCTGCGAGTTTTTCCCCGGGGCCGACACGCCGATTAACTATGACGATTGCGAGGACGACGACTCCGACACTTTGGAAGACGACGCTTACATTATGTACGACACTCGAGACAGTCTCAACACTGAAGCAGACCTATCCAATTTAAACATACCAACATACACCAATACGAATGAGAGCGTCAACACACCGGTCGTACTTAGAAACATGAAGCCGCAACCCACAAGACCTCGCAGTTTCGTCGAAACCCAAGTGGTGAAACTGCAGAACCTGTCTGCAGCAGACGCCCAGCCTAAAGTGTCTGCTTTGCCGCGTGACGAGGCTGATATCCATAACAGAATAGGCCCCGTTCGAATACCACAGCAGTTTAAAAGGCCGGACGAGGCTGGGCGATCGCAAGTCACAATCAGCACAACTTGCAGTTCACCAGTACCGTCCGATAGAATGTACATGCCCAATGAGAACAACCCTTTAGATTCCCTACGTATTGATACTAGTCCCACAGTTTTTAGTGAGAGTTCGTCGCCGAAACGCTTATCGCCTATAGTCAATTATAATATCGGTAATATGAATCCTATGCATAGAGACATAGTAGACAACTGGAATAGGGAGGCAAGGAGTCCTTCGGTGAATAGTAATACAAACTCTACGCGGAAGGAGGATTATAACCAGAACTATTGTGATAGAACTAGCGCAGCTAACAGTCCAATGATGCCGATGAAGTCGTATAACGGTAACTTGTCACAGAGGGCGCCACTGGACGCGAGATATCAAACACCGCTGCAGATTGAGGTGGATCCTGTAAGTATGAGTATTGTTTTATTTAATCTGTGGGATGACAATGATTTTACATAGAGATTAGGGTATATAAGCTGAATCCCATCATGCCAAACTGATCGAAAATAGCTCTGTGGTTCAAAGTAGCTACTTACTGACTGACTAAGTAGGTATGAATATGGAGTATAAATATATACAGGAGTACAGGGAGTTAAAGTCAGTATTGCTTTCATTATCTAAATAGGAGTGGGACAAGAAGATAATTTCATAGAGATTACCTTAGCCTTGTTTTGTTATGACATTTGTTATGAGATACGGGTGTCCGGGGTGCGTCCAAGGGCACAAATGTATGTGTTTTTCACTGACTGAAAAAAAGGAGGTTTCTCGTTACATGTATCAAAATTTGTGTCTGCTTGTTCTATAAGGGTTGTAGCATTGATCACATGAATATTTACAGAATGCATGGGAGTTGAGCAACTTGCCGCTGAATTTTAATGACTACATGGAAGTGAAGAACTTGGCTGGCTTCGACAAGTACTACACTGGTGAGTGTTTTTGTTTTTACCGACAGCCATAGGCAACTTCACTTGGAGACATCGATAGAAAGCTTTTGCGTCGCAATTAATATATTCGTCGGAGAGATCCCACGCTGGACATAGGCCTTCCCAAATTACCAACATTATTTATTATAAAACACTTTTCGTCATTAAAACATTGTGCTGAGGGATTCAGCTTTGTTTACCGTGTGTATAGCTACTACTACTACTAGAGTAGGTATAGCTATTGGGATGAAAAAATAACGTTGCCAAAAACGTAATGTAAAAGAGATGGTAAAATTCGTCATCCGAGTTAATTGACCCGATAGCTCAGATGGTTAGAGCGAAAGCACGGTTTGCGAGTGGTGAGTTTAAATCTCACTCGAGTGCATTTTTTTTTCATTTTCTTAATAATATTTATAATATCAAACACTTTTCTTACTGAGTTATTAAGTGACAGAAACAACGCACGCACAGTACGAAGGAAGCTCATTTTTGCCATGTATGTTCCGTAAATGTGGCTGTGGATCTCCTTTATGATTTTGCAGCTCTGACTACCCCGATTCAGAAACATAGCCGTGTAGCGGACGAGGT
Organism: Carposina sasakii; assembly: GCA_014607495.2. Lineage (NCBI taxonomy): Eukaryota > Metazoa > Arthropoda > Insecta > Lepidoptera > Carposinidae > Carposina > Carposina sasakii. The sequence goes on from CP053164.1 coordinate 4,931,810, forward strand.
CGTGGGCTGCTGCTAATCTACTGCACCTCACTCACCTTATTTCCCTGAGAAGCTCTGGCATCGACATTATAATCTTTTGTGTGGAACCAAAACGTATATCATGATAGCTACGTACATATCTAGACTCGATTCGAACTTAAGAGACTATGGCGTTAACCACTAGTCGCTTGTAAAACTATCGTAGTTTTCTACACCGTACGCATAGCGTGCATACTTACATCCAAAAATCCACGCAACTAACACGCAATAAATCTCCAAAGTGCGTCTATTATTGGAAATCCGCAGATGATACTCTGAAAGATTAATCGCCGCATAAATATAGCTGGTTAATTAGTTGACAGGCGTTTAGTTTTAATTTAGCGGCGTGAGTAAGCGCGGAATCGAGTCCTTTGCCAGGACACTGAATCACGCCTCTGGCGTTATCACATTGGGTTATTTGGTGACGTAGCCAACAAGTACAAGACTGTATCCAAAAAGATTGAGTAAGGCCGTAAACACGTCGCGAATTGTGCCGTATTTTCACGTTCTATCCCCAGAGACGTTTGGCCGGAAACCCACTTCACTAATGCTCCCCAAAGACAATGCGCAGAAGTACCCATCTCACTTATTGAGTATCCTAATGAGGGAGTTCGCTAACGCCGCGTTCTTTGCCAGGACGCTCTTGAGTCACGCCTCGGACATTTAGTTTGTCAAGATAATTTACTGGTTACATATCATTTGAGCGTTTCGCGGCGTAATTTTCGCCGATCAAAACAACCGGTTCTTGTAAAATGGTATCATGTAATGTAGCTTACGCCGCCATCTAATATAATTAAGCCTTAAGTGAAAGAGTCTTCCGATCAGACTCGAGTTACCTTAGTGTTTGTGATTCGAATATTAATATAACCACTAAAGCTATGGCTTCCTAAGATAACAGTGCTGTCATATAACGGCTAAAAAGCATCTTTTCATATCGTCTCACATATCATAGTATCATATCAAAGCCATCTTGCGTTCTCACGACCGCTATATAACGGCACCGCTATCGTAGGAAACCATAGCTTAATAGACACGAGTTACCTTCGCGTTTGTAATTCCAATATAGATAAAACCACTAACAGTCGTTTTATTGGTCGTAATCCTTCTTAATTTACAATAAAATGTAATAGAAGCATGGCATGGGATATTAATACCGCTTCTCAGAATCGCCGTGTGCGTCCGCGTTGCATTTTCACTAAAAACACGACTAAACTGTTGACTGAAATACAGTTACCATTTCAATATTACATTGACAGATTGGGAGTTTACTGGTTGGTCATCAACCGTCCAAATATTTCTACACTACTGGGCTACTTTGTAAGAATATCGTGAATTGTGTTTTAAACTTAATATTATGTAGTCTTCAGCCTATTGCAGTCCACTGCTGGACGTAGGCTACCCAAGGGTACGCCACAAGGCTACTGCCATAGAGGTGTTTTTGCCCATATGCCGTGCAGGCGGGTTGGTGACCGAAGCTTTAGTCAAATTGCTCTTTTTTATAGAGTAATTGTGTTTGACTTCCCCTGAAGTCATAAATTTCGTATATGGATCTAGTTATTAAATGACTCTTACATAGTTATTTACCTCTACAGATTTATTATTTTAGTAAGATAGACCAACACTTTAATACCTATGACAAATAGTTTTATGATTGCATGTGGCTTGCAGCTGGTCGTAAAAAACGTATGTTCAATAAAGTAGCACATAATAATATCTCCTATATTAAATTATGTAAGTAATCTACTGTCATTTCAAAAAATAAAAATACAAGCTCGAATCTTGTAGAAAATCCCCTTTATCTCGTTCATTGAATATCATTTTAATTAGTTTACCAATAAAGAAGCAACGTTAAATATGTGACAGCGAAAATCCTTGAATTCAATTAGAAGCAGAATCCGCGGCACATATCATTGATGACACACCCGATAACTCTTCGCAAGTCATGCGTTGCTCAATTATCTTTTGTTGTCGTCTTGGATGTGGGAAGGAAATTATAGTGGAACTGTAACAATTTTTTGTGGAAGTCGGAAAAAACTGCTTACGTTATCACTGCTGTTTGCATTAACAGTGCAAACACATCAGGCTATTGCAGCCCACTGCTGGACTTTGGCCTCCCCCAGGGCACGCCTAGCACGCCACAAGGCTTCTGCCATAGGGAGGTTTTTGCCCATAGTCACCACGCTGGACAGGCGGGTTGGTGATTGCAGTGTGATATTCAGACTATGCTTCAACACGGGAGGTGCAATATCCATGCAAAAATGTTGACTTGCTTCTTATATGGAATTAACCAAATGCGAAGGCATAGTGTCTAATTTTCTGTTGTCGAAACTTGATACCTCATGCACAAAGGGTCCAATAACTAGCTACAATAAAGCTCATGGTTATCTATATTTCCCGAACGTGCCCTTAAAGCCACATATAAGAGCGCTACCTATTACATAGGACGTTACGGTAATTTGTAGATGGGTTCATCGTACCTACTAGGATTATCTTGGTCGTGTATCTAGTTGCAATTGCCGCTTAATTCCATAGTATTACTCGAGTAGGTGTGTACAATTCACGACCGATTACTTACACTTCTCGCCTCCGTCTTCTGCGTAGGGCACGCATACACCACGTTAAAAATAAACTGTCAGCGTGTAGCGGGATGCATTTATACATCGGCCTATCCCGATGGGCCAGATGTGGCACGGGACCGTCCTAATATGACTCACGGTTCTCGGAAGAGGCGAGGACTATTTTAGAGTTAGGGTTGGAAGGCGTGAGGAAAAATTAGGAAAACAACGTAAAATGTAAACCGGAAAGTCGTCCTGTCATTTAGGTATTATAAAAGCCGTTGCACATTGTATCGGGACGGCTCTTGGACACTCGGGGCCTAATTTCAGCTATATATGCTTTTTTGTGAAGATTGATAGAAAGAACTGCAATGAAGACGTACCAAATACTAATCCTACCATGCCAACAAATGAACTTTAAAAGCGAGTTCACGGATATTCTAGTTATTACTTGGGTTCCGATGGAGTCGTTGATCCGATATTCCGGCTGCATCCAATAGCCCTGCCAACCCCTTGCTTACTTTCTAGGAAAGCAAGTTGGGACCAACGACCGTTGCGGAGTATTGTTAGACCGAGCGGTCCTTGCTGGTTTCTCATTGGTTCCTAGTCGTATTCTCGGTGGCGAACATGGAGAAAGTATAGTAAAATGTTCTTCTAAAGTGCGCATGCGGATTATGAAGATTTTCGTACGATCCTCTCACTATGCATGCATCTCATGATTAACGTACATATGTTCTGCCATCTCCGTCACGCAGAGGTCAGTCACGTGACGGCAATATATTTAGGATACGAGTGACAGATAAATAATATGTACTCGTACTCGTATAGTAATAGTCCGTGCTTTAACAACGTTAGTTCATAGATTTTTTTTTTTGGTTAGGTCATTGTACTAAATTGTTAGTAGTAATCCTCGTCTGTGCTAACGTTTGTTCAAAGAAATTTTATGGCCTTTGCGAAGGTGACAGGCTCAAGCAGTATGTACAGACAAGCCTCTGCAGAGTATGCACAAACAAGCCTGAGTAGAGTAGAATGCGTTGCATATTTTTGAAGAGTGGCTGGTTCCTATTATGCTGCGTAAACACGACTCTCCTATGTACGTGCTTCATGGCAGCGATAGAGGAAGGGATCGACTGTTCCCGGTAGTGCTATTTGTTGCCGCATAAATTCTGCTTCGAGTTTGTTTTCTCTATTTTTCACTTCTCCGGATCGGATGAGTCATTTTCTTGATTAGACTGCTTGATTCTTGATACAAATCTAGATGTATTTCTTTTGTATAACAAAAAATTAGACAGTAACAAATGATGTTAGCTTTTTAATAATCCTTATGGTCCTACCTACCTAGGGTTTATTAAATTAACTTAAATTAGAAGGTAGTTGTGTTATATCAGCAAGTAAAAAGAAATCATAGAAAAAATTGAATTGTGTCCGAAGATAATGTATTTTTTATTTGGTCCTTCATAAATGTAGGTATATGGCCATACAAACTGTCTTCTCTTTTCATCCTAGTTCAGCCCATTAAGCTGATGTGGATTAGTCCAATTATGAAATTGTCACATGGCTTCTAAATCCATGAAGGTACATGTTTTTCAGTAGAGCTTGGTCTTTTATATATTTTAATGATGATTTACTGGTCTACAGACAGACTCACGATGGGTGTACATTTCTTAGACATTGAGTTCTTTGCGGAATATTGGTCGGTTATAACTCGTGTCGAGTTCAGCCGAAACATCGAAATACTCCCAAAAACACTTCACTTTTGAGTTACAGTTTTTTTTTATTCAGAGTATTCTTTGAAAATGTATTATTGTATTTGGCAGTGAATTCCGCGTAAAATGCCTCATAATTTATAAAGTTTATTTTGCATATTTTACTTTGAAAAATCATTAATTATCGCCAACCGCCACAGTCATCATCGTCAAGTATTATATTCCATTAAATATATATGTTCCATAAAAGCTTGAGCTTTTTAGTTTTTATTTTTAGTTCGTAAATAATTAATTAATAAGAAATTTTCGGAATAAATGGCCTATTTGAATGAACTTTTGAGTTGTCAAAAAATCCTTAATTTTGGTTTCTGTCTTTTTTTTCTTATGTGAGTCGGTCCAGGGAAGATTTAAATTCGTATTTGTGCCCTGCAGAAAGCACTGCAATCGGGGTCCATCAAGTAAAGCATCTAATAGGTCCCTGATTAGATACATAAGCATCTAAATGGCGGCGGTTCCACTTACACGGTACGTACGTGCTGCCGGACTCCAAATAGGGTGCACTGTTCAGTTCTTCTTGTTACTGTTTCATGTCTACAAGTGTGTTCTTGCCTGTTTGCCTACTTTTTTCTATTATGTCTATTTCTATTGTCTTGCTCTATGTTGTTGCCGTCCGTGATGTGTAATTTTCAAATAAATACTATCTATCTACTTAAGCGTACATAACATTCGAATATTGGTAAAACCACGTTACACGTGTTAATCTCAAATATACGGGAAATTTTTCCTTCGGGATAGAAAAAATATTTACTTCTTTCATCATATAAAAATTGATGGCAGTCTTGTGTCTTGCTGAGTCAGAGTCGGACGTCAGTGCGGAAAGAACGCACCTACTGGTAAAGTAAATAAGTCGTAATATTCCGCGGGTGCCGCCGCGGCGGGGCATCTCGCCGTTCTGCGCTGTGCAAATAAACAGAGCTTGTTGATTGCTAGGGTACCGCCATGGAGAAGAAATAAAATAGGAGCAGCGGCTAAGTATATTTTCATACAAAAATAGTGTGCCGCTGAGCGGGAGTGGAGTATGAGACGAGGGGAGCATCCTAACACTGTAGCCCTGCCCATTTATATAGAAACCACCTTGTAGTGACTATCCAAACTACTTGCATAAGCGTGTGGTTATAGCTACTGCGTTGCACACACTGGCCCTAAAGCTCCGCCCCTATCATGACGTTATGGCCTCACGATTGCCATACCACTCAGTTCATAGTCTCACCTCCTCTTTTATACCTTCTCCGCTAACAGAGTCTGAAATGTAGCGGTAATGGTCCAGTGATGGGAACCCCTTTAGCCTTGTTATATCCATCTGTCCGTCGTCGTTGCTTCATTGCGATAACCTCAAGATTCGTGTTTTGTTAGTAGGGCTAATGCCGTGTAATGTCGGCAGAATAGAATAGTACTACCCATGTTTACCCATCGTAATGGATTAAGGGTTTCCGGGAGGCGCACAGCAGCGCCTCCCGTGTTGACAACATAGTCCGAAAATCACCCTGCGATCGCCAACCCGCCTGCCTAGCGCGGTGACTATGAGCAATAGACCTTTTATGGCAGTAGCCTTGTGGTGTGCTTTGGAGGAGGCCTACGTTTGGCAGTGGACCTCAATAAATGTGATAGTGGGCAAAAAGGGTACGTTGTTATGGATTTCGTAATACAGAACCCTACATTGATTGATACGACACGCACTTTGCCGATTTTTATACATTTACTTCGGCGCGGCGCCCGAGTCGTGCTCACGTCGATCGATACCTATATTGATTCCCGATAGTGATTCCCGAAGTTTACGCTAACTCTACCGAACGATGCGAGAAATAACTTGCTGCGCCTAGCGATACTCGTACATTCGGCGGAAATAGAACGGATGCGTGTTCGATCGACTTTGATTACACTATTTTCATGATTTTGTTTGTCCTAATAATAACTAATTTATATGTATATCAATTTAATCATATCGTACAGACATTACAGAAAATTGTATGACCTTTTCATACAAATACATATACCTAAATGTCATTATTATTTTATAGACTACCTCCAATGCATTGGCGCCCAACTTGGGATCAGCTTTTTAACCCTTTACCGCATTGTGGGTCGACCAACCATAATTTCGAAATATTTTCCTATAGAATATCTTTTTTGTCGTTTTGTGCATGACGTACCGCGGTTCCATATTATTCAGAACAGCGTCATCTAGCGATATATTTTATGAACAAAATCGGTCACAAAACTACAGCAACAGCGACCAGTAAAACGCGCACCTACGTGTTACTGTTACAGTAAGCCTAGAGATTAGTGTGGTGTAAAAGTTATTCATAGTTAATGGTTGGATCAAAGAACAACATGCAGAAATGCGTTTTCTATCGTGTGATTGGCACTTGCCGAAATGGACGCTCCATAATAAAATGTGATAGATCTATGGACGCAAAAAGAAAGGCTCTACCACGTTGTTATGATGAATTCTCGTAACTTACTGTAAGAAGCCCTGGAGAGACGGATTTTTTGATCTGAATTACTATTTACTGGAGATTCAACTTTGCACGCACGGCTTTGACACCCGATTTTCAAATATTTGTTTTTATACATATCTACTTCTGGCGCGCATATGCGCCCGAGTCGTCAGCAATAATGTCCTGTAACGAAATCGTTTTATTCATTTTAACGATTCTACACTATAGGTTTGATTCAACCCGATGAGATTTCTGATTCCTAAAGAAGAGTACCGAAGTCATCTACGCTACAAAAACTTTGTTCTTACAGTTCTGGATTCAGCTACGATTTTGAGATACTGGATGTCCAATACAATCTGATATTGATTTGCCCAAGATTAATCCAGTGATGTTGTCGTTGACTTTGCGTTACAACTAGTTATTCTTCGATACGTCGCTACCACTTTTGACTTATCTAAACGAAAAAGCAATATTGCCATTAGGGCTAACCGGATTCCAGGTTACAAGGTTCCAGCAGAAAAAGATTTTAAAAAAAAGGGAAGAGGGGCAACAGTTGTGTCGACAATACAGATGTTTCTATAGTAACCTTACGATAATAGGGTGGTGAACAACTTATCGGCAGTAAACCATCATCTGAAGTTCGACGTTTCAATGTATCGTGTCCTAAATCCGTAATGATTTATAATAGGCATATGGAGTGGACTTATTGGATGCTCTTCTTGGCTATTACCGGATCCAGATAATCAAAGAAGTTCTACCATATATTTTTCCATATGATAGATATGGTGACAGTCAACGCCTGGTTACTATACAGACGAGCCTTAGATGATTCGGAACCACATACAGATTTTAAACAGTAAAGGTTTATGTTGGTAAACCATCTATGGCAAAAGAGGACGACCTTTGGAGAATGCATTGAACAAATCGAGAAGAGCGACTGTTATATACCTAGATAAAATAGTCCTATCTACACTACTAGACATTACCAGAATTATAGATCACACATTGAGTGTCAAAAATGCAAAGTGAGCCTTTGTCTAAATGACATTGGCGCTCACTGGAACAAATATGTACCAAACAAAAAAGCCTTTTATTTTCATTATGTATTCAATAAACTCAAAAAAGGTGAAATAGCGTTGAGAAAAAAAAAATCATGCGGTAAGGGGTTAAATACGTTCATAGCGTTATTATTTATTTTGTATTTTTAGACAGTCTATGCAAAACACTAGGTCGTTGCACCTTACATTGTTTGCTAGAAAAATTGCGAAAACTCTCATTCATGTATCCAAATCCCGTGCGTTAATTTAAGCTGCCGCATTAGTCGGGTGTCATCGGAAAGAAGCGTCCACGGGCCGGGTGTGAATCAGCGAGATACAATTAATCTAATTTAAGGTTATCGGGGAGGCATGGGACGGGCAGCCGCGACGTCGCACAGTCTCGTGCGCCGGCGCATCGGGTGCACTCCGATGCACTCTGCGCTTGTCTGACTAGTTCGCGGCTAGTGCTTCACAGATGAGTCGCGCGCCGGCCGGCAAGGACGCACCGCATGCGACTGTTACCCAGTGAAATGCCGCAAACGGACTGTTCGGTGCAGGTTTCGATTACGGTGCAACCGGACTACAACCAATTTCAAGTGTTCGTTGACGTTTTCATGAGTGAGTGTCTATGGAGCAACAGCTGATTATATTGATTTATGTGAAATCTTATTCAAAGTATCAAGGCATCATCGATGTATTACGATACTTATCTTATGACACCGGGCATAGGTAATATCCGCAACAGTATATAAATACCACACAAAATATTATTACAATATCGCAATTGATTAGATCTAATTAATTTACGGAACTCGTGCGCAATATATTTATATGTAAAAGTTATTGATAGCGGGAAGTACCTTGGGAGCTGTGTGATGACGCTTTATAGATATCACTGAATTGCAAATATCCTGGTCACTACTGCATAATCTAATGTAATCTTACCTTGAGAAATCTAATAAAAACTTCCACCGATATATTTATGTATGTATAAAAAATGCTCTACCTTAAGTGAGGTTATGAAAAGCCACAATCACAACTCACGTGGGAATAGAAAGCTGTATTTACGGCTACATTTTTAATCTTACATTCTTACTCACATTCTTTCCGAATATGATTTTATGATTCTAGTTTTGGTTGATATAAATGCTGGAGCACTTTTCGCAGAGCATTATTTTTTGGTAACATCTGTTTTATGATAATAAACACATTATACTCATTACATATTCATTGCAAGTACCAACCAAAAACAACACACGATCACCGTCATTGAACGCGATGCCAATGTCCACTTCATAAATAAAACAATGATAAATATAATATCTTAAAATTATGTTGTTCTCGCTGTAATAAATGCAATAACAACAATTGAGTGGCGTTAGAGGTGCGTGTCAAATTTATAATCACCGCTAACTATCGGTACACTGAAATAATCGGCTGTCAAAGACGTATGCCAAAAGTTGGTCCGCTGCCGTCTACCTGGCGTATACGCTGGCGATGAATCACGCGTAATTATTTTATGACTGGATTCTGCCAACGGCGATTGATCTAAACTATTTGCTGGGATTAAAGTTTACTTGCATCAATGGGCGTAACTACAGAGTGGCAAGTTGGCTAAATGCCACGACCCCCCAGCCGGAAGGGGTCGGTTAAAGGAGTGTCCCAACTCCTAACATTATTTTCGGGGGCATCCGATAAATTTTCCAAGGGCCTCGAAAGGTATAGTCACGTCACTGCTTGCATAATATGTAGTATAGGTAACTTCAGTCACAAGGACTATCCCATTGGTTTAAGTGTAAAAATGTATGTATGTTTGTGATACCAATTGGGTTTAGACATACGCCTTCCAGTCGAAAGTCATAGGTTCGATCCCAATCAGGGGTCGTACGATATTACATATCCTTATTGTAATAATATTCTAAAATTGTCACCCCCTGAACGGTGATAGCCCAATGGTTAAAAGGCGTGAGTTCAATACCAGTCACGAGCCTGTACCACTGAATTTATTTCATGTACGGATTTTTCTAAAAATTGCTTAGCTATACCCGAGAAGGGTTGGAGTCAGGCAGGCGGCCGGCCGTAAAAACAAATGCCAAAACTATGGCAATGTGAGTTTCGAAAGAAACCATGTTGCACCGACCCCATAAATAATGGGACAAAGGCAGGAAGATGATGATCTCACCCTGGTTGGAGGCAGGCTGCTGCCCGTTAAACGAATGCTAAATCCTTGGATAAGGGCAGGAAGATGAATGAGCGCATAGGCTACTTCCGACTAGTAACATCTGATCCACTTCCATACATAGAGAAAAGCTGTAATTTACGATCGAAGTTGCGGTCAGCTTGTTATGTTATACTGTCTACATCCCTCGTGCTTAGGCTTGAGTTGATTCTACGCATCCATCAATGCTATATAAGCCTAGGTGATGCTCTAACTTTTACTGCATTTCTCCACACGAAAAATATTAGCACGTGGACTTAAAAGCTAATGTGTTTTCAAATTATTGAAGCCTTGTTTGACAAATACGATATACACATATATAGATATGCTTATAATCCAAGTCCAGCTCTCACTTCTCCCCGATGTAGCCTACTTTGGTTGGAACTTTTTCTATATAGATATTGCTTTAGAGTTTATAAATGCTAGTTCAAATTAAAAAAGATCAAAGAGTGTGATATGCGCTATGTAAACAATTAAAAGATTGGCGAGCGAAGTCCTACTAGAGTTATAAATATGTTGGTCTATTATTCATTTCAATATTTACACATTTCCATTGTTATTAAAGACGAAAGAAATGCAACTTGAATCGCTTTACACATGATTTGGTACCTTATTTGAAGCTATATTTCAGATTTGGCACTTAAAATACTTTAGGCCCAATAAATTTATGGATGCACTAATTTACTTCGTATATTTGGATTATTATATAAAAGGACATATTGCGCCGACCCCAAATAAACAGGGCAGGAAGATGATGATGATGATTTGGATTATTATATACAACTTACCAGTTTAGTTCAACCGTTTTCGATCAAACCTGTAATGCGTATATTGCTGGTAATAAGTTACACAGAATACAAATTTTCGCATTACCCGTATGCCCTGTAGATATGCGCAATTTCTTTTAGGCTCTGTGCCGCGTATGGCAACAATATCTCGGCTACTATCCAAATTTATTCTAGTTCTAAATGCGTGCCCAGTGTTATCTCTTTTGTTATAATAAGACCGCTCTCAAAGCGGATAATAAAGGCGCGTGCTTTGATGATACATAAATAATCGGGTTTTTATGTGTCGTTAGGATGTGAAGAGTTACAAGTGTCCCTTTGTTGTGCAGCTGTTGGGTCGATCTAGGAGCTGAAGCGCTAAATCACGCGCATAGTAAACAATACAGGCGTGAAGATTGTTAATACCTTGAGTGTTAGTTTTTCACGTTCAAACGTAACTTTGGTCGTTACATTCGCGTTTGTATCAAAACTAAACGCAAGGTCATCGTTATCCCTTTTTGTTATGTCATTGTGTATCTTAATATTCTTGTATATAATTTTAGTTTGCAATCAAGTATTTGCTAGAAAATAGATTAAGATCGATTACTTTAATGGCTGTTAGTCATCGGCAGTCAGACCATTTATTATTTCTCATTCATATTCTTGGAATATATTGTATTCAATTCATAATACATATTCCTGGACCTAGGTTCACATAATTTACGCCTATTTTTAATTTCGTTCCAGAATGTATTTATTTTTTGATTCGACGCCTCCACAGATTTGAAACTAGGTATATTATTTTTTTCTTGCTCTGCGGCAGTAGGTACATCACGGTCATTGAGCTTCTTGTATATTTGATTTTATATATCTGTTTCTTTTGTTATTTTCAGTACTGCTGTATATTTACTCTTTCTGTGCTATGAATATTTTTTACGCTTGGTATAATTTGTGTGCTTACGATTTATGAGTGGAGAGACGTTTTGCAGACGGTCTTGTGATTCAGTCTGGAACCCGATTGCCTTTATAGATGGTGCGGTACGCGGGTCGTCCGGTCCGTTGGCATCAACATCGCTACATGACTAACCACTGCCCGCTCTAGATACAATCAAAATATGTGACAAGTTTATTTCTATTCGGAACAACACATTCTGCCCTGCTCAATATATCCCGCCTCAAAGTTGAGTTGAACATCTGGTGATTTTTTCGACGACATAAGTAGGTCGGGGCTTGCGCCTGCGTCACTGGCCGGCCGCTGCCGACCTCATGCGTTCAGTTTACGCAAAACCTTACTTGTTTTATTGTGACCTCGGTTGTAGTGTTGTCGCTGTCGCGTCACAAGATATCTCCAGTTTTGCCTATATATTTTGATTGTGATCCTTTTGTAGCGTATCCCTTGTGGCTTTGCCAAATGTTATTTTTTCAAATTCTCTATGTGACTAATATAACACACTTCCGTACAAGCCTTGTATGGAAAGATAAAGATTTTAAAATTGCGAAGTACTACGTAAAAGATAACTCATGACACACCAAATGGTTATGTTAACGAGCGATAGATATTTTTGCAAATACCGTTATGATAGCACCGTTAGGTTACAAGTACACCATCAAGTCATGGCATGAGATTCCATAGTTTAGTGCTCACTTGCATAAAGCAACAGTCTCAAATACTGATTTGACTATGAAAACGTCTATTGGCTCACTAGATTCTGAACTACGTGAATCTTCAATCTAAAAATCAAATTTCCTAAAAAGGAACTTGATAAACGAATTAGCTAAATCTAATAGACTTTCGAATTTTATTGAATGACATTTCCTGCAAACAAGAACTGACAAAATTTGTATCACCAATCAGAAATTCTAAACAAAGGAGTCCATAAGCAAAATGTCTAATCGAATATTCAGCAATGAGAGATCGGCCGCGATCCAACGTTAGCATAGGGGCTGCTGAGACGGTGCGCGTTTCAAAATACACGTATGACTCAGAGCACGCTATTTCACAACGCCACCTTTGCCAATAGCTTTTGTATTACTTCCTATTCCTGCCGTTCTATTAAAATCCAAATCGAATTTATTTACGTACGATATACAATGTTTGGTTGAGGCTGGGAAAAGCGCAAGCGGTTATGATATAGAATTTCCTTTATTGGATTTGTCATCATTTAAAATTCCTCACTTTAATCACCATTTTAAGCTTTGTTATCTAGACATAGCCTAATCCTGTTTCTTCTAAACAATCATTACTTCCATTATGTACAGTTACATTTATGAGATAATCGAAAACTTATTCTTTAGGGTTAGATCAGCTTCCGCACAATCTGCCCACTCAGTAGTAAAACCGACCGCAATATTCTTCCAGCGCGTAACGTTTAACTAACTACGCTACAACACTTTGTTGCTAACATCTACTCGATTTGCTATTTCTTGGCATGCGTAAAAGATAAATAAATTGAATATAAAAGTTGTGTTTATGATACCGTGAACTTATCGTCGATGCCGATCTATAAGGAAGGATTTTGATAGTAACGTTTGCAAAAATCTACCAAAAATTAAAGATATACCGATAGATATATATTATAACAAGTGAATTTAAATATTGCCTAAATTAGGCAGATAATTCATACATTTTGTTATCAATGTGAATATAAACAGTATCTGACTTAAAGGGTAGACGGCCGATTGGTGTAGTTGGTAGTGGCCCTGCTCGCTGCGCCATAGGTCCTGGGTTCGAATCCCGGTAGGTGTAAATATTGATATGATGCATATTGATGTTTGTTTCCGAGTCATGGATGTTTCTATACTAATCTATGTATTAATATACCGTTGCTTAGTACCCACGACACAAGACCTTATGGATCTTAATGTGGGACTAAGTTAATGTGTTGTGAAGTTTGTGAATATTTATTTATTTATTATTTATATAGAAATCTTTTTTAGAATATGCAGTCCTAAGATATGACATATCCCTTAACAAAAACAGTGTAAATTCGCGTAAGAATATCTGTTACCATGAGAGTTGCCAAAGTACATCTTGTAGTTTGTGAGCTAACACTCGGTCCCAACTTGTTTATGGTTGCTCACAAATTGATTCGTCTTCGCCACCTCCTGCGTTGTATCCTCCGTCAGGCGATTCTTTGATGTGATCTGGATACAATCACGTACATAGCACATTAACGGTGACTGGCCCAGTTCTAGTTTCGCTGTAAAGTTGGCACGGAATTGTAAACTGCCCTCTTTATTGCAAGAGCTAAATACCCCAATAATGTTTTCAGGCTCTCTCTTATAAAAATCGTTAATCGTCAATACCTACGCAAATACTTCATTTAACTGATGATGGTCGCAGGCGCAAGGTCGTTCGCTATACACTACACAAAGAGGTATGGGTATGACGAATCGCAAGAACTTCCCATCCCAGACATTTTCGTAGAGCTCATTTGTCTAATCATTGCGATTCCTGAGACGGACGGATGTTTTTGTTATTGCGGTTTCACTGTAACACCATACGTCAATTATTATTTGTATTTTAGCTGTAGCTAAATTTTTATTTCTATTTCATTGCTGTGAGCGAGAGCTTTATGAGTCATTCATGCCGGAGTCGCGAGACGTTACAAATTCGCAAGTGCTGTCCTTATAATTTTTTCATATTTACTTTAAATATGTACGCAAGGACGCCTAAATTCGTTCCCAGTATATTTCCGGATCGAATGAATATGACTCGGGTGAATCAGAGTTTTTTTAAAGGTTAGATATACGTAATTCCCTGTCATCCGCTCAAAGTGATCCAAACATTAAAAGTTTGGACATTTTACGGATTTTTGGCACATCTTGGTATGTTAAGTACTACACATTTTTTAAGATATTATATTTTGTTTTACAGTGTCATTGTTCGTGATTCAGCGTTATTTTCCTTACTTCGCATAAAATACATAAATAAATATAGTTTTTTTAATCAGAGAAAATAAATTATTATATCTGTTGCTGGGTGTCAGTGAATTAGTTAGCTATTAGAATAAGTTGTCATGCCATGGACAGTTTCCGTGCAATGACAGGCCACTGACGCAACTGTAGCGGCCGGCTGTCCGTCGCGACGCAAATCGAAAGCTTAGCAACACCACCGATCAAAGGAAGCTAACAGATTTATGATATCCACCGTCAACGAAGCCACCCGGTGCTCGTCAAACGGCATTATGGGATTTCTAGCAATCTAAATCTTGCGGAATCTATGGTCTTGACGCGCAGCTGCCCTTGTCTGTCGGTTTTCATTAAAATATTTGGTATTCGTGTGACAGATTCGCTCACTGTTTTCTTTGATACAACAATAAGCAGGTTGCGAAACAATTATGCCACGATTGTATCAGGTGAATACCTGTTGCCTCATCGAATGTATGCAGACGTGATATGTTGGGATGGATATCATTTGGCTCTTCTCTCGCTGCAGCTGCTGCTTATACCTTACCTTAGATTCCATAGTGAGGTACTCTTGCGATAGTTATGATAAGCAGATATGCCAAGACAGGTTTCATCTATTGTCATTTTTCAAGCAACATATATATACGCGAATCTCGTGACACCTGAAATGTATCTTCAAATTTGACGTGCACGCACAGCTCTTGACGCTTGTTGTTTCAAATTACGTCATTACCTACACCTGTCCGTGGCCGTGCAAGCGAGATGTAGACAACATTTTCATGCCCACCGAATGTAATTGAAATTAAAATTTATCCATTTATTTGCTTAAATATGTTTATCACTCATCTATAAATCCGATTTCTCATCCGCTCCTGTTTTACACCAGATTTAAAATACGCGCAAAATTTACTGTTCCCAGTTTAAATTTTATGGTTCATCGAAGTTTGGAGTCGTAAAATGTGGCGTGTATTAGTCATAGCGGGCATCCATCCTGGCTGGATCTGTCAACAGGCGCTCCGGCAGCCATCGGCCATGTCTGCGCCTAACACCCGTTCATTATCACATCTGTCACATTATTAGCCACATTTGCGTTAATTTCTATTTATAAACTCGGCTCGTCTATTAAATAGTTTCGCTCTCCCACTGAGTAGTCTTTTCCCGTGGACACTATCTATCTCACGTAATTCGTTGCATCAGTAAATTGATTGTGTAATTTTAGTATCATTGTTGGTGACAGTTTCTTTACCCTTTACTTTCGGTGGCACTTCCGTGGCGGTAAAATTTACGAGGAGGATTTTACTGAACTTTGGGGACTGCGTAAGTTATATCGCGGGTGTAATGAGCTATTATAACGGCGAAGTTGGCACTCTTCTCAAAACTGTATTATTCTAAGGGCACGTGGTGCTCGCTCGACGACACCCTACTAGCGTTTTTGTTGAAACGTTTTGTCGTCATACGCGCCTCTCTGTTCGCACTATGCCCGATATTTACAAATATCTACGAGTCTACGTTTGCCGTCACACATTTTCTTATCAATGACTTACAAATACTTTTTCAATTGTCCGTCGGGAACATTTATGCATCTTCCCTGTAAATTGCGAGTAAACGATTCATAATTTTCCTGACATATACACAAACTATGATATAGTAAACATTTCTTCTTGGACGTATGTAATTTTGTATGTTATTTCCGCTTACATTAGTTTGAGGTAATGACATCGAGAGCCCGGAATTATAATCGCATTAATCGCATTTATTGTTGGTACTTAACGCATGTCACATGCACGTCGGAACTACTTGCGTTTTGCGCACTGCACCCTTTGGCTAGTACAATTACTATCAATTAGGGCCGGTTGCGATGCCGCAATGGTTTCAGCCCTAATTTATATCTGAGCATGGACGCACGTGTATCTTAAAGCGCATAGTGCCGACTGATGGATCTAATAACCAACATACATTATGACGGTGACGTCTCATCCATTTGTAACACGTACTTTGTTTTGATATTTGTAAACAAAGGATTCCGACTATGCGTTGAATAGGCGTGCTAAGGGCGTAGCACATGCACCGGAGCGAAGGTGGTGGCAATGGCGTGCCGGGTGCAAGAGGCAGCGCTACGAGGGCGCAGGTCGTCGACCGGTGCACGGAGCAGCGCGCGCCCTGCCAGTGAAAACGGCAGAAAACCTCACGAAGGGCGGCAGCACACGGTCTCCGCTTTTAGCTCGGGCTAACGTCGCTGAGTCACCGCACCGCGAATAGCGGCAGTTTGTTTGTTGCACCGCCCGCTCCCGGCTCTCCCGTTGATTATTTCGAGCGGCCGCCGGCGTGCACAGCAGTGCTCGGCGCAGTGCCTCCGCGACAAGACGCGCTATGCCCCCGCTGCCCGCGCCGCCCGCGCGCCTTCGACGTCTCGACGCGTGTGACGCCTCCGGCATAGTCACCACCATCAGGGACACGGTCAGCTGTAGTTGGATATTTTACAGTGAGTGTCTCCCGCCCGAGCTGCGCCCGCGCACTCTCGCCCTTCGCCTTACTTCCTACTGCGACGCGACATGCGTAGGGCCGTCGATGCAACAAGCCGTTGGAGACGTCCCGACTGATAAGATTCTTATGTGATTGGCAAACGATGGAACGATACTCGGCATTGTATAGTGGTATTTCGTGAAGTGTATGTTAGTTTTTTTTTTGTTAAACATTTGATTCATGCGGCTAAAATACGTAAGTTTGCAAAAGTTAACACAATCGTAAAACTTTCAAGTTTTGATAAATCGCGCTAATCATAACTTCATACCGCTACAAACATTTCATCGTTTAATAGAAACTACAGCCATCTATTTGTGGGAAAAAGAATCATAATACTGAAAGCTGAAAATTTAGGTGAAACTCTGACATCAGCAACTCGAAGTAAATTTAACTCTTGACGTATAACTGCCGTGGAATGGGACTGGTTCCTCTTGCTTTTTGATTGTTGTCGTATTTGTTATTATATGCAATTTATTACATACACGATAGGTGCTTCTACTGCGTTCTAAAATGATGGTGCAATTTTTATTTGAAACGTCTTACCTACCTCATTAATTTGGGAGTGTATAGCAAGACCTTCTCCTTCTTATCGGGTTTATCTGTTCGAATAGAAATTTTAACATCACAAATGACTAGCATATTTAATAAACATTATTATTAAATTTTTGGTAAATAAATAAAATATAATGCTAGAAGAAACTAGCTTAATAAACCTTCAGAAAAACATATTTACATACTTACTTACTTTATATCTTTGTTTTCAATGAAGCAATAATAATGATACTTTTACTACTATGAAACTATTTCCTGTTGTTAGCAACTCATGATATAACACCGCTATGCTAAAGGTGCCTGTGGGATCTCCTTTTTGATCTTGCAGTTCTAGCTACCACATTTCGGAATCACAGCCATACGGCATGCAGGGAGTCAAAAGACAATGCTATTCTTTTAATACTTACCTCGTTACTTAACATTACAATAGTTTTACCTACATACATATAATCACGCCTTTACGGGGTAGGCAGAGCACCAAGGGCCGATAGAAACACATGGTGCCTCTTCTGACCAATTTTGAGGGTATAGTTGAGATGTAGTACAAGTTCGGTTAGTAGTGACTCGTGGTCAGCCCATCGCCTACAAAGCACCAAGACCCTCTTGTCCCTCTACTGGCTTGTACAGTATGCCCGGGAAGAGAAGCAGCTGTAGTATTACACGTTTTTTTTTTCACTCCCAGAGCAGCATAGAAGATACAATAGTTTTTCTCAATATAAATATGTTTTTCGTGTTACCCGCATAACAACGAATGTTAGTCATTGTTATTTTATTTACTATTTATAAGCCAACACGTGGTGCACTCTACTGCATTACACGGTGTCTTGCATTACTAAAGTTTGACTTTCCGTTTGTTGGAAATAGCATTAAAACTCATTTTAGGTCGGAATTGTTATGGTTATCTGTGTTATCGATACGATATCGCTACTGTCCCACTAACTGTGGGCGAATAATAATAGACCTAGTTCAAATAGTGCAGCATTTATGTGCATATAGGTTACTTATGTATATTTTGTCACTTGGTTAGTTTTTAAAAACTTCACTCGTGTAATTCATCTATATCGTTGTTTATTTTAAAATGTTAAGTTTAGCCTATAAATTTTACAATAGTTTTTCTTCTATCTCTTCAACAATGTTACATACTTACAAATCGTTCACAGTTCTTTCAATCATATGAGAGGTCACTCATTACCACATCA
This sequence comes from Carposina sasakii, assembly GCA_014607495.2. Taxonomy (NCBI): domain Eukaryota; kingdom Metazoa; phylum Arthropoda; class Insecta; order Lepidoptera; family Carposinidae; genus Carposina; species Carposina sasakii. The sequence continues at coordinate 4,950,789 of CP053164.1, forward strand.
CAATATGTACGGGCTATGGTAATTTAATTTCCTCATTAGGTCTAATTTGGAGATCGGAGTTAACTTTATATTATACTAGCTGTTGCCCGCGACTTCGTCCGGACTACAGAATGTAGCCTGTCATTTTTACTCTCAACTAAATGTATACAAATAGATTGCTTAATTAAATAAAGCGTGAAGAAGTAAAAAGCAAATAAATAGACAAACTATTTATAATATTAGCTGGGCTAGCCCGCGATACCTTCCGCGTGTATCTCGAAATATCCTTTCTTAGTGCTTCCCTACGCTCCTTAACATGTCATTTTAGCTTGCTACGCTTAAGGCGCCGCATTGCTCAATAATAAAATCCAAAACGATCATAGCTGGACGCGGAGTCGCCCACTGAGGGAAATTTATTTCCATACAAATATGAGCGGGGACTAGTCTTAAACTAAAAGAGCGTAAGCGACAAAACATATTTTTTGCGTTTTACGCACTCATGCGTAAAGGCATTCAATCACCAGAGATTTGGTACCTTTCTGTGAAAGGTTCTTCCCCTGAGTATTAATATGTCGCCTTACAAGTGCGAAAATTGACATCAATTCAATATGGTCATAAAGTTCTCCCCCTAAAGTATATCTCGCGTGGCTGTTGCGAAAATTGACATAATAACGTCCAATCCACAAATTTATAACTTAACGTACCTACTCACAGTACAATGTTTCCGTGATTACAGGCAACAGTAGCGGTTCGACGCCGGCCGAAGCCGCCGCGCCGCCCTCAGAGCCCGACCCGGACCTGGACTCGATCCACATGATGCTCGACCCGCACCTGCGTCCCATCTCGCCGGACCCCAACAACGAGGAGTCCAAGCGGATCTTTGAGGAGCACAAGCAACTCGCTCAGGAGTACCTTAAAGTAAGCCTCTCTTTTCAGCCTATTGCAGTCCACTGCTGGACGCAGGCCTCTCCCCCAAGGCACACCACAAGGTTACTGCCTTAGAAGGGTTTTTGTCCATAAAGTAAGCTTATTTGATATCAATTTTGTGGTTTTTTTGGAAGGATAGACTGGTGGTTTCTTGGCAACATGAGAAAAATCTATAGTCTGCCGTGTAATGCGCCCATTCATTGTAGTACACTGTATCTGAATCAGTAAGAAATTGGACGTTACTGTTAGTATTTATAGAGTGTAACGAAAAGGAGATGTTAAGTGAATTGCTGTTAAAATCGCCCACTATAAAGAAACTATCCTCAAAGACAAATGCCACATTATTTTCGTACTAGTGGACGCCCGCGACTTCGTCCGCGTGGATTGCAGAAAAAATAAAAAGTCGAAATTATCCGGGATCAAAACATTTTCCCGGGATGAAAAGTAACCTATGTGTTAATCCAGAGTGTCAGCTAACTCCATACCAAATTATATTAAAATCGCTGCAGCCGTTTTTACATGAAAGAGTAACAAACATCCATCCATACTTACAAACTTTCGCGTTTATAATATTAGTAAGATTAATCTTCGTTTACTTTAAAATAATGTTATTTCTTACAGATCCAGACTGAGCTAGCATACCTTAGCAAACACAAGTCTGAACTAGAAGACAAAATGGACGACGAAGAGTTACGGCAGAAGAGAGAAGTTATACAGTTAACGAATGAGAAGGTAAACATTTTCATATTGTTTTGAACTATAAATAAAGTAAAAGGATAGTATTTATTTCCAAAATAACATTGGTGCGCGCAACGATCGCTCGGCGTCCCCCCGCGCCCCGCACCTCGCCCCGCGCACACACACAATTATAGCGATCGCGCTGCTTCGGCTTTGCTATTGCTTTTACGTAATCAGGGGGCCTATCTATTCAAAATACATATTTTTGTTTATGAAGAACACATACAATAACTTTTCATGTAATTCTATCCTAAAGATATACCTTATACAGGATGTAGGTGACAGCCAGGCAAATACTGAAATGCTGAACAAATACCATTGTGTTGAGTTATACGACAGTGTTATTACTTGCAGGAAATGTATTTTTTTTATTTGATTATCAGTAATTTTAGCTCTCCGCGCCAATATTGCGTCTGACACGTAAACCGATTTTTTTTATATTTTATTCGAAAGATATTAATATAAACAGAATAGTGCAAAAATAACATGTATCGGTTAGTAAATACCAAAGTTACAGGTGTTTTAAAAGTTTCTATTGAGGGATCGCCCGCCACCGGGCCCTATACCCTCCGCTGACCCTCGGATAACTAACTCTAGTTAGTTGGTTCGGTAGATAGAACTAACATGGAAAACTAATCCTGATGATGCCACGGGTGTTGGCGAAACATATGTCGATTAAAATTTTAATTGGTTTTCGGATTAGCAGCTATGTATTTATGGTTGCATGCTAGGTGCTTGGATCTGGCTTCTCGTTGCGACTGTAGTGTCTTGTGTTCGTGATCATGAGTAGGCAGATCCGAGGGTCAGCGGAGGGTATAGGGCCCGGTGGCGGGCGATCCCTCAATAGAGATTTGAACTTCCGAATAGTGACGCCTTATACAATTCAATGTTTTAAAAGTTAAAAAAAACAACATAAAAGGAGTAAAAACATACAATTTTACCCATATTTTGAATTATCTCATTGATTTAATACTTTAATGTACCTATTAATATACAATTTTTATTGACAATGTTGACTAGTTAAATGAGCTTATTGGTTATTCTGTGACACATTGCTATTTTTTGGATCACTTGTGTGACTCTCCATTAGGGTTGATCAGTTATTTGAACTTTTTTAGGGAAACTTTTTTTGAAAATCATCTTATGGTTAAAATTTTATTATAAAATTATTAATAAAGAAATGGAAAAATTCTTCACCCGAGTGGGAATCGAACCCACGACCACTGCATACCGTGCTAGTTGCTCTAACCGCTGAGCTACCGGGTCAATTACTCGGATAACGAATTTTACCATCTCTTTTCTAAATTATCTATAGGCAACGTTATTTTTCATCCCGATAGCTATAGTACACTAGCAAAATCTCGGCAAAAAAACAAAAATGTTTAAAGATGTAACGATCAACCATATCCTAACGGATTATATTAAATGGAGAAGTGTTTTTATAAATTTATGTTAGTCAAGATATTATATATTATAAAATTATTAATAAAGAAATGGAAAAAATTCTTCACTTAAAATTTTATTTTTAAGTCATTATCTTAGGCCTAATTAAAAGAAACGTAACAATTTTTTTCCTGAAAATATGAAAGAAATGACGGAAAATTTTGAAATTTTCCTGCGAAAATTTTCAGTGTTTTTCGCCTTAGAATCATTGTCTAAAGTCATGGTATCAATATTTTCCTGGCTGTCACAAACACCCTGTATACAGGGTGATGTATGGTCGTCAACGTTCCCGAAAACTACGGAATCTCCTCATCATCACGATCATTTTTCTCCGTGGAAGCATACCTGGGAAGTGTCTGGTTCCCAAGATATTAGGGTCCAAAGTTGAGTAAATATACTGCGTTTTTCTGCATAAATGCACATAGATGCGCGTAGCAAGATTTTTTCACGGGAAATAATTAATATATGTCTATGAAAAAGCTAGCATAAACACTGGACACTATAAATTTCGCCCGACCAAGTAAAGAAAAAAAAATTCAAATAAATTTACATCATTTCCCAGCATTTTTTTTGGCATAAACTTACTTTATTTGATGTATAGAGTACGTACCCTTCGTTAAGGGTGGCAACGAAAAAACACCTGTATAAATATTATATGTATGTTTGCAGGAATCGCTCGTAAAACTGTACTACAGCCTAAGAAACCAACTGTCGCGGGTAGAAGACGAAACGTGGCTAATGCCGGATGACGGACAGGCGCCGTGACGTGACGTGCCGGACGCCAGCGGCGACCAAATGGGACCACACCGTCACGCGCACAAATACATGACTTGAACTAATTTGTAAGTTATTGTTAAGGCAGTCAAGCCTAGTGTCCGCAGTTGTACAAACTCGGCCCCTGACGTGATAACTCTACGTTTTTTCGTCTAGTCCTTTTTGCCTTAATTTCAAACTAAATTCGAGGATTAGTTTTTGTGTTATGTTGTTTTGAGATTATCGAGTTTTGTAATTGACGTTTAGGAGCCGTTCTGCATTATGTTAGTTATCCGAGATGTATCCGAAAATCCATTATATGATTCAGTGCATAACTTACAATAGGTATACATACATACATACATATAATCACGCCTGTATCCCTTGCGGAGCAGGCAGAGCACCAAGGGCCGATAGAACCACATGGTGACACTTCTGGCCAATTTTGAGGGTATAGTTGAGATGTACAAGTTCGGTTAGTAGTGAATAGGTATAACATAACGATTCAGATTTTAAGGATACAACTCCGTATGAATTAGGTGCAAACAGTGTGTAACGGCTCTTAGACGGTTTTTAGTATAAGACATTTTTTTTTTCCTAAAAACTGATGCGATGAGAGAATTGTACCACCTCAGGTGGCTTGGAGGCTGCTGATCATTGATCTCAAGGTAAACCCTCTAGTTCAATGTATTTGTATACAGGGTTTTTATTATTGTACCATACAACAGTCTTTAATTATACTACTGTAACAAGTAGTATCGTTTAGCCTCCGCATTGATTAAACTAGACAACAGTTATAAAATCTTGTAAATTTTGTCTTTGCCCTAAAATTTCTTTAAAGGTATCCTTTTGAAGGACAAAAGTAGATGAATCGAAAATGTTGTAATTTTAATATTCATATGTCAAATATCATATTGAGATTAATCAGAAATCGTTTATATCTAGATTCTAAAACTAATATACATTTTAACCCAAACTTACAAATTATAATTGTCCGAATTTACAATTTGACTTGTACCTATATATTACTGTCGACTATCTACTAATAATTAACACTGCAATGAATTTATTTGCTAATAGAATGTTATATTCATGTATTCAATGATAAAGTATATTTATTAAGCACGTTTTAGTGCTTTTGCGTGTAAATGATATTTTTAAAGTAGCAATGAATACCAAAAAGGCACTTATTGTAAGATATTGCCATTTATTTGTGTGTGTGAATTTGTTTTAATTGTAAGATAGATATATAGCAGTATTAAGTAAAAATGTTAAGTTTAAACAAAAATATATAATTTTGAAGCAAAATACAGATTTTATTTATTACAAAACTTTAATGCCTGCTAACAATAAAATTGTAATACTGATCGAGATAAATGGTAAGATTATTTTTGTATTAAATTAAATATAGTATGAAAACATTAAAAGTCGCGTGCGCAGGTATTGTGCACGGAGGACGTAAAATATACAAGAAATAAAATCGCAAAATACTAGGCCACGAGATATAGCAAGAGATATACTAGAGTGCGTTTCACCATATGATTGTGCTAGGTCCTATGCTACTGCCACGGAGAATACAAGGTTACTGCATACAAAAAAAATGCTAGTTAGCATAGGAGTTATTCTATGAAACGGATCGAGGACTAAGGACGCATCGTGAGAATCATCAAGAGATTGATGTCGGTAGTCGCGTGCGCAGGTATCTAGAGGGAAAAAGATGCAATATGTTTAAGGGGCGTGGCTATGAGTACGTAACTGATGGAACTAGTGCGGACCTGCTCATCGGTCGCTTCCCTCTCTATTACAGTAGGTTCTAGAACCTCGCGCATGTCCTGTGAAACGTTAGTCCTATCTACTTAACTAGATGGCGTTGTTTCGTAAATTCTTAACTTATAATAATGACCTGAATATTTTTATATTGCTTTTCACCCCGATTCCATAATCCCAGGATAACCTTGTTTGTGAACATTTCTGCAAAGATAAATTTACTAGTGTTTTTAAGGTCTATGTACATTTAGTCGAGATCATGAAAAATTTTAAGAACCTTTTAGTAGTGCCTAGAAAATATGTTAAGAAACAAAACATTGAATATGGCGGTTTTCGATTAGGAGTAGCCCTAAATTGGAGATAGGTACTGTGAATAAAACATCTTGAATTATAAATTCAGTCCATATAATGTAATATAATTTTATTTCAATAGCCACAAAATTTAGTCTATTGGAATGATGAACGTACTACAAGTTATAAAGTAATAATGATTTGGCACTTTATAAACTACTTGTAGGTAAAATCAAATCTAACGAATCAAATCTTTATTTTCCGAGATTACAAACATACCAAATGGACAATCATTATTACATAATAACAAATTATTTACAATTATTTAATTACATATGACTAATATTTTTCAAAACTGAAATTACTTAAAAATAAGATCATTCATTGTAATGCATTATAAAATAGATACATACTAATAAACATTATTTAGGAGAAGATAAATCATATTATTATTATTATCATAAATAAAAATTACTGCATTGATAAAGTATACACAATAAATAAACGCCAATCTTTCTAAATATTTAAACTATTGTTATGTTTACAATGATATGACTGAATATTATTGTAAATTTACCTAAATTTACGTTTTCTAAAAATTATAATATGCGAAACAGCTAAGCAAAATAATTTAGTTTTATAAATAAAATCATAATTCGGCTTTGAGAGGATTAATAAATTTAATCTTAACGTTTACCACCTCTCTGCCTATGGACACAGAAAAAATGCAAACATCGTAAAATATTCGTACATTATAGCTACACGACTGTCAATACCTTTGTGACAATGCAAGACCTTCAGTCTATTTCTACACTCTTCCTTCACACACAAACAAAGCGGGACAAAACATTACGCGAAAGATAATATCGTCCATATACAAATAAGTAACTTTTTTTCAATAGCCAAAAACTTCGTTGTCAAACATTATTAATGTATTTATATATATGTATACAGGAATGGATTTAATTAAATATTCATAAGGCAATTCCATGGAGCCTTAATACTAAACGATATGCAGTAAAATATATAAGTAGACCTATTCATTTCTATATTAATTTCACGTAAATAACGTGAATACATTTGAGACATCATGATACGCTTAAGGCAAGTCGAATAGAAAAATTGTTACGTCTACCTCATTGAAATATAGATCTAAATTAATTTTGTGAGAATAACCATTCGAAAACTTTTACAGATTTAACAATAACAATAAAGTACTCAGAATAAACTTTTACATAAGCTAACATTTAAGAAGAATGCCAAAATATTTGTTTGAATTAAATCATAATTAATTACTACTCTATCGTTTTCCAGACCAGAGCGATAGTGTCGTTTTAAAATCGGACCCGTTAACTATTCAACCAATCATGTTTTGCCTTTACCCTTTAATAAATAATTGGTTGGTTGATTAACGTTAACGCGAAAGAGTTTGAATTGCAAACTCACACTTTGCATACAGTTCAGGATTTCAAATTTGATGTATTCAGAACAGAGGAGATACCAAATCCCTGTTCAAAACATTTGGAATGACAGTTTATAACAGTCGTTATTCTCTGTCCCACAACGGAACTATCAGCTAGTAGACGCTGTAAAAGTCGGTGTAAGCAATTGAAAAAGTTACTTACACGTGTTGCAATGTGCAATATTTAGCATCAAGTTAGCATTAGTAGTTCCAATATGATCAATGATGAAATTTCTTATTCTTTATTGTACACAAAATTTCGATATTCTTCTAAACCCAAGTCACTGTGGCGACAGAATATAACCATCACTATAAACGGTTCGTAGGGCTATTACGTGAAGCCATTACAAAACATGGTTGGCTAATTATTACTTTTCCTAACTTATCTCGCAGTTCCCTTCTTAAAAGTCCTAAAAAATACCGTTAATAAATGTAGAGACATTTAATTTATTAATGGCGAAGGTAAACTATACTTTTCGGTATTAGGAACCGACCATAAGCGGCTTATGGTAAGCCTTTTATTACGTTAAACTTAATATGCATGGACTTGTGACGTTTCGTTTATTTACTAGCTAATATATTGAGGGTTAGTTTTGAGGATAACTTGAGAAAATGCTGCACAATCTCACACAACACCTTACTCAAAATCAATACATAAATAATTTATAAGGTTACAATAATTGTAACTGCAACAACATAACTTGACATGGTACATACAATACTTGACATTTATAGCACAAACAATCTAAGATAAATTAAATTTGTGCCAAGCAAAGTTTTTTTACATCAACTATAAGGTTAAATACACATTTTGGACAAATATCATGACACTTTTCAAAATAGTTGAGTAAGGATTAATGTGGCCTTTTGAGTAGGTCATGATCAAATTGGAGTTAGCAGTCACATGTCGCCATATGTATTGGAATAGATACAAACTGTAAACATGACCTAATGTGATATAATTTTTCAACTAATATTATTATTCCTAAAGTATTTCATAATGATTTACTTTTTTTTCCATAAAGAACAAAATCAGACAAATACGATACAATTTTTCACAATATTTTACAACAACATTTTCATTATACAATTTTACCTAAAAATGTTAACCCGCATTAAGCATAAAAGTATAATACTACGGCAATATTAATAAAAGGCACTAAAATATTAACAGAAAGCTATTTATAAATACGCAACTGGATTATGCTGCTAAATTTGTGAGAACACTTAAATAAAATAGTAGTGTGTAAATAATAGTAATTTTGTATAAATTACTTATATACATAAATAGAAACATAGTGCAAGTATAATAATCTCAATTAAAAAACATTATCAAGTAATTTGCGTATATGAGGTTTTTGTAAACCCTTTACGTGTCATAAGTGTCAACTGCAAGTCCGATAAGATATAAGAAGTCTGTGTCTAACTCAAATATGTAATAATTCGCTTCACATTATTTCACCGTATTTTGCTTTGTTACTGACCAACGCAACGCACGTATGGAAGTATTTTAAATGCAATTAACGAATATGTCACGTTGTACGTAAAATGTGTTAAAACATAATTAATGGCAGTCATGGATACGTAGTAAAGGAGTATTAAAATACATAAAATAATTTCATAAAATGCAACAAGTAAAACAATCTCATAGTAAAGACCAAAAAGCATTAATAATATCATACTATCTTCTCAACATACTGAAAACGAAACCAAACAAATCACCGACTACAAAACATCAGATACAATACTTATTTTGAGCAACGTTTACAAGGATAACTTATTTCAGAATAATATTATGTATTGTCAATAATTCACAGGAGTCCGTGTCAATAACTCTAATAGTAGAATATAAAAACTTTTGATATAGTAATAAGGAATAAAATCTGATATCTATCGAGAGGGAAGACTGTTATGGTCTATCGTTGTGTATCCTGAAAAGAACGAGAGAAGATTATTAGATACTAACCTAAGGGCACAACACAACCTTAGTGGTACCGGTAAGCATCGAACCTTCCAAGCATCACATTCTTTGGGAATGTGTACTTTGGTCTAATGCCCGTGATCAAATGTTAAATTCTATTGAATCTGTCTCCAGACCGATTTACCATTATGACCTTATTGGCATTATAACTATAGGTAACTTAAAGAAGCCATATGTTTCAATTGTAATAATATTGTCAGTCAGTGCTTAATGTGATATTAAGCATATTTATCTTCATACTTCACATTCTGTTTTTTTTTTCTATTACTTTGAATGCTTTATAGTCGCTAGTTAGGTCCCCCGGGATTTTCTATGCTTTGTTATGCATTTTTTTGGTCGCCTCTGTTGATCCTGGCTCACAGGAGTTGCAGAAGCGGGAAAGAGTGGTGGACCAATCCCGATAAGCATCGAACCTTTGCCGTCCGACTGGAAGGCGCTCGTCTAAGCCATTGGGCTATCACTAGGGTTGCCAACCGTCCCGCGTGACGCGGGACGTCCCGTTTTCAGGGCCTAAATAACGCGTCCCGTTTCAAATGTCTGCGGGACGCCAAATGTCCCGCTTTCAGATGAATCATCCCGTTGATAGAAAACCCCTTCAAATTATTATCACGGAGAGCACGTGATACACAAATCTTGTTTTTTTTTTTATTTATTTCATAGGCGGATTCTTGAATATTCAATAATCTAAGTACCTACTAGTTTAATATACTTGTTACCTCACTGATTCATCGTCAATGAAACATCTAAATTTATAAGTAGTAATAGGTTAAATATTATTCAAATCGTTCTCATTCCTTCTCTTTACTCGCTATTACGTACTATGTGTGTGTGTGTCAATCACTCAACAAATCGACCAAATATTATGGATATGTAAGGCGCCATCGCCGTTTTGACACTGGTTAATCGAAGATTCATTTTGGGGATTTGCGGATTATGTTTATAATATGTGGAGATATTACTACTCAATAATACCTCCACATTATAATAATAATGTGGATGTAATTTAAGAGTTGGCAACCCTAGCTATCACCCCTTATATTATACATATGTCATCATCATCTTCCTGCCCTTACCCCATTATTTATGGGGTCGGCCGCAATATGGTTTCTTTCGAAACTCACATTGCCAAAGACTTGGGCATCTCCGCTATCTCCGCTACCTGTGTGCGTGTAAAATATCTCACCTTAACCAGATATCACTAGCTAATCGGCTTGCGGTCGTTCCTGGCTTGCCACTTGAAGTCGACCTGCATCAACCATTGCTGCCCGCGCGAGTTGTTACACCGAGAAAGAACGGGTTTCCATACGTCCGACGCGTCCGGCTTGTCTAGGCACATGCCAGTTATTGTGTGCTTTATTGTGTGCGTCTGGAATTAGATGTAAGGGAGATTTAATTTATCAGGCGTTATAATATTTGGAGTTCTGAGCCCCGATTCTGACGTTCCTTGATATATGTCTACTCGACTTATTTGCCCACACTAGTGTTGCCGATCGCTAGGCCACTATCGATGTACAATCGATAGTTGAGGCAAAACCAATAGTATCGATAGACTAGTCAGCAACGACACTATCGATAGTATCGATTGTTACTGCAATACTCAGAAACTATACATATACAGTACACGCAATATTGAGTTTCGATGCTATCGATAGTATTGTATAAAAGAAGCTATATCGAGTCAAACTATCGATAGTTCGGCAACACTAGCCCATACCAATACCAAAAATTGCGGATTTATGATCAGCTTTCCACACTTTCCACAGTGTCGAGTAGGTACAATACCACCAGCACTCGACATTTAGTTATGTCCAATTATTATGAACAAAAATATTCAATAAAAAGTTCTAAACGAGCAAAACTGGAATGACTAATCTTCTCAGTGCATCTTCACAATTTGGGTCCTTTGCTTGGGAGTATGCATGGGAACTATTGTGTCTGTGGTATGGTTTATGTTGCCGTGTAAAGGTATTTGTTATTTATAAGTTTTGCTATGTATTTTGTATGCTTTCTTTCCTATATTTGTATGCCAAAATGGCGGAGCACAGAGAAGCTAAATTTATTATTGTATTACCATTTTATACATGTGAATCACAAATAAATCAATTAGAATTTTGAAGAAGTTCCCGAAATGGAGTAACTAGAACTGCAGGTCATAAAAGGGATTCGCACAGCATGTAATACGTAGAAAAATTCTCTGCACAAATATTAATTAAGCAGTATCTAAGCAGCTTACCTTAAAATCGTAGGTCCACTCCTGGTTTCCCTTCATACCGTGACAGCGGATCAGTTTTATAGGTCCCCGCGGACTCGACACGTCCAGACAATTGTCATCGGACATTATCTGCTTGCGTTTCGTGTATGCGAACACCTGGAACAGACCGTTGTAGAAATTAGTAGAGAATAGTGTGAGAATTGTTGTATTTGAAAGTAATAAAAGTAAATATAGTACTAAGTAGTACACTATAACAGTGGTCGATGTCAAACGCTTTATTTTAAGTTTCCTCTTCCTTTATCACGTAAGATGTCAGATAAAATCGTTACAATAAGAACAGATTTTCTAAACCACATAGCCTATCTGAAGAATGATGATGCTGTCTCTATTAAGATCAAGTTTTAGAGAAAGACGGCATCAAATTTATTCGCTTTATAGGCTATCTGACGTTTGGAAAAATCGACCCTAAATATCATTTTCAACTAGCATTTATTAAAATAGAATGGCCTGCGCTTTGAATGTTATTTCAGGAAGATAATATCTATGGTAAGTAGCTACTCGGTATTGTTATTAGACTGCGTTTCATCAAATAGTTCCTTTGAACGATGGCGCTAGCTACTATGTGAATGACTACATTATTTGCGATACTGCATACAAAAAATGTTAGTTCCGAAATCAGGCATAGGAGTTTTTCTATGAAACGGACTCTAATAAACAATATTTTAAATAAAATTGCTACTAACATTATCGGGATATGTCTGAAATAGAGAATTACTATTATAAGCAAGATAAAAAAAAACTTACAATTGAAAGCTGTAACACTATGTATATTCAAGCAATTCATCATTTAAAAAAAAAAACAAAATAAAGGTACTTAAATAAAAGAAAAAAAAGCTGCTTTTCATTGTCGATGAATAACGATATTAGGAATGTAGGTCAAGGCATCGCTTCGTAATGAAACAATGTCTAAGGTACAGATATTTTGGCTGCCTTCTACCAGAGAGATGTATGCTATGCTACGCTACGTTGCTACAGATGTGATGTGTGTGATTTCCACCAATCGTGATCATTCTTCTATGCTGCTCTGGGAGTGACAAAAAAAAAGTATAATACTACAGCTGCTTCTCTTCCCGGGCATACTGTACAAGTCAGTAGAGGGACAAGAGGGTCTTGGTGTTTTGTAGGCGATGGGCTGACCACCTATCACTACTAACCGAACTTTAAATCTCAACTATACCCTCAAAATTGGTCAGAAGTGGCACCATGTGGTTCTATCGACCCTTGGTGCTATGCCTACCCCGTAAGGGATAAAGGCGTGATTATATATATGTATGTTCGTCCATAATGTCACTGCATTTTATTGGTGGCTATAGAAAAAGCATCCGCATATAGCACAGATAGGCAGCCTGAGACTTATACAGTATATCCAACCCATTAGATAGTATGAAAACCGAATGTACCTACGATGACGTCATCACAGCCTACCCCAGAAGAGTACAGTTTATAAAGGCTCGATTTGTATTTTTATATCTCGCAACACACGAGATCGAACACAAACTACAGTAACAGCGTATCAAGTTTGTGCATAGTACAAAGACTCTGTGGTGCATCAAGGGCATCGTCAGGGAAGGAAGAGGCAGCTGCCCTCCATATAAAATTGAAAAAGTTGTTCTTTCTTATAATTCATGTGCTTATGACATTACTAAGAATTTATACTTTTCTCATTCTCCATTATCAACTTTCCCCTCTGGGCCATCAGCTGGCGACACTCTAGACTAGAGTCTTAGAGAAAGTAACATTGTTAGTCGATGGAATCGATAGAGGTTGGTCACCAGCACGTTTGCCTCAAGCCCCAATAAGAAGCCTTTATGTTCGCGCGTACAAAGTAACGTATTGAATTCCAAGTGCTCGTTTTGGTAGTGTTGCGACAACGAACCTCAATTCCAAAGATGTTACATTGACTAACCCTGGGTGCATACATACCATTATGGTGGTGACCTAAATATACGTACTTTATTTATGTTCTACATTTAATGAATAATCTAATCTAAATCTAATGACTACAATGAACCTAGCTACTATATCATTATATAACTATGAATCAATATTTGCTTAACTGTTAAGCGAATGAATGGATAATGTATGAACAAGTGTTCAAGTAACGTAATAAAGTGACGTCAAATATGTCAGCAATTCAGTTTAAAAATAACTACGTGCGCCTATTTTTGTGAATGCAAATAAATATTATTTGTTTAAAAATGTATTAAAAGACACCTGGCAGAGTCTACTATAATGTAATAAGGTTAATTCTGTGATTTGTTTCTGTAAATTTCTATTTGGGTTAACGACTACAAAAACTTTCGTCTACATCACAATCTACTCTGAAGAATGATTACAAATATGAGATTAATAAGACCTAACCTACCTAACAATTTATGGTACAATCACACGGCACAGCAAATAACAGAATATGTCTTTTGTCAGAGGTTCATCACCATCATCATCAGCCTATTGCAGTCCACTACTGGACGTAGGCCTCCCCCAGGGCACGCCACAAGACTGCCATGGGGGGTATTTGCCCATAGTCACCACGCTGGGTTGTCAGAGGTTAAAAACAAAATACTATAAAATAGGGGACTGAGAAAGTATATAATCTATACATATAGAATGCTTTATCCTGAATGACTGACGGATTAACGCACAGCCTAAACCGCTGATCGTATAGACCTGGAACTTGGAGGGTGTATGAAATAGGCATCCGATAACAAAGTATTTCCCAATATTTTCACGGGAACGGGAATTAACAGCAGTGACGGATTTTTAGACAACTATTAAATGTAAAAAAAAAAAATTACAAATCACCATCAAAAATAGTACAATAGATGGCGTGAGCGACTTTCCCGAAATGGTCAGTAGTCACGGCCAGGGGGAGGTGAAGGGGGGAGGAGCTAGGTAGGAGATTCGCTCACGCCATCTATTTTTGGCAGTTATTTTAACTTGTCAGAAAAACCCTCATTGTAAAGTCTACGCGAACAAGATATTAGGCGGCCGCTAGTAAGTAAGTCAGGTTTCGAACCTGGCAGTAGGTTTACCAAAAGACTTTTATCTCTAACTGACAGTACCATTTCGAGAAGGACAACTACATGCATACCTCCTCCATCTGTATTTCCATTTCCACACCCATATCCGTAACTATCTATATTTCAAAAATGACGTCATATTTAATGTTTTTTTCTCTACATAAATATTAATAAATATATTTACAAACTTTATAATACAATAACACATTCAGTGCCGGTGATTACGTATTTGCGCCTTTAAGGCTTTCTAGAGGTGCCGCTGGCGCTTATTTGCGTCAAGGCAGTAGGCGTTTACTCGATGTCGGCACCCTTATATAATCTGCCGGCAGCAAATGTGTAGGCCCACACTAAGATCTTGTGTCATGGGTAGGTACTAAGCACAATACGTATATTATTATAAACACGTCCACGACTCAGCAACAAACTCGCTTCAACAAATTCGAATGAGTAATGTTCATGATCAGTGTCAAGTTGCTTGGCTCATCGCATCAGGGAAAGCCCCTGAATGCTTTAGTCGACTCTTACGACATACACGTACAAGGAGGTGGTAGAAACTATGACGTAATTACCTGGTTTCCGCCCATGCCATGGCAGTAGCCCATACCAAGAGGTTGGCCCGCCTTGCCGCCCATCGTGTCTAAACAGTTGGATGTTTCTGCGTTACGGATCTGAAAATGGATATGGAACATTTAAATAAAATCAAGATTGAAGCATTCATACAATTATAATTTATGAATAGCGGCGTTTGCCGCGTGGAACTTGTAAGAGATGACGAACTGAGAACGGGTAAACAAGAACCAATTTTGGAGGCGCGAAAGATGATTTTCTAAATCGATATAAGTACTGGGCGGGCACGCTGATATTCAAAGTGGTATTCTTTTAAAAGTGACCCCACTGTAAAATAATTATGGCTTTTGTTTAAAACGAAATCGGTTCAAATGTAATGGAACTGTCAAAAAATCATACATATGTATTTCTAACATAATATAACTGTTTACTAACATAATATATAAGTCATCTCATACTAACCACTATGGAGTAATATCCGAAATAAAATATTTGAATTTGAATTTCAATAATTTAAAAAGTTATAGGATTGTAATGTAAACTTAGTTAAGTGTGTGACGTCAACAGACCGTCTTTATTGCCTGAATTTAAATACAGTTTAGGACTCACCTCTCCAAGATAATAATAGTCGAGCGGCATCTGACTCTCAGGGTATATGTTCTCTAAATACCATCTAAATGTTTTGCATCTCAAGTTTTGTCTCAGAGTTTTCCGTTCGGTCACATCACCAAGCGGAACGTTCAAAGCACCTGGTAACACACAAATATGTTGACAAAAATAGTACTCTTTCTAATGTACACTACAGAGGCAACAAAAGATAAGGATAGATAGAGGGTAAAAAGCTTTCAAAATTTTCTCGTATCTTCGACTACTTGAGATTATTTTTAAATACAACTTAAGCGGTGAAGAATTCCAAACAGTTGTTTTATAAGCGTTATGGTTTTTTTGTAAGCGCATACTAAAATACTCATTTTTATATACATTTTTGTATACGGTAAAAAGCAATATTATATACATTTACATTAAATTAATACAATTTTTTATATAAAACATAAATTATGTAATAAAACTTTTCAATAGGGGTCAATTTTTCAATATAGTTTATTCATAAATAAATTTAGACCAAAACTTTAATGTAACAAAAATATACTTCTGTAAATTAGTACAATATATATGTTATAGATTTGTAAGCAATTCCTAGTATGTTAATAGAACATAGCTACTCATATTACTAAATGTTAGTGGGTGATGTATGGATGATGAAATGAAAACAGTGCAATTAGTCCGTTACAATAGGTAAATATAAAACAAAACATGCTGTAAAAATTGCTTACTTATGTACGTCTCGCAGTAATTTAAATCAAAAAGATTTAAGTAGCTTTTAAGAAAATCATATTACTTCTACAATACTTATATCAAAAGCCGCTATCCATATTAAAAATAACGCACATAAGCAAGCACATTCTTCATAATTAGTAAAACATAACAAATGTAAAATTCCTACAACTCTAATTAGGCTTTGCAAAAGAAACAGGGTACAAAAATTGTAACAACAGGAATTGTACATTTGTAAGAGATCTCTTCATTCTGATTTCCATATGGTATGAACAAATCATATAATAGTCCGATATGATCGATATTTGCATTATTTCTTGTACTGTGTAATATTATAATAATCGTAATCCATATTGTATGAACTATAATTAGTATTTATGCTTAATTTAAATCCGTCAAGAAAGTAACGAAATATATCCTCACAAACTTCTGCATTTATAACATGAACTATAGGTTGCTGTATATAATGTTAAATGTTGCATTAGGTCCAACTTAACTTCGTTGGTCCATTTTGCAACGGTTTAGGGATCCATTCCATCCACAGTTCACCTGAATGTCAAGTGGCCAAGTGCGCGACTGATGACACAAGACATACATTTCGGTGGCCGCCGCGGCCTGGCCGCTGCTTCTTAGCCGGTAGTGCGCGCTGGTGGTAAGTGGCAGTGTTTTTAGATTGGCAGTTGTCATGCTAATCGCTTAGTTAGGTAATCGTTAACTTAAAAATCGTAGAGGAACTATTGCTATTTCTAGCCAAGTCTTCCAATATCAGGGTGTCGTAAAAAAATAGGTCGTGATGATAGACGTTCCCTAAACTGTTGCATTGAAGTTAAGTTGGACCAAAATCGCTCTTGGGTTTACGCCAATCGGCAGCTACTACACAATCGGTACCAGAACATCAAAAGAGATGGACCAATGAACTTAAGTTGGACCTACAGCGCTCTTGGGGTTAGCCAATCGGCAGCTGTCACACAATCGGTACCACACCGTAAAAAAATGGACCAATGAAAGTTAAGTTGGATCGGCAGCTATCACACAATGGGTACCAGAACATCAGAACGAAGAGACTCGGCAACAAGACCTGGGTTAATACTGTAGTAGAAGTGCTTCCACTCGTCCAGCCAGACATCGGCGAGGCGCGCATTGTTCTTGTTGACCACTCGGCCGGTGCCGCCGGGGAACGAGTAGGGCGTGGTCTTTCGGAACACGTGGCCAACGTGCGAGCACGGCGCTATCTCGAGTGTGCCCCCGCACATCCACACCTGCTGACGTCGCGTGCGATGGGTTAGAGAGATGTGTCTCACGTCTAAACGTTTGGTCCATAGAGCTATATTTACTAGAGAAACAATATTGGATTTTTTAAAACAATATTGGAATTGTCAAATGATTTTTTTATTCTGATAAGACTTTCATTTTATTAGACTTTCATCTTATGGTTAAGTAAGCTATGTGTCAAAACGGTGGTGCGTCAATTATACTACATTTAAATATAATGGTATTGTGATAAATACTAAGGAAAATATCGAATAAAAGGTTCGTCTCGTTCTGAGACAAGACTGAAGAAATTCAAAATGTATTATTTTTTATTAATAATTATATAAGGATAATTTGCGCTGAAATTTGCTTCGACGGCCGATTGGTCTAGTGGGTAGTGACCCTGCCTGCGACGCCATAGGTCTTGGGTTCGAATCCCGGTAGGTGCAAACATTGATATGATGAATATCGATGTTTGTTTCCGAATCATGGATATTTCTATACTTATCTTAATGTGGGACTAGGTTAATGTGTTATGTAGTGTGTGAATATTTATTATCATTATAAAAATAAGTGTTTTGCATTACACGCAAAAACACTCAGATACTTTTTCTAGATCATATAGCTCTGTGGATTTTGTCGCTTCGCTGTGAGATATATCTCTCTCAACCACCACATGCTACGCCTGCTGAAGGGATATTTCATGAGGATAGGTGTTTGAAACGAATATGTGGGTATGCTAGAATGGCATTCCCCGCCGTGTGTGCATGATTTATCGAGAGATGAAGACTTTACATTAGTTATCTTATTGTTTATACAGGGTGTAACAGAAAGGGTATGTTAAGCGAAAAGCTGTATAAATAGCCCACTATAGAGAACCTATTTCCAAAATTTGAAACTCGAAATCACATTTTTATTTTTCAAGATTGTATGAAAATTCCTGAGATATTTAAAAATTCTCCATACTATCGGGAAAAATAAACATGTATTTGGGATCTCAAATTTTGTGGATAGGTTCTCTATAGTGGGCTATTTACATAGCTTTTCGCTTAACATACCCTTTTTGTTACACCCTGTATATAGTAGTAACTACAGTTGTCGTGACGTCACGACATATAATTGTCTTCCACGGTCAGTCCATATACAGAACTTAGTAAGTTAAGTCTGCCTTATATTTGTGGTTAATCAGCTTCTTATGAGACAAGCACAGTGATTTGATTTTTGATCGACATAGAAATATGGATCAGATTCTATGTTTTATATCATGCTGAACGGAAAATCTGAACAGATTAACATAACATAAGACACAAAAAGCTAATAATTTGAAGTTGGGTAACCTCTCATGTCTGTGTTACTGATAGAGTTGCAGTGCCTAGTGTAAACATTTACTCAGCTTGAAAAGCCTTCTACATTGTAAGCCTTCGGTCATATTCATTTCAATACCCGTTCCATATAAAATATCCCAAACCAATGAAATTCAGACTCAGTTTTGCATGCAAAAGTCTGCTTCACTGGGTTGATTAGGTTATTTAATCCAAGTTTTGGGCTAGTTCACTATGTACTAGACATAAAATGCATAAAAGTGATATAGCTAAACGTAATGTTTAAAAAATGCATTACGGAACTTATGCATAGATTAACCAACCCCAAACTTTGCTGCAACATCGTTAAATTACAAAATGGCATACCCTAATCCTGTGGTTATAGTTACATTTACGGTTAAGTATTAAAATTTAGTTTAATACAGAGTGTCATTTTGATCAACAATTAGACTGATATAAAAAAATGTAATGCTTTCCCAAAAGAATCTCTGGCATCCATAGTCTGTTGGTGATCTAAACTACATCCTATACAGGGTGTAACAAAAAGGTTATATTAAGCGAAAAGCTACGTAAATAGCCCACTGTAGAGAGCTTGTACAAGTCATATAATATACAGGTAGTAACAAAAAGGGTATGTTAAGCGAAAAGCTACGTAAATAGCCCACTGTAGAGAACCTACCCACAAAATTTAAGACCCGAAATCACATGTTTATTTTTCCCGATAGTATGCAGAATATTTAAACATCTCAGGAATTTTCATACAATCTTGAAAAATAAACATGTGATTTCGAGTCTCAAATTTTGTGGGTAGGTTCTCTACAGTGGGCTATTTACGTAGCTTTTCGCTTAACATACCCTTTTTGTTACACCCTGTATATTATATGACTTGTACAAGCTCTATCAAAATGTAATAATTGTTAGAATATTAATCTTCATAAACATTGGATAGCAATTTGTTATTAGAAATCTATATACCCTACCAATATAACTAACCAATATATCACATGCGCAGAATTTATAATAATTTTACCTTAAACCTTCAAAAAAGTATTAGTCAAACATAACACAAAAGTATATAAAAATACGTAAACAAGTTGTAACTGTAATGATCATGTAGTACTCTGCATATAATGAAATTAATTACATACTAAAATACTCATTTGCTGGTCAATTAACAGGAATATTAATAAAACATCTTACTAAGCGAAAAATAAACTGTTTATAACCTATATAAACATTATATACCCGTTACCGCAGTCACTGGATTACCTACACACGAAATGACATTAAACATACATAAATATGACAAAGAAACAATCAAATCATTGATTACATAGTCACCGCCACAAAAACCTATTACAAACACACCTTTATTAGCAGTTAATATTTTAATGACATTT
Organism: Carposina sasakii; assembly: GCA_014607495.2. Taxonomy (NCBI): domain Eukaryota; kingdom Metazoa; phylum Arthropoda; class Insecta; order Lepidoptera; family Carposinidae; genus Carposina; species Carposina sasakii. Next base: position 4,971,297 of record CP053164.1, read on the forward strand.
TTACGGTATTGTCAATCACATATTAAATGACACTTCCATTATGCCATGATAGACCAAGAGCTGAAGCAAGAAATAGCAGTTACGTTACGTAGACAATCGTGGATTGTGTGTGTGGCGCTTTTCCCTTGCTAAAACTATATGGAATCTCGCATTGAGAATGGGCAATTCAGCTCGGACATTCAACTATTTCTTTTTAATATTTTTAAATAGTGCATCTCCTTTCTCTATCAAATCAATCTAAACGGGTGCACGTCACTTGAGGGTCTCTGAAAACAGACATTATCTTCGCTGACGTAGTAGATATAAATATGAGTGACTTACAGAATACACACAGCCGAAACTATTGGGTGTAGAAGCTAAAATCGGGCATGAAAGTCCCTTGGGTAATGTTAGGGAGCAATGACAAAGGATTTTCCGAAACCACGGGACAGAGAAAAATGGGAATTCTATTTCAACGAAATCGTGGACAATAAGCTATTAACATCGAGTCGGAGTGTTCAATTAGAAGTGCGCCAAGTGACACGAATAACTAATCAAAATGTAATTTTTAAAGGAAAAAATTTGGTTCCCATTCCCACCCTCAGGGAATCCTCCTAAAGACAATAACGATCAGTGTAATAATTAAAAACAGTAAAATTTCTCAGCCAACGTCTAGACGTATGTTTAAAAAAGAGAGAATTGGCATGGTAACCACTTTTAGAGCATTTCTATATTCAATACCACGTTTGTTCGGCTGTCACTGTAAATCACAACACAATAAACAATTTATCTTCACGGCTCATGACTTATGCATAGCATAGTGAGTGAAATAAGTATACTTCCATAGTTCCGATTTGTTTACACGATGTTATGTTAGATTTCGCGAACTGTAGGGTAAGCACGAACCTCTCGATAGTCCGTAACGCTAGCGTCAAACTGTCAAATCACATAGATTTTGCTAGCGAGTCGCTAGCGTTACGCCGCGTAAAAAGGTTCGTGCTTACCCCACTGAAGTTACTCGTAAATAACAAATATGTATTGTAGTTTTATAATATGTGTTATACTAGCTTGTGTCACTTAGGATAGTATTATACAGGAAAAATGTATTTTTTTTTTTATCTTATTTCATTCTCTTTAGATCCATCCATAATTTCATAATCATGTAGCCGATTAGCTCAGCGAATATTGATACAATGATAATGTAAATAAATAGGATCTCAGTAACCTAACCATTAACGTATGAGTGACTTCATCCAAAGCAATAAAAGTTGGAACTATTATGTAATAAACTCGCAACATTAAGTCAAAAATAGTCATTTTATGGCTGTATAAAAATAGAATAGTATTTTTAAATCTCCATTAATTAATAGTGCATAGGGAGACACACATGCGCATTCAACACCTCGATCACTGCTTTTTGCTACCAGCTCTTGATCGTAAATAGTACGACAGGGGAGGCCTAAATACTCCACATCATTGGATACTGTGACTCTTTTTCAATAAATATATTGTACCTATAGCATCAGAAAAATTATGCCAAGTTTTGTAATTTGATTTTATACGTCAAATTATACATACTAGTTATAATCAATTTAAAAGTTATACAGCTGGTTTGACTGTTCTGGAAGTTTTGACATAAATTGAATCGTAGTGAAATCGTAGTGCCAAATAAATAGAGCATTTTACTCTCCCCTCCCGTACTATAAGTATTGCTGTGGTTAATATTTTAGTGAACGGGAAACAGTGGTATAAAAATTAGATTATTTCTATTCATTGCTTCTGCATTGAGAAGAAGCACCATCAACAGAGCAAATAAAACGTCAAAAAATAGCAATAAAAAACACAAAGTTCAAAAACATTGAGATGGTAAAAAAGAAAAAAGACATTTAGAAGAAAATGTAAACAAATCTGGAATTACTGTCGTGTAGAACTATTGATCGAAATTACTAGATCACGGTAGGTATCGCATGTTAGGGTATAGTCATATCGTCGGAGACAATTCGAATCCAAATAAAACGTTAAAAAGTTAGACAGTAAGCAACCTTAGACAGTAAGTAACATAAAGTTGCCAACACACAAAAAACCTCAGGAAATTGGCAAATTAGAGGTCAGATCAGGTTATGGTCTTTAATACACAATACAACAGTATTATAGGTCATCCTCATCAATACACAATACCGTTTTCGAGTTTACCTAGTGAATACACCCTTACATACCGTTGAATGAAATCTAATTTACATAGAACCACTAACTGGAACTGATTCCAGTTTTGCCACAGTAAAAAATATATAACAGTAGGTACTCTATTTTCGTATAAATTATCATCGATAAAAGAAAACTAGGCTTTTTATAAAGTACGCGGTGCATAATTAAAGTGAAATTCGATCGCCAATAGTTATACATTAACAGTCACAGCTTAGAAAAAATACAGACAAAGGTCTAGATGAAACATGAAGCGATGATGAGGTGTGAGAAAAGCATGCAAATAAATAGACAGGTTAATGCAGCCGCAATGGTGTTATAAAGCTATATTAAAGCTTCCAAAATATTAAGTACATGAATCCCAAATAATACTGGTCAATAGATTATCCCACGCCACAACAAAACTTGACTTGCGTTTTGATTGCTCGCATTTAGTCAGACTGTGTACTTAGCAAGTAAAGACAATTAAGCAAAGAATGATATTTATATTCTAAAATGCACTGCAAAGATTCGATAACTGCATTGCTTTTTCGCGGAAAATCTGTTTAACGGATTGATTAGGGATGCTTAATTGAAAATTCACAAGATTCTATAAAAAATTAGAGCCATGTAAAAAGAACGCTATATCACGCTGGCCTGCTCACGCCAATGTAACTTTACAAAGACAGAGCGAGAAGCCATATATCAACGCTGATAATACATGGCATATAACGATGAAGTAGATACGAAAGGATATTGCGATAGTCAATGTAGTCAAACGACCAGCAATGTAGCCTACCAGCGAAAACTTTGAATCCCAATCGTCTACCTTCCCGTCTGACATTATGATCGATTCTGAATGGTCACACTTAAACGTAAACTTAATCTTCATTTACAGCCCTGAGAAGTCCACTGTTGGACATAGGCCTCCCCCAACAACCTCCACTCCGACCGGTCGGAAGCCGCCTGCATCCAACCGACGCCCGCGACCTTGGCCAGGTCGTCCGTCCACCTCGCGGGTGGCTTTCCCACGCTGCGCTTGCCGATACGTGGTATCCACTCTAGAACTTTCCGACTCCATCGGCCATCAGTTCTTCGAGCTATGTGCCCTGCCCATTGCCACTTCAGCTTGTTGGACCGTTGAGTTGAAACTTAATCTTAATCAGGTCTATTCTTCTTTGTTCTTAACATAAAAGGCTGAGAGAGAAAGGGACGGGTTGGACTAATTTTACGTTTAGGTTTAAGTGTGACGGCTAGAATCGGCCATATTAGCGATCATGGGCTTAAATTGACTACCGCATCCCCATCAACCAATCAGCAATCAGACCAAATGCAATCAACCGCCACGCGTGCGAACCTGGGTTCATGGCGTAATAGAAATCGCCCCACTCGTCCATCCAGACTTCGGCGACGCGCGCCGCGTTATGCAGCACGACGTTTTGTACGCCGCCGGGGAAGGAATACGGCGACTTGTCTCGGAACACGTGGCCGACGTGCGAGCACGGCACGATCTCTAGCCGCCCGCCGCATTGCCACACCTTAGCCACGATATGTACGTTCACATTACGAAAAGTTAAATGCATGATACACTACTTTCAGTAGCTGTGAAAGTATATACAGGTAGCTGTGTAGGTATATATATATAAATATGAATCGCTATTTCCTTGTGTATTTGTAGACAGATGTACGCTGACAGACACGGCTTACACCAATTATGACGCTTAATCAGTTTCCACTGCATTTTCCGGTACTAACTACAAATTAAAATGAGTTCGACTTATTTTCAACCATAGTGACGCTTTAGCGTTTTTCTGACCCTTGTCGATGTGTGTAATATACGATGACCGTAACAGCTGCGATAGTACGTTTACTGAACAGTCAGAGTAGTGTGGAAAGAAGGATTACGGCGACTTGTCTCGGAACACGTGCCGACGTGCGAGCACACCTTATGATGACAACACTATTTTCAGTAGCTGTGAAACTAATTTCACCTACAGGTAAATAAATGAAACCCTATTTCCTTGGTCATTGCATCACGCATGAACGGATGAAACAATTTCCCAAATTCTTTTTTCTTGTGTTTTATAGTCACATAATTTAAGTTTAGTGGAAGATTTGAAAATTGTACAAAACTTGACGTAAACATGATACAGGGAATCAGCATGTAGTGAAATCCATAATGTCCTTGTTCATTGCGCAGGCGCTTTCGGGACACTAGTTTCGCGTCGTGTTTATACGATGACATTTATATGTCGTGGCCATATTGTTAAATCGATCATTTCATGAAATGGTCGAGCATTTCATGAAGTGGTCGCATTTCATGAAGTGGCCAATTCAATTTGACCAGATCGTTAAATCGTCTACATTTCACGATTTTGTCATCCACGTTTGGCCAAATCGTATTAACAGGGTGTCCATAAAATCCGAATGTGGTAAGAGCTTATATAAATAATATATACCGTACACCATATATAAGTATACCATAAGGTATGATGGTATGATTTTTTTTTTGCTATTATTTATGTGATATTTTCACAATATAATATTTAAAAACATAAAAGACTTTACAAAAGCGATTCGCATCTGGCACATCGCCGGACGCTGCCTGGGCACGCTCGCTCCGCTCGCTCGGCTCGTGCGTCATTTGTCATAGTCTAACCTAACCTAACCTATCGTAATCTAAGGTTTTTGTTTAACAATATTATTATAAACCACCATTAAGTCTAATATACATTATACAATATAACACACTATCCGTGAACTTCTTCTGCATACCCTACTCTCTTTAATTTGTTTTATAACCTAAAAAGAAAAATCCGCCATCTTCACACATAAATAAAACGCGCGCAGCGCCTCTACCGGTGATTCATGTAACTATTTTACGATATGATCAATAATCTTGACCACTTCATGAAATGATCGGGCGTTTAGTTGCCCATATCGAGAAACGATTTTTAATCATCGATCTGCCCAAACCATATCATGATGTGGCCAATAGACAGTTGAACTTTTCATGAAATGCGACCATTTCATGAAATGCTCGACCATTTCATGAAATGATCAATTCTACGATATGGCCACGACATATACATAACTTTATCCAAAAATCACTTTAGTGCCGTCAAATTGTGATTTCGTGATGTAAATTCGGCTTTATAGCGAGGTCAGCGTCAAAAGAACGCTGGATTATGATGGTCAATACGTACTATGTGTATTTGTAGACAGATGGGCGGTGAAAGACACGGTTTACGTCAAATTATAGCGCATAATCAGTTTCTACTGCATTTTTTCGCGTCTATTGGTCGAACTCTTTTTTATTCAACCATAGTGACGATTTAGCATATTTTTTTTTACCTGACCGCCGTCGATGTGTAGGTATAAAGCACGATAACCGTTCTAACCTCAGATGAATTATTACTAGATTCAGTGACAGAATGTATGGCTGGGCGTCTATTATCATAAATTGATACAAGCAAAGTCGAGTCTTAACTACATAAGATTCAAGTTTAAAAATCTGGTCTAATGCAGTTATTACGTTTATGTAGATTCACTCGTGCCACGTTTTATAAAGATTTCATTATGAGACCCCGCGTCTACCTATAATCACGTCACTAGTTCTAACAACTAAGATAGTACGTTCAATTACTGTGCAGTCAGAGTCGTGTGGAAAAACGCAGTCTGAGAATGCTACATGTGTATTCATTTTAAATAAGAGGTTTGTACATTGACCGTCGCATTCTGTACTGTGTATACCCACAATAGTTTTTTAACCAAACCATTGAAAACATTACAATAGTAAGTTACTACCAATGAGACATGATAATGAAAGGTCGCGCGGTCGTGAGATTGTCCTAGAAGTTTGTTTATATTTTTTACCTCGCCTCGTTTGATTAAACTTCACCTATATAAGGTCTATCCAAAATTAGTGATTATCTTTTGACATGAAAATAGGTAGGTAAAAAGAAACAACTTTCACTATGGGACCAACTCCGAAATATTTTAAAAAATCTGCTGTTCCATACGATCTCGAATAATTACTGCACTGAAATGTATGGAACAGCTGATTTTTTTTCTTCAATATTTCGGAGTTGGTCCCATAGTGAAAGTTGTTTCTTTTTATCTACCTAGTTTCGTGTCAAAAGATAATCACTAATTTTGGATAGACCTTATATAATACCTATTACAAAGCACTTTGGTGGTAAATATTGCATATAGACTTTGACTTCTGAAAATAAATATCAGCTTTACAGAGCGTTATCTCTGTCGCACGAATCTTTACCGTTAATATGAGATGCTATTAAAATGTGACTGAACAATATACGAACGTACATATTTCTTTCCAAAGATCGATAATATGCGACGTTTCACTTAAGGAATGCTAAATTATCTTTTAACCAATTCTAATATGGATTATTAGAGTAAGCTTGGTATAAAAATACTCCTATTGCCATTTGTAACTGCATTGTAAATATGGTCAATAAACTATTTTTCATTTCATTTCATGCAATATTTAGCGCCAAAAACTGGTGTACTTAATTATTCAAATGCTGCAATAATTCAAAGTAAAATAAATCACGAATAACTTACTCGACAGCTGCTAATAAAACGTCAAAAATTATTTACCCTACACAATATTCTAAGATAAGGTAAATTAATTATAAAATAATAAGTAAGTATTAATAAATCCTTATCAAAAACATTACGGTGAAAATTTTAACATATCACACACTTCACAAATAAACAATTTATAATGAGAAATTTGCTACGAGAGGCTCACTGTAGTAAATGCGTAAATCTAAAATTAAGCAAATCGAGAAATATAGCACATTACAAATCTCTTTTAGAAAAAATTGCTCTTTCTACGTCGAAGAACCAAGACGTCACATATGGTCAATAATGGTGATACCCTATCACTACAAGTACAAGTAGGCCGTCTATCCACGGAAAACCTTTTTAACACATTCACTGCCACCGAATGTAGGTATTATTGTTCCCTTGGTTTTCTAGATGTGCCATCGACGCTTATTTGCGTTTTGGTACTAGGCGTTGAAATGATGTCGGCATGCTAACAACCAATTTCAATAACCGAATCTCGAAAGATTTTTTGCATATTTCAGAATAAATCTCAAATGTTTTCATACAAAATTTCAAATTTGGAATTTAATAAATCCGATATTCTTTATAATCTCTAGTATGGAAAATGGCCGTAAAAAAATGAGCCGGCAGCGAACGTGGTCACCTACAATCACAAATCTTATCAATACATTACCCGGAAGCTCATCTCTAGATTCTCTCCGCCCCATATGTCCATGCCCTGGTCGTAGGCGCCGATATCGTAGAAGTACGTCTTGTCTATGGCGAAGAGACCGCCGGCCATCGTGGGAGTCCTCAGAGGCGCGGTACGGTCTCCGCCACGCCGCGCCATTTCACGCTCTGGTACGCGGTACCTAGATATTAAAAAGTTGGTCAAGCTCAAGTTGGATTTGTACACGAAGGATTCCAGATACATATACCTATACACAAGATTGCGAATGAGATGCTGCAGCCATGTTTAGCATGGGAGGGCCAGATGTTAAAGATCAGTGACACGGTGCTAGCTCATCGCCTGACAGACCGCCGCCGCTTAGTCCCTTAGCCGACTCTTATGACATGCACGGAAGGAGATGCAGCTGATTTGTTCTAGTGAAGCCCCGCATCAGTATAGTCTTCGAGATCATCGGACAATAGTTTTTCAAAGATTTCTTGTACGTGACATTTAATTTTTAAAATATTTTTCTAACTTGTTTTGCCAGTAAGTCAGTACGGTCGATTCCGGCAGTCACACTTAAACCTAAACACTGTCCTTTTCTCTCTCAGCCATCTATGTTAAGTACGGACAGATATAGACCTGACTAAAATTAGGTTTAGGTTTAAGTGTGACTGCCGGAATCGACCCTAGTATCTGCGTATTCCAATTTAAAAGCTAAGGGTTTGACTTACACGACACAAAGTACACATTTAATAGGGGGGTTCAAATTGTCACTCTTTAGCTACGTTACCCTAAAATTAGTACAGCACCACCGCCTGTATAATTAAGTATACTAAGCTATATAATAGTATTTAAATAATCAATTGGTTTTGCACGAATTGCATGTGCACACGTGAAACATATAATAGGTATTGTAAAGGTTAGTCACCCATGCAATTAACGTAAACGAATCAATACTTTTACGCTAAGTAAATAATATTATTGTAATAATATAACAATGTATTATAAGATAATTACCTATGATACGTGATGTCATAGTTAGTAGATTACCTACTTAAGTAATGTAAAACATGTGTTTTTAACAGAGATGTATAAGAGCTCTACATTGAGGTAGATTCTAAGTTCCGACTGTCATGATGTAAATGGGTGAGAAAGATATAAATTATGTTTAAGTTTGACTGTGGCAGTCAGAATCGACAACATTATATCACATTAAAAGTCAAATCATAGACTTGTAATTTATAGACAAAGGTGTATGCACTTCGCGTGACATAAAGAAGTACATGATATTAAATAAACACAAAGCGCGTGCTAAATAAAGGAAGGTGAAACTAGAGATAGTTTCATTGATTGTACCTAATCCTGGATATCATATACACCAGCCTATTGCAGTCCACTGCTGGACGTAGGCCTCCTTCAGGGCATGCAACTAGGCTTCTGTCATTCGGGGATTTGCTTATAGTCACAACGCTAGCTTGGTGACCGCAGTGTAATTTTCGGACATGTTGTCATCACGGGAGGTACCGCTGCCCACCTCCAGGAAACCTATACTTAATTATCTCATACAATACCCACGAGCAGACATGGGGTGGTGGGTGCTATTCAATTTTGTCGACATCACATGGTTATCCTGGATATACTAGTATCTTATGTCCTGCCTGTATATCGGACCAGTAAATTTAAAAAATAATTAAACTTCAGATAGCCTATCAGAAGTAGGAATAAAATTGATGCTGCCTCTATCATGATCAAGTTTTAGAAAAACACAGCATCAACTTTATTCTTCTGATAGGCTATCTGAAGTTTGAAAAGTGACAGGCATAGATCCTATAGCCGTAAATATCAGCCTCATCAAGGAAACGAACGCATGACCTCTCTCTCATTTGCCGTCGCTTGACCAGTCGGACCCGCGACAGAAGGTCAGAGTTAACGAACACATAACTCCGGCCTTAGCTGGGGATCGTAACAATACCTCCAAACAATCAACATATTTCGCAACCACTCGTGTGTTGCGGACCTTACTGCATTGCCGATGCGAACATTATAATAAGAAACTAAGAATGAAAGCTAATATAATTTAGCTAGTTTGTTTGAAAAAAATGTAGGACTATAGAATAATGTACTCCAACTCTCAATCGGTGGTTTAGCCTATTTTATAAATATATATTTTATAAAAGAAAAGAGATGGTAAAATTCGTCATCCGAGTAATTGACCCGGTAGCTCAGTGGTTAGAGCGCTACACGGTATGCAGAGACCGTGGGTTCGATTCCCACTCGGGTGAGGAATTTTTTCCATTTCTTTATTAATAATTTTATAATATTTTATTAAGTCAAATTATCTAATTCCCGAATTAAAAGGGGTTTATATTTAGTAATCATTGGGGTTTGACTTCTACTATTAGAGGTCCTACAAATTTCAATGCATAATACAGTTAGTTACCTAAGAAAGTGGAAAACAATCAAATCGATAATACATATATATTTTTTAAAGATTAAAAGAGTTTTAAAAGGATTATTAGGATTAATATAATCTATGTAATCCTTCTATTTTTGAACTTATCTCTTATAATCAAAAGCAATACATAATTCCTTCATACTATCGTACCTTTTCCTTTTTATATTTTTAAAATCGTAATAATTAATTGATGTCATAATGTAATTATATTAAAATTCGTCCGCGTTAACTTTAGAATTCCCGTGGGAATTTCGGAACAAAGATTTCGTTACACAAAGAATACATTGTCATTGTTAAGAGAACTCTACAAGTTTCCGATATCTAAGATCAATCTGTGCGCTGATCTGCCAATCGGTCAGTCATTTAGGGCAAAGCACTTAATATATCTATTGATTTCCGCCGTAGAAAACTACCGTAGAATGAAAGTAAACTAAATTGGTTGTATTTGTAAAGTAATAATAACCCTTAGATTACCGTGTTATTCACAAACATTTCTCTTTGAACCATGAGATAAAGAACTATCGACGGTCTGCTAAAAAACCCATGCAACTGATACGTACGACCAAAACCACATACGACAGTCCAATGCGTATTCCGTTCGAACGACCACCGTGAAGCTTGATAGTAAACGTTCAATGTAAACTGTAGTGGTTTCAAATGACAAACCATACTACTATTCAATAGTAAACACTATCAATAATTGTTGAACCAATCAGCCACGACGGAGAAATCTAAATAATATTGTTCGGGCAATATTTCTCTTAATTTGTCGGACTATACTTAAATTAAATCATAGAATCATATTTTATCATAATAACAATATCATCATCATCATCAGCATATTGCAGTACACTGCTGGACGCCTCAAGACTGCCATGGGGGGTATTTGCCCATAGTCACCACGCTGGGCAGGCGGATTGGTAACCGCAGTTTGTATTTTGGACTACATTTCTTGTCAACACGGGAGGCGCTGCTGCCCACCTTCCCGGAAACCCTTAATCGCCTTGTACGATACCCATGGGGTGGTACAAATTCTACTCTGTCGGCACCACGCGGCCAATAACACAGAAATAAGGCCAATAACAATATACCAACACCAAAATGGTAAAAGGAAACGTGTCCACGCTAATTGTAGAAACTGCTTAACCGATTTGAATGTGTTTTTTACCGATTCATTAGAACATTCCTGTAGTATTCACCGCTGTTATTTAAACCGGTTCACATACTAGTAGTTAAAGACAGCTAAAAATAAGGCGTGCTATTCCAGAAACGTGCTTCCGTCAAATTAGTTAAAATTACCAAAAGGTATACGGGCGGAGACGCGGGTACCGAAAAATGCTAATATTCTTCATATTCTCAGTGTTATTTTTTCTCAACCCTCACTCGAGATGTCTTTGAAATAAGTATTTTTTCAATGTTTTGAGATTGGACTTGATTGGAGTAAACTATGTAAATATTGTAACTCAGAGAAATATCTTGAGCACATGAAAAATATATTTTGGTACTTACATTTTTAGTCCAAATATTATCTACCTGTGAATTAGCGGACAATTTCGAGCAAGCTCAAGGAAAGTTAAACCCATTACAATATACAGGGTGATATTTGGTCGTCAACGTTCCCGAAAACTACGAAATCTCCTCATCGTCACGATCATTTTTCTCCGTGGAAGCATACCTGGGAAATATCTGGTTCCCAAGATATTAGGGTCCAAAGTTGAGTAGACTGCGTGTTTCTGTATAAATGCACATAGACGCGCGTAGCAAGATTTTTTCTCGAGAAATAATTAATATCTGTCTATGAAAAACCTAGCATAAACACTGGACACTATAAATTTCGCCTGGTAAGTAATAAAAAAAAAAAAAAAAAAATTACATCGTTTCCCAGTATTTTTTTGGCATACACTTACTTTATTTGATGTATAGAGTACGTACCTTTCGTTAAGGGTGGCAACGAAAAAACATCCTGTATACCTACAACAGAAAGTACCTTCTGTTCTCACAATAAAGAGCTGATATAAAAATGTCATTGTTAAATCATACAAAACAATTAAAAGGCCGCCTGTTCGGACAGCAAAATTAATTAATTACGGAGCACCCTTTGTTTGATTAAGTACCCACATGCATTAGTTTATGATGTAACCAAAAATACTAACTGTGTAGACTATAGAAAATATAATGCCCTTTTGAACAATAAAATAATTGTAAAAATAAATTGTATTTCACAGATCTCTAGATGTTGAAAGAAGCAAAATCTATTTTGTCACATGTAAACATAATTAAAGTAGCAACATTAGAATAATGGCCATCGTAAGTGTAATGTAACTGGACAAAAATGTATGAAAACCACAGAACAGAAAAACTCATAAAATAACAAAGATACTAAAGTCAATGTCACCATAGAGCGTCCCCACTATATGGTTAAAGCACCTAAAACTAAATTAGCATTGTTAGCACAATTTGCCATCTTGACATGCGCTTAACCAAATTGAGAAATGTAGTATTTCATAAAATAACTTCTATGCATTTCGCACGAACTTCGCGAGCGCTAATATACTGACCGTTAGAATCCTTATTGGTCTGGATGAACATAGGCTGGATAAGTTTCGATGTCCCAGAAGTCATTGCGCTGGGAATTCTATATTTTTTACGAATTATACGCTATACATGTGAAGCTGAAATCGGGTACATCTTTAAATAATTATAGATATGCAACAGCGAGGGAGGTATAAGAAACGGATTTCCCGAAATTGCGTCGCTACCACCGGGAAGGGGACAGAAGCCGCAGCACGACAAATTCGTTTCGAACTTAACCAGATTCTATACAGTGGTATGAAGCTGAAAAATCGGGCATATATGTTCAATGGGGACAAGGGAAGCTCATACTAACGAGCCCTGCTCACGGGAAGCTTGGGACAAGACGGGAATTCATAGTGTTTTGTGCACCGCTTGTGATATATATCACAAGATAGCAATTGGCACTATTCTCATTAAAGGACTGCGAGGAAAACACTAGACCCCATCGCCGGATTTCCCGAAATCCGTCCCAATCAGTGGTGAAGACGGAGACCAAAGGAATTTGACTAAATTTTGAAATGTGAATCATTAGGCCATATACTGTTTATTTGGGACCCCGAGGAAGCTACCTCATGGTGATGGGAACGGATTTCTGCCGAAATTCCCACGGGAACTACACTTAAGGGGACAAACGTGAATTAATTTTTTACGACAACCGCGATAACATATTGTAGGCTCTTCTATTACACTTTTGTATAGGCTACTTTTTATTTTTTCTGCGTAGTCAAAAAACTGCTTTAGGCGGACGGAGCGCGGGCAAAGTACGAGGTATTCGGTCACGTCAAAAATAATTACCTATTTTCGCAAAACGGAACTTCGCGAGCGCTAATATCCCACGTGACTACTGTAAGTTGATATGGAAAACCTTTCGACCCCGCTGATTGACTAATAAAATTTTAATACACGAGTCTAACCATGTCAAACTATGTGCAATTCGCACACACTAAAGTTTCACGGTAGCTTGAAGTAAGACGGAGTTGTCACAACTAGGGTTGCCACCCGTACTATATTATATAGTATCGTGCTATATTTCAGTCCATTGTACTATATGTAATAGAAAAATAATATAGTACGAATAATACTATATTTTCATCGGTACATAAATAATTACTGGAGCGCACCCACAACGTAGCGTTGCGAATTTCAGAACGAAACGCATTCACGTTGTTCGTTGCTCTCACGTCACGGCAAGTAAACATAAACTATACTAAAAACCATAATTCGAGAGACTAGTTTGACAAGTGACAGATTACCAGAATTAGAAAAAATTAAATAGTGACGTTATAGTCGATATGATTATAATATAACTGTATAAATTGATTGAAATTGACAAATTTCCCAATAGTGCTATATTTTTTGCAATATTTTGAAAAAAATACTATTTTTCCTTCAAAAAAAGGTGGCAACCCTAGTCACAACGTAGTTTTTAACAGCTCCTATTTCTTTTCTATTTTGCAAGATTTATATAGAACTGACCGTCTAATTGTTTTCATCAAATAGCATTACATTAACAGCGAATTTCCCAAGGTTATGGAAAAATTCCCGCCAATATGAGGCCTTCATTTACCGCATTCGTTAAATGACGTGATGATCTCTATCCGATATTGGTGGAAACGTTTCGATATATTCGTTTTGCGAACAGCATTGGCAACGTGCAAAAATTGTCAAATTCTCTATAACTTGGCAGTATTGGGCTTAGTTTTTAGCCTTTTATAAATTACACATAAAACTAAATAATTACTAAAAAGAAATGTGTAAATTTTCTTGAATTTCCCAATCAGTGCTATGGAAAAACCACGACCTCTGCATTCCTTGCCAGCGCTCTTACCACTGAGCAACCCTGGTCAATTACTCGGATGACGTAGTTTTTACAGCATCTCTATTTTGAAATTACATTATTGGAAACGTTATTTTTCATCCCGATAACTATACATAAGCCAAATCTCGGCAAACAAAGCTAAATCCCTCAACACAATGTTTTAATGATGAGAAGATCCCGCCATATGAGGCCTATCGGATTTACCACATTCGTTAAATGACGTGATGATCTCTATGCGCTATTGGTGGAAACGTTTCGATATATTCGTTTTCATTCGTAAAATTGTCAAATTCATATAACGGTTTTATTTATTTCATAAAATTATTAATAAAGAAATTGAAAAAATTCCTCACCCGGGTGGGAATCGAACCCACGACCTCTGCATTTATTTATATCATTTTCGAACTCCGCTGTAATATTACCTCAGTGTGACTGAGAGGTGTGGTCGTAAATTTATCTGCACATGCATACAGACAGCCAAGTTTTTTGCTTGTAAGCAGAAACTTTCACTTGCATCCTTTCATTTTACGAGTCTACCTTCAGAATGCTTCCAAGTTAAACCACATTAACAAGGACATAGTACCACTTGACTGTAGGTTGTTAGTGGTTATCCTTATAGAGGTAAATCAAGTACCTACCTATGATATAAATACATACAAATAGCGCTGCCCTATATTAATATAAATATAGTTGTAAGTTCACGCCATAAAGTTCAATTGAATAAATTATAATAAAATGGTTCTCATAAAAATGTAACATCATTCTCATTCCAAACATATAGAGGAAAAATCTTTTTTAGAATACAAAGTAACAGCCGTCATATAAAGCTAAACATTTTAACCAAACCACACCAATTTACGCAGTAATTTACGCATTAATCGTGGGTAAACGGCAGTAATACGCTAAGGTGCAATTCGTTTTTAGTTGGTATCAATAGGCAATGTCCTATGATTTAGGCGCCATAGTACTGTAATTACCCCATTTCATTCATAAACACATAGATAGACACAAGAAAGCACAAGCGGATAACCTCATTCGTTTCAATATAACATACATACACTCGACTGGCCTCTATAAATTTTTACGCCAGTGATCACTCATCACATATTAAGATCGATATCTAATCAATACTATACCTCTAATAAAGAAAGCTTAAATGCGACCAAGCCGGGTCAATTATTAGGCTCCAGAGCGAGCCAAAGGAAATGATACGATACCATAACATACATCTCGTAACAACTAAGTTACACTAACCCGGTGGCGGGCGATCCTTCAATAGAGATTTGAACTTCCGAATAGTGACGCCTGATACAATTCAAGGTAAAATTTAGAACAACTTACCATCTAAAGTTGAGCTTCCAGTTGAACCCTCCCCACGTCATGTCCGACGCCTGTATGTACTCGAAGGTGGTGTCGGAGATGACGTCGATGATGGGGCATACCACCGTGGTGCGGTCCTCCACGATGCGCGCCAGCAGTGGCTCCAGCCAGCCCTCTGAAAACCATCTCATATATTACTATTGGGAAATGGGATCAAACAGAGAAAAGACAGACTGTTTGCAACTATTTGAATTAACAAGATGACCGATCATCTGGCCCGCACATTGACTGATTGAATGAATGATTTATGAGAATGAACTAGATGAGGGAATGAAAGACTTTTTTAATCTTGCAACAGTTACATTTACCGATAGATCTTATACACAGTTCAGATTCAGATAACAGTAACCCTAACTAAGCCCGTACTTGCAGAAAATGTGTAAATCTTCGGTTTAATTTACTGCAAATAGGCCTATACAATAATACAGTTGAATTAATTACATATTGAGGATAATCTCTGAAGTTAATTACATCAAAACCAAACACATAAAACATATACATACATACAATCGCGTTTCCCTGGATTTGATACTACATATATCGTCATCTCTCTCTTGAGATGAGGTCCAATTCTGGCAGTAAGAATATATTATGCAACGATAGATATGGCCTAAATCAGCATACTCGCATTCGACGTTTGTATGGACATTTTATGTGGAATGTAGAGCAAACACGAGTACAGTGGGAGCTGTGACAATCAAAGAAGTCAGGCGACCGCTAATGTATCCTACGCAGCATGAACCACTGGCTCATATTAATTGGCCTTCTAAGGTAGTCTAGTCCGTCTCCAGACACCCGCACTTTGTCCCAATATTTATCATGTACAAGCGTTGCATTAACACCTAGGGATTTGTCGAGAGACATAAAGAATTGGGACCGGTTTGGATGCTATCTGAAAATAACCCTTGCGATTCGGTGGCATTACTTACAAGCGAGTCTTTGCAGTTACAGCGATTCGCTATTACTATAGCGACCTTCCTAAGGTTACACAGTGTATACTTACTATGTAAAAATTCGGGTTGTATGCCTAAAATAAGACAAGTCGCTGACCCTACAGCCGGTCTACAAGTCATTGACACGTCGACTATGGCCGCCGAATAGCGAAAGCAATAATGCCAAAACAAAGTTTGCATACGAAAATACATACAATAGGCATATAACAATCGCTGTTACTGATGCACGACAATTATTATCGCACTTTGTTACACCTATATTGACTTGGCTGTGGAAAAGACGTCTGTCTATTTATCCTAAACACATTGGTATCTATAAACCACCGTAAGTATGTGTATGTTACTGTCTAGGAGTAACCTTCTAATTTCTTAAGTGAGTTCATGGTGACTCATGGTGCAAGAGTCTTTGCTAATACCAATTTTTTCCCATGCAGCCCATGCAAAGTTTTTACTTATTCTCCAAACGAATTGTATTATAAGAAACAAGTCTATTTTATAAAATATTATATGTCGTAAATACGATGATCATTACTAAATACTTGAATGTTTTTAAGACGAATATACGAGTAAAGTGATAACTAAATACTGACGTGGAACTCGCCAAGAATTGTCCAGTAATTCTATTCCTATTCCTTCCCATAATTACCGTCTTTTCGAGTTGTTATTAGGCAAATATCGGACGTTTCTCCCGCTAAATCGGAGGTGAAAGTAAATCGCCGGTCACCGTTTGACCAAAGATGACCTCATCTTCGATATTGACAATCCGATTAACATTCGAAACGGTACGCGCTGTGACGGATAAAACTACGAATTTATTGAAATGTATCTGACCTACTTCACCGGCTTCAACAAAAAAAATTTTACATCTATTGCTGAACAGGTTTTGAAGTTTAGCTTGTAGATTTTTAATAGTTATTTTTGTTTAACCATCTAGTCATTTTTTAATTTACATTACACTATAGTTAAGTCTAGTTTTTATACTACTAGATATCTCCTGTTAACTCTATGCACATGACTCTTAGATTTACATCTTATATACAAGAAATGCATCAAGAACATCTTCACCTTCGCCTCATATTCGTGTAAAAAGTTAGATAAAAACGTGAAATATTTTCACATGTTTTGTTTTATTGTATGTATTAGTAAAATCAACTATTATTTCTGTTCAGTCTTCCTATTTATCTGTTTGAAATTGAAATTACTAGAACCTACATAATCTTGAGGAGATACTCCGATATACAGAACGAGTGTGACTCTACATGGTAGCGCTCATCTAACGGTTAGATTTTTAACCTAGATCTGTTTGGTGTTCCTCGCCTTATCACCGTTTTACCTACATAAAGTCTCATTTTGAGAACTATTACTTATATATTATAAATGAATACTCCTAGGATCTCAAAAACTACTATATCAATAGCTATGCGGTTTTCAATAATGGAAAGAAGACATTCCTCACGTAACAGTTATCAGACGGACGGAAGAAAAACGAGCTTTTGGTATTGCGTGCGCTGCTGATCAATGTATAATTCTTCTCAAAAAGTTCTATAAAAAAGTCTGCGATAAATTTTAACCTAGATCTGTTTTGTTCCTACCGACATGACCAATAAACATCAAAATGCATATCAAATTAAAGCCTGATCATAACCTTTATGTTAATATTTTTACCGGTCCGCATGCATGGCGGCGAAGTCTCATTTTGAGAACGAATACTTATATATTAATTAGAATTATTTTAAAGTTAACTCTTCAAAGAAAACATGGAAGGAGTTTCTATTTTCATAACTACAGCTGTAAAAGTAATAAAGGATAAAATAATTACTACCCAATATGCTAGTTACTGCTACATCATTCTGTTTCTATTTCTCCCCGTAAGCATCCGTAAGCCAGACATAGACAAACTAAACATTTTTTCTTGAGATTTAGTTGCTATCCTGTCTTATATGCTAAACGCAATCCTTATATTAAACGGTACATCAATACGTAAATATATGGACATTGAAAATATCACCCATCTATTATCTCCCCCTAACGTTTCATCCATAAATAAAACCAAGTGCGTCTGGAATACTCTACGAAATGTAATGAACCTAGCTAGTGCTAGAGGATGTGGTCTAACGTCTTTACATCTATACATATCGCTATGTTTTTGGTAGTAAACAACGACACAATTGCGTTTTGCGATTTTTGACAATTGACCCTTTTGACCCTTATTCTACGGCGGAACAAGGGCACAAATGCGTTTTACAATTATTGACAATTGAGCCGTTGTTCTACCGAAGGTGCTTTGTCCCGATTGATTGACTGACTGACGAATCAAGGCATAGGCTAAACCGCTACAAATCTGAAACTTGGAGGGTGTATTCTTTGTATCCGATAAGTACTTTTGAAGTTGTAGGCGTCCTCTAATAGAAATTATAATCTCGCCAAGTTGTACAGGTGAGGGGTAGGCAAATGTCACCCAAACGGTGTTATATTGTAGTATATTAGTACATTGGCTACATTTGCGGTTGTAGCCGTAGTATTCTACTCCTTTTCGGCCCACCCTTATGGGATCTGCTCAGACCAATTATATACCAGCTAGATTTATCATTTTTAATTATATGAAGGTTAAGAACTTATTTTGCCTTTTAACTTAATTCGCCCCGTGGAAATGACCATATAGCACGAATATAATGAACACCCCGCAAGAATGTTCCAAGAAATAAAATTGTCACTTCGAAGGTTGGCGCTCCTGTCCACATTCTCTTAATCCCCCGTTACTATACTCATGAGCAGACATGGGATGGTGCTATCCAATTAATAAAATAAAAAAATATCTTGATAATTTCGAACCCTGACAAAATCTCTATGCACAAAACGGCAGTGTGATAATATACTTAGGCAGCGAACCGAAACGACCATGCCAACGTTCAGTCATAACTCAAACGTAACTCGCCGGGCGGCATGCATAATAAATACATTGAGCTGACCTGGGAACGATTCTATGAAGCCTAAATGGTACGTGATTACCATTTTGTACGCTCATAATATCTTTGTTATATATTTGTACGCGCATAATTTACGCTCATAGGCTAAGGCTAAGGAGATACGCCCTAGGCCACACGGGGCACCCGGAGCGGGGGCTTTGCTACTTTATAGCTCTAAAACCAGCCCCCGTATCGGCTATCTTTTTTGACAATTCATAGTGATTATCACTCATTGAAACACAACGTTTGCTTCTTGTGCAATAAGTTTCAAAAGTGATCATCACTAGGAACTGTCAAAAAAGATAGTCGATACGAGGGCAGAAACGTACGTAAGTGCACGAAACGATAGCCAATAGGAAGCCTAGAATATGAGTTCGTGTAATAAGTAAACCTTTTACACAAATGGATTTCAAGAACCAAAAAAATAACAGTTTAAATAACAAAGACTAGGTTACGTTACGAACATTAGTGTTACGTGATCCAGCATTCAATGGACTGAACTGTGTAATCTGTAATCTCAAATCAAACAAGTTGTAAAACATACAGACTTATATTTCTTTTTTTTATAAATGGAGGCGATGTAAAGTACCATAAAGGGTTATTAGGTAATGGTACGAAAACTCTATCTAACTAAACAAACTATACCTATAGAATTTTTTGGGTATTTACATAGTTTCCGCCTACCGGGAAGGTGCTAAGAAAAATAAACGATTTGGGGGTTATTATAAACTCAAGCAGGATAGTTTACATTGTAGAAGCGAGACACCGCTATAAGCAGTGTAGAGCGACATCTCGCTTTCACAGTGGATGTAATTCTGGAGAAGTTAATGGAAATTGGAAACCACTTAGAACTGTAGTTTGGGTTTTATAACATAAAGTTTTCGGGATAAACTGATCATTCCCTATAAGTATATGTCTTGCAGTAGGTATCGAATTTCTGAACTATTTAAAAATTTTATCGGATTATTCCTTCTATACATAGGTACATACATAACCCCTCGCCTATTTCCCAGACATAGTGGTTGAATAAATGTGTTTTAAACCTTCTTTATAACTATATACAACAAAACAAAAAAAATTACGATCTAAATAAAGAGCGACGGCAATAAAGTGGCCGCTTTCAATAGAGCAATAACGATTTAAGTGATTTCACTATGTATTCTTAATTGCACTGTTATTTGCAACACCACGATATGAGATTATACATAAGGCATATAATCATATATAAAGACCGCTTTACGCTAGTGACTTCGCACAATACTGAATTTTAAATTATACCTACGTACGATATACAGGATGTTTTTTTCGTTGCCACCCTTAACGAAGGGTACGTACTCTATACATCAAATAAAGTAAGTTTATGCCAAAACAATTCTGGGAAACAATGTAAATTTTTTTTTAATTTTTAATTACTTGATCGGGCGAAATTTATAGTGTCCAGTGTTTATACTAGTTTTTTCATAGACAGATATTAGTTATTTCTCGTGAAAAAAATCTTGCTACACGCGTCAATGTGCATTTATGCAGAAAAACGCAGTCTATTTACTCATCTTTGGACCCTAATATTTTGGAAACCAGACACTTCCCAGGTATGCTTCCATGGAGAAAAATAATCGAGATGATGAGGAGATTCCGTAGTTTTCAGGAACGTTAGAAAACCAAAAATCATCCTATATTTGACTTTCGTTTTTTTTTACATAGCTACACACATACGCACTGGCTAGGAGGGCTGGATACATACGGGCTTTGTTTCCAAAAAAAAAAGTAGGCAGAACTACAGAATCATAAAGGAGATCTCACAGCCACGTTTAGCTTGGCCAGATGTACCTAAATGATCAGTGATAAATCGCTAGATTATCGCCTGAGAGAATGCCCGAGTTCCTTAGTCGACTATTACGACAAACACGGACGGACAAAGATGCTGGTGATGTATTCTAGTAATGCCCCGCATCAGCACTGGATCGCTTTTTCGTAGCATAAAAATATCTATTTTATGCATAATTAAAAACAGTAAAACCAGAAAACATCGCTTGGTTCCCAAACAGGATTAACAATTGCTAAGATAATCATATTGTTGGTACCTACCAGACTTCAGAATAACTTATTTATTCATCGTTTTAAATTTGAGGCGAAAATCGTCGACACGTTTACACAGCACGGATTATAATCGAATTTCCTTCGCGATAAAGAATAATCAGCGCAACATGCATACAATTGCAGTTCACCTCATTCAATAACAAATAAGGAAATCGTTGTCGGACAAGCGAAAAGTGGCTATCGAATAACTTATCCTAACTCGTAGCTTGGCATGAAATTCAGTATTACCACCCCAACGAATTGAAATAAAATCTTCATCTGAATAAAAAAACCGCATTAATTCTGCGGGTAGTCAAACATTTTTACGTACCTGTACATTCGCAATGGGCGTCCAGAAACGTGATAACGTCACCGAGCACATGACGCGCTCCCAAAAGCCGAGCGCGGATCAGTCCCGATCGCTTCTCTGTGCGGAACAGACGTGTAGACACCGGCAATGTCTCTATGTACGTCTCCAGTTTTTCGCCCAAATGTTCTAGGGAAAACGTGTTATGCTTTACTTAGGTAGGTATATATTTATTGTTAAGACAAAGACCTAGGTTTGGCCACTTTTTTTTATGAGCACAAAATTTTATTCCATTGTGCATGGGGTCATAGTTAATTTATTTATTTATTTAGTCTTCAAGTTTCAGTTACGTATGGTTGATTGGTTTACAATAATCTTTAAAAGAAGAAGTCTATAGAAACACATGATACAGTCGTATTTACGGCCATTAATAAATTCAAAACATCAAATGATTTAACAAGCTAGAAACATAAAAGTCATAACGTGGAGCATTAAAACTCGATTATCGTGAATGGCTGTGAGAACTGTACTTATTTATTGATATAGCCATTACCGTTAAACATTGTCTATTCTTACAAGAAACATCAAAACTATTGGCTCTAACTCATTTGACACTATTAGAGTTGGTCCACGCCTGTCAAAACGCTTACGCCTTTTCCGTGGCCCTAACTTTTTCTGTCGCTCAGAACCGTCATTTGTTAGAGCGAGATAGATAGCGGGAATGCTTTCGCCTCAATGATTCCGCTTTGGCTTTCGACAAAAGCAGAGCGCGCCGGCCACATAAGGTTGATTGACGATTCACAGGATAAATAATGAATTAATGATGATGTGATTATAAATTAAAGTACATCAGCCTATTGCAGTCCACTGTTGGACGTAGGGCTCCCCTAAAGCACGCCACAAGGCTACTGCTATAGAGGCCCATAGTCATCGCAGGCGGG
The DNA here is from genome assembly GCA_014607495.2 of Carposina sasakii. Taxonomy (NCBI): domain Eukaryota; kingdom Metazoa; phylum Arthropoda; class Insecta; order Lepidoptera; family Carposinidae; genus Carposina; species Carposina sasakii. The sequence goes on from CP053164.1 coordinate 4,994,176, forward strand.
TTGGTGACCGTAGTGTGATTTTCGGGCTATGTGTTGACAACACGGGAGGCGGAAACCCTTAATTACATTTTACGATACACACGGGCAGACGTGATATTCTACTCTGCCGATACCACACGGCTCATATACAGCCAAGTAGCTAAAAGAAGTATAAAGTAAAGTACTGTCAACATATCGTATACCTTTTTCGCTGGCATCATCGACCAGGATGATTTCCTTCAGCAGTGACCGTGGAGACCTGTTGATTGTGCTCCAAATGGTCCGGATGAGGGTAGACCATGCCTCGTTGTGGAACACTATGACCACGCTCGTAGTTGGCAGACGGTCGGGGTAGACTTTGTCTTTACATCTGACAAAGACAACTTAGATGTAGCTGGCCAAAAGTCATATAAATAGTCATGTCCAGTATACCTACTCAATAAAGTGGGGCAGAAGTGCGCAATGATGGATTTTCTGACAACTATAAAATAAAAAAAATTGTACAAATCACCTGGATAGATGGCGTGAGCGAATCTCCTTCCGGAAAATTTGTATGAACAGGGGAGGAGCTAGGTAGGAGATTCACTAACGCCTTCTATTTTTGACAGTTACTTTACCTTGTCAGAAAATTTCTCAATACACAATAACTAAGCAATTTTCACTAGGTTGCCTATTAAGTCACACGCAGTAAGGGGGGCTTAGTGACGCGCCGCTAATAAGAGTATCATATTGTCCAGACTGTTTTTATGGTTAAGTATGAATTTGAAAACTCCAAAAATGTACTAATCTGGAACCACTAATGCAGACAACCGTCTTAGGTTCCCCCTCCGCCCCCTTCTTCTACATTGTAGCATATATTTGATGTGAAACCCTTATGAGAATAACACATTCTGACACATTTTTGACCATTGAGATATTTCCTAATATTAATGAAATCATCTTTACTCCAAGATGTAAGTAAGTTTCAAAAGCTTAAAAGAGTAGATACTATGCTCAAACTCAGATGACTGATTTTTATAATAAACTAGTGGACGCCCGCGACTTCGTCCGCGTGGACTGCAGAAAAAACAAATTGTCGTAATTATCTGATATAAAAATGTTTTCCCGGGATAAAAAGTGCCAATGATTAATTCAGGGTGTCAGCTAACTCCATACCAAATTTTATTAAAAATCGCTCCAGCTGTTTTTACATGAAAGAGTAACAAACATCCATCCATCCATCTATCCATCCATACTTACAAACATTCGCGTTTATAATATTAGTAGGATATAAAGCTCATAATGTATTGCATAATAAAATGCAGAGCTTACAATAGATTGGTACTAACTTTTCAAATCGGACATCAGTAAGGGATCTGTTCATAGAAATCAAGTCACTTGCAACCAGGTTGAATTGATTTTCCTGGAACTTATCATTTGCTTCTTTTGCAAGCTCGTCAGGAATAGTTACTGCTTTACCTGAAAAATGTGACCAAATTTAATATTGTTCAAAAGCTAGTTAATTAATAAATAAATACAATCATAATAAAGTAATAATTTAAATACAATGTAATAATATTTCACTGTAGATCAAGCAATAAAATAATCATGGGGGAGGCCTATGTCCAACAGTGGACTTCTCAGGGCTGTAAATGATGATGATGACACAATTTCTTTACATGTCATAAACCTAGTCTTAGAGTAAGGTCCTTGAAGTCTTGTGTTGTATGTAGTAATTTTATATTTTGATAAATATTTTAAAATATCCTAAGCCCCCTACAAATGTAAACATTTGTATATTTATTTCATCACTAGTGGACGCCCGTGACTGCCCGCATGGAAAACTTCATCGAAATCAGCTCAGCCGGTTCTGAGATTAGTGTGCACAAATGCACAGACAAAAATTCCAAAAATCATTCTTTTGGGTACTATTTCATTGATAAAGGTCTCCTAAATTTTTTCTCATATATCCTCCATGTACAGACAGCGATCCATTACATTTTTATTATGTATAGAATAGATAATTATGAGCCATGAGTCCACTGCAGAACATAGGCCTCCCCCAACAATATTGATGTATAACATAGTGAATACAGATTGAAGTAATAATTACCCATTTCACCAGGTGAATTTCCCTGTGGTTCCACAAATGGCACTTTGCGCCACTTCTTGAGCCTTGTTTTAGGGTATGGTTTCATTGTGAGACTGCCATGAGTATCAATTGCCTTTTGGAAGTCTTTAATTTCTTTCATTACACTATTGTCTTGACTTATTTCTTCATCTATTTCTCGTTCTCTCTCATTTTGTAGGACATGCTTGAGTAGAGCCTCTTTTTTTGGCAAATATTCTTTTTTGACATCCTGTTTAAGTACACTATGTTGTTAAACAAATTTATATGGTTTAAGTACACTATGTTGTTAAACAAATTTATTATGGTAAGGTAACTTCTCAGGGTTAACCCATTCATTTTTAATTTTTATTGCTCTTGCTGGTATTTATTATTTTTTTATATTTATTTCCCAATATTAAGGTATCTCTGACATGTTAAATAAACAGAGAGGCCTACATGTAAAGGTATTATACAATATTACTCCAGAGGATAACATTACAAATCAATATAAAACTAGATAACTAGGCTTTAAATTCTAGATCTCAATAAATTTGCCTAATTTATCTATTTTTGGGCTATAGTTACAAGCAAAGTAAAAAAGTGGATTTTGATTCATTCTTATACTATATGTTTCCACTTTACCATATATTTTATAAATAGAATAATTAACTTACAGATTCTGTTGGTCTGATGCAGCCATCTCCAAAACAATCTGAATAAAATGCTAATAAAGCCACATCTACAAGCAACCACACTAAAGAAGTTAGCAAGATAATACGGCACGTATGAATTCTTATTTTACTCCTAAACATTGTAACTAAACTGCACTATCGTTTGTATATTTCACTGCCACATGTCAACACGAAACCACAATTTGCTGGCACCGCTGGCACCAAACAATCTAAAAAAGATCAAAGAATGTTGAAGGTATGTACACCTGACATTTTTATATTCATATTTATATTATTATCTGTAGAAACTTGAGAGGTTTACTAGATTAAAAACAATTTATTTAACAAAAACGCTAGAAAGAAGTAGGTTCCCGGATTTGAAAGGTGAACTTCAATTAATTTTGTATTTAACTACACTTTCGTACAACAAAATTTAATACAATACCTACGCTATTCATATATTATTTTCAGTGAGTATGTACATTTATAACATTTGTTTAACATTTAAAATCACAAATTCACTCGACTTATTTAAAAAACTCGCAATCGATCAAGAAAAGATGATAGAAAAAACGCCAGCGACGACATCGGTCGGCCAAATGTCAAAGAAATGTCAAACAATCTATCTTTTTTTTGTGATGCATTTCCACCATGGCCATTGAAATACGTACAACTCGCTCAAGTAGAAACACATTTTACTTTTGTTTTAGTAGCGACTCAGCCTAACTATTCATTGTTCTATGATTATTACTAATCGGTGTATATATTATTAACATTAATTATTAATCTATTTGAAGCCAATGTCCAGCGCTAGTAATGACTGAAATGATACGTGTTTTGATTACGAACGATATACACAGTTCTTTTGCCTATATTCTGCTTCAGATAAAAAAAAGTGATGTGACAGATGCGTGACAGCTGACTTCCAGAATGTGTTCCCTTTAGATCACTCTTGTTCGCCCCATTAAATATACATAAATAAATGAGTAAAGCTTTTACCCAGTAGTGGGACACGCAAAAGGTTATAGAAAACAAGCAATTAACTCTAAAATACTATATTTTTGGAACGAAGTTCCTTACGGCAGGCTTGGAGGAGATAGGGATTTTGCTGCGCGACCGAACTGAAAAAAATGACACGCGGAATGCAGAGGTCGTGGGTTCGATTCCCATCCGGGTGAGGAATTTTTTCCATTTCTTTATTAATAATTTTATAAATAAGTAGAAGATTGCCTGCAACTCCACTGCTGGCAATTTTCCTATAAATTTTTGCTGAAAGTCACTATTCCACGCGCACGAAGACGCGAGCGTCTACTATCTTTACTATAAGAACAATCTTTACAATAAGAAAAAAAATGATCGTGATGTTACAAAGAATACGAGGTATTAAAAGAACAAAGTTGTCTTTTCACACCCAGTATAGCAGACTGGCCCCTCTTGCACACTTTTTTAGATCTAACGCGGATTGGCGCAACAACTAATAGAATGTATCCGGACAATAAAATTAAAACCTTTGTGTATTGTTTATCCGACCTCCATGGCATCAGCTGTTAAACATAAAATCTTGTCAATGTTATTCTCTTTGAACTGAACATCAAATCGATTGTTAATGCCAAAATGAAATACCTTACATATACAATCTTCCTTTCTTGTCGTATTTCGTAGTAAAGAAAGAGAAAACATTTAATTTTGTTTAGGGACTTTTGAGACGAAGAATGTTAAGCTTTTTTGACTATAATTTTGTTTAGCGACTTTTGAAAAGTGATGGTCACCTACTTATGGTCTAGTGTTGAGTAGGACACGACTTGAAAAAGAGTTTGTAAGAGTAGCCTCTTTTTTGTCCTGAGCCAGTACAATGTCCCACTTCAAATGAGGCGAGGCGTACCTACTGACTGAACCATTTGAAGTTATTATAGTACGAAATATGCGCGCCTCCTGACGCCTCAAATGTCAGACGCGACGTGCTTTTGTCATGTCATTTGTTTGTTTAGTACAAATATTTTTAATTATAAATCTTACAAGTATAAAAAATGAATTTTATGTGTTTGTAGTAGAGATGGGTTATATTAGGTTATAACCTATACCTGTTCCTACTGCTTTGTTATTTATAGTCAATTATAAATCATAATTACAAAGACTTACCTGAGTATCTTAAATTAAGACTCTTAATCTTTTTTTTAATTAAGATTCTTAATATATCTACTTCAAAATCCGAAATATCAAAAAAAAAACTAATTAAATGGCACTGACTCTTTAAACAACGTTAGATTATTATTATTTGAATTTTAAATACCTATTACCTACGCGCCTCCTGGCTGGCGCCTCGCCTCGCATGGAAGACAATATATTTCTCTCTCGCTCAAAATGTCAGACGCGACGACCGTGACGTGATCACGTGACGTGCTTGTCGTTTGTCTGCCTGCCTGCCTCGCTCGACCGTTCAAGCTCGACCGCGACAAGAAAATTGAAGTAGTACAATTTAAAATTTCGAGGCACTCTTACATTTTGACGTCATGTCCGGGACAAATGAAGTGCCTCTTGTATGTCCTACTCAACACTATTATGGTCTTTTGAGATAATCATTCAATTCTGGCGCCTATCTTGTTAAGCGATTTATGTGTTATTTATTATAGTGTTCAGTTATTTTGAAAATCTGAATGTGTTCAGCGACTTTTAATGCTGACTGTACAATGAGTTTAACAGTGATCAAATGAGAAATAAGCAACTGGAATAACCCACCAGCACAGCAGCAGCAAGAAAACGCTAAATATACATACCTAACAAAACATTTAAACAATATTAAATTGTGTTCCAAACAGTCTGGTAGTGTTTGTTTGCGAGTAATAGTAAAAAGTAGGACTGTCTTAAAAAAAAATTCTTTGGTATTTATATAATTAACAAAGCTGACATCGATGCAGTATGTTGCATTACTTAAACTTACGTACGTTAATTAATATAAAAAATAATCATTCGTAAACTAGTTCACTGATCAAATTTATAATTATGAACAGAGCGAAGAATACACACTCTAAAATGGTGAGCCACGATGAAACAGTTGCGAATTCCGATGCATATCGGTTAATTACAAACGCCGACAAACCGCCCGACATCAAATATGCAAAAGAAAATTCGTGGGTGGCTGCAGTTCAAATGTTTGTGTCGTTTCTACTGGCTGGCTTTGGTATGGTGGCGGCTAGCCTGTTACTGGACGTCGTACAGCATTGGCAAGTGTTTATACAGATATCAGAAGTATACATATTGGTTCCTGCTCTACTGGGCCTTAAGGGTAATTTAGAAATGACTTTAGCATCAAGACTTTCGACTCATGCACATCTTGGACATCTCGACACAAGTTTGAAGTCGCTAGTAGTGGGCAACTTGTGTTTGATACAATGTCAAGCTATCCTTGTGGGTTTCCTTGCTGCAATGGCTGCCGTTGCAATGGGTTGGATTCCTGATGGTCAATTCAATATTCATCATGCTCTACTGCTGTGTGCATCAAGTGTTCTCACTGCTTCATTTGCAAGTGTAAGCCTAGGATTGATTATGATAGGTGTTATTGTTATGTCTAAGAAGATAAATATAAACCCAGACAACATTGCAACACCAATAGCGGCCAGTTTAGGCGATTTGACAACCTTGGCACTATTGTCTTGGATAGCATCACTGCTGTATAGATCTATTGGCACTAGTGTGATGTTGCCTGCTATTATTGTAATAATTGGTGCAGGTCTAGTGCCAATCTGTGGGTATGTTGCTTGGAAGAATAATTTCACGCGGCAAGCTTTAGATGAAGGGTGGGTACCTGTAGTCTCTGCAATGGTTATAAGTAGTGCCGGAGGGTTGATATTGGACTACACTGTTTCAAATTACAAAGGCATTGCAGTATTCCAACTCATAATTAATGGCATAGGGGGTAACATGGTGGCAGTTCATGCTTCAAGACTGTCCACTGCACTACACACTGGCCAGAAAGGTGGCACCTTGATAAGCAAAACTACTAGACTATTACTTATGATGGTAATACCTGGCCAGTTGATATTCATATACACTATAGGCTATTTAAAAGCTGGACATACTTCTTTAACTCCAATATTTATTCTGATTTATATGTCAGCTGCCCTGCTTCAAGTGTTCTTATTACTCTCAATCAGTCACTATATGGTATTAGGTATGTGGAAATTGGGCATGGACCCAGATAACTCTGCTATTCCATATTTAACAGCTTTGGGAGATCTATTAGGAACTGCCCTTTTAGGTGTGGCATTCCATATACTTTATGCTATTGGTGATAAGGATAGTGATCTGGGAGACTAAAACCTAATAAAATAATGCTCAAAAGTCAGTCTTTGAAGAATGTGCCATTTTTTCATAATACACAATTGTTTAATTCACATCTCTGTGGTGCATATTGTAAGTCCAAATTGTTTGCTTCTGTAATCTTCTAAATGTATGTACTTATATATTTATTGTTATTTAAGAATAATGTTTATAATGCTTAAGACTTGTTAAGAGATGAATGGTGCTACATATCATAGTTAGATGAACTATTTTTGTATGACAAAAATTGTATTAAAGATCTTTATGAAAACATACTTGTGGAATATTTTATTTATTTTCAGATAAATATGTCATGCATGAAAGAGAAATGTAGATAAGATTTATTTAGTTTGAAAAAAATGAGCTCAAGAGTACTTATACACATATTTTCGTTAAGAATACATTCTGTTATCTAATCTCACCATTGTTGAGCATTTGTTAGGGAATAGTATGTGGTTTCTATCTTGTCAAGTGCTGTGCAATAAATTTTATGAATACCTACTCTACTTGTGAAAATGAGATGTCATGTAAGAAATAAAAATACCTCCATCCATGCCTATATTGTACTCATTAATTAGACTTTTTTTAAATCAATCATTATGTAGATTTATTTATAACTTTCAGTTGATCTTATTGCAGTAACTAAGTCCCAACCCTTTTTGATCAAAGGTTTCTTTATGGTTGGTTGTAGTCTTCTTGTCACCAAACGAACTTACGAGTCCATGGTTTGTGTGACCATTAGAAAGTAAATGTAATACTAAGTAGGTGTACATCTTCCAATAGTTTAAAATTAAACTAATATAATAGGTAGAACAAAAACATGCAGAATGAACTGTCAGCTCCACCGCGCGACTATACCTATATGCATTGATTTCGGTATTATACCCACTTTATATATTTTAGCTTGTAATTTTTTGTGTGTGGCGAAAAATAAACATTTTCTTTCTTTCTTTCTCTCGAGACTTCAGTGCTGTGTGAAGCATCAGATTCTGAATTCTCATAAGGAAATGTTGTCTTGTAAAAAATTAAGTATTATGTTCAATTCCTTTGTACAATTCCGTCTGATCATAATCAGTGCACATAATGACGCAACAAGAATTTAATTCTACTCCAAATAAAACAACAAAATTTTAGAGTTTTGTTTATTAGCTTAATCTAGGACGTTTACTTGACTTCACGCAACCTTCGGACAGCTGATCTGCATGAGGAAGCAGCAGTTGTGGAGAATACCCATGCACCTCCAGCTACAGTCCTCTTGCAACGCTTGCATGACCAGATTCCAACACAAGAACGTTTCATGGCATCCTGAAAATAAATATATAATATGTATAAATTATAATTCTGTGTATTAACACATTCACTGCCGGCAGACTTTTAAGGGTGCTGACATCAGATCAACGCTTAGTGCATGGACATAATAATAAGTATCGCCGGCACCTTTAGAAAGCCTAGAAGACACAAATATGTAGTTGCCTGCACTGAATGTGTTTATATAATTCAAGATTTTCTATGTGGCATGTAAATATCCAGATTAAAAATGAGCCTATATTAGTATCCATATTGGTTATGTATGACAATATAAAAGTCCAATCACTTTAACATACATACAAAGTTTACATGTTTGTAACCAAATCCCTCCAAAATGGCTAAACAGAGTTATATGCATTTTGTATATATTCTGTGGTAATTTAAAAATACATTATTATTTCTACAAATAAAAATTTGGACAAAAATCATATGACCCCAAGAAAATACTGTTTGATATAATGCATATGTATTAGCAGAGGAACATCATTTTTTGAATGTTAATTAATGAATATAGCAGAGGACCATCATTTTTGAATGTTTATTAATGAATGCTCATAGTTATTGCTTAACGTCTAGCTACTTAGGTATGTCAAATTTGGACAAAAATAATATGTCCCCAAGAAAATACTGTTTGATATTATATATGTATTAGCAGAGAAACATCATTTTTTAAATGTTAATTATGAATGCTCATAGTTATGCTTAACGTCTAGCTACTTGTATCGTTTAGAGATTTATTTATACGGTTAGGTTATGCAAACAACATTTCTAGGTTATAAAAAAAAAACAATAATAAACCAGCTAAAACAATGAATTTAGCCAATGCTCTAACTAAAAGCTAAGTTATTACCAAGTCATACATAACGTAGAGATAGTGAGAACCGTATAAGTTAACCGGTAAGTATGTTAATCACATCAACTAACCTTTCCACAGAAGGAGCAAGTATATTTAGCGTGCTGCGTTACTTCCATCTTTTTGACCATTTTACGCAAAGAAGCACCGTAACGTGTGCCATATTTGCCGGTGATTCCAACCTTTTTCGTGCGCTTGGCCTGAAAATTGAAAAATTTGTTTTACTTCACCCATACATAGTCCATCACTGTCCAAATTGTTGCCAAGACGTCTATGTGGCTAGAAAATAATCACTGCATTCACTATAACATTATTATTGCACATTTTTCACATAGCTGTTCAAAGACTTCATAGATAGATTATTAGGATATTTTAAAATATAAAATCTCACCATTTTTATTAATGTCTAACGAAAGTTGACAGCAAAGAGAAAGAAAAAAATAAAACGAACGAAGGAATGACTTCGTCTGTTGAATGAACTGTCAACGTCAACAAGTAGATTATCAAGGAACAATACAAAATGGATAATGGATAACGAATGTTCCCAGCCGCGCAGCTTTAAAACCCTAAGGGGCCTCAATATCCACGTAGGTAAGGTCCACAAGAATACGAAAAGCCCCCCTGTCATCAACAATAGCCTACCACTGAACGCACCGCTGAACAATAGTAACCAGACACCATTTTGGCAAACCCTATCGAAATTAAAACGAAATCTACCAATAGTTAAGCGTATTCCACGAGGCGCTCGTATTCTTGTGGCCCAGCACCTTACGGGGGATATAAAAAAGGCATACGAGGAAAACTCTGAGCGAGCCTGGGAACATTTATTGACTTTCCCGTACCGAATCCTACATGTTCCCCGCTCACAAACAAACCCGACCTCCTTAACTACCCGGATCAAACATAACTGCCAAAATTCGCCAATTGCTAGCGCACCTTTTAATACGCGCACTCCATCTAATCACCACACCTCTTCTGTCCCCTACCATTTAGTTGAAAACAAACTAATGATGGGGACATCAGAGGTGCAGCGCGTCTCTTATTCTCCAGTGACAAAGTTGCTACAGATTCCCCTGAAACCCTAACAGCGCTGCAGGATAAACATCCACCTGCAGCACCACACACCATCTTTCCCACACCACCCGAGGATGACGCGCTCTCTGTGGTCGCCGCCAATGTAGTAAATGCCATAGGGTCTTTCCAAAGTGGCTCGGCTGGCGGACTTGATGGCCTCACACCGCAGCACCTCAAGGACCTGACAGGCCCCGGCTGCGGCGGCGCTGGCGAGAGTCTAACTGCAGCTCTGACCAATCTGGTCAACTTCATGCTTGCCGGCCACGTAAACGGAAACATTTTAGGTATCCTATACGGCGCTAATCTATGCGCCCTCACCAAAAAAGATGGCGGCATAAGGCCCATTGCTGTTGGCACCACGTACCGCCGTCTTACAGCCAAAATATGCTGTAGGGCCAAAAGCCGAGTTTTGTCGCAAGAGTTTCAACCGACACAACTCGGCTTCGGGTCCCGTGGCGGTTGTGAGGCAGCGGTCCATGCGCTCCGCACGCATCTCTCAAACAGCGATGGCGGTGACGTACTGCTGAAGGTGGATGTAAAAAATGCCTTCAACTCCGTCGACAGGACTACACTGTTGACGGAAATTAAAGATAAAGTTCCTGACCTCTTTCCTTTTCTTCTACAGTGCTATGGCCAAAATTCCAAATTAATATATCGAAGTCACATCCTCTCCTCTGAAACAGGGTGTCAACAGGGGATCCCCTCGGGCCGGCTATTTTCAGTCTCGCGATTCATCCCATCATTAAGAATTTGGAATCAAAATTTAATGTATGGTACTTAGACGACGGAACCTTAGGAGGCGACCCGAAAACCGTTTTTAATGATCTGAAATATTTAATTTCCCAATTTAAAACCGTTGGCTTAGATCTAAATTTTTCAAAATGCGAACTCTATGTAAAAGAAACATGCCATTCCAGAAACGAAATTTTCAAAATGTTTAATACCTTGGCACCAAACATAAAAATTCTAAATAATAGCTCGCTTCGCCTTCTAGGTTCCCCTATCCTCGACGAATCTATACCAGACTTTGTCGAGGAAAAGCTTCAAAATTTTCGTTCTTTTTCGGATAGACTCGAAAAAATTAACATGCATATGGCCTACGTAATATTAAAATACTGCCTTTTTGTACCTAAATTCACATATGCTTTGAGATGCTGTCAACTCTGGAAGTACCGTAATCTTTTACAACAGGTGGACAGTATCTTGAAGGATACAATTACCACCATCTTTAACATCCCTTTGGACGATCGAACATGGAGCCAAGCAGAACTCCCAATAAGGTTTGGAGGTCTTGGCATCCGCAAAATTTCTAGTGTATCGCTGCCGGCATTCTTGTCCTCGGTTATGGGCACAGAAAAATTGATAAAAACTATTCTGGCACCCAGCAATAACCATTCCGACACCGCCCACATAACAGAGGCCATGAATGCATGGAATTTAGCCTGCCCAAATAGCAGCCTGCCCAAGGACCTGTCCTCGCAGAAACAGTGGGACGACTCTCTCAGTAAGCTGGCACGGAACAGACTCTTAGAAACGTCCAGCAACCCCACTGAGAGGGCGCGTCTTCTTGCTGTATCCCGCTGGGAATCAGGTCTTTGGCTGCAGGCCCCTCCGTCAAGTAATCTGGGAACGTTACTTGACAATAACACTTTCCGCTTGGCCGTTTCATTGCGCATCGGTGCCCCTTGTATAGTGCCTCACCGATGCGCCTGTGGTGAAACGGTAGAGCGCCTCGGCCACCATGGACTATCCTGCAGCAGAAGCGCGGGCCGCATAGCACGCCATAGCGCTATCAATGATGTCATCCGCCGGGCTTTAGGAACCGCGAACATCGCCGCCGTACTAGAGCCAAATGGCTTAACGCGCGATGACGGAAAAAGGCCCGACGGCATGACACTAATTCCATGGAAGATGGGACGGCCCTTAGTGTGGGACGCCACATGCGTGGACACACTGGCACCGTCCCATCTCCCTGAAACGTCGCAAAAAGCAGGCGGCGCTGCTGAAGCTGCGGAATCCCTCAAACGGCGCAAATATTCCAGTCTCGACAGAGGCTACTTATTTGCGCCGTTCGGCGTGGAGACCCTGGGCCCTTGGGGACCGGCGGCGCTCAAAACATACAGGGACCTGGCCGGGCGGCTCGTAGAGTCCACACGTGACCAAAATGCTGGCTGCTACTTAGGCCAAAGAATAAGCATAGCCATTCAGCGCGGCAACGCAGCCAGCATTTTGGGCACGCTATCTAATAAGGTAGATCGGCTGACCATCCTGTAAAAATTTGGATGGTCAACCGACTAGATCTAAGTAGTTCTAAGTTAATTTTATAATTTAAATAGATAATTAATTTATGACAATTAAAAAAAAAAAAAAAAAAAAAAAAAAAAAAAAAAAAAAAATGGATAATGCAATGAAATATTTTATAACCTTGAAATACTTAGTTTGAATATGATCTAGATTCTAGACGACTTGAATAATTTTATACACTCTTTTACAATATTCGGACTTGTAAAATGTGCATCTCCTTTATTACACCATTCAAAATATATAGATGGGTCTGAGGGGCCCACTTTTCTCAATCCACTATTTGTAAGATATTTGGACAAGACATTGACATTCAAGTGTTGCCCAATTTAAATCTATTCTATAATATCAATTTAAATAATAGTTAAGGGGTATATAGATCGTAGTTAATCATACCGAAAAAAAAATTGTTTTGTTGCCTTTTTCCCAATCAAAAATAGAATTTTGTTTTTTATATGTATAGGTAAACAGGTGTTGCTAATAGCAATGGTACTAGTATAAGCTCGGTGTTGTTTTTGATATCGATAGGTATATTTAATTTAGTCATAAGTAGTTAAGGTAGATACCTAACTACCTAACTAGCTCATCGGAGTCCGACTCATAGCGTGACTCATTGAGTAATTTGCTCCGACTCGACGCCGCTTTTTAATCATTTGGATGAATAAACGCTCACTCTTTAGATACCCGTCTATTAATTAAGACTAGCAAATTAGATTGTATTGTATGGAAGTATATACACCTATAAATCAATACCACTCCACAACAGGCTTGGTAATTGTCATTATTTGGCAGTATGATAAAAATTCTAAGAACCGATCAAAATTAATAATGTCAAAACCATAGATGTATGTCAAACTGTCACATGGTGGCTGTCAGCAGCTGACGTTTAACTTCAACGACGAAAAACGACCTACACAATTTGCAAAGGTCGCTCCTTTACGGTACCTGCTTGCCTATCCTTGAAAAACCGTCCCGATCATCTGGACGGAATAGATTTAGTCAATATAAATAAACAAAAATGTTGCGAACGATTGCTGTACGAAACCAAGCTTTGAACACAGGCTTGAAAAAAGCTATTTGGCCGAAGAACAATGTCACGAGATGCTTTGGGACCGAGTTACTCAGGAGGAAACATACCAATAAGTAAGTTTCACGAGCATATTTATTACACATTAGGTTAAATATAATAGTATACCAGTGTTGGCATTGTTTCCAAAAGTAATTACTTTTAGCTAGCGGAAAAGGTTGCGGTGCTAATTGCATAACCAAAACGTCAAAACGTCCTTGTGGGATGTCGTCGGATGTATATTGTGTTAGATCATGAACCTGAAATGCCGGTTGGTGCACGTGTAGCATTTTGTAGAATCTAATCTAAATGTCCTTACATCTGTATATGATTCTGATAAGATTTTCTGTTATAATACTCTAACCACAACTTGTTTTTTCCTTTTTCAAGATTATTAACTTCACCCAACTGTAAGATAACAGTATTTCCATCACAATGCAATATTCAGCTCCGTCAATACTCCAGTTTGCCAAGCCACTCAAAAGTGAACCTTCCAGCTCTGTCTCCCACAATGGAAAATGGTTCTATTGTAAGTTGGGAAAAGAAGGAGGGTGATAAACTTAGTGAAGGTATTTGATTTATGGTACTATTACAAAAAAATATTGAATATTTTAAATATTTGTTTATGTATGTATTCTATTAAAATGGTTTTTTCATTAGCTATTCTTCTAAACTTGCTACAAATTTCAGGTGATCTGCTATGTGAGATTGAAACAGACAAAGCAACAATGGGTTTTGAAACCCCAGAAGAGGGGTATTTGGCTAAAATCCTAATTCCTGCTGGCACAAAGGGTGTGCCTGTTGGCAAACTGCTCTGCATCATTGTGGAGAATGAGGCTGATGTTGCAGCATTCAAAGATTTCAAGGATGACTGTAAGTAAGCTGTACTGTTTGCAAAAAAGTGCTTTCCATTATAAATTTAATGCACATTTTTTGTTCCTAAATGTTACTATTTTGAGTTTGCATTACTAACATATTTGGCACATTATAAAACTTGTGTTGCTCATCCTATAAGTAGTTTAAAAATTTACATTTATATATTTTATTTATTAAGCACACCAAACATGATACAACTGGGTATAAAATAATGTAAGATATGGTCTAGGTTGCACCACAGATCAGGCGGTGTAGTGCGAGTTTTCACTTCAAACTCATTTGCATTATCATAAAACAGCCATTCAATCACATTATGGCATGATGACGTGATGTAATGAAAGTGAGAACAATGGCACACCATGATTGGTCAAATAGTTTACGTTTACGCAATCAAGTTCGAAGTGAAAACTCGCACTAAGCCCTCAGATGAGCACTTAATCTATATCTATAATATACACAATTAAGACACAAACAATATTCAGTAGGTAGTTGAAATTACATACTTCTAAATATTTAACCCATTGATAAACCACAAAAAAAGTAAATATTCACAATTTAGATACAGAAAGTAAAGAAAATAGTAGTTACATTTATACATAGATATAATTACACGAGGGATACTTTTAAGGGTACTGGAGAAGACATGAAGTCTATTCATTGTACTGATGCACCATTCTAGTTAATGGGTTATAAATGTATATGTTTTATATATTTTCAGAGCAAATAGGTTAATTTTGTTTGATCTTCTATTACTAAATCTTAACCTTATATACAATTTGTATAGATAATATGGTCAATTCCGGTAGTCATACTTAAACCTAAACATAAAATTAGTCCTACCTGTCCTTTTCTCTCTCAGCCATTTATGTTGAGAAGAGAGAGAGAGATAGACCTGACTAAGATTAGGTTTAGGTTTAAATGTGACTGCCGGAATTCACCCTAACATGTTGCTTTACATATTTATACTACAACTACCATTCTATAATCAAGGTAGACTACTGCTAATACTTTTACTTTAAAGAAATTGATAAAAATTTGTTATATTTGTAGTACAGAAATTAAGGTGTCTTATCTTATCACGAACACATGTCCAGACACTGATAAAACTACTATAGTAAATCTGTAACTCAAGTTTGTAAATTGGAGATATTGCAATAAAAAAAAAGTTATGGGGCCTTTTGAGAGCTTATAGAAGCCATTTCAACATTTTAAAATTGTTGTCTCTGTCTATCTGTCTGTCTGTAAGTTTGTATGTGCATCATGCAAAATTCCTTGAATGAAATTGAATGTGGTTTTTACTACTTTATAGTATGAGGTCTAACTAACTTTCAGTCCATGTAGACAGAGTTGCAGGCATCCACTAATAAAACTATACAATAACTGTCTCAGCACATTGCAAAAAAGTTCACAGTAAAGTAACATTGAACTCTATTTTAAATGCAATATGATTATGTAAGTGTCACGTAGGAAGCATCTACCTATACTTATGTAAATCACATTTCTTATCAGTATCATACACTTGATGTTTACAATCATGAGGGGATAATACAGATTGTAGTGTACTTACTCTTACACTCAAACTTGCAAGATAAATGACTTATATTTTTACTACTGTAATCTTGGATTTACAGGAAACAAGTTTATTTGATAAGCTTAACCTACATACATGTTAAGTGAGTTTCATACTCAATTTTCTTGAATATTGTTTCTAAAAAGCCATGTGTCATATCTGCCTATCATACCCAAAGTTTGATCAAATCATTGCTATTTTACCTAGTACCTTTTAGGCTCTATGCAAGAAGTTGCACTGCATGTAAAATTGGTTACAGTTCAGCTCATTTGAAAAATTGGCTTCAAAATTTTTTTGGTTGCATTACTTTAGTTTTTTTACAGGTTGCCATGTTTTTGTGTGTCATATGGAAGTTTTTCTCTAATTTTCACCCCATGTACAAAGTTCAGCATGTCATTATTAACTTTTTGGTTTATATTTAATGCATGCATGTTTATTAACAAACGGTTTTTACAACAGCACCGGCTCCGGCGGCGAAACCTGCAGAAGCAAAAGGTTATTTTTATTTTATACATTTACTAACTGTAAATCATCCATAGATAATTTTAATATTTTTATTTATATAGAAACTTTGATCATATAGGAGAAATGTCAACATATATTGCATGAGAATAAAATCTAGCTGTTTTATTGCCAGAGCTTTGCCACTGCTCTTGAGAGATCATCAGAACATTTAGCTTCTTTTATCCCAAGAATCTCTTCCCAATCTTAGCAACTCCATCTACATATAAGGAAAATTTAATGAAAACATATTTCAGGAAAATATTTTAAAAGTGCCTTAGTAGCCTATCATCTATCAAGAAAATCCTCTCAGCATTTTTATCCTTAAAAATCATCACAGTATGTCTTAGTGAACTGAAATTTGTGAATGGATCATTAAACTCCCGGAAACGCGTATAGACTGCACGATAGTCGCACATGTTATCTCTCAACACTACCTACTTACGTATACCACAGATAATAAAACTATACTCGTGTACGCGGTTACTATTTATATCTCAAAACATTGTGGCATGTTTTATTGACGTGTTAGTGACGTCACATCTTGTCATTAGCCGCGTCGGCCGCCGCGCCTGCCCCGGCGCCATCTGCCCCCGCGCCTGCCCCGGCCGCCCCCTCCCACCCCGCAGACCCCGCCGCCCCCGCGCCTGCCCCCGCCGCCGCAGCGCCATCTGGTGACCGAGTCTACGCCAGCCCTATGGCTCGACGATTAGCCGATATTAGGAACATTAGGCTTGGAGGTTAGTGTTTGTTTTTGCTTTTGGTACAAGTAACTGTGCTTGGTTATTGATTATCTCTGTTATTGATACAAATCTATGTTATATCATTGTAGTTTTTTAAAATGTTTTAGTAGTGACGTTAAAACATGTATACCCAAGAATCTGACATTCGTGGTCCTCTCTAAAGAGAGCAGACACAATTACTTTGATGCATGACTCAGCTTAACAACGTTAAACCAAAAAATAGCTAAATTACCAACGAAAATTGTTAAACTCGAGTCGACCTTCGAAAAAATCCTGATGCGACTTAAATAAAACAGGCCAAGGCTCAGGGCTGTATGGGTCACTGAAGAGCGGCGACTTGTCCGCAGCTGAGGCCCCGCGCGGAGCCCAGGCCTCTGCTGCCGCCCCCGCGCCTGCCCCGGGCGCCTCTTACGTCGACATCCCCTTGTCTGGCATGAGGGAAACCATCGCTAAGAGGCTGTCTGCGGCCAAGCAGAGCATACCTCACTACCAGTTAGCGGTCACCTGTTAATATTGAGAAGACGATGAAGATGAGGAAGGCGGTTAATGAGCGGTTGGCAAAGGAAAATGTTAAGGTTGGTTAAACAGTTTTTTTTTAGTATCAGCCGATTGCAGTCTACTGCTGGATGTAGGCTTTCCCAAGGCATGCCACAGGGCTACTGCTATAGGAGGTTTTTTGCCCATAGCTGTGACATTTGTGTAATTTTCGGACTATGTTTTTAACACGGGAGGCGCTGCTCCAACCTCCTGGAAACCCTGTTTGAACGGAATAATATTTTTAGATCAATGTCAACAACGACCCATTGTTGTAAGTTTTTTTTTTGCGTAGTCTGTCAATTCATTACTTAACTTATTATAATGGGGTTTCATATAATTTTAATTTTCTTTTCAATTAAATTTTTATTTATGGCACCCATTATTGCGGGCACAATAATTCCGCCAATGTCACGTAGAGAGGAAAGATCACGTTGAAGATTGGTTCTGGCTACCATATTTTGGGAGCGTAGTCCCCCCGCCCAGTATATATGTACCTATATTTAATGTATTTGTTTTGTTTGTTTGTATGTTGTATTATTTTAAATTAATTTTTGCAGGTGTCAATAAACGACTTCATAATCAAAGCGATGGCAGGAGCGTGCAAGCGCGTACCTACTGTCAACTCATATTGGATGGATACATCGATCAGACAGTAAGTAGATTTAATGACACTCATACTGGTATTCATAGTTTCTCACTTGAGAATCCTAACTCTGAACGGCATAAGGGCTATATTTAATGAATTAGATTTGGAGTTTGAGGAAATGGATAACAGGATAAATCTATACTAATATTATAAAGCTGAAGAGTTTGTTTGTTTGTTTGTTTGTTTGTTTGATTGAACGCGCTAATCTCCGGAACTACTGGGTCGAATTAAAAAATTCTTTTTGTGTTGGATAGTCCATTTATCGAGGAAGGCTTTAGGCTATATATCATCACAGTGCGACCAATAGGGACGAAGAATAAGAGGAAAATGTGGAAAAAACGGGGAAAATGATTCAACTTTGGAGACTTCCGTTGCGTGCGCTGCGTAAACGGTTCAAGTTATCCAAAAAATATGTATGAAAGAATAAAATGACGTAGAAATGATATGAAAGAAAAAAATTGAAGGTCTAGACTGCCTGATGCAGAACCCTTAGCAGCCCAGCTAAACTTTGAGAGATATGAAAATACCGTCTTAGGAAAAGTTGCTCAGCATGATAAGCACTTTCTAATAACGTAATAAAATTGAAGGTCTAGATAACCTGATGCAGAACCCTTAACAGCCCAGCTAAATTTTGAGAGATATGAAAATACCGTCTTAGGAAAAGTTATTCAACATTTTAAAAGAATTCAATTCCCTGTTAAGTTATCTTTTGCTGTAACAATTAATAAATCACAGGGGCAAACGTTTAAACACGTTGGAATTGACTTACGTCAAGACTGCTTTTCACACGGCCAATTATATGTCGCGTTGTCAAGATCGGGTTGCGGAGAAAATCAGTATGTTCTTCTGCCACAAGAAAATAAAACAAAAAATATAATTTACGCAGAAGTACTTTAAAATATTTTATTCTGTTTGTTGACGCGGACGAAGTCGCGGGCAACAGCTAGTTAAATATATGGGCAAAAACGAACCATAGGTAGGTTCCCTGATTATGTGCTGAAATAAGATAAAAGAAAAGAACTTTTGTTTAATTGACTAGAAGAAATCTCTTAAAGATATAGGCATTGTAAATTTTTCCATGTATTAAAATTGGTATGTTTAATATTAAGTTTACGTGTATGCACAATAAAGAATAAGAAATTATTCTTTTTAAACCGTCACGAATTCGTTAAGGCTTCGGTCCTTAGTTTTGAATAATTCGATTTTAATTATCCACAGATTCTCAAATGTAGACGTAAGTGTGGCAGTTGCGACCCCTACCGGACTAATAACGCCTATAGTGTTCAACGCGGACTCGCGCGGAATTATCGACATATCAAATACCGTAAAGGAGCTAGCTCAGAAGGCGAAGGAAGGAAAACTACAGCCCCAAGAGTACCAGGGCGGTACCATCACTGTGTCTAACCTAGGAATGTATGGTGAGTTACTATTTAAGTGTATTCTTACCCGATTGCGCCAGAAATAGGGTTATGATTTTTTAGTGTATGTATATTTCTTGGCACGCCCTAGAGCCTAAACAGATTGTCGCATTTGTGCTTGAGAGGTATCATTGGTTTCGTTTTAGTCGTGAGTGACACTGATTAAAAAAATTGCAGTTGGTTTTTTTTTCTATTTTATTAAATAGCTCTGAATTTAGCTTTGTGTAAAACAGCGCCATCTAGCGACGACTTGCTTAACGAAGATCTATGAACGAAAATCTTACCTTACTAAGTAAACGCAACAGGTGCATCAAAAGGTACCTATAAAACAAGTCCAGATGGCGCTGTTCAGCGGGTATACAATCTCTGCATAAATCTTATAGCGATTGCACTAAATAATTACCAGTTCAACAATCAAAATCAATAGCATTTTCTTTAGGTCCCTTTACACTTTGTTAGTTCCGAAATCAATCATAGGAGTTTTTGTATGAAACAGACTCTACCGGAGCAGTGTAGTGATTTATCTTGTGTCTTTATTGTGGTATCTGTAAGTAACTAACCATAACTAGGGTTAACTGGCACAGAATGCTACGCAGCATTAAGTTCGCCTATGTACACTTTTTTTTGTACAATAAAGAATTTTCTATCTTATAAATATTATTAAGGAAATGAAAAAATATACCACCCGAGTGAGATTTGAACTCATAACCTCGCAAACCGTACTTTTGCTCTAACCAATTGAGCTATCGGGTCAATTAACTCTTTAATTTTCTATCTATTTAGTGAGCAATAAGCACATATTATTTCTCCCTGCTTATAATTAACACGTATTTTATTAATATTGTCATGGATATATATTTTAGGAATCACGGAATTCAACGCAATCATCAACCCGCCTCAGTCGTTTATCTTAGCGTGCGGCGGTCTGCAGGAGCTTGTTATAGCCGACAGTGATGCGCCGCAAGGGTATGTTTACTTTTATTATGATTATTGTCTTCAGCCTGTTGCACTCCGCTGGACGTAGGCCTCCCCCAGGGCACGCCACAAGGCTACCGATTATGATTATTACTTAGGTTAAATTAATAGGTATCAATAGAATAATAGTTTTAGAATAGTATACCTTAACGACAAATCCTTGGCAATATTAGTTACGAAAGAAACCATATTGCACCAACCCCATAAATAATGGGATAAGAGCAGGAAGACGAATAATAAATAGAGTGGGTACAATGTTACATCTAGCTCCACTATGCTTAACCATAGAGGAATAAGATGTCATAGAGTGCTAATGTCATACGAACTGTTTCGATGCAGCAGATTTTTCGGTGGCTCACAATTCCAGTCCTTCACACTAAGATTCTATTCGTGTAATGTATAGTAATGTACTACATTACTAATATATAGTATAGTATTGCAATCTAAGTGTCAAGGACTGGAATTGTGAGGCACCGAAAAGTCTAATGGTGCATCGAAACTGTTAGTATGACATTAGCACTCTATGTCTACATATTATTCCTCTATGGCTAAACGCGGCTGTTTGACCTTTGTGATCTTGTTGTTCTGGATACGCCCTTTTAGTAACACAGTCGTGTAATGTTGAAGTTTAGTAACCGGTTGTAGATCAGTCGCAAGTTTTGGTGTCAAAAATCTGGCAGTTTTAATGTCGTTAACCTCTAACTGGCATCTTTTATATACTTTCAGTTTCCGAACGGCAAAGTTCGTGACATTCACCGCGTCAGCTGATCACAGGGTGGTCGACGGAGCGGTCGGCGCACAATGGATGAAGGTCTTCAAGGAAAACCTAGAGGATCCCGCCAACATCATACTGTAAACGTCCCGACTCATACTCATTTGTTATACGGATATTATGTGGCTTACGAAGACCAATCACCTGTACTATAGTCTATCCTGATTGGTTGTCCCAATAGCACCTGATTCATGATTCTGATTGGTTGTCCCAATAGCACCTGATTCATGATTGTTCTGTTTATTGGTTGTCATGGGTGGCCAACCGGTATCGCGCACCTGATTGGCAAAGCAAAAAAAATATGGAACAGATGCGCAACCACTGCGCGCTGTGTTGTGAATTTATTAAAGGGAAATTGACCTATTTGTGTGTACTGAATGGTTTCATTTTTAAGTTTGTAATTGGTAGATCGCATAGGGTGCCGTCAGTGCTGATCTTGGGTCTAACCAAGTTGGCCACCCCTGGTTTATATTATACACAGTGTAGTGTAGAGGATCTACCTCAGCAAATGGATATCGTAATCGTTATACCGTCAACTTTGTAAGTACTTTATTTATTTATACATAAATCGAGCTTTTTCCGGTTAAAGTAACTAAAAAATAAATTGTCTACTTGCAAACGCTGAGGCTTGTCAGATGCTTTTTGATACCTTCACATCCTTACTCAGTAAATTGTTTTAGGTCTTGTTAGTTTTTTACTAATCAGTGTAAAATTTAAGGACAAATATAGTTTTTGTAAGCGTCATTATTTTAATTGTTTTTTGAGCTATCACACAATTTTTGGCCAATATCCTGTTAGCAAGTTGTTATGAGAATTTTTTTTGTTACCGCTAACTACTTTATCCTTCGGTTAAATGGTTAATTATCGCATTATTTATTATAATCTACAGCTAAGTGTAAAAATGTTTTATTGTATTTATGTATGTATATGTGAGCATTTTGTTTTCCGAACTCCATATAACCGAAGGATTTGTAGCAGTTATTATTATATATTATTTATTTAGGATAAATTAAGACGTGCTGAATGTACAACATATTATTATAAATATTGTAGTTCTATGAACTATGTATATTATTATATGTATGTTTGTTACAAAGTTTGTAAAGCTTTGTTCTTCATTTTTTATACACAGCAAGATATTTTGTGACAATTTCGAAATTGTTTTTATTTATTTATTGTATTGTTTTAACTGGGCATTTCTTTTGTAAGTAGTTCTGTAACCATAATAAATACGCTACGTTTCGGAATAAAGATCTACATATTTTTCACAAAGGCATCGGAAACTACTTGAGATAGTGTGGGTAATTTATAATATTGTGTAAATACAGAGATTGTGGTACGGCGCCAGTTTGTAATAATCATGTTTTCAATGCCGGTAGATGATTTATGAATGTTAGTGAAATATATTTTATTTATAAATAGTGTTTGTTGTGTTTTCTTGAGCGGCTGGGTCGCATAATCGTCTTTGAAGTAACCTTCACTTGCCTTCTTGTCACAATGAACAGGTTATTTTGCTAATGAAAATGCTATCAGGAAAATGAGAAATGATTATAAATTGACTAGTTAATTGGTTATTTACATCAGATCCGCTATGGCTAAAGATCTCCCTCGTGATCCTGCATCTCTGCGGCTACCCTATTTTGGCCATACATCCTTGTCAACAGGTATGTATGTAACATGCTGAGGTAACATCGGCCGCGGCCATGGTAATATTTTTGAAATATTGTTATCATAGAGAAAAATAAATTGATCGGATTCTTACTTGATTCTTATGCAAATCCTGCAAATAGTTTGTGATAGACTTCGACTAAGGGGAAAGCTGAGGGTAGGAAGAATAACTATTCATCTGAGCTATAGGGGAAGCTGAGGGGGAAAGAGAAGAGATAGAGTAGATTTTTTCGTTGAAAAGGTTTTTAAATGTTTTGTTTGACTATGGAAGTTACATAAACAGACATAAGTAGGTGTAATGTCATACTTAGGTTTTATCTTGTCATTCGTATCATGACATTAATTAGGGTTCTAATGTTCTTAATAATAAAAACCATCTACCTGTGGGTCCGTCCGTATCTACCGCAGTATAGAACCTTACTTTAAGTTACTTGGTCCGTACCTATCTGAGTGATCTGGTGCCGACATATAGCGGCTGTACGGAGCTGACATGTGAAAAGTTCCTTCATTCATTACGGCAACGCTTTCCTAGGAAACCATAACTAAAGCGTTAATGAGATTTTATTGCTATCTATTGTTCGGTAGGCTGATTACGTTTTTTGTAAAAGCAAGTTTGTTAGCAATGTGACAGCGATTATTGTACAATAGGTATTTGCGTTTATATGTCGAATTCCTTTGAGATTGGTGTTGCGTAATACGAATTTTACAAGCAATCAGCGAATATTGTACGATTTTTGTCAGTATTTACTATTTCATTCCGTTTGTTATGTTAGGTAATACGGCACCCTTAGGTATTACATAACTAGCAAAAGAAAAGCGATAGCGGTACGGTTCTCCCGAGACAAGTACCTACGGAACTCTATCGTTCATACTTATAGTTTGTGTCTATATTGTCCGACACACACTTGGCCGATGTTTTAACCCGAAAACCTGGTAAGTGAGTAATATTTTTTATTGGATTTAGATCTCTATCTAGAAATCTAACACAAAATAGAGTGTAAGTATATTCTTTGTACAAAATTAAATACCCATAGAACTATGTACCTACCTTACCTATATGATAGTAGGTAAATAATGCAATAACACACCGTGCGCACTACAGATCACCCAACTGTAGTGCGCACTAGAATGGGTCATCTGGGCAACTGTAGGTAGGTATATTACATGGGTACCGTTGGATAGTAATGCAAAAAACGATGCTAAAACCCCGCATCTTCCGCTCTTCAAAATTAAACCATAGATCGTTGTCAAATCAAGAAATATTATAACTTTTTTGAGTTATTACAGACCTATGTAGTACCTGCCTAACTACGTTTTGCACAAACTTCACAACCACCGCAAAGATGAACGCGGCTAATAATTTCATGTGCTGCAGGTCTGCAACCTGATCAACCATTTTTACGCGGTGATGGCCGAGTCACTACCAGAATCAGACCACACAGACCACAAAAAGATGAAAGACGTACCGTTGGTGCAGGACCAAGGCTTCTTCCAGCATTCCACTGGTGACAGGTATAATGGAGCTTTCGAGGCTAGGAAGAAGGATCGTTCTGCTAGGATGCATGGTTAGTACCTTACAGGTATATTACCTACTAAGTCTTAGGTACATTCGATATGTCATGCAGGCCCTTTATCTCCAAAGAGGCTGTGCATATGAGCACATCAAACAACCGTTCTAGATTGACCAAACAGATTTTTCTACACTTAAATGCAATAAAGTATAAAGCTCAGAGATGTGCTACGTAGCTGTGCTATGAAAATGCATAGTTAAGTTATGCTATCTTTCAATAATAGGGAAGCGGTGGCGCACTGTGGTCTAGGATTTTAAAGTACCAACATATTAAGGAACAAAGTTCACAAATCGGTAAAAATACCTTAATGTAAAATCTTTGATCACTGTGCGCCGTCGACGCTTCCCTTGCATCAAAACATAGCATAGCTCGAGCTGCACATCTTCCACGCACAGCTACCACATCTCCAATGGAAATGCAGCTGCTTGCTTCTACTATGCTACGTTGCTATGGATGCGTTTGATATCCACCAATGATATTCATTGACATCGTGGACCAATGAATATGATTGGTTGATATCAGACACATTCGTAGCAACATATACTAGCATGTCTCTCTGGTGAAAGGCAGCCCAGCCTTACGCAGATTGTTCCGAGTGACTACGTACGGGTATGCATTCGAATTGAACATTTAACAAACTGTAAAAGGAATTTATCTTTTTACTGACAACTTTAATGGAGCGTGTCGTGATTTATTCCAGTAGTATTTATTACTACTTATTTAGTGGCACTTCATGTGTAGAGCGTTACGCTCTATATATTGAAAGCGTTTGTGATGCAACCATGGGTGCACGCATGTGGTAGGCAGATAACATGGTAAAAAGCTTTGTCTGCCTTCTAATACAAAGTTCAGTAGACAATGGAATAGCATCCATACTCTGTCGCTGTCATTTATTAAGTACTTACACTTATGGACTTATAAAAAACAACGGAATGTTGTCATTACACTGATTGAAGCATTCATAGTAAGCTCCGCAACGTGTATTCATGGAGTCCAATCATAATCACTTCCACATGCAAAATATAGTAAGCTCGGCACCTACCAGAGCCACACATGCAAAACACGCAACCATTACAGTGCTTCAATTTGTACAGTGACAGTTGTTCTTTATACCATCATGCTTACACCCCTCATTCTACCTTATGTACCAGGGATTGTAGACAAAACAACAACGGGGTACAATCGTGTAGCATAAAGAGACTTAACAAACGTTAGAAAATAACGTCAACGTTTTGCGTTAGGCCGACGACGGCAGGGTAACATTTAAGAATTAATATTATAAAATTATTAATAAAGACATGGAAGAAAATCCTCACCCGAGTGGGAATCTAACCCACGACCTCTGCATACCCTGCTAGCGCTCTAACCACTGAGCTACCGGGTCAATTATATTATTATTAATATTGATTATGTCTCTGCGACTGCAATACTCCTTATCTCCAGGCTATGGCGTATACTCCACCGCCGAAGGTGACCACTACACCGGCACCTGGGAGAACGACCGCCTCGGAGCCAACGAAGAAGTCAGCATCACCTACCTCAACGGCTCAAAATACGAGGGCCAATTCAGCAACTGGTGCTACTCTGGCCGAGGACAATACACCTACCCTGATGGCAGCGTAATTAGCGGCAATTTCGTTGAGAACTGTCCTGTAGACCAACTAGTACTGACAGACCCTAACGGACATCAGTGGACCGGTAAAGCGGAGAATGGCTTCGCCTGGTTCCAACCGGTGAACCATTTCTATGATTTTCTGGATAGAACAGCTGGGTCGAAGGTTAAGAGAGGGAAAACTAAGAACTCGAAGACTTCTAATATCATCCAAGCACCATTGGCTAAAGAGTAGTGAGTTCGATACGTTGTTACTCCTTAGTTAATAAATAGGTTAATTAAGGAATGTATTTCATTGAATATCTAGCTATTAGGTACTTCTAATTTTTGTAAACTATGAATAGGTAGGTATGTATGTACAACTTCCTTATTGTATGCTTTTATGAAGATTTTGCTGGAAGTCTGTGCCAGTCGTGTGCCATAATGAACCTCCAACAACAATACGCTAGCCTTATATTAATCATCTATCCCTTAATACATAATTCCAAGAAATCTTTTTGTCAACTCCTATAAACATCTCATTTCGTAGTCAGTAATTAATTCTAAAGACAGCCAGTAACTTCCACTTCAGTACAGTCGAGTGCAAGTAACTTACGCAAATGTATTTGACAGGGTACAAACGAGTAGACAGGGCTACACGACGAAAGGCCTCGCTGCACTCGCTAATAGGTAAAGTACAGTTAGTCGAGTAAACACACTTGAGCGACACCAACATTTGAACCCACTTACGGTAAAGATGGCTTTTTGTACAATCGGTGGCATTTGTTTTAATGGCTATAAATAAACATAAATTAGTGTCTACTTAGTCAACGACAGCGGTTAACCTTTTACGTAGCTCTTTATTAATTTTTTCGTGATTTTGTATATGCGGTAACATTTTGTGGATAGATTCTCTAGTCAGTAGGCTATTTTCATAGCATTTCATTTAGCATACCCCTTTTGTTACACCCTGTACCTAGCTATAATGATTTTAAGCAAGAGAATAAAATTAGTAAATTTTTTACTTGTGGTATTTTAGAATTACGAGTGGCTACAGACAAAAATTGATTTATTTATTTTATTTATTTTATTTTATTCGGAAAACAAACAGTCAGTTTATCTTAATATACAACTATGAATAAAACTAAACACCATTTACATGTTTTCACATGACTGTAGCAAAAATGCTTGTCTGTTACATAAAACTAGTTAAAGACAGATTGAGAACCATTAAACCACAACCTAGCAATTGTAGTTCTGCAATATTTGGGGTTTGAGTTGAACAAGTCGAGTTCCGAGTAGATAGCCAGCCTGTTAAAATCATGTGCCGATCTAATAAAGAATGAATTTTGCCTATAGTTGCTTAAACTGCGAGAGACAGCAAGGATCGAAGGTATTCTTACAGATCTATTTGGTACTTTAAGAAAAAGTTTTGCCAGTAAATTAGGGGTATCCCAATAGTTTTGAGCTATTTTAACTAGTACAGTTACATCAGCGATTTGTCGTCTAATATAAAGAGGAAGGATATGATGCCTACGACACATTGCAATATAACTTGAATCAAAGCATTTCGATTTAAATTGAATATATTTCAGAAATTTTATTTGTATTGACTCAAGCCTATCTATGTAGATATTGTACCGTGGGTTCCAAACCTGAGAGCAATACTCTAGGGAGCTACGTACCAAGGCACAGAATAAAATTTTGAAGAGTTTAATATTATTGAACTGAGAGCAAGTTCTTTTTAAGAAACCTAAGGCTTTACTGGATTTTTTAACTATGTAATTAATGTGATTTTCGTATGTCAGTTTAGAATCGTGAATGATGCCTAAATCTCGAATTTCTTCCACCTTTTTTAAGTGTTGTCCTTTTAGGAGGTATTTAAAATTTACGGGTTTTGTTTTTCTTGTGAAAGATATGCAGTAACATTTATTGACATTTAAATCCAATTTATTATTTGTGCAATATTCATCAAATCTATTAAGATCCTCCTGTAGGAGTTGACAATCAATTTCGTTTTCGATTTTTTTAAAAATTTTCATGTCATCAGCGTACAGGAGAATTTTAGAATTTTTAAAACAGGTTATGACATCATTAATAAATATATTGAATAAAAGTGGCCCTAATAAAGAGCCTTGCGGCACTCCAGAAGGTACACTTCTCCACGTAGAAAGGAAGCCATTCACAGTCACCGCTTGAGAACGATTTTGGATATATGAGATGAACCATCTAAATAGATTGCCACGAATTCCAGCATGGTGGAGTCTTTGAAGTAGCAGATTATGATCAATGCGGTCAAAAGCTTTGCTGTAATCCGTAAATATGGCATCTGCTTGCCCTCCGCCATCCATGCTTTCAGTAATAAAATCAATGAAAG
Organism: Carposina sasakii; assembly: GCA_014607495.2. Classification (NCBI taxonomy): domain Eukaryota; kingdom Metazoa; phylum Arthropoda; class Insecta; order Lepidoptera; family Carposinidae; genus Carposina; species Carposina sasakii. The sequence goes on from CP053164.1 coordinate 5,023,079, forward strand.
ATAAGAGATTGGATGTGGTACTGCGTTGTCTCAAAAAACCATGCTGCTCAATGATAAATGAGGATGATAATAAGGAGTAAACTTGAGTGTGGACTAGTTTTTCGAAAATTTTCATAAATATACATAGTTTTGATATTGGCCTATAATTTTTTACATCATTTTTACTAGCACTTTTATGTATAGGCGTAATGAATGCAGATTTCCAATACCTAAATCTATTCTCTTTTCTCTATGCAATTTATTCCAAATACCCTGACTCTTGAGTTCTTGAAGCGCGGGCGCGGCGGAGCAATAGTGAATATTCATACATAATACATACACATTTTTGCTGAGTTGAATTGACATTTATTTAAGACTAGTGGATGCCCGCGACTCCGTCCGCGTGGACTACAGAAAAAAAAACAAAATATCGAAATTATCCGGGATAAAAACATTTTCCCCAGATAAAAAGTAACCTATATGTAAAGTGGGACCTGTCACAATATATTCCTGAAAACTGCATCGAAATCGGTTCAGCCGTTTCTGAGATTAGCGTGCACAAACGCACAGACAAACAGACAAAAATTCCAAAAATCATTGTTTTGGATACTAATGCGTTGATAAAGGTATTCTATAATATTTTTTCTTATATATCTTTCATGTACAGACAGCGATCCGTTACATTTTAATTATATGTATAGATACCTACCACTTAAAGATGCAAAGTTGTATTGTGTTTGTTCCTAATGTACGGACCTAACGAATTCGTGAAAGCGAAACACGTGAATGTCCCCACAGCATCGTGATTCATTGACCAGTATTCTAGTCAAAGTGATTGTGCAAACCAACATGTCTCCATATGCCGATGATGTTTGCAACAGACCGCTTGCCGCCTACAGACTATAATTGTGACATTAGACAAAACCTTTTACGAACAAAATACTCCTTGGAACTTTTGACCTCGACTGTACGCCCACTTAACCAATTCTGGCTGACCTGTGTCTATAAGTTATTGGTTTTAAAATAGGGGTCTGGATATAATGGTGTATAGGAGTGGTAAGTGCGTGACTTAGAGCCGTGTATCTTTGGGATAATAGTGCTTATTGTAATTAGCAATTAGGAAGGACATCGACTAACGAAGGCAGGCTGAAGGACACTGATTTTATTTATAGACAGGAGACCTTGTACACACCTCGCTGAAATGGTAATTAAGATGTGTAGTAAGTAGGTAGGTAGGTATTTGAATAGTGCACTAGTATGATGTGTAGTGTAGTTATCTTCTTTTTGCGTTAATAAAATACAAGTTGAAATCAGACATTATTACTTACATGATCCGGGATTACTTCCAGGCGATGAGCTACAAACTTGTCACTGGTCATTTACCTCTATCCTAGCTATGCTAAACGTGATTACGGGGTCTTCTTTGTAATCCTGCAGGTCTGGAATACAGACGTGTATGTATATATGATATGTACATGTATGAGTTTTCATATATAAACAGCGGCCAAATAGGCGTGGTTTATGTAACTCACGAATCACGTATTTTCCGCTTTTTATCTGATTTTATACAAAAAAGTTGCTCATTTTGCGTCGCCAGTTACAGCAACTGCATTGGTTTCCAAATTTGTATAATGCACAAAAACTGCGTACTATGGGCTTATTAATCTATGCTATACTATGTTTAAACTTAGATACCCCTTCACCGTCACAATAAAGAAGTCAGAATAAGCTATGGGTCCCACAACGTCAACCAAAGTTATTTGCTCAGTAACGAACCGAGCAAATCACGAGGACAAACACACTGACAGGTGCAGTAATGTAGCTCTACCAAATACTTAGAGAGCTTGCACTTGTCGACCTCTGGACGTGGAGCCAACGTGACTTTGATATTGTTTGACATTAGCAAAATAGGAAAAAACTGCAATAACTTACAACGTAACCAGACTAGATTAATATGTATAACGTTGCTGGCACCAGAGAATATTCGTATAATATAATAAATAAATATTCAAACACTACACAACACATTAACCTAGTCCCATATTAAGATCCCTAAGGTCTTGTGTCGTGGGTACTAAGCAACGATATATAAATACATAGACATGTATAGAAACATCCATGACTCGGAAACAAACATCGATATTATATCAATGTTTGCGCCTACCGGGATTCGAACCCAGGACCTACGGCGTCGCAGGCAGAGTCACTACCTACTAGACCAATCGGCCGTCAAAATAATATGTAACCTAAACACAAAAAGACAAATTAATTTCTTTAATGCCACAAAAACAAATTAACGTGCTACAGTGCTAATTGTGTAGGTACGTTACAAATAATGCAGGTTTTTATTTCCGAGTTATTTCGCGTCCAGTAGTTGTAATGTACATTATAGAATGACATGTGGATGTATTTACTATGCGGTATGCGCATTCTTTTCCAACTGTGCTTTAGGAACACATTCTTGTTACCTTTAGCATATACAGGCTATATATATATATATATATATCATACTGATTTCTATACCTTTATAAGCGTAAAGGTGGGTTCCTACGGTCCGCGATATTGCAGACGGACGCGGACGCGCCGACGGCTACGGACGAACGCGCACCACGGACGAGGCTATCCCACGGTGCGTGCCCGTCCGTGGTCGTCGGCGGTCCGGGCCGAAATACGTGGAAGACTTTGAAAGTATTTACGTTGCAAGTATCGTAGTGATAAATTAAACCTTAGGCTATATCTATTAAGGTGTATAATCGCGCTAACTGAAAGAGAATACTTTCAAAGTAAAAAAGTTATTTTTTTGCCAACGGGATTATAACACGCAGCCTTATTGAAATAAGGACTATTTTCTCTGAAATACTTTAGTACCTAGGCATCAGCGCCCGGCAACCCATGGAATACTTGAGTGTATTTATTTTGTAGCACGATTATGATCTTTATTCACTATAGGTGCGCCCACCACCGGGCCCTACACCCTCCACTGACCCTCGGATCTGATAACTCATAACTGCGAAAACAGGCACTTGCACTAATTAGAATCGCCACGAGACACCAGACCCGAGCACTGGCGATTGTTTGGAAACGCCGCGTGTGTTCACTCTGTGGTTCAATTTCTTATGAATGACAAGATGATCGCGTTCTAACTCGGCCTAAGCGACATCTAGTGGCCGATACGCACACTACGAATTAATATGAGCGGCGCTCCAGATTAGGCTAATTTTTCATACGAAATCTTCCGTTTCACGCGCCGGCCTATATTGGTATATCTTTTTCGCACCCATTGAATACAGTACTAGGAATCGTACCAACTTTCGTTTCATTGGAGCGCGAGCGCTCCACTCGATACATAAGATTACAACCTACCTACATAAGACGAACGCGTAGGCACTATTGTATAAGCATAGTAGAATTGAAAGATTATAAATATAGATTGCCTATGTAATCTTCGTGGTTGGGAGTGCACTGTACCAGCGCTCCTTAGGACAAGCCAGTGACACAGTCCTATTATTAGGAAAAAAAATGTATGGTTAGGTTCATTTAGAGTAGAGGTTTGCAAACTAATTTCGGTTAACGCCCACATTGAAAATCAGTAGCGCCCCCCATTTTTATTCCACCTTAAAAATTTCACCTACGAGGGGGCGTTATCGCCCACTTTGGGAAAGACAGGTTTAGAGTCTAACTAAACGAACCTAACCGTAAAAAAATATATATACGGGGTGTTTTTTCGTTGCCACCCTTACGGGTACGTATTCTATACATCAAATAAAGTGAAGTTTATGCCGGAATAATGCTGGGAAACGATGTACATTTTTTTGATTTTTTTTAACTACTTGATCGGGCGAAATTTATAGTGCCCAGCGTTTATACTAGTTTTTTCATAGATAAATATTAATTCGTGAAAAAATCTTGCTACACGCGTCAATGTGCATTTATGCAGAAAAACGTAGTCTATTTACTCAACTTTGGACCCTAATATTTTGCAAACCAGACACTTCCCAGGTATGCCTTCCATGGAGAAAAATCATCGTGATGATGAGATTCCGTAGTTTTCGGGAACGTTGACGACCAAAAATCACCCAGTAGACATACAAGGTGTGTGTGACAGCCAGGCAAATACTGAATGAAACAGTGAACAAGTACCATTGTTCCATTGTTATGACGACAGTGTTATTACTCCCAGGAAATGCATTTTTAATTTGATTATCCGCAAAGTTTGCTTTCCGCGCGAATTGTATCGGGTGATCCTGCGACTATTTAAATTAGCTTATTTGGTTATTGTGTGATACGAGTACATTGCCGTTTTATATCACTTGTGACTATCCAATGGGGTTCATTAGTATTTTGAACTTTTTGGGACTTTCTTTTCGAAAATCATCCATAGGTTAAATTTTTGTTTTTAAGTCATTATCTAAGGCCTACATAAATGAGCTACACAATTTTTTTCCTGGAAAATTGAAAAAAATGCCGGAAAATTTTCGAATTTTCCTGCGAAAATTTTCAGTGGTTTTCGCCTCAGAATCATGGTCTGAAGTCGCCATATCAATATTTGCCTGGCTGTCACAAACACCCTGTATAGGTAACTTACTGTTAAAAAAAATCAGAAGTGTATTCATGGGCAAGTGTATTCAAAAATGCCATTAGACTACTATACTACCACAATCGCTATTGCATCCATGCAGCCGTCGACATGGTCGTCAGTTTTTATGTGGTCGCCTACAGACATCTCCGCATGAGCGCGCACGAGCGCGCACCGCGTCTGAAGCTATCCATTCGCCATGGATCGGGCGCACCGCCACGGACGTGTCTGCAATTACCACGGACGACCCTATCCCACGGTGCGTGTCGGTGCGGGCTGGTCCGCGTCCGCCTACATTTATCACCACGGATTTAGACGCACCGAGACGGACGCGTCTGCATTACCACGGACGCTCTGTTTCCCACGGTCCGTGGTGCGCGCTCGTGCGCGTCGGTCCGCAATATCACGGACCGTAGGAACCCACCTTTAGACATCAATCTAGGAGTAACGACTGCATACCCCTTCTGTTTCCTAATTTCATTTAGGCGCATTTCTAGAACAGCACACATTGGTTAAACTTTTCTGTTAACAAACTTACGTAGACTAGATAAACCACATAGGTACCTACACATCGGTTTACCTCGTTAACAATTTTGATTATCCGCGACATTAAATTTTTTTATCCAAAATCCGTCGAATCATTCAAGTTTGCGAGACTAATGATCAGCAATAGATTTGACAGATTTAATTTTTAACGACTATCTACCTGTTAACTTGAAGTTAATTAACAATTTGTGTACAGAAGTAAACATAATAGATACTGTAATAGCCACTTGGACAAACTGTTTAACAACATAACTAGTCTGTGCTAAGCGAAAATTAACCAAAGCCATTTACTTCCCATACGAGATTTAGGCAAGTCCAAGTGAGCCTTAATAAATAATTGATCTCACATAAGCAAGTAAAAACAATACTAATACTAGCTTCTTGGCTTACGCTAAGCCCATCTGCGATACCACGAGCATACGATAGACGGCAGAACGGTCTCCGATGCGGTCGGCACAAGACGCCCGCGCGGGCTCGCGCCGCGGCCGTTATCACCTTATCAGCCGTTATCACGCCATCGCGAAACCGATCCCCGTGAATCACTGCTGCGAATCGAACACAGATGTGTGACAAAAATGTTTGTGATAACCTATATTTTGTGTGCAGCCGCTTTGTTTTGGATAACTAATGCTCAAACCGCGGGTGAGTTAGAAGAAATGTCTCGGAAAATGTCTGAAAAAATACTGTTATCAGTGATTAGATATTGTTTTCCATGAGTACAATGTTCGATAGTAGCGTGGTTTTTGTTTGTTCAGTTGTCAATGCTGATTTTTTTTTGTTTTAGTTAATTTTTCAGTCATGAAAACCTACTGTACTTAACTTGATAAACTATCTAAGGTTCACATTTTTATTTTACCTAGTTACCTATTTATTAAGAGAAATAAACTTTAAAAAGTGATAAGTTATACCTACTCGTACCTATGTCTAAGGTTAATATTTCAATAGGTAACCTAATTTGATAGACACGTTTTTAAAATAAAAACTGTCTTCAAATATCTGGACTAAAGCAATTTCGTTACATATTTAAGAAAACCGGTAACAAATTAATGATATCATTACCTATGTATCATTCTAGCTCTACCAAGATGTCACAGTAACCTAACCTAACCAAAGATTATCTGTAAGTTATACTTTGTTCCCAATTTTCCCCAATCAAGTTTATTTTTCCTAGCTACACGAACAAATCTCACGATCACCGGCACGTACTAAAATAAAGACAGTGAGCAATAAAAAGGAAAATAAAACTAATTCGTTATCTGTGAACATGAACGCGGACGTGTATGTATATTGATGTAACTTCAAAAGGCGACTTATTTTATGTTCCACAACAAAAATAAACTAAACAGACATACGTCGACGTCCTGGCGCCGCTCGATACACCTGCTGCGTTTTACAGGCTGAAATCACTAAAAATAAATAAATATTCATTGACTAGCTTACTAGTCAATTTTTATTAATGACTAGTGGACGTCCGCGACTCCGTCCGCGTGGACTACAGAAAAAAAACAAAATATCGAAATTATCCGGGATAAAAACATTTTCCCGGGATAAAAAGTAGCCTATAGGTATGTTAAGTGGAACCTGTCAACCAATCTTTAGGTACGAATAAGTACCTAAAGATTGCCCGAAAAGTTAGAATCGCCAACTACCGTGAAGCGTCAAAGAAATAATATAGGTAGGTATATCTTCTTAAAATAAAAATAATTAACATATACCTATAAGTTTTTACTATGAGTAACAGGTTTTACCTAGTGCAGGGGACAAAGGATCCTTAGTGCAAATGGATGTACCTAACTTAGATTTTTTTCTTATTTTTTGTACAATTTATCTTTGTTTTGGAAGCAATAAACGATTATTATTATTATTATTATTTGTATCTCTTTTGAAATTCTCGGGACTACAGAGTCCCGGTCCTTTGAGAGGCGTGCATCGGGCCGTAGCCAAGATGTAGAGGCCCTTTTAAGAGAACTTTAATATGGTGTTGGATACACATGACGGATACCATCGCCGAACGCACAATATGATACACCCGGCGATGGTCTCCGCCATGTGCAAGACTATTGGAGTGCAGAGCTCTGTCATGCGATGGGAAACAAGGTCATGGGCTATGGGGCTGAATTTTGGGTGGGGTTGGAAAATCGGGCTATTGAAGGAGACTAACGGACACCTGCCATTACAACCAAGTCTCATAATTGTTAGGTGGCAGGCGGTGACTCGCCAACTCATTTCATGGGCCCCCTGAAACGGCCGCACGCACGGAGCGACAAAGGGGGCAACATTTGGTGAGCGGCTAGGGTTGAGGGGTGCCCCTGGACTTTAAACCGAAGCCAACTCGCCACTTACTGTCGGGTACGTCCACCCTCGAGCTGTCATAGCTCTCGCGACTCCACTCTGCCCGGCCGGCAAAGGCAAGGCAGAGGTGGGGGAACTGTTCCTCGTCAGATCTCACTCCGGCGCCGGAGATGAGGAACAGGGTCTTCCCCCGGGAGCACTTCAGGTCCGTGGGAACGCTACCTCCCAACAGCTCGCCACAAGCTGCCCTGCGGGCTTATTATTATTATTATTAATTACCGGAATAGCGTGACGAATAGTCACATCAATATAAAGATCAGTAGAGTTGCCTGAAAATGTAACAACTGTAACTGTAACAACCATGAACGTCATTTCAGGGAAATTATAAAGTAGAGTCAAACAAACGAATAATAGCTTCTAAAGATAACTTCTAGAATCGTTTTACATAGAGCCTGATAAATACCTACTGAATTAATCTTTGGCAAAATAATGAAATGCCATACCTATATAATAGAACAGAACAGAATAGAATAGAATAATACATACATACATATAATCACGCCTTTATCCCTTACGGGGTAGGCAGAGCACCAAGGGCCGATAGAACCACATGGTGCCACCTATATAATATATATTTTAAAATCAGTTGTGTAAATAAACAGTGATACTGATGGATGATACATAGAGTAGATCTATGCTCGGGACAAATTCGAGATATCACGTTACACCAAGTACATATTGATTAATAATTAACACCAAATCGTTATCACGTCATATCAATTATTTTGTAACTCTGCTCGTGGCAATATGGGGCGTTCGAGCATAGTAAAATCAGTACAGTAGTTTACCTTAGTTTAATTCTCTATAGGTAGTACGTCTGACTATCTGAGAGCTTAGTGTTTTTGAAAAGTTTTTGAGGTAGGTACCTACTCTGAAATATGTATATTGAGAGGCAAATATTGATATACTTATTTCAGACCATTCAGCTTGTCACTGATCATTTATTTACATCTATCCCCGCTTTACTGAATGTGGCTGTGAGATCTCCTTTATGATCCAGCAGTTCTGGCTACATCATTTTGGGACAAAGCCGTGTGGTGCATATTCATGGCTTTAGAATCTGAATTGAAGAAATCGTCATCTTTATCAGCCATGAGAAGTCCACATAGATAAACTTGTTGTATTATTTTACTGTGGTTCAAACCCTCATAATAATAATTTAATTACTGTCACATATCACTTGTATTCCGCCTGTTAATATGTAGAGAAATTGTCGCGTGTCTGTGTTTTACTGACAAACTCGAGGTCAACTGAAAATACGAGTTTGGTCGTTAGACATACATATTGTTAACTAGTGGACGCCCACGACTCCGTTCTCGTGGACTGCAGAAAAAAACAAAATGTCGAAATTACCCGGGATAAATACATTTTCCCGGGATAAAAAAGTAGCCTATATTATTATGTTAAGTGGGACCTGTCACAACATATTCCTAAAAACAGCATCGAAATCGGTTCAGCCGTTTCCGAGATTAGCGTGCACAAACACACAGACAAACCGTCAAATAGACAAAAATTCCAAAAATAATTATTTTGGGTACTATTGCGTTGATAAAACCAGACACTTCCCAGTTATGCATCCTTACAGAAAAATGATCGTAATGATGAAGAGATTCCGTAGTTTAGACAGCTGCTAAAGTTATTCAGCGCAATCTACTATCTTCCGGTACAAATTAAACTAATGATCATAGTTTATCTTGTAGGAAGATAATTAGTTAACCAGACACCAAGTGACAGGCTGAATGTCATTTCATTTAATTGCAACCAGGGATTTGGTATCTCCTCTTATTACAACGCAGATATCTCGACACTATCCCTCTGAGGTTGACACTTTATATTAGATTTTTCAGGAGGTTTAACCGCCTATTTCTATCTAGGCATATCTCAGATTTAATCTTCAATTGTTTTCACACAAAATTTCAAATTAAGGTATAAAAGAATCCGAGATTCTTTTTAATCTCTCGTATAGAAATTGGCCGTAACTGGGTCTACCTTTTTAACCCTCAGAAAAATCTTACATCAAATCAATAATTACAGCCAATTTTAATAACCGATCTTAAGGTTTTTTTGCATATCTCAGATTTAACCTTCAATTGCTTACATCCTAATATTATATTATTATATTATATTCCAAAATTAAGGTCTCGCGATGGCTTTTGGATCATAATTATGACAAAACTGAAACTGTTTTATGCAACTTGAGTATGAGTTTTTTCCCTACAAAATTTAATCTACTGCACAATTAAGTACAACAATTAACTATACCAGGTTCATATGTTTGTTATAGGTATGTAATTTTACTGCTGGCATAGTATACAAATGAATGTAACAAACCATTATTAGCATGAGAGGAAGACGCTGAATTCCACAGCACAGGGTATCCTAGTGTGGAAGGCAACGAGTTTACTACACCAAGTGTATGATTTTTGTGCAAATAAACGATTTTTGATTTTTTTAATATTATTGATATTATATTACATCGTATTATTACATACTATTATTATAAACGGGAAAGTTTGTAAGTATGGATGGATGGATGTATGTTACTCTTTCACATAAAAACGGCTGGAGTGATTTTAATAAAATTTGGTATGAACACATAGACTACTTTTTAACCCGGGATAATTTCGACATTTAGTTTTTTCTGCAGTTCACGGGGACTAAGTCGCGGGCGTCCACTAGTACATTAATGTGAAGGCTGTTTTTCCAAAAATGAGGTTGCCAGAGCTGCAGGATCGCAATAGAGATCCTACAGCCACATTTAACATATTAATTGTTTTAATAAAAAAATTTATATTCGGAATAAAAGTATTTGAAATTCTTTTAAATTTCTACCTGGTATCGTAATTGAAGAGAGTACGTTCGTTCGAGGATAAAAGCATGGATAAGTTGTAGAAGGAACCTGAAATCTGCAACTTTCAGAGCTGACCGTCCCAATAAAACTCTTCTTATTCATTGTTATACTAATTGGATATACTAATAAAAGTGAAGGCGAGGCAACAAGTTAGTTTGCTGTTTTTTATCACAAATCCATATAGAGATGTCTACGCCCACCATTCATGTGGAGACGCGAGCGTGACGCGACACGCCAAATTATTAGGTCATGTTTATGGATGTGGCCTTACTAAATAAGGTTATTCGGTAATTCGCATTATTTATTTAGATACATATATATATATATATATGTCATAGTTATATTGTAGAACACGCCGTATTACAAAACGGCTAGGCATTTTGAATAGTATGGATTTTAGAGGTACACAATTTGGCTTCTAGCACTTTGCCTGCTTAATAAATTAGGTTAGGTTATGTTAGAACTGTTTAAATAACAACGCACGAGCCGAGCGAGCGAAGCGAGCGTGTCGTGTTAGCAGCCGGCGAAGTGCTAAAATGTTTTTTTTTAAATTTCATACTATTAAAATGCCTAGCCGTTTTCTAATACGGCGTGTTCTACAATATGACTACGACATATATACAGAGTGTAACAGAAAGGGTATGTTAATCGAAATACTATGAAAATAGCCAACTGTAGAGAACTAAAATTTGAGACTCGAAATAACTATAGTTTAGAGAAATTTCTAAACAACTCAGGAATGTTCATTATAATCACGCCTTTATCCCTTACGGTGTAGGCAGAGCACCAAGGGCCGATAGGTTGCCACTTCTGACCAATTTTGAGGGTATAGTTGAGATGTACAAGTTCGGTTAGTAGTGACAGGTGGTCAGCCCATCGCCTACAAAACACCAAGACCCTCTTGTCCCTCTACTGAATTGTACAGTATGCCTGAGAAGAGAAGCAGCTGTAGTATTATACTTTTTTTTTTCACTCCCAGAATCGTTTCATATTTTGTGGTAATTGACAGTGAATATAACTCATTTTCGACCATGGTAATGTTATTGCGTTTTACCTTTCTACTGTCGGTATGATCTCTAATTCTCTATAGTGGGCTATTTTCATAGTAATCCGCTTAACGTGCCCCTTTTGTTACACCCTGTATAATTTTAGGCCTATTATCCCAAGGTTAATTAGTACAAACACACCAAATCACACCCGCATTTCACTTGTCAGCCTATTTTAAATTTCATATTATGTCATATGATTGTTGTTTTAGAAAATTTGATTTATTATATTACAATAGGAGGTAGAATATTTAATTTAAAAAATTCACAGTAGAATATCCTCCCCCACAGAAAACCTTTTATAGATATTCACAGCAATATTTTAATTTAATTATGTTGCTACTCGAACGATAACTGTAAAAGCCTATCCTTAGAGCCTATCTAAGTTTATCTAACACTTTTCTCAAAAGGCGATTAATATTCTCGCACTACGTCTACAAGATTAATAGTGGTAAACGACATCTCATGTTTGTTAGTCATGGTGTATTTTTATAGGGACGCGTTCATTCTAAATCGGGTATAATCCGGTGACATGTTACGCAACTTGTTCCAGGAACTTCTATATTTACAGCACTATATATGACCGCAATCTTTGGGGAAGGACGAAGAAAAGATGGCTTAGCAACGTTCAAACGTAGCTACGTTGTGTGAATAACGAGATAAATAAAGGGTAGACTATAAAGGAAAATCTTAAACTTGGCTCCGTGATCTATGTACTAGGCAGTAATTCATGCTGTCTGACATATTAGTTGTGTTTGCAGAGAGGTCAATACAGGGTATTTTTTGGTCGTCAACGTTCCCGAAAACTACGGAATCTCCTCATCATCACGATCATTTTTCTCCATGGAAGCATACCTAGGAAGTGTCTGGTTCCCAAGATATTAGGGTCCAAAGTTGAATAAATAGACTGCGTTTTTCTGCATAAATGCACATAGACACGTGTTGCAAGATTTTTTCACGATAAATAATTAATATCTGTCTATGATAAAACTAGCATAAACACTGGACAATATAAATTTAGCCCGATCAAGTAATTAAAAATTTTTTTTTCAAAAAAATTTACATTGTTTCCCAGCATTTTTTTTGGCATAAACTTACTTTATTTGATGTATAGAGTACGTACCCTTCGTTAATTAATGTTTGCAACAAAAAAATACCATGTATTTATCATAGCATCTCCTCTTGTCACCTACTTGATGTTGCAGCTAAATATGAATTATAGTGCTTTTTGTTCCCGAGTTTATAAATGAACTGGCCTGTTTTAGTTATAAATCTCCTGATGTACACTACATTGTTTCGTCCCTAAATGTCGTTAAGAGGTACCTAACTACACCTGTAGATAGGCGGAGTGACTAATGTATCATCAAGCCTGAAGGTAGGTCTTTGGCTATATTCTGAGCTGATAATCCTAGTTTCAGGAACTTTGATTCTAAGGGTAGGATATGTTATGCGAAAAGTTATGTAAATAGCCCACTAATAGAGAACCTATTTCCAAAATTTGGGACTCGAATTCACATTTTTTATTTTTCAAGATTGTATGAAAATTCCTGAGATATTTTAAAAGTTCTTTATACTATCGGGAAAAATAAACATGTGATTTCGGGTCTCAAATTTTGTGGATAAGTTCTCTACAGTAGGCTATTTACATAGCTTTTTGCTTAACATACCCTTTTTGTTACACCCTGTATAATTAATAATCTCTATAAATAATCCTTTATCCTCAGTGCCACAGGGTCTGATGGACCGGCTGGTCTGCATCGACCACGAGGACTGCGGGGCCTGTCTGGCCGCTGCTGCTCATTGCCGTTGGTGTGCTGATCCTTACTACGATGAGACCAAACAGCCACGATGCAATGACGATGCAAGGTATGGGAAAAATCATAACCTCTTAAATTAGGGTTGTGAGAGAGACGACAAGCCCTTCAGGCTACAACGTAAGTAAATATCCAAAACAAATTTTTGGAATTTTTGTCTGTTTGTCGGTTTATGTTTGTCTGTTTGTCGGTTTGTCTGTGCGTTTGTGCACGCTAATCTCAGAAACGACTGAACCGATTTCAATGCAGTTTTCAGGAATATATTGTGATAGGTCCCACTTAACATATAGGCTACTTTTTATCCCGGGAAAATGTTTTTATCCTGGATAATTTGGACATTTTATTTTTTCTGTAGTCCACGCGGACGGAGTCGCGGGCGTTCACTAGTAATACATACATATAATCACGCCTTTATCCCTTACGTGGAAGGCAGAGCACCAAAGGCCGATAGAACCACATATATCCGATATAGTTGAGATGTACAATATCCTATAATAAGTCAAAACAATTTTGTTATATTCCCTCAAGATTCTTCATTCGAACTATCTAAATGTCTGTAGTCAATATACACCTATGTAATATGCACTGGTTTGGTTTTTTTCCGTGCATAGAAGTATTTAGGGCAACTACAGGAGGCGACTACTTGTCATGCAACATAGTGGACAGATTTTATTAAAGCATGATGCGCCTCCAGCTTTTTGTACACTTATGCTCATCTACCTACACGGTTATTTTTCTAGCGCCTTTTATTAGCAATTACTTCTTAAGCCCACCGAACAGGCCTTTAATATTATTAATAGCACGAGCCAACATTAGCGTAATCTACGAATACCCTCTTTACAACATAAAGTATACTTTCAATTCTTAAATCATACGGTTTAGCGTCTGTTGGTGTACCTAAGCAAGTGAAGTGGTAACGTTCCCATGGCAGATGCTGCTCGCCCCAATCAAGAGATCTTCTTTGATTGATTGTTGATTGTGAAGCTTACACGACGGATGCATTGAATAGGGCTTATTTCAACGCACGCTGCGCATTTCGAAATGCTTCGGAATAAGGCCGCGGTTAGAACAGGCGGTTTAATCCGTCGACGTTTTGTAAGCTCAATCAAAATACAGAAATAATCCAATGTAATCCTTACAGTTCTATTTAGATCCGTTGGTTGGTAGTTAAGCCTTGCATGTTTGTAATTTCCATTTTGTCTTACAAGGTAAGCATTGTAAGTTTCTCTCTCCATATGTAGAAAGGTGTGTGTCATTAAGCCGGTGGAATAATAAGGAATGTAAATAGTTTCAATGTGTCAGTCAGTAGCTACACATCAGAATACATAATACATACATGTTGTTACCAAAATGGGAAGCCAGAACTTCAGGATTATGAAGAAGATTGACATCCACGTTTAGCATAGCGGAAACAGATGTAGGTTTAACCTCAGAATAATGAAAAGAATTAACGTTCAACTATTGTTTTACAGCCAATTACAATACTAATCTTACGATTTATTCCAAATATGAAATTCTGTTCTGTATGAAAACAATTGAGGATCGAGGCAAAAAATCTGCCAAGATCGGTTATAGCGTTAGCGAATTTCGTATAAACAAGTCCAAACAGAATTAACGCCAGGTATGAAGTGTTCCTTACTCTCACGCTGCGCTCTTCCACGGGGTCAAAGCGGCGTCAACTCAACCTACTAATGGAGTTATTAGGCTGACCACATTTTTGGCCGCACAAAAACAAAAAATTTGACCCGCACTACATCGCCCGTGATTTCTTTGATAAACCCCGTTGTTATGTTAGTAACTTTTGATGACCACGTGAGATATTTTTTTTGAAAGAACTTGTATACCAAAATAACAACATAAATATTTGAGAAAACTGTGTACCTATAGGTACTCGAAAAGACGCGAATAAGTTAGAAATAAATAGCTACTAGCTGGTCTACATCAATGATACCTACTAATTGTACTCGAGTCTCTCTGCTGCCTCACGACAAAAAGGCTGAACAAATCTAGACGATTAGCAGAGTATCAATGGAAAGGAAAAAACTACATTTTGAATCGATAAAAGAACGTATAACATAACTACCATCTACATACAAGTAGTGGCACAGCGTAAACACAATATAAGTATTGATAGATACAGTTAAATCGTATATTTTCTCTAGAAAGAAGGTTAGCTTAACCTTGCACAAAAAAGTTTGGAATGTCTGTTCTGTCGTGTAGCAAAGCTATTGTTGTCCGGAAAGGAAGTGAAAAGGTCATTTGCAGTATATTTACTATGCAGCTAACTACTTAATTATCTTCGTCCTGTTAAAAATAAGCGTGATGGTGCACGAAACTTGAAAAAGTATTTTATTTTTTTAGTAGTCGTCTCGAATTCTTGAGTGAGAGAAATTATTAAGTTCAGCTCTTCTAAGCAATCACGTCTGTGTCCGAAAATCATTTTTCATTGCTTAGTATTCAATACTTATATACAAGCTGTTTCTCAAAGCCTAAACGATAAATAAATACATACAGGCATAACAATATCCTATACTACAAGGACAGTCAATTCGGCAGTTAACCTTTGATTAGGATTTGAGAAACTGGTAGTTTGCATTCTAAGTTAAAGTAATTTAACTTTAAGTTTACAGGATGATTAAACTATGTAACATTGTTTGGCATCGATGTTCGTTGTAGCAACACTCACAAAGTGGCGGCGGCGGCGCGGCGTGGCGTGGCGGTTGGAGGAATTTATTACATGACTTGACGAACGCGCGAAAATTAAAGCATTATTTGGAGCAAACTAGTCGGTGACGAACCTCTATGGATTCGATCGTGAAATAATGTAACCTTGTCTAAGGCCTACATCGTGAATTTAAATAAATTTACATATTATAATACCCAAGTTCGAATCGAATCGAATCGAAGTTTTTTACCAATACTTTTCTTATCCCAGCTTGGTGGAAGCTGGATGCAGTCAGAGCCTGATCGAGCGGCCCAAGGCTCCAGTTTGGGAGCTCCTCCAGAACAGGTCTCTTCAGGACATGAGTGTAGGCAGTGAAGAAGAGTCAGTGGTACAAATACAGCCACAAAAGATACGGCTTTCACTCAAACCAAGTAAGTATCGTCAAATGATATGTGGGTAGAGTCAATAGAAATCGCGCTGATTTGTTATCGATACTTTTACTTTTGTCAATGATTGTTAGTGTTAGATGTTGTGATTTTATTCAATGAATGATATTTCTCTCTATACTTTCAAGTTCATTATGTAGTAAATATTGTCTTAACTAAGTAAAATATATATTATGATGCCCATACAAGATATACCTATATGTTGAGTATGATAAGCCATTTTCGTTTAAGTTGTGAAAAATACATAATGTACTCGTATGTATAACATAATATTGATAAGTGTTGTAAACGTACCTATATACCTTCGCTCTACTAGTACTGCTACTAGTACTTTTCTGTTCTGATATTCATTTTCTTTCTTTCTAGGAGAAACAAGGAAGATCCGCTTCCAGTATAGACCAGCGAAGAACTACCCCTTGGACCTATACTACCTGATGGACCTGACCTGGTCTATGAAGGATGATAAGGAAACCCTCGTCTCCTTGCAGGATGACCTTCCTGATCTGCTGAAGAAGTTGACTGATAACTTTAGGTAAGCTTTTCGCTTAACATACCCCTTTTGTTATACCCTGTGTAACACATATTATATGGCACTTATAAATGTTTTTGGATGATTTTAAACTTTACTTATGATTTATTGAGATTTTACAGCAAATAAGAAAAGCCTTGTCTGGGTCTGCCGTAATTAACAAAAGCAAGTCTAAAACCTATATTCTTTTATTTAGATTAGGTTTCGGCTCATTCGCCGACAAGCCAGTAATGCCGTACACGAGTATGGACGTGAAGAGACGAGCAAACCCGTGTACCGTGGAGGAAGGCAGCTGTGAGAGCACCTATAGCTTCCGGCATCATCTCTCACTTACTAATCAGGTATTTTAATTTTTTTATTTTAAAACTAGTGGACGCCCGCGACTCCGTCCGCGTGGACTACAGAAAAAACAAAATGTCGAAATTATCTGGGATAAAAACATTTTTTTCCGGGATAAAAAGTAGCCTATATGTTAAGTGGGACCTGTCACAATATATTATTGAAAACTGCATCAAAATCGGTTCAGCCGTTTCTGAGATTAGCGTGCACAAACGCACAGACAAACCGACAAACAGACAAAAATTTTAAAAATCATTATTTTGGATTGATAAAGGTCTCCTATAATATTTTTTCTCATATATCTTCCATGTACAGACGGCGATCCGTTACATTTTTATTATATGTAAAGATAGATGTTTTTAACCTAAAACTTTTCACATCAAACATATTCTGTGCTGATGCGAGGCTTTATTAGAATACATCAGATGCGTCTCCCTTCGTGTATGACGTAAGTGTCGACTGGGGCGTTCTCTCAGGCGATGAGCATACAGGGTGTTTTTTCGGTGCCACCCTTAACGAAGGGTACGTACTCTATACATCTATTAAAGTAAGTTTATGCCAAAAAAAATGGTGAGAAACGATGTAATTTTTTTTAAAAATATTTTTTATTACTTGATTGGGCAAAATATATAGTGTCCAGTGTTTATGCTAGTTTTTTCATAGACAGATATTAATTATTTCTTGTGAAAAAATCTTGCTAGATGCGTCAATGTGCATTTATGCAGAAAAACGCAGTCTATTTACTCAACTTTGGACCCTAATATCTTGGGAACCAGACACTTCCCAGGCTTCTATGGAGAAAAATGATCGTGATGATGAGGAGATTCCGTAGTTTTCGGGAACATTGACGATCAAAAATCATTCTGTATATTGATTTGTCACAAATATTTTTTCATCTAGCTCCCTTCGCTATGCTAGATTTGGCTGTAGATAACCTTAGTGGTCCTGAAATTCTGACTACCCCATTTTCAGAGAACAGCCATAGTGTATATGTATGTATCTATCTTTCTCAATAGTGGCATTGTTCCTTGAATGTGTGGTCGGAAAATTTATGATAAACTGATATTATACAGGATGTATTAAGCGAAAAGCTTAAGTTATGTAAATAGTTCTCTATAGATAACCTATTTCCAAAATTTGAGACTCGAAATCACATGTTTATTTTTCAGATAGTATGGAGAATTCCTACACAACTCAGGAATGTTCATACAATCTTGAAAAATAAACATGTGATTTCGAGTCTCAAATTTTGGAAATAGGTTATCTATAGAGGATACTATCCTCAGTGAATTCATGGGTAATGGAGCAGAAATGCAGTTCTGTTTTCTTGTTCATACTCATGACGTCACGTACAGTAATAATGGTTATTTTATTATTACGTCATCAACATAAACAGCGGGGGCTACATCAATGACGCAGTGTGAATTTCCTTGACCTATATTCCGTTTTCTTTATTACGCAGTGAAGATCTCTAGGTAAACATGCAAAATTATAAGACAGGATAACAATACATACCATCTAAAACTATTTCCTCACCCCATCACGATAATTATTAATTAGAAGGTATGTTATCCTTAGAAACGTCGCCTAACCAAGAAGGTCCGGCTAAAATAATCTAGGCAGAATAAGCAATAGGTATAGGAGATTTATTTTAGATTTTTTTAAAAATATTATTCTCTCTCAAGTAAACAAGACACTAAATACAGAGAATTTTACAGGATACTCTATAGTAAAATAGTTTCAGAAAGACATCCACCATGGTTAAAGGATCTAATATTTCTAACTCGAATTTATGTTAGTTACCCCTTAAGCTCATCATCAGTTCACACTTATGGATATCTTAATATGAGACTAAGTTGATGTGTTGTGTAGTGTGTGAATATATTTATTGTGTGAATATACAGGATGTTTTTTCGTTGCCACCCTTAAATAAGGGTACGTACTCTATACATCAAATAAAATAAGTTTATGCAAAAAAAATGCTGGGAAACGATGTAATTAAAAAAAATAATAATAATAATGATCGGGCGAAATTTATAGTGTCCAGTGTTTATGCTAGTTTTTTAATAAACAGATATTAATTATTTTTCGTGAAAAAATCTTGCTACGCGCGTCAATGTGCATTTATGCAGAAAAACGCAGTCTATTTACTCAATATTGGGTCCTTATCTTGGGAACCAGACACTTCCCAGGTATGCTTCCATGGAGAAAAATGATGGTGATGATGAGGACATTCCGTAGTTTTCGGGAACGTTGACGACCAAAAATCATCCTGTATTCTGTGAATATATTTATTATGGATATGTCACTCATTGTACCTTTTTTTTTCGTGGGGGAATCCAGTGGAAGATGGAAAGGGGCCGGGGAATACCTACTAAACCCCCACAGTGTCCTCTCCGCCGCTTTGCACGGGGTCGTGGGACGACCGAAGCATTCTACCTTAGACCCCTAGCTGCGGCCTGTCCGCCCCACCTGGGCGGACCCTCCTCGGGGCGCTCTGCAGCGCCCCAGGGCGCCTGGCGCCCTATCATCTCGCGGCGCGTGGGACGACAGGCACGCGCCAAGCCTAACCTAACTGTTTCCAGGTAGACGAGTTTATAAAGAAGGTAAACAGCAGTTCAGTGACAGCCAACTTAGACAACGCCGAGGCGCAGCTAGACGCCCTCGTCCAGGCCATAACCTGCGGAGACAGGATCGGGTGGAAAGCCACCAGTCGGAAGATTATCATCCTGCTGTCTGACGGGTCGTTGCATACTGCTGGCGATGGACTGCTTGGTTAGTATGCCGCTATGGTAGCATTTTCTAAATGACTTTGAATTTAACATGATCAGAGTGGATATTATTATATACGTTATCTCGGTGGAATCTGATCACGCGATCGGATTCTACTTTCATTGATTTGATTTGATGCGAATCTGATATCGTGATCAGAGTGTACCCAAAACGATGATCAGTTTCCACTCACAACGGGTCATATGATCAGAGTGGATTAACCCCTCTGGACAGGTTGATGGTAACGTGTGTCCATATGCTCTATAATTACAGGGTTTAGTACAAGTATTTAAGTGTAATGCTATAAAAAAGGTCACTTTAACGAACTTGTCCACAAAATTTGAGACATAGTCTCCAAGTTTATTCTGCATGAATGTACCTATACTACTTTTCTCATTACTCGCAGTAGTTTTCAATATTTCAATATTTGTTTTCGTGTCACCAATTTTGTAGACAGGTCCTCTGTAGTGGGCTATTTCCATAACCTTTTGCTTATTATACCTCTTTTGTCACACCATATACCTAATTCTTTGCTCTTTTGCAGGTGGTGCCATTAAAAGGAACGATTTACAATGCCACCTTGACGAAAATGGATACCACTCGTCTGCAGGAATATATGACTATCCATCCATAAGTCAGGTGTACAGGCTTTTAGATAAGTATAAGGTAATTTTCATATTTTACAGTTTTAATAGGTCACCTATAAAAATCAACTTATAGCGAAATTATTTGGATGTCCCTGTCTTGATATTCTAGTCCCTTCTTTTAACTGATTGTTCGCTGACAAACGCTTTTTGCGTGGCTTAAATATATTTTTTTACGATCTAGGAAAGACCGTAATCTTATGAACTTCTTTTTCAGGTAAACGTAATATTCGCCGTAACGGAGTCCGTCAAACAAATCTACGACAGCATACATCAGCTGCTAGAAGACTTCACATACGTAGCTCGCCTAGAGAGCGATAGTTCTAATATTTTGAAACTAGTCAAAACTGGATACGACGATATCGTTAGTGTAGTCGACTTCACAGACGATTCGGAGTCCGGACCTGTTAAAGTGAAGTATTTTACTGATTGCGGAGTGAAAGGGGGCTCGCTCATTGAGACTACTAGGTGTACGGGAGTCGAATACGGAATGACACTTAACTATGAGGCTCATGTCACGTTAGATGGGTGTCCCGCGATCAAACAGGTGAGTTTGTTACAATCGATTAGGTACTTATTCACTCGGATGATGAATATTCAATGAAGATTATGTGCATTCAATCTTCAGACTATTATTAATGCTCAATCAATTTGATTTGTTGGAGTCGTGTTTCTTTTTGAGCTATGTGGTAATACAATCTATGAATACATCGTTTATAAGCAGTCATATGAGCCATTTTAGGAGCATTCTTATATGATCCCAGTACCTATATAATAATTTTCAGGCAAACCAAACCATCCACATATCGGAGAGTCAGCTCGGGCAGGACTCCTTGACCCTGGAGGTGGATATCCAGTGCAGCTGTGACTGTGAGAACAATGTCGGAGACAACCCTATTCACGTCAACTGTCCTCTTAACTCCCTCTCTGTTTGTGGCGTCTGTCAGTGTAAGAAAGGATGGTAAGTAATTTCAGAAGTGCTACCAGGCTTTGCGTATTATTACATCAGCAGGCTGATGGCGGGTGTATCTTGCAAAAGTAAAGCAATAGTAATGCGACAGCAAAAGATATTAAACAATTCTTGTTATCGCTATAGGTAAGGCGGGGGCAGACTGAGACTTGTCTGTACGTACTGCATAGTGACGCAAAAAATTGCTGCAAAAATGTGACGCAAGAAATGATATGTATCTACTTACCTATGTATGTATGTACTACATTCTAAAGTTGGTTGGTTCTTCTAGGTCGGGACCCAAATGCGATTGTTCAATGAAAGACGAAGAAGCATCAGCGGCTCTGATGGCGCAGTGCTGGGAGCCCAACTCCACCAAGACCGCGTGCTCCGGCGCAGGCGACTGCATCTGCGGGGACTGCCAGTGCGACCGCGGGTACAGCGGGAAGTACTGCCAGTGTAAAGACTGCGAGAAGAGTATGTAAGTGTCCGCTTTGAATATAGTGGTCTCATCTTAAGGAAATCAATAGAAGAGACTGCATGCTCCGACGCCGGCGACTGCATCTGCGGGGACTGCCCGTGCGACCGCGGGTATAGCGGGAAGTACTGCTAGTGTAAAGACTGCGAGAAGAGTAAGTGTCTGCTTCGGGAATACAGTGATCTCATCTTGCTAAAAGAAATCATTAGGAGGAACTCTTAATAGCAAACTCTGCTTTAGTAAGAAGTGCCTGTTGGAATAAGGGTTTTATTTTCATTATCCATGCTGGCAGATCCTTGAGGTCGTTGAGATATTTGGTTTTGCAAAAAAGGGTAGGCTGATACCCATCATCAGGTTATATTTAATATAAATTACTGAGTTTTTAGGATTCAGCAGCACGGCCATTAAGCTTTGAGTCTCTGACTACTCATCAACTGTTAATTACTACGTTTAGTCATACCTCTAAGAAATATGGGCATTACAGGCCTTTCCTGCTAACCTTCTATAATAATAATATGATACCATAAATGTTTATTACGTAATTCTAGTGAAAATGGCTTGCCCTGCGGCGGCGTGGGTCGCGGCGTGTGCGTGTGTGGCACATGCGCGTGCGCAGCCGGCTTCAGCGGCGTGGCGTGCGACTGCGTGGAGCGGGATGACCTGTGTGTGGCGCCCGCGGGGAAAGAAGTCTGTTCCGGGCATGGGGAGTGCGCATGTGGTTAGTTTATCTATACAGGGTGTTTTTACGTTGCCACCCTTAACGAAGGGTACGTATTCTATACATCAAATAAAGTAAGTTTATGCCAAAAAAATGCTGGGAAAAGATGTAAATTTTTTTGAAGAAAAAAAATGTATTACTTGATCGGGCGAAATTTATAAACACTGGAGTTTATGCTAGTTTTTTCATTGACAGATATTAATTATTTTTTGTCAAAAATTTTCCTACGCGCGACTTTGTGCATATTTACTTAATTTTGGACCCTAATATCTTGGGAACCAGACACTTCCCAGGTATGCTTCCATGGAGAAAAATGATCGTGATGATGAGGAGATTCCGTAGTTTTCGGGAACGTTGACGACCAAAAATCATCCTGTAGATCTTGCTAATAACTATAATGCGAAAATAGGTAAATGAATTATGATAAATGATTAAGACACCGTTTGGAAATTCAGATATATAATTTGGTGTTTGCCCGCCATCACGGCAACCTCTGCTGACCCTCAAATCTGACCATTAGCCTAATCTTGGTTAATAAGGCTGAGGATGCCACGGGTGTATATTAACAAATCATTAGTAGGTATACTCTGAACTCTCAATCCAACATACGTTATCCCCTTAACATTACTTAATTACTCAGATGACGGTATTCTGGAGTCTTTCGAATTTCTGATTAGATGACTTTCTATACACGATGTAGGTAACTTAATAGCCCACTATAAATAAATAATTTATCCACAAACGACACTCAAAATCACATGTGTGTCCCGAAATGGGATAACCAGAGCAGCAGGATCATAGATCCCAAAGTCACTTTTAACTTACCGGGGACATATTTAAACATATATGTTTACACACTATGTGTAAACAGGATTGAAAGGAAATCCTTTCTTTCAGGGCGATGTCAATGCTCCGAAATATCA
Organism: Carposina sasakii; assembly: GCA_014607495.2. Lineage (NCBI taxonomy): Eukaryota > Metazoa > Arthropoda > Insecta > Lepidoptera > Carposinidae > Carposina > Carposina sasakii. The sequence continues at coordinate 5,046,706 of CP053164.1, forward strand.
GAAGGTGGTCCCCGGTACACCGGCATGTTCTGCGAAACGTGTGCCACCTGCGAGAACCCACTCTGCGCAAACGCAGAGCCGTGTGTGGAATGCTACCTCAGCAGGAACTGTACCGATCTGTGCACCATACTGGATATCAACTACAAAGTTATTGAGAGGCTCAATGATACAGGTAAGAGACAGAATGTAATGCTGGCTTCCCACGGTACGTGATATTGCGGACGGACGCGGACCAACTCGCACCGACACACCGTGGGAAGAGTATCGTCCATGGTAATGCAAACATGTCCGTTACGTATTAACAAGGATAAGTTAACATGCCTGTCTGTCCGTAGTTGTCGGCCGTGCGCGATGATCCGCAATATCACGCCAGCATTAGAGTTACCTGTAGCTTGTAGTGTGGGTACAGTATCACATAGTAGGTAATAGACAGTATGGCAACCTATGCTTATACCAAAGATATAGATCTACTTCTACATAATAACCGACTGCAATCCCATGAAAAAGAGCAATTTCAAGTCTACGGGGCTGATGGTCACTTCAGATAGGCATGTGGTTTTATTATTACAAAATCTGTACCGGTTTAATCTAGGTTAATATTGTGTGGCCGTATTATATATGAAAGTGTGTTTAAACGAATTATGTGTCATTAATCTTCATTTAACCGCAGAATTGTGGTTTTAAAATGCTCCATTAAAAATTTCTTCGCATGGAGAAAATTATGTGTTGATGCCTACTGACTGACCACCACATATTCTAATTTTAGTTCGAGTTAATACTATATTATAGGTACTAATTATAATATACTACTAGTAATAGTACCTACTTAGTGTAGTAGGATTACGTTACGTTACGTTAATTAAGTGGACGCCTTATTCACGTAATGCCGACTTTTATAAAGTCCTTCCGTGAGCTGGATAGCGTCCTTGCAACAATCACGAGAGTGTTAAGTTCACACTTGGTCTCAACTATTGACTAAAAATAGGTACACAATAATACAGGACGCAGAGAATAGTAATTTGACTTTGGAACAATAGGTGAATGTTACCCTCCATCTTGTTTCAGACCTCACCAAGCCCACAGACATCACATGCGTGCTGCGACGAGTAGAAGATGACCAGGACTGCGAATACCGCTACACATACTCTTACAACTCCTCCCAGGCCATGGAAATAGTGGTCAGGTCTCGAGAATGTGGCACCACCACTAGTGCTATGACGAGCTTTCTAGTCACTCTTATATGCGTATTGTTAGGGGGTATGGTAGGGATTATGATCTTCAAAAGCGCTCAAATAGTGTCCGATAGGAGAGCATACGCGAAATTTCTTCAAGAGGCGGAGGAAAGTAAGTTAGGTGTTCAGCAAATGAATCCTTTGTACATTAGTCCTATATCGGAGTTCAGGATGCCTGATTCGTTCCCTAGAGATAGGCATGATTGAGATTCTTTATTTGTTGTTTTGAATATTACTACATTTACTATGAAAGTTTAAATAAAATTCGGCTCAATGTCTTTTTATTCAAAGAAATATTTTAAAAAAATCTAGTGTCTTCACCACTCAATTTGTAATTTTTGACTGTTTTCATTATATCTATGTATTTACATTTACCTACCTACACAAATAATATTATTGTTGTACATATTTAATAATATATTACTTTATCGTTAACAAACAAGCAGTTAGTGTGGTATTTAAATTCAGTTTTATTTTAATTGATACGAGTATTAAGCGTACCTAGTATTCAGTTGACTTTGATATTATTTATAAAAGTATTTCTACTACTTTACTCCAAGAACACGCATAATATGTAATGTTTGTTATATTAATTTATTTTGATAAATCCTCATATTACGGACCCAATATGATGTAGAGACGCCTAAATATTTAACCTAGCAATGATTTGTAAATACATGAATACAGCATAGGTGCAAGGTAGGTACAACCTAGTTGGTTTTAGCTCTTCTACGTATTCATTCTTATAATAAAATTGCTAGTCTCCTTGTTCTTAGTTTTATCATTTAGTTTTGGTCGTTTTTATTGATAACTTAATAAGTAGCTATTATTAAACATTAACGTCTTTTTACCCTACTTTAAGTATTAAGTTAGTATGTTGTAATTTTATTATAAAAACAGTCAGCTATTCAAGTATTTATTACATTTATTTCAATTTTAAAATAATTTAATAAATTACTACGCGCAATCATTTTGCTGTCATAATGTCGTTTTTTATAAGCAATATAAAGAGGCTTTTAGATATTTCTTATAACTTTTACGCATACACAGAGCAATTATTTATCAGAGCAATGCTCAATATTATCTATGTATTTCTTTTCTAGTTCCTATAATAAAATAAGTACAAATTACTTCAAGTGTTGAATAGTGGTAAACCTTATTAAATAAAACAGGTTTTCAATTCAATCATATTTTTATTTCTCTTTTTCATTACTTATAAAAATACTTTCTGTATCCTATGAAATTGAAGACCATGAAGGTAATGTAAATCACAGTGTAATCAAAAAAGTAGTTTATTACATAAATTGATGCGTTTCGTATAAAGACGAACTACTTGTTTAATTTGACTATGGTTAAATTCTATAAACCTGTCCATGAAAAGTATTTTTACTTATATACAAGAGGTATATGACTGTATAAAGATATACAAAGTGATATAAATACACTATACAAATCCATAACAATATACAAATTCTAAAACCGAAACCATATTTTGAAAACACACATTACCAGATTACAATACTTTATCTCGAGGGTACGACTAATATTGTTTTTCGTTACAATCATAAACAATGGGAGAGGAAGGTAGCCCAGAAGAGGTATGACATTGGTCAGTCTGATACACTTTTACAGCTTTCTCTTTGGGCTTTCTTCTCCTATGACATGTCAATTCCTTGTTACCTAATGTGGATAAAACCATAGAGTATCTACAACATAAGTTATAGAGCGCGCCTTTCTATATACGGAGGTATAAACCGTTAGATCAGTCAATAATCTTATGGCCATATATGGGTGTTTTTTTGTGGCCACCATTAACGAAGAATAATACAAGGGCTATACATCAAATAAAGTAAGTTTATGCCAAAAAAATGCTGGGATTTTTTTAATATTTCTTTTTTGATTTTTTTTTTAAATTACTTGACCGGGTGAAATTTATAGTATCTAGTGTTTATGTTAGTTTTTTTATAGACAGATATTAATTATTTCTCGTGAAAAAATCTTGCTACGCGCGTCTATGTGCATTTATGCAGAAAAACGCAGTCTATTTACTCAACTTTGGACCCTAATATTTTGGAAACCAGACACTTCCCATGTATGCTTTCATGGAGAAAAATGATCGTGATGATTAGGAGATTCCGTAGTTTTCGGGAACGTTGACGACCAAAAATCACCCTATAACTAACGGCCAATTTTAATACTAGAGATCATAAAGAATCTCGGATTTTTTAATTCCAAATTTAAAATTTTGTATGAAAACAATGAAATATTCATTATGAAATATGCAAAAAATCTCTTCAAGATCGATTTAAATTGGCTGTAAGTAATACTGGCGCTCTATAGCTTACGCTCTATGGGATTAAACATCTCTTTGAGAGCAGATGGGTACCTATTATCCAATCTAATTTTGCTCATTTCAGTAACAAAATCAATGGTTACGTTGTCTTTACTCATAATTACAACTTACTTACTAACTTAGAATTACATTGGAAGTAATAATACAAAACGTACAACAAACCCGTTTAATTGTTAAATAATTCAACAACTTAAACTCGTAGACCTTAAAGGACTCATCAATTAGAGAGTGCATTTGACGTGCGGTAAGGCGTTATAGTTTTACGCTAAATGTCGCGTATTTGCAGCGCGATATAATAAAATATAACGCGACGCACGCGACGTAATAACGCTGCGTCGGAGCGGAGCGTACACGCTTTATGACCGGCAGTTGATTGGTTTGATTACGTATTTTGCAAAAGCAGAAGCGATAGCGGAAATTGTACAAAATTGTTCGCTGATTGTTTGTCAAATTCGTATTACGTAAAATGAATTTTCGCTATCGCGCTGCTTCGACGCTATGACTACGCGGTAGGCTGGAGCGTTGAAGCGTCATAGCGCGTTATTTGCTCTCTATTTGACCAGGCCTTAGCTAGGTGAATATAAATTGAGCAATTTTTCATGTGTCTTTCGAACTATAAAACAAAAACAAAACAATAAACCTTTTCTATATTACAAAACCATTCCCAAGTCCCAACTTAAGTTTTGGATACAAATTTGTACACTTTGTAAGTGTACTTAGGTTTAAACTCAATTCACATGACAATGTATTTAGTTAAGATTATTAACTAAAGGTAAAATCAAAGAAGGAATGTATCTTATTTAAAAAAAATGTTTTTATTGAATCCAGAACCTCTCGAATAGCATTTCATTTTTATTTAAGGTGAATTATATATATGATGGAAAATTGGATTTAATCTATACATGGCATGAGCACGTAGAATTGAGTTTATTACCTATCTTGTAATTGTAACAGTGGTTCGTTTCACAAGGGTGGACCCTTGGGTGAACCTAACCAAAATATACAAAATGTACACCTAATTATGTATGTATATATCACTTTATCGCTCTATCATATAGGATCTGCTCTATGGAAGTTATCAAATTCATATTATCGATTTTAATCATATTAAAGTTCTTATTCAAGACTATCGAAAATATCAGAGGAAAAGTTGAGAGATACTTAGGAAACTTATTTTTGTCTCCATCGATATAAATATTTTCTTTTTAATTTCGATAAAGTTTTATGATGAAACTGTACATGCCTCCGGCCAGTTTCTCTAGGGCATGTCAATGCTAATTCACGATAATAATGAATCTGGCGAACTCGAGCTTTAGTATCTTAAAAGACAGTTTAATCGACGGTCAACAGTTAAATTGGTAAACTTCCGAGAAAGCGGCGCGATGGTGCTTAAACAATCGTATACAAAACAATATGAGCGAAATATAAGATCTTTTACAATCTCCAAGTCGATTTATTAAACATTACCGTATAAGCTTGAATTAAATTATAACAAATCACGCTCTATTTATTTTCTAACGTGATTTTATGATGCTGCTGCTGTCGGTACAGAGTTGTGTATAAATTGAAATGAGTTTCTACTAATTAATTGCATATAATGATTTTAATTGGTAACTTTGAATGTGATACTTAGTTACATTGTTTTTATTATTTCCTCCATAGTAAATAGATAGAGTAGAGTAAACCCAACAAATTTTGATGTTTTAGACAGTTTCTATAATTTAGTAAGTACTTCGAGTACTATAAACTTGATTTTCTGATTAATCAACTTGTACTTATTTTCGAAAGTCTTGCATTCAAATTCTAAAAGTTACTTTTTAAGTACATACTTTAAAAACAATAACAATTTTATAAAATTCTCGAATATGCAGGCACCTTTCAAATATTTTTAATCCCCTAATATAAATTTCGCTATACATAATAGGCACTTATTTTAAAATCAATTATGTATCCTACACGGTAGATCTGCCCCCTGATTACGTAAAAGCACAGAGACTCTCAATTATCGCGATCGCGCGACTTCGGCTTTGCGTAATCTTTTACGTAATCAGGGGTCCGAATGGACCGCGATATTATAACTACATTTGTTTGGTTAATTAATGTCTTAAATTTTGTAACGCTAACGATAGATAAAGATCTAATGATCCATCTTAGTTTTCGATTTGATTTCCCCCGACGATAGATTTGTCTATTGTCCCTTAGATATACATACTTTACCTAGATATAATACTAAACTGTATATTTATATCCCATTAAAAAGTCTTGATTTCTGATCAACTTTCCTACTATTTTGTAGTAATCTGATATCATGGGTCCATTTACAAATTTTATGTAGGTACCAGTTAGCTCAAATCTATTTATTATAATTATCTTAGTCAGACACCAGCACGACCTTCCTCAAATAACAATGATCACTCTTTACACCATTAAATTAATATGACTCCTTTACACAATAGCCTACATTGTTCCATTCGGCTCGATCATGACTGTCCATAATGCGTGTCGAAAATCGACATCTATGCGATTATATGGACGGATAAATGCCTCATAAACAGACGATTACAGCTTATGCTCTCTGAATAATCATATTCACTATTTCGTATGCGTTTCAAGGCTTTACCATAAGCAGACATTTTACTACATTTTAATCCACAGGCACAGCCAAAAAAAATGTCTTCTGAAGAGGCACCGTCCATGATAAAAGTCACCATAGACCAGGTGACTTTTAACTATGCAGCCGTTGTTCCTTTTTTGCCACATGTCACAAGTTGGTAGGTTTGTACTCCGAAGGTTTCATGTTGGCAACCATCGTAGGCCATTGTGTAGAGTAGCCAATATTTACACTAGGATCAAACATGACGATCGTGTCGCGCTGGAGGAATCAGTTGCATCGGTCGCGAATCTGGCTTTTCGAGCTGTTTCGCTTCCAGCGGCGCGGAAGCGGCAGCGGCAGCGGGAGCGGGAGCGTGCCGTTGTGGAGACGCGTCAGGGATTAGATTTCGAATGAATACGGAGATGCTTGGCCATGGGACCAACCTGAAAAATAGACGTAATTTAGTTAAGGCGGTGTGATCAGACAAAAGAGGCATTTTAGAATCGATTTTTTAAATACTTGTCCGATTACCACAGCTCTAATTTTTTTATATGTTATTATTTAAATCTTTATCAAGTTTGTGGCCAACGTGGAAACTCAATTACTTAAAAAATTCTCGATAGAATTTCGATTTGAAAATTACCTTTTTTACGTTTTTATAAGCGAAATATCTTGAAAACTACTGTGAATATCAACACGAAACCTGCATAGTTGTATAGCGCTTTATCAGATCTAGTTTATGGCCAAAGTACATTTTTTGTAAATTTTGTAGATAATTAACAATTAATAAAAAACACATCTACAACTACGCTGTGTTCTAATCCTTGCACTGGCCAGTCTCGCTCGGAACATTCAGTACCGCCGTGACCACTGTCAACGCCGGTTCTGTGCTTGTTTTTTCGCGCGCAAATACATAATATAAAATACTATATTTATTTAGTAAGCAGACTTGGGAAATCGTAGTGTAACAAAAGTTAAAAAAGAGAGACCTTACGTAAAAAAGACTTACGTAGAAAACGTTAAATACCTACCTACATAGATACTTTATAGTATGTTTTAGATTGTACTAGCGCCCGCCCACGGCTTTGCCCGCGTGAGAGTGCCTTACTCCCGTGCGAAGCCGAGGCGGGTCCCTAGTTACATTATAAACCTTCATTGTGAATCACTCTATCTATTAAAAAAACCGCATCAAAAAAATCCGTTCCCTAGTTTGAAAGATCTAAGCATACATAGGGACAGACATCAGAAAGCGACTTTGTTTTATAATATGTAGTGATTTCGTATTTAAAAATGATATTCATAAGTAGGTAATTATGTTACATGTCTATTTTACCATTTCTATGACCTAGTATAATTTTATGTATCTACTTAGTTTTTTTTAGATCCACAAAATCCCGGGAAAAAAATCCGGGATTTTTTCGAACATTTTGTGCAAAAGTTTACGTGTGTTAGTTAGTATAGTCCTCTTTATGACATTAAACTGCAAATAACTTAGTATCAATAGCAAATATAACAAGTAGCAGTATATACAGGGTGTAACAAAAAGGGTATGGTAAGCGAAATACTATAAAAACAACCCACTGTAGATAACATATCCCGAAATTTTTAGACTAGAAATCGCATGTTTATTTTTCAAGATTGTATGTTCATAATATTCCCGAGTGGGTTAGGTGTTCTCCATACTATCTGGACAAATAAATATGTGATTTTTAATCTCAAATTTTGGTGATAAGTTCTTTATAGTGGGTTATATTCATAGCTTTTCGGTTAACATACCCCTTTTGTTACACCCTCTATATACACCACTTTGGGGGATAATGGGCGTGACTATTATGTATATATGTATATGATTTCAAATTGTTTCGAACATAAATCCCTAAGTTGCCCGCGAATCCCTAGCTGTCCCGCGACTTCGTCCGCGTGAAATAGTGACTTTCGGCAGCATTTTAAATTTTTTAGGCTAATTATTTTGCAAGTAAAACACATGTACATTAAAATAAGTTATTAAGCTTATTTGAGTACATTTTTATATGCAACGTTTTTAGTACTTTTACGATTTTTAAAAGAGCTATTTGTTGCATATTGTCCTGCTTGATAATCATTATGAAGTTGTACTCGCATATTTGTAGTGAGACAAAACTTTTAAAAATGACGTAAATTCCATACAAACATTCATCCCCTATTTCAACCCCTTACATTCCTTTTTTGCATATGGCGCGCAGTGCTTGGCAAGTTTCTTACTTAATTCTCTGTATTGTTCTGTTCTATATTTTTATTTTCTGAGCCCTAAGCTTTTTTCCGATGTCATCACACAAAATTTTTCACCCCCTATTTTTAGCCCCTTTAGGGTATTCTTTTACAAACTTTGAATGTCGTATTTATTTATATCTAATGAAAAGCCTAAAAAATAAGTTTTAAGCTTCTAGCTTAAAAAATGACGTAATTTCCATACAAACTTTCATGCACTATTTCAACACCTTACATCTCTTTTTTGCATTAAAAAGTAGCCGGTTCAGTAGTTTAGGCGTGATTGCGTAACTCAAAGACAGACAGAGTTACTTTCGCATTTATAATCCGAAGGAAGAATTTGAAGATCATACTTTAATACCACTTTGGGGTAGAAGAGTTATAAATAATAATGTGTATTATCCAGCAACTGCAACCTATAACCAATCATAGTTATTTAGGAGATATTTTTTAATTGCACATCAAATAAATAATCGCCCATCAATTTAATCTCATCTTTTATATACTTTAAATGTATTAAACTATATAAAAGCATTAATCAAAGTATAAATACATACATATAATCACGCCTTTATCCCTTACGGGGTAGGCAGAGTACCAAGGGCCGATAGAACCACATGGTGCCACTTCTGACCAATTTTGAGGGTATAGTTGAGATATACAAGTTCGGTTAGTAGTGACAGATGGTCAGCCCATCGCCTACAAAATATCAAGACCCTTTTGTTCCTCTACTGACTTGTACAGTATGCCCTTTATATGTATACTTTATTACAGCAATTAAATTATTTTAGTACAAATAAACTCAATGTTTTACAAAACAACTACAGCAGATAATTCGAAAATACATAATATCAGCCCAACATAAACTGTTTTCCTCGAAGCAAGACAAATGAATACCTTTTGGTACAAAAATACTACAATCTCATCATAAATACTGACTGCACATCAAATTAACCTTAGCGCACAACTAGTATAAGACGAATGACGTTTTGTCGGTGTAACAGTTCCCTTTTTAAACAATGATAAAAATAATAAGTTAGATTAGGTTAGAGTATGACAAACAACGCACGAGCCGAGCGAGCGGAACGAACGTGCCGCGGCAGCTGCCGGTGAAGTTTCAGAATCGAATTGATGAAACGATATTTTAGTGTTGATCTCACTCATTATGTTATGTTTTGTTTATTTAATTCGGCCTTAGAAAATGGCTTTAAAACAAAAATTTTACCAATAGACGATTTAAAAAAAAACAGTTACGCTCAAAACGTTCAAAAACCTGATCAAGCCTAATAGAGAGTCACAAGTGATCCAAAAAACAGCTATGTATCACACAATAACCAATAAGCCCATTTAACTAGTCGATATCGCCCGATACAATTGACGCGGAAAACAAACATTAGGTACGGATAATCAAAATAAAAATGCATTTCCTGCGAGTTATAATTTTGTCGTGTAACTCAACCCTATAGCACTTGTTCAGCATTCCAGTATTTGCCTGGCTGTCACCTACACGCTGTAAATTTTTTAATTATATTTATAATTTACGCAGTAAGCAACCCAGTTACAAAATTGATTATACAGGAAAGAAATTTAAATCCCGGCAATTAATCCCGAATTCAACCAGAACACGGATGGCGACAGAATAAGGACGTCCGCGGCAGATTGCACTGGTTGCGGGGGGCGCCCCGCAGTTACGTCTACCTCAACCCCCTCAAATACCTAAAATTCGTCTATTGGAGCGCCTTAAGTTCTTATTATACGCTGTGTTCTCAAAATGGAGTAGCTAGAACTGCAGGATCACGAAGGAGTTCCCACAGCAACATTTAGCGTAGCCAGAAGTAAAGTAAAGTGACAAGTTACTAGCTCATCGCCTAAAGCAGAGGTTTGCAAACTTATTTCGTCTAACGCCCACTTTGAAAATCAGTAGCGCCCCCCATTTTTATTTCACCTTAAAAATGTCAATAGCATATTAGTTGCGCTATTTTTTTCTGGGCCTTAACTGCCCCTCTCTAGGCCTCCAACGCCCACGAGGGGGCGTTATCGCCCACTTTAGGAAAGACTGGCCTAAAGGAACGGTCCAGAATTCCTTAGTCGACTCTTACAACATGTACGGAATGGGATATGGGTTATAATTTCGATTTCTTTTTGGAGTTACGATATGTAATACATTATGTAGCCTCTGCGCATTATATTTATTATAGTATGGTATAATATTATTTTATACTCCTAATTAATAACAGGACATAAACAATTTATTACTAAGAAATAAGAATCTATAATAAACAGGAGACCTTGCATCAACTCTAAAAAACATTACCTATACAAGATGACTTCATGCATATTTATAGATAAACTTTAAGTTAGGCATATTCCATCAAAGTAACAAATTACTTGCAAAGGCATAATGAAATATGCCTGATAGTAGGTATAAAAATATCGATGTGTCCTAATTTGGTTTAACGCTTGCAGTGGTAAATTTTCCCTTGAGGGGACTTGTATTTGTTGGTTTTCTGGTGCCTTTTAACAATAATTACAAATTTTTTTTCTTTGTAAAAAAAAGTTCTGTTGTTTTCGCCTTAGAATCTTGGTCTAGTCAGCATATCAATATTTGCTTGGCTGTGTGTGTGTGAGTCCCCGTATACACATGGATGTTTTTCCAATTTGCCATAACTAAGGAAGGAGATCTCACAGCCACGTATAGCATACCAGGCAATATGAATTCACAAAATGTTAATTAGCTGGAAGAAATCTCTGTCAGAGATAAGCTCGGCTTTCTATGTGTACAATAATATGAATGAATCTGAGAGAACGCCCCTGACTTCCTTAGTCGACTCTTACGAAGTGCACGAAAATAGATGCAGCTGATGTATTCTACTGAAGCCCTGCATCAGCACAAGATTATTATACAATTACTTATAGTGGGCATAATTACCATTTTATCGGCATAATGAGTCGGAAGTATCCGGGCAGCACGGCTAGGTACTCATTGGTGCGGATCGCATACACCACGCGATCGGCCACGTCGTTCGAGTTCAGCTGAGGGACCCATCTAAAAATTGAAAAAACAACCATTTAAATATGAGCTTACCTTTATATCTTGTATGGAACATAATATGTACTTATGTATATTCCATGCATATGAAAGACCAGTTAAGTTATTAGCTTGTAGAAAGTGTAGAGTTTCCCACTGTTGGGCAAAGACTTCCCTATTCTTAGACCACACCTCACAGTTATTACTATCATAGGATTGGACTATACATAGGCATCATTACTCATGGTGAACACTTGTATAGAGCATTTATGCTGAAAAAATATAATCACAAATTAGCACAATTTTTGTAAAAATGTAAATTAGGGTAGCCTGTAGAAAGATGTAACCAATACGAATAATGATGGCTCTCTATTGGAGAAAACGTTTTGATGACGAACCTGTACTGATTCGCTATCTACTAATAAGGGGGCCTATAAGATAAATTTTCCTGGGATAGCTGTAATTTATTATATAAATCTAGTATTAAACAACAGGTAAGTTCTAAGATTACCCTAACCTAGTACCATAAATCATACCTCGAGTTGACATCATCGAACATGCCAGTAGACCGGATGAAGTACGGGCAGATCAGCGACGTGTGCACTCCACTCACACCGCGGCACTCCAGCTCCAGCCTCAGAGCCTCGTCGAAGCCGCAAGCTGCAGCCTTGGAGGAGCAGTAGTCCACCAGCTTGGGCACTCCCACGTGGCCGGCCATGGACGCGATGGTCACTATGTGGCCATTATTCTGTGCTATCATCTCTGGGAGGAAAGCTTTTGCCGTCTGTAATGAATGCGTAAAGTTTATTAAGATTAGCTCTTAGTGGGTTTTGATATCTAGTATTTAAAAAATCAACCACAACGTGGAATGGCTGATTATTTATCAGATTTGATAATTAACAAAGAGCCTTTTAGGAATAGTAAAGTGATGAACATGAGATTTCAAGAAGAAGCTAAAAAAAGCGGGCAGTGCGAGTGGACTCGCCCATATAGGGTTCCGCAGGCTAGATAATGTACCTACATTATATCCTAGCTAAATTACTATTCATCGATTTTTAGAACCAAAAATAACTTTGTATTTAGACTTACCCAGAAATGCGCCAACACATTGACGTCGAAGGTCCTCTTGATGAGGTGGTCAGGAGTGTCCAGGAGGTAATGCCCGGACACCACTCCGGCATTGTTGATCAGTATTGATACCTGGGGAACAACCACATTCCTATAGGGATTGTTTTACCACTAGTAAAGATATAAGTGGATGGTAGATAAAAGTTGATAAGTAATTCTAAAAAAATTGTTATAATATCCGCTGACCCCATAAATACGTAGTGGAATAGGGGCAGGAAGATGATGATGATGAATATCTAGATAATAATGCCCACGCCTAGAGAAAAATCTAACTTTTGGACTACTTAACTATTAATAAACATGATTTACTGCTATAACACTAGATCTATCTTGCCTAGCGACTTGTATGACGTCAATATATAAATTTTAATATCCAGTTTCGTTTACAACAATAAAAATAACCAGCTGTATAAGTTAGGCGGGTCTGTGACAGGCCGAAGGTGACTTATGTACAAAATACAGATATGAGGCACAAAATTAAAAATCACGTTTTTAAATTAACACTTTGCAGGTAAAATACATACATATAATCACGCCTTTATCCCTTATGTTATGAGGTAGGCAGAGCACCAAGGGCCGACAGAACCACATGGTGCCACTTCTGACCAATTTTGAGGGTATAGTTGAGATGTACAAGTTCGGTTAGTAGTGATATGTGGTCAGCCCATCGCCTACAAAACACCAAGACCCTCTTGTCCCTCTACTGACTTATACAGTATGCCCGGGAAGAGAAGCAGCTGTAGTATTATACTTTTTTTTTTCACTCCCAGAGCAGCCATAAGTATAATTAACCATTTGGCGCAAGCAAATCTAACTACATGTATATTCGAAATCTATACATATAATAAAAATGTAACGGATCAGTACCTACATGGAAGATATATGAGAAACAATATCATAGGAGACCTTTATCAACGCAATAGTTCCCCAAAAAAATGATTTTTGGAATTTTTGTCTGTGCGTTTGTGCACGCTAATCTCAGAAACGGCTGAACCGGTTTCCATGCAGTTTTCCAGGAATATATTGTGACAGGTCCCACTTAACATTACGCCGCAGGGTAATTGAGTGAGTAAACCAGTAGTCAGCGCAAAGGCTTCTCTCTACGGAGTTACGAAGTAACAAAACCCGCAATTTCTTATTGTTTGACAGAAACACTGAAGGTTTAATAAGGAAGCAACTAGATTTTATGTGATTACAGAATCAGGTTAAATGGTAAACGATAGTTCGTGAGTTGGCATTGTTTTTCAATAAGGATAAGGATTTTTGTACAAACCATATCATGATCGTAAGCTATTTCACTATAAGAAAGAGACAGTTTATGAAATGATGACCGTCTCTATTTTGAATAGAAATAATGGTCAACTAATATCTACGATCGGTTTTATAAATTCTTGGATTTGATATTGATATTGGAATTATCATACTAAGTTTATATACATACATACACATTGTTACTTCTTCACGTCTAAACGGCTGAAGTGACTTTAATAAAATTTGGTATGGAGTTAGCTGACACCCTGGATTAACACATAGGCTACTTTCTATTCCAGGAAAATATTTTACATACATACATAAAATCACGCCTTTATCCCTTATGGGGCAGGCAGAGCACCACGGGCATATTTTTATTCCGGATAATTTCGTTTTTTTTTTCTGCAGTCCATGCGGATGGAGTCGCGAGCAACAGCTAGTTATTTTATATTAGACAGAATATGGATTTAATTTTAATAATGGAATAGGTATGCAACTCAACTTTACTATTTTTTATCTTCTGTTATTCACGGATAAGTATTAGTACCTACGAGTAAGCTACATGTCTGCTAACTCTTTACCCACCTTGCCCACTTCAGCATGGACCTTCTTGGCGACCCTGTAAACATCTTCCTTGTTGGCCAGGTCGACCACGTAGCCGAAGCATTGACCGCCGATGCCCTTCACCAGTTTTACAGTGTCATCCAACCCTAGAACAAAAGAACGGTATTATAAGGAAAAGTGACTATTAAGAATGTAAATTATTTTTAATACTGCAAACAATGAATTTACAAATACTTATGTGAGTATGAGATGAGAGTAATATAACAAAACCAATACATCTTTTTCTTCCATAAACAGTGATTTTATTTGTAAAATGCGTAGGATGACGCTAATTTAGGTTTAAAACTTGTATATGGGTAAAATCTAAACTGACCGTTAGATTACGAGTGGACTTTCAACATAACAAATACGAGTGTGGGCGACGAATTAAATGATTGAATACCTCAAATAGCCTACATTTTAATTAATTTAAAATAGCTTTCTTAAAGCTTTCACACTTAGGTTCGATTTTTCTATGGTCTGCTAGCCTATCAGAAGGTTTATGCTGTCTCTATCCTAACCAAGTTTTAGAGAAAGACATCATCGACTTTATTCCTCTGATAGCAAAAAAACTCCATTTTTGAAGATGTCACGGGTGTTGGTGAAACTCTAAGTACCTATAGGTAGAATAATAAAATATCTAAGTTGCAGCTGGGTTCTTGGATTTCATTTGGTTCCACATCATGAATACTAGTTGCCTGTGCCGTGATCATGAGTTGTTAGATTGGAAGATCAGTCCTCCGCTAAGGGCCCAACGATGAGCCCAGAGAAAAACTAAATTCCAAATGCCCAATGTAATTGAGTACCTACCTACCAAGGTATACACAATATAATTAAACTTTTACTTTAATACTGTTAAAAGTATAACCTGCCAGAGATTTTGTTAGGTAAGTAGGATAGAATAGTTTTTATAAAAGGCGCGGGCTTTACCAAGTGTACTTCATGATCAGCCGGCTGTATGTGTCTAATCTCGGACCTCATCATTATCTCACGAGATTGAGGTCAAGCACGGACTAGTCTTTCAATAAAAAATTGTCTGATCTACGCTTATGTAGGTACATGTTTGCAGTTATCCTTAGCATCAAATTCTCGTGTTACCTAGTACATGCATAGATAGAATATACCACACTATAGAACAAAGACTAAAACTGTTAGATCTACCGTCTACTAAATGTTTTCGCAACCCTTAGTGGCTCTTTTGGATGATATCTCTAAAAGTGAGAAGAACGCTTTGTAATATATCAGGAATATTTGGGTCTGAAGTTTTTTATAAATGGATTCTTTCATATCGCGGTGCCGCGCCGAATCATTTCTTGAATGAGTTGATTTGGACTGCATGCATAACAAAGAAGATAGGATGGATTCTGACATTATCTTATTCCTAAAAGCTCCCAAGACCCGAGAACAAGCCGGCATACTAACTAGTGACTACTGACTCACACAGGCTGTGAAAACAAATCGACAAATCGCTAATCTATTGGCCAAATCGACATTTTTGCTAGGAGACATTGGTCCGTGCATTCACACTGCACTTGGCCGATTACACTTGAAAATTTCGATTGGGTGGTTGCTCAATGCAGTGCAATCTGGTTCACCTTGACTATTAGCAATAACTTACGCGTGCTCTTTATGTTGAAACGCTATTTTTTTGTATTAATTTTGTTTATAAATAAAAAATATATGGAATATATTGTGCCTACCAATATTAATATAACCAACCAATTGTTATATTTTTACCAAGTTTTATGTAGTTTTGGTTTTGGCCGTAAAATAGGGAACCACAATCACTTAGTTAAAATAAGTTTTCTAATAATTAACAATTTCAAAGAATAACATTCCAGTTATGATAACATAACCGTTACAAGCCTGATGGACCGATGACTGGTAGTGACTGGATGGCAAAAACGAAAGATCGAGCCATGTGGCGTACACTGGGGGAGGCCTACGTCCAGCAGTTGACTGCAATAGGCTGACGATGATGATGATATGATAAAGTTATTATTTAGGAAAACTAATCTTTGTACGTACAGTAAGGAAAATAAAATTGTTTAACATAGGAAATAATTTCCATATGTAAAATTCTGCAGCCTGGATCTCAACTTCTCCTATCGCATTTACATTGCAATAGGACTTACAAAATATGCTGTTTGGTCAGACAGATGTATAGTTTACCGTTTACACAACACGGGCAATTTTCACGTACTTAGGTACAGCTAAAGTAATTCATGTTTAGGTGCTAAAATGTTCTTGTGAAATGACGTACTTACATACTAGTGTCTACCGAATTTGTATGAGCACTGAAAAAATTATAACTCAAAGGAGTCTGTCCACTTTTCGTATCATACTATGAGTCTGAAAGGATTTTAGTTACATTATAATGGCACGAATACTCTGAATATATTAAATTTGTCAAAATTGTTAGTAATTTTCAGTATTATAGGAAATAATTGGTCGTTTAATTGAGATAACCACGTAATAAAAATACGATTATTTACTTAGTAAGTAAACAGGTGCAACATAAACAAACTAGAGTAATTTAGTGTAGATTAAACAATACAATGTTACAATAAAAGTTTGTTGACCAGGTCAATGTGAACCGGTCATTTTTTTATAAAAAATTAAGGAATTATCTTCTATTGTTCTAATAAACTACTTGAAGAATATTCAACATAAATAGCGACATAATGATATTTAGTCGCCTGTTACGTTGCTCACTTTAAATTTTTTGCGATTTTTTTTGGTGCAACATTCTCTACAGTTGATTGCATTAAGGTACCAAAAATAAAATATTCTAAAATTATTAATAAAGAAATGGAAAAAATTCTTCACCCGAGTGGGAATCGAACCCACGACCTCTATATTCCGTGCCAGCGCGCTTACCGCTGAGCTAATAAAATATTGATAAAATACGTCTATTATTGACACCAAGAAACATAATATATAGGATGTAAAAAAGGAGTCATCGTCATCGTTATCAGCCTATTGCTGGACGTAGGCCTCCCAGGGCACGCCACAAGGGTGTGCACTGCCATGGAGGGTTTTTGCCCATAGTCACCACGCTGTGCAGGCGGGTTGGTGACCTCATTATTTTTTCACATAGTATATAGAATTCCTAAATAATCACATGAATGTTCATATAATTAAAAAATAACAATATATGAATTCAAACCTCAAAATTGTATGGTTCCTAAGTCCTTTATAGTGGGCTATATTTATAACATTTCGCTTTACATACCCCTTTTGGTACACCCTGTATTTCACATTTTAGGTATATCTAAAAAAGTCGAAAGTCTGCTAAACACAGTTATGTGATGTCCATTCCAAAACACAAAAACATGATAAATGCAGGTGAGGTCCAGTACAAATGTTACAAAACATGAGGTAACATCTAAAACTAAAATTGGTACATTAAAACGAGGCCGATTGCGGTGACCATAATGAAAGCCTTCAAAAATACTCGTACCTAGGTTGGTACTCATTAGCGTGTATTTTTGTAAATTTTGGGGTAACAACTAGGAAATACTAAGCGTTTTGGTAAAATTACTACAATTTTGCAGTTTACTAGATCATTTATGATGTTGCATGGCTATGTCGCATAGTTAGGTAGGGTTAATATAATATGTGTTTTTCAGTAAATTTTATAGCCTCATTTACGCTACCTTTCTATTGTTCTAGATGACTTTTACCTAGCAGTTATGGTAAAAAACCTACTCCACGTAGGTAAATAGGAACATACGTAAGGAAATTATAATAAAACATTTTATTGTAACTACTACAAGTAATTAAAGGTACAAGTAATTATTTCAGGACCATAAATAATGATTAACTATAATTTTATTTGTTACTAGTGGACGCCCGCGACTCAGTCCGCGTGGACTACAGAAAAAAAAAACAAAATATCGAAATTATCCGGGATAAAAACATTTTCCCGAGATAAAAAGTAGCCTATATGTTAAGTGGGACCTGTCACAATATATTCCTGAAAACTGCATCGAAATCAGTTCAGCCGTTTCTGAGATTAGCGTGCACAAACGCACAGACAAACCGACAAACAGCCAAAAATTCCAAAAATCATTTTTTGGGTACGTTGCGTTGATAAAGGTATTCTATAATATTTTTTCTTATATATCTTCCATGTACAGACAGCGATCCGTTACATTTTTATTATATGTATAGAAGATTAAAAAGTGAAAACAGTGGGTATTGCATTTTCCATATAAAAGACATCAATGGGCGTGTATAGGTAATTTTCAAACTTTATTTTACATACTCGTATAAGTTATAATTATAAAGTTTATGTTATAGTCACCATACAGTCATAAACCGTATCTAAATGATTATATCAAATAAATAGGTATTAAATAATTATTATATAATAATTATTTGCTTTTTTTTGTAAGTATGTACCTAATAACCGGCTGCGAACTTTTTCGCAATTATATTTAGGGACAAATTAAAAATACAAACTAATATAAAGTTGTAACTAAAACTAAGCACAGGTTGAAAAAAAAATGGGTATAAAAATATTGACATAAAATTTTTAAGTTCATTTTTATTATTAAAATTTGGTCAAGTAGAGTCATACGCGTCGAGTTAGATTCCGTACAGTTGTAAAGCTGCCTTGAAGGTTTTGAGTATAATAGTATGGTGTAGGTGGACGTACGAGTATGTACCTCTCGTCTGAATATTCCAAAGTTAAACTTGATTCTTTAAACTTCTATGTAGGTTTTTTAGGAAAGCTATTTTTTTGGAATAGGATATTTTATTTTTTTATCGTATATTCGAATTCGATGCAAAATCGCTATAAATGAGAAAGTAAGTTTGCTTGTTTATTTATTACTAGCGGACCTGACAGACGTTGTCCTGTCCCACGCCTCTGAACTAACGTCACCCAATTGTTTTGCCTTCCCGGATTTTCAAATTTCGAACAATTTGTTTGTATGGGATAAAAAAGGAATGTTTTAGACATGTTCAGGCATTATTTTAAATTTTTCTCTCTGTTAGAACCATTCCTGTACTTCAAGGAATACGCTAAAAAAGAATTAGCGAAAACGGTTCAGCCGTTCTCGAGATTCGCGCTTACCAACACATTTAGCGATTAATTTTTATATTATACATTAAGGACATTAGGCTACAAACTGTACTCCACGCGGACGAAGTAAAGTAATTAATTCTAAGAGGATGAGAGGACTAACTTTGAGTTTCTTGTTACCCGCGGAATCTTAACAATGTGCTAATGTTTTAAAGCAAAAACTTAAGGTCTTGGAGTCAGGTTTTTGTTATAAAAATGCCTGTGATTAAAATATTTTTGCCATGTGTTTTGTTTATAAAAGTTACCACGGATTTTTGTGCTAAAACCTCTGAAAATCTATAACTATAGGTGTAGGAAGAAATCACCGCACCATACAAAGTAAATACTTACCCTATATCATCAGTCATTGGCTCAACTCGAACTTGAATCTCTCAACCATTGGAAATTTGCTCTTATGTCAAAGTAAACAAAGTCCTATATTTCTGAGTTAACTTTACTTACTCAAGTGCCCTCAAGGGTAAAGTTATCACTGAGAATTCTACAGTTAGGTAGATTGATAATAGTTTTTTTTTCTAAAGAACAGAATTTCTGCATCGTCAGCCATAGACGTCTCTAGAATCCAGATTTCTAGGTCAATGTTTGATTTAATTAAGTTTAATTACTACCGGACTACGGTTCTGATTGCGCAAAGTATAATAAATCATAAAACTAATCGTGTTTTATATTCTTTTAAGTAGGTAACAAATATTTCATGTAAAGTATCCTATATGTTCTTCATATGTGTACTTCTATGTAACTACTAGAGGTAGACCATGGTGCGACTTTGCCCGTGTATTTTAGAAATTCCGTTGTTCCCGTTTCCGTAAGAATTTATGGAAATCCTTTCTTATCGGATGTCTACGTCATACAAAGAACAGACCCACAAAGTTTCAGGTCTCTACAATCAGTGATGAATATTTGACTAGGGAAATTAAAAAATACCTACGCTTTACTGCAATCGTAGAACTCTCACAGAGGTAAATGCATTTTACAAAGTTATATATCGCGGAAAATTATTGTTATATAATAACAGTTTGTTCATGCATTTAACTGTTGCAAATATCTACTTCCTTTCATAGGTATATAATCGTAAAGGCGTATTGGAAATGATCGTCGTCGTCGAGAAAGACGATTAACACTTAACTAAGACTAACACTTGTACAAGTACCTAAATGAAATTGTATTAGGCGTTACAATTCGGAAGTTCAAACATTCACTATGGGTGCGCCCACCACCGGGCCCTAAACGTACTAAATACTTGTACAAGTACTAAATTCTTCTACGCTACTCTGGGAGTAAAAAAAACGCATAATACTACAGCTGCTTCTCTTCCCGGGCATAATGTACAAGCCAGTAGAGGAACAAGAGGGTTTGGTGTTTTGTAGGCGATGGGCTGACCACCTGTCACTGCTAACCGAACTTGTACATCTCAACTATACCCTCAAAATTGGTCAGAAGTGGCACCATGTGGTTCTATCGGCCCTTAGTGCTCTGCCTACCCCGTAAGGGATAAAGGCGTGATTATATGTATGTATGTAAAAAAAACAGCTGCTAGTCTAAAATAAATTGCAATAACAGCAAATATTTATATTACCTATCTGTGCATTTGTTTTTAACTGCTATGACTAATTAGCCCACTAGAGAATATAATATACGCAGAGATTCAAAATAGCATAGATAAGTATTTATTTCTGAAGATTATGCTATGTGAAAACTTGTAGGTATTCTTATTCTTTATTTCACACAAAACACTACAGTAAAAACAAAAAAATTAAGATTTGCAAAAGAAATGTATACAAATAGCTATGTATATGTTACACCCCATACATTTCACTAACAAACTATAAAACATTATCATCCTGCTAAAGCGGATGTTTCATCTCATTACCATATAGACAATGACAAGCTCGTTGCAAGTGTACTCATGAGAAACGGACAAATTTTCACGCCAGCTCGAAAAGTAAATAGAAGGCAGCTACAGTCAGGCATACATAATATAAAGCTGTGTATGCACGAACGAACCTAACATAGCGAATCAGGGAACAGCTATTGTACGTGTGGATGTAAATTTCAATACTGCAAAGCAATTTCGGTAGTCAGTTTTACCAGGCTGTGCCGTATGAACTGTGATGGGTAGAAATTTTCACAGATGATGTGTTTATGTTGCAGATTTATTAAAAAGATATAAAAATAAAATAAACATCTAACAGCGGTTCCCATACGACAAACATGACTTTTATTGCCATTTTATGGATAATAGATAAAAATTTGCACTTGGCCGATTTGGTCGAAAATTTTTTATAAACGCCGTCAAAAGGCTGCGATATAAATGTATCTTTTGTCTACCGTGGATAGTAGATAGATATACTCGTACAATTCATACATAGATGATAGTAATGGAAAATTCCATAACTCGAAAACAAACATATATTCATCATATACATATGTATTTGCCTCTCCCTGGATTCGAATCCAGGACCGACTATATCCGTTAGAAGTTCGCAATAACACATTAGTTCGTACGTGTACACACGACTTTACATCGTGTGTGGCCACAGTATACTGCAAAGTGATTTTATGGTTTCCATGGTCTTAATTGCCCCGTGCGTAAGAATCCAAAACTATTTATTATATTCGAAGACTTAGTTTAGCGTTATTTACAGAGTGCACCTAGTCTAAACAAACGAATAATAATAAAATTGCAAAAAAATGGAAAAATTTTAGCTAACCTTCATACTCTACGGTCAATGCCTGACGCGATGTAAATAAACACGGACATATTTTTTTAAAATAATAAAAAGCTTAAATAAACAACCCATACGTATCTAACTAATTGCTTAATTAAAGAATCCCCAAAACTATTTGTTATATTTGAAGACATATTTTAGTGTTATCTACAGAGTGCACCTAGTCAAAACAAACTAATAATAATGATATTGTAAAAAATGGAAAATTTTAGCTAACCTTCATATTCTACGGTCAATGCCTGACGCGATGTAAATAAACACAGACATATATTTTTAAAATAATAAAAAGCTTAAATAAACAACCCATACATATCTAACTAATTGCTTACAAAAAAACCGTCTGCACCGTCTGATACTCAGGTCCGATTTAAATAGTTCTACTTATAATCATTGTATTCTTCTTACCTATTTATTCACTAGATTAACCATCTAGCCTATAAGTCTCTATTGCTCAACTTGACAAACTTCCGCATACAAGTAGAACTATTTAAATCTACCTGCATATTATACTTCCGCGCATGTCGTAAGAGTCGACTGAGGAACTCAGGGGTAGGCAATGAGCTGGCAACTGTCACTGATCTTTTACGTTTGGCCCGCTTTGCTTTAGCATAGCAAGTTTACTTGGCTGTAAGATTTCGTTAATGAGACTGCAGTTCTGCCTACCCCATATTAGGAACACAGGTATAGTTATAGTCTTTCTTCTATAAAAATTATTTCGAAATCCCCGGTATATTTGTATGCCAAAGTATTTTTAGCCAAACCTCGTCTCTACATTTCTATAATTAACAAAATATTGAAAATCTCCCAAACTGCACGCCACCGTTTTGTTCGGCAACCGGTTTCGTATAATTGATTGTAAACTGGTTTAAATGAGATGAAGTTCTCTAGATATATGATTTCGGCAAAGAAAGCCTGTTCTTGACCGCTGACGGAGCACTGAACTTTTGTAACACTTTAAATTCAAAATAACCGTTTTAAAAGAAAACAGCAGAATATTTTTTAATATTTTGGAGCAGACACGGATGATTTTTTTTAAACAATTACCTTAATTAATTCATGTGGTTAGACTATCCAGTGAAAGATGTTGAATTTTCTTTATGCCATATTACATATAAATGCTTTGCAACAAAAGCTATTTGGATATCATTATCCTAAAATAAAGTGTAGTTTGGACCCTTTGAACCGTACATTTCTGTTTCACCAATAGGTACTTATTTGGCACTTTATCTAAATTTACATAACCTTATACATACGACATTTTAGTTGTAAATGATTGTTACTTAGCAAACGGAAGGCTCTTAACCTTCGAGGAGGTACTTCCCTAAGCGAACTTCGAGAGTAAATAATGACAAATATTGAAACGCGCAGCCACCTACTTGGATATTTAAATCTTTGACTCGAACAATAGTTCAGCGTATGCTAATACCAATATGATATAGGTATGTATTTTTGTATGGAAATGGAAAGCACTAACTTCTGAAAACTCTGCAATATAAATCCGATATCCAATTAATGAAATCGTCGTATAAAAGCAATAAATAAATCATTAGATATTAGCAATAAAAAAAGTAAGAGGTGAAAATGACTATAAATGATCAAAAATTCATAGGTGAATGTAGGTAGATTAGTTTAGGATTTAGGTGGCAATTCGATTTACTAGAAATACACTTTCATGTAGACAATTAAGTAATTTTAGCTGTGGTAAAGGTATAATATCTTGTATAGATAGTATCGTAAATCGTTCACGCCTAATGATAATCATCAATCGATATCTCCATGGACTAATCGATAACAAACGATGCGGCAATCGACATAAATCATTCGGTTCTGATGTTTACCGATAATTTGTATAGCGTTAACTAATAAAATTATACTAATAAAAATATTATTCTAATAGAGCCTGCCACCGTATACCGCACACCATTTTCACCTTCACCGGATAGAACACACCATTTTCAGAAGCAATTATATGTCTGCCACTTTTTTCTATTAATTTATTATGATGCTTTTAATTTTATAGGCACCCTTAGAAAAAACATAAATATTCTAGTGGACGCCCGCGACTCCATTTGTATGGACTGCAGAAAAAACAAAATGTCGATATTATCCAGGATAAAAATATTCCTGCTCCTATATCCGCCTCCTGGTTCTAAGCTACCTACAAATTTTTAGCCAAATCGGCACAGACGATCTAGAGTTATAAATGGTGTAACCAACACGACTTTCTTATAAAGACTTTTATAATATAAAGATTACGATGCATTCAATCTTAGAAACAGCATGAATATCATATCACTAAGAAAAAATATGTTGATATACAAAATTTATTAAATTAAATAAATAAATGTTTTTTATTAAAGAGAATCTAGAATCGAAGATCATGTTGAACGTCCATGTGCCGCCCACTCCTGTACTGGTTGGGAGCTCGATGCTTGAAGTTGTTGACGAGTATGTTTACCTGGGACCGACGGTCAAACTAGGTAAGTCCAACTTTGAGAAGGAGGTAACTCGGCAAATCCAACTCGGCTGGGCAGCGTTCGGGAAACTACGAAGCTTATTTGTGTCCAAGATACCCCAGTCCTTAAAGACGAAGGTATTCAACCAGTGCGTGCTGCCGGTGATGACCTACGGTGCCGAGACGTGGTCTCTAACTATGTGCCTCATAAAAAATCTCAGGATCGCACAGCGAGCGATGGAGAGAGCTATGCTTGGGATCTCTCTGCGTGATCGAATCAGAAATGAGGAGATCCGCAGACGTACAAAGATCACCGACATAGCTCAACGTTCCAGCAAGCTGAAGTGGCAATGGGCAGGGCACATAGCTCGAAGAATTGATGTCGATGGAGTCGGAAAGTTCTAGAGTGGATACCACGTATCGGCAAGCGCAGTGTGGGAAGGCCACCCGCGAGGTGGACGGATGACCTGGCCAAGGTTGCGGGCGTCGGTTGGATGCAGGCTGCTTCCGACCGGTCGAAGTGGAGGTTGTTGGGGGAGGCCTATGTCTAACAGTGGACTTCTCAGGGCTGTAAATGATGATTAAAGAGAATCCATTTCAAATAGTAGTAGGGGCTCCCCGGTAAGTAGTCATGGACACTTGTAGTACATATTACGTATAAATACATACTAAATATAATACTATTACGTCGACCCCAAATAGAATAGGAACAGGGCAGGAGGAAAAAGAAGGAAGGTAGGTACTTTTCTATCCACTTACGGTTATAGAAATACTCAATATAAATCATTTTTAATAAAAAAAGAGTATAATCATTTTAATTATCATAAATATGGGTCTGTTTGACCTGAAAAGAGTTTTATAAATGAAATTGTATTAGGTGTATGTGTTGGGTTTTAGAGTTTCATAACACTTAGTGGTTTACTAATTTACTAATTTCTATAATCCTGAGGATGCCACGGTGGTTGGCGAAACATATGTAAATTATTAATCTAGTTTTTGATTTCGGAAATTGTGCGATGTATTATCTTGCATGCTAGGTGCTCGGGTCTGGTTTCTCGTGGCGATTGTAGTTAGTGCAAGTGCCTGTTTTCGCATTTATGAGTTATCAGATCCGAGGGTCAGTGGAGGGTGTAGGGCCCGGTGGTGGGCGCACCCATACTGAAAAGACTGAGTTGGCGACAGGCTGGCAGCCGGCCGTAAAACAAACGCCAAATCTTTGGCTATGTGAGTTTCGAAAAAAAACAATTGCGCCGACAATTGCCATTGACATTGTCATTCATAGTGGGATAAGGGCAGGAAGGACTGATAGGACTGTTTGAGTCTCTTGATTTCACCATGTTATATGCATTTTATGCAATCTCTGCCTTACGCCGGTGCATGTAAAGTAATAAAGTTTCACAATATTTACTTAATTCCTTCTTTACAATTATAACTATCTTAGATTTGCTAACCGGGTTAAAACAGATTAACCAATTCGAACGCTATTGCGATAATTGTAAATTAAAATAACTTTTAATGTACAATCAATAATATGTAATTGGCTAATTTTCTTTACGCGATATGTAAGTAATAACTGTTTAATATCAATTATCTTCATCTTATTTCATTACTTTTAGCAATTATTATAATTATGAAGTAGTCAGGCAAAGTAAAAGGTAACGTGAACCTGTCCGAATAAAAAAAACGATTCGATTGAGAAATAATTTTGTCTAGTTAATATAGAGTATACTAGCAAAGCATACATATTTTTGACGATAACATAAAGGCGAAAATAAATAACGCCTGTGATACTTTTCTACCAGGAAATTATCCACTTCAAGGTATTCCAAAACAATCTATTTAAGTAAAAAAAAAGAAAACGCATTTACAACCAAGAATTAATTTAGAAAAATGTAAGAGTTGGACTGAGACAGACAAAAATACTAAATGAAATATTTTAGGTTCAAGTAGACATATGAAAAACCCATAAAAAATTCCAGACCTGTGGGGTAAGTACGAACCTTTTTACGCGGCGTAACGCTAGCGACTCAAAATCCATGGGAATTAACAGTTTGACGTTAGCGTTACGGACTATCGAAAGGTTCGTGCTTACCCCTCTGTTATTCAAACGAGTTATTAACTAACATCAATCTTATGACGATTTAAAGAACTATTCATATGCAAAAAAGCTAATGTTAGTTACTAAAGCATTAATAACACATAAAAATAACTTTATAGCAGTTAATTATAGGAAGACAAATCAGAATAGGTAGGTAAGTGAGTACAGTAAAAACAATTATCAAAAAGCAATGTAGTTTTAAAAAACACTCCTAAACTTGAACTTGTCAAATGTTTGCCTAGCTAATTGTAAAAAAAACTTTATCTCAAACAATAATGTCATATTTTTAAGAAAGGCAAATAAGCAAGCAAATATGATGTAAATCTATGTCCATTATTTGCCTTATTTACCTGTAATTTTATTTAACTGTTAGAAATTGCCTTTGCGATGCGGGGCTGCACTAGAACGCATAAGCTTCATTTTCTTTCGTGCATGTAGTACGTAAGAGTCGACTTAGGAATTTAGGGGTGTTCTCTCAGACGATGAGCTTGTAACTTGTCACCGATTTTTTTACATCTGGACTCATAGCTATAAGATCTTCTGAAAAGTCAGTTTTCGTTATTTTTAAGGGTATTTCATGACTTCATAGATGTATATTTGGAGATCCCAAATAAAAAAATCATATACCTACTACTCAAACAAGATGTTGAGATATTAGTATACACAGCTTAGCTCAACAGGTTATTAATTATTTTCCCTGAAGTAGTCAGTCTCAATTATTTTTCTGCAAATCATTGCCGATGCAACGGTCTATGATCACTGAAGCGATAATTGTCCTTGTCTGTTGGCTCTTACGGTTGCAACGTTCACAATATTCTTTGAAGTGCAACAGATTCAGTTTTCATACAGCAAAAATTTAAAATGTGTACACGCTGGTACAATAAAGACAATAATTGCAAATAATGTTGCCATTTAAAAAACAATAGTTTCTCTAGAAAACGTCCGGCACAACTTCAAAATTAATGAGCAATCATAAACGTATTACATCTACTTGGCGGCAGAGAATGATTTTGATTTCTCCCTGATGATTGCAATCTGTCCAGTAATTGCAGATTGCACATATCTACACTGGTATTATGAGGAGAGAGTGTGCATGACTCGAGGATGGATGGGTTTGGATGCTTTTGTAACCTTTGTCTTCACAATAGCCCTATCATTATTGTGACTGTCCGTTTATTGCTCATTTTCTGCCTCTTGTGTAGTCCTACTAAGGTTGTTCCTATAACTTGCTAAACTATGCTGGACGTGGCTGCAGGATCTCTTTGGTGATGTTCTGGTTACCCTGTTTTGGCAACACAACCAATATGTATGTGCATATGTATAAGTTAAAAAAGCGAAAAAAAATAGTGTTTACTGGGGACTAACACTTTTGAACTAATCTGTAACTAAATTGAAGAATAGCTTTAAGCTACGAGTACTTAGCAGTTTAGCAGTCTCCTAATGAGATCAATATATTTTCAAACAACAAAGAAAACAGGCTAAATATAAGCGTTCGAACCTAAGAATAATAACCACCGAATACGTGCTATTTGCTACAGAATGGCGATATTGTTTAGTACTATCTATATTTCTAGTTACATCTACCGTGGTACTACTATTAGGCCGCAGTCGCCAAATGCAATAAAACAATCATAAAATCAGCCAACAACTTTGTTTCCCACTTGTTCGCCGATTGCAACACCCTTTGGCCTTAGCCAGCGGTCGAGTTAGCCAAGGGCCGAGCGCTGGTAGTGTCGACAACTCTCTTGTAAAGCCAATATTTGACCACCATGGTGCCCGTGACATACGAGTACGCCACACGACCGTGTCGGTGCGGTGACACAGATTTCACAAGTCTAGACGAACTTAATGTGTTTGTTTTAGAGCTATAATCATATAAATCGTTATCAGAATAGGCTATCTGCCTATCTGAAGAAATAAGTTCATGCTGCTTCTATCTTGGTCAAGTTTGAGAGAAAAATAGACCCATATACATGTATCAAGTTTATTTTTCAGATAGGCTAACCATCTGCTGGAAAACTCGGCTCTTAGATAAAAAAAAGCGTTCAAAGCACACATGGCAGCTAAGTATAATGTATCTAAGTACCTATATATTATGTACATTACATACAACTCAGAAAACATATAGGTGCTGTTGTCTGTGGCCTCCTGGAGTTTTGTGTGGAAAGATGTAATGAGTTATCGTTATACAACATATATCTTTACATTATAGCTATGTTTGTTAAGAGCCTGGCTGTCATAAACATTGGGCACCTACCTCCAATGATCATAACTATTTTATTATCTTGCTACGCGGCAAACAATGTCAAAGAGTCACGAATTCCCCGGTAATTAGCATAACCTCTTCATAAACCAATGATACAAAACAAAACATAATAAGGAATGTCATGACAGATTTTCTTAACTGTCATTTAGCTATGTTAAGTTTTGTCTCATTATGCGTATGGAAGGTCCAGAAGTCAGTAATCATCACGTAATCATGATGAGTATTTTTATTTATTTACATCCAATCTTTGGGCTTATAACAAAAATGTACCTTTTAGTGTTATGTTCAGTGATTAAGGTATATGTGAATCCTATTATACACGTATAAATATATAGGGATCTTATGACAGACTGCAAATTAATTATATTATGTTACAATAATCAATTAAATATTACTTGTTATATGTTACTTGTTTATTTTATACCTCTTGGAACTTTATAATATCAAGGTACAATAGTTACTGACTAATTATTAAAATCCATACATGGATGTATTTATCAATTTTATACACCTAAGCTTTACTTTGTATGGAAGGAAGAGGTGAGCAATATTTAATCACTTTTGAAGCACCTGAATGAAACATTGTTTTCTTAATTTATGAGCAAGTTAACCTATGATTGTATACTAATAGCTACAAGAATAATAAAACATGAACCGACTAATTAGTAATAAGGGATTTTATATTTATTAAATACTCAAGCGAGTGTCCGAAACTCAGAAATAAAAATTTGACATGATGTGAATTTAAAAAATCTAAGTGTTTTCCATAGCATATAATAGGTACTGACATATTACTAACTTACTAATATTTTAAACGAGAAAGTTTGTGAGTGGATGGATGGATGAATGTTTGTTACTCTTTCACTTAAAATTGCTGGAGCGATTTTAATAAAATTTGGTATGGAGTTAGCGGACACCCTGGATTGACACATAGGCTACTTTTTATCCCAGGAAAATATTTTTATCCCGGATAATTTCGACATTTTGTTTATTCTGCAGTCCACGCGGACGAAGTTGCGGGCGTCCACTACGAGTAGTCATACATACTCGTATAGACACGGCTGTGTCCCCGAAAGTACTAGTTTATCGCCTGGGAGAATGCCCAAGTTCCTTAGCTGACTCCTAAGACATGCACGGAAGGAGATGCAGCTGATGTATTCTAGAAAAGCCCCGCGTCACCACAGGATCATTTAATTTATCCTTTGGATCTTTTTATTTATCTTTTCTAAAGGCAATTATTGGATTAATAAACTTTAATATGTTACACAATAAGTCGGGATGTGCGTGACCTGGTTTAGGTAATGCTATATTAAGGTAGGTTTTGCAGTGCACATGACACAGATTTATACACGATTTGCGCATAGATAAGCTTTACTATGTGTACAGTTGGGTAATTTGAAGATATGGTTATTGTTTAAAATATACCTAATTTGGACATTTAATAAATTAATAATATATAATATAAAATTTTATAATATATAATATCTTGACTAAGATAAATTTATAAAAACACTTCTCCATTAATATAATCCGTTAGGATATGGTTGATCGTTTCATCTTTAAACATTGTGCTGAGGGATTCAGCTTTGTTTGCCGAGATTTGGCTAGTGTATAGCTATCGGGATGAAGAATAATGTAATTTAGAAAAGAGATGGTAAAATTCGTCATCCGAGTAATTGACCTGGTGGCTTAGTGGTTATAGCGGCTGGCACTATAATAATAACTATAATTAAAAGGATTTATAGTACGAAGTTATTCTACATGAGCGTATAAGGAATGGTTAGTTTGATATAAAATTAGAAATTGGTAATTAATAAAGAAATACTAGACAGACTCTAAAATAAGAGATTTCTTTTAACAAACATCTTGGAAAAGTTTCGCTCCGATCAAGGGAAAATCGACCATAGTAGAATAGAATATTTAATATATATGCATTCTACCAATATCTTGATGAAAGGTATTGAAATAATCTTTAGATAAACTGACTTTTTAAAAAAAAATTTACCGACTTCAAACTTTAACTAAAAAGCGATAAATAACGTAACTAATTTATCTACTTAATACATATTAAATATCTCAAATTATTTAAATATTTACAACTTAATACCTAATACTGTAACAAAGTCATCTTTAACTATTTAAATATTTATAATTATCACTTATTTTTTGGAGTCGGTGCCAGCCTAGGTAACATGGTCTGTTGTGTTGATGGACGCGCGTGGCTGGCAAAGCTACACACACGGCAAAATACAATATGGTGTAGTAGGCAGCGTTAATGCAATTTCCTATTCTTGGTTTTACTATTTAGTGTGGGTCAGTTTTCTTAATTACATTTATTTGTTTGGCTGGCACCGACTCCAAAAAATAAGTGATAATTATAAATATTTAAATAGTTAAAGATGACTTTGTTAC
Source organism: Carposina sasakii (assembly GCA_014607495.2). Lineage (NCBI taxonomy): Eukaryota > Metazoa > Arthropoda > Insecta > Lepidoptera > Carposinidae > Carposina > Carposina sasakii. The sequence goes on from CP053164.1 coordinate 5,078,190, forward strand.
AGTATTAGGTATTAAGTTGTAAATATTTAAATAATTTGAGATATTTAATATGTATTAAGTAGATAAATTAGTTACGTTATTTATCGCTTTTTAGTTAAAGTTTGAAGTCGGTAAATTTTTTTTTAAAAAGTCAGTTTATTTCTGGATTTTTTGTTGTGTTAATGCGTTGTGGACTTAAATAGATGCTAGTTTATACAGGGTGATTTTTGGTCGTCAACGTTCCCGAAAATTACGGAATCTCCTCATCATCACGATTATTTTTCTCCATGGAAGCATACCTGGGAAGTGTCTGGTTTCCAAAATATTAGGGTCCAAAGTTGAGTAAATAGACTGCGTTTTTCTGCATAAATGCACATAGACGCGCGTAGCAGGATTTTTTCACGAAAAATAATTAATATCTGTCTATAAAAAAACTAACATAAACACTAGATACTATAAATTTCGCACGATCAAGGAAATTAAAAATTTTTTTCAACAAAATTTATTTTTTTCCCAGCATTTTTTTTTGCATAAACTTACTTTATTTCATGTATAGAATACGTACCCTTCGTTAAAGGTGGCCACAAAAAAACATCCTGTATACAGGGTGATTTTTGGTCGTCAACGTTCCCGAAAACTACGGAATCTCCTCATCATCACGATCATTTTTCTCCATGGAAGCATACCTGGGAAGTGTCTGGTTTCCAAAATAGGGTCCAAAGTTGAGTAAATAGACTGCGTTTTTCTGCATAAATGCACATAGACGCGCGTAGCAGGATTTTTTCACGAAAAATAATTAATATCTGTCTATAAAAAAACTAACATAAACACTAGACACTATAAATTTCGCACGATCAAGGAATTTAAATTTTTTTTTCAAAAAAAAAAAAAAATTTCCCAGCATTTTTTTTGGCATAAACTTACTTTATTTCATGTATAGAATACGTACCCTTCGTTAAAGGTGGCCACAAAAAAACATCCTGTAGTTTCCATCGACCAATTGCAGTACTGTCTCCCAACTCCTAACCGTTAAGGAGTTCTGTAGCTTTATCATCAGCATCAGATGTTGATTCAAGTAACACGTTAGCCCTGCATACCTACTACTAAATAGTTTCCATCGACCAATTGCAGTACTGTCTCCCAACTCCTAACCGTTAAGGAGTTCTGTAGCTTCATCATCAGCACAGCAGCATCAGATATTGATTCAAGTAACACGTTAGCCCTGCATACTACTAAATAATTTCCATCGACCAATTGCAGTACTGTCTCCCAACTCCTAACCGTCAAGGAGTTCTATAGCTTCATCATCAGCACAGAAGCATCAGATGTTGATTCAAGTAACACGTTAGCCCTACATACTACTTAATAGTTTCCATTGACCAATTGCAGTACTGTATCCCAACTCCTAACCGCTAAGGAGTTCTGTAGCTTAACCATCATCACAGCAGCATCAGATGTTGATTCAAGTATACCTCACAAGCAACAAGTTAGCCCTACATACCACTATATAGTTTCCATCGACCAATTGCAGTACTGTCTCCCAACTCCTAACCGTTAAGGAGTTCTGTAACTTCATCATCAGCATCAGATGTTGATTCAAGTAACACGTTAGCCCTGCATACTACTAAATAGTTTCCATCGACCAATTGCAGTACTGTCTCCCAACTCCTAACCGTTAAGGAGTTCTGTAGCTTCATCATCAGCACAGCAGCATCAGATGTTGATTCAAGTAACACGTCAGCCCTACACACTACTAAATAGTTTTCATCGACCCATTGCTGTACTGTCTCCCAACTCCTAACCGTCAAGGAGTTCTATAGCTTCATCATCAGCACAGAAGCATCAGATGTTGATTCAAGTAACACGTTAGCCCTACATACTACTTAATAGTTTCCATTGACCAATTGCAGTACTGTATCCCAACTCCTAACCGTTAAGGAGTTCTGTAGCTTCATCATCAGCACAGCAGCATTAGATGTTGACACCCTGAACCATATACCTGAGTAGGACATGATTACGTAACAAAAGCACCATACGAGCATACAATTTTCGGTGGTTACCCTTGATTTCTCCTGGATTCCATCATCAGATCCTGACCTGGTGAAAATGGGACCACCTCAGAAGTGAACTCTATCCAACCAAAAAAAAATTTTTGAAATCCGTTATAACTGACGGAAATATCGGTGAACATACATAAAAAAATATTATACATACAGACGAATTGAGAACCTCCTCCTTTTTTTGAAGTCGGTAAAAATGACAGGTTTTGATAACAAATCATTGTTTCCGTGAATGTGTTTCTTTCATTTGTAAAATGGCCATGTAATTTATGCGATGAAAATCTTAGATGTGTTAATTCGATTATGGGCTCCTGCGACAAGCAACGCCCTTGGTCACATAAATATACAACGCTTATCATTAATCGTTTACTCAACCATACAAAACTATTGAGAAATAGATGTTACCTGTCAATGGAAAGAAAATATTATCATCTCTCATGGGAAAAGTTACCAATAAGAATAACAACAACCGTAAGATAAAGTATGCACTACACTTGAAACAATTCAATTCAATTTTTATTAATAAGATGGCACCCATTATTGCGCCGGGCACGTAGAGAGGAAAAATACGCAACTGAGAAAAATCACTGTCAAATGAACGTTTTTGGACACAGCTAAACCAAATTAGAATTAAATCATAACCAAAAACGTTCTGTTGGAGGTAAATACGTTGTCATTTAGCGCGATTGCGCTCTACGGTAGAAAGAAGATGAAGAAGACTATATTAATCTCCAAACCAAAATCAGTGTGAGATTTTCGGTAACAATTGCGATAAGGCTCTAAAACTGTCCTATATAACGACTCGCTCTATATAATGCTCGGACATCTTTCCTAACAAGAGTTATTGCTTCTATGATTAACGATGAATATGACAGAGTTTATATGTAACAAAGCTGTCATTATACTCATTATAATGTCGTTTTTGTGAAATACACGGTTTTGTACTATATTTATCAACATAGTTTGTTGATATGCTTCGTAGGAGATATATAAAGATAAGTTCACTTTAATATTTATGGTCACTCTGCAGTTGTCAATTGTTCGGTATCATTGTCTTGTTTCCATAATAATTTAAAAAGAAATACAATAAATGCACTTTTTCTTAAGTGTAAAAGTGGAAATATTGGCAGAACTTACATGTATTTTTTTCAGAACATTTCTTTGGAAAAAATGTTGTAACAAAATAATTAAAATATTATCTCTATTTGACGGATATACCATTCATTTTGCTGTCAAATGTCATTTTTGTGTCCAACTTTAGACACAGTTTTGTAACAACACCGTTATTATTCCATTAAAGCTTAGCAAGAGTACCAAATGGTAGTAAGGTGGGTCAAATGTCAGTTTACACAACCTCGTGGAACCATATTGCCCTATATCACTAATGTCAAAATATAAATCTTTTTACGGCTTTTTATGTAATATTCAAATTAAATGGTTTTTCGATAAAACGAGATTTTGTAACCGGATTGGGTATCCGGAAAAACATCTATGAATAATATTTATTTTCTTACCATAAGGTTGAATTTTATACTGTCCGGTTCTCTTAACTCATCATCATGTTCATTTAAGAAACTACCTAAACCATAGTCTAAACCAGTGGTTCCCAAAGTGGTCCACATGGACCCCCAGGGGTCCGCAGGAGACTCGATGGGGGTCTACGCTGGCGCGAAAAAATGGGAGTTTACAATTAATTTGTACGTGGTGTAGGCCTGTAGGGGGTCCACCAGAACTAATTAACTTTAGAAAGGGGTCTATGAGAAAAAAAAGTTTGGGGAACCCTGGTCTAAACTGAACTGTGTAAAATAATGTGTGTATGTGTCATTCTTGTAATTTTGGTGTGAATAATTAAATTAAAAGTTATAAGCTATGAATTTTTTACGCATAAAATACGTAATTTATTGCGTAAAACTACAATTTAGATAAGTAGTTTTTAAAGGGATATGCAGATGAAGGGATCCGTTTGTTTGAAATTTAGTTTTTAAATTTTCATGCCTTATTCTAACCAAATTTTATAATTTTATAACCGTCATTTCGTGCTTCTACAATTGATCCGTATTTAAACGGTGATTTTGTGTTTCCGAACTTGTGCTACCCTGTATACCTGACTGCAAATGAATAGTATACAGACCGTACGCGCACTATTTCCTACACAAATCTTGTAGATACGCCTGCCGTTTTAACTGCGTACGGAAATTTACGTAATTTAAATAACTACTTTAGTTATTATGAAATTAATTAAGTACTTCAATGTCATACTTTCCACTCGTATTTGTAACAAAAAGAATAAATGAATACCTACTTACAATATGAATGCATGAATATTATGTAGAACCTACCTGAACATACAATTTTAAACATTTTTTAAGTTGAATAAACAGAAAATGGTTGTATAGATAACAAATGTACCTATCGCTTAACAGCTTTCAGGCGCTTTAACATAAAAAAAACTCTCACATATAAGATAACTAACCTTGTTTGTTGATATCCCAGAGCACGATGATGCAGCCAAGTCTGGATAGCCTCAAGGCGATGAGGCTGCCTAGCCCTCCGCCGCCTCCAGTCACCACCACCACACTTCCCTTCAGGTCCTTCTTCCGCACCCCCACTATAGCTCTATAGATCCCAATTACCGCAACCACGGCGGCATGTAACAACACTACTATGAGATCAAAAACTGATTGCACCAAGGTATACTTGTCCCGCATGCATTCGGGAATCTCGCTGGTGAGCGGACCCTGGCTCATGCCGTTTATGTACTCTTGGGTTGCAACTGACGACGCCATTTTGGTTATTATTTTCCTTACTGTCAAATTTTGTACATTACTCTTTCAGGATGCTGTCATACTTTTTGACTACCTGAAATTAATGGAAAAGAGAATGGTTAATCGAGGATACTACTTGTAAATAACTATACAATAAGGAAGTACGAATAAATTGTATTTATTGAATAAATAGATTATTCCACTTTCAGAAACAGGTTGCCCAGGTCTAAAATAAACTTATTCTAAATTTCGAATTAGCAAGTATAGTGATGAATATTTTATGAATAAAAGCTTTTGAAAAATAAACTTTAATATAATGGCGTTAAAAGTTAAAACATGTTTATTTTATGGCTTGGAATAAAATTTGGAACTTAATTATAACTTCGTGAAAGCTGTAATCAGGTCTAGATATAACATTTACCTATATATTCCAGTCCAATTAAACATTTTACTAGTTTTTGTTTGGAATTTATACTTAAGTATTGTGCATTTTTATTTCTCACTTAGGTACGATAAAGACATTGTTAAAAAGTAAATGTCGCTAATCGGTAATATTAGACAGTTCATTCACTAAGCAATAGGTAATTGGCAGAAAACAAAAGCGTGACTAACTCCCACGTTAAAAGACTTGTTACACAACTAAAAAAGAACTGTTTTAACTGAAATCTATCGACGATACAAATACACGACCACAGCATATATATAAATATCTCAGTGTTTCAACTACATTACTATCTGCTATGGTTATAGTTCGATAACTTTACCTACTGTACCTATCCTGCTTTGACCAAAATGTTTTTTTGTTTTTTAGAACAAGATAACTTCGAATCTTTTTATAATAATTTTAATTTCAATAGGTGTTCGTGACTGCGCCTGCGCTGCAATACTCGTAAGATTAGACCGTGATACCGTCGTCGCGTCGACCACTAATGACCGGCAATTTGTACAGATATGGTTAAATTATTATGAACTGACTCTTGTCCACAGTAATAACAGTAACTGCTATCAGAGTATAATAACTATTTTCCTCTTGTTCCGATATCTTAACAGTTAACAAGGAAGATGCGAAAAAAATGTTGGATCTGTTTCACTACCTAAGATTCGATTCGATACGATGCGTCGATTTGATTCATCAGCCTATTGCCTCACCCAGAACATGCCACAAGGCTTGATGACCCGTTTTTGCCATCCAGTCACTACCAGCCGCCCTCTACTACCTAAGAAGTACATTATTACCCAGCTAGCTATGTTATAATCTGACTGCGTGTAAATTTTACACGAGTCGCTTATGGTTTTTTGTAGCTATATTTCGCCTAGTATTCAATCATAATCATAATCGTAGCTATTATTTTAATTCTATGCAGTGGGTGATGTAAATAATTATTTTATTATCAAGCTATTTCATAAGCTAGGAGAGGCGACCAAAAACAGTGGTGTTACAAAATTTGGACAGATTTACGATTGAAGCACGCCGTGAGATCTAAGGCATTACCTTCACGACCGCATGTTCCGTCGCATCACGGTTAGTATCTTTCTCTAAAACTTGAACACGATATGTTTCTATCGTGCATCAACTTTGTATTCCAGATAGGCTATCTGACTACTAGAGAAATCCGCCCTTTCCTAGTACGTAATCATCACAATTTTATAATCAAACATAGTTTCATTTAATGCGGTCAACCCCACATCATATATTACCAATGTTTATATTGATAACCCAATTAGTTTAATTTTTAAAAATTAAGTATTTTCTTCCCGGTTTGTTTACACTTTATCAGGATTATATTGAATAAGACAACAGGTCTAAATACTTTGCGTCTATAATAATAGAGATCACCATAGAATTCGACAGGATTTGGATGTACAGCGATAATATTATTGAAACATGCTCGTGGGGACGTAGCCTAAGCCAAGAAACATCATGTTGCGTGTTAAGCACATGAAATATGAGTTTTAAGAACCTTTCGTGTAGGTAATGAAGGTAGGGTCCACAACGAAATTGTGTGAACTTACGAGAGAGTTTATTATAAGTTTAAGTTCTCAGTAACTACCTCAGGTACAGCTAAGTACGTAAAGTAGGTGATTAGATTGATTACGTATCAATGTTATTTTTAATTTTTATCCTCTCAAAACATGTTTTTTGTTACGAAATCATGTGCACTTTTTATTGCTTTTATGTAGGTCGCAATTTGAATTTTGGCAACAGTTTCAAAATGTAATTAAAATTTTGACCCAAAATAAAGACTTTAGGCACGAGGCAGTAAGATATACTCGTATCGATAGGTGTAAGCTAGTGTAGACGTTGTAATTAATCAAATAACTTTAACATAAATACAGACTAATGACTCAAGTACTTTAATAAACAAATATAATATTACAGATGACAAATATTATGTATGAGTAGTCATGAGGCAAGTAAAAGTAGTTTTAGTTAGTAGTTAGTTCTAGTTGGTAATATTCTATAGTTCCATCTAAGAATACACCTTTTCCAATGACTCCCTATAGACCTAGTCACAAATCATTTAAATTGTATTTTCAGATTTTTAGATAAGATAAGATAATTCCTTATTTACTCATAAACATAGTAAGTTACAGATGTTATACAGGGTGTTTTTTTGTGGCCACCTTTAACGAAGGGTACGTATTCTATACATGAAATAAAGTAAGTTTATGCCAAAAAAAATGCTGGGAATTTTTTTTTTTTTAAATTTTAAATTCCTTGATCGTGCGAAATTTATAGTGTCTAGTGTTTATGTTAGTTTTTTTATAGACAGATATTAATTATTTTTCGTGAAAAATACTGCTACGCGCGTCTATGTGCATTTATGCAGAAAAACGCAGTCTATTTACTCAACTTTGGACCCTAATATTTTGGAAACCAGACACTTCCCAGGTATGCTATCATGGAGAAAATTGATTGTGATGATGAGGAGATTCCGTAGTTTTCGGGAACGTTGACGACCAAAAATCATTCTGTATTTATAACTAGTGGACGCTCACTGGAAAATCGGTCCAGCCGTTTCTGAGATTAGCGTGCACAAACATCGATCCGTTACAATTTTATGTCCTTATGTTTAGCCAGTCAAACTTAGCATGCAAAATATCTACACATAGTATATATTATTTACATTTCTATTTTCTCTAAATACTGTATTTTTCAACTGATTCTGTATTCTTTTTAAAGACATAAACAAATTTTGTCAACACTAACCGGCCGGTGCAGCGGATGCATAGATGCATTCCGGTGCATGCACTAGGTGTCGCAACGAGTGAACGGCATTGCACAAATACAGCCACTCGACGTGTCATTGAATTATACTACTGGATCTAACTAGAAAATCCCTCTAACCGCCAATTTCAGTACTAGAAATAAAAAAATAATCTTGAATTTTTTATTCAAATTTTGTAAAAATCAAATTTTGTATTAAAACAATTGAAGATTAAACCTGAAATATGCAAATAAACTATAGAGATCGGTTATTGAAATTCGCTGTTAGACGACAGTTAAAACAATCTAATATACCCAAAGGTTACATAAACTTTTGTTACCAACACGTTTTAAAAACACAAAAGTTGGCAGATTTTGATCGGTAAAGATGGCTACCCCACACAGGTGTCTTATGAGCGTCTTTTGACTTCAAAAGGGTAATTTCTTTTATTTGGAATAACGTGACATAGAAGTTGAATCCCGTACCTACCTTAAACACAGTGGGTTTTACCTACCTACAATACCTGTAAGTGTAGTTATTTCCAACTCTACATCTTCGTAATACTGTATGTGAATGTCTAGGCACAGATTATATGGTTGTGAAGGTCGTAGTGCATGCAGTAGTTAGCGTTATGATGGCATCTCCTTATGGTATAGTTAGATATCATCTCAATTGCGTTCATAGCGCTTAAACAGTTAGTTATATTTATAAAGCGTGAATTAGGAATACGTCAGATTCATCTCCTTCCGTGCATGTCGTAATATTCGGTAAGGAAACTCGGTTCTCAAGGTAGCAACCAGTCATTCATTATTTAAAACTATCCCCGTTATGCTAGCTAAGCGTGGCTGTGGGATATCATTTTTAACCCTGCATTTTTGGCTACCCCATTTCGGGAATGCAGCTCCTTGCGGTTAGTTCGAAGTTTCCTTGAAATCACGGCAAAACAGACTACTCGTATAAGTAGAGTGCGTTCCCAATAATTAGTTTGAATAGAAGCACCGGTTGCTTAGTATAATAATTGTATCATTCTGTAATCACGTGTATAATCTGTGTAACTGCTTAATGAAAATATTAGTTTTGAAGTCGGTAACTAGCCTATGTATAGGTATAAGCAAACTCTACCTACATAGCATAATGAAAGAAAATTGTATAAAAAATAGGTATAGGCATAAGACAAAGCTCGAAGCTCTTTGTTCTAATATTTAATTAATCTAATAATTTTGGTAGATTCTTATCTATCTTTTTTATTTGTATTTTATGACAAACATCTAACCTAACTGGTGTTTTTGTGATTAGTTCACGGTCAAGAATTTTATTATTAAAAGACCAATGATCAAAGTTCAAATGCCTTTGATTTTACGCATCTTTGATAGTTTAAAAGTTCAAACTATTACGTTGCAGTCAATAAAACGTTTGAATCAGATGTGCGTAATGTGAATACTGAATATGTACATCATAATAATTGCATTTGAAAATAAAAATGTTTAATATTTTTATTAAAGGTATGAATTTAAAGTTATCATAACATTTTCGGAGTTGCGGACGTAGCTTTTTACCCAGCATTGGGGCACGAAATTGTAGGGTACATAAAAAATCTGGTAAAGTACCTAAGGAACCTAGGGCCCGATCTAAGCTACCATCAATAAGTCTGTGAAAGCTGAATGCTACAAGTGTAGTATATAGTTCTTACTACAGATCTAATTATACTACGAGTAGGTATTATATTGCGAAACTGTGCCGCCAAAACAGAATGTAAAAATTTAAGTGATAATAAAAAAATGGTTTATTTGTATTTATATTATAAATTCTTCTATGCTGCTCTGGGAGTGAAAAAGAAACGTATAATACGACAGCTGCTTCTCTTCCCGGACATACTGTACAAGTCAGTAGAGGGACAAGAGGGTCTTGGTGTTTTGTAGGCGATAGGCTGACCACCTGTCACTACTAACCGAACGTGTACATTTCAACTATACCCTCAAAATTGGTCAGAAGTGGCACCATGTGGTCCTATCGGCCCTTGGTGCTCTGCCTACCCCGTAAGCGATAAAGGCGTGATTATATATGCATATTATAAATATTATTTTTAAGCATAGAATACAGGAAATAAGCATAAGCTACAAGGCTGAACCTGACCTGTAAAGTGTATAAATTACACTCGACATTAAGGTCAGCGGGTTTTCTTAGTTATCTTTGTGTAAAAAGTATTTAACATCATTAATTAATAAATAAAATAGACACTTACATTTTAAAACAATTTGAGGTATATTCTGAAATATTTTCAATGTACGACATAAAATTCTACGTGTACATATTCGTGTAATAAACAATAATAATAATAAAGTTTAACCAATTGAAGCATATCATCAAATTGCAAATAGATAGATGGAAAGTTTAAACGTAGGAAATAGGAAGTGAGCAAATTGTATAAAATAATAGATGCTTGCGTAGGATAGTAATTATAAAATGCTTATAATTTTGACCTTTAGATTTATTTAAATAAAATATTTGCACGCAGAAAGTAGTTTGGCAATGATTGCAATTCTAACCTTGCCAGTGAATCGTGAGACGTACAAAATTCTGCATATTATTAATGTTTTATTCAAACGTGTAACCTCCTTTCAAATGTTTTAATACTAAGATGTTTACCTACTAACCAACCATGATGTAGTGTCTGAAATCAGTTTAAGAACTTCATATTGTTAGCCACAATCCGGACATTTGAAATAATCCATTATGGGGTAAAGAATATTGTTTTACATTTTAACTATTTTTATCTATTTTAAACTTTGAACTATTTGTATGTAATTAATAATCTCACTTCCTAATATAATCGTTGGTTTATTTATCTTTTTTTGTGGTATATTAATTAATCAAATAAGAATTAATTAACACCTGATTTAAGTGACATACAAAACAAAGAGTACGCCACAATTTTCTCATGCGTAAAGCAGCGTAGAAACGTACTTAATTTGTCATTAACAGAATGGATAAGATCAATTAAACATTATAACTACCACATACTCGTACTCACGACACCATCTGCACTGTTGTCAAAGAAATTTTGGCACTCTCATGGCTAACACGAATCTAAGGACACAACTCAAGCTCAAATGTCACAAGCCGTTTAGGCCGTAGAGCGTGCCAAAGAAATATACATAAATACATACAATCGAAAAACATAACCCTTCTTCTGGCGCAGTCGGGTAAAAAGTGAGAGACTGATGGACTTACATCGCAAGACATTATAGACGATACACCTTACTTGAACACTAACAATACCCTATCTTTCCAAACATGTAGGTAACAAAGCCTATTGTCCTGACAGTAAAGATTTAACTTGGCGTCAATGTTATTATCTCGGACCATCTACAATAGACATCGTACAAATCATTCAGTACATAGAGTATGCATATAGAGTGCCACTATCGCTTCATACTATTGTACCCAACAAGAATGTCATGTTCTTCTACAGACGGACAGTGACATGGCCATAGGATTGCCAGTTCAGTTTAATTAACTAACTCATATATGTAGTTAGCGAAGCAAAATAATCGATAATAGAGGGCCACAACTGCCACAAGTAAGATTGTGGGCCGGGCAGTAACATAGTATGAAATCGTGTAGGTAACAATTTTTGTATATTGATTATTATTGCATTATTTTCTCGTAGTTGCATGATATATCGCTGCTTCAATTCAAAAGTACCACAAGTAAAAAAAAATCAAAAACGTTTTTATTGCAAAAAACCAATCGTTTGTTATTTGTTTTTTATTTGAGGTACATTTGAATTGAAGTACCGATATATACTGTGCAGCAACTCGAATTATGAAGAAGTACGAGTATCTTTACGTAAACAATGATTCGATAACCTCAGTATATGTGCTAAACTAACAAAGCATCAAGTTCATTGCAAAGGATACTAATACTAAAGCGTGATTGAGACAGTATTAACAAATCAATGTAGACACGCATGAGTGCTTCGTTTATTATAAGGAGGTAGAGTTTGCAGGCTTATTCTTTTGTAATCTTCGAAATAATTTTTGTGTAGCCGGGATATCCCTCTGCTGGGCATAAGACCTCGCTCTTTTAAGTATACATACATATTTAGGTTTTTTGCTGACTCCATCCACCCTAGCAGAAACTTATCGAGGTCGTCCCGCCATCACCATCTTGGCTTGCCCCTACGCTTCCACTGTCTATTGGATAAATATGTACCTATCCATATCGCGTGTTGTTACGTTGTTAGTAGTGACAACGTTGAGGAGTGAATTTAATTCTCAGTTCATTACAAGTAGAATATATCAGAAAATACTTCAAAATTAGATGCCTACATAAATGTAAACAAACTAAAGAAGTTTTAAACAGCAATGTATTACATAGTCTCGTAGCATAGTTACTGCTCAGATCGCTCCTACCATAGTAAGACGTAGTTCGTAACGCGCACGCCCCACGGATATGGGAAGAGCCTAAATAACGAGTCAGACAAGCTTCTCTAATTACATTAATAAAACATATCAGACTGGAACTTTGTACCTAAACTTTGATCATCAATCAGGCTTACCCGGCTAATTTTATTGCCTAGGTCAAACTGCGGTCGTAATGATAATATTATAAATAAGACAAGATGATCTGGAGGGCAATCGCGCAAATGTTAAACGTATTTATTAAAGTTAAACCACAACCAAAAACGTTACGTTATGCACATTTCGTATCGCGCAAAATTTTGGAAACGTCAAACCATACAAAACAGTCAAAAATAGAACGTTGGAAACGTCTGAAACGTTGCCAATGGAACCAAAACAAAACCTAAAACATTCCATTAACGTTGTCATTTTGCGCGATTGCCCTCCTGCCTCCGTATCGGCTATCTTTTTTGACAGTTTATGGTGATGATTGAAAGTTATTAAACTGGAAGTGACATGTATGTGTGTATTGCCAAAAATTTCTCCAGACAGGACGTTATGCCACTTTTAGTTTTCTTCCAGATTTATTTAGTAGACAATGTATCTATAGAGACTAGATTCTTATCAGTGGTCTGTTTTGTAACTATGGCTAAATAAACTTGCAGAGCATGACCAAGGCCGCTAAGGAGATTTCTAAATTAACAATTAAAACGAAGCTTGTAAACTGTAGTTTATATATTTTTAAAATGATTCGTAAACATTTCCCATTGGATTCGTTACCGGTTGCCAGACTGTTGTACTTTTACTCAAAAAGCGGCGGTAGTCTCACTGTAACCCACACACAACCACTTTTCATTGGCTAGCCTATTAATTCTAAGACCCACATGGTAAAGGCTCAACCCCGATATGTTACTGACCGATAGAGACGCCTAAATACACTTTAGGATTTAACTTAACATATTGTATTGTGTAATATCTATGTGGAAATGACAAGTATAATGAGCATAGATTTAAGCCGATAGATAGAGTCAACATATTTGTCAGATTCGACGAAGGTAAATTTTGACAAGGTCGATATCTAAATGTTTGAGCAAATAATTGACGTATTAGCTTTGTGTAAAATGCACCCAAAGTTGAGAAACTTGCTCGTCAAATATTGAGCTAAACATGATTTGTACTCGGTTCATCAATAGTAGGCTTAATAGGTATATTATCGAAGATTAACTAGTTTACTATTTTTATACTAAGTACAATTACATTTATCTGCAATTTTTTATGCCACTGGATATTTTAGAACAGCGCACTGGAGGGCAAACGCGCAAAATGACAACGTTTATAACCTTTCAACGGAAGGTTTTTGGTTTTGTTTTGGTTTCACTTGACAACGTTTCAAACGTTTCCAATATCTCACTATTGACTGTTTTGAGAACACAAGAAGAACGCAACAGAGCAATTTTCTGTGCAATTGTTACGAATATTACAGATAAGCGCAGCATTAGATGACGTTCATACGTATTACGCAAAGTTATTCCTATTCGTACCAATACATATAGATACTGTACAATACGATATTATCTTCATTTAGCACACTTTAAAAAAAAAATTACAATACAGTAGCATTTTGACATACACTTGGAAGAGGCGGTAGGGGCTAAGCAGTACAACAAGCAGTTTTTGCAACTGAGCCTGGTATTGTAACTCATCATCCACTTGCCCTTATCTCATATTTATGGGGTCGAAGCAAAATGCTATATGTATTTCGAAACAAAGGTGCCTGCCTAACGACAAATCTCTGATCAGATAGACCTAAGTGATAATTTTAGAATATAAAAATCGGTACATGAAATAAATTCAGTGGTACAGGTCTGTGACTGGGATCGAACACACGCCTTCTGACTGCACTTCTGAGGTGCACGTCTAAACCATTGGGATATCACCGCTTTATTGACATTGTAACTGATCGACATAAAAATTGACCGAGATTACATTAAACGACAAAAAAGAAACCAACTGATATCGGGCGTAAATTGCAAACACGTAGCTAATAGGTAGCCAGCTGAAATGACAGTGAGGCAAGCCACATCCGCCGGGAACGTCGCCTGCGCCGCCGGTCAAATTGCGTATCCATCACCGCATCATCGATTTCTAGCTGATGAGATAGTGGTGAAAAATCATAACATAGTATAAAACAAAGTCGCGTCCCACTGTCTGTCTGTCCAAGATCTTATAAACTATGCACCGGATTTTGATGTGGTTTTTTAAAATAAATACAGCGATTCAAGAGGAAGGCTTATATGTTATTGTATAGTATCAACGACATTGCATCCGTGCGAAGCCGGGGAGGGTCGCTAGTTTAAGTCGTTAGTACTTACAGAATGTTTTTTGTAGTAGGTACAATAAATATTAGGTATTTTATCTACAGGGTGTTTTTTGGTCGTCAACGTTCCCGAATACTACGGAATCTCCTCATCATTACGATCAATTTTCTCCATGTAAGCATACTTGGGAATGTCTGGTTCCCCAGATATTAGGGTCCAAAGTTGAGTAAATAGACTGCGTTTTTGTTAAAAATCGGAATCCAGACAGCTGTTTTAATCTCCTAATCTCTACTACATAGTAAGTTAGTTGAGAAGATATGGCTAATTATAATATTTTTCATTTTGCGTGCAAAGTCAGTATCCTTGACACTCTAGATTATTCAGTCGTTGAAGAATCCCTGGATTATTTTAGACACATACCGCATCATCAAAACAAACAAAGGAGCAATGATTCGTTTTCAATTTCAATAGCCACACGAACGTGCCTTAAATATTAATAAAATATTCGTTAAGGCGATGCAGCCTCCAACCTGCTCTTGACCTTACAAAGAAAGAGGCACAGGTTTTGGGCCAACTTGTCCGGTGATTCGGCGTTTGACTTTATTTCGCGACGACTTTCTCTTACTTTCACTGTGAGTTTTGGGTATAATACAACTATCTTTCAACAAGCAGCTATGCTTAATGACTCTATTCTTGCATCCTCTTCTGATAACCATGTATAAAGTATGCATGAACATTTTTTTCTCTTTCCATCTTGTTGAGATGACTGTTAATACATGATAATGGTCATCGGTACATGCGAGAATGTTTATAGTCTTTTCACGTATTTTGATGTGCTAAGATTGAAAGTTTATTTTAATTGTTTTATTTTATTGCGGACAAAAATAAATGCCTCGCCCTTCTATCTCAATAGTAGAGTCCGGTTACGATATGCAAAATTTATATGGCTCTGTGTAAGGTCCGGTTCCATCCTCTATTCTCATATTAGTTTCAAGAATAAAGTAAATTATTTTTAAAGAAATATACGAGATTAAGGTATTTTCGTAATGTCAGAACAAAACTTTTTTTTTTTACTTATTATTTATTAAAATGCAGAAAGCTTGGTAATTTAACAACTGAAGACGTTTGTATCTTAATTTTTTTATGTCAATAATGCTGGAGCCTTAATTGATCACTTCTAAAATTTTACCTTTGAAAAAAATTATAAACGAAATGAAATGCATATACGTATGTCTAGTCAAGTATCGTAGGTATAAATACGATTCCTTTCACAACAGCTTTGTTTACATCCACATAAAACGTAAAATCAAACGTAAAATATTCACAATATAATAGCGATGTCTCATAAAATTTATGTTCGAGAAGATAGTACCTACTAACGAATTACCTACATATAAAGAGGAGGTGTTATATGGCGGTTGATCTTAGAAAATAGAATCGCTGTTTCAGATTTACAGACAGAGTAGTCTATGTTTGAAGGCAAACGTTGGTCAGTGTTTTATACGACGAAGGCTAAATTGACTATATCGATTCTTACAACTCCCCTTTATATTTGCTCTGTGGTACTAACCCGCGACAAGACTGACCGGCCTTCTGAGTGTTTCCCAACACAGGGGCCCGATTATGTGGCTATCGACTTAATATCGCATTCGGCATTGAAGCGCTAACTCATGTCTTTATTGCAGAGGTCATAATTATTCTTTTCAGCAAAATCTGTCGCCACTACTTTGTTCTTATCGGAAAATCTTGTAAAATAAACTTTAAACTGATGAAATAATGTTTTACGTTCAGCTGTCATTAACTTTTATTATCAGAAGAGTTCTTTACTTTGGAATTTTTGTGCAACAACTGCCTTTGCAGAATACCGAAGTATTTATAAGTAAAATCGTTAATTATAAACAATTACACTGCTATGTCCCAGCAGTACCCTTGTCAAAACCAGCAAAGGTAAGCGCTTACTTACATCTTAAATAAAACTTTGGTAGGTTCTCTATTTATTTATTTAATCCACGTGGTGACAGTCAAGCTGAACTACCGGTCTACTCTAAAAAATAAGCCAAGTGCCCACGTAAAATTATAGGTTTAAAACTCGCTGGAGAGCATTTGCAAAATATCATGGGCTTATGAAATAGCCGTCTATCGGAAGGACGTCCACGGTTACGACACGCCACGATCACTCGCTATCCGAACCGACCGCACCTCAATGTGAACATTCCGAGATTTAGAATCCAATTCTGCGGTTCAGGATTACGTTTTGTGACCGTGTTATGTAAATATTACGTTGGGAGATGTAATTTTGTGACGAGCTGAGATTGAGCGAAGTATTGGTGATCTTAGTTTTACGGGGCAATGCTCACAATTAGCCTTTAAATTGGGTTTTCCTTATTGTACCTAAATCTTGGCATTGTTCAACCGAACCAGGAAAGCTATCAACATCACTGATCTTTTACTTTGTCCCCGCTATACATGTAGGATCTCCTATGCAGTTCTAGGTACTCCTTTTCGGGAAAGCAGCCATGTGTATATGTTTGTATATTAAACTAAACCTGGCTTACCAAAAAAAGGTTGCAATTTAGGATTCTGGGTGCGATATAGGAGAAATATTTTAAAACTTCAATAAATGGTATCAAAAAGATTTCTATAACCAGATCTTGTTTACGCTAATAATCGGCGTGGAATTTCACAATGTCTTGTAGGAGAGCTTGTACCTGTATATCATGTAAAGCAACAATATCATGTAAAGCCTGATTACATGCAAGGGGCAGAACACACTGAGCTGTCAGTCTGTCAACGTGGAGGACATGAACATAATGCAAATAAGTTGCAAATAGCCAATTCATGCTGAGGGACGTTACGCAAAAATGCTTTATTTTAGTAAATACGTAAATATATTTTTTGTTTAGAACACCTAAATCTTGTTGGTTTAGAGAAATGCAAATAATTTATTTTGGTATAATATTTATTTTTACTAAAAACCCGATTTTCTAAATAGCCATTCTAGACAGGGTGTTTTTTCATTGCCACCCTTAACGAAGGATACGTAGGTACTCTATAGGTACATCAAATAAAGTAAGTTTATGCCAAAAAAATGCGGGGAAAGGAAGTAAATTTTTTTGAAAAATAAAAAAAAATTGATCGGGCTAAATTTATTGTGTCCAGTGTTTATGCTATTTTATCATAGACAGATAGTAATTATTTCTCGTGAAAAAATCTTGCTACGCGCGTCTATGTGCATTTATGCAGAAAAACGCAGTCTATTTACTCAACTTTGGACCCTAATATCTTGGGAACCAGACACTTCCCAGGTATGCTTCCATGGAGAAAAATTATCGTGATGCTGAGGAGATTCCGTAGTTTTAGGGAACGTTGACGACCAAAAATCACCCTGTATATAAACGTGAAGAGAAATATGAAGAGAAGACTAAAAAGTTAAAGATGCTTACACAAATTGATTTTATATATCCTAACGAAATGCCGCAAGGTAAATGACAATTATCTCTAGCACAATTTTCTCTAGCATTTTCAAGAAGAGGATATTCATACTAGATAGGTACTTATGTGGAGCAGGGATTTGTCTAGCATTGGAGTATTAAATACATTACCTACATGATTCATTAACCAGCTTCATTATTATAGGTAGATCATCTGCACGTACAAGTGACACTCGACAAAATAAATAAGTATTGCTGATCTGGCTGACCTACTGACTACTAATTGGCCTACATAATAATTATTTTAGCTAGTACATGCTAAATAAGTTTACAAGGTTTTCTTCGTAGATTTCATATTTGATTACAATCTTTTGGATGAGACAGAATGACAGAACCGTTGTATAAATGGTAAAATATATACATACTTAAATTACGTTTTATTTCTAGATAACATTAGGGTAGTTAGTGGTCAATCACAGAAACTTTAAGAATGGGCAAAATAATAGTGCTGGCTGGAATCTTAGCATCTTGGAAAAATAAAGGTATTTATTTATCTATTAGCTTACCCACAAAAACGAAGGGCCTGGCATGTGTGGCAAGCAGGGTCACTACCAATTACACCAATAGGCCATCAAATTAAATAAAATGGTTTAAGATTTGTAAATTAATTATGAAATTGTCAAGCATTTATCTGTTAAGGTCAAAGTTTTTATGGTAAAAATTAACAGCTCGTCCATAAAGTCAATGTCAAAGACTTGCACTTTTTGGCCAGTGGGTCAATGTGAACAGGCCAAAGAGCTGCTCTAACGATTGTTGCTAATACATACGAGTAACTTCCGACTATTAATTTGAGTGGCTAGCCGTTTTCAGTGCCTCTGCGTGAATTACAGAAATACGAGTAAAGCAAAAAGTAATCATTTTGGAAAATCGATTTAAAAAAAAAACATTTTTACAGAATAATCTTTTGATGTCGGTATATATTTCTCGTCTTGTCAAGGCATGAAGATGATAAAATGAAAAGGTACCAAAAATACAAATGTAAGTATTAAAGAAACTAATTCATATTAGAATTAAAATCGAGAGAAAAATACGCACAGTATTATAGATGTGGCATATAGAATATCTAATGAGTTTCTATAAAACGCATTGGTTCGATTTTTATATCATAGCAGAGCATTAGAGGAAAATATCCATCTGCTTATTTATACCGTCGGTTACTTATACTTAGCGCTGCATTTAGACTTTAATCGGAGGCCATTTTTTAAATTCAATCTAATCATGTTGCTATGGAGCTTAAGAATGAGAATATTTTTTTTTATATGGTCGAATAAAATTCAAGGTTTGTCGACTTAGAAGAAGGTGCGTTATTATCTAAAACCAGTTTTATTTAGCTGTTACGAGTATGCGAGTGTGATGTTAGGTACCAAAAAAGACTTCAGTTCTATTCCATCCTAGGTGTTTAGACAAAGCAACAATTTCACAAGGGACAGCGAAGTTCGGAAAGTTATCTAAAGATATCCTCCAATATGAAGTCTTCATTTAGTTAGTGCATTCGTTAAATAACAAGCAAGATGCACTCTGACTGCTATTGATGGAAATTTGTGTTAATTTTCCAAACTTCGCTAACGCTATTTCTACCTGTCCATTTCAATAACTAAATCCTGATGATTCTAATAAAAAATTGAATGAAATTAAAAAACTATCGCCTTATTAAAAGGACTTTTAGTGTCGCGACACATCTGCAGAACGTACGGCGCCGAACGTTCGGCTAAATACGCTCGCAGTGTATTTCAAGTTCTCTATGACACATCAGCCGAAATTACGCCGCGTTCGGCGTAGTGCCTAACCTTCCTTCGGGCGATTTTATCAGCTAAAACGCATTTAATGTATTTTGCATAGCAAGCGACACATCACGCGACGCGTTGCGCGACCGAAAGTTCGGCGGGCGGCAGACGTACCTGAACGTTCGGCGTGTGTTGTGCATCGCGCGCGTGGCGGTAGCAAAGAGTACATTTTTTCAAAATATCGTTACTAGTGAGAAATAGCAAATCATCAAAAGATTGAATTGACATCCGAAAATATTTAAAAAACTTATCAGGATAGGATCTGTACTTTGAATATTTTTGAAATTGACCTTCTTGGATTCTCATTGTATTTAGCGGATGCACCCAAAAGTGTTTATTATTTACTTCTTCTTCTTCTAAGCCTTCTATAATAGCTAATATTCTAATTAAATCCATTTTTCTGGGCAGTTCAGGTACGTCACAACAACCGCACACCATAAAGTGTCGACACAGAC
Source organism: Carposina sasakii (assembly GCA_014607495.2). NCBI lineage: Eukaryota > Metazoa > Arthropoda > Insecta > Lepidoptera > Carposinidae > Carposina > Carposina sasakii. The sequence goes on from CP053164.1 coordinate 5,098,654, forward strand.
TGACGACGACGCCGCGTAACTTTCCGTCGCGTAGCGCGCTGAACAAGACGCCGCGTTTTGACCGTTTGGTTTGTCATAACAACTGAATATTTCGACTGACACTTCAGCCGCTGAACTTTCGGCGCCGAACGTCCCGCAGATGTGTTGCGACCCTTAGAAGTGTGCTACAGATGCCACCAATCTCGTAAACCGATAGGTGTGAATGCGACACCTCATGGTCAGATGATATACCATCTTCTGTGCAGGTGTCCGATTATATTGCAAGAAATTAATTTTATTCCCCACAATAAAGGGTCAATTATCATCATTTCAGCCATAAGAAGCCTACTGCTGAAAAAAGGGCCAATTGCACTAATTTATATTACCTATAGGGTCAGCGGAGGGTGTAGGGCCCGGTGGTGGGCGAGCCCTCAATGGATCTTTGATATAAGTAGTACAATGAAGAATGAATAGGGTTGTAAAATGACACTCAAATCAATGTCTATCTGCTGTGTTAAGAAATAAAATATATATCTATATCTAAACTACGCATTGTAAAGGCCTCTTCACACTGGATCCGAAATTAGAAAATATAGCTCGACTGCATATAGTACCTCGGTGACTTAATTTGAATTTGTTTATCAGATGTTTTTATTTCATCAGAAATTTTAATGAAGCAATAAATGATAAATTAATACCTACAACATTAAAGACTTATGTACTTATAACGTTAGGGCCGCAACATACATTAACTTTAAGAAAATATAGTGTATGTACATTTCATAAAGTTTTTAAATATATTCTTGTGCGGTTTTGGCTGAAATTTATTAGATTAATAATTAATTATTTATTAGATAATTAATTAAAAATAAAAAAAATATAGGAAAAGGTAAAAATATATACAGGGTGTTTTTTCGTTGCTACCCTTAACGAAGGGTACGTACTCTATACCTACATCAAATAAAGTAAGTTTATGCCAAAAAAATGCTGCGAAACGATATAAATATTTTTGAAAAAAAGAAATTTCATTACTTGATAGGGCAAAATTTAGATAGTGTCCAGTGTTTATGCTAGTTTTTTCATAGACAGATATTAATTATTTCTCATGAAAACATCTTGCTACACGCGTCAATGTGCATTTATGCAGAAAAACGCAGTCAATGTACTCAACTTTGGACCCTAATATTTTGGAAACCAGGCACTTCCCATGTATGCTTCCATGGAGAAAAATAATCGTGATGATGAGGAGATTCCGTAGTTTTCGGGAACGTTGACGACCAAAAATCATTCTGTATATTACCTAACTTAAATCTACGTAAAGCCATATCGTACCTATAGGAACTTGATTTTCCATAATTACAGTGTTATTAACAAATATTCAAATATTTATATTCATATAAATAGCAATTGAAGTCTCATCTGATCTCTGTCTAATAAAACAAAAGGATTTGAACAAACATTATTTGATAGTTCAGAATTTAATGTCTGAATTAGGGAAATAACATTATGATCCTCGCATCTGGACATCAAGATAAGGCCGATAGTACATTATCTATGTCCAAACAACATACGGACCACGATCGCCTTGAAATACTTTCAAACCTAAGAACTATGCGAAAATGTTTAACCGAGACGCTAAGCTAACTAACCTGCATTGCTATTAATAAATACAACACTTACCTAATTAAAATATTTTTTCTGATAGCACAGCCAAAAATATAGACAATACCGGCGATCAGCTGATCAAATGTCACTTCACAGCACTAAAGTCTCTTTTGTTGCTTCGGCAATTAAAAGAGTATGGAAGTGATTCGATTTTAGAAATACAAAAAAGGTTTGTATTCTAATAGGTTGGTGTCGACCGCGCTTTTCGGCAACGTTTCCGGTGCCGAAGTGAACGGTGCCGGTTGCAAGGCGCGTCGCTGATCGACTGGCCGCGGAAGGCTGCGCGCGCAATCTCGACCCTCGAATCTCGCGACCTTCAAGCGACACGCTCGGGGTGAATCGACGAAGATCGGCAGGTGTCAAAGTGCCATAAGGTCAGACAGGAAATATTTGACGTTTGAAAAATTAAATACATACATGATGTTTTAATATTTTCTATTTTTACTGCGTGTGAGACGCCCTAACTCATTGTCTTGTATACGGGATGTAATACCAAAGGGGTAGGTATATTAAGTGAAAAGTTTTGAGAATAATTCACTATAGAGGACATATTCATGAAACTCGAAATCACATTTTTATATTAAATACTAGCGGCCGCCCACGGCTTCACCCGAGTGCATTACTCCCGTGCGAAGCACTCTATATATTTAAAAAACGCATCAAAATCCGGTCCCTAGTTTGAAAGATCTAAGCATATATAGGGACGGACAGACAGCGGCAAGCGACTTTGTTTTATAATACATATGTAGTGATTGTATAAACAGCTTTAGATTCTCCATGCAACCTTGGTACAATTCAACCATTTAGCATAGGATGTCGTCCCAAGTAACACAGGAAGCATTTTAACAAACGGATAATTAACTTATGTAGAACGAAACTCTTATATGAGTTCACCGAGCATCTTGATGCTTTATATGAGCATTTTGAAACCATTATGATGCTTTACACTATATAAGGGGTGGATAATGGCATAGCAAAATGCTCTTGTAATGCCTCCAGTTTTAGTGCATCAATACACATAGCAGCTCTACAGCTTTCAGCTGTTTAGTGCATTTGGCTCTACAATAGCATTTTTAAGTAGGAAATAAATGCTCAATGCTGTTTAGTAGCACAAACATAAACCATTATAAATGTCACATAAATCCGCTATACAGCTTTTACATGCTTCACATTTTGAGGATAGGTGCTTTATAGTGAGCCTTATTTATAGCTTTTTCCTTAACATACGCCTTTTTTAAAATTATACTTATACCTACTATTTATACTTATATCTATCTGTAGCATAATAATATAATGTAGATAGATATTCATTAAATTAATCGTACCTATGTCTAATTCAAAAGTGTCAAGAAGAAATACCTCAGAACAAACTGACTTCTACAGCAAAACATGTCTAAATTCTTGTCTAAAATAACAGACTTGCATGTTTGTTCACTTTATTATGATGCATAGGTAGTTAAAAACACCTAACAACAGATTCTGATACTACTGTCTGCTACGGCTAAAACATGTCTAAATTCCAGACAGACTTGCATGCTCACTCTATTAGGTATATTATAACGTAAGTTATACTATAACGCATTTCATCCCAATTGAGCTAGCCAAAATAGGTAGCACTACTAAATAAGTAGGTACGTAAGTGATCAGAAGTGAAAAAATGACGTATGAAGCTAACGAAATTGAAGTGTACGTATAGGTACTAAGTACAACATAATTGGCACTATTAATTTTTGCCAGGGTGTTGAACGAACGTCAACAAACCATCAGAATGACTAGAAATTACTGCAACGGATCTGAGGAAGAAAATAGGAAGGCCTCATTCCATCCGATCACTTCCTTGTCGGCTACTTGTTCCTGAAATCCATATTTTTCCTTTTGCCTCACTCATAAGCCAGGCTCTTACATTATTCATAGTTCGGGTTACGACTGAATTTTAATGAGTTGTGATTTCCTTCGGAGACGGCGTACCTATAGCACAACCTGAAGATAAAGAATTGTGAATTTAGGATTTTCACTGAAATGCGAATAACATCGAAATCAATACCCTCAATACCACTTTGATCACCCAGGTGATTATATTCGCGGGTGATCATTCGACACTAAAGAATCGCCAATTGAATAGGCTATAATACACACATATAACATGTTACTTATCCTTTTCTGTGAAAAAGTCTCGTTGCCCCGCTATGCCAGTCTCTCTGGCAATGGACAAGGGAATTCCTTTTTAAAAGCTTTCATTGATCCTGCAGCTCTTTTTATTAATATTTCTACCATGGCTACCAATCTCTGAACATCAGACTGTCTGTAACGGCTTGGCTAGAGAAAGGCACAAGATACTCTAATAAATGTTACACTAATATTGGTATTGTATATGTATACAATAATTATTGTTTTTCTTAATCTTCTGGTACCTACCTTCGGGCGAAACGTGAACATCTTTCTCCATTCTTCCTTATTCTGCATCAGTCTAGCTCATATCTTGGTCTTGCCAGCCCAGTTCCGGCCAGTGTAATAATTGTAATTTAGTATACAAATAAGTTACAAAGTTCAAATTTACAATGTTTCGTATTTTTCCTTAAAGTGTTTTTATCCTCAAATGAAATTAATTGCAATATTAATGAAACATCATCGCGGAACCTTGATAATTTATATTATAACTGCATCATTGTAAACTTCTGCCTCTATTTCTGCAAGGGTACAATATACTTACAGTAAAGGCAGACATATTCAAACTAATTCCCTGAGCTCTAAAAACTTTAATAGGTACTAATCAAGTGGCTGCGCTCGGAGAAGCACCTTCTCGCCTATCAACTAGAGTTCGTTTCATAGAAACTCATATGCCTGAAATTGGAGCTGACGTTTTTTGTATGCTTACACCGTATATGGTCAATTCTGGCCGTCAAACTTAAACGTAAACTTAAAATTAGACAGGTCTGTCCCTCTCCATTCTTAACATAAATTGCTGCGACAGAAGGGGGTAGGGTAGGACTAATTTTAAGTTTAGGTTTAAGTGTGACGGCCAGAATTGACCATATACGATGTAAGCATACAAAAAACGTTAGCTCCAAATTCAGGCGGCAATTTAGTAACTAGCGCCATAACTATGGTGAAAAGCACTTTACGTACAAGTACAACTCGTGGAAATAGACTTATTCATAGATCCTTCACAGTTTTAACTTCGTCTTTAGGTTCAGGCTGAGTATAAGGCAGAAGAAAAGAAGTCGTATATTTTTTACTAACGATAAAGATTCCGTTTATATTTTTAGTCATGACATTTTGGTTTTTGTCGTGTGTGACATCTTGTCACTAATTCGGGGTTAAATACAGCGAATTAGGGTGCAATCAAGTTTGGTCCTTCGAGCCAGATGAGTTGAACTTGAGATATTCGTACGTACCTACTTGTAAAATTAGTAAAATATAATCAGTAAATAAACTTTCTCGGTTTTACACATACGTTATTGTGCAAAATAATCAGTTTTTACTACTTACCTACCAAAATGCTATCAAATAAATTAATACATCAACCTATAATATACTAATATAGTAGCGCCATCTGCCGTTAACATAAATAACTTTGATAAAACTAACATGGTAAGCAAGGTTCAGTAAGTTAGATACTAGCCGTGTTACTACCACTCGCTCATACTGGTTGTAGTGTGTTAGTTATCATGGAAAACGTAAGAGGGCAGCTTGAGTAACTAATTCACATACATAACTTTATGTTTTTCACTGTCTTAGGTTATAATTGTCTTTGCTTAGGTGAATAAATGACGACCTAGTGTGTTGTCCACGTCGCCAGAAGCTTGTCTTGGAGAGTCAGTGTTTTGTTTTCTTGCACCATGCGGTAACTAAGCTAAATATTCCTCTTCCTCCCGGGTAGAGCGGCCAGCTGGGAAAGGTAGAATAGGGGTAGATACGAGTATAGGGGAAGATTGGGTAATGGGAGTCAGCGGGTAATAGTGGTCACCCAAACATCTCCAAAAGTAACACTAATAGAAACGCGTTAAGGGTCCTCCCTGCCCGCTCTGTTCCCTTCGCCGTCGCTGCAAGCGTGCCGCGTGGGTATGGCGACAGCATAGAGAATGAGAGGTGTGTTTTGTTTTTGCGGCTCGCCGATATAAATTTTCACGGACGCAAAATATACAGTAACTTTTATAGTTATTGATCTACTTGTATGTTACTTTTTTTACACCTTTACTTGTACGTTTAGTGTAATGATTTCCTACTTAAATCCCGGGTTTTTCTAATGTATATTTTGTGTTTATTATTTTTCTTCATAAAATACTTGTGGGTAATGAGAATCGGGTGATCCCCATTGCCCGCTAGTGACCGCCACCCAAAGAAAAAGATAGGGGAAAGGAAAAATATACAGAGTGATTTTTGGTCGTCAACGTTTCCGAAATCTACGGAATCTCCTCATCATCATGATCATTTTTCTCCATTGAAGCATACCTGGGAAGTGTCTGGTTTCCAAAATATTAAGGTCCAAAATTGAATAAATAGACTGCGTTTTTCTGCATAAAGGCAAGGGCAAGGGCCAAGGAAAGAAGATGAAAGTGCTGAAGAAAGGGACCGAAAGAGTAAAGAGGAAGGTTCTCCAGGAATCGAACCATACCTCTGTATCAGACGTGACGCCATTTGTGTTAGATTTTTGTATGATCCTCATTGTTCACAAGGTGACCTCAATTACCCGTAACTTAGTGCAATGGGAGTCAAATCAGTTTTTTTTTGTACATTATCTGAATAAATTATGTTATGAGGCGGTTGCAATAAAAAAATTATTAATTTAAGCTTTTGTATTCTAATTCTTGCTTAAGTGACCCCATTACCCAATCTTCCCCTACAATTAGAAGGATAAGCTGTTCCATAGGCTTCAAAAGGATTTATAAGCTAATTTATACTTATTACAGATTTCAAGAAAAAAAAATGCAATTTAGTTACCTACTTATACATAAGAAAAGCTTTGGTACTAATACTCAAATTCTCAAACGTTACAAGATGAAATTGTGACACATTCCAGACGATTTTGAAGCGATAGCACTTTTTCGCACCTTTCTGCCAACCTAGACATAAGGTATACCTACTGTATTTATATGTATTTGTGCTTATTTCCTCTGCTCGCGTACATAAGGTTTCTGCTTCTTGAGAAATAATAATAAAAATCTGAATAAATTATTCGGTTGATTTGTTCAAAAGGCCGAACAAACAGAGAACTTGCACGCCATTGTTGACAATGTTCCTAACAAACCATTTGCTAACCAACTTGAATTCCAACTTTTACTCTTGCACTTAGACCTGTCATATACAAGCTATTACCCCTAACTGCTTCTACGTAGACTAGAATTATTGCAAACGTGTAAAAAGGGTATCTTTTTTGAAAATGAAGATCTTCTATACTAACTTTAATATTTTATCAATTCCTTCAACCTCTTATTGCGTCCTTTCTCAATGTTGAATCTAATTAATCTGTAGGTATCATATTGCATTAAATTCTGTTCAGTAGTTCAGCAATTCATAATAATAGCTGCGATACATACAAATAAGTAAAGACTCGTCGCTTGGTTAAAAGATATGAAATATGAATATCGGTTGAATGAATGTATGAAATTTCCTAAAGAAGGTTGCCATCAGAAGACTGAACTCCTCTCTTACCCGCTTCGCTGCCTCTATAGACACCACCATTAAAACTATTGCCAAATATTTTTATATCAATACAATAGGTAAGCTATTGTTATCTTATTGATTGCCTATTTAAATACTGATCAGTCTATTTGTATTCAGTTGCAGTAAAATCGTCATTAACTGAGGTCGCACGCGTGCCTCTGTATATATGAACCACGGAGGAGGTATAGAGGACCTGACGCTCATAGCACATCTTCGCTGCGAAATACAAGTAGCGAAACTGCTGGATTTTTTTTTTCTATAACAAATGATGGTAGCCTGAAGGGCTTTGCCATCTTTACCGGACTATGTGGCACAACCGAAACAGTTTAAAACTACGCGACCAATGCATCCCAGTTGCGGCTGGGATTTTGTCGCTTGGGAGAACTAAACAAAAATGTTTTGACTTTTTATAGGATGACTAGGGTCATGTCCCAGCAGTGTCCTACTATGACTCTACCTACTAAGGATTCCAAGTAAGAACCCGCCGCTAAAGAACCCTCGAAAGAACTACGGCGGGGATTGTGTTGGCCATGGAAAGTCAGGTCAGAGCTGCCTGCTGCGGTCAAGTGTAGTTTGAGTAAGGGAACTGGGGCGCGGAAGTGTGTGTGAAAAGAGGTAAAGATGTCAAATCTATGCGTTAGAAAGAGACAGTTTTGCTATAGTGTTTCGCTTCTCCTACATACGGATCTGTTCTATGGGCTATAACAACGTTTATTCATAGTCATTCACTGTCGCTGTGCGCAAGTAATGGACAGCAGGGTAAAGGTTAATGTTAGCCAGTGATTGGTATATGCTGTGCTACACACATTAGTAGTCCCAATAGGTACCATGTCATATTAGGTTGTTTAGGCCTCCTCCACTTGTAATATCTTCCGTGTTTTGAACTAAACACGCATCGGCATATATCTTTACCTATTGTTATATACCATAAACCTTTTCAGAATGATTCAAGTGGTATTTATCTAAGGGTTTCGTGCTGGGGATACCATACATTGGGGTAGTTTGAAATGCAGGATCATAAGGAAGATTACACAGTCAAATTTGGCATATCGGAGACAGATGTACGGATGATAAGTGACGCTAGCATCGTCCAAGAGAATGTCTGAGTTCCTTAGTCGACTCTTACGACATGCACGGAAGGAGATGCAGCTAATGTATTCTAGTGAAGCTTCGCATCAACACAGGTACTGAAACTATGGTGGAAGATAATCTTCCTTAAAAGAATTATTTAATCCCTTCACGTTCCCGGAAATAAACCAAGGTTTACGGCTTACCTAACACTTGTAGGACGACACCATCACGTTTTCGTTATTATCTAAAAGTAGTAGTTCTGATTACCTTAAGAAGAAAAAGTAGGCAGGTAGAATATGGTTATGTTAAATCAGCACAGAAGTGGCTGGTTGCAAAACTTTATAGCCCTCGCCAGAAAAGAGAAATAAAATGTGCAAACTCTAATCATGGAAGGTATAGTAGTAGTAGATTATTAAACTTCAATTCAACTCATGGGAATAACACGCTTTGAAGACCAGCGTAAGTATATTTTTATGACGCGACATAAAAGCAGAGATACAGACTCATGCAGTATTATTACAAAACGGCGGCGGGGCGTCTATTAGACACGGTTTAAAAATGACATTTGACAGAAAAATGTTGAAGTATTTGTTTAGGAAATGTTTAGCTCAAAAAACATTTCAATTCTTTTGTTATAACTCGAATATAAATTTTAATGTAATTTTTTGTTTTATAAACGTTTTTGGCATCCTTCAGTTCTGGCTACCCCTTATAGGAACACAGTCGTTAGTTACATATTATGTAATTTTTTTTACTATAGGTAGAAGATAGTGTGAATGGCTCCTTATACAGGACTAAAGGGGTTAAGCGAAAAGCTACGTAAATAACCCACTAAAAGGAACCTATCCACAAAATTTGGGACCCAAAAGTATGGAGAATTCCTAAACAGCTCAGGAATGTTCATACAATATGTGATTTCGAGTCTGAAATTTTAGAAATAGGTTCTCGATAGTGGGCTGTTTATATAGCTTTTCGATTAACATAGCCTTTCTGTTACACCCCATAAACTCTGTATAGGTGCAATACGATGACTTGACTTGAAGTAACATGCATAAACTGTTGTAGCATTCTTTGAATCATAAAAAGCGAAATAAAACAACTGGAATCATTGTTTTTGCGACGATATTTAAGGACATACGTCTGTAACGTACTACTCGTAAAATACTATGCACCTACGTGCCGACTTGTCGAATAAAATTACTAAAAGTGTATAAATGTGTCTTCTTTACGTGGAACTTCTTTACATGGAACTTCTTTACGTGGAACTTCTCTACGCGCTTGATTTCGAAAAGAACATATTTTTGTATGCAGTTGACAAATAAATAGAGACAAACAAAGATCAACTAGCCGTTCAAATTAATTATATTTTGAAAAGTACATAAAGAAATCTAAAATACTTAATAATTTATTTATACCTAAATACAGCAACGACGAGGAATAATAAATAAAATGAGTTATAATATACCTACCTACTACTTTAGTAATAGACGGATAGAGCAAATTGGGTACAGATGATTTTTTTAAGTGGCTTAATTATTTTCCCGGTTCCTACACTTTATAAACGACTTTATTAAAAGTGGCCTATGAAGGCTATGAAGTTAATTCTGTAAATATCCTGAAATAGGTACATACAAAGGTAAACAACCAACTACAGGTAATAAAATATAAAGATACTTCGCTATTTTAATTAAATTAAATAAGTATTTGTAATATTAGACCTATTTACACACCATGCACTAATAACCCCGATATCAATCTTATCTGTCTATATTCCAGTTAAGACGAAGTTTATAGAATCCGATTACTTTATCATTAACTTAACTACACACGTTTTCCCATTATCAAAACACTCTATGCCCACAGTAATAGAGTACGTTTTCTTTCTTAACACTCTGCGTTGATGTCGTTTATATGAGTAAATCAAGGTACGTACCGTTAGGAGAAAGCTGTGCGCGCGAGTATGCAGCAGTCGCATTCAGACCTGCGCAGACGCAGGTTTACGCACGCGTATAATATTGTATCTGTGTTTTGTGACAGTATAGTACAGGATTTTTTAAATATTTTTGGTAAGTTTATATTTTTTTAAACAATTTAAATGTTAGTTTGTAAAATGATTTCAAATTATATGTACTCGTAGATATTTATGTTAAACAAGATTAAATAATTTCGTAGTGTACCTACTTGTAATTCATTAATATTATAAGTATTTCGTTAAAAACATATAAATTTAATTTTTACTTGCCACACAGAGGAATATAATGAGCTGAGTTTGATGTTCGTTTTTTTTTTATTACAACATTAACAATTTGGGCAACTTATGATTTAAAGTAGAAAGATCTATTAGACAATAATGCACTAATTAATTCCCTTATGTAATATGTAGTAGTATATGACTACACGATGTCCATTTCAAAAATGTCAACAAATACCTAACTATTGACCTCCAAATGGTAGTTTCGATACGCAACTTTCTTCTTAACTTTCTATGAGCCTTTCTGTTTATAGCCTACTAATATGTTATTTCGAGTAAATACTTTCAAGGCGAATTATAGAATGTGCTGTTCAACAAAATGACTATTAGCTGTGTTGAAGAGGACAAATAAGCTTTGGGAATCAGAACTTCGAAAGATGCGCCTTCGCATCTATGCGTTTGATGATTTAAGTTAATCTTTATTTATTATTTTATGTATATATTCTGAAATATTAATCATATTATAAACTAAAATGTTAATTTTCCGATCGCAGCAAAAAAGCTGGTTGCCCTAACTTTCTAGGTTTATCATACCATTAGTCTAACCCAACCTAATTTAAGCGGTTACATGTTCTATAAGCCTAATTATTTACTTTAAAGTCATAATATGATATCTACAGAAAAACTTTTAAGAGTTCAAGCTTTCTTTCTCTGAAAGTAGAGTACGTAGTGGATAAATCATGCTAAGCTTGATAACAATGCAATATATAATAACTATGTTTATCAGTCTGTCGCTCATTCGCGACAAAACTACGTAAACGATTTAAATTAAATTTTCTACGACCGTAGTCTAGAGCCCAAAAAAAGACGTAGACTAGCTAGGTACCTTTTATCTCGGAAATAATGTATTTTTTATTTTCGGATAAAAAAATTTTTTTCTGCAGTCCACGCGGATGGTGTCGCGGGCGTAGTATTATCTTATACCTAGTAATAGTTCAAAACCTAAATAACTAATTGTTATGTTATTCTGCGGACGACCTGGCCAAGGTCGCGGGCGTCGGTTGGATGCAGGCGGCTTCCGACCGGTCGGAGTGGAGGTTGTTGGGGGAGGCCTATGTCCAACAGTGGACTTCTCAGGGCTGTAAATGATGATGATGATGATGTTATTCTAATTAATTCATCGACGAGTTACAAGATGAATATTAACTAATACATCATAATAAATTACCATTGTTCATTATGTCAGAAAACCATCGCAAATCACTAGAGAATGTGCTGTAGACTCATCTACAAATGAATTTGCATTATTTTGTATATTTTAAATAAATTATCTATAGACAACAGAAAATAAACATATACTTACTATAATAAATATCTCATGATCCCATCTAGAACACATACTCGTACGGATCAAGCTGAAAATCAGCGTTTCAGACCATCTATTTGGCCTGCAGCTTTACGCTGAGCTGGATACTTTTTCAGCAAGTTTTTTGTAATTCGAGATTTTTTTTTTTCTGAATAAATATATTCTTATTGCTTTCTTTATTAACAACACAGACTGTGTCTTATTTGATATTATTTTATAATACACCTAAAATACTACGAATCTTTCGGCCAGTATGTGTTATGCGAAGAAAACTATAGAGGAGATACCAAGAGATACTATATGCCCTGTCAACGTCAATGTACTTAGTTTTGTAGCGTAGTATAAACCAATCACTGGCTGACATTTGCCTATTCTCTGTTTCCCGTCGTCACCCGCGCTACAGCGATAATAAATTCTCCTTACACATCAGTTATTAGACAGTTGTTTATCCTCCTCGACAGACTTATCATGATGGATGAATGGATGAAGGTATAAGTAGTATGAAAAACGCTTGATTTTCATGCTCCATTTATTAATTTAGCATAAGTATACATTACAGTTTTAATTACTTACTAATTTTATGTAGGTAAATGTAAATGTTAGTTTGTGATCGTATTACAAATTTCAGATCATAAAACCAAGTTACTGACCTAAATTGTCAAGTAGTTAGAAGTGGCACTGATCATATCTGTACTCTTATTACCTTGGTGTTCCTAATACCGACTCAATTTTGCAAGTATAGCCCATGAACGTATAAAGAATAACGGACAGAGTGTTGTGACTACATGAAGTGTAGCATTCATAGTAAGCTCGGTAACGTAGTAGGGATGTGTAATGACGCGTTATCCACCCACACATACAAACCATAGTAAGCTCGGCGCCTACCAGAAAATCCGCACACATACTATTCTCCCCGTTAAACCGCATAATAGATGAATACGAGAGGAGATTCTCGGAAGCGGATATATTTTTCCTCACCCGCACTAAATTTATTGGGTTAGTTACTGAGGGTCAGCAGCGGCAGCTACAGGCTTCAACATAATTATTATTTCTCTATGCTATGTTTTTATTATTCTTATTTTTAGTAAATATTTAAATGTATCCTCCCATCCTACCCTACCCCAACTCCTCTCTTCCTTTCCTGGGTCTATATTATAGGTATATTATTGGATTTATATTCTTATTTATATCAATGTCACCATGAAATTATAAGTGTTGTTACCGTTATTGGCACTACACACATTATATGTAAATTATTTTTATTCGTATGTTATTGCTGTGTTGTAACAACTTATAACAAATAAATAAAATAAAAAAAAATACACAATGCGCCGCCATTACGGTGCTTCAACCTGTGCAGTGACAGCATTACGTCTAGCCTAAGAATTCCTAGTATCGCCAACTCGCCACTAGGTATCTGCATTAAATTAGTTACTTGTAGCTTGTAGATGTAGATAATACACAGAGTAGGTCTATTAAATGGCGCCCGCAACTTTGTCCGCGAAAACATTTTGCTTATTCCTAAGATAATCCGTGTTACAACTTTTATTCCACGTTTTTAGTTTTAGTAGGGCTGATGGACATTGTCATGAAAACCAGTTGCGTTCGCGAGCTTTTCAGCTGCATGCATAATGCATTGGTTTGATAGAGTTTCATTTTATTAACACGTCACCTTTTGGACCATCCTGTATAAGTATTTTGTTATTGAAAAGCGTAGTAAAAATCGAAAAATTTACCATAGTTATCGTATGTCCACTCAGCCCACATAACTACAAGTTAAGACTACAATCTATTATCCTGAGGCATGTAGGTCACAGGTATTGAAGTGTCACAACACTCACAACTTAACCACCCTCGAATACGCTGTCTGATGATATTACAACATCAAGTTAACCATTACGTCATTAAATGTCAGCGGTCCATTTTGTTAATGTCCTCTAATTATGACCACATTATAAACTACATTACTCACGTCTTTATTACCAAACCTCTGGTTTTTACAAAGTTATCCTTCTTGCAATCTGTTTACACTGCGGTCGGTGCTGGATACCACTCGTATTATATAAAGTATGTAACCTACTTTATTTATGAATATCGTCATTGATATTGCACTGTTACGTATAATTAAATCATAAAATAGGATAGTCAATCATAGTAAAATACGATCATTTGCAATATACCTAACGCTTAGCCAAAGTTTATATCAACTGCACCCGTAAATACGTTTATGTATGTTTTTGAAATTTTGAGTATGTGTTTAAAATCTACCTATATTTATGGCATAAAAATAAGTCTAAAGTTAGTTATTGCGATCTTAATTGTAGTGAACATGCCTAATCATGTTAGAAAAACAATAAATCTACATCCAAGGCCTTAACAGATTTCTTTACAGCTGCGTAAAACTTCGTTACTACACGTTAACTCTACGTGCTGTAATAAACATACATTGTTGTCTAATTAACCAGAGTTAGCCGCTCTAATGCAATGCCACATTGTGAGTAATTTCTGTGTTGTACGAGTCCCGATCAGATGATGCGATGATGATAGTAATAGATTATGTCCCAGGCATTATTACATAAGGAACTCTAGGGCCCTCTCTCGGGCAATAAGCTAGCAAGCACTAATCTGGGCTCACTATGCTATAAAAGGAGCCATAAAATCTCCTTCAGGATTAGATAGTTCTGGTTAGCTACTCGTATTGTGGGAACACAGCCGTTGAGTATGTTTGTATATTGCATACTTAACACGTAGAAATAATTTAGCTTCTAAAACAATACCCGCTTAATAAATTGATTTGGTTACGTAAAGACTGTTAAAATAACAATGCAAAAGTGACCGGTAAAGTGCCAAAACGCCTAGCTAGTAGGGTTCGTTGTATTCTTTTCGACACTTTCGATCTTCTCCATTGCTTTTTTGGGACTCACAATATCGCACAAATAAAATAAAAATATTTTGTAGAAATTATCATGCTGAAGTCGCAAGTAGAATAGATATACCTATACACACTAGAGTTCTATTTATGCCTTATTTTTATACCTCAATGAATATTTTAATTACAAATACTATGTACACGACTATATGCTAGGGCAAGTGACTTATTAAAGTAGGATAACTCGATTACCTTCAAAGCTAGACCTAAAATTACAGTATTTATTTCAACTAGTTATGTAAGCGAAGTAGACACATAAATATATTCTTCTAGCTGAATCTAGCTGACATAAAGTTCTTCTAGGTAGTATTAGTAGATTCACGGCCCTGTTCACCATAGCCAGCATTTTTAACTTCTTTGAGGTGTGGCAGAAGCAGTTCAGTTTCAGTGATTGAACCTAACCAATAAACATTGGCCGCGTGGTGCCGGCAGAGTATAATTCGTACCACCCCATGTCTGCCTGTGGGTATCGTACAAGGCAATTAAGGGTTTCCGGGAGGTGGGTAGCAGCGCCTCTCGTGTTGACAACATGGTCCAAAATACTTCAAGCTAGCTGAGTTATATTATCTATGGATTCAAGATTGACCTACAGCCAGTTTCAATAATAAAAGAGTCATTGCCCGAGCTACATGATTATGATGATTTGGTAGTTTAGTTATAAGTTGCCAAGTGATTGTATCAATACTCTACCACCTAACTCCCGAAAAAAATTGTTATTCATATTACTGGCATAACAACATATAAGTAGATAATATTTAAAAAATCCATTTGTTTACTTGCTACTTCATATTTGTAATATCTATTAGTTTAAATACTTCATAGCATACCCTAGAAGGATTTCCGTCAGGCAGGCAGTCTTTCGTAAAATGTGTTTCGAAAGATATCATATTGAGCCGACCCTATATAAATAATGAGATAAGGGCAGGAAGATGATGACATTATACTCGCAGTATACTCGTATGTTAGACCCGCGGAGGATCTTCTATGCTTCATTAAGATTTTTCTGTTCGCCTTAGTTTATCCTGGATTACATTTTGTAGAAGTTTCATTGATAAGAATGAGTGGTGAGCCAATAACTCCAGAAAAATAAATGTTTTTCCTATCTTTGTTGCAGTAACCATGTTGGAAGGGACCAAGATACACAATCCCTCGCAAATGTCGAAGGTATTCGACATTGCCAAGGATACTGTTCTATTTCTAGTGCTGTCCTGTTATTATATACTGGAGTCCCTATTTTGGACTTTAATGCCGAATGCATTAAGGCCTATGAAGAGCCTGAAGGGTGACGTGGTTCTTGTAACAGGGGGTGCAGGCGGAGTTGGTCGACAGTTGGCCATACGGTTGGCCAGACTTGGAGCCAAAGTTGTTCTTTGGGATATCAGTAAAGAAGGTATTTATATTTTGCTTTGTGTATAAAATTACTTAGCAAACGCTCGCGATTTGCGTGCGGATTAACGCAATGATAAATCCAATATGACGTATTTTTAAGCTTTATCCAGTTATTTGATATGTGACGACGTTGATGTCTTTTCACCTGAATTTTACAAAAAAAAAATACATAATTTATTCCTATGTTAGCAAACACACAAACTATTATTTAATTTAGTTAAATATATCTCTTTCTGCCAGGATTACAGAAGACGGTGGCATGTCTTTCGGACGAGGGTTTCGTAGCAGCGAGCTACGTCGTAGACCTCGCCGATAAAGACGCTGTCTACGCCGTAGCACAGAGAGTCAAAAGAGAAGTTCGTTTTGTTTATTTTATACTGAGTTTATAAATTCACAAACTGATTTGAAATTAAACCCAAAGTGTTTTTCAATACTTGCGGGGTTTTTAAGACATCATCCACGAAGTCCACTGCTGAACATAGGCCTACCCCTTATTCAGACGTTTCTGTTTTTCTTACTCCGAAAAATTATTATATCGATTACCATTCGTCTATTATGTCAATGAATTTGATTGGTAGAGTGCGTTTTATCATATAGTTTATTTTGGATGATGGTGCTAGTTACTATGTGCAAGACCACATTTTCAATGTCACGGCATACAATAAATATTCGTTTCGAAACGGACTCTCGATCCATACCTACTCCATAGCAATGTAACATGATTTAAAGATATCCTTATGGTGCTAAATTATGAAAATGTTTATAATAAACAGGTTGGGAAGGTGGACGTGCTGATCAACAATGCTGGCATCGTATTCGGACAGACGCTGCTAGACCTCTCGGACTCGGCCATAGAGACTACTTACAAAGTTAACATCTTATCACACTACTGGGTGAGTTTACTTACCTTAGAGTTACTACTTATTAGCGCGTTTTTTACCAAGTATATTAGCGCTCGTTACTATGTGTATGACTACATTTTTATTGTTCGTGTTACTGCATCCAAAAAATGTTAGTTTCGAAATGCATAGGAGTTAATCTATGAAAAGGACTCCGCGTTCCTTTTGAAACACGCGATTAAGGTAGATCACAAAGGAGTCTACTATTTATTTTAGTTTACAAGGATTTATTTTAGTTTTTCCGGGAGGAAAAGCAAGAAAAGCTATTTTCATGCGAGTGTGATTTAGGATCCTTTCTTCTGTCTGTTTCTCCGCTATCTTCTTTTGACGTGAAACGTCTTTAAAATCGCGCCGACACATACGGGTACCAGGTTTAAAAACTGGACCGTAACGAAAAGGTCTATATCATCGTACCTTAATAATTAAAAAACTATTGGTCTTAGAAACAAAAATGTGGTGTAAATATTTCACTTATATAGTCAGCTCGCTGTTATGACATTGAGTTCGTGTCGGGGTCAAGCGGGGGGGCGGGGGAGGGATACTGCGATAACTGTGCGAAACCGGCGCTCGCGCTTGTTTCTATTCAGTGTAACTCGTGACTCCGACTTTATAGCGTGGTGATTCTTTCGTGTGTTTGTCAAGTTTATTTGAACCGATTGATTTATACAAAAATAAGTGTAATTTGGACAGTATTTATATCTATACTAATATTATAAAGCTGAAGAGTTTGTTTGTTTGTTTGTTTGAACGCGCTAATCTCAGGAACTACTGGTCTGATTTGAAAAATTCTTTCAGTGTTAGATAGCCCATTTACCAAGGAAGGCTACAGTCTATACAACAACCTGCCCGGCTTCGCACGGGTACAACGCCCCCTCACGCGGACGAAGTCGTGGGCGGCTGCTATTTAAAATAACCAGAAAGTGACAATAAATATATAAACATTTGCTATGTATTTTATGTTTCTATTACGTACCTGTTCTTTTTTTATTAAAATACTTAAAACAGCGTCCATCTTGTTTTCATTTCAATCTTTTACTTTAAAAGCGATTCGCTAACATAGACGTTTCACGTTAAAACCAACGGCCGTGTGCCCCGACACAGCCCCACCCGCTTTTATGTATATGCGTAGGTAACTAGCAAATATGCTAGTTTTGCTTAGTCATAAGATTATGTGATTCTGCATAATCATAGCTCAGGCCTGAAGGTAAGGAGTCCCTGTATTAGGTAATGATAGAATATGAATTCTAAGATAATTAAGCCACTTAATGATTTCATCGTACTTATTAGACACTGCATAATTAAGTAATTACTTATTGTTTTTCCAATGTATATGCTGTTTCTAGCAGTGTAAGTTTCAAAACATTTTGGCAAAACATATAAGTAACTGAATACATTATAATGTGCCTGTGCGCAGGAAATAATTACCTACCTAACTATTTTCCGTAGTCAGGCACTAGCCCTGGTATTTTGTAAACTTAGGTAGGTAGGTAATAGTGGTAAAATTCGCTGGTATAGGTAAGTAATTCCACATAATTGAACGAAAGCAAAAAATATATATGAGGAATAAAGTTATATTCTACCTCACAATACATCAGTTTATTCTGGGAAACACAGGAAAAACGGGATACCTCCAATTATTTTCAGACGATCCTTTTCTTAATGATTTATTTGTGTAAATCCTTATTTTTCAGACGGTACGAGCATTCCTCCCCGACATGATAGAGTCGGGCAAAGGGCACATCGTGACCGTGGGTTCCGTGGCAGGGCTGCTGGGCACATACCGCTGTACCGACTACAGCGCTACCAAGTTTGCCACCGTCGGCTTTCATGAGAGCCTGTTCACTGAACTACGGGTAAGTCTCATTCATATTGCATGCCATAATGCCACAGATTTGTGTCATTTTGTGTAATGGTGTTAAGGATTTTTTTACTCATGTACTTAGTTAATTGCTGGGTGCGCCGTAGGTACTAGTTAAGTAGGGGTCGTAGATAGAGACTAACTTTACTACACATTCATGTCATTATTTAAAAAAAGCTTTACTTAAAAAAAGCTTGGGGTAATTTGGGAATAATCGTGAGCTTACCTAAATCTCAGCTATCGTAATGAGCTCAAAATGAGATGATCAAAATTATTGCAACCTAGTTGTTGCTAATCCTACTAATATTATAAACGCGAAAGTTTGTGAGTATCGATGGAACACTGTTAAAAACGGCTAGAGCGACTTTAATAAAATTTGGTATGAAGTTAGCTGACATCCTGGATTAACACATAGGCTACTTTGTATCCCGGGAACATATTTCTATCGCGGATAATTTCGACATTTTGTTTTCTCTGTAGTACACGCGGAAGAAGTCGCGGGCTTCCACCAGTTTCGTAATAAAATACTACATACTTTCGTTTTACGTCCTACGTTTCGTAATAACCTACCTATAATCTCGGCTCTTCAGGCTCAGATTCTGGACATGGCAACCTGAAACTTCCAGGCTAGAAGGGTTGCTAAGCTTTCTGGAGGAGATAAGTCGGCTCGTGTAGTAAGCGACCACCCCTACCTAAGCAAAAAGTAAAGTAGTCGTGCCCCACTTTCAATCACCTATAATATAAAGTAATATAACAATTATCATTACAGTTGGCCGTAAGGGCTCACTGCTCATATAATACCTAAACTACCTACTTACCTTTAATCATAACTTTCAGTCTCATGGTCACAACAACATCCACGCGACCCTGGTCTGCCCCTCGTACATCAACACGGGCATGTTCCACGGCGTCACCCCTCGCCTGGTCCACATGTTGGAGCCGGACTACGTGGCTGAGACCATGATCGACTCCATCAGAAAGAATGAGGTCAACTGCGTCATGCCAGGGTCGGTCAGATATCTGCTGCCGCTTAAATGGTAAGTCGTTTTTTGCTTTTCATTAAATTAACATTCTATGGAGGTTGTATCATTATCACTTCATCTATAAAATAAAGTCGCTTCCCGCTGTCTCTATGCACGCAACAGTTTTGATACGGTTTTTTAAATAGATAAAGTAATTCAAGAGGAATGTTTATTTATATGTATAAAAGTATCATCACTGCTCCCGTGCGAAACCGGGATGGGTCGTTAGTATTTCATAAAGAACAAATCTAGTTTACTAACTACTACCTACTGGTACTCGTATGTAGATCCATTTACCATTTTAAGATTAACATACAAAACTCTCATTTCCAGTTTACTACCGGCGAAAATGTGCTGGGACCTGATGAATCGCGTCATGAAGGGACCCCAGTCGATGATGGACTTCAAGGGTCAGCCCAAAGTCGCCGGTGGATAATCAAAGATCAGAATGGACAAATTTAGTTCAGATATAACATGAGTATAAGTAGGTAGTCAGTAGATTTAGGTACCTACTTATAAAGTAACACGCATTAGAGAAATGTAGACACTTGTAAAACAAAGTTATTAGGCAGAACACTTATGTTATATGTAACTCAAATCACCACGAGGTTCTAGATTGATTATTTAAATGTTCTAACTGATTACCTGCCTATTTTTCTGTTATATTGTACTTAAGTTTTAAAGTATATAGGTAGTTATAGAATTTATAATAAGACTGAATGTGTCATCTAGCAAAAATTTTTAGAAAACGTGTCAGCACCAATGCTGACTAAAATTTCAGATGATATAGGTACCTATAGTTAATTTTAAAATAAAGGCCGTAACGATGCAAAGGTTGAAAAATACTACCTTCTTTTATACAGGGTGTAACTTAAGAGGTACGTTAAAGAAATGCAATTAAAATCGCTTATTTTTTTGACATGGCATCATTAATGGTAATTTCCATGGGTCCATCGATTTCTATTTTTTTTTGCTAAACATTATAAAATAAATCATAAAATAAATCTGAAGTTATTCTTAATTCCCTCTTCCAACACCATACTATCTTCTCAAAGCAATGAAACCATAAAATCATACAATAAATAATTATAATTGAGGGATAATTTGCTAACTTATAATTAGTATCACATATCAAAACAAGTCATAGAAGTAGTCGAGGCCCTGGCCGAGTTCCCATATAGCCACGCCGGTACCATACTCCTGCGCAAGTTGGAGACGCTTCTGCACTGAGTATAGAGTCGGGTAGAATATCTTCTTAGTGCCTTGTGAGGTTCTGTGAAGAGAAATGAGGATTTGTAAACACACTAGGCATTGTGGGTATATAGACATGCACTAGGTTTGGCATCATACCTTGGTTTAAGTGCATATCTACTCGTATATCTGTACATATAATAAAAATGTAACGGATCGCTGTCTGTACATGGAAGATATATGAGAAAAAATATTATAGGAGACCTTTATATAGGACACAAAACGATAATTTTTGGAATTTTTGTTTGTTTGTTTGTCTGTAAGGTAGTTTGTCTGTACGTTTGTGCACGCTAATCTCAGAAACGGCTGAACCGATTTCGATGCAGTTTTCAGGATTATATTGTGACAGGTCCCACTTCAAACGTGGGTTCTTTCCAAAGCGTATTGGCTGCACCTTCATCTGAAGATGCTGCCAAAATATATTTTTTTTTTAATGATAGGATTAATAGACCTTAATTTGATTACATAGGTACTTTATAAGTAAATATTGTATTGGTGGATAGGTAGAATAAGTGTAGGTTAAGACGAAGCTGACATTTTCGCTGTGCGATAAAAGCTTCAAAAAAAATAAAGAGAAAAAAAAAAAGGTGCCACTTAACATATAGGCTACTTTTTATCCCTGGAAAATATTTATATCCCAGATATTTTCGACATTTTGTTTTTACTGTAGTCCACGCGGACGGAGTCGCGGGCGTCCACTAGTTTTACATATTTTTGTTGTTTGATCAAGTTTTATAATAGACAGTATCAAAATAGACCCTAATTGTTAGTGATAATATTCTCGAATAGTCTCATATGAAATAGCGAGTGCAATAAATAGTTTGAATGCAATTCAAAACAATAAAAGTAAATTAAGACAGAGTTCTAAGTAATGGAGTAAGGAACAAGTTGTTGAATATATTAAAATTTATACTTACTTCACTTCCAAATAGTTTTCAGCTGTATTATTATTGTAGGTGAGCATCTGATTGTTCTTTGCATTCTTCAGTAGTTCAATATACTCTGCACCTACAATAGGCCCACCTCCATTTGTTGTGTATGAATTACCATAGAAATTCAGGCCAAGTAATATTTTCGATCTCTTGGAGGGGTTCTCGTCGTTATCAATAAGTTTTTCTATACACATCCTCATCCAATAGAGGGGCGCGTTGGGGCCTGAAAATTAAGATGAATGTTTCATTAGCAAAGTTGCCTCTCAACATAGTATGTTACAGCAAATAAATATAGCATTCAGTGAGATGAGTAAATATTGCTTGCTTTGCATATACATGTATGTTTCGTAAAATCCGTTCAGCCACCTTTATCATAAGATGAAAGGCTTATAAGATAAATAAGAAATAAAAAGCTGGTCTCCCAAGTGTCTACCATATTACCTTCCTGTTATTGTCTCGTCTACAGCCTATTGCAGTCCACTGTTGGATGTAGGCCTCTCCCAGGGCACACCACAAGGCTACTGCCACAGGGGGGTTTTGCCCATAGTCACCACGCTGGGCAGACATGTTGGTGACCACAGTGTGATTTTCGGACTATGTTGCCAGCACGGGAGGTGCTCCCGCCGGAAACCCTTAATCACCTCGTATGATACCCACGGGTAGGCAGGGGTGGTACAAACTCTACTCTGCCGGCACCATGCGGCATATACTATGAGTTATTTCCAAAGTTGTAATACAATATATAGATTCTTTAACATTTACCTGGTTTCTGTGGACTAGAGAAATCATAGGTCATCACTGACACAGCATCAACATATGGATAGATTTCATTGAATGCCTGTATGAAGAACTCATCGCTGGGATAACCTCTAAATGGAGGGTACACTAGGATTATACTAAGATCATCTTGCATCATTTCCAGACCTGAAAAAGGCATTAGGTATTATAAACAAAAAGGTAATTGAAAATAAAACTGTGAGATTCTGATGAGGAATCTCTAAAGTCTTCTAAACATGTGCATGTGTTGCTATTTATGTGTACATATATAGCAAAAAGAGAGAATAAAAATCATAATTTATCTCTTTTTTTTATGAAAACTGGATTGAATTGGAATCACCTTAGTACCATTATATTTGATGTCACTGCAATGTTGTGACATAAAATTTAAGAATATTTTATTGCTCTAACATACCCAGTCTCTGAATAAATTTCACAGATTTATCAGCATATTTCCCTATCTGTGACAATATTTCTAGGACAACTCCATCAAATTTCCATTGTTTGCAGACCTTCTTGATTTCTTCAATAAATGCCTTCTGTTCTGTCTGAGCTGTAGGCTCAGTGAAGAATGCTTTCAAATCAGACATCTGCCAGTTTTCCAGCAGTAGTCTAGGTACCACTGCAAAAATGTCATAATATTAAGTGTTATTATGTTATACAAAAAATAAAATAAGTCATAAAAAGTAACCTATTGGGAAATGTAAGATGTAAACATCCTTTTTTGTTTATTACATGTATTTTCTTGTATGTCACTTTATATTACATTTTCATAAATGAAACAGGAGCAAATATGCAGGCGAACTTAAAATGAGAAGGTAAAAGATTACTCACTGCGAACATTGTTATCTTTCCCTTTAGATTTGACTGCCTTCATCCATGCATGATCCACATCATGAAGGCCAGATACAATATAAGAATTTTGAGACTGTCTCTTAATTTGCAGCCATACAGGGGATATATAGTTAAATTTAGATCCCCAAGACTTAGCCACATCATAACCTTTATTATTCCACTGTAAACATAAGCACAGATTAATATACATAGTTTTATAATGTTACTATGTTGTTATCGCAGTAATAGATATAAAATTATAAGAAGGTAGTCATGTACTTACTGGGGTAACATATCCCAATACAGTATTCTTGAAGTTACGAGTTGAAACCTCTTGGTGATATGTGCCATGGTATTTTAGTATATCCTTAACATAGGGTGTTTCATGGACCAGTTTACGATCCAAAACATTATTTTTTCTGGGCCCCTCTTGCGGCTTCACTCCCTTCTGACCCTTTTTATCAGAAGGTGGTGATAGTGTCGCCGAGCAGCATACGTTGAGCAAGAATATTACTTGCACGAGAGTTTTTATACAGTTCATCTCTAGCAGAATCAAATATACTTATTTCTTTCTAAGGTTTTTTGAAATATCTTAAGACAAAACCAAGAACAGAAGCGAAAATATAATGGAAAATCGACAACAACACGACACGAAAACAAAGCCGGCTGATGCAATGTCACTGTCAGTCAGTCAATCTCAAATTGACATTTTAGTTTTTTAATGTGAAATTCTCAAAGATAGTATTACACACACATACAGCCGCACTAGAGATATTTGACTTCTGGTAGTATAAATGCAGAAAAATGAGAAGATGGCTTTCTATATTACCTGTTTTCATAGATATACGGGTAAAATGTAGATCCTGGTGGAGGGGAAGTGTTAATGTAGGTAGTTCTTTTATGAGACTGTGGGCTTCAGTGGGCTTGGTCACTGGTTCCTGGATTCGAACCTTGGTAGGTGAAATGAAACATTATTTTATTTACCTATGTGATGTATGTTTACGAGTCAAGGATGTTTCTATTGAATATAAGAATACAGGTAATTACATACATAAATCTAGAGATCAGAATCACGGAGCATGTAACTAGGTAGATTCCAACACCCAATAAAGAACAAACCACAAAGAGACAACCAACAGCGCGCAATAAAGAATTTGAATTTTTGACCCCGTTACTCGCACTCTAAATTTCACCAAAATATCTGATATCATCATGGATCTATTAGTTTACAGGAGCACCTTTACGGCATGCACGCACTGTACCCTCATAGGTAATGTGCAGTGTGCACATACTGACGTGTGGCGCATACAATAAAATTAGGTATTACCTACCTACAATACAAGGTAATATACTTACTTTGTTCATGTTTCCCTTCTTAATCCCAAACCATCCATTGTGCGGTTAGTCTTCCTGTGATAATGGAAAAATAATCTCGTAGAAAGTAGAGACAAGCTTAGAAGGTAGGTTCGGAAGTGAGAGTGGTCACATGCAGGGCCGGCCCGCCCATACGGCGAACAGAGCAGTCGCTCCAGGTGCCAAATCCAAGAGGGCGCCTAAATGGTAAAGATATAAAGGTATACATATATTATTAGGAGTAACAAGAGGCGCCATAATTGGATCTCATTCTAAAATATACTTCGGGCCGGCGCTGGTCACATGAGTAGGTATCTGGGCACCTACACATACTTACATAATTATACACACGGCTGTGTGCCTGGTGTTCCCGATAATGGGGTAGCAAGAACTGCCGAATCGCGGAGAAGATCATACGGCCACGTCTTAGCAAAGGTTATGATCTGTAACGTCGTCGCCTGTGAGAACGGCCCTAAATTCCTTAGTCGACATGCACGGAGGAGATGCAGCTGATGTATTCTAGTAAAGCACCGCATTAGCACAGGAACACATAGGTATCTACAGGCTTTTAATAGTGAATGTCCTGTATGCCGCGTGGTGCCGGCAGAGTACAATTCGTACCACCCCATGTCTGCCCGTGGGTATCGTACGAGGCGATGTAAGGGTTTCCGGGACGTGGGCAGCAGCGCCTCCCGTGTTGACAACATAGTCCAAAATATAAACTGCGGTCACCAACCCGCTTGCCTAGCGTGGTGACTATGGGCAAATACCCCCCATAGCAGTCTTGTGGCGTGCCCTGCGGGAGGCCTACGTCCAGCAGTAGACTGCAATAAGCTGATGATGATGATGTCCTGTATGTGCTTAAATCTACAAATCTATGCACCTATAAATACTTGGTCCTAAACCGCTGATCTTAGAGATCTTGGAGTGTGTGTTCTTTGTATGACGTAGGCATCATATAAGAAAGGATTTTCTGAAATTCCAACGGGAACGAGAATTCTAAAGTTTAGGCGGACGAGGTCGTGGGCGTCCGCTAGTGTACGGTAAGATGATCAATTTAAGTACCTAAATGGCCATGCAAAATAAGTAAAAATCTACCTGCTCGTACTTACATAATTTTGGAGAATATTAGATCGAGAAAATATTACCGGAAGGCAGCCAAAGAAAGTGTTCGCCGGTAAATGATTTAAAATCCAGTAATATCGCCGACGCCGAGCGAGCAACATGGCTCGAAGTGCCGCAGTGCAGATCCTTACCATCGCTCTCACATTCGCGATCTTAGGTAACACGTTACCACAATACATTTTAGACATCCCGCGGTTGCCATAATAAGATAGTTATACTAAATAGTGCTGTGTTGGTTTCAGGAATCAAAGCTAAACATGTGAAAAGAAGTTTAACAGATGTAAAGTGTCACCAAAAAGAAAGATTTTACAGGTCAGCTTAATTTTATTTACTAGCTAGGTACTTAGATCCTGGTGTGTAGATGCAGCTAAGATGGTGTTAATGGTAAGGTAATGTCCATATTCATTACCATTAAATATGACTAGATAGACATATATTTTAAAATCGATTCATTTAATAGGGTTTTGGCCAAAGGCTTACAAGAGAAGAAAGGTAAAAGAAAGCCTACTCGCTAAGAAAAACACGAAGTTATGCTCTTTTTTGTGAACTTTCCAGTGCAGTAAAAAGATTATGTTAACAAAGCAGTTGCTTTATGCACACTTGGTCTTGGTATGTTGGCTTATCTAGCTTAGTATTTCGAGAAATTTAACATTGAAATTAAGGTTCTTGAAGCATAGATTCTATTGCTAGATGCATTAGCAATAGAATCTATGCTTCAAGATAATTAACTCTACGATTAAATGTTGAGAACTTGGGAAGTGTTTTAAGGAATATATTAGGGTTCGCATATATATAGGTAATAATAATAACATACTTCTCCAGCCAGATAAATCCATCATTCCCATTTTAACAAACCATTACTTCACTTCTCTAAAACCCCACAAACTTTCTCTGCTCTCTAGATTTATAATTGTGAAAGAAATCTATACTTAAACAAGAACACCATACAAATTTCAGAAAACTTTAGTAATACCTTATAATTAACTCATTACTTATTACCCAGATATTCCATACATTTTGCTGACAAATGTCATGTTAAACCGGGGTACCTATAGTATTAACTTAACTTTACAGGCGGTTTATGTTTACCCTTTGCATAGTTTGAAGGCTTTACCTAAATGGTACGCTCCGAGACTCGGAGGAGCCTTGTACTACAATGGTAACTACAATCGATTTTCCAGAAATAACAGTTTTTTATTTCAATGAATTAATCCATTTTAGGTTACATAACGATATATGAACTATGCCTACTTACAATCTAGTAATGAAACGTAACTTCCAAGGTTACATTAACATGATAGTAAAAAAAATGTTGTAAATCGAATAGTAAACACAAACATTTCCGTAAACATGAATGAATACGAACTACATATAACATGCAATATTATAGATAGTAATGCAAGTATATTTCGTTGTTTTCCATGTATTGGTATTTATTAAATCGTGAAGATTTTTGAAATTTTACGTGTGAATTATAAAAAAAAAAACTTGTTATAGGTAGATAATAGATTAGATTTATTTACTATCCTTTTACCTATCCATAATATTCAATTTTCTAAACAATTAGGTACCTACTATAACTATTTCATGTCGAATAGAAACGAACTATGTCCTGATTTTGTGGATAGTGTCCCCGTTCGCTTTACTCGTAGTAGAGTTAGTTGTTGCTCGTCCCAGTATAATACTAGGTAGGTAGTACTATGTGTGTGACGTAACTGCAAGACTACAATCAATAGGGTATGCCACTCCCGCTTTATCTAAGCTTTAAGCTTTATAACAGTGCAGAACGTAGAACTTCAGCAGTGCAATTCCTCCTGCGAGGCAGCAGCGGTCGACGACCGCACGACTTTCGCCACAACCTTGACTAAGGTGCTTACCGCACGCTCTTATACTTCACAATATCAACTATTTCCTGTGAATTTCACTTTCGCTAGTGACATCTCGGTGACGGTGTCAATAGTAGCTTGCTTGTCCGGCTCGAAGGACCATTTTCTAGTTTTGCAGTAGCAGAGTCTACTGATAAACCATCGATAAAAATATAACAGCATGTGCAAAATACTGCAAAATATGTTATGCAATAACGAATTTAAGTAAAGAGAAAAAGCGTATATTAAATAGTAAGCTACTCGAAACATGCAAAATATTCATACTCCTAAAATTAAAAGGAGGAAATCAATTCGAAGATTCCGAACCTAGTATTGTCCAACTTATTTCCACGCATAAGTGTATTGTATGAGATTATGTCACTGTGGAATTTTAAATAATCGTGCCTATTTTGTAAATCTTTTATAAGTACCTACCTATGTCTTACAATCGCGACATAGATAGGTAAATCACGGGTAAGCGATAGTGTAAATATTAGAACATAATTAGAATTCCGTAGATGGAATTCATAACTAAACCTATGATTATATATAGATATGAAGGTAGGTATAGACTACTAGAGACGGACATATAAAGCGACCAGGACGAAAGGCATACCTGACATCCCTGTCTCCCGTGTTGGGTATGAATGTGAATGGTTATAGAGGAAAAGGTAGACCTAAGAAGTGTTGGATGGACTGTGTGAGAGAGGATATGCGTGTACTAGGAGTGAGTAACAAGATAACGGATAATAGGGATGAATTGAAGAAGAGAACGTATTGCGCCGACCCCAAATGAATGGGAACAGGGCAGGACTATGATGACTACTACTACTACTACTACTAGAGACTTGGTAGGTATAGACTCAGATTAATCTGTAAAATTATCGAGGTCAAAATCTTTACATACTTACCATAAACAAACTAGCTTAATAATACTAATACAAGCCCTAAAACTAAAATCCTAACAATACCTACTTATTTTAGGAATCCCAACCGCGACATCTACAAGATGTGGACAACCAGCGAATGTTCAAAATACTATTTGTGCTTGGACGGAGATGTGTTTGAGTTCCAGTGCTCGGAAGGCCTGCTTTTTGACGTCAACCGTCAGCTGTGCGACAAGCACCCTAATGTACACAACTGTGACCTTACTACTGGTAAGTTTTACGTAAGGGTTTCGTTCACCGCCTCCAAGTAAAGTGTCGAGTAAGTTATTCTTCAAATTGTAAGACAAAATAAATACAATAGCCAGATGAACTGATTTCTTTTCATAGAGCCAGGCTTGTAATAACATGGAAATTGTTTCAGAAATCACTATACCAAAACCTCTGCTAGAGAAGTCGGCTTGCGCCAACGAAACGCACCTGGCTTGCGCCGAGGACACCTGCATACCAGCAGAGTACTTCTGCGATGGCTCCATCGACTGCGACGACTCCTCGGACGAAGTATGTTTACAATTTGCAATCATGCTCACCGTGTCTCCAGTCAGTTTAGATTACTTGAGTCTGATTGTAGCGCCACCCATCGAGTCTAAGTATTTAAAACTTTACTGGATCCACGTGCCATATGGTTTCTTTTAAAACTACATATATTGCTAAAGATTTGGCTCGTACTCTATATTAGTGGTTTCCAAAAAACCACGTTAAGTATTTTAAATACCCGGCCGATTGGTGTAGTTGGTAGTGGCCCTGCCTGCGACGCCATAGGTCCTGGGTTCGAATCCCGGTAGGTGCAAACATTGATGTGATGAATATCGATGTTTGTTTCCGAGTCATGGATGTTTATGTATTATCTATATATTTATATACCGTTGCTTAGTACCCACGACACAAGACCTTAGGGATCTTAGTGTGGGACTAGGTCAATGTGTTGTGTAGTAAAAAAAAAAAAAAAAAAAAAAACGATAAATTCAAAGGGCGCCATTGGTTAAAGCTACCGCAAGCGAACGTGCTCTTTACAAAGTTCAAGAAGTTATAGTTCAGAACTGCATAATGTCGGGGCTTATAGATCATC
Organism: Carposina sasakii; assembly: GCA_014607495.2. NCBI lineage: Eukaryota > Metazoa > Arthropoda > Insecta > Lepidoptera > Carposinidae > Carposina > Carposina sasakii. The sequence continues at coordinate 5,128,837 of CP053164.1, forward strand.
ATAGTAACTAGGTACAAAGGCGTTTGCAGAATCTTGAGTTTATATCACGCAATAATAGTAGAAAGGGGTTGCCAAACATAACCACATCAGGGGCGGTCTATGTTTAAAGCAATCGCACTCTTTGGCTTTCTGTTACTTTTACAAAAAAGTATAACTTTTCATTTGTACCAAAAATAATGTATGGTAGTCTGAGATAGTAAGTACCTATGTATCAAGCTTTAAATTATTGTAATATACGTACCTAAAATAAAGTAGGTAGGTAGTAGCCTTTTAAAAAGCCATTGGAAAGTAAGTTTCACGCAATTATAAATTTAACTTATGTAAAAGTGACTTGCTTTTTATCCAAATTATATTTCTATTTACTCGTGAGATATAGCATGCTGCCATTATTTTGACTTACTCGCAAAACGAGAAGTTAATATTTGTAAATCTTCTCACGTAAAAATGTCTTGTCACTAACTTTCTCCGACTATTACAAGACTATGGTAAAAACAAAGTACAAGTCTTTCATTATCTTCTATTTAAAGTATGTCATGTACTTTGTAAAATAAAAATGGTACCTATATTTTAGGGCTGGTGTGATCTGCAGTCCGATCCCAACGCCGCACAACCTTGTGACCCCACTTTGTGCACTTTGCCAGAATGCTACTGCAGTAAAACTGGTACTGAGATACCAGGCAATCTGGTTCCAAATCAGGTAAAGAATTTATTAGTACTAACTAAATTACAAAAATCTAAAACACATTCAAAAATTTTTTGATGATATCTGGCTCGAAGGACCAATACGTTTGGCGACTCGCAACTTATGTAAATGTTTGGATAAAGACTTCGGGTCACTAATTAAGTACAACGAGAAATCAATTTCCATACTGACTTTTCAGACACCACAAATGATAACACTAACATTCGACGGACCAATCAACCACGAAAACTGGGACTTGTTTAACCGAAACATCTTCAATTCTGAGCGAAAGAACCCTAATGGGTGTCCTATAAAGGCTACGTTCTTCGTGTCTCATCCCTACACGAACTACCGACAAGTGCAAAAGCTGTGGAACGACGGTCACGAAATCGGGATCAATTCTATAACGTAAGCGTTTTGAAGTGAAGTTTTCACGAATATATTGTGACAGGTCCCAGTTAACATATAAGGGTCATTTTCAAAATAATTGCTCATTTCAGAAATGTTACTTTTATGTCACAATAACATAAAAGTAACATAAAAGAAAACAAGGGCTGCATTCACAGTGGTAAATAAAACAGTTTTTTAGTATTTAATATTGTAATAATTAATCAAACACGTACACGTACATTATTATGTACAGTTCGTGAGGTTTAAGCCGAGCTTTGCATTTGTGTGAGTGTGCACATAGACACAGGTTAGGTTTATATCGGCGTAACTCCGTCGCGCTCCTACATTTCTTTAAGTCACTCACATGAATAGCTAGCTTAGCGTAGACCCCGCGGCTGTACTGGACATAGTGAACATAAACATGAAACATACAAAATAATGACAATAATAAAACCGTCAGGGTTATGTTTAATTTGAAGATGGTTACTCAGTTAATCATAAATCGAAAATAAAAATATAATATTAAAATGCGAACTTTGAACATTCTCTCTATCGTCATGATAATACTGCACGATTAACTTCCTAATATTTATATATAATGTCTGCCTATTCATACATGAAATATTTTAACAGTAGCTTCTTAAGTCGTATCTAAAGATACAAAACAACAAAAAAAAATATTTTAAGTGTTTTTCTTTTTACGAAATTATTATAATTCAATTTTTTTTTATATATTTTGCATAAAACCTTTAATGAAAACCCCTTAAATGAAAGTAAATAAATAAACGTTCTGAATGTTAAAGGTCAAAAAATAAGAAACCAGTATTTATTTTGTAGCTCAAGTAATTTTAAATTATTTAATGTAAATATATTTAATAAAATTAGAAAAAAAACTTTTGAAATGGCTTCGTTATAACCGTCTAACAGTTAAAAACCGTTAGATGATACCCTTAAAATATTTCGTGTATGAATAGGTAGACCTTATATAACTATACATATTATTCACTATCGCTACTAAAAAGATCCCAGAAATTTCTCTTCAAATCAACCGTAGAAACATTATAATATTTTGATGGCTTTTTAACCATCTTTGCTAGATCCTTAGGTTTAAAATTTACTTTAATATCAGATAAAATAGTAACATTTGAAGTAGATGCATTACTGACATGATAATGATTAGTTTCTCCTATAGGTTCGACATCATCAGAATTAGGTAAAACTTTATTGGTTACTAACATCTCTAGGTCTTCTTGCTCAGATTCACTTTCAGATGTAGATTCTATAACAAGTCGTTTTGCTCTTGAACGTTTAACATGATCAGTAATTAATTTGTGACTTTTTATGGCATAACATTGGCAAATATTGGGCTTTAAACAAAAGCAGCTTAAAATTCGATATTGAATTATATTATCTTCGTTTGGTATTACTTGGTGTATTTTTTGCGTATTTGGAACGGCCACAAATTTACAACCCTCAATTTGATTTTCTATTCTCAATATGTCCTCCTGATCAATAAGAAATAATTTTACAGTGGTAGCAGTATTGTGTTCAAGTAATTGAATCGCAGTTTCAGCATCAGGTATATCATGTCCGTATGATATTTGTTTATCTAACAATCTTTTTACTACTCCCCCAACCCCATCCGCTGCACCCTTCCCATGGGCCGCTTCAAAAAAATTCCTGGTTGCAAAAATAAAACCATAAGATTCTATCATTTTGGTAAGAAGGGCAAAGTTCTTCTTTTGCCTGTATTGACTTGACGGACCATCTGAGAAGAAATGTATAGTGTCTTTCAAAGGAAATCTATGTTTAATGTCACGCATCAGGGGCTCCAAGTGAGCCCAGATCGATTCCGGTGTGTGTTTGTTGCAGTTGGAAAATGTACAAAATGATTCGGGATCAGTTTCATCATTATATATAATGCTTGTGTGCAAGGTGATTTGTGAATGTGATGCTCCAAAATGTACTGCTTGTATTTCATTATGAAATTTGCAATTATAATTTTCTGAGAAGTCACAATGTAGCATAATTTCATTTCTTTGTAAATTCTCCTTCAATGATTTATAAATTTTGTATTGATGTGAAATGTTGTAAATATGAATTTTAAAGCCTCTTAATTCCGTGTCAAAATTTGATAATAGAGATTCTAACATACCTGATATTATTTGTTTAATTGTTTTTTTGGTTGATTTTTTTTCATTGTTCTTTTCATATTCTATGGTTTTGACCGTCCACTCTAGCCATGACACTTTTTCATTCAATTTTATATTCAGTAAGTCATATCTGATTGATTTGTTTTTGCAAATATCACATGTTGAATACATGCACTTTTGGGAGTATAAATCACACACTGTAGACTTTATAACGGTGTCCAAAGTATCACCGTCCTTAAAAATTTTTAGTGTTTTTAGGGATGTAAACTTGAAATCTATATTACTGTGTCTTTTGCAAAGACAAGTATTTCGATTTGATAAATTTGGGATCAATACGTAAAATGGCTTGAAACGTCTGAATGTGGCGTATGAAATTGGAATTCCAGTCTCCTTTACAAATTTTAACCGTAAATTTACCATCGAATCTAGCAAATATCGTCTTTGCATTTTAACTTTATTTTTTGTTTTAGTTTCTTTCTTAGCTGCAGTAGCTCGACTGACATCATCTTGGTTAAAAAAAGTATAAATTTTATTTGCTAGGTTATTTCGTTTAATATTAACTTTTTTTGCATTACGTCTGATTGGGTATTTAATCCCAATAGCAGACTGTAATTTACTTTTCATTTTATACCCTTTTACGATGTCGTTACTTACAATTTCTTTTAATACATTTCTCTTTTCATTACTTCCTGCTGCATTATATTGTATTTTTAAGGATTCTATTAACACATTCTTTTCAAATAACTCCTTTTTAATAATTTCTTTTTCTTCTTCAGTAGTGTTTAAATTAGCAACAAATGAGTTGGTTTTTGATATTGGGCTTGACACAGTATAAAATGACTCTCTGCTAAACATATTTTCTTTTTCTTCGTCTTCTTTTGTGTTTTGCAAAATTTTGTATCTATATATTTTTTTCTTTAAAGCTTTATTCTCTTTGATTAATAATTCAATTTTTTTCTTCATATTTTTATTTTCTTTGGTTAATGTTCTATATCTTTTCTGATATATTCTTTGGTATTCTTTTCGAGTTTTACCCTTTTCTATAACTTCTTGTTTATAGTCTGATTTTTGTTTTAAAGTCCTCCAATATTTTCGCCTGCTTTCTTTCTCTCGATCCGATAGCTCCCCAATTTTTTTATAGAATTTTTTAGCTCTTTCTAAATTTTTTTCCTGTAGTGCTTTCCATTTTTGAGGATTATTCAATTTTAGTCGGTCTCGGTACCATTTTTGCCTCTCTGCCGCAGACAAAGGCATATTTTCTGTAAAGAATAAAAAATACAATGTAATAACTCAGAAAATAATAATTAAAAAAATCATATTTAACGATAAAAGCAGTCTATTTTGAAGCATACGTCGTCGTAAAATTTAACGTGAAAATTAAATTTTGCATCACATTAACAAATCACATTGTATACAAGTATTTTGAACATTGAGAATAGTATCAAACTTGTCATGCTAGAATAAGTCAGAGCCTGTTAATGCTAGACGAAAATACTTGGGTTATATTAAATAAATATATTACACTAATAACTCAAAGCTGCAGATCGCAATATACACTCGATCGCGCAACTTGTACAGTATAAACCAAAACGAAGGTATAAAATGATTAGTAAATTACAGTCAGCTATTATAGGGCCAATTTGAGGATTTTAAGTTATCCAAGCATCACTCAAAACACTGAATACGACCATAGAAAAACATGTTTATTTTACTATTGGTTTAATTATAATTTATATAATATTTTAAAATCATGCTGTGGACACGTCTTAATCCAATTTTATGTAACGTAACATAAAAAAATGTTACATAAGTGTGACATAAAGGAACAAGTAAGCATGTTTTTCTACAAACTAACCTCAAATCACAGAACATAATTCACTCGATCGTTGCAGCTAATTAGCGACAGAATAGCACTATCATAATAGTTTCCTGACAATTAAAAATAGTTTAAATTTACTTACCTTGCGTATTTTTTCCAATTTACCAAAAAGAAACCAGATAAATGTTTTTTATCGACGCACACCATACACCCAACTTTTTTGCCGAGAACAAAATGGCTGCTGCCCTGTGATTGGTCGCCTGAGGTTCGGACAGTGACAGCAAATGTTGCCAGTATTAAAGTTTAACAAAATACCTTTTTCGCGACTAAATAATGCGTTACATAAATGAAATAACATCGATGAAGTAATTTTGAGACCAGTTTTATTTTTTATTTATAACTAAAATTAATGTGTCAAATGAATTTTCAAGGATTCTACACACATTTTACAGTGTTATTAGAGAGGATAGCCAATTTTGTTTGATAATAAATAAAATACTTTTAATGTTTTTTCAAGTTTAAAATATCAGTGCTGGAAGTTGGACACACGTTTTTTGTAGGAAGACCAGAAACATGCTTTAAAAATTTCGCAATATATAAAAAATGAAGTATCAACTACCAACAATGACATTATAATACAATATAAAGAAAGGCTTCTTTGTAATGTTCAGTATTTTATTAATATTGCCATTACAGTTTTTTTGTAGAAATTAAGGAAAGATGATGGACAAGATTTTTTTCTGAAATGAGCAATTATTTTGAAAATGACCCATAAGCTACTTTTTATCCCAGGAAAATGTTTTTATCACGGATAATTTCGACATTTTGTTTTTATGTAGTCCACGCGGACGGAGTCGCGGGCGTCCACTAGTAAGTACTAAAAGACTTACAAACAAAATTAAGAAATTATCTCATCCAGAAAATTCTTTTCATTGGACGCCAATATGGTATGACATTGAATTGAAAAAAAATTTCTTATTACAGAGTCAGGGGTCCAGCAGAATGGTGGTCCAATAACGCAACCATAGAAGAGTGGTTCGACGAGATGGTGGGAGAAGCGAATGTCATCAATAGATTCGCCAGAGTGAGAATGGAAGATTTCTGGTAATAGCATTTCTAGTTACAAATAGCACTAAGGGTCGGTTCATACGAGTATCTAACGGAAGATGCATCGAGCGTATCTCCAGGTACAGGCAAACGTACGCTCGACGCACTAACGTATCATCGGTGTGCGTCGACGGGACTGTGAACGGTCGAGTATTTTTCTGTTCATTTTGTCTGTCCTGGCGTTACGCGACCGATAATTCGCGACTCATGTTAGATATGAACCGACCCTAAGAACGCCTTCACGCTCGCGTTTCCAAAGCATTGACGTTCAATAAACTTTTACGCAACTCAAAGGTCGATGTTTTTTGTTTTCGTAAACGTACGGGATGTCTCAACTCTCACTATTTATCATCTGCAGAAACTCAGTCACTTTAAGTACTGCACTAGGTACGAGTAGTCTTCAATTCATTTTTTATTATTCGCAGGGGTCTACGTGTTCCTCACATGTCAGTAGGATGGAACCGTCAGTTTCTGATGATGCATGAGTTTGGGTTTGTTTACGATGCGACCATGGTGGCGCCGGTCTCTGATCCCCCCTTCTGGCCTTACACCTTGGACTATAGAATGCCCCATGAAAGCACAGGTAAGTAATCAGCTTACTGCATGCACCTTATTGTACCAAAGACGATAGGACAATCTTTGATAGTACGCAGCTTAAATTCAGACTCTACTGTAAAGAAATCTCGGGTAGCATTTGCTTAAAAAAATAAGGACAGCTGTAGTAGACAAGTCACTGGCTTACCACATAATGCACTCTACCGGCCAGCTTTATAGAACAAACAAAAACAAATAATGTGGCCGATGATACCTACATTTAAAAGACGAGATAAACACTCGCGTTGGCGTATCATACAGATCAGTTATTAACTAGAGCGTGAGACATTAAGTAAGAACTTTTGATATGAACAAGTAGGCAATGCAGACAATGCAGTGCATGTCTCGCGAGTGCATCACTGCATTTATTGGTGGAATTATATAACGATGCAAGCAAGAATGCGGATTCTACGAGTAGGTACTGTTGTAGAATCGCAGGTTTGATTTGTGCATGGCAACAGTGTATTTGCATAGCACACGATATGCAATAGGAAGGAAGGCAGGAAGTAATAAAATAATTACAATTTCCGTTTGTTTCACTTGATTGCTGGAAGGGAGGAAATGGTTTGTTACGTGATTTCTGGGTATTCAATTCCACTGGAAAATGAAACAGACCACCTATGCTATGCCACTGCTCGGTAACCAACAGAAACTCAGTAGCGAAGATAAAACTTTGCTGTAGGATCCGTTATTTTTCATTATTTGGATTTGGATGTCACTTGTTTATTCAAGGAAGATTCTGAATTTAAAATGCACAAATATATATGTACGCACGAATAACTTTCGAATGTCCCATGAATTCCCCTTTACCTCTGTCCGAACCCAGAAGCAAAGAAACCGTCACAACTGATAATATTTCCAGGCAACAACCAAAACTTTCCGACAAGGAGCTATGCAGGCTTGTGGGAGATGATCATAAACCCCCTGACCAACGGCCAACACACTTGTGCCACCTTCGACTACTGCCCCGTCAACATAACCAGCGAGGAAGTCTACACCATCCTCATGAATAACTTCAAGAGACATTACCTGAAGAACAGAGCGCCTTATGGTATCCATTTGCCGTCAATGTGGTTGAAGAACTACGATCATTTGTCTGCTTTAAAGGTGTGTATTTAAAAAATAAATGGATGACAAATGATGACCCTACTCCAGTTAGTTCACAGAAATTATATGAATATTATGTCACTCTATAAAGAACCTACTACATTCGATACACTAAATACGATGTTTATTTTTCCGGATAGTATGGAGAATTTCTAATATTTATATACGTATTAATTTCAGCGGTTTATCAGCGAAGTACAACAATTGCAAGACGTATATTTCACGACATACCGCGAAGTGATAGAGTGGATGAAGAGGCCAACCCCAGTGCTACAGATAAAGAAATTCCAGCCATGGCAATGCAAGCCGCGCAAATTCGACGATATAGAGATTGCGTGTGTCAAACCCAGGACTTGCAAACTGTCTTCCAAAATACTTGAACACGACAAGTATATGATTACGTGCACTGACTGCCCAAAGAGCTACCCTTGGCTACGAAATGAATTTGGCTTGGAATGAGTGCATAATTCTATTGTTAAGTTACTGGTAATTTAATACAGTCAGTAGTACGAAAGCGCTTGCACAACAAAACGCTTTCTAGACTTATTTTGAAGCCTTGTTTACAGATTGCAAAGGGCTGGTGCAGGTGCGAAATGAGTCAAAATCTTTCAATTTATCAGCATACTTTTCACCTGCACTTAGCATTAAGTAAACAAAGCCTAAAAGATGCAAGTTTTCATACTAAACTAGTACGAGATTTAGTGCTGTATATAAAGTTAAGTGCTAGCACGTGAAAAACACGCAAAATGAGCTAAAAGTGATTTACAATAGCTGGTATAACTATAGGTATAACCAAGGGTTTATAGTAGGTACTTACTATAAAGATAAGCCCTCGTAAAGAGCATGATCTACCTAAGTTTAAGTGTCAGTTATTTAAGTATCTAAAAGTACATCCTATTTGAAACATGCATCAATTTTCCCACTTTTAGACCTCTGCGTGGCTGAGGTAAAGGGCATATTACTGACGAGGGTTGGCGTTAAGCAAGCAGTCGGCCATAGTACAACTACCAAATCTAAGCAATATTAATTGTTTTATAACAATTACAGTGTAGTCAATGTTAATGATTGAAGCCATTAATAATTTCAATTTATTTAAAATTAATTTCACACACCAATGAAGCTAATTATTTAAGTTAATTTTGGTAGTTACCATAAAAATAGAAATCATTTCATGTATGTTTTTTGTTTATTTTGAGATATTATGCTAAATAACCAGTGAATGATAAAATAGTATTGTAATTTATTTGTAAATTATTTGGATATAATATTTATTTTTAATACTTCCTAAATTTTGTCTAAAGCTCATTTTTCAAGTTTGTTTCAATTCTACTTTATTTAAGCCTAAGTAATAAGAAGATTATTATCATCTGTGTCTGTAAATAAAGTTAAGTAGAAGTTTGTGCAATAGTAGATATTTTGATATAATAATTTCTTAGATTTTTTTATTTTTCCTTACTTGTTACTCCAGAAAGGATAACCAGAACTGCAGGATCATAAAGGCCGCAGCCACGTTTAAAAAATAGTGGAAACCTATGACACTATAAGAAATGCTTGCTATACAGTAATAATCTAACTAAAGTTACTAGTTATAAGTTGCAAGTAGATGGCGTAGTTGAATAAAATAGAGGTCATACAGAAAGTATTACTTTTACTTACAAACAAACTTAATTGTACCTTATATTAATAATGTATCTACATGTTATCCTTCTTGGGTAATGAATGGATTAGGTATGGCTTCCATACCATCAACAGGACATATTAGCACCACCGAGGTGCCTCTGCACACCACTAGACCGAGGGCCCGTGTGTCATCCAGGAGTTTATATGGATCATCAGGATCTGAAGGTAAAGTATTGTGGTAAGTGAATATCAAGGAATTAATAATGCAAGAGGAGCATTCACAATTTTACATACCTTTATCAGAAAATGTAGGAATGTAGATATTTAACAAAGCTAATTCAATTAGATTAAAAATTTGGATGGCCTATCCAATAAAACTTTAGTTGGGCTTAGAACATTACAGAACATATCCAATAAGCTTTAATCAATAATTGTGAAATGTTCGTGTATTGGTTAATACAAATGTTATGCTTTTTATACATAAACATACTGACCTCTAAGGAATTCAGTGGTGTTATCTAGTACAAGATTTAGCAGAGGATCGTAGCCTTTTAAAATTCCTGCCGCTTCACGTCCGCCAGCGAATTTTACGCGAATACTTTTTTCCAGATATTTGCTCAGATCTAAAATAGATTCCTTCCTACGTTTTTCCTTATTGTCGCCGGATCCTTGTGAAGCCTGCGAAACCAAATAATTTTTAATGTTTAGTTGTTTACCAGCACTACAAGCTGTTAGTAGAGGTTATAATTCGGCGTATGTGAATAAACAAAACGTATACAATCTATTCACCTTGGCTTTATCCTTTTCAGTATCTTTAGATGCCATAGTTGATTGCAACAATTTTGATTAGCTATATATCTTTAGTTGCTTTTGATTAGCTAAGTAAATAAATTATATCTCGTTTTTAAAATCCATAAAACTTTCGTGCGACAATTTTGACATTTGCTTTTTTTAGTTTGTTTGTTAAGTTTATCCCGAAGGAAAGGCAAGGGGAACTAAGCCCATACAGCCATTTTCTTTAGTAAATGATTTCTGAATTTATGATGGATGATAATGATGATGATGAATGGAAACGTCGGGAAAATCCTCAAGAACAAGTGTAAAGTTAGTCAAAATCTAAAATAATTGCAGTAACAACTTACATGGGCCCATGAAGAGATCGTATTCCGGCTAAAGTTTTACTCGGCTTACCTGCGTATAAAACCATGCACACGCACTAGATTCACATCACAAGTAATCAAAATATAACTTATCTACCAGAAAACATCACTTTACGGACACATGCAAGCCATTTACAAATAATTTTTGATTTTCACAAGAAAATTACACCTGCACCCTTCCAGCTTTTCCCGCCGAATCCCTTTTAGGCTTGGTATATGACATTTTCATTTTTTTTGACGAGCATTTTCACAAAAAAAATATGCCAACGCGTTTCGACTGGATTAATTTGACTCATCTTTAATAAAATGAGATAGAGTAATACGACATAATAATTAGAATAAGTGAGAGAGAGAATAATTTTCTTGAAATAGGATATTTGAAACAAACCATTGGAAAAAATTGTGGGTGGTTTGTTTATATTTTACTTTATTCCAATTTTTATTTGAAAATTTCAGGATCTATGTATTTGATTTCTAACAGATTATAGTAATATTTAAATGCATATGTCCCCCATAAGTAGATAAAAATATGTTATAAGCAGACGCGGATTTCCTCTGAAAAAGTGTTGCGTTGGCGGTTGGCGGATTGTTTACATTTCGCGATTTTCGCATCGTGAATATTATCTGATGAGATATCAATGCGCTCTTCGGTGAGCTACATATTGTCTCACGCGCCTGGAGAGTCGGTAATGTCGCATCCGGACTATGGGCAGCATGCCCAGCACCATGCCTGCCTGCTGGTGCTGGTGAAAGGAATCGGAGGAATGCTGAAGAACTTCAACAAGATATGGGAACGTATGCAAAAGGTCAATAACATTAAAGTTACTGGTAAGTTATTCTTATGCTATAGTTTTCTAATATGACTGAGGGTAGATTAGGGCCGCTAACTGCCCTGTTTTTCCAGGACATGTCTTACTTTTTGGGGTGTCCTGGATAGTTTTTAAGCATCATCCTGAGTTTTAGAATTCTGACACATTCACTGTCGGCAAATTTTTTAAGGGTGCCTTGGGTATTGTAAGGGCATTGGGTAAACCCCTAGTGCCACAACGCAAATCAGCATCAGCGGCACCTCTAGAAAGCCTAAAAGACGCAAATACGTAGTTGCTGGCATTGTATGTGTTAAAGACCTATGTTTTGAAATTAACATGCCACTAACTCTTTCCAATCATATGTCCGGTTTTTATTCTTCAAATTCTGGGTTTCAAAGTTTTGAGACAACCCTAGGGTAGATATCATATTATTTCAGCTTATTTTTAAGAATAAATAAGATAGTGTTCACTTTATTCTTTATATTATGTGGAATTTCAATTAAAGTCAAACATAGCTGCTGCTATAATTTCCTTTTTTTATTCAGATTCCAGTGGGCAAGTAAGAGATATATGGGTCAGATATGTGCGTGATTACCCAGTGGAAAATAATGATTGGGGTGACTTTCAAACTCATAGGTAAGACTTTTATTATGCATAATAATTTATAGGTGAATTATAGGAAGACCTAAGAAGTGTGGGACTATGTGAGAGAAGATACACGTGAACTGGGAGTGAGTAAAGAGATGACAGATAATAGGGATGAATGGAAGAAAAAATACATTTAATTTTTTTTTTTTACATGGGTACAAGGCAGGAAGAAGAAGAAGAATAAATTATGGGTGTTATTATCATTGCATTGTGAACTATAATTGTGAACTAATGTTATACAAATTGAATATATATTTTTTTATCTTTAACATTGTCCAACATGTTTTTTTTCGCTGTGCAATAAAAGCTTTAAAAAAAAAATAAAGAGAAAAAAAAAGTTTGAATAATGCAAAGTTCAAATGTTATATTTTCTATAACATTTCAGGAGACTCCTTGGACTAATAACCTTAAGTAAGTTTACAAATCAAATGGAACTGAATGAGGTGTGCCGAGTACATGAGTCGTTAAAAGTAAAGTATTCCAATACCCTCCTGGACTCGAGAGCTTTCATGTTTGGTCCCTTCAGTAACATGAAAAAACCAGAACAGGAGCCGGAGACTTACAGTGTGTGTGATGATGAGAAGGTCTCTAAAGCTAGCAGTGTTAGTGACAAAGGGGAGAGGTGAGGGTACATTTCGTTTTTATTCTTTAGACCCAGGACTTAAATGTTAAAGTAGATTAAAGTAAATTGATAAGGATAAATTAGTGATCATTAGTATATTAGTGATGTAGTATAGTATCTCAGGAAGTATAAGATCTTATGAATGACCTATTACTACAAATATTACTTTTCCAAATAATTTGTAGTTAGATCTTATTTCAAAATCTATATGTATAACAAAACGAAAAAACATTTTTATTTTAGATTTTCCCTGCCAAGTGAGCAATCTGACAGTCTATGCTCTTCTGACAGTCTCCCACATTCCACATCATCAGGCATTGCTGAGGAAAACTTCACTACTCCATCTAACTTCAAAACCCATGCTATGTTCTATGGAGAGAATGATCCACTCCCTGACTTAGAACAGAATGTAGCTGATCTGATCCACTCATTGTTTTGGGTAGTTGAGTCCAAGAGACTGGAGAGGTCAAAAGAGAAGTTGGACAAAGTTTCACTTTTGCTAGCTCCATTTGAGAAGAAGGATTTTGTAGGTGAGGAATTGCTTGCTAACCATGTAAAATTGTTGTTAATTAAAGTTTAAAGTGATTATTCAATAGTCTTACTTTATCGTCATGTACCTGTATCAATGGTGGGTAATTATGCTTTTTTGATCTACTTTGATCTCACTATCATCCCTCCCCCTGATTACGTAACTTGCAGTAGCAGAGCCGAAGCTGTCCGACAGCGAAATTTGAGAATGCGCGGTGAGAGGTGCGGGGCGCGGGGTGAGGTGCGGGGCGCGGGGTGAGGTGCGGGGCGCGGGAGAACGCCGAGCACTCGTTGCGCGTACGCACACATTCCCAATTTTCACTATCGCGCTGCTTCGGCTTTGCTATTGCAAATTAGGTAATCAGGGGGCCTATTAGTCTGATAAGCGGTCATCCAACTATACAATTTGCATGTCAATTACTTACAATATTGTGTTACACTAGTATAATATAATAGACGCATTACACTAGTTTAATAGAATATAATATAATTAAATTACACCTTTACCTGATCAGGTTTGGATATGGAGTCACGTAACAATAAGAAGCGTTGTACGGGGCGTGTGACGAAGAACCTCGCGGATCTGACCCTCCAAGCCGGACTGGTGGCTGACAGCCTGTCTCTGTATCACTCCGCTGCAGAAACGCTTAAGGCTGTCAATGATTGGCTCTGGCTGGCTGCTGCTAAAGAAGGTACCCATAACTTAAAGATACCTTCACTAGGTACATATTACCTAGTTAAAAAAACAAAGTCGCTTCCTGCTGTCTATCTGTCCCTCTATATGCTTAGATCTTTAAAATTACGCAACAGATTTTGATGCGGTTTTTTAATTTTTAATAAATGATTTTTGTATTTTGTTGGCATGCTAATGGCAGTAGGTCTTAGCAATATAAATAGTGTAGTAAGTATAATCAGACACCATTCATAGATCAATCATTATGTAATGTTATGTTAGTTAGATTTTGCTCACAGCTCCATATGTGTTATTTTATTTCCAGGTCTTTGCGCAGCCTCGGCAATCCTTCTTTATCCCAACCTTCGAAATTCATCTCCTCTACACCGAAACGCGAGCTTACAGGAAAGCTCGCCAAATAAGACTAAACCCCTATCCCTATTCCAACCGGAGGCTTTCAAAAAGTTCAAACTTACCTCTTCGCCCGCCAAAAGTTCCAAAGCTTCTAGTCCAATCACAACCAGCGAGTTGACCCCTTCTTCTTCCGACAGCATCGACACTTCGTCAAGACAGTCAGAGACTGATAACCTTGACTCTGAATCCATAGCATCCTCCAGCGATATAGAGTATCAGAGCCAGAAATCATTCCTTACCCCCGACCTACCTTCGATCCCTAGACATATTCCTACACAACTCAACAATCAGTACCTTTTGAATGGCGAGGAAATAGCTGAGAAGTACAGGAAAGCTATCATCCATTACAGCAAGTATCAGAACGCGGGTATAATAGAAACGGAGGCGTGTTTCAAAGCGGCGCGGATAGCTGTGGAACAAAACAACAGTTTGCACGCGTCGAGCTTCTTACAGAATGTGATATTTATCAACCTGACTCTTAGCGAACAGGAGAAGATTCAGCGATTTGATACATTGGCTGATCTTTATAAGGAGATAGGTGAGTTGATGAGTGGCAAACATGTTATTTCTTAACTCATTTTAGAATGACGTGCCAGACGATCATGCTGGTAGTTATAATAGGATAATAGGAAAGGGGCTAGGACATTATTGACATAGGATACGGCAAACTCGTCATTTTAGTTAATAGTTATCGCCGCCAAAGAGCATCTGACACTGCGTTTCATCGCCGTTATGTTGTCTATCTCAAAGCATGATAAAAAAAGGTTAGGGGAAACTGGCCTCTGGGCTACGAGTAATTTCTTTATTTCGCACGTCATTGTTAAATTTTAATGAAATGAAATCTCAACGGGTCGTTTTGACTACAATATTACTATCGTACGTAGTCAAAACAGCGCGAAAGAGAGAAATTATTTTTATTTATCTTATTTATTAAATTAGAAAACCAACAATACATACAACGGAACAACAGTTCCGTTAAGATACAAGTTGGACAGGAGCATAGAGGAATATTCCTCTATAACAGGAGTACAAGATAATATTATGTATCACAATTACAGGCTAGCACAACTTTTACAAGAACTGAAGTAAAACTATTATTCTCTAACATAAAGGAGAACTCATTAGGCATAGATTTAACCTTTGTCATTGACATGACAGGCTTCCTCCGCAAGGCAGCATTCTGCCAGCGGCTGGCCGCCACCCGTCAGGTCAGCGCCAACAACCCCAACCCGGACTGGGCGCGCTGCTACCAGCTCATGCTGCACAGCTTCCCGGGGCACCGCCTCAGCCTCGACCCTAACTATGTGATGCAGCATCAAGTTGGTAAGGGTTTCTGACTGTTGTTGGTGTAAAAGTTATTAATAAAGAAATGCTAAAGAAAGGCTTGCATGTGTCCGTAAAGTGATGTTTTCTGGTAGATAAGTTATATTTTGTTTGCTTGTGATGTGAATACACTCTAGTGCGTGGTTTTATATGCGGGTAAGCTAAGTTCTTCATGGGCTCATGTAAGTTGTTTTGTGCAATTAATTTTGACTTTGACTAATTTTACATCCATTCTTGAGGATTTTCTCGAAGTTTCCATTCATCATCATCATTATCATCCATCATAAATTCAGAAATCATTTACTAAAGACAATGGCTGTATGGGCTTAGTTCCCCTTGCCTTTCCTTCGGGTTAACTAAACAAAAAAAAATGTATTGTATCCGATACAACTAATTCCCTAAGGCTGGCCGGCGCTGCAGATCCAGCTACTCCAAGAGCTGGTGGTGGCCGCGCGCCGCATGGGTCACCCCGCGCTCGCCACCCGACACATGACCTTCCTGCTGCAGACCATGTGGCCGCATCTGTCCCGGCAGGAGCAGAGGGACATGGCCATACAGCTACAGGTCGGTAGTACCATCTTCTTCGTTTCTGCTGTATGAATTCCACTGCTTATTCATCTATTTAAAGACACGGCTGTGTTCTCGAAATGTGGTATCCAAATCTGCAGGATCATAAGGGGCTACGTTTAGCATAGCAGGGACTGGGGACAGATGTTTCTTATCGCCTGCGAGAATGCCCGAGTTCCATAGTCGACTCTTACGACAAGCACGGAAGGAGATGCGGCTGATGTCTAGTGGTGCTGATGTATAATGCTGAACATATGTCTTGGCTACACTTTAGCTACATGGAACGTCCACCTTTGTACATACAATAACGAACATTATTCCAATAGCTATTCACCTAAGCACACTCTTGTGTCGTGTATACGTAGCAACGGTATATAAACAAATACATAGAACGGTGATGGCGAAGCAAAGCGACATACGTATTTTGGGAACATCATTGATCAGAAATATCATTATACTTACACTAAGACAAGAGTACAGACATTTCTTTAGAATATACATTGATATATTAGGTTCACTTAACCTGACAACACATTACATAAAAAAGATATCAAACAACACAAAAACCATCCATCGCCCCTCTTAACTCGCTGCTTGTTCAACTCCAGGCTCTCTCAGCCCAATTCGAAGGGGGTCCAGTAGCGGTAGGAGCTAACCTCACGCTCGTGCCCGCCTGGTCGCGCCTGACCGCCCGACCCTTACATTAAATACAATTACACCAAGATTTTATCTCTAAAAAGGCTTCTCTAACTCCAGGCTCTCTCAGCCCAATGCGAGGGGGGTCCAGTAGCGTTAGTCCTGGAGTCGGGCGAGGTGATACCCCCAGCTAACCTCACACACGTGCCCGCGTGGTCGCGCCTGACCGTGCGCCCGCTGCCCGCCCCGCGCGCCCCTGTGACCATCAAGAGCAGTAACTCTAGCGGACCGTTTATCTTCACGCCGATACACTTTTCCAGCTTGGAAAGGGGCAGTAAGAAGGATCAGGGGAAGATGGGTATGTTTGTGGTAATCCTATTTGTTACTGTTGTTTCTATTTTTTTTTTTTTTTATACTCGTACTTTATTGCTAAGGAATAAAAAGCATATTATAAGTAGCCTTAGTACACAGGAGCAATTATTATTTCCATGTTATATATAAAAATCTTTACACTCTGTTTAAGCTAAACATAATCTAATACGAGTAGAATAGTAAAACTTTGTCATGTCAAGTCATTTTAAACGGTGTTTAACTTTAGACATAAGACTATGTTTTCCGTTTATTACGCTTATTTTCAAGGGGTTCAGATCAGTCAGGTCCGGCCATAAAGCCAAATCTTTGGCAATTAGACTTTTGAATAAAACCATATCGCGGTGACTCATCTATTCTATATCTATTCTATAATACATAATAAAATTGTAACGGATCTATGTTTGTGCACGCTAATCTCAGAAACGGCTGAACCGATTTCGATGCATTTTTTCAGGAATATGTTGTGACAGGACCCACTTAACATATAGGCTATATTTTATTTTTATCCCGGATAATATCGACATTTAATTTTTTCTGCAGTCCACGCAAACGGGGTCGCGGGCGTCCACTAGTAATACATATAATGGGGCAAAATAAATGCTTATGAGCTATCTAGTTTTAACGTCTATGCGTCAGGGCACGTTTAATTATTTAGTGACTATTTCTGATAATAATATTTGTACGCCTAAATAGGCAGATTTTCGCGGACATTACCAATATTTAAGACACCATACATTGACATTGTATAATATCATTGTATTATCTACATACCGGAAATCAGACAAATAAACAATATTTCATTTTCATTTTATTTCAATAATAACGGTTAATAACTCCTTTATCTATTTATATAACTTGAAAGCTTACCATTTTAAAAATATCTTCCAGATTTCCTCTGGGTAGAAGGCGACATATGCGAAGTGCAGCTAAAACTGACCAACCCATTACCATTCGAGTTAAAAGTATCAAACATGAGACTACTCACATCGGGAGTAGTATTCGAGTCTATACCAGAGACAATAATTCTTTCGCCAGACACGCCAACCACGGTCAACTTACACGGCACACCGAAAGAGGCGGGAGAATTGCAGATTCTAGGATACTCCACTCACACTCTTGGAGTTAAATCCAATTGTCGCATGAAAAATATGCCGTTAGCGAGTAAATTCCCACCGGTATATACGATAGATGTAATACCCAGCTTGCCTACGATAACTATTGAGACTAGTATACTTCAGTCGTACGATTCCAGTGCAGTGGAAAGTGTGGGTAGCACGACAAGTATTACACTACATAATGGGGAGAGTACGGAGTGTACGATGAAGGTGACTAATACTAGTAGTGTGCCTATTGAGTTTTTGGAGCTATCTATTCAGGTTGGTGTTTATATTCAGTCACCTAGTCCCACACTAACACGTATCAATAAGGGCGCATTCACATAGAAAGTCCGTTTTTACAGGATCCGTCGCTACTGGAAGTAATATACCCACAGCATTTACAGGACCGATTTTAAGCAGATCTGACGCTACTTCGATTTCGATCCGATAAAACGGTAGCAGTATTTCCGTTGTGTGTGAGATTTTTTACTGGGTCCGGAATACTGTCATATCTGTGAACTGGCTCATACAACTACCTACATAGTACGCTGATAACATTTACGTTTAAACGGA
This sequence comes from Carposina sasakii, assembly GCA_014607495.2. Classification (NCBI taxonomy): domain Eukaryota; kingdom Metazoa; phylum Arthropoda; class Insecta; order Lepidoptera; family Carposinidae; genus Carposina; species Carposina sasakii. The sequence continues at coordinate 5,147,731 of CP053164.1, forward strand.
CCTGTAAAACGGACATTCTATGTGAACGCGCTCTCAAGAAGACGAATGAATACTAAGATTCTCATTTTATGGTTAAGTAAAAATCTTTTCAAAGAGAGACTACATTAATGAAGTAACGGAAGAATCCTAATCCTTGTCAAAATTAAGAATAAAACTAAGCAATTACACATTTTTTTTGTTTACAAAAATACAATATTATCAATCTTATCTTCATCTTATCAATGCTTGCGCCTACCGGGTTATTATTATTATTTTTTAAAATGATTTTATTCTAGTCAAACATGGACAGTCAACTGCAGTCGAAAGTGTTCCAGTGGTCGAACCAGGATGTGCAGGCACAGCTACCGATACCGCCGGACGGCACTGCCACCATCTACATCAGGTTCTATGGGGAGGCTGACTTTTTGGACCTGGGTAACATTCTGAGTTAAAGATTTTTCTTAGCCACTCATCTATACATAGTTATAATTAAACTATATCAATTAAAAAGTAAATATCTTACCCATCTTTGCCAAAAGAAGGGTTATGTTTTTCTAGTATATTTTTTGTGGTATAGACCCCGTTTTTTTTTAAAGATAGAAATCTTATTTTCGAAGAAGCATTGTTTGTAAACATTAGAACACAATTCAATTCAACTTTTGTTAATGGCCACAATTGTGTCGGGCACAATGAATTAGAACACTCATACTTGTAAGGTATGAGTGAAGTTTTACGTTTTTCCATATTGATGTATCCTACTAAAAAGTTCAGTTTTGTGTTTGCGAAATCAGTTTCTTTAGGTTTTTTATAGTGCAAACTATATGAGTAGGTGCTATTGTATTGAGTAGAAAACTCTTTACTATAATAATACACAAAATTGTGCCTAATAAAAAACCTGATTTCGTTCTTTCGGATTCTTTCTATTTCTAAATAAAATGAGGTATAGCTAGAGCCTAAAAAGTTTTGGATGGCATGTGTGAGAGTGAGTAACGAGATGATGGATAATAGTTATGAGTAGAGTTGAGTAGAAGAGGACATAAATTGCGTGGACCCCATATGAATGGGAACAAGGCAGGAAGATGATGATAACACTACTAGCTGGAGTATAGAGAAACGCATGTCGCATCTTACATTAAATACGTATTAACCACTAGAGTGACACTGGATACGTAAAACTTATAATGCAATCGAGATTTATGTTTTTTAGATCATTTATTACAATAATAAATTTTTAAATAAACGGCCATTATAGTATAGCGTGCCGCTACTGTAGTGCATTTTTTCATTATAATGTTTGTATGTTTTCTAATACATATATTACCAGGTGGCGGCGGCGATAATTTGTTCCCAAACAGTCTTACGTCAAACTACCCTTCCCGAGTTGGCTCGCCCGTGCCCAACGCACAAACATCTTTACCAACTCAGAGCTCGAACCCACACACCTCACTTAGCAGTGGAATCATGGCCAACAGGATTTCGGGCAGTTTTAGGCAAGTTTTTAACTGGTTAATATTTTTTGATATACCTACCCAAGTGTATCTTCGGGATCTTAGAGTCTATTTGAAAATGATTTGGTTTATAATACGTGTCCAACAACATCTTTACCAACTCTGAGCGTGTCGCTTTTTAGTGAAAAATTACAATTTTATTTCATGGCCAGTTATAAGCGAGTAGTCTGGTTGACAGCTTATATGTATGCAAGGTGTTGAACATACTGATCTAGGAGATAACCTTTTTATAATAAGAATAAAGAGCCTACCGCCGCTTTTCGATCACAAATGCAATAAGCTAACGGTAGTCTAGTGGGAAATATATTCTAGTCATTCTAAGTATTATAATTACACTATGTATGTCGAAATAACTAGAAAAAACCCTAACATAATGTGAGTGAATGGGTGTTCTGTGCATGATGCTGTTATATAATCTGTGGCAATAATTGCAGGTCAATGAACTCGCATACAACAAGTTGGTCAGCCCCGCTGTCTGTCATGCCTCCGTCCAGAGCCAGTCGCCAGATAGAATCTCAGGTATGTACTCCTAAATTTTGTCTTGCTTCTCTTTCATATCCACGAAAATATTTTCCTAACTCGTTATTTCTTTCTGTAACTCTCTCTTTCTCTATTTTTACAATCTGTATTTTTCGAATAGCCGGAACTTACCACTGTTGCACTGTCTATTTTTTAAGCCAGCAGTGGACTTCTCATGGCTAAGATGGTTAATCAATTTTTAAACTTCTTTGTTAGTAGTAGTAGCCTGAGAATACCTATAGATTTATTGTAATCGGCAAGGGCCAATTTTTCTAATGGTCAGATAGATATGAAGAATAAAAATTTACGCTGTCTAGATAGACAGCTGGATAAGCTGGTGAATTCTTAAGGTCAATGATTTAATATAATGCCACCTACTTAAGCGTATTTCAATAATAAAATAGGTACTTTCTGCAGGTAATACTAAGATATTCGGGCGGCGAAGGCAAGGACGTCCATTGCCGTCAGTCCACACTGCACATTAATATGGAACTGTTGCCGAGTGTGTCTATCACGCATTGGGATGTATTGCCGGCTGAAGTGTGAGTGTGTTAGGGTTAAGACACACTGTTAACACGCGACGTGACAACACGCGTGTCAGTACATATCAATCACATACGTTTTATATGGTCCATGACTAGGGTTACCATATGTAAATAGTGGGGTGCCTGTACATGGTACCTAAAATGCCTGATTTTTCAGAAAAATGCCTGTCTAAAGCATAACGCTGTAGGTAATAAGTAAAAGACAACAGATAATAATAAAGAAGGATATTTATTACTGATATTTGTCATTGCCATCTCATTCTCGCGCCGCCGCCGCTGTACGGACTACGCATGCGCTACCTGGACGCCGCCGCCCAAGCGCAGGTAGCGACCAGCCGCCAGTGTCATTCAAATGCAAGTGCGCTGTCGCGTAATTTGAAAATGCCTGTCTCAGACCTCAGATGCCTGTCAATGCTGTCATATGGCCTGTTGCACCCCAAGCCTAACACGCTATCCCCACTCTCCAAATTTTCGGCGTGTTAAAATGTGTGCCTGTCACGGTTATGTTCATGTTTAGCATAGCGGCAATGTGCTTATGGTTGCATGCTAGGTGCTTGGACGCTTCTGTCATATGGTAACATAATTAATCGAATTGTTCCTATCGATTAATTTCATGTATATTTATGTTACGGCATGTTGAATTCCACACTGTATTAAGCTTTTTCACTCAATCTAACCTAACTCATAAAACTTTTTAAAAGACTTTGTGGGTTTGAAAAAAAAAACTAGCCATATTGGAACATTGAAAGGGATGGCCATTGGTCACAAAACTTTTATAGGTGACGCTATACCCCCTATACATGGTGTAAAAGTGGTATATTACGCGAATTTCACTTAAAACATACACTTTTTTCTATGGACAAACTGTTTAAGAAAAAGTATGGAAAATCTACTAACCTTTTTTTAGGAGCTTCTTTTTATGAAAAAAGCCGCACTTTGGCTGATAGCCGAAAGAGTGTTAAATGTGTGTCTTTACCCTTATTATAAATGCGTTCAAATGTGAACTAATACATATTTAAATACGTTTTGCACCATAGACATCAGAGAACTAGGGTTATCGGTGAGCGTCATGATGTTTTGTTTAGCATAGCTTGGAGAGATGTTCATGATCAGTGAGTTAGGATTAGCAGCTATGTGCTTATGGTTGCATGCTAGGTGTTTGGATCTGGCTTCTCGTTGCGACTATAGTAGCTTGTGTTCGTGACCATGAGTCGGCAGATCCGAGGGTCAGCAGAGGATGTAGGGCCCGGTGGTGGGCAATCCCTCGATGGAAATTTGAACTTCCGAATAGTAACGCCTGATACAATTAAATATTTAACGCCTGAGAGAATGCCCGCTACCAATTCTTTAGGAGGCCTTCACTTCAGCAATTGAGTCGTCATGGCTGAAATGATGATGACGGTTGATTTAAAGTATCTTATCTCAAATTGTATCTAATAATAATCTAGTTCTTAAATATCTTTGAAGTAAGTTATTGTGAACAAATCATTTTAGAGGAATATAAGGAATACTGTAATATAAAAATATATACATAGTATGTAATTACATTACTGGCGCCATTCATTTATTAAGACGATTAAGGGAGGAGGGTTGACCATGTCTTATTTTCCTAACAATGGGGTCGACTTAGTCTTATATTTTTTTGTATAATAGGGGGAGGGGGTTAAAAACTAGCGAAGATAGTTCTTACGTAATAAATGAATGGCGCCTGTTTAAAACTAGCGCTTATTTTCTTCCAGTCCCTCGCAACTATACTTAGTTCTAGACGTGACAAATCAGACGTCGGAAGAGATGGATTTCCACTACGCGAGCGGAAAACACATTCTCATAGAGAGCAAGGAGTCGTGCCGTGTGCCCGTGCCCTTAGACCGCTGCCCTTTCAACATTGCGCCCAAAATTGCTGATGAAGGTTGGTTAATCACAACAAATATTATAATATATAGCGACCGCCCACGACTTCGTTCGCGTGAGGGAGCATTGCAACCGTGCGAAGCCGGGGCAAGTTGCTATATAGCTTATAGCCTCCCTCGATTAATGGGCTATCTTACACAGAAAGAATTTTTCAAATCGGACCAGTAGTTCCTGAGATTAACGCGTTCAAACCAACAAACTCTTCAGCTTTATACAGAATGTTTTTTGGCCGTCAACGTTCCCGAAAACTATGGAATCTCCTCATCATCACAATCATTTCTATGGAAGCATACCTGGGAAGTTTTTGGGGTGTGAACATAGAAAGAACATATAAAAAGACCGTCGACAAACAAGTTGTTAATGCTTAATTTTGAAGTCACTGGTTCCCAAGATATTAGGGTTTAAAGATGAGTAAATAGACTCCGTTTTTCTGCATAAATGCACATAGACGTGCGTAGCAAGATTTTTTCACGGGAATTAATTAATATCTGTCTATGAAAAAACTGGCATAAACATTGGACACTATACATTTCGCTCGATCCAGTAATTTAAAAAAAAATACATCGTTTCCCAGCATTTTTTGGCATAAACTTACTTTATTTGATGTATAGAGTACCTTCGTTAAAGTGGCAACTAATATAGATATGGCTCTCTAGTAAGACAATAAAGGTTGAAGTAGGTATCGTTCGTTCGCTCGACATTACAATAGGTTTGGCATAAATGTACACATGTTTGTCCATTAATAGCTAAACATGGCGGAATTATGATCAGCTGATATTTTCCTTATTATGTGGTTGGTACCAGCAGCACTCGACATTCATCTCTAATGGCACCGGCCATTCGAGTTGCCGGCAGTTGATACCTAACCAAAAGTTCTGTTGTTGTAGATATCAGCTGTTCAAATATCCGCCATTTTGTTTTTCAGATATTTGTATGACAAATATTTTGATGAGATGAGATTATGTCGAGCGTTAAGTGAGATTCGAGCTGTGAAGTATATTTTTACTAACTGTGAAAACTTTGTAAGTACTAATGTGCTGTTCGACATTAATAATATTTTCTTTACATTTTCATTTTTTTAGAGACTGAAGCAAAATCTATCAGCACAGGCGCATCAACAAACAGCCTAGAAGTGATGTGTTCGGAACATATAACGAACAACGTGGATCTGCGATGGCATTTGATGCAGTCCGATATCAAAGGGAAGGCGTCCGTTAAAGGGATCACTTTGTCGCAGGCCATGATCGATATTGTTCGCATGTCGCCATTAAACTGGGGTATGTAGCAAGAAACTTGTAGGTTAATGTGGAGCCTTGTCTCAGAAGCATATAGGTTAACGTAAGAGTCCACACTCAAAACTTTCTCGACAAACATGCGGGTTGGCCTATGGCATAATAACTTACATTGTATATTTTTACATTGAACTTTTGTCAAAAGAGGAAATGTACAAAGCGTCTTTTAAGTCAGTTCAAGTTATCTTTAAAACTGTGACTCCAGCGGCAATATTTTTCCTTGGTATTGACAATAGGTACCTGTTTCGTTTCGACGGCTAACCAAAAAGTACCGAGGATTTTGTTAAACGTTAATATAAAGCAATTAGGTTATTTTATGTTAAACGATAAAAGAGATTTCTTCAACTTATTGCAAAAGTGACATGTGTATTCTAATTACAGAAGTAAGCGTAAACAACCAATGTATAAAGCCCCAAGAGGAATACAACTGTTCTGCGGGCGAGTGCGTTTCCCTAGGCGTGGCGGTTTGGAACCACCTGGATAAGCCGCTGCACAAACTGTGCCTGTCCGTGCAATTCTATCAGGACTACAATAATGGCGTCCTGTGCTATAAGCTGGACAACAGGGTTGCTACTGCAGGGAATAATAAGTGAGTTGGTTTTTAGTTGAAACAGGAATGAGGAGATCCGTAGACGAACAGCGATCCACCAAGCTTATGTGGCAGTGGGCAGGGCACATAGCTCGAAGAACCGATGGTCAATGGAGTCAGGATTCTAGAGATGAACGACCTCGTCTAGGTCGCGGGTATTTGTTCGTTGAAGACCGTAACTAATCGATTGCAGTGGAGGGCATTGAAGAAGGCCTATGTTCAACAGTGGACATCTCTATGTAATGTAGCTGTAATGAATGATAATGATGATGGTTTAAAATATTATATGTCACTGGTATCATGAGATAGGTGAGATATACAGGTGTTTTTTCGTTGCCACCCTTAACGAAGGGTATGTACTCTATACATCAAATAAAGTAAGTTTATGAAAAAATGCTGGGAAAAGATGTAATTTTTTATTTTTATTACTTTATCGGTCGAAATTTATAGTGTCCAGTGCTTATGCTAGTTTTTTCAATGACAGATATTAAATATTTCTCGTAAAAAAATATTGTTACGCGCGCTATGTGCATTTATGCAGAAAACGCAGTCTATTTACTCAACTTTGGACCCTAATATCTTGGGAACCAGACACTTCCCAGGTATGCTTCCATGGAGAAAAATGATCGTGATTATGAGGAGATTCCGTAGTTTTCGGGAACGTTGACGACCAAAAATCATCCTGTATTGTCCCAATTAAACGTAAAATCAACTGAGCAATAATTGGTGCTAGTTTTAGCACTACTGGTACCCTGGGCTAGAGTTCTACGGAGCCGTCCGACAAAAAGTCAAAACTTTTCGATAAATTACCGGCGGCGCGGCGGCGGTGCGCCCTTGGATCTCATGATGTTTAACCGCCAGAACATTACAAAATTGACCTGCAATTTATAAACACAATAAATGTATGCTTTAGGGCTCTGCCTCCACTAATCTTTACGCATGCATACCTATTGGAAAGGATAGACAGAATTTTTGTCAGCCATGCACATTATTGCACATGCAGAATTTTGTAGGTGGTATTTAAGGGTGTCGAAAGAAGATATAAACATATAAATTACTTTATATTTTCCAGAGTGGTGCTATCAACATTGCCGGAAACAGCCAAAGCGTATCACGAATGCACAGTCGTGTTTTTAACCCCCGGTGAATACAAAATTGACATTCAGTGTTCTACCACTGAACCTATATTAGACTATATGTCTATGAAAGAAGACCACCTCTCCATTATACAACCATGCTCTAGTGAAATAAGCCACATTTGGCGGTTCATCCCACCAGTTGCTATAAGCGTGACTGATTAGTTTATTGTCACTACAATGTTGTCGAGCGTCGTACTGTCTGTCCCTCTCTATTCTTAATGGATGTGGCTAAGACAGAAAGGGACAGGTAGAACTGAAGTTTAATGTTTAAGTGTCAGTCAGAATCGACCACAATGAATATCATTTAAAAATGTCTATTTAAAAATGTATTAAAGTCATGTATTTATTCCAAAATGTTTAAGATGTTATAAATTGTATTATAAATTCAAGTAGTATTTGTCTTCTCATGTCCAGTTCGCCTCTAGATTCATACATATTTAAGTACAAAAGACTTTAATTGTTTAAGCAAAACGGCCTAAATTTGACAGATATTCCATACAAATTCTGTCAAATGACGTTTTTTACACTACTAATAAAAAGCTTTACTAGGTATACCTAAGGTATACTTGGTTCACTTTTGCTGTCAAAAGGTCATGTAGGTATAACAAGGATATAACTTTATGCGCTGTTTATAGCACTGTGTAAATTTGGACGCGGTTTATAGCACCGTGTAAATTGAGACGCGTTTTATAATAACCCCGATGGACCATTACACCAGTGTTAAGCAAGTTAGACAGAGATAGCAGGTTCAACGTCGATGTAATATGGCTGAATACTCTGATTTTTCATTCTGTAGAATTCTGACGTTTCTAGATGTCACTAGTAAAAACAATGTGTGGTAATAATTTCAAATTAGACAAAATGACGACGATGTTATTTACTGCACAGAAATACAAAAAAGGTTATACGACATTAATTGTTCAATAAATTTGCAGATATTGTATTTTGGGGTAAAAAAAAATTCGAGTGGAGATCACTGCAACGAATCACATTAAACATTAACATTTGGTATCACATTATAAAATAATTACTTTCACTACAAAATCAAATTCATACATTTTAAAATGTACAGACAGACTGAGTTGTTTATAGCATGGCCAAAGAAACAAGAATTTTTGTAAACAAACTGCCCATATTTAACCTAGAAAGTACTTTTTTTTAAATTATTGATGCGTATTGTAAAAAAGATGCACCCGGCCTTAGATGAAAACACAATAGCGGAAGATAGGGCACGTCCTTAAAATCGTCAACAAGAAATTAGGCATGCTACACAACTACACGCACGAACACACACACAGCTGTTGTATTTACATTGTATTTAACGTTGTACACTACTGAGCGATAGAGACAAACCTATTTATTTCGACAGTAGCGCGAGCGAGACAAGCGCGTTTCAATAGAGCATCATCGGAATAATTTCGGGTTGAGTCGTGTCCCAGACAATAACTATGGTAAGAAGCTACTGCAAAAACGAAACACAGCGGGCGCATTCGCACACGCACGGCACGTGTTTGCTTGTTTAACTTGTGGCACATAGATGTATCATATATTTTTATCTCCCTCTGCAAAATGGCGATCAAAACAATAAGTGAATTTACAATTATTAACCTAAGATTTTAAAGTTTTCGTGTACTTATGCGTGAAAAGTGATTCCATGTGACTTGTTTTTTTTTTAGTGATTAGTACAACGCACAAAAGCACATGAAGGTATTTTGATAACTTTTACCCCGCTTAAAATAAAAAAAGAATTTCTTCCGTCACACGATCGCGCTATTGCTACTCTCAGCTGCAAATGAGTAAAATCAGGCGACGTTGGCCTAATTTAAGCGGTCCACGCGCTGGAGACGAGTCACTATCTTCTATTTTGTTTTCATCTAAGCACCCGGCCAAAAAGGTTTGTAATCTCTGATATGTCAAAAAGTGACAGCTGTCAGAATTCTGCGGAATTAAAAATCTGAGTATAGAATGTAGAGTGCTACCCTACCTCTCCTTTGTGTTCCCATTTACTTGGGGTAACGCGTAACGCATAATCTATGTATTTTCCGACTGATACTTTGCATCGAGATGTATCGACAAGAAGGTATGCGTAGTAAGTATTATGTACAGTCAGCATCAGAAGTCGATGAACACATTCAGATTTTCTAAATCACTGAACTCTAAAATAACACGATAGTCGCCAGAATTGAATGATTATCTTAAAAGGCCATAAGTAGGTGACCATCACTTTTCAAAAGTCGCTAAACAAAATTATAGTCAAAAAAGCTTAACATTCTTCGTCTCAAGTCTGAACAATTTTTTGACAAAAATAGCATACCATCTTTTATCTCAAAAGTCCCTAAACAAAATCAAATGTTTTCTCTTTCTTTACTACGAAATATGACTATAAAGAAAGATTGTATATGTAAGGTTTGCATTTTCGCATTAACAATCGATTTGATGTTCAGTTTAAAGAATAACATTGACATAAGCTTTTATATGTTTGACAGCAGATGCCATGGAGGTCGGATAAACAACATACAAAGGTTTTAATTTTACTGTCCGTGATACATTCTATTAGGTGTTGCGCCGTGTTAGACCTAAAAAAAGTGTGCAAGAGGGGGCAGTCTGCTATATAATAGACAGCTGACGACATCGGAGCTGTATCCGCATTGAACCTACAAAAGTATGCAAGAGTGGACAGTCTAATGAATGTGCTGTACACGCTGCTGCTGACAGCTGATGGCATCGAGGCCGCGTTAAACCCCAATAAAACAAAGTAGGTAATGTTCAGTTACTTTTGTCATTTATGATGTCAAGTTATTTTTGGACATAGCCATGATTGACACTAGATAACCAACAAGCATTTTATATTGTTCAGTGACTTTTGATAAAATGAATTTTATGATGTTTTTGAATATTATAACGATCAGGAATTTTTGACAAAATGGTGTTCAGTGACTTTTGAACTTTAATGATGTTCATTCAATTCTGGCGCCTATCTTGTTAAGCGATTTATGTGTTATTATAGTGTTCAGTGATTTTGAAAATCTAAATGTGTTCATCGATTTTTGATGCTGACTGTACCATGCTCGGTGCTTACGTGTCGACGCTGCCTGACGACGCCGCGACGGCGCGCCACGACTTGGAGGAACAAGTTATGCAAAGCCCATCTCTAGGAGTAAATGTGTTCTGTGGCCCATCTACTCTATTTTTTTGTATTGGCTTTAATGAGTACCTATAAGTGCGGGCTTTTTTCATTCATAGTTTCTAAAGGTATATAGGTACAGAATACCAGTATATGGCTGAATAAAATTATAATGCGTCTCATTCGCGATCCAACTTTAAAAAAAACAAATGTCAAAACAAAAATTGTCGGCATCGTTAAAAGGGGAATAAAATTTCATTATTTTCCATGCGTTATAACTTCAGACTAAAGTAAATCGTATATACTAAACAATAATAAGGGCGAGTTTTAAATCTTCTAAAAATGTTTAATGTGGAATGTGCAGTAATAGGTTGCAAAACAACACAGGCGTACAAAAAAGTGGGCATATATCTCCACCCGTAAGTTGTTTTATACTTTAAGCTATTTTTTATAGTGAAACCGTACATACATATAAACTTAACAGCCTATGCTTTTTTCTGCTCTACAAGCTACAACACTGCCAAGTTTCATCAGAACCCGTTCGTCAATTTTTATATAAAAGTCTGAGTTAATCTCCTTGCTATTATAACATAAACCTATTATACTTGTGTATTTTTATAGGTACTTACCTGCCTTCTAAGATAGAAGCATATTTGTATATAATAATTTAACTTTTATTTTTAGGTGCCCAGTTAACAGTGATATGAGAAATAAGTGGTTACATGCCTTAAAAAATAAATGCACATTACTGGACTGGAACAAGAGCAAAATTTGCTCAAAGCATTTTCAGCAAAAATTTTTTGATCACATGAGGAATCTTAAAGCTGAAGCCATTCCCACTATTTTTCCATCTGTAATTATGGATTCAAATAAAAATGTAAGTAAGTTGGTCAGTAGACAATCTATAAAAATTCTCAACATGATTTGAGATATAACACAATCACTTCAACAAAAGTGGCCCTTTAGGGTGTTTGCTATTCCACTGCGGAAATATCTGTACAAGGCAATCTTATTTGTGTATTGCCCTATCACTATAAATTGATAATTTATTAAGTCTGACAAAATGGATACAATAAATTAATATAAAATAGAAAAGGAAATTGTTTTACAAATTAAGAAAACATGCACCATACTGTATATTGCAAAATTGATTTATAAATTTATAGAATAATCAAAACATTTTATTTCAGAACAATGTGCAGCTAAGCAAGGCTTTAGGTAAACTTTCTCAAAAAGAACTAGAAACTAATATAAAGAATAGCCTTCAAGGACTACAAGAGCCAACAAACTTGGAAAAGTATCTCCAAAAGCCTCAAGAAGCCCCATTAGAAACTAAATTATGGTTAATTATTAAAAAACAGGAACATTTAAATAGTCTACTTCAGGAGAAATGCACTGGGAATGAACATGTTATATCTGAATTACGTAAGAATATTGATAACATAATTGCATCCCAGAGAAGTGTACAGAAGAACATGGACAGTCAAAAATTCATGGTCAAAAATTTGCAAGAGAAACTGGCTACTTTAGAGGAGCAAATTGAAATATTATCATCTGTAGAAACAAGATAAGTGTCTCATACTTAAATAATAAATTTATTAAGTACACCATTATTGTCTAGTTGATATTTATTTACTCTAAAAGTAATAAATTATTACATAGGTACTTTCTTAAATAAAATTGAACATATCAGTCTTGTAAAATAAAACCAATTACTTTCTCAATTGCTTTGCTAATATATCTCTTAATGATTTCTTGTTAGTCTTATCTGTCAAAGGTCTTCCAAGAGGTACAATTTCCATTTGTTGCAATCGTCTTCTAAACCTTTGATAAAATTCTAATACACTAGGATCAGCCCAGACATGTCTAGCATCAAAGTCTAGAACTCTTAAAGATTCCAGACTCTGAGCTCGGCTCAAGGCAACATAAGCTTGGCCAGCTTCAAATATTTTTGATAAAGACATTTCAACACAATCTAATGTTAGTCCTTGAGATTTATGAATTGAAAATGCCCATGCTAAATTTAAAGGAACTTGTTTCCGACATAACAAAGAACCATTGGCATTTCTGACATACCACCTCTCAGTCCTTGCAGTGTATTCTTTTTTATTTTTGAATCTTACCACAGGTAACCCTTCTTCAAATCTAACAACTATTCCTCTGGCTCCATTGACTAAACCAGCATTTACATTTACATTCTTGAGCAACATAACTTGTGCACCTACTTTTAGTATCAACTTTGATGGTGCTATTGTCTGCATATCTAGAATTTTGCTAGCATTATCACTGTCTTGTGATGAAAAGATTTTTTCCTCACCCTCAAGGTCTTGCAGTTTAGAGTTATTAATTAACTTTGAATCATTGGTGTGGGAACATAGTCTTGTAGCCAATATGCCATCAGTTTCAATCTTTTGCTTGGCTGTGTTAATAAGTCGAGTGGTAATTTCTTTAGTTACTCTACCAATTCTTATGCTGTTCAGAATAGATATAAATTCTTGATCCTTTTGTCTATGTACTTCTTTTAATTCATAGCACATTTCCATACATTTATCCCAACATGGTGACTGAAAACAAAATTTCTTGCCTGTCCTGCCTTTATCAATGACTGGTGGCAACTGTAAAAAGTCACCACAAAGAATTAACTGAATACCACCAAATGGTTTGTCATTTTTTCTTACATGTCTCGCTACAGCTTCCAGTTTCTGAAACAAAATATCTATTGAAAACTCATGTAACTTGAAGGAAATATTACAATATTGGAGTTTAATAACTATTACAGAAAAAATCTGTAAGTAAATAATTCATTAGTATCCTTGTGATTGTGGAATGTATCTTTGTAATCAAGTTTAATCATAATATTCATCAAGACTAATTAAATATACTTGTCCAAGTGCAGCTTTTATTTTTAAATACTGAATGTACACCAGTTATTTCGACAGTTGTATACAAAATAGCATACAGGATGACAGGTTGTCTATTACCTCGAAGAATGCTCCATCTACCATAGAAATCTCATCTATAATGAGATGTTTACATTTCCTCCATTTTTGAGCTACAAGTGGCAGTTTCATAGCCTTTTCACACAGATGTTCTATTGTGCCACTGCCATCACCTATGCCAGCAAATGCATGTAGAGTAGTCCCACCTGCCAATAACATTTTAGTAAGTTTATTCTAAAGGTTATATTAAGGCCTTTAAAAACAGGCAATCAACACAATATTCTAAGATACATACAAGGGGATGTACAATGTACATATAGGTATTTACTTTTACAAAAAAAGTTCTCACCAACATGGCAGGCTGCTACTCCAGTAGAAGCAGTGGCTGTAGTGACATCAGGAGGCAAGGCTGATACAATGTGTTTGAGTAAAAAACTCTTTCCAGTGCCTGCAGACCCCGTGAAGAATATATTCTTCCCCCTTAAACAGGCATCTAAAACTCTTTGCTGTTCAGAATTTAAGGATGTAGTAGCTGTGAGTGGTGAAGGTGAATATAATTTTTTTGGAGCCGGTCCTCTTGCTGGATCCTCTAATCTACGTTTCTTAGATGGTGGCGATGGTGTAGTCAGTGTAGATTTCGGAATTTTGCTTTTAGCTTTATGTATGTCGGCAACAGTAACTGGGCTTATATCTTCGAAGGCTTGAGCCTTTCCACTGAGAAGTTTGGCCCTCATTGTTTGTTTAGAAGGTGCAGTTCCTTCGTCTCTGTCACCGGTCATTTTAATAAATATCGTTCTAAGAAATGAGACAAGATTAGTGGGTGGTGCATTTGAAATAAACACAGTGCAACCAACTTCCTGGAATTTCAAACTGGCTTTGCCTTCTAACATGAATTTCTTGAACACGTTAATATTCTTTATTGCTAATCTTACAGCAGCGTGTTGAGTACTTGATATTTCCAAAAACATTTCACGAAACTCATTACGAATCAAACGTAGCGAAGCTGTTTTATACGACACTTTTCTGAGTATCGATCCTTGAGGGCTCACCCATTCAACGATTGCAGCACATGATAGAAATGTTTCTCCCTTCTCCATATTTAAAACTATTTCCAGTTTCAGTTATAAAAATCATGAATTGCTACAAACAAAAGAAAATCTTACAGAAGAATAATATGAGCGGCGCGGGCGCATTTCATTTTTTTTTTTTTTTTAGTTTATCCCGAAGGAAAGGCAAGGGGAACTAAGCCCATACAGCCTAATCATTGTTTAGTAAAATGTATTCTGAATTTGTGATGAATGACAATGATGATGAGTGGAAACGTCGGAAAAATCCTCAAGAACGAGTTTAAAATTAGTAAAAATAATTGCAGAAACAACTTACATGAGCCCATGAAGAGATCGTATTCCGACTAAAGTTTTACTCAGCTTGCCTGCATATAAAACCATGCACACGCACTAGATTCACATAACAAGTAAACAAAATATTACTTATCTACCAAAAAAACATCACTTTACGGACACATGCAAGCCATTTACAAATAAATTTTGATTTTCACAAGAATATTACACCCGCTCCCTTCCAGCTTTTTCCGCCGAATCTTTTTATTATTTCTTCTGGCCGTTTGTGGATCAAGTGGCAAAGTTACTGTTCCATACATCCATAAAGGTAGTTTTGGATAGTGAACATTTAATTACTATTTTTTGTAAAATGTGGTTGTACAAAAATTTACATGAAATTGTAAAAAGTCGAAGTAGGTAAAAAACTATTTTAAAGATTTCATTTACCGATAAAAATACCGTAATTTTTACTTATATTGACAAGTCCGCTTCGCGCTTGGCCGGTTTTTATTTAGGTTCTTAGCTACCATTCTTCTATGCTGCTCTGGGCGTGAAAAAAAACGTATACAGCTGCTTCTCTTCCCGGGCATATACTGTACAGTGCCGGATTAACCCTGCGCGGGGCCTGTAGCAAATTCTTTCAAGGGGCCCTTGGTTTGCTTTAGGTTCTCATGTTTAGGGGTATTAAATAAAACAAAACTGTTAGGTACAAATAAACTTTTCTGGATTTACATACATACATACATATAATCACGCCTTTATCCCTTACGAGGTAGGCAGAGCACCAAGGGCCGATAGAACCACATGGTGTCACTGTCATTGCTAAAACGCGAAATAGGTTACAATCGGGTAGACATTATCAAGAATTTTTGGAATTTACGAGTCCCATAATTGAAAAGCGAAAGACTGCTCAGTTATACATATAATAAATGCGCGAGCAGAGTGAAAGCGAATTTTTTTTCTCATATTTTGCCCCGCCTGCAGCGAGACATTGCGACTACTTTAGTTACCTATTTACTACCTAAAATTCAAGTTCTACCGAGAAATTGTGACTATTGACAAAACAACCGCGAGCGGAGCGAGCACGAAATTAGGACCACTTGTACTGATCTAAATTGTGCATCTCAAACTTAAAAATAGGCTCCTTGTTCTCGTAAAATTATGAAATTGCCTAAGCTGACCTAAACCACAGGGGTAGTCATGAACACCATTACAATGAATCCGCGTTTGGCAAATAACCTAATAAAGGTAGGATAGGCTGGACACGATATTATAAGGCTTGATTATGCCCGGCTTTATCCTTTATTACGCCTACCTACAAAGGCATGATTTTTTTTAAATCACTGTCCAATACGAGTAGGCATTGGAGCGCGGGGCCCCCTAAGGCGCGGGGCCTGTAGCATTTGCTACTCTTGCTATATGGCTAATCCGGCACTGATACTGTACAAGTCGGTAGAGGGTCTTGGTGTTTTGTAGGCGATGGGCTGACCACCTGTCACTATTAACCAAACTTGTACATCTCAATTACACCCCTCAAAATTGGTCAGAAGTGGTACCATGTGATTCTATCGGCCCTTGGTGCTCTGCCTACCCCGTAAGGGATACAGGCATGATTATATTATGTATGTCTATGTGTGTACTTACCATTAGCTTTTTATTTCTTTGGGCCATAAAATAAGGTTTGCAGGCACTTACGAAGTGCTTACAACACGTCTCAATTTCATATATCACTTACGGCTATCTTGCATTTAGGTAAATTTTTAATTTGTATTTTTAGAAATCAATAAGGTGTAGGTTTAAGGTAAGTGTAAGGGGTACCTTTAGAGGAGAATCTAATAATATAACAAAGAGCTTCTATTCTAGGTAACACACGACAAAATCTATTCAAAATCAATGGTAAGTAGGTACTACATACCTAGGTACCTATTCACTAAGCATGAATGAAGCATACATACGAGTATCATTATTATCATGCTTTTACTATCTGCCCAACCCACATTGTGTGTGACGTTGGATGCGGGGATTTATTAAGTTCTAGTAGGTAGGTTCATCAGCGCACCTCTTCTTCATGGCGCACCTCTTTCCGTGCATGTCGCAAGAGCCGGCTAAGACTTTGCTCCTTCAGACGATGACCTAACTTGTCAACTGATAATAACTTGTCACTGAACCTTTAAATATGGACCCGTCACGCTAAATGTGGCTGTTGGATCTCCTTCATGATCCTGCAGTTTGGAATATTGTCTCCAGTGTCTACTAATAAGCTCCTTAGGCACCTACTACAGCACCGGCCCGAAGTAAACTTTAGAATAGAGCGAGATCCAATTATGGCGCCTCTCCTGTTTTCTCCTAATAATATATACCTATATTTTAAAGTGTGGATTAAAGGACACAGCGACTCACTCGGAAACGACGCAGCTGACGAACTGGCCAAAAGGGGATCCATGGCAAGCGTATATGGCTCGGAACCACTACTGCCGATACCCCAGGCCCAAATACGAATGTGGCTGCGTACGCAAACCAAAGAAACCCATCACGCAGAGTGGAAAAACAGTGCAGGATGCAGGCAGACTAAAATCGCTGTTCCGGAAGCATCAAAATGGCTCGCCCGCAACCTCTAAAAAAGGACAGTATCCGCAAGGTCATAGGAATCTTAACGGGCCACTGTCCACTACAAAAACACCTGCACACCACAGGTGTGTCAATCAGCCCCCTCTGCAGAGGATGCAAGGAGGCAGAAGAAACGCCACAGCACGTGATCATGGAATGCACAAGCGTGGCCGAACAACGGGCACTGATCCTCCGATCGCCAGCATCACTTTCAGAAGCCTGCAGCAAGCCTAGAAGGTTGCTGACCTTCTGGGGAAATCTGGTTTGGTTGGAGTAGACAGGTAAGGTAAAATACGTACAATGGCCTTACTTACAGAGGCTAAGTGCGGAAATGCCCGGTCAAACTAACTAACCTATATTTTTACCATTTAGGCGCCTTTTAGGATTTGGCGCCTGGAGCGACTGCTCCGTTCGCCGTATGGGCGGGCCGGCCCTGCACCTATACCATCTTAAATGCTATCTCAAAGCAATATACCTACTTTAAATGGCCACATAATAAATCACATTGAAACGTTAAATGCTCATCCATGTATTTTATTTCCTTGCCGGAGACAGGCTGTCATGGCGGACGGCTAATAATTCATGTTAGGATCGTAAATGCGGCTAAAGATAAACAAAATGTCAGCGTGTCGTGTACACGATAGATGATGTATAGAAACAATTTGTAGTAATACTAAGTAATGTAGATAATGTATGTAGGTCTGTCTAAAGGTAACACAATGTTGGGTATATTTAGACAGGCCGACTACAAATGATTTTTAATAGGTATATCTAACCATAGAGGAATAAAAGACTTTTATTCCTCTATGATCTAACTGACCTGAACCAGGGAATTTAAACAAAGAAAAATTTATTTGAGTCAATTAAGAAGATAGATAAGCCTTAATACCTTGGCTACTTAGCTAGTCAATTCTATTTGTAACCCTATAAGCTGTAGGTACCCACCATGATATGACTTCTTTATGAATCGATCGACTCAAACCCTCACTCAAACCATTCGCCCTGAAACCGTAATAGGTAATAGCAATAGGCAGCCGTCAATCAGACAGACCCAACCATAAAATTAGTAGAAAAGGTATAGGTACGGACATCATTCATCTGAGGTATAGACTACTTTATGGATCCATCAATAGAAATATGACCTATTTCTATTGATCCATCAGTTCGCAGTACTACTTGCCTAGAGATTAAACGTGTTATTACCAGGGATTTGGTATTGGTTATTATCAGGGATTTGGTATCTCCTATTTCTATTGTTATTACAAAAGAATTTTAAATTTTTTTGACCTAAACATGTCCTAAATTTGGCAGATACCTATGCCATACATTTTGCTGTGAAATGTCATATTTAAATAGAGTCTAACTAGGTGCTCTTTTGTAATAACACCGTAAATGTAGCTCTCGGAAGGACGGATCAAGTTCTCCAGACATGTTATTAAGTAGCACAACATTTCATAACTCGCAGAAGGTAGATTAGTCATTCATCACTATGACACTAACCAGTCCTTTGCGTGTCTAATGATTCATGGATATCATAAGTTAGTTCCTTTATTCCATAGTTTCAATTTACCAACCTATTTATTCTAGAGGGTAAACTAAATAGTTAAGAAAGTAGGTAAGTATCTCCGAGTTCTAGTACACGACGTATATAGTTTATAGGTAAAGCCCAGCTATGACGGGGGCTATGTTTAGTAGTGGACATAACGGTGGTGAACTGTAATTTTGGTATGTTCCAACAAGATCGACAAGGTATACCATGGTCTAGATAGGTTAGGAATTTATGCGAGTTAAAGCCGTCTGTGCTGATGCGGGGCTTCACTACAATACATAAGCTGCATCTCCTAGCGTTCAGTGACCTAGAAAGTAGGTACCTATTATATGGTTCCGTGAAGTCAACTAGCAACTTGTCACTGATCAATGATCATTTATATCTGTAACCGTCACCATGCTAAACGTAACTGGAGGCTGAACGTTGATGTCCATCTCCTGTTAAATGATCCTGGTAGTTCTGGCTACATCCCATTTCGGGAACGCAGCCATGTCTATTTATGTATGTATGTTTGTATTATACGAGTTTATTATTATCGGTTTACTTTATTATATTAATAACCACAATAACAATATCCTCGCACAAAGTGAAGACACCTTTAGTAAAAACGGAAGAAGCCAGTAAAGTCATCATCACCGTTTTGTATCAAAGTGGATCCATATCGTCACAAACAGTAAATATTTGCTTTGGCGTTGCAGCTAATTTGGCAAACAGTTCAGGGAATAACGATTTGAATGTATCCTGCCTGGGACTTATCACCTATAGACAGGTAAATGCATATTAGTTATAGGTACTTATATAATTTTATATTTATCTACTTACCTTATTTAACTATCCTATATAAAATATCCTCAAAAATTGTAAGCACCTGTTTTTTTATGTTATTTTGCGTAAAAGATAAGATAGGTACAATAACAAATCTAGGGAGGAATCTTTAAAAAATCGAGGGCTAACTTCAAATACTTATACTATTTTGAATACACCTACTAGTAGTAGGTACCTATAGGGCACGAATAGTCTGTTTTAGACCGTTTTAGATAGAGAAAGGAAACATTCTGAATAATTAACCTGCTTTACATGTAAAAAATTATGTTATCTTTCTTAGGCATATACCTACTTATTTAACTTAGGTATGTTAGGTACTACTATCGAATATTTACGTAGTCTCACATAAAAGTACAGTAGGTATCTACCTACCTATCATTGGTAATAATGATAGCAACATCAAGCAACATATAAGCCAGCCTCACTGTACTGTAACTGTAATTTGAGCTTTAAAACGCTAATGCATTTCGTGCATTAGTATTTTTCACAACAAAGTGAATGTGTAGGGCGGTGTTCTTTTGTTTCGTGTTGTAGGTGTGTAATTAGTTGGCAAAGTTCCTAGTAGGTAGGAATTTGACCGGCCTACACGAGAGGGGGTCGCAAGTTGCCTACAAAGCGCTGAAAAACAACTTTCGTGTGAACGTCGGACAATAAGGGTGAATACGGTGAACATGATATTAGAGTTTTCGAATAATATCACAGAGCTTGCTATAATAGCTACGATGGTCAATCGATCATTCACCCATTTCATCTTTGCTTGACATAAAGTTAGTTCCTTACATATAATTATTTTTATTCCGAGATCCTTTTGTTTGGAGTTTATAATTATATAAATTACTTAAAATAATAGAGGCGGGCTAAATGATCTTATTTATTTAATTTAAATATCTAGTATTCTACTCGGTAATACAAAATAAAATAGGATCGGCGGCAGGCCTTAGTTACTTAATTAATTAAGGGTAAGTAGGTACCTACTGTTGCATCACTTCAGGGAGAAACGACAACTTAAATTTAAAATTTTCTGAAAGTTGTGGATTTTGTGATTTATATCCTAGTTTGAAATTAAATAATGGTTACGCTACAGGCGTCGGCCGGCGGCGAGGAAAGAGCTACACATGGGACGCATCTGTGCGCAGGAGCATAGCCTGGGCCCTTATCCATAGTTAGGTCTACCGTTCCATCCAACAAATTTTATACACGGTATGCAGAGGTCGTGGGTTCGATTCCCAGTCGGGTGAGGAATTTTTTCCATTTCTTTATTAATAATTTTATAAATTTTTAAATGCTTAAATTTAAAGCATCCAAGTGTGTATTTATATGAAAATTAAATGCCTACCTAGCAAATAATTACCAAATCTCTATAGACAATGGGTGGTCCAAAATCTAAACTACGATTGTACTGAACTAGAGGATTAATTCTGTCAAAAATACCACAAGCTATCTAGAATTGTCTACAAGTTATTAGCACATGTGCACAAGGGATTAGCCTTGAAAGCCTATTGTATTCCCAAATTCGGGTTAACTAAGACGATTGCCTGAACTCATTATCTTGCAGGTGTTCATTTCAATCCGGGTTAAAACTGAGTGCTTTCCACAATTTAGCTAAACTAACAATAGTATTATTATCGGTGAGCAGGTAAAAACAAGTTCCATCTATAGATACCGCACACGTGTGACGTATTTTCTTCTGAACGCAGCTGCGAAGGCCTCCGCAGATGTTTTATGGCACTGAACATTTCCAAGACGCTTTATTATTTATTTATTACGATATTGCCGTTTAGAACCTAATCTCCGTTTTTATTATGCAGAAAGAAACAATGGTCATCAGTGGGTACTATTTTTGGCATACGGTGCGCAGCTGTGGCAATGCGTGAGAAAGTATTAGCTTGGCCGTTAGTCTGACCGGTCGTTTATTTTACGAATTGTTGCTTTTCATTGAGTAATTACTTCCTTTCTCAGCGAGGTCGTTACCTACTCGGGTTATGTTATGAGCCACCATGGGAGATATCAGCACCGGTAGTCCTTAACCAGTAAAATAACGTTTATTTAATACGGTTTCTATTCATTTAGTTAATTTCATCGCAATTAACTTTATATTAAAATATTAGTAAAGAATACGTTTCCCGACGAAGGTATATTCCACTATTTACCTATCCACTATCAATTTTATTATTCGAAATGATCGAAGGCGGAGTCGGTTCGCAACTAAAGGTCCACTGGGTGGAGTCTATCAAACAATACCGACCGCCATCTTGGAAACGTCATCGAATCCAACTGAATCGTCACATTTAGCAAACATAAACTTTATAAGAAATGTTGCGTTTAAAAATAACATAGGTAGAAGATTAAAAATGTTAAATAATTAAGTATGTACACTTAGGCGATATCCATATCTACTTTAGAGGTGTTTTAGGTAGATACCTACTAATTACTTACATTAAAATAGTCAAAGCTAGCCAATAAATTACCATTCACTATGGGTGCGCCCACCACCGGGCCCTACACCCTCCACTGACCCTCGGATCTGATAACTCATAATTGCGACAACAACTTGCACTAACTACAATCGCCATGAGAAACCAGACCCGAGCACCTAGCTGCAAGACGATACATTGCACCATTCCGAAATCAAAAACGATAAATAATCTACATATGTTTCGCCAACAACCTGGCATCCTCAGGATTTAGAAATTAGTAAATTAGTAAACCACTAATTATTATGAACCTCTAAAACCCAACACATTTTACAAGAATTAACTACCCTCTACTAAGTATTAAAAAATATATAAATAATTACCCACCATTATTTATACAAATAAATATATACTATTTGTGCACACAAACCAAATAGTATTGGGTGAATTAATTAAATTTAAATGAAAAAATTCAAAAATTCACCAAAATATTGATAAATTAGTAAAGAAAAACTATGGTGGGCGCACCCATAGTGAATGTTTGAACTTCCGAATTGTAACGCCTAATACAATTTCATTTAATAAATTACCACTTTATTACTCTACAAAGTTTTATCTAATATCAGGTGTCATGGCATCACTTGCTGCAAACCGAAAAACTTTGAACAACAAACTTCACAGTCGTAAAACTGTTAACAAAATAAACCGAGGTTTTAGTCAAAAGCCGCTAATCTAGTTAGAAGCGTCTGCGCATCTGTAAAGGGATGAAACTACTCACGAAGAGGATATTATCTGTTCTCTATATTGCTAGAGATTATAGTAATAGGTGTGTAATGGATGCCGAAAGTCGTTAGTGAGATATTTTAAAGAGCCTGAAAGAACAGCATTGAAAGTGATAAAAAACTTGTGAGGGGTGAGAAATAGAGAATTTTATGTGGTTGATACTGGATATCAATAAAAAAATCTGGTTGTGGCATGTAGGTAGGTAAGTACCTGAGTTCTCGAAATATTATTCCAGGCAAGTATGTTCAAATCATTGGTTAATAAGTAGTAGACCTGAAAATGAAATCGTTGTGTTGTGCCAATTTGGGAATCGTGTTCTATATTCCGAAAGTATTATTTATTTTATTACACCACTATAAAAATAGAGGTAGGTAGGTGATCCACCTTCCTTTAAGTAAAAGGCCCGACTCCCATTATCGCAAACTGTGAGAACCACCGCGGTTGGCCCACTAGATAACGGTAGAGTATTTTAGCTTATGAATGAAATAATTCTACTTAAGGGAATCCCTTAAATGCGACAATACAGAGCCAGCAGATGTTGAGAACATGCGCAGGCGCAGTGCACTGACTCATGCCGGAAGGTATTTGGGAAAAAATTGCATCTATGTAAGTAGGCAAAGATTATATTTTCATTGAAATCACCAAAAAGAGAACCAATGGGACACCAAAAACCAAATCTAATAGGAAGTGTTTTCATGCACGGTAATTAGGAAGGTAAAATTAACATAGCTAGAAATATACCTATGTAACACTGAGTAACACACATAAGTAAGTACCAGGTAAAGGGTTGTATAGAATAGCAGGAAACAAAAACATGCAATATAATGACAAGGCATTTTAATAGAAAAAATGTCGTGGCCATATTGTTAAAATCTAATGGTCGAGGAAGTGGTCGCATTTCATGAAGTGGCCAATTCAATTTGCACGGTAATTTTGTCATCCACGTTTGGCCAAAGGTAAAATTACAGGGTGTCCATAAAATCGAATGTGGTAAGAGCTTATATAAATAATATATAGTACACCATATAAATATACCATAAGGTATGATGGTATGATTTTTTTTGCTATTATTTATGTATTTTCACAATATAATATTTAAAAACTGACTTTACAAAAGCGATTTGCATTAGGCACATCGCCGGACGCTGCCTGGGCACGCTCGCTCCGCTCGCTCGGCTCGTGCGTCATTTGTAAGTCTAACCTAACCTAACCTACGTAATCTAAGGTTTTTGTTTAACAATATTATTATCAACCACCATTAAGTCTAATATACAATATAACTATCCGTGAACTTCTTCTGGTCACCCTACTCTCTTTAATTTGTTTTATATAAAAAGAAAAATCCGCCATCTTCACACATAAATAAAACGCGCGCAGCGCCTCTACCGGTGATTCAGTAACTATTTTACGATATTATCAATAAAACAAAAATCGGGCATGCCCATATCGAGAAAATTTTTATATCGATGCCCAAACCATACATGATGTGGCCAATAGCAGTTGAATTTGAAATGCGAATAGATGCTCGACCATATGAAATTCAATTCTTATGTAGACATATGGACACGGCTGTGTTCCCGAAATAGGTTAGCCAGAACTGCAGGGTCATAAAGGAGGTCCCATAGCCCCGTTCAGCAAAGCGTCGACAGATCACGACACATGTAAATGATCCAGTGACAAGTCATAATCTTAAGCTAGCAAGCTTAAGATTATGATTAGCTAACACTAGGTAAAGTGAAGTGTGTACAACTCTGAGAGAGCGCGACTTATTCCCGATACAACACCTGTTGACCCAGGGCACAGCGCGCTCGGACAATACGTTTGTATTTTTATTTCCCACATGGAACTATTTTATGTCTGTTAATCTAAGTCAATTGAAAATTAAGGACTTGTGTTAAGTAGGAAGGAACAGTTGTTCGATATTAGTTAAAATAAAAACAATCCGTCTATTTACTCTTTACATTCAATTTGCGTGTTTCTAATGAACCTATACACAAGTTCATTATCAGCTCACACTCTCAAAAGCTTTGTTGCAGCTACAAACATAAATGTAGATGTAAAAGCAGAACATTTAACGTGAAGTAAATAACGAACGTTCCCGGTAATGGAATTATGGTTTGAGTTATGAACACAGCTAATAATAACTGGTTAACCGTCACCGATGTGGTATCTTGTTCCCGAAATAAAAGTAAATTAAAATAACCAACGGCTACAAGGTTCGGTATTTAATTAAAGGTTATTTTGAGCGACATTTTAAGAAAATTTTAAAATTTGAATATTACGGGCACGTGTGAAAATTGTTTTCGTGAATTCTCTACCTTTTTAAAGTAGCAAGCGTTATCACGGTTCTTATGTCTTCACAATAGGTCATCATCATATTTCAGTCATATCCCCTGCTGAACAAGGGGGGAGGCCCCAACCCTGCCTTATCATAGGTACCTACAATCAACTATAGGTACCTAAATGCTTCGAAGTGGGTGTATTAGGTATTTCATCCCTTATTAGTAAGAGGAAGCCTTTAACATACCTTTAGCTGTAGAAGGAAAATTAACAGGGCACAATTTTATATGAAAACCGTTCCTAAGTAGACGAATTTAATTGATAACATTTTTTTTCGGTGATAGAGTACCTAATGGTTCCAGACTGGAACCGAACCTACGCCTACGACTGGAACTTCCCACACATCATCACTGAATTTATTTCATGTGCCGATTTTAGCTATACCGGAGGAGGGTTGCGTCAAGCAGGTAGCCGGCCAAGCAGGTAGCATTTCGTCATTTGCCTTAATGTAGTTTTGTAGTTCTTAAAGACATCAACCCCATAAATAATGAGATAATGGCAATAAGATGATGAACATTTTCTTATAAAAAAGAAAATGAAAAAATTCTTCACCCGAGTGAGATTTGAACTCACGACCACTCGCAAATCGTGCTTTCGCTCTAACCAACTGAGCTATCGGGTCAATTAACTCGGACGAGTTACACGAGACGAGTTACACGAGATACGATAGGAGACGGAATTTTACTATCTCTTTTTAAATTACATTATTGGCAACGTTATTTTTTATAATTATTCTTCTTCATGGTGATCAACCATATCCTAGCGGATTATATTATGGAGAAGTATCTTATAAATTTATGTTAAATAAGATATTATATATTATAAAATATTAATAAGAAAATGAAAAAAATCTTCACATTTTCTTGTTTAAATGAACGTAGGTACAGGTACAACACAATGAGTGGAAGTGATTGCCCACCAGTCTACTTGTAGCACAGCGAGCTTTTGATCTCTTCGCACGTTCATTTAAAAACCATTAATACTTATCTAGTAACTTAGTAGCTTACCTAGTTAGTAGTTAGAACTCTAGGCTAAATCTAAAAGCTCGCTGTGCTAGATCTAATCTAACGTTATTTACAAACAACTTGTATAAAAGCCCAACACAGAATCGTTTGCTTCCATAAAATATCAACAAGTGATCGAAAACACTACATTATGTCAGCGTGAACACTATCCAGACCACGTCCAACCAAATCATACCTCCCAGCCGTGTGAGATTAAGTAATTTAAATATTTATAATATAAGCCTTCATATCGACCGTGGGACCGAGACTCTTGCGTCAGGGATATTTTTAGTTTTTGGGCGACAGGACTATCTCACAAAAACAAAGAGCTCCCGCCTAATTGGGTGTTTTTAAGCTAGAACGGTTTTAGCTATAAAAATACAGGTAGCCGGTTTAGCATGGCATCTGTAACCCATCAAATATTTATTTATTTGTGTAATATTGAATATAGCCCACATTTTTAAAAAATTAGGCAATAGTAATAAATGGTATTTATTTTT
This sequence comes from Carposina sasakii, assembly GCA_014607495.2. Taxonomy (NCBI): domain Eukaryota; kingdom Metazoa; phylum Arthropoda; class Insecta; order Lepidoptera; family Carposinidae; genus Carposina; species Carposina sasakii. The sequence goes on from CP053164.1 coordinate 5,174,638, forward strand.
TAATTACTAAATTCCGAAATTGGTACTATTAAAACTAGTACCTAATATGTACTCATTGAAGATACACTCTGTTTCTTGCACCTAAACCTTAACGTTATCTATTTTCAAAACAAGTCTTTGAAGCTTCCATAACTGAAACGTTCACTGCAGGATGCGAGTTCAGTGAAGCGATCCGTTCAATATGTCTACCTATACATAGTAAATAGGTGCGCGAGATGATGGACAAGATAAACAGAAAACGATCAAAACGACAGTATCTCCATCCCGCTCTCGCCCACGCATCCTTGCCGCGGCACGGCGTGCGCAGGAGGCGGCGCTTTGCGGGAGGCGCGACGGATGGAAATGGTTATTTTTTGTATCTTGTCAATGAAGGGACGGGTAGGGGCGGCGACTCATTCAGTCTCGCAGCTGCAGTCTGACGCGGCTCATTGCCCACATGACTGGCTATACGCGCCCCTCGGCTATGGATTACGAAAACTGTGAAAATATTGTTCCCATAAAGCGTGAGCAGGATCTGGAGTCGCCGGAAGACGGAGAATACTACAGCTACGCATCCATGGAGCTTCAAAAGGCACGGAGACGCTAACTACGCGCCCACCTCGCCGACACACTTGATGGACCTCAGCAACAGCTCCGAGCGACAGCATCCAGGGTGGCATTCCAACATCGCCTTCGACGAGTATCAACAGCCCCTCTATCGACCCTTCGACCAACACTATTCAGGAGATCAGAGGCGACAAGTCAACGGCAACTTTTACCCTGAGGATTCCAATTCCCAGGATCGTGTAAGTGACTATTACGAGATGCCCAAACTAGAGGAGCAGTACAGATCGTCAGAGGAGCGAACTGACGAGACCGAGGAGCAGAGGAGAGCGAGGAAACGCTCGTCGAAATCCTCGCGAAAGAAAGCTCAGTCATTCGAGGAACTTCAGATACAGCGAGTGATGGCGAATGTGAGGGAAAGACAGCGAACTCAGAGTTTGAACGAGGCTTTCGCTAGTTTGCGACAGATAATCCCGTCACTCCCAAGCGACAAGCTCTCCAAGATCCAAACGCTTCAACTGGCAACTCAGTATATAGAGTTTCTGTACCAGATCCTGGCCAATGGGGAGTCGGCCACCTGCAGCGACGCCAGCAGCGACGCGGGAAGCGAACACGGCAAGTATTTGGCGCAGGACAAGCTTAGCTATGCTTTCTCCGTGTGGAGGATGGAGGGCGAGTGGACTAATGGTCAAACGTGACACTCAAGCTTATTATTACAAAAAGACGTTTAATGTTATTCCATATTTTTAAGATTGTTATACTGTAAAGTCAGTTTAAACTTTAAATCATTTAAAATTGTTTTGATATTAAATTCAAAAGAATTTTAACTGTCTTCAATATTTTTGCCATAGGTATTGTTAATTTCTAAATGTAATCAGGTATTCTAAAATAATATTATTTCTTGTAGGTACTTATTTTGTTAATGAGGGTACAGTTTCATTCAGTTTATAAGTATGGTTAGTGAATATGTGATAATTTTAGGCAAAAGCATAAAAAGAAGAAACACCTTAAGCAAAAAGACAATTAGAAAAATGTATGAAATAATTAATGACTATGATGTTAATTAAAAGTAATGAAGAATGTGCCATATTGTTCATTGGTAAAACTAAACAAAATATTCCATAAAATTGCAATTTTTTGTATCTTGTCAATGAAGGGTCATTTAGAGATGGCGAACCTTCAGATTATAATGTATAAGAAATATGTAAAATTGCTTTGAATTCAATGAATATGTGATAATACTAGGTTAAATGTATAAAAAAAGAAATAATGTTTAAATGCGCATTAAGTAATTGTTTAAGCAAAAAGACCAGTTAAAAATTTATGAAAATGATTGATGATGAAGTGTGTATGATGTTAATTATTTTTTACAAAGAAATACATATAGCTGTATGCCAAAAAAATAAATTACAATATCGTGCGGTGTGACATATTGTAAATTTTTTTTGTAAATATAAACAAAATATTCCAATTAAATATTATCTTGTAAATATATTTATCGTTTTATTTAAGGTTTTATTAATTAAATGGCTGTTATTTTAATGGACTGAATTACATATACCCCCTAATTTTAATACATTTATTTAGATTTTGCAACTTGCATAGATCAGATTAGATATTAGGCGTATAATATGCACTCGGTTTCCAGCCGGCAGAAGAACGCAATCATAAAAGTCAAATATAAGTAACTTGAATCAATATCGTAAATATTGGATACTCTTTAGCATAGACGAGTGAATGTCACTTTACCACGCGTGCTGTCTTAATACATTATCTTCTTATTCAGCCTATTGCAGTCCACTGCTGGACGTAGGCCTCCCCCAGGGCACGCCACAAGGCTACTGCCATAGGGGAGGTTTTGCCCATAGTCACCACATTATCTTAAGGCCACATAATTAACATGTAAGGTCATAAAAAACTTCCAAAATCCTGCCCAGGGTCTGTCAGGCGATGAGCTAGCAACTTGTTACTGATATTAAACATCTGACCCTGCTTTGGTAAACGTGACTGAAGGATCTACTCGGCGATACTGCAGTTTTGGCTACTCCATTGTTCGGAACACAGCCGTATGTACCCAGGGTAGAAATAAGTGAGCAACTAAGTATTTTAATACTCACTAGGCTACAGGTACTCTAGCCAGGCTCACTCACTTAAATCTCCAGATAAGTAGAATTCCAATATCCACGAATTTCATAATTACCATATGATAGACGTTTCTTGAACTAGATTTCCATGCAGCCATCGGTATTTTTGACACTGAAAACATCTAGATTAACGCTAGTCTTGTGGTGACAATTCCCTTGAAGAAACTCAGTTTTAAGATATAGTTCTTTCTTTTTTTACACTCTTATGTCAATTGTTTTCTTCAATGATTCATATGTGGTTTATTAACTATCGTATCCAACGTCAAAATTGATTTCCTCCATCAGGCGTCCATGCAACACCGGTATTTTTGATCTGGAACACTTGTAGACTAAAGTTCGTCTTAGTGATATCATTTCCATTGAGAGCACTTGCATTCGCAGAAGCAGTAGCCTTTTCAATGGTTGTTTGATTTAAATTTGAGTCAACGATTTAAGAGTAATAAAGATAGCTGCATTTTTGGATATAAACTTGATACCTATTCATCACATCAATGTTTATTCCTACCAGAATTTTAACAGGATTTAGGAGAAACAATTGACTGGCAGCCGCATTTATTTGTACTACCAAAACAAAGGATTTCAAAAGAACAATACAACTTACTAAATAGCTTAAAGATAAGGTAGCTAATCATTATCATAAAATACCATTAATTTTCGTGGCTTTATGTGTACCTTTTTAGTTGTCACTTTATTCGAAGTCAATACAGAGATAAGCATCCCATTGTGCAATAATCACTTTACCGTGTAATTTTGTGCTGATTTTTCAAGAATCATATAAGCCTCTATATCATGCTGTATTTCTCTAAGTGCCGATTTTTCCAAAGAACAGATAACCCGAAGAAGGATAAAGTTAATGCTGTCTTTCTCTAAATCTTGATCTAGATAGAGACAACATCAACTCCGTCCGATAGGCTATCAGACTATTGGAAAAATCTGGCCCAAGTTTTAGAGAACTGGGATACATTGAGATCAAGAGAACGACAGGATTTTTATCAATTGGGTAATCTATTTCTGTGTTGACAAATGAATTAATAAGTAGCATTCAATCAATAAATCTGAGAAATTGCAATAAATTAAAGGCGACGTAAGTAACAATTTCTTGTATTATTGGCAAATTTTCATAGAATTTCTCAGAAGACTAAATAAGAACCATTGACATAATTTACTGAATAAAACATCATGAGTTTTATAAATGAAATTGTCTCGTGGCGATTGTAGTTAGTGCAAGTGCCTGTTTTCGCAGTTATGAGTTATCAGATCCGAGGGTCAGTGGAGGGTGTAGGGCCCGGTGGTGGGCGCACCCATAGTGAATCATGAGTTTGATAATTAGTAGATGAAGCGAAAGAGGTGTGTCAGGATCGTAGCAAATGGAGATCCGTGAACTCTGCCTACCCCTCCGGAAAAGAGGCGTGATTATTATATATGTAGTTCGATAATTAGTCGCTTTAAATTCCGCACATTCAAATCTCAAAATGTGATATTATTATAGGTATGTATTAGCAGATTTATCTTAGCAGAAAAAGATATGTAATAGGCATATGTGAGTTCGACCTACAAATTGTAATTTTGTTTGACATTGCTATTCAGTGAGTTAAGTCTAAAGTTATTATATTATTTTATTTAGAGCCGATTTATCCGATAATCAGATAGCCGATAAAGTTGATGCTGTCTCTATCTTGACCAAATTTTAGAGAAATACAGCAACAAATGTAGTCTACAGTTTAGACTATCTGACCATTGGATTCGGTCCTAGGTCTGAGCGATATACCCCGATTTATATAAGTAGGTACTATTTCATTGAGTAGAAAACTCTTTAGGAACTATTGATGATAATAATATGCAAAACCTAATAAAAAACCAGATTTTGTTCTTTCGGATTCTTTCTATTTCTAAATAAAACGAATTAATGTGCATATACATTTTCCCAATGTATATTGATTGATATCTTAAAAATTCAAAAATTAAAACAATCAACTGATTATTCTATAAAATTTACAGATAGATATTCTGTTTAAACTGTATAACGAACATGGGTTTTTTACGATTAAATAAGTGCATACAAAACACATAAGAAACCTACTCCCTGTTTACGTAAAAGCAATAGCAAACCCGAAGCCGCGCGATCGTGATAATTGAGTGTGTATGTGTGCTTGGGCGAGGCGCGAGGCGCGGGGCGCGGGAGGACGCCGATCGCGCGGCTTCGACTTTGCTTTTGCTTTTCGTAGTTTTTCCATTACCCGCGCACGCACACCGGCACTGCACCGACCGCGCCGGGGTTTCGTTTTTCCACTGCGCGGTTCGATGCCGGTTTACGCCCGGTGAATGGCGTACTGACACGGATCGCACACACACTACACACTCACACGGCTACAATTCATATAAATATGCAACACACATGCAATTTTGCCGGGCCGGCACCGGTGGGAAGCTTGCTACCCCGGCGACGGTGACGGCGCCGGCAGGACTATATGCCGGACCGCGAAAGCGAGAAACCGGAGAAAAGCGAGCCATACATTTTCATACATTTTTGCTTCCCCGGCAACGGCACGGCGCCGGCACCGGTGCCGGTGCCGGGCCGGGTAATGGAAAAACGCCCAATCAGGGGGCTAATATCTTTATATGTACAAAGTGTATTATATATAATTAATAAGCTATTTGACTGTTCTTTGAAAATACTGCAAATGATTATCTACTTATTCATAACGTACTATTGAACTAATAAACACCACAATAGACCCATAAGAAAATCCCATGAGGATAATGGCATTAGATATGTGCAAAAACAAGATAAAATGCCCATAAAAAATAAAATCTATAAAGGTAGGTAGGTACTTAAAACCCTTCTCCAAAATCAGTCAAATAGCTTATTCGGATACATCCAAAGATGATGTAAACAACAAGTAAGTACTTACTTAAATTAACTAGGATTATTAATACATAAAAGAGACATAAAAACAAAGTACATAAGTATATCACAAAAACCGTTCTAAATAAACAACCTACTTAATTACAGAATCTTTTCAAAGGTCTCTAAAAGGACACAAATAGAAAAAAAAACATATTTTTATCCTTGAGTACAACAAGGTAGTTAAAACTAACGGCCAAATGCAATACACGGTATTGAGGTCAAATTCGAAGATAACAGATCGATCTTTTAAATACTTTAGGTAAGTACATACACACGATTGTGTTTCCGAAATGGTGTCAGAATTATAAAAATGATCACAAAGCCATGTTAAAAAATTTATTTGGCATCGAATAATCCAGGAATTTCATCTAAAGACAATATATTTATTTGGCCGTTCGACTAATCGAAATATAAGTATGTAGATTTGTAATAGGGCCGATTTTTCAATAGTCAGATAGTTCTGTTTTAAAAAAAAAGAAAGATGTTGCTATCTATATCTTGATAAAGTTTTAGAAAAAGACGGCATCAACATTCAGTTCATCAGTAATAACTATCTGCCTGTTGAGAAATCTGTTTTTCGAAAAATAATACAGGGTGTGTGTGGTGTGACAACCAGGCAAATATTGAGATACTGAACAAGTACCATTGTTTTGAATTATACGACAGTGCTATTACTCACAGGAAATTAATTTTCGATTTGATTATACGCAATGTTTTCTTTCCGCGCCAATTGTATCGGGCGATCCTGTGACTAGATAAATGGGCTTATTGGTTATTGTGTGATATATTGTTGTTTTTTGGATCACTTGTGACTCTCCTTTGGGGTTGTTCAGTTAATTGAACTTTTTTGAAAGCAACTTTTTTTTTGAAAATCTTCCATGGGTAAAAATTTGGTATTGAAGTCATTATTTAAGGTCTACTTAAACGAACCACACAATTTTTTCCTAAGAAAATGAAAAATCTGTCGGAAATTTTGGAATTTTCCTGCGAAAATTTTTAGTGGTTTTCATCTCAGAATCATGGACTGAAGTCACCATATCAATATTTGCCTGGCTGACACCAACGCCCTGTATAGGGACAATAAATAAATATTTTGATAACCTCGATTTTAGGTATACCGAAAATATTTTCCGACGTTTACAGTCTTACTAAATCAAATGCTGCATACATTGATAAAATAAATATTATACATTATGTAATACAACTTTCAACGGTGGCCGTGAAAATTCCATTATCAGATAACTGTATGTGCACAAAAATGTTATCGCATGTGATATATAAAAGAAAATAATAATAAAATCGCACCTAAAAAGCATGACTGGAAGATAATTCTTCGTCCTTAGGCTACCTTTCCTCCACAAACATGCTATGCTACGTTGGATGTATGTGAAATCCACGAATCATATTCATTGATCCGTGATGTCATAGAGGAATAGGATGCTAATGTCCTACTAACTGCGTCAATGCACCATGAGACTTTCCGGTACCTCACAGTTCCAGTCCTTGACCGTTAGATTGCATTATTGTAATGTACAGTAATGTACTACATCAGGGGTTCCCAAAGTTGTCTGAGCTACGACCCATCTAATACAAGTTTACAAACATGGGACCCACCTCTCAGAAATTGAACCGTTAGTACTATAATGTACTCAGTAACGCAATCTAAGGGTCAATAACTGGAACTGTGAGGTACCGGAAAGTCTCATGGTGCAACGACGCAGTTAGTAGGACATTAGCACTCTTACCTTATATTTTAATTATTAATTATATATTAGACATCTTATTGCTCTATCTATGGTGATGTCAATGATTTTGATTGGTGGATATCAAACACATCCATAGCAATCAGCGTAGCATAGCACATCTCTGGTGAAAAGGGAGCCTAAGGCGATTATCACACTGCCACGCACCATGCAGCGTAGCGCGAGAACCCGTTTTCTAACGTTGCTTGTAAGTATCTCCGTTTGTATAGAAAACACGCACAGTCCAACACACAGAAAATGCATCCACGCGCGATATGCAGATCATGCCTAGGTCCGTCGACACACAACATGTAGCGTGGTGCATGGCAGTGTGTATCGCCTAAGGGCCGACTTTTCCAAACGTCAGATTGATAGCCTATCAGAAGAATAAAGTTGATGCTGTCTCCATCATGATCAAGTTTTAGAGAAAGACAGCATCAATTTTATTCTTCTGATTGGCTATCTAACGTTTGGAAAAATCGACACTAAATCTAAAAATAGTTAAATGTCAGATATACATAATTATACTGTATACAGGATGTTTTTTTGTGGCCACCTTTAACGAAGGGTACTATCTATAACAAATAAAGTAAGTTTATGCCAAAAAAATGCTGGGAAAAAAAAAATTTTTTTTTCAAAAAAAAAAACTTGATCTGGCGAAATTTATAGTGTCTAGTGTTTATGTTAGTTTTTTTATAGACAGATATTAATTATTTCTCGTGAAAAAATCTTGCTACGCGCGTCTATGTGCATTTATGCAGAAAAACGCAGTCTATTTACTCAACTTTGGACCCTAATATTTTGGAAACCAGACACTTCCCAGGTATGCTTCCATGGAGAAAAATGAACGTGATGATGAAGAGATTTCGTAGTTTGCGGGAACGTTGACGACCAAAAATCATCCTGTATATAGTACTCGTAATCGTATAGTTACATTATTTACAATGTTTCGTTGATTTTTATTTATTTATATCACATATTTACGATATGATCAGTTCATCGGAATTCATAACGACTAATTCTTCCATCTGAAAAGAAAAATAATACAATGAAGTAATTTTCAGTGTGGTTGGTAAAGAAAACAATTTGGTACTGTTGTCGATTGTACGTACTTACCGTACATGTACATGTACCTTGTTGACCTCAAAATTCAGCTCTAAAAGTTAGGTTTTGGATAGATCAGAAGATAAGCTTACTAATTACTCTTTATTTTAACTATAAGTAAGGTTAACTATGAAACAAACAACTGGCCCCAAGCAACGTGAGAGAAACAAAGGGATAACGTATGATTGCGTATTACGAGTATATCTGCCACATTTATAGAGATTAGATCTGTTCCCAGATATTTACCCAAAACAGGTATTTTCCGGTAAATACTAGGTATTTTCCGGGTAAATACCCAAATAGCGGGTATTTTCTACTTATATGATATACGTATGCTATTGTACTATTCACTCGTGTGACTAGAATCTTAAAAAGAAACAACGCTCTCATCAGCATGTGCCGTATAAAGTCGAATAAGAAATACAGTACATACATACTACTATTGGAATTCCATAATCGGAGCTTCCTAATTAGAAAATATTCTAGGGGGTAACCACAAACTTCTTTTGATACTCCTTAACGCTATCTATAGGTAATATACAATGCTTTGCCCTGAATGACTGACAGATCAAACTGAAACTTGGAGGGTGTGTTCTTTGTATGACGTAGACATCCGATAAGACAGGTTTTCCCGAAATCCCTACGGGAACATGTAAAACGGAAGCTGTAAAGTTTACGTGGACTAACTCGTAGGCGTCGTCTAGCTAGTAATACTATGACCATAACGTTACGGTAACTGTCAAGAGGTTCACGCTGTCCTACTAATTTTTCGTCAATACTACGAACATACCTGATCATCTGATATTTTCGTGATAGCGTCTGGGTCCGGATACTCCATGGCTATCTGCAAACAAAGTACTTGTTCAGAATCTGAGCGGCATCTGAGCCCCTATTTACACCACGAAAAATAACACAACGGGTTCTTTCATTTTATATGAAACATAGTATGAATTAAAAAACCTTTTCAAACTGTCTAATTTGTTACACTGCCCTACAAATTTCATCAGATCCGAGATCCGAAAAATACATATTCAGAAAAGAAATTGACAACTACTTTATAGAATAGAAGACAACTCCTTCGGTTCAAGGAAACCGAAGATAATGTAACTTGATTAAGACTTAGCAAGGGGCGTATCGCCAGTAATTAATGAAAAATAATACAGACAAAGCAATAGGCACGTATAATGTCCTCGAAATCTCTTTTGTTTGGTAACACACTCGTAACAACCGAGCCAGATGTGGCAGTCACATAAAAACTTAATGACAGACTGCCATCTATTGATTTATGTACGTCTTGTTATTACGACATAACGTAAAAGCTTTTGCTATCCAATGTTTGTTTCGTATTATAAATATTTGTGCGCGATCTGTTTTTAGTAATTGTTTTTTTTTAATCAAATACTAGCGGCCGCCCGCGACTTCGTCCGCGTACATACATAGATAGATCTAGACAAACAGTGAGAAGCGACTTTGTTTCGTAATATGTAGTAAATAATGTATAAAGAACAACGAACGGAGTGCTGCTACTGTACCAATTGAAGCACCGCGATATGCATGTGTGCGTATTTTCCAGTAGACACCGACCTAACTATGAATGCAGTAATCTGTGTAGTGACAGCACTCCGTCTATGTTTTTATACGTCCATGCTATGACGTTCGCCGCGTGGTGCCGGCAGAGTAGAATTCGTAACACCCCATGTCTGCCAGTGGGTATCGTACGAGGCGATTAAGGGTTTCCGGGATGTGGGCAGCAGCGCCTATGGGCAAATACCCCCCATGACAGTCTTGTGGCGTGCCTTGGGGGAGGCCTTCGTCCAGCAGCGGACTGCTATAATAGGCTGATGATGATGATGATGCTATGACGTGTAACTTACAATCTCCTCGTCGTCCTTGTCGTCTGTGACGTCCGCGACATCACCGTGCGCCTGCTTCATGTGATCCTTGAGCGCGAACGCACGCGCATAGCTCGCACCGCACTTGGCGCACGAGAACCGCAGGTTGTTCTGTCGCGAGTGTGTCTCCGTGTGGATGCGCACCGCGTATAGTGACGCGAACGGCCTGCGTGGATGTGGGTGTAGGATTTACATACGTACAATGTGGTCGATTTCGACCGTCACACTATAAACTTCTAACTCACACTCGATGGTAGTTAACATACATACAAAAAATCACGCCTCTCTCCCGGAGGGGTAGGCAGAGATCACGGATCTCCACTTGCTACGATCCTGACACACCGGTTTCGCTTCACCTACTTTCATGATATTCTTCATGAACGATCGTCGGTTTATGTTACTCTTGACCTGACCTTCCTCTAGAAATTCACTAATTTGATAAGTGAAACTCCATAAAGTTAAAATAACAATAATAAGTCAGCTGCAGAGTGTTAGCTTAATAGTCTGTCAAAGTGCGAATAAATATATTTAAAAAATACATTACCTATTACAATGCTGGCACTGAAACGGCTTGGTGTGCGAGTTCTTATGTCCCGCCAGTTGTACGAGCGTCTTGAACGCTTTCGGACAGAACGGACACTTGTAGGCGCGCACCTCCGAGTGCGTTAATAAATGGTGATTGTAAACGCTTAGCGCTTTGAACCTGTTGAGAATACATTCAAATATAAGGTCATCATCATCTTCCTGCTCATGTCGGCGCAATATGGTTTCTTTCAAAAATCATATTGCCAAAGAGCTGGCATTTGTTTTACGACCGTCTCGGCCCCCTGATGACCTTTTGCAATAGCAAAGCCAAAGCAGAGCGATCGCGAAAATATCGGGTGTGTGCGTGTGCGCAATGAGCGCTCGGCGTCTCACTAATTGAATAAAACATATTTTAGTTCCAGTTGGAAAATACACATTTTTTCTTTAAAGATAAATTATATTACTGTTCTAATAAGCCTTCAAATTAATTCATGTTTGTTTCGTTATTGGACTGTTTATAACAATATTCTAACTAGGTAATGTTATTTATGTGACAAACAAAGTAAATAATTTGCTACACTCAATAAAAGCCAAATATACAAATAGACTAAGGACAAAACATATTATAGGTGCTGATTCCAAACGGAAGAAATTACACTTGGCGATTGCAAATTCCAATCTTGATAGGCAATCCAACTCTAGTGTTCTCTAGATTCTAGAACTGGCTTAACGGGAAAGCGTATAAAATGTAAAATATCGTTTCTATTTGCGAGTGTCGCATACGCAGGTATTGGGGTTACATGCATTATCTCGGATTCCGGGAACTAAAGATCATCTTTACAAATACACGTTCGATTTTGTGGGGTGAAGCAGGTTCCCCTTTATACTTGTCTGTCATGATGTCATATGACTATTTATATAATGAATTTTGGTTCATTTGTGCATTGTTTATTTTCATCTAACTAGAATATAATGTGTATAAAAGCTATTTGTTTAATATAGTTATAGTGCGTAATAGAGTAGCTGTTTGTATGGAGCGTTTATGGGCAAGTGTAAAATTTTGAAATTTCATATATCTAAGAAAGTTTTTATGCTAGCAAAGTTATTTTTTCGCGATCGATCTAGCTAGACTAGAGTCAATGTCAATCAGTCCTGAAATTTATTTGTAACAACATAAAAATAAAAATAAAAAAATAATAAAATAAAAAATAAATAAAATACATTTACTTCAGACAACGATGATCCATATAATGTTATTATAATATAAAATATAATTTATTCTTTTAACTGAGGATAATCTATTGTAGCCTCAGGTCTGACTTGGCTAGACCTCAGGGTGTCGTTGTGGGGGTGTCGTTAACAATGAACGACCTAGACTAGACTCGACTAGACTAGAGACTGACCGCTTGGGGCACTGCGGACAGGCGTAGGGTCGCGCGCCGGTGTGCGTGCGCATGTGCAGCGTGAGGCAGTACGACACGCGGAACGACTTGCCGCAGATCACGCACGCGTGCGGCTTCTCTCCTGCCGCAAACATACAATATACATACATATATGGTCGCAGTCAGAAAACGTATAACACTCGAAGGCTTTGAATTTTGCGAGAACCGGGGCGGGCGCGGCGCTGGCGCAGGTAGCGCTGACCCGCCCCCTGATTACCAAATTTGCAATAGCAAAGCCGAAGCAGCGCCTTAGCGAGAATTGTACAATATTAGCGTTGAAATGTCAAAATTTATATTAAATTAATTTTAGGTAATACGAATTTGATAAGCAATCAGCGAATTTTGTAAAATTTTTGCTTTTGCTAGGTGGGTAACAAGGGAGCCGTTCTCGGAACTAATGGATAGCTGCTCTGTAGCGGCGTACGTAGTGTTGTGTCGGCGAGATATCCGTTTTTGTTCGCCGACAAAAACGATATTAAATATCGTAATTAAACGCATTGTTTACCACAGACTGGAGTTCCCATTGGAGTGACGTCACAGCGTGGTGGCTAGCGTTTTCCACTTAATTTGAGACTTAGAAAAATTTCGAATAAAAAATGAAAATAAGTTTTTAATACACTTTCCGTTCTTATAAAATGGAACTGAACAAAATCAGCCTGTTAATTACTCTGTACACTAACCTGTGTGTATTCTTTCGTGTTTGACCTTCTCGTGTGGTCTCGCGAAAGCGCGCTTGCAATAAGAGCACGGGTATGGAAGACTTTTCTCACTATTCGCTGCGGGAGCCTGCAAAAAAATGTTGACAAATACTATACTGATTTTTGACTCACACTCAAGCTATGTAATAACCTCATTTATTTATATGTAGAAATAAAACCCGAATGTGTGAAAATTTTGACCCAGACCCAGTGTCCCACAACTAAGATGAATCCAATGACACCTCTCAGGCACAAGGCGACAACATGCCATTTAAGCTCTAGAGCGGCTAAAGAAATAAACATACATACATACATTCGAAAAACATAACCCTCCTTCTGGCGCAGTCAGGTAAAAATACATGGCCTTTATACTGAATTTCTCTTTTCCTGCTCAAATACATTGCCACAATCTATACAACATGTTATCAAGCTTCAGTTAAATTTTGCATTGCGTGTTTGAAATGTGATACTTAGTGTAAGCCGCGCGGACTACAAAAGGTTGTAGGTATAACATGTAGCATAACCGGGGCCCCCTGATTACGTAACTTGCTGTAGCAGAGCCGAAGCAATGCGACTGCGATAATTGATAATGTGTATGTGCTTGGGGGAGGTGCGGGGCGCGGGAGGACGCCGAGCGCTCGTTGCGCGCACGCACACACTCGAAATTATCGCGATCGGGCTGCTTCGGCTTTGCTATTGCACATTTGGTAATCAGACCAGTGACAAGACCACATCGCCTGAGTAATACAGACACAAAAACGCATACATACCTTATCGTCAGTCACATGCACAGTCATATGCATGTGCAAGTACTCCAACGAGGAGAATTTCTTGTTGCAAATATAGCAGTTGATCTTTTCGCCCGCCAGATGGCTGTTCTGGTGTATTTCTGTATACTCGGTGGGTATACGCTTGTTGCAAACGGTGCATAGATAGTGGCCTATAGAGGAATCGTCCTCTGGCTCTCCATTTTCTGGTACTGTTTTGGTTCCGTCGGCACGTTCTCTATAATAGAAGAATTTCGGTGATGATGGCGGCCAATCTCAACGGAGATTAGCCAACTGCGCAGGTGATATTAAAGAGCACAAGTGTACAACACTCTCATAGTCAGATGGAATGCAAAGCCGACATTACCGGAAAGAGATCAGAATTAACATTGTTTTTTAAGTAGCTATATATCAATGTCAATTTTAAAATCGTTTTAAGCAAGTGAGGAAAAGAGATAACATAATTAACTTCATGGGGTGAACAGTGTAAAAATCACGAATGAAATGGATAAGGTAGGGTGCGTTTTATAAAATAGTTCCTTAGAATGATGGCGGTAGTTACTATATGTAATCGGTGCGGTAAGCGGCGATAGCCCAGTGGTTAAGACGTGCACCTTCCAAGCAGGAGGCGTAAGTTCGATCCCAGTCACGGGCCTGTACCAATGAATTTATTTCATGTACAGATTGTAATGTTGCAAAAATTGACACTTAGCTTGTGCCTCGGAGAGCACGTAAAAGCGTTGGTCTTGCGCCTGATCTCTCTCCGGTCGTGTCGGCGTTCCGTCCCATCGGACTATGAGAGTAACGTAATAGAGTGCATCTGTGTTTGCGCACACACTTGTGCACTATAATATCTCCTGCGTACCTGACCAATCTCCGTAGAGATTGGTCGCCTTGGCCGAAATACGGTCCGAGATCATCATCATCATCATCATGTATGACTACATTATCGAAGTAACTGCATACAACAAATGTTAATTCCGAAATCAGGCATTTAAATTATTCTGTGAAACTGACTCTGACATGGTTCCTTTCGAAACTCATATTGTTGAATTGAGCATATGTGTTTGGCGTTTGTTTGTTGTTGCCTGATGCCAACCCGTCTCGGGTATAGCTGTGAATACAAATTTAGTAGTACAGGCCCGTAACTGGGATCTATGAAACTGACTCTATAGTAACCTTAAACTATTATACACTTACTTGACAGGATCATGCATTCGTTTGTGCAGTTTCAACGATTTATTAGTGGGGAAGTTAGTAGAACATATCTCACACTGGAATACTGATGATATCTCAGAAGATTCTGAAACAATTACTGCAATTTCATATTTTATCCAAAGCACAGAAATCACATTCCATAAAACATCCGGCTCGAAGGACTATTATAATGATGGTTTAGTACATACATACAGGGTATTTTTTCGTTGCCAACCTTAACGAAGGGTACGTACTCTATACATCAAATAAAGTAAGTTTATGCCAAAAAAAATGCTGGGAAATGATGTAATTTTTCAAATTTTTTTTTAAATTACTTGTTCGGGTGAAATTTATAGTGACCAGTGTACCAGTGTAGACCAGTAGACATATTAATTACATTAATTACTAGTGGACGCCCGCGACTCCGTCCGCGTGGACTACAGAAAAAACAAAATGTCGAAATTATCCGGGATAAAAACATTTTCCCAGGATAAAAATGTTAAGTGGGACCTGTCACAATGTATTCTTGAAAACTGCATCGAAATCGGTTCAGCCGTTTCTGAGATTAGCGTGCACAAACGCACAGACAAATGGACAAAATAAAAAAAAAATATTATTGTGGGTACTATTGCGTTGATAAAGGTCTGCTATAATATTTTTTCTTCCATTTATATTATCTTCTATTTATATTTATAATATCTTCCATGTACAGACAGCGATCAGTTACATTTTTATTATATATATATATATATAGATTTCTCGTGAAAAAATCTTGCTACGCGCGTTAATCTCAATTTATGCAGAAAAACGCAGTCACTTTACTCAACTTTGGACCCTAATATCTTGGGAACCAGACACTTCCCAGGTATGCTTCCATGGAGAAAAATGATCGTGATGATGAGGAGATTCCGCAGTTTTCGGGAACGTAGACGACCAACAAACATCCTGTATGTTTCCAATATGGGGTAGCCAGAACTGCAAGATCACAAGAGATACCACAGCCACGTTTACGGAACAGATGTTAATATTCAGTGACAAGTTGCAAGCTTATCGCCTGAGAGAATGTCTGAGTTCCTTAGTCGACTCCTACGACAAGCACGGAAGAAGATGCAGCTGATATATTCTAGTAAAGTCTCGCATCAGCACGGGTTTAGTTCAATAATATGGTCGTCACACTTAAACCTTAACGTAAAATTAGTCCTACCTGTCCCTTTCTCTCTCAGCTATTTTTCTTAAGAACGGAGAAGGATAGACCTAAGATTAAGTTTAGATTAATCGACCATAATGAGATTAAATAGTATACCTGGAAGTGTCTTCACTTTGTGCACTTTCATATGTGCGCACAAAGACTTGCTGTTATCGTACGCGACAGGGCAATGCGGGCACGAGTATTTCACTAAAAATAATAGCTTATTATATAAAATTTTTAGAGGCTGCACTTATTTATTCCAAGTTTTCTAGAAAATGTAACAAGCAACAGCAAGGTAGGTAGCCTTCTCAAAGTTATTGTAACATTACCATTCCATATCCATAACGGTTAAACTTCATCTCATCATTTTACCAATTTTTTTTACACTTCACAACATATTAAGCTAGTCCCACACTAAGATCCCTAAGGTCTTGTGTCAAGGGTACAACAGCAGCAGTATATAAATACAATATAAGTACACTAAATCCATAAGTCGGAAATAAACATCAATATGCAACATAACAATGTTTGCACCTGCCAGAATGGAACCCAGAACTATGGCGTCGTGGTCAGAGTTACTACAAAATATTGAAGGAAATGTTTAACTCATTCGCTGCCGGCAGATTTTCTAAGCATTCCGATGTCAGTGCAACCCCTAGTGCCAGGACGCAAATAACCGTTGGCGGTACCTCTAGAAAACCACGATAACGCAAATTGTGGCCGCACGTTAAGTGGCCGGTCGATGGCAGTAAATGCGTTAAATAATGTCGTGAAGCCCAGTTGTGTAAGAGATTTGTAGCCTACCTAATAAATATATATAATACCTACCTAACGAAATGAAAAGAAAATATGAGTTACACGAATTTATTTACAACACAAAATAACACAATATATAAGAGAGATCACTATGAATAATGCGTGAAGGTGAGTGAGGATGAGTAGAGCGTGGATGAAGGATTGTACAGTGTAACAGTGTAGGAAGTCGGTGAGCAAAGTCCTCTTAGGGTCCTGGGTCGACGGCGTTCCAGGAACGCCCCCGGGTGTAGTAGTGCGGCCAGGAGTTAGGTACTGGATCCGACGGACGGGTCGGTTGTAGATCAGGTGCAGAAGTTGTAGGTACCGGACCAGACAGCCGGGTCACTGTTGTAGATGCAGGTGTAGAAATTGCAGGTAGGATTGCAGGTACCAGACCCGACGGACGGGTCACAGTTGTAGATGCAGGTGCAGACGTTGTAGGTACTGGATCGGACAGAAGAATCTTCTCGGTCGCGGATTACTGAACGCGACGCGGGCGCGGATTGTTCGCGCTGTATAGGTCCGTGGACGCGGGCGCGGTTTGTTCGCGCTGTAGAAGTCCGGCGAAGTGCCAAGGGTCCCGGGGAGGCGGCCCCGGGCAAGGCCTTATAATTCCGTTCTTCACTCTGGCTGAGTAGCCGACGGAATGCTTGACTTTTTCCCGTTTGTATGGCTTATATACGAATTTTTGTCTCCATTTTCAAATTCTGAATTTGAAAATTCTTTTTCCATGAAGTTTTGTAAAGATTTGAGTGTACGAAAAGAGTAATATAATGAAAAAGTGACATGCAAAGCTTGCCAAAAGGATGACTTTTGTTTCAAAATAGACCAAATTCTGTGTTTTGGTTTGAATTAGTTGGATAATTTGTGATTTAAATATAAAATCAAAAGGGAAACTGTATTAAGTATCTGGCATCCCGAGGAATGTCAGGTGATGAGATAAAGTGAAATGAAATATGTTCTGATAAACTAAAAAGTCCTCGGATTAGCTCCTAGGGCTTCTATAAGGTCCTCAAGGTTAGTAAATCCTAAATAACTTTTCAAATTCCCTGTCTCTCGTTAAAATGTAACATTGTCTCAGCCCCTAAGTCTGGTTAAAGGGTCAGATAGATACTTACAAGTTTTACATGGCTTTTTCTTGAAGTCATTTAGCGTGGTGACATATGTGAGACAAGTCACACAGTAAAACACTTTGATAACCGTGCCTGTTTGTGTTGCCATCTCTTTTATTACCACTTTATGGTATGGTCCAGATTGTTTATCTGTAGGAAGTTTAAAATATTTCAGTAATACTATAATACTTAAATAGGAAATCTTAACTTTATTCAATTAGTTTAGGCCAAGTAAAAGCTGCGCTTTACTCCTCATGTATAGAGTATAGGCAGTTTCACAGATTTTCCACTTCTTCTACATACAGGTAAGACGAACAACCAAATGTATACATTTTATTGTCAGTGTGAGGTCTTAGCCACTTGACATGTCGGTGAACTAAGTGGCCGCTGCTACTGTCTACAAATGCGCGCTTGGGCTTTAAGTTTCGTGCATTAACTAAACTATTTATTACCTTTATCTACACTAATATCCTTTATTATACTATCACAGAACTTTTCGATGCGTACATATCGCCGGTTAGGTTGCCCCTTAACATGGGTTGTTTCTACGGACACAGGTTCTTTTATTGTGTTTACTGAACTTGTTACAACACTGTCTGAAATATAAAAGATATAGTAAGACTCATCGATCATTCCACAAGACATCAAGAAGATCTAATGTTATGGTTTCCTATATGGTTTGCTGTTAATAAATGTTAAGTACCAGTTATGTATGGCCACTATGATGGCACACCATTATCTTAGGAAACCATAACTTTGGGGCCAGAAGAAAAATGTCTTAAAATGCAATCAGCCCTTCAAAATTGATATAAGGCTTAACAAAAGATAATTGTCAACAGATATTGCATTTGTTATCATTTTATTTTATTCTTAGTTCCTTTTATTCCCAGTCACCTGTAACTGTTGATTCCGGTTCAACTAACTGTGTGGACTCCACAATATCACCCATATCAGTGATCACCCTTCGAGTGACTAGTTCCTCAGTTTGCATTCTCATCGGAGTAGTGGTTACATATTTATGATCCTCATCCATTGGTTCCTGTAAATATTTATCTCCTCAAAACATATACATATAATCTAGACTAAAATAAAGTGAGATAACCATAACACACAAAAAATTACACATGTTTTCCATGACCAACCTTAAAAAGCTTAAAATAAAAACCTTAAAACTTAAAATTAAACCTTAAACATGATAATATAAATAGGAAAGTTTGTGAGAAAATGATTATACATCTAAATAATACCTAATAGTTCACATGGAGAAAGCTCCACTATTTATTCATAAACTTATGCTCTTGATCTTTTACATAGGGGTTCTTTAAACCAAATGTGCCTGCAGGATCACAAAGGAGATCTGAGTACCCTATTTTAGGAGCACAGCTATATGAAGAAAATATGTATGTAATGCTGTTACCTCAAGTACCACTTCCTGATCATTGTGGTAGTTCTGGATATGTTCAATAACCGATGCAAAAGATACATCACAGGTGCTGCAACTGTATACCTCCTGGTCTTCAGGGTCATTGTCCTGAGTAATTAGTGTGTCTGATTCTGTATTCAACACTGAAATTAGAATAACATTTAATTAAACTTTTCGGATTGTAGTGTGATTTAGAAAGATATATTTTATTAGATATATTTTGAATTTTGAATTGAATTTTATCACCTGACAATGAACCTAAGGATATAGTCCCATCTCCATTCTGTTTTGTAACTTGTTCAGGATTAGAACTTGGTGCTTGATGTGTCAGTATCATATAGCGACTCTCTCCTGACTCATCAATCAGCTTTATAAATCCTGGCTCTTGGATTTGAAAGTTTGAATTATCATGATTCTTGTCTATATATTCTTCATACAATTTACTAGTTTCGTCCACTGGCATGTCAATTCTATTTTCTGTTTCATTTGAGATATCTGAAAAAGTTAAGTACTTATTTATTACATATTTTATAAATACATATGGGACACAATACATAGGCATCTCATTGAGTAATGTGTAATTTCTTACCATCTTCAGAGTGCTCTAGTTTAAGGAAAGGTTTTTGATCCAATTGAAGGTTGCTTTGTTGAATGTTATCATTGTTAGGTTCTGGCTCACAATTATCAAGCACTAAATGCTCAATCAGATGGGCTATCGACGACCACTTATTCTTACATACAGGACATACAATATTACCAGAAACATATGATAAATGCTCTGCAAGTAATTGTTTGGAACTAAATGTTTTATCACAACAAAGAGGACATTTTAAGTTCAGGTCTCCCATTTTACCCACAATACTGTTTTAGGTCGAAAGAGCCCAAACGCAGGCTCCGCAAAAACTACTAAGAGATACTTTCAGTCATAATACAATTTTATTGTAACAAAATAAACAAACACCAATTTTAAACTCTGTACAAAGCTATATTCACTTTGTATCCAAATTCTCAGTAGAAAACATTTTTCTGGAGAACTTCACGCTAGTTCACTATCAAATTCATTGGCGAAAGTCGAAAAAGGAAAATTAAATAGTGATGATCACAGGTTGTTCAACTCGAGTAACTAACTCGAGTTAACTCGGGTTAGGCTTAACTCGAACCAACTCGAGTTGAATTCTTCGGAGAAACTCGAGTTCGAAAACGAAATAGAGCGGAATTTGCCCATCATTTGAGACTATATTCATTCATTCTTGACAAACTTATGTTAAAGCTTGTTTTGAAGTTTGTTTTAGTAACTTACATAAGCTTTTTATATTTTTTTTTTGTTAATTACTAATTGATAGGAAATCATTTTTAAATCTGTCTTTAGTATCACTTTCCTTTATAGCAGGGGTCTCCAAACTACGTCCCGCGTGTCAAATCCGGCCCGCCAGTGCCATCAATCCGGCCCGCGACAGCATAGGACTGGTGTCATCAAATTGGCCCACGACAGCCAATGTTTTTACCCGACTGCGCGACGCAAAGGAATGGTATTGTACTGTTGCTATTTACTGTGATAAGTTGATTGGAAGAGTATGAAAACACAGAAAGATAATTACTCGATTTTATTTACATGTAAGGTAAAACTTTATGACAGAAATGATGACGCAGAAAACTCAACTTAAGTATCTAACTAAGCTTAAGCATATTAATAACTAATAAATAATTAATATATATAGTTTACTCAGTACACTGTCAATAGTAATTGAAATGAAATAAAGCCTATGTATGCTTAGGTGGGCAGAAAAATTTAAATTTCTTTTCGCCCTTGGAATATACCAAAAAAAAAATTATGGCCCTAAGGCTTCAAAGTTTGGAGACCCCTGTTTTATAGGAACAATTAAGTAGATACAATATAATGAAGGCCTAGACATCAACATAAAATATTCTTCGTGTATCTAATCAGCAATTAAAAAAAATATGATTGTGATAATAAAACAATAAAAAGCCTATAAGTGTACCCATATGCATTCGTGCATCATAAATCATAATGTTAGTCACATTTATTTTGAAAAGACTGCTATATAATCACATACATAATTTTATTAATAATGAATATAAATATTTTTTTAAATAAAAAAAAAATAAATGAATGCTTCGATTTCAAAGAATAATTTCCTTTTTTCTTCAGTTAGTATAAATCTCCTAATACATAATATAAAGAGACCCGACGGCATGACTCTCGTGCCTTGGAAGATGGGGCGCTGTCTGGTGTGGGACGCAACCTGCGTTGACACCTTAGCAGCGTCCCATCTCCCAGGCACAACAATCAAAAGTGGCTCTGCGGCCAATGCAGCTGAAAACCTCAAACGACGCAAATACGCAAACCTCAGTGGTTTGAGCCGTTTGGGGTTGAAACCATGGGGCCATGGGGCCCAGGAGCCCACAACCTTTTTAAAGATATTTCGAAAAGGTTGGTCGAGGCATCTCATGACCAGAGGGCTGGCTCATTTTTTGGACAGCGAGTAAGCCTCGCTATCCAGCGGGGCAACGCTGCCAGCCTTTTGGGCACATTGCCAGCGGTGGAGGACTTGCAAGGAGTCTTGTATTTGTAAATTTTATTTTATTTTGTAGCTCTAGTTTTTTTACGTAGGTTTAGTTATTATTGCAAATAAATATTAGTAAAGTTAATAAAAATTGTGTAATATACCTACATATTAGAATAAGTTAAAATATTTCAATTCATTTCATATAAACTTTCATTTATCAGATATTATTATGACGCAAATTTCGACAAGTGCAAGTTATTTCAATATGGCGGATGTGGAGGGAACCGCAACAAGTTTGACAACAAAGACGATTGTATCGACAAATGTGATCTTACAGCTAAGCAGTTATTAAATATAAAAAATAAAATAATCAAAACAGATAAAAATATTGTTTGTCTAATCCAAATTTTTAACTATTAATGCGAAGCTAAGGAAAATTGGAAAAAAGATAACTGATCCATTTATTAAATTCGGGTTAAATCGAGTTATGTTTTTCCGAGTTGGCACATCACTAAAATTAATTCGGAGCAATAGAGAATTTTTTAGTTTATTCCAATTTCCAATATTTTGACGACATTCCAGATCCATAGACAATTTTACCTTTATCTGTACTTTAAAGAGCAAACATAAGAACATCCAGCCAACTCATGAATTCTCGGAAATTCTTGTATTTTTAATCATAGACTTAGTATATTTTACTTCCCAAAAATAAAAATCCTTATCTGACTTTGTCCAAATAATGTCTAACTAAGCCTATAAAAAAATTTCATTACGTTATATTTCTGTTTTAATTTATGTTCAAAATTCCATAAGTATCTGTATCATCTGTATGGTCCATAACGATCTTCGTCTCTCTGATGAAAATAAATAGCCAACCATAAATTCCAGAGAATTATCATAGACAAAGACGACACGATTTACAGACAATATTCCAGATTAGTGTCAAAGTAAAAAAAAAATATTAGGGTTCCGCACCCAAAGGGGACAAACAGAAATCACTACTACTATCAACTTTTAGGAGATATCAAAGCAGTCGTATTCACATGCATGTAATATGCACATTGCACACGGCTGTGTTCCCCGTTGCCAGAACTACAGAATTATAATGTAGATGCCTTGTGATGTAGATAAAAATCAGCTTATTAGGAAAACATTTCCCTACTATTTTTTCTTTTTTTTTAGTTTATCCCGATGGATTACATGATGGATTATAATGATGATGAATGGAAACGTCGCGTCGCGTCGTCGTGAAAATCCTCAAAATGATAGTGCAACATTAGTCAAAATCAAAAAGAATTGCAATACCTACTTGAGCCCATGAAGAAATCGTTTCTCGACTCAAGTTTTACTTTGCTTATTTACCTATATATATTAAATCATGCACATGCACTAGAATCACATCACAAGTCAACAAAATCTAACTATTTACTTATCTACTAGAAAACATCACTTTATGGACACATGCAAGCCATTTAAAAATAAATTTAGATTTTAACAAAAAAAACATCACACCCGCTCCCTTCTAGTTTTTCCCACCGAATATCGTCAATTTTTTCCTTTCTATGCTGCTTTATAATATGAAAGTGAAAAACAGGTACCTACTGAACTCACTTTGCGAGTTGTCCGACATGAACTTAACCGGCGGCCGGTTGTCTTGTGACTTGTCCACAAACGTAGTTTAGAGATGGATAGAGAGAGACCTTTAAAGAGAGATGCTAGTATTGTCATTGCACTGTCATCATAGACGCTGTCATTGATCTCTGTATTGTGTTTGGTGGTTATTTATGAATTTTCAACTCGGTAAATTTTGGTCACAAACTAATTAGAGATGCTAACACATGATTTTGGTTAATACTTTCAAGTGCGGCAAGCGGCAAATACGATTGAAATTCCACGTTTAGCTGATTTGCTCTGCGCGTTACAATTCTGCTACCGGTGTTCTTGGACCTAACCATACTACTCTTTGGACCTAACCTGTGAATATAAATTCTAGTTACCTATGTATACCTAGCAATAAAACATCCCTTTGATGATCCCCGTTAATGCTGTATCATGAAAAAATGTTTTACAGAACATGCGAGGAAGCTGAAAATCAACAGATCTTACAAAAATGGCATCAGAGAGTGTAGTTCGTGAAAATAGTGCTGGTCTCTGTTCATTGCGGGCAACTGATAGAAAGAGATCAGCAGAGGCCTTAAAGGATTTCTTGACCAGAAATGCTGTGCCGTCCATGTTGACTGAAAACACATTAAATAAAAAAGGACACACTTGGAATGATCTCTTTGAAGATATAAACAGTTATATCTTAAAGGTAAGGTTCTTGAATTAATGTTTTTATTTCAAGAAATGAGGCCATATGACATAAATATGATATAAAATGTATAAAGTGGAAATTGTTCATCTTAAATTGTTAAAAAGTAATTCAAATTACAATTTTCAGGAAACCGAGAAATATGAAACAGCAAAAACTTTCACAACAGTTTCTGTTCCATTATCTACTAGTCTGCTACATTTATGTGTTTCTGGGGCTAATAAGGGTTGGTAATCCTACTTATTACTAATAAATAATAATATAGTTAAGATAAATTTATAAGATACTTCTCCATAATATAATCCGCTAGGATATGGTTGATAGTTTCATCATTAAACATTGTGCTGAGGGATTCAGCTTTGTTTACCGAGATTTGGCTAGTGTATAGCTATGGGGATGAAAAAATAACATTGCTAATCAGGTTATTTAAAAGAGATGGTAAAATTCGTCGTCCGAGTTAATTGACCCGATAGCTCAGTTGGTTACAGTGAAAGCACGGTTTGCGAGTGGTCGTGAGTTCAAATCTCACTCGGGTGAGGAATTTTTTCATTTTCATATTAATATTTTATATTACTACTAATATTATAATTTTTTTAAATTCCTTGGACTGGAACAATGTTTAGATGTTTGTTACTCTTTTACACATAACCTACTGGACAGTTTTTGATAAAACTTCAGTTATAGATCATATTTTCTATACATACATGGCTGTGTTCTGAAAGTGGGGTCTCCAGAACTGCATGATCATGAAGGATCACACATTTAGCGTAGCAGGCCAGATGTAGAAGAAAAGTTGTACCTTTAAGATTAATTAATTTATTTTTATCTTTCAGGCAAAGCTTACATAAAATGTGATAGAATCACAGATGCATGCTTATTTATATTGAAAGATAAGAGGCTAACAACAGCAATAGGTGATGCCTATTTGAGCCTACTCTATAAACATGTGCTGCCTCAAGAGCATTATTACGGTTTTATTTTACCTGCAACATGGGAAGGTTTGTAACTAATTTGATTTTCAAAGGACTGTGTAGATGCAAAAAGTCTTAATTTTAATGTTGGCATAGCAAAGAAAACTAAAAGTTGTAAAATGTTCACTACATATTTGGAGTAGTAAATCTCTGTGAAAAAGATTTCTTACACTGCAACTTTTACACACGCAACACATTATATTTTCAGATTTGTTTCATGTTTGTATATCAGCGAGTCTATCGAAAAATTCAAAATTGGATGATTTCACAAGGCTGAGGCTCCTGTTTTTAGTAATTAAGAATGCAACAAATAGCTGCCAGTTTATCATACCACTGAGAGACGCATTGCCGAAACTAAGGAAATGTTTCCATAAAGTCATTGAGGATAAGAAAGTTCAAGAGATTGTAATGGAAATCATGCATTTAGTAGTGGAAAGAGTAAGTATCTACAGTTTGATGATATAAACCAGGTGTTCCCGAACTTTTATTCCTCATAGACCCCTTTCAAAAGTTAACTGGTTCTGGTGGACCCCCTACAGGCCCACATCACATACAAATTAATTGTGAACCCCCGTTTTTTCACGCCAACGTAGACCCCCATTGAGTCTGGACCACTTCGGGAACCACTGATATAAACGGTAAATATTGCACATTAATCTTGCAAGGCTAGCAACTTGACACAGATCATTTACATCTATCCCTGGTATGATTAATGTTGCTGAGGGATCTGCTTTGCGATCATGCAATTTTGGCTGCTTAATTTTGGGAGCACGCATAGTCTAAAGCGCAGGCCACACCGCCAGCGGGTGGGCGGAGCGAGCTAGGCGGGCGGGCTAGGCGAGAGAAGATATACGCGGAATATTGGCGAGCTAAACTATGGGGTTCACACCGAAAACTACGGACGGGCGAGCGAGCGGGCGGCGAAGCGGGCAGGGGGTGAACCGGGGGGTGCGGATGGGAGAGCGAGAGGATAGCGTCGGCTAGTCCGAATACTCGAAACGGGGAGGACGGGCGAACGAACCGGGCGAGCGAGCTGGCGGGCGAGCGAAGCGGACGCAACTAACGAGTAGCTTCGCTGGAATCGTTGGATATTTCGTTAGTTTCGCTCGCATCGCTGACGTAGGTTAGTCGGTAGCTCGCAGTGTGAACCGAAGTATGTAAAGAGGTGAAACGATGTCCGCCCGCCTAGCTCGCTCACCAGCCCGCTGGCGGTGTGGCCGGCGCTTTATGTATTATCTTCTGTAAAGATTTTTTTAATTTATTAATTTTGTTTACAAAGATTCATGTCTAAAGAAATGTGTAAAGGAAGTGATGAGATGAAATAGACGAAATTAACACAATAATATACATTTAAATTTTATACTTTATTTATTAATAATTTTATAATATATAACTACGTTTATTATCCGTTTTTTTTGCAGTTGGCAGCAGAAAATCAATTGGCAATGTGTGATTTTTCAGAAACCTATTTGCTATCAATATTGAAATATTATGATCAGAACATGGACCAAAAGAAAAAGGTAACAAATGACTGTTATCTCAACCTGTGTGCGAATAACGCGCGTCCCAAATGCTCACTGCGAGTTTTCACTTCGAACTCGATCGCGTTAACGTATATTATTCAACCAATCACGGTGTTTTCACTTTTATTACATTACGTAATTGGTTGGCTGCTTTACGTTAAGCCAAACGAGTTGGAAATGTAAACTCACACTGAGGGCTTAGTTTCGCACTACGTCATTTCTGGAATAGTTCATATTCGTTAACATGATCCAGTTCGAAGTAAAAACTCACACTGACTAATTCTTTTGGGCTCATCATTAATTCGGGCATTTCTTTAGTAGTAGTAGCACATAGATTACCCCCTAAAGATACCGCATTATTGCTGTTTTGCACTAGACAAAAGTCACCAAATTAGGCGGTAGGAAGAGCTGGGGGGGTACCTTACAACAGTGCCGTGATTGGTTCTTTCAAGGTCAGTAATATCCTATAGTGATGTAGTCGAGTTTGCCGTGCAGATAAATATATCGATGAAATTATTGTTTGATGAAATAATATAATATTATAGTAAATACAAAAAACCATGCTTTTTTCTACTTACAATTTTTTTGTGTTTTAATAAATACTGATATTATAAAGCTAGAGTTTGTTTGTTTAAACGCGATGATCTTAGGAATAGGTACTGATCAAACTGATTTTTTTTATATGTCTATTTTAAATAGTCCGCTTATCATATAATTTACATAATATGTTACGGCTAAAGTCCGAAGTGTGTAAGTAGGTTAGGTCAGGTTAGAATTATGTTAAAGTTAAGATTGGCCGAAATAATACCGGCTAAGTTTAGCCGGAATTATTATACACTTATCATTTAGGTATACTTATCATATAATTTATATGTTACGGCTAAAGTCTGAAGTGTGTAACAACATTCTGCAAATTATTAATTACTAGCGGTTCCTCGCGACTTCATTCGCGTAAACTACCGAAAAAACAAAAAAATAATGTTCATCCCAAAAATCGTTCTGGGATTTTTTCTTATAATAAAAAGAAGCCTATGTTACTCCCTATTACATCAACTATCTGTCAGTGAAAGTCCCGTCAAAATCGGTCCAGCTGATTCAGAGATTTGCGTGAACAAACAGACAGCCAATAGATGTCGATGGCGTCAAGAGTGAACGCGATATCAAGTTAAGCTAAACAAACTGTCTAGCTTTATATATTAGTAAGTATAAGTATAGATTATTAATTACTTATTTATAATCAGTATAAAATAACAAACGTAACTAAATTTATGATTTTTTTGTAAAAATCATTACTTATATCGATACGTTCAATTTCTTGAATTCGTCACAACACTAGTTCTGTCAACGTCAAACACTGAAGAAACAAAAAGAGATAAACATACTAATTATTATAATGAGCGAAAGGGACTTTTCCAAAAGACATAAAAGGGAACTCTTATTTTTCGGAGCAACATTTTTTTGCCCAATGTAACTTGAGCTCCGTAAGACATAAAATGTAAAATGTTTTTAATTACTGATGAAAAGTTATGCCATCTTTCTTACAGCTATTTGTTCTGGAATTCTTCCCGTACCATTTACAGAACACGTTGTCATTTTTTAAAAACTTTTATGCGTAAAAACAATACAAAAAGTAAATTAGAAAATGCAACGAAATCACGCGCACGCAGATCAAATACTTGGTCAGTACTAGTGTGAAGAATTGAAGTTTGCGTTTACATGAGTGCAATTACATATACTCTTGGTGCGCAGCCGCTGCCTTGTATGCGGAATCTTTTAGGGGGTAATTTGTGTAGTAGCATAACCTTATCAGCGCCGGCCCGAAGTAAATTTTAGAATAGAGCCTGATCTATTTTAGAGGTAATAGAATATCGATATCTTCTAAAATCATACTCCCGGACACCGGATGGACGAAGCGCGAAGGCGATTTGGCGCCTGGAGCGACTGCTCCGTTCGCCGTATGGGCGGGCCGGCACTGAACCTTATGATATTTTTTGCAGAACTTACTGTTTAGATTGTCAAATTTATCACTAGACCTCCACCATCCAATGGGTAGGACAAGATATGAAGAGGGCAGTCTAGCAAGTGACTGGTCAATCTGGTACAAATGCTTGAAGAACATGGTCGAGATAGTGTGTATAGAGGCTGTACATCAACAAAAGTCACGCTATCAGCAGGATAATACCAAACTAAGTGCTCACTTCAGTTATTTAGCTGCCGCAGCTTATTATCAGGTTTGTGCACAAAGATTAAAGTCGAGGTCAAAATCATTTATTTTGTCATGAAAGCGTGCTCAATTTTGATTTTTTTGTACCAGTCCCTTTACATTGAGAATGGAGAGAGACCGTAACTAATTTTGAGTGTGATAGTCAGAATCAACCACAGTATAAGTATCTTATTTCAGCAAATCAATTTTCTTACCCAATTTTGAAATTTTGTATATGTTAGAAGTCTAGAGAAAGACATAGGCTACATTTGTAGTCCACGCGGACGAAGTCGCGGCAACAGCTAGTTGAATATAAAAGTAACATTTTGTTACAGACATTTAACATACCCGTGAACACTGACAACGACGAATCAGGGAACAGCACGAAAAGGATTAGACTATCCATGAACAAAAACAAATCATTTGTTGATATCATACAGGAATTGCGACTGAATCATGTACCATGGTATGTAATTTATTGACCTAATAACATATTGAATGGACGCGCTAAATTCCTATTGGAGGTAATGTTCTGATAAAGTTGCAAACTTCGCTATCGCGAAATTGCTACATCGTCTAAGCTAAGCAGACATATAACTTTCTAAAAATATTCATCTTTGTAACGTTCAATTTGCAGGCTTGGTATAATATCGATGTACGTAAAAAACTATGGTCATTCCATATCAACAGCCGAGTATACTTCTTTAATAGACATAGTAGAGGTCCTAGTATCGAATAACAATGCACACGTCAACTGGAATGTTCTAGAAGAGCTCGCTTGTTTGGTAATATCAAATCTGGCTAATACTGGAAACGTGATTGTGGACAAGGTGATATCTCTTTGGAACTCTTGCGTAAGGTTAGTTTGGTTATTTCGACGTTTAGTATTTTAAAATGTTGTAGGTTTCGAAATGAAAACATATAAGTCATTGATGGAGATAAATAAATAGTTAAGTTTATCATACGAAATTCTTTGTAATCCGTGTTTGTTCTTTACTATAGTAATCTTAGTATGGTATGGTAGAACGGGCTTGTTTCCGCAACTCGACGACTGTGCGCCTATTTTGCATAAATACTTCTTACTTCTTTCTTAGTAATGTTACATCATCACGAAGTTTTAAGTTGATTCCTGAGATAGGACATTCCGTCATAAAGCCGCCTTGATGGATTATTTCACATGACGCCACCTAAAGATAGCTGAGTTCGTACGGCCGTTATATTACGGCACCGTTATTGTTGGTAAGCGTAACGCATTGAGAACTTTACTAAACTTGATAAACCTATCTCTTTCAGAAATTCTACCCTTCTTAGTCCCGCGCACAAAGCCGTTCATACAATTTTACAATCACTACTGGAATTGGACTTGTTACAGTATCAGAGCGTACAACCACTTATTAAACTTTACTTCGAAAAAGGCATGCCGGTGACCAATGACAGTGTTAAAACTTTAAACTATTTGTATCG
Source organism: Carposina sasakii (assembly GCA_014607495.2). Lineage (NCBI taxonomy): Eukaryota > Metazoa > Arthropoda > Insecta > Lepidoptera > Carposinidae > Carposina > Carposina sasakii. The sequence goes on from CP053164.1 coordinate 5,205,119, forward strand.
TAAGTTCTTCAATAAATGCACTCAATATAACTGTCGAATACAATGTCTAAACTGGCTTATGAATGGCAAATTAACTGATATAAACACAGATGTTATAAGGGAAGTTTTCCTACGGCTAGTAGCTAATGAAAACTTTACACAAGTGTCCAAAGACATGACACCTGCGTTAGAATTACGCGATGTTCTATTCCATTCGTTCGAAAAAGGCATTCTGTATACGAATTTCGAACTGGAAATTCCAGAAGTACCAACCGAAAAACAAATGTCGATTCCGCAAATTGAGATCGACAAATCTATCGATAAACAAATCCAAGACTTTTTTTGTGATAAATTGGGAAAATGCAATGAAAATATGAGTAAAACCGAACTGCTGTTAGAATCATATAACTTTGTTAATATCGTTCTATCGTATTACGATTCACTATTATGCCACAAAGTTATAAATACCAATGCATTAAATCGTCTACCAACGTACGCACAACTGCAAACAGCACTGAAACAGATGTTTATATCTCTAAGAAAATATTTGCGAAATGATACATTGATACATGAGCAGATACCGTTAATAAAATGTGTATCTAAGCTCTTAGAGACAAATTATCATAAGATGCTCAGTACCGAACTTCGTGGGAATGTTGATGCAGATTTTTTCCACTGCATCAATAATATACTTCATGCAGATATAAAGGAAAATGATGAAAATTACTATGAGGATGATTTGGAAGTCAATCCCAACGCTCTAAGGCATAACAGCATGACTCTTTTAGCAGCTTATTGCAGGCACGAAGTCAGTTATCGTGAAGAGTTATTAGATTTAATATTGGACTCCAAGTCATATAATTTCGCCACGAATTGGGATATTGAATGTGCATTAAGATGTATTGAAATATTGAATGATGAACATGTTGAGAAGCCTCCATTAGGTAATCTAAATAATGTTCATTCCTATCATATTTTTTCAGCTAGTTTAGTGCTTCGTAAATTGGCCGTATAATATCTTATATTACCTATGTTCCACAAGATTTTGAAAAATAAAACAACTTGTATAACAACCAAAATATAAGCTTTACTTACATAATTATTTTAGTTGCACATTTCAGTAAGTTTATCTATTTTGATTTCAGACATGATATTTTCACTAATGCAATACATGTGCAGAGATCTCTTTAGGAACGTTGACGCCTCATACGGCATCCTAAAAATGCTGTTGCCAATGCTCGACAAAATACTTTTAGACGAAGACATGAAGAAAAACTGCATGATCATGGTGAAAACCTATTTACAGAGGTGTAACAAGCTGTTTTACCCACCACACGTAGCCGCGATAGTGCATGAGTGTGCATCTAAGATTATTGTATTGCAAAATGGGGAGGATACAGATGAAAATGAGTTTTTCAAAGTATCTCTTATAAGGAAAATCACGGGAAATGTCCATAGTACACGAATACATTGCTGCTATTTGTACAAGCAAGTTATTCCGCATCTGTCTGAAATCGATGTCGTCATAATGGAGGAGGAATTGTTAAAAATATTCGTGATTGATGTAAGTAAAAGGTGAAATATTGTGTGTTGTGTGTGTGTTGTAGTAACAATAGTGAAATAGGCACTTTAGGTTAGGTATACAATCTACTTAGGCTGGTCACGCAATCACAAAGTCTTAGAGGTAAAATTCCAGGATACTTTTAATGTTCGTTGTCGTAACACTCCTAGTTTATTCATTTTGAATTTGACAGATGCGAAATGAAGTTACGATTCACAGCCTCTTTATTTTATTACAGGTGCCAGAAAGAGATGAACTAATAATAAAAGACGAGTCAGCCAATCGAACGTTATCACTCCTACACAACTACTTTTCGCTAGCACAAGCTTTAAAACCAAGAGTACACAGTATAGTTACTACTATACTACTAGTTCAGAAAGAGAAAAACTTAGACAAGAAACTTGTCAAAATAGTTTTGAACAAAATAACTAACACCATAAACAACATAGACATTGATGTGTATTTAAATGAAAATGTGCTCCAAATTGTCAATTTTTGGTTCACCAAAAAGTATTTGCTGGATGATTTGCCATTGTTCTTGTTTGGGTTTGAGGATGTAAACCAGTTTTTGGAGAAGCACTTGAGATGGGCAATACCTGCGGAGGTTTTGTGGAGGAAACTAGGCAGTATTAATGATAGTCCCGTGTTTAGGCATGTCGCTGAAACCGCTAGCAAATCAGAAAAGGAATTAGTGGAGGTAGGTATTCTTATTTTGTGTGTATTGGAAAGTTTACTTTGCTTATTGTCGAAAAGTTTATCACAAACATATCATGCACTTTTTTCTGTTTTTGAAAAACCTACCCTAAGAGTGTAAGTACTGTAAGTTACTTCTACGGTACTCCTTAACAAGGAGTCCTTATCTAGTTCCATTTTAGTTCCATCTACGGTTTTGTATTCATTGAAATAGTATGTAACTATTCTACATCTAATATTAAAGTTTATGGCAAAGACGTGTATATATACAGTCGCTAATTTATGTTAATTCTCAGTAAGTATTCACCTCAAAATGTCTCAAATGTGTTTAAAACTATATTTTGTGTTCCAGATATGTTTCTGCAACATCGTAACCCTTTGTATGCCGGCAGTCGTAATAACCAAATACAATCTATACACACAAAATAAAGCTGAGAATATACAGCAAGCGACTAAACTGTTCCAATCGATCAGACAAGTATTAGGCGGAGAGAGATGGAGTCATTTGTTTGTCGTTAACATGGGAAAGCTAATGTTGTTCACAGCAAGTCATTTGTATGACCCTGACGAAGCAATGCTAATGTTTGATGTGAAACTACCGTCGAAAGTTCCAGACTTTTAACTATCCTAAGATCGTTTATACGAATATTGTCAATTATTTTGGGGTAAGTCACGAGATTTATATATTTTATGTTGATAGGTATACATAACTGACTTAATGGAATCGAAAAGGGGCGGAGTCGAGCTATGTGTTAATTTATATTCGAACAACAAGGTTGCTTAGTGATATATATAGAATAGATGTGTCAGTAACTGTTAGTACCTATTATGTCTTTTTACATCACTTCTTCTTTTCCTCATACACCAATTTCTTTAGCTCATAAGATTTTTAAATTCTTTGGTTGCAGTGAATTTGACTTTTTTTTTTCAGGAACTCATAAACGAAAACATCTTGAAGCATCTATGCGAATCTCAACCACTTATAATTCTTCAAATTCTGTTTAAACTATGGGAGAGTGTTGTGAAAGAGCACATATTCGAATATCGAGTATTAGCTTTGCATACGTACATAATTTTTGTACAAAATTTCCCACTGGGGTCCCCATTAGATACTTTTCTATGCAATTTCGTGTGCACAGAATTAGGCTTCGCTATAAAGAAAGCTCAGGATATAAACACGTTAAAAGTACTTTTGAAAGGGTTAAATAACGTTCTGAACAAACTGTTGCCAGAAAAATCGAGTTTAATGCAAAAATCTTTGATGAAACTAGTGTCTATTTTGAATATGACTAAAGGATTAGAATTTGCGGCGGAATGTGAAGCACAACTAAAAGCTATAGTTGATGATATAAGCGATTACTTTAAAAACGATGCAGACGTGACCGACTTTATAAATTCATCGTCTCAGCCATTTGACAGCAACGGCCCTTGTTCAAATAAAATACAGTTTGCGGAAAGGCTTAAGTCTTTAAGACTTGTTTTGGACACTCCCAGGTATATTTATTTTCCTAAACTTGTGTAAAAAGGTTTACCACATCTGAGATATTTTTGTATGGTATTACTATCCTTTTCTATCACTCAGATACCGTATCTACTATTGTCATAGTAGATACGGAAAGGAATAGCAATAGCATACAAAAATGTTATACAGATGTGGTAAACCTTTTTTCTAGAAGTTGGACAGGTAGATGTGGTTCAACTTGTAAATGTCGTTAAGATAATAAAATATTATATTCTAACTTAGAGGCGAAATGAAGGTGATTAAGATATTTGATTTCTTTCAGTTGTGAAATCTTAAAAAATCTGCAGAAATTTTTGAAAATCAATAAACCCTATGTGGATATGTTGAATTCCGAGTTGGACCCGAAAGGCTTTTCCGATGACTGTGACTCAAGCCTGGTGCACCAAGTTATACAAGCTTTGAATAACATTTTGAAAGACTCGTCCGATGAGAAGGTGTGTATGTTAAAACTGATTTTGAATGAAAGTAGTAACAATTTTTGTAATCATAATTACAGCCATAAGAAGTTCACTAAACATAGGCCTCCGCCAACGACCTCCACTCTGACCTGTTGGAAATGGTCTGCATCTAGCAATATTTTGCTATTTTTAAATAGAAGTTATATGTATTTTTATATGTCCTGTGTGTCTGCGAGTCAACTGCATCTCCGTCAGAGTGCTTAGTGTGAGTTTTCACATCGAACTCGTTTGCGTTAACGTAAAACAGCCAACCAATCACATTACACCGTGATGACGTGATGTAATAAAAGTGAGAACAACGGCACTACGTGCTTGGTTGGGTAGTTCGAGACGAGTTCGAAGTAAAAACTGCACTAAGCCCTCAGTGCATTTCGCAAAAGTTGACCAAGGAACTTAGGCATTTTCTCAAGCGATACGCAAGCAACTTGTCACTGTTAATTTACATTTGTTTCTGCTATGCTGACGTAACTGGGTGTAGGGTCTCCTTTACGGCTCTGAAGTTCTGGCAACCCCTTTTCGGGAACACATCCGTGCGATATGTATATATAAATGTATATATCTATGTATTTTTTATAGATCATCGTGGAGGCATGTAATTGCCTAGCACAGATAGGAAACTACGATCTCAAAACATTAGTAACAGTCCGTCCGGCGGATTGTAGTAAAGTCATAGATTGGAACCCCGATATGTACTTTACGTTGGTGACAGTTGAAACGTTGGCCGAACTGGTGTTTGCCGAGGATCCGCAAGTCACCAGCAGAGTGGCCAAATGTTTGTCAAAGATATTCAAATATAAGGAGTCTCATTTACTTAGTACGTATAATTACTACAGGTACCTATTCTCTAACTTAACATGTGCCGTGGGCTAAAACTTGCGAAAGCAAAAGCGGTAGCTATACGACAGCAAAAATGCGATCGCTCTGCTACTGCAAGGTCTGCAAGTAACGTACTAATCAACCTACCGAATGAATGAATATGCAATAGATACCTGCTATAGTAGTTTAAAAATAGCTTTTAATCTTTGCAGATCAAGTCGATAACGGTATATTAAAACCTTTCATCTCGACTGTCGGCAAAGCGTCGTGGAAATTCAAAATCACCGCTGATATGCTAAGATCGTGTTCAGATGGAGACTACTGGATCCCAAAAACAAAGGAATCTCATAGCCAATGGTTGACGAGAATCGTGTGCTCGTTTATGCATGTTTACACTTCAACTGATAATTATATGCAGTCGTTACGGGAAGTCTGTCTTTTAAAGGTATTTACTAATATTTATATTATAAACTAGCGGCTGTCCGCGACATCATCAGTGTTTTTCTGATGTATAAGCTAGATAACTACCAAGTTTCATCTAAAACTGTTTGGTATTTTTGCATGTAACACTAGCAAACTTCTCATTAACTTTCACATTTTTAGTAATATACTATGTAGTAAGATAGAATGTAACCCTGTCTATACGTGGAGGGAGAACGGTTTTCTTAATATTTATTGTACACAAACACATGAAACACATGTTCACAGAAAGTGTAAATGTTTTTATTAGGAACAAGGTTTGATCACTACAAAAGCGCAACAAATCAGAAAATGTGATCATTCTTCAAATTGACATTTTAAAAGCAACAGTTTTTCATATTGAACAAAAACTTACTATCATTATTGCGCATTACAGCCAGAAGTATGTCAAAAAATATTATCGCCACTGATTGGATTAATCATATACGGTGGATTAACTACAAATGTTTTAACTGAGCAAATAAATGCGTTTTTCGCATACATTTGGGGTAAAACCTTTACTGAATTCGGCTCGAATGAACAGTCATCACAGCATAGCAATATGGATGCCTTGGATCGCGATCACAAGCTGATTGTTCTAGATATATTAGACATGGTCAACTTTGTACGGCTGCAAAGAAATCATTATGGTAATGTGTAAGTATTATTTATAACACAGGTTATGTATGAGTGATAGCCAGGCAAATACTGAAATCCCGAAACTTTTCAGTGGATTTTCGCTTGAGAATCTGAAGTTAGAATATCATTTGCCTGGTCCTCACTCGCACCCTGTATACTAAGTTCTTATTCGTCCCTGTAAACTTAAGAATTCCCTATTTCCAGGCGCCGCGGGTCAGTTGGTCACTAAATAAATCATGTCATCTCAATCAGTAGCAGTGGAGGTCATTTGAGAAGGTCTTGTTTACCAGTGTCCTTTTCATATTGAATGATTATATAAAATCATAATCGACACAAGTCCCTAATTATTGTTTATAATTTTATTTTTCGTTTTCTCTATCCATCTTTAGTGTATTACATAACCGACTGCTAATCGAAATAAAAAATATATTTACTTCAGATCAAACCGAGTGAGAGAATCATTAAACTACCTCAACTTGGAGTACAATAAGGTGGCCTGGGCAGCCATGATAGCCGACCAAAGTCTGGCAGCGATATACTACGCGGAACTATGGACTTGTGCACAAAATGGCTACGTGCCCCCCACTTCACCGGACGCTACAACCGCTCTTATTGGCGGAGAAGATGTGCAGAAAATATTTAGGAGGGTAAGTGTGTAAAAGAAGTTTTGCGGCGGGTCTGTGTGGCCAAAGTCTTGCGATTCCATGGAAGATTCACTGCGCAAATTTGATTTACTAGCTGTTGCCCGCGACATTGTCCGCATGGACTACAGAATGTAGCCTATGTCCTTCTCTGTACTCCCAACTAATGTGTATACCAAATAAAATAAATATTCACACAATACACAACACATTAACCTAGTCCCACATTAAGGTCCCTAAGGTCTTGTGTCGTGGGTACTAACGGTATACAGAATGTTTTTTTGTGGCCACCTTTAACGAAGGGTACGTACTCTATACATGAAATAAAGTAAGTTTATGCCAAAAAAATGCTGGGAAAAAAAATTTTTTTTGAAAAATTTTTTTAAATTCCTTGATCGTGCGAAATTTATAGTGTCTAGTGTTCATGTTAGTTTTTTTATAGACAGATATTAATTATTTTTTGTGAAAAAATCCTGCTACGCGCGTCTATGTGCATTTATGCAGAAAAACGCAGTCTATTTACTCAACTTTGGACCCTAATATTTTGGAAACCAGACACTTCCCAGGTATGCTTCCATGGAGAAAAATGATCGTGATGATGAGGAGATTCCGTAGTTTTCGGGAACGTTGACGACCAAAAATCATCCTGTATCCCAACTAATATTATAAATGCGAAAGTAACTCTGTCTGTCTGTCTGTTACGCTTTCCCGCTTAAACCTCGCAACCGATTTTGATGAAATTTGGTACAGACAATCTTTAGACCCTGAGACAGAACATAGGCTACTTTTTATTTCGAAAAAAAGGGATGAAGGGGTTGAAATAGAGGTTGAAAGTTTGTATGGGATTTCTTAATTTTAAAAGATAAAACCATGAAACTTTATATTTATGCACTTGATAAGAAATCATTAAACATTTGTTCTAGCATTTTTGAAATTTCGACCAGCTAAGGGGTGAAATAAGGGTTGAAAGTTAGTATGCAAGTTCGTCAAATATCACGTCATAAGAAACAAAAAATCGTTTGTTCTAGCATTTTGAAATTTTTACCAGTTTGGGGGTGAAATAAATTTTGTTTTTTCTGTAGTCCACGCGGACGGAGTCGCGGGCGTCCACTAGTAAATACATAGATAAGTATAGAAATACCCATGACTCGGAAACAAACATCGATTATATATTGATATGATATCAATGTTTGCACCTACCGGGATTCGAACCCAGGACCTATGGCGTCGCAGGCAGGGTCACTACCTACTAGACCAATCGGCCGTCATACTAAATTTTAAGTAGATTGGTTGAGTAAATACAGCTTGAAGCGGTAACAAAGAAACTTGTTTTCACCTTTATATTAATAATTATTAGTATGGATTATGATACATTTATATCGATTTACATAATAACAAATAATGTTCTGAGCTGATGCGAGGCTTCACTAGAATTTATCAGTTGCATGTACTTCCGCGCATATCGTAAAAATTTACAGAGAAACTAGGCCCCCTGATTACGTAACTTGCAATAGCAAAGCCGCCCCCTGATTACTCAAAGCCGAAGCCGCGCGATCGCGATAATTGAGTGTGTGTGTGTGCGTGCGCGCAACGAGTGCTCGGCGTCCTCCCGCGCCCCGCACCTCGCCCAAAGCACACGCACACTCAATTATCGCGTTCGCGCTGCTTCCGCTTTGCTATTGATAATTAGGTAATCAGGCGGCGGGCAATCTCAATCAATCAGACGATAAGCTTGTTGTCACTGATCATTTACGTCTGTCTCCATTAGGCTAAATGTGTTCTTTACGATCCCACAGTCACGTTTCGGGAACATAGCCGTGTGTATACCTATGAACGTAAACAAATAACCTATTTGCAGTGTTTCGTATCAATCGGCGAACTAGACGCTGTAGACGGCTGCGGCACCGCCCATCTAACTAGCGAGGTAGAAAAACGCAACCATCTGATCAACACAGGGCAATATTCAGACGCATTACTGCTCCATGACATAGCATTGTCGTGCGGACAAGTTGATACTGAGTTACAATATGGCGCCATCCGGTTCGCTATACAAATCCGGGGTTCATCATTTGACTTTGCAGTATATAAGATCGCTGCCCGAAACCGAACAACTGAACGATGTGAAGTACGAGTGTTTGGCGGCTTTAGGTGCGTATAATTTTTAAAACCTATGTTAGAAATATTTGTCGATTTTTTATAAAATTCTTATTGTACATAAACACTTATTTACCGGTTTTTTTACACACATACTTTTTTTTATTATAGTGGCTTTCTTTCTATAGCTTACGGAAATAAAAAGCTCTGGCATGCTAGCAGATTTTTTCCTGGTTTTTTAGCCGTCTATTAAAACATTTGACTTTACTATGATCCGTTTTATAAGTTTGTTTTATTTTAGGAGATTGGAGCGAATTCGTTGATACATCCACATTAGAAGATAAATACAAAACCACAAGCTGCAATTTCAACTCCCTAATAAAAACATATCGTTATGCGTTTCTCAAAAACTGTATCAATTTCGAAATCACAAACGACGTCGAAGCCAAGTTACTGCTACCCATGGACAAGGCAAAACTGCTGGTTTCAAAACTATGTCAGGATTTGAATATGGAAAACTGTCAAAGCGTCTACAATATCGTTGGAAAGTTGCACCTTTTCGCCGACATCGAAGACTATTTTTCCGTGAGATGCGATAAAATGTCTATGAGAGACCTTATTAGCAAGTGGCAAGTCAGACAATTGCCTGCTTTCCAGGATTTCAAGCATCTAGAAGCTTTGATCACGCAGCGAGGTGTCATTTTGGATCAAGCAATGAAAACTGACGTGGAGTGTCGAAAAGAGATTGCTGCTTTGCAGTTGGAATACGCTGGTAAGTTTGTTTTATTAACAAACCTAAGCATATGCGGAGATATGTCAATCTAGAACAAAGTTACTGCGAGATATCGTGTAATGATCTCTATGATAACCTACGATTTACAGTTTACTAGAATTGAACAAATGACAATGGATTTTTGGGCTTCCGGAGTTTGCACATACATCCATAAGTGTATACAGGGTGTGTGTGACAGCCAGGCAAATACTAAGATACTGAACAAGTACCATTGTTTTGAGTTATACGACAGTGTTATTACTCGCAGGAAATTAATTTTTGATTGGATTATACGCAATGTTTGCTTTCCGCGCCAATTGTATGAGGCGATCCTGTGACTATTTGGTTATTGTGTGATACATTGCTGTTTTTTTATCACTTGTGACTCTCATTTGGGGTTGATCAGTTAGTTGAACTTTTAATCATCCACAGGTTAAAGTTTTGTTTTTAAGTCATTATTTAAGGCCTACTTAAACGAACCACACTATTTTTTCCTGAAAAAATGAAATAAGTTCGGAAAAGTTTTGGAATTTTCCTGGGAAAATTTACACTGGTTTTCATCTCAGAATCATCGTCTGAAGTCACCATATCAATATTTGCCTGGCTGTCACAAACACCCTGTATACACTCGACTATGTTTCCGAAATAGTGTTACCAGAACTACAGAATCATAAAGGAGACCCCACCCACAGCCACGTTCTAGTGAAGTCCCGGCACATCTTCTACACTAATTAATTAAATGTATTATATTATGTTGTTTTTCAGATCTCTGTCTATCAAATAAACGAATACAAATAGCCCAACGTCTGGTAGCGAAATTGAAGATGAGTGACTCTACTGAAGCAGTGGCTTTTATGGAGAGTCAGATTTCGTGGGCAAAGGGACATAGCGATATTGCACTCTCTCTTTTGAGGAATATTGTCTCCAAACCAACTAGGGATGTGAAATTAAGCGCTATATCTCTAAGGTCAGTGATACTCTTACTCTGCTAAGTATATAAAAAAACTATGGACCATAAATGGGAATAACACCCTTATGATACTAGAAAGGTTAATGATTTTATCTATCTGTTTAATTATGTATGTATGTTTTTATGTGCTTTTCACAAGTTCCTACTAAACTAGCTTTCATTTGTTCCTGTTTGAATACATGTCATTCTATTTGTTAGTCAAGTTTGGGTGAGCCTGACACATATTGTCATTTATCTTCCATCTCTCTCAGACAGTACGGAGTATGGATGGCGGAGTCCAAGTGCGACAAGGGCCGCGATATAATCAACAAGTACATGAAGAAAAGTCTGGTAGTATTGAAACAGAGCGATCATTTAGAGACGAGACTCAAAGTTTTCTATGATATTGCCAGATTCGCGGATTCGGAGTACAAAAAGGTATTTTTACGCAAATGGAATGATAATTTTACAAATAACCAATACCTATAGTAGATCAACTGAAGTTAATGAATACAATAGCTTATTGGTACAGAAAAGTGTATTTATAGCCGACTTCAAAAAAGAGAGGTTATCAATTCGAGGAAATTAATTCGTAACTTTCGCGTCTATAATATTAGTCAGATAAGAGTAGTATGATATGAAATTTGGTTATTAACTCAATGTTTGCACTTGCTGGAAAAAAATGTCTTTTGATAATGCATAATTTTTTTTTACATTTTATGCAGGGTACACCACACTGTTCGACCTGCCGTTTTCGCCATCGAGTCATTAAATATAATCAAAAATATATCTTTAAACAATTTTATGTTTTCAGATAGTCTTGTATATCAACTCACCTGTTTTTGATAATAAGTTGAAATGTATTGAGAATATGAAAGATATCGCTTCAACTTTGGAATCTACGCAACAACAACTAACTGAGTAAGGATAAGTAATAATGTATACTAATATAAAGTATTTAAGTAAATAGAAATTGTTTCTGGTATTCATTCAACTCACAGTTACTCAGTATTCCTACTAAATCTAAAATTATACTTGTGCGAGTTAATTAATCAGCGTACTATTCATATAAACCGCATTTATTAACGTGAATGTTTTACTATTTAATCTATTGTTTTGTCATCTACAGAGACGAAAGAAAAGCTATGGTGATAAACAATAAGTTTGGAGAGTTAGAAGAGGCGGACTTAAGAAATATCATAGAGGAAAAGGAAACATTTTTACGGCTAGCTATGAGGTAAAAAGGTGTCACTTTTGTAATGGCTACTATTTGATTTTTTTTGTAACTATTTATTTATTCATCATATCCTCATATTTCAGTTCATACTTTGTATTATTATAAATGTCAAAGTATGTGAGAATAGATGTTTGTTACTCTTTCAAACTACATAACGGATTCTGTTGATAATTGGCTGTTATATTGCTTACTAGCTGTTCATCCATGTGGACTACAGAATGTGACCTATGTCCTCCGCACTCCCAACTATTTGTATGCAAAGTTTCAAAAATTTTGGTTGGGAAAATAAAACCCAAACAAACTTACTTTTGCATTTATACTATTAGTTTGAAACATCAGAATAGCTCGTAGGCATAATATTAATGTATAGTTCACGCGGACAAATCCGCTGGAATCTGCTAGTCTTTTTATCGCCTCGCAACATATACAGCCAATATTTATTTCTATTTAGATATTACCTCGAATCGCTAACACAGAGCGACGAGAACAACCTATCAGTATTCCGAGTGATTTCCCTCTGGCTGGACAATCCCACCCTTGAGCTAGATAATACGGAAGGGGGGATTTTCCCACCCTCCTTCATTCTATACCCTCATGGAAATTCATCACGGTCCTGCCACAATTGGCCCCGAGACTTAGCAATGAAGATACGACGTTTGCTGTCAATCTTAGGAGGATTATTAGTAAGTCGCTTACTCTCAGTTTAAGGTTCTGTTATAATTTTCACTACGGTCACTAAATCAATTTCTTTATGTTTTTATAACCCCCTTTTGAAGCGATTCTGTTATAACTGCGGCCACCTATGAATTTCTATAATATGTTTTTCTAACCCTTCAAGCGGATATTGATACGCGTTTATTTTCACAAATATAAGAAAAACAGCACAAAAATGTGGCTTATTCTATAGTAGTAGTATATTAAAAGTGAAACCAAAAATAGCATTTAAAGACATTAGGGTCGATTCTGACCGTCACACTTAAACGTAAACATAATCTTAGTCAGGTATATATCTCTCCGTATTTAACATAAATGGCTGAGAGAGAAAAGGACAGGTAGGACTAATTTTACGTTTAGGTTTAAGTGAGACTGCCGGAATCGACGATATTATACGACATAGCATAAACGACATAGCGTAAAGATATGTAGTATGTATATAGTAAGCTTGAGAAAAAATATAACTGGAAAACCTTTTTGAATTCCAGAACGATGTGCCATAGAGCACCCCCACCACACTCTACCCATCCTCTTCAGTCTAAAGAACTCAGACAAGGACAAGTATATTCTGAATGCGAGCACTCGTGTGGGGATCAACAAACAGATGGCGCTGCCCCAAGAACCAAGGGTGGAAGCCGCTGATACTATAATTAAAGAACTGGCCCAGGAAAAAGAGTCCATTGCTGTTATAGTTCGACAAATGGATAAGCTGTGCGATGGTAAGAAATTTATTTGTAGCACAGAACACCAACAACATTCACACATTGAAAAAAAAAAATATGAAAATTGTGCCTATGTGCTTTATACAGTTACCAACTATATTTGTACGTTACAGGTACAATTTATACATTTTGTGATGGCAATCCTGGGGTCAAATCAAAATCAGTCTAGCCATGTTGGAATTTGGAAGTTTAGCGAGACTAACTACAGGAAACATATTTCGCAACATATGCTCGCAGCGTTCCCTATTTGGGTCCTACTTTATTTTAAACCTTTAGCCAATGACGTTCATTTAAGACTTCAGTTGACTTCGCAACTATCTACATACATATAATAATAATATAATAAAATTTATTTAAATCAAACATTTGTATACATACATTAAAAATCTTAAAATTTAAATAGGTAGTATATAAAATTTACCTAAACTCAGCCTGTGCTTTAGGTTTGCGAAAACTCATGATTTATGAAAAGTAAATTAATAAAAATCATAAAAGTCTATTTTGATCTATATAACTATTTCTTTACATAAAAATTAAAACTAAATAAACATGTAAAAAAGAGTGTTACATTTTGATATACTATATAACTATTTTTTTTTTACATAAAAATAATTTAAAACTATATATTTAATTTTTACCGTAAGAAGTTCTCGGTCGTTAGGACAGCTCCGAGACATTTGTAACTTGTTTCTACAACAAAGTAATTGAGTTATATATGTAATAAACTTTATTTATTCTATTTCAAGGGTCCCATATAGCGAAAAATATTTGTAAAAGCAAACGGTGTTGAGGAAACGTACAAACATCTTTTCGCTTTTGTAGTCACGTCATGATCTAAGCAAGCACTTTGTGCTGTTTTAGAACAGTGGCATTATAAAAAGTGGCGGACGGTTAGCACCTTGCAAGAATTATAAAGTAGGGAAGTTGGAAATAGGAAGGGACGAAACGTAGCCACCTTAAGTATTGCCTGAGCTTCGAGAGATAGTATGATGGTTTTATGTGTTCCACCCCAATGACGTTCATTATGGATTGACCAAGGACCTGATAAACTTGTTTAATTAATTTTGAATCAGCAATAAGCCAGTTTTTTGAATACATATGTAACTTCCGTACTCTACTAACTACTTCTTGTATATGTGCGGAAAGAAGGGTTTCTCGAGTGTAACCCCAAGATACTTGATACTTGTAGTTTTTTGGATATGTGATATACTTCATCTCTATTCAAATATCTCATATTCAGTATAATTTAAATAAGCAGGAGACACAAACATTTTTATCACCTAAGCATTTACAATAATAGTTCCTAACACCTTTTCAACAGCAACTATAAGCCTGGCCAACTACAGATCAGAAGTGAACAGACCCAAGCAAAAGATCCCGCCCGCAGAGAAATTACACCGATTGGGACATTTGGACGCGATTCCCGTACCCACAGTCACTATACCCATTCGACAGGACGCAAACTACACTTATATTAACAGTAAGTATAATTATCCTCATAATTCTCAGTCATGAGAAGTCCACTGCTGAACATAGGCCTCCCCCAACAACCTACATTCCGACCGGTCGGAAGCGGCCTGCATCCAACCGATGCCCGCGACCTAGGTCGTCCGTCGGCGTCGGTCGTAAGTATAATCACAAGCTAAATATAGATAATCTGTATTACCAAGACTGTTTTACTATTTTAATGTTGTACTTTTGTTACTTGTTTTTTATTTATTTGAAGAATCTGGTTGTTTTGTTGATTGATCACACAATCATACGTTATTCTCAATGTATGAACATTCGCGTGATATATACTCGTACTACCTGTCTCTTACACCCTGTATAAAATGTACTATCATAAGACAACTTACAGCGTTGGTGTCATTCAATGACTATTACGAATTCGTGGGCGGTGTAAATGCGCCGAAAAAGATACAGTGCACAAGCTCCGACGGTATCAAGCGTTCGGTTCTTATCAAAGTAAGAAACTTGTTGTTTATAATATTTATTATTCTATATTGTTCACAAAAAAATCCAAAAGAAAATGTACAAAGGCGTATTTTTTGTAATTTAAACCTCACTTATCTGTGGTGCTCTTACGTTTGACATACTACATATCCCTTCTACCCTCTTTATATATTGTGAACGCATCCATTTTCTTGTTTATGTTGTTGCTGGCACTATGTGCAATATCATATTTACCTATAGTGTTTGCCAATATATTTTTCTACAACTTTAATCTTTCTTTTAATTTGCTAAAAGCTAATCACGATCCATATAAATCCTTTAGGGACGAGATGATTTAAGGCAAGATGCGGTTATGCAACAAGTGTTCAACATTGTGAACGCTTTGCTGGAGAAAAATCCCATAACGAGTCGGGACAAACTTCGCATTCGAACTTACAAGGTAAGTGTATTCATATCATATATTACAAGTTTTATTGTTTACTAGTGGACGCCCGCGACTCCGTCCGCGTGGACTACAGAAAAAAAAACAAAATCTCGAAATTATCTGGGATAAAAACATTTTCCCGGAATAAAAAGTAGCCCTATATGTTAAGTGGGACCTGTCACAATATATTCCTGAAAACTGCATCGAAATCGGTTCAGCCGTTTCTGAAATTAGCGTGCACAAACGCACAGACAAACCGACAAACAGACAAAAATTCCAAAAATCATTGTTTTGGGTACTATTGCGTTCATAAAGGTATTCTATAGTATTTTTTCTTATATATCTTCCATGTACAGACAGCGATCCGTTACATTTTTATTATATGTATAGATTTATCTCGGAAGTCACGATTTCTCTCAGACGATAAGCTAACAACTTGATCATTAACATCTGCTCCCGCAATTTTTGACGTATTTTGACTAATCATAAGCCCAGGGGCGTTTTTCTACTAGACGACACGGCCACGACACGACTACGGCTTTTTGTCATCTATACCTCATTTTATTTAGAAATAGAAAGAATCTGAAAGAACGAAATTAGGTTTTTTATCCAGACACAGTTAACTTTGTCTTATTATCATGAGTAGTTCCTAAAGAAATTGCTACTCAAATTCAATAATACCTTCTCATATAAAGTTTGCACTATAAAAAACCTAAAGAGCCTGATGTCGCAAACACAAAACGTAACTTTTTAGTGGTATACTCGTACATGAATATGGAACAACATCAAACTTCACTCATATCTTACAAGTACGAGTGTACTGATGTTTACAAACAATGCTTCTTCGAAAATAAGATTTCTATTTAAAAAAAAAACGAGATATAGTATGGGGAGCCGTGTCGTGGTCGTGTCGTCTAGTGGAAAAACGAGCCAATACTATTGCTTACAAAAAGCCTTGATCGTGGTCGTATCGTGGCCGTGTTGTAGTTGTGTCGTCTAGTGGGAAAACGCCCTAACTACTGACCTTAGTCCTTATTGCTACTATAATAGGTATTAAAGTGTGTATATTCTGTGTCTGAAATGCAGGTAGTACCGTTGTCCCGTCGGTCGGGTGTGCTGGAATGGTGTGAAGGCACGATGCCTATCGGACTATATCTCACTGGCACGACAGCGGACGGCGGCGCGCATACCCGGTATAGGCCTCAGGTACGAGTACCTACGTGTACACTATGATAATTACTCATTTGAATACTTATTGAGGGTATTATTCATTTTGGTCTGTAGCTACATCAATTCTACCTATTATATTAGGTCATTACATATGAAATTGGCGTTTTGTAAGAGAGAAACATAAAATCGATAAAAAAAAAAATTTAATCAAAGTACGTACATACCATTTCTATTTATGCACTTTTGCCATCTCACAGGTAGCACTTATTATCCCTTTACTAAAAAAACATTCAGACGGGCCATGCCGCCATGGAGAAGGTATAAAAGAGGAGCAGCGGCTAAGTATATTTTCATACAAAAATAGTGAGGGGTGTCCAGCCCATTTACATAGAAACCACTTTGTATTGACTAGCCAAACTACTTACTTATTATCAATATGGTTCAACATTATGTTTTTACTAGTGCAATTACTCATCACTAGGTGGCAATACGTTACAGTAATGAAGTCCCCTGATAAAAGCGTCTAGTGTCTTTGTAATTTTAATGCTGTGTCATAATATTTTGTTTAATTCAAAAAAAAAAATCGTAGTAGGTTATAAAACGGGCTATAGTAACTACTCAACCAAACACATTAAGTATACTCCACCACTATTTGTCACAACTGTTTCGTCTATCGCACGCTAGATGTCGCTATAATTATTACGCACTACGTATTTAAAAATTTAAGAGGGTAAATAGATCTATTTAACACTGAAATAGAAAAATTTTATTGGTCTTTAATTAATAATAACTTACTAGGATAGACTAAAGTAAAATAACATGTTTCATCAATAATATTTCGAATTAATTAGAATCCATCTTGTGGGAGATAGCATAATTAATATATAGGACAGGCCAATTGTCACATTTAAATAGAGTAAATCTAGCTAAAATACAAAAAAGTGTGAAAAGTATACCTCTTTTGGACCTTCCCCTTGTTTTCCCGAGTCACTCAAACACCCAGGAATACAACACTTCATGTTTGGTTCTTTTAAGATAAAGTTAAAAATTTATTTCGTACACAATTTGATTTCGGAGCATAAGCGTGTGGTTGGTTACAGCTACTGCGTTACACTGGCTCTGAAGCTCCGCCCCTATCATGACGTCATGGCCTCACGATTGCCACACGACTCAGTTCATAGTCCCACCTCCTCTTTTATACCTTCTCCATGGGACGGGCATATATTACCCAAGTCAGAGAATTCTTATTTTTTAGTGTACACAATATAACAGAACAATTTATTGGCATTATAATAACTTTAGTAGATTGATAGAGAGAATAATATAAAAGGTATTCATTTGTCAAAGTATTCATGATCATGATGTATTTTCATACTACATATTCCTCATTTCTAATTCATATTTCGATACTATATGCGCTAATTTGCTATAGTCTATAAGTTAATTATATAACCTTAACCAATCTAGGACATATCGCCTAAAGCGGCGGCAGTGAAGATGGTGAATTGCTGCAAGAATCGCCAGAGTACGACTCACGACAAGAAGCGAGTTTTCCTTGAGATTTTGGACAACTTCCGACCAGTGATGCATCATTTCTTCACAGAGCATTTCCATCATCCCGTCACGTGGTTTGAACGACGTCTCGCTTACACGAAAAGGTGGGTTGAAAGTTACTGTAGGTAGATATCGATATTACAGTCCACTGCTGGACGTAGGGCTCCCCCAGAGCACGCCATGAGGCTCGATCTCCCGTTTTTGCCATCCAGTTAGTACCTCCAGATTTACAGATAGGTAGGATCTAATGTCATTGCTTATCACAAGATTTAGCCAGTTATACTCGTAATTAAGTGTTTTTATAAAGTCCCGTGCTGGTGCGGTGCTTCACTAGAATACATCAGTTGCATCTCTTTTCCGATGTTGTAAGAGTCGACTAAGGAACTCGGCCATTCTCTAAGGCGATAAGCTAGCAAATTGTCACTTATCATTTATACCTATGGTAAACGTGGCGGTGTGTATGTTTGTTGGTGTTTCACGCAAAAACTACTGAATGGATTTTGATGAAACTTCACAATAATACAGGATGATTTTTGGGCTGTCAACGTTCCCGAAAACTACGGAATCTCCTCATCATCACGATCATTTTTCTCCATGGAAGCATACCTGGGAAGTGTCTGGTTTCCAAAATATTAGGATCCAAAGTTGAGTAAATAGACTATGTTTTTCTGTATAAATGCACATAGACGCGCGTAGCATGATTTTTTCACGAAAAATAATTAATATCTGTCTAAAAACTAACATAAACACTAGACACTATAAATTTCGCACGGTCAAGGAATTAATAATAATAAAAAATCCCAGCATTTGTTTTGGCATAAACTTACTTTATTTGATGTATAGAGTACGTACCCTTCGTTAATGGTGGCCACAAAAAACATCCTATATAGATAACTGTATAGATATAGGTATCAGAATAACACAGTCAACAAATTAATTATCCCGGGAAAATATTTTTTACCTGCATAATTTCGACATTTTGTTCTTCTGCAGTCCACGCGGACGGAGTCGCTGGGTGTTGACTATTTGTTGCTATAATTTCAGTGTGGCGACGACATCCATGGTGGGATATGTACTGGGGCTTGGCGATCGACATGTCAACAATATTTTGATCGATAAGAATACCGCAGAGGTCGTTCACATTGATTTTGGTAAGACTTACTATTACTTACGACTATGGCCATGACGTTAATGTAATTATGTTTCTATTTGAAAACTCCTGTGCTGATGCGGGGCTTCACTAGAATAAGTCAGCTGCATCTCTTCCCTTGCATATCGTAAGAGGCGACTAAGGAATCCGGCCCCCTTATTACCTAACTAGCAAAAGCAAAGCGATAACGAAAATTGTACAAAAATCGCTGATCACTTGTCAAATTCGTATTACGTGAATTTCTATAACGTAACTTAGACATTTCAAGGCGAATATTGTACAATTTTCGCTATCGCTTTGCTTCGGCTTTGCTATTGAAAATTAGGTAATCAGGTATTCAATGTATTTTAATGTATAATTCACAAACTTTACAACATAAAGATTGTAATAAATAAGATGTTAGAGATTTTAAATTTTCACACGTCATGGTAAATAAATATAATAATTTGTATTTCCTCACATAACTTAAACCCATGTTTTTTTGCGTATACAGGTATAGCGTTCGACCAAGGTAGGACAAGTCGGACCCCAGAAACGGTTCCGTTCCGACTGACACA
This sequence comes from Carposina sasakii, assembly GCA_014607495.2. Taxonomy (NCBI): domain Eukaryota; kingdom Metazoa; phylum Arthropoda; class Insecta; order Lepidoptera; family Carposinidae; genus Carposina; species Carposina sasakii. The sequence goes on from CP053164.1 coordinate 5,225,183, forward strand.
AGACATCGTGGCTGGATTCGGACCGAGCGGCGTTGAGGGCATATTCAGAAGGTATTAGTCGAATACATTCAAATAGTTGCAATATACTATAGTTGATGCCCGCAACTAATAACCTACTAGTGGACGCCCGCGACTCCGTCTGCGTGGACTGCAGAAAAACAAAATGTCGAAATTATCCGGGATAAAAATATTTTCCCGGGATAAAAATAGCCTATGTGCTTTCTCAGGCTCTAAACTATTTGTGTACCAAATTTCATTTGAGGAGAGGGGCCGTTAACTTATAACCAACTAGCTTTTACCCGCGACTTCGTCCGCGTGGATTACAGAATGTAGCCTATGTCAATCTCCGTATTTCCTATATATACAGGGTGTTTGTGACAGCCAGGCAAATATTGATACCTATGACATCAGGCCATGATTCTGAGGCGGAAAACATTGAAAATTTTCGCTGGAAAATTCCAAAGTTTTCCGACAATTTTTTCATATTTACAGGAATAAAATAGTTTAGTTCGTTTAATTAGCCCTTAGATAATAACTTGAAAATAAAATTTTAACCAAAAGATCGTTTTCAAAAAAAGTTGCCGTCATAAATAAAAGTTCATATCTACACTAAGGAAAACTTTGTTTGTTTGGTTGTAATGAATAGGCTCCGAAACTACTGGACCGATATCAAAAATTCTTTCACCGTTAGAATCCTTATTGGACCTGGATGAACATAGGCTATAAGAATTTCCCGATATTCCCACGGGAAGGCGACCAACGGGAATTTAATATTTTTTACGAAAACCGCTATACATATGAAGCTGAAATCGGGTATATATGTTCATTGGGGACAACGAGGAAGGATTAAAAATGGATTTCCAGAAATTCCCACGGGAAGGGGACAAACGGGAATTCATAATTTTTACGAGAACCGCTATACATATGAAGCTGAAATCGGGCATATATGTTCATTGGGGACAGCGAGGAAGGGCTAAAAATGGACTTCCCGAAATTCCCACGGGAAGGGGACAAACGGGAATTATTTTTTTTTACGGCAACTGAATTTGAAATTGGACCTGTATGTTCATTAGGGACTGCGAGGGAGCACTAAGAACGGATTCCCGAAATTCCCATGGGAAGGGGAGTTACGGGAATTTAATTTTTTTACGAAAACCTTTATTTATACGAAGCTGAAATCGGATTAGGGCTACAAAGAAGCTCTAAGAACGGATTTCCCAAAATTCCCACGGGAAGGGGACCAACGGGAGTTCCAAATTTTGACGAAAACCGCTGTACCTACATATGAAGTTGTAGCTATGTACTGATATGTACCGAAGCGAAGCGAGGGCGGGCCACTAGTAACTCGTATAACCCTAATGGAGAGTTACAGGTGATTCAAAAACGGCAATGTGTCACACGATAACCAATAAGTTCATTTAATTAGTCACAGGATTGCCCGATATAATTGGCGAGGAGAGCAAAGATTACTGATAATTAAATCAAAAATACATTTCCTGCGAGTTATAACACTGTCGTATAACTCAACACAATGGTACTTTATCAGCGTTTCAATATTTGCCTGGCTGTCACCCACATCCTGTATATATGCAAAATTACAAGAAGATGGGCATACTGTACAAGTCAGTAGAGGGACAAGAGGGTCTTGGTGTTTTGTAGGCGATGCTAACCGAACTTGTACATCTCAACTATACCCTCAAAATTGGTCAGAAGTGGCACCATGTGGTTCTATCGGCCCTTGGTGCTCTGCCTACCCCGTAAGGGATAAAGGCGTGATTATACTCGTATGTATGTTTATATATACAAGAAGATGGGTTGAGTAAATAAAGCGTGAAGAGGTAACAAACAAACTTTTATCATTTATATAATATGTATTAACATGTGTTATTCTTCCAAGTTTCCTCATAACCCGTTTGGTAGTTTATTTACTTAATTAAATATTTCACGATTTTTCTTATTGGTCAATATCATAAAACCTTCTGGGATGGAAAATTGTAAAATACAGTCTATGTATCATACAGATACAGTACCCAGCAGTGGACTGTTATAGGCTGATGATGATGATGATCATGCAGTTCAATAAACTTGCTTACAGATGCAGCGAAAAAACAATGCAATTACTCCGCGATAATCAAGAAACTTTGCTCACTATACTAGAGGTGCTTCTTTGTGACCCTCTATGGAATATCTCTACACCGAACCAAGATAATCGTAAGTGACATTTCATGTGCCTTTCTTGTTATTAACGATGGAAATAGTATGATCTATCTATACTATATATATATCTATCTATACGATATAGATCAGGGTTTGCCTTCTCATAAATATGGCATACCCGCCCCCGCCCACTTATCCATGTGCGATCTACCAATTAAATACTTTTAAAAATCCTAAATAAAACATCATAGTTCAGTATTATTAATACGTGCTTTGCCGCGATCGACTAGCTAGATAAATAGTCGCGATCGAACAATTTGTCTCCTTTTATGAGAACACAACTGCATAACTAGGTATTTATTACATTAAAAAAAAATGTTTCCCACTGTTGATGTTGAACATAGGCCTCCCAACCCATATACCAATTTTACTAGTTATTACATGTCAAATTGTATTTTTTTATTTGGTGGTGGTAACTGTATGTAGGTAAACTTGGGAGAGGCATTATGTTCTGCAGTGGGCTTCTTAGGGTTGAAATGATGATGATTTATGATGTTGGTAAACCACATTATCCAATACCTTTTGCATGTTCCTGAAATGGGGTAGTCAGAACTGCAGGATCATAAAGGAGATCTCACCTTTTATTATACAAAACACGTACCTGTAACAGCAATAACACAGACAACGTACACAAGGAATGCCTTTATTTCAGAGGGTAGTTTATCCCAACGCGCGTTGCTGTCAGTGAGTGACAAACTACGTGGATATGCGGGCGACGGGGCCATGGCCACCAGTGGACTTGTGGCCAGCCTTATACGGCATGCCACCGACCCGGCGAGGCTGGCTGTGTTGTATCCCGGCTGGAAACCATTTCTCTAAACAGATACCGTTCCTCTAGCCGGATACCATTCCTCTAACCGGATGCTTGTTTTTTAGAGAACTTTTATGTGTTTAATGTTGGTCAGTAATTGGTTATATCCGATTGTTTTATCAATGTAATGTTTTACATTTATGATCTTTGTCGCGAGAACTAACGAAGGCGTGAAAATATTACATTTTCGCAGCATTGACAATTTTATTCTTGTGACTAGAGTCCCATTCCTGTTTTAGCTCAAATCAAAATCCATTTGCATGTTCAAATAATAAACCCACCAAAAGTTTCCAAAACTAAAGTGTCCTTAAAATAATGTTTGGTCTCAGCTGTTTAGTTGTAGGGGTCATTTAATCTGCGAATTAGCATTTTTTCCAGTTTGTTCTGCCCTTTCTTTGACATGTTAGCTTTTTACTGTGCCATGAAATCTATTCCATAAATTAGTGCATGTTATTGTTATGTTTTTTTATATTTCATTTCGTATAAGTGTTATGGAACTTATCCATATTTTAATAAGGCCACAAATATACCATTGTATGGTGAATTTTATTTATTACTATTTTTCTACAATAGCAAAAATGGGTTTAATACTGTTCTATTATGTAATGTATGTAAATAAATCAATGTTATTTTTTCGAATTAAGTGTGTTATTTAAATAAGAATAAATTTAATTTTTTTAAACAATATTCTTTGATTTATGATACTTGTATTCAAAATGAGTTCATTTAGAACCGCTATAATAAAATTATAAATTATTGTGGTTTAGTGGAAACAATAGCACTATAGATTGTATCAATCTGCGCGCGCGCACGTTATATTGATCGTCGTTACGCATCGCCTGCATTGGACCGGACACATCAGTAAAACCAAAATTCGAGTTTACGTACAATGAATATCAGTGGACGCTATTTTGTTGTGAGTTGAGGCCCGAAGGTATGATTGAGGCATACCAAAAACTGATATGTGCGGTTCGATGTGGTCTGTGGACGCTTACCTTAATCGTAAATAGAACCTTATTATCATATCATAGTAAATAAAAAAGTCACAAGTCTTGTCGTGATCTTGTCAATCAAAAACTTTCGAATTTGTTTATGCTTGATTTTATGTCTTGTGTTTAATTATTTAAAATATTTGTAAACAACTATTCCACGGAATTTTTAACAGCGGGAAGTTTTATTTTATCTTTATCTTAGGTTTTATTTTGTAATTTAGATTTACATACTAATCTATAGGTAAATAACCGTTATGTCTCTACCTTGGCATGTACCGCTCGAAGCGGCACCGGCTTTGAAGAAAAATGTTGAAAATTTGCAACCTACGCTTCTAAAGCACTACTCAGCGTTAAACCTTCATGAGAATCCAATCGAAGAACTACAAACCGGACTTCTATGTGAAATTGGAGTGAGCCACAGAGATCCTGCCTCTATACAACGGCTGATATCTGCTGGGATGACTATTGCTCGCCTTAATATGAGGGATCTGGAACCTGACGCGTGCATTCATTTAATACAAAGTATTCGACAAGCCGTATATAACTACAGCGCAGAATTAGAGTACATTTATCCTTTAGCACTAATCGTCGATGTGAAAGGCCCCGATATTGTGACCGGTGATCTGAAGGGTGGACCAAAAACAAACATAGAACTAATCCAAAATGAAACCATCAGGTTAACAGCGGACCCCAGTTGGCGCGAAAGTTGTACAGCTGAATATTTATACATTGGATATAAATTGTCCAATTTGCGCAAGGGAGACGTCCTTTATATCGACAGCTTAACTCCTGGACACATAAAGCTTATAGTGTGTGAAGTGGGCGATGACTCCTTAGTTTGTAACATTGCAATTCCTGGAATTATTGGTTCTAAGATGACAGTACGAATCTCTAAAGTTCCACGTGAAAATGTTCATCCAAAAGGATATGTAGAAAGTCATGAATCTTTATTATCCTTCACTTACTCTGATTCGTCGGGATCACAATTTGAACACATGGAAGACCAAATCTCTTGGGCTGTCGGCTCAGACGTGGATGGCCTCCTTATTCCTAATACAGAAAAGGCTTATGATATTCGGCAGGTGCGTGATATTCTAGGCGACAAAGGTAAACACATATTAATCCTTGCTAGCATCGAAACTATATTTGGTTATGATAACATTGACGAAATATTGGCAGAAGCAGACGGTATATTTCTAGACAGGTATATTTTAAGTTTGGATTTGCCGGTGGAAAAGATATTTATAGCCGAAAAAGTTATTATTTCTAAATGTAACATTGTTGGAAAACCTTGCGTGTGCAAGGCAGTTATAAATGAACAAATTCCCACACTGTGCGTAACGGACATTGCTAATCTCGTCCTAGATGGAGCCGATGCTCTAGCTTTGGAAATGCATTACGACTCGCCCTTGATGAAGTTTGCGCCATATAACGATTCCTCGCGAATGGCAGAACATTGCTTGGCGGCCGCATCGGTAATATGTCGTCAAGCCGAGCGAGTGGCATGGCAGCCTCGGATATACGGAAACTTGGAGCTGATGCAGAGTCCGCTGGAAGAGCCTACCAAAGCGCTGTGCATAAGTGCGGTAGAGCTTGCAATGCGATCCCGCGCCGTTGTTATTGTTTGTCTAACCATATCTGGTCGGACAGCTAAGATCTTGTCACACGCCCGGCCTGCCTGCCCCATAGTTGCCGTCACAAGGGCGTGTCATACTGCTAGACAACTACGATTTTGGCGTGGAGTAAGAGCCATGCACTACTTTGAAGTAGCCAAAGGCAGCTGGACGAGTGAAGTAGAGGCCCGTATCCATGCTGCTATTGATTATTGTAAAGCTAAACGCATTTTACGAGCAGGTGATCCCTACGTTGTCGTCACTGGTTCACGTAGAGGTGTAGGATACAGTGACGCGGTCAGATTGTTATATGCTAGTGCTAGAGACGCAGTTGTTGTTGATTAAATGGTTTAATTGTAATTACCCTTGATGTTCTGTTTTACCCAAATATTTTCCTAACACCCGTAGCACACCTCCGCTGCCAAATACGAGATCCTAGCAAAATCGCTGAATGAACTCTGCTACTAATAAGACAAGACATGTTTTTTTGACGTGAAACGTCTTTTAACGGGTACCAGGTTTAAAAACTGGACCGTAACGAAAAGGTCTATAGGTCTTAATGGAACTGTGGCTGGCACGATACTGCGATAACTGTGCGAAAGTGTACTCGTGACTCCGACTTTATAGCGTGGTGACCCTGAGATTGTAATTTGGACAGACTGAACGCGCTACTCAGGAACTACGTGTCCTCATTTAGTACAGTTCTGCCCGGCTTCGCACGGGTCCTCGAAGTCGTGGGCGGCTGCTATTTAAAATAACCAGAAAGTGACAATAAATATATAAACATTTGCATGTTTCTATTACGTACCTGTTCATAGCGGACAGCGATTCGCTAACATAGACGTTCACGTTATGTGCGCTGTTTTTAGGTTCATACCTAGAAGTTTGTTATAACAATGGTATAATAAGCAAAAAGCGAAAGAGATCTATCAGGACCGTGGCAAATGCTAAATATAGGTACCTATACCGAATAGTGTCACCGTTGTGAGGGTAGGTAGTTAGGTACCTGCAGGAGGAACAGTACCTACTGGTTGAGGTAAATCAGGGGTTCCCAAATTTTTTTTCTCAAAGACCCCTTTCATATGCTTACTGGTTCTGGTGGACCCCCTATAGACCTACACCACATACCTGCAAATTAATTGTGAACCACAATTTTTTCACGCCAACGTAGACCCCCATCGAGTCTCCTGTGGACCCCTGGGGGTCCACCTGGATTACTTTGGGAACCACTGGGGTAAATGATAGCCCATGTACTAATGCTAATACTGCTAGAGTAGCGCTAGCCTTAAATATTTCTCAGGCTACACTTGTTGGCAGTCAAGAACGTGTCTATAAGTTCTAGAATATTAAAGAATAATAAATAAATTCTTTTTAATTAATTAATTAATTAAATAAATTCAATTCCGTCCTGCTCGAAGGCGTAACGCCGGAAGCATGGAACAGAAGTGTGGTGGTGCTGTTCTTTTAAAAAGGCGATAAAGCCTTGCTGAAGAACTATAGACCCATCTCGCTTCTGAGCTATGTCTACAAGTTGTTTTCAAGGGTAATCACGAATCGTCTTGCTCGCAGGTTTGATGACTTCCAGCCTCCCGAACAAGCCGGTTTGCGAAAAGGGTTTAGTACCATAGATCATATCCACACGCTACGACAGATTATACAAAAAACGGAAGAGTATAATCGGCCACTATGCCTAGCGTTCGTGGACTATGAGAAGGCCTTTGATTCAATCGAGACATGGGCAGTGTTGCGGTCTCTCCAGCGGTGCCATATTGACCATCGATACGAGTACAGGAGTTAGTACAGGTTGCAGAGGGGAGTGAGACAAGGAGATGTTATTTCTCCGAAGCTCTTCACCAATGCAGTGGAAGACGCCTTTAAGCTTCTCGAATGGAAAGGACTCGGCATCAATATCAATGGCGAATACATCACTCACCTTCGGTTCGCAGACGACATCGTGGTGATGGCAGAATCGCTGAAGGATCTAAGCACAATGCTCGATGGCCTCAATCGAGTCTCCCAACAGGTGGGCCTGAAGATGAACATGGACAAGATGAAGATCATGTCGAACGTCCATGTGCCGCCTACTCCTGTACCCCCATCTCGAGTCTCCTTTGTAAGACCCCTGGGGGTCCACCTGGTATTACTTGCTGGGAACCACTGGGGTAAATGATAGCCTAAGATGATACTAATGACTAATGCAGCTAGAAGTAGGGCGTTAGCCTTAAAGTGGATTTCTCAGGCTACACAATTTGCAGTCAGGCCTATGTCAAACAGTGGACTTCTCAGGGCTGTAAATGATGAATGATAAAAATGATGAATAAATAAATAATAATAATAATGTCGCCCAAGGTATATGAAGTAAGCATCACTGCCAGTAAGTAGAATAAACTGGACGCAATGGCTGTAGAGGAGAGGTGGTGACAAAGGCAATAGGTAGGCGCAATCTTTATATTTAATGTAAGAAACCATCTCACATAAAGCGCCAGTTCTACTAACTGTTGCCTAAACAAATTTTTTGATTAACTATAGTAGACGGCAGCTTGAAGGTGGCTTGCAGGTGGTCTTTGAATTTCAGAAGCAGCTCCTAAGATTGTAAAATTTAGTTATTGTTAAAATGTTTACTTTTTGGAAGTTTAAATATAATATTCTCAAAATATTTTCCCATCGTAATAAAAAAAAAACTATCGGTGCTGCCAACTTTATTATTACCACCTAAAATAATGCGATTTTGGAAGCAAAATTGTTATCGTTTATTTTATAGATTTACGGTATGTATGTATTATAAATAATAATAAATAGATTTATTTGCACCAAAGAATTAAGTTATCACTTTTACACATTACAGTTCCAATCTATAAGACAGGGCAAAGTAGGTACTTATATAACTTACAGCCAACCTCGACAAGCGAGATCGAGAGATTTTTGCATGATTTAGATTAATTCCATTGTTCTTAAAAAAAAATCCAATTTGGAATAAAACAATCCGAGATTCTCCCGATCTAGTATCGAAATTGGCCGTTACTTACGTATTCCAAAGTAGGTAGTACATACACTCACTTACACAGTATTAAGATTTACCTACACTATTCTTTCCAACATTCATAGTCACATACCAATACCTATCCACTCGGTGTACATACAAAACTAAGCAACATTAACACTCACAAAATAACACACAAAAATAAAAGGGTAACGGCAATTGATATCTACCCTCCGCATTAGTTAGAATACTGAGTCGCGGCAGGATAGGAACATCGTTCGCCAAAACCAGTTTACATTAATACGCACTAAACAGTATAGAAGATGATTGTGAGGTTCACCTTAGGTTGACTTTAATATTAGACTTGTATGATAATAGAAAATATATTCGATAATATATACATAAATATTTAGCCGCGTGGTGCCGGCAGAGTAGAGTTTGTACCACCCCTGTACCTGCCCGTGGGTATCGTACGAGACGATTAAGGGTTGCCGGGAGGTGGGCAGCAGCGCCTCCCGTACTGACAACATGGTCCAAAGCGCAATGTCACCAACCCGAAGCGTGGTGAATGGGTTGTATAGCCTTGTGGCGTGCCCTGGGGGATTCAGTGGATAATATGAAAACGAATACATAAATATACATCCTCATTGTATTTAAAAGTATGAAAAAACACAATTTTATTATTATTGGTGAAGTGGATTTGATATTATCCTTTTTATTTAACATATCTTTAATAAATATAGTATCTAAATTGCAAACATACATTGTGGAATAATAATAAAAAAAAATATCTTGCATGAAAGTCCCTCAATCAACACAATTTAAACAGTATGGGACGCTACATGCGTCGAAACTCTGGCAGCCTCACATGCCCCAGGCACAGCCATAAGAAGTGGCTCTGCGGACCTCAAACGGCGCAAATATGCAAACTATATATTTGAGCCGTTTGGGGTTGAAACCATGGGGCCATGGGGCCCGGGAGCCCATGCCCTTTTTAAGGGCATTTCTAAAAGGCTAGTCGAGGTGTCCCACGACCGAAGGGCTGGCCAGTATTTTGGGCAAAGAGTTAGTCTCGCCATCCAGTGGGGAAATGCGGCCAGCCTTTTGGCCACGTTGCCAGCAGTGGAGGAGTTGCAGGCAATTTTCTATTTGTAAATATGTTTTAGAGTTAGGTTTGTCTGTTCTAAGTTACATGTTACTACAAGGTTTAATAAATGATTTTTTCTCATTTAAACATAATATTAGGCAATTTTATGTCTAATGTTGGCAACATTTTTTGAGCGCCATTTTGTTTGTACTTCCGCAGATGTGTCATCTGTGGTTATTTTATTTACAATAACATCAAAAATATTTACTTTTATACATTGCTGCTGTTGATATATAATTGAACCGTGCGTAGTTTAGTTGCTACTAGTGTTAAAAATATTGTATTTATTATCAAGAATATAAACTGTTCATTTCCATGTCTATGTGTCCGCCGCCGTCAATCAGATTTCGCGGGTGAATTTGATTTGGTTGGTTGAAACATGCTGGGCAAAAGAATGCACCATAACAGTAAAGGCCGCATAAGTAGCAAAGGCCACGACAATGGCAAACCATCTAGCCCAGGAATTTCACCTTACAATAAACCCACAAAATTATCTGGTGGTGTTTCTTTGGGAAAAACGAAGACTGAAGTAACCTCTATACCATACATAAAATTACATGACAATCCTTCTGTATTACCGCGCCTTACAGCTGTAGCAGCAAGATCTGCAGATGAATCTATTGGCATGGACGAATTAGATTCTCTGCAATTAGAATTGGAATCACTATTGTGTAATACAGCTTTGCGAGTAAGATATTTTCAGTCAGAGATTGATAGCATTGACACAAATGAATCCAAACGAGAGAAAAAAGGCAAAGCTGCAGGCAAACAGTTACAGTATCCTGTAAAACGGAAGTATCAAGAAGATAAGAATATCAAAACTAAAGATTATACAAAACTTTCAAATCAACCCAAAATGCCCAAGTTCAAGAACTTCTCTAATGCTTCATCTGGGGCATCTCAAAATAGTTATTCAAATGATCTTATGAATTCTGATAACTCAGTTAAATTGGAACTGTCCCAATTTGCTTTACCAAAAAATAACATTCCATATAAATTTTGGAATTCTGTAGACCCTTACTGTGCCCCAATAACATTAGATGACATAAAGTTTTTAGAGTCCTTACTGGCGCAAAGCAGTAACACCACATTACCTCCCATTCCTCCACTTGGCAGACATTATTCAGAAGTCTGGGCTGATGAACATTTGATTGAGGATCAAAATGCATCCAATCCTAACAAACAAAAATCTAGCATGTCCCCTGATGCTTCTAATTTACGTAAGAAATTGGACAAATCTTCAGAAAATATGATCACTGGCCCGTTGACCCAAAGATTGGTATCTGCACTGATGGAAGAGAATGTTATACCCTATGAAGTACCTGATGTAAAAGTCAAGCAGGCTACAAATACTAAAAGTAGCTACAAGAACTCTTTGACTCTGGAAAAATGTTTGCGCAAAGAACTGGTTGAACAAGGCATATTGGATCCAGAAGATTTGCCACCTCTTACGAATCCTGCTGATGACGAAATTTTGGCTGAAATCAAAAAGTGCCAAACTGAGCTTGCTGCTGTGAGAAAAGACAACTGTCGGAACCTGAAGAATTTAATTGGAATGTGTAAACAAGAGATGATAAGACTTAACTTGAAGAAGCAGCTAGACCAGGTTGACATGGAATGTATTGATATTCATAAGAAGATGGTTGCTGCTAAACAGAAAAAGAGACCGATCACTAAGAAGGAGAAGGAGGATGCCTGGAGAGCTATCAATGAACAGATCAGGCTGAATAAAGAAATTAATGCCTTGCCTGTTACAGGCCCAAACACAAGTTAAATAGAGTGTGTAATATATTTTACTTCTACATAATTATTACCTATGTATAAACATTAGATTTTGTTTAAAATTACATGTTGATCTTAATTAAATGTATTATCTCACATATTTCTGTTTTCACTACATGCCTGCCCCCCTAGCATGATCACGCTTCGTGGATATCGTATCGTCACTATACAAAATTCAACATGAGGCGGCTATATTTATCGTATTTTGACAGGCTAAATGTCGATAAATCGGTTTATAATATCGTGTTTCGCAGGTCATGCTACTTGTGCTGTACTTAAAGAAATAGATCCTACATTATGCAACAAGGGTATGGGTTTATCCATCCTGTCTTTATATCTTAGCCGGCTGATCGTTAGAGAGTAAGTATATTCTTTGCGGCTGATCCTCCGTCGCAGCCTTGCGACCTTAGCGCTCATCGTTAGAGAGTAAGTATATTCTTTCTGCTCATGCATGTTTCGCTAGGTAGTCGATTGAAGTGAGATTTCGAACTTGTTTACATAATTTTACCAGATTAATCAGATATGGCTGTAAGGATATTATGATTCTTTTCACTTTCCTTCAGGTAGAACGAAAAAAAGAAATGTCACTGTCAAAAAGTTTGTTTTTGTTTTAAAATTGTAAATTAACGAACTCGCGCACGAAAAGAAAGATTATTATTTGAATGAGTTTGAATGTGCTGTTATCTGTTATAAACGAATTTAATCATGGATAACCATTTAACGCCTAACAAAATACAAAGACTTATATATTTAGCAGAAGATAGATCATTTAATGCTCGGAGGCGTCAGCTGGAAGAAGAAGGGAAATGGTGCGTGATATTGGTTTGGATAAATTTCATGTATTGTGTTTTAAGTTTCATTATTTATTTCTTATATATTACCTTTACAGTGCTATTACTCCAAATGATAATCAAACTGCCTGTAGCAAATCCACAAATTGTGAATCGTCGTCTGGAATTATTGATTTAGATCGAGTTGAGGGTGAGTCAATATGTTTAGTTTCTAGTTAAGATATACATACATGGAATGGATGGATATGGATAGGATAAAGTCTTAAGTATTATTAAATGATTTGTGCAAATTGTACTACGCCAAAACTTATGTACCTACTAACTACCAAATGCCTAAGATCAAATGCAAATATGTACCTAACTACACCTACCTACTTGTTTAAGATAAATTTAATGTAATTTTTTTATCTTCTAGGATTTGGGGAGTCAGACTTTGGTAACATGTCCTTAAGCAAATCTGTATGTATGATTTTTTAATACTTGCATGAGATTTAAATATACAATAGTAATGATATCCATAGCTTTACATGCATAATGGTTTGAAATTTGTACAGGAAAATGACTTAACTTAGTTTTTAAAGTGTAACCTAACAATACTACGAAGATTTTTACTTCTTTATGTTCCCTTTATTTATGTCTAATATAAAAAAACACAGTGAAATTGGTATAAAATGCAATAAATACCAGAATATGTGATAATTTTTGACACTAAACATTCCAGAGTGCCTTTAATCCTGGGGAGTTGACTGGAAGGTCCACTGGTGCAGAGGATGTAGACACTCAGATGGCTAAAAGTAGGACCTTTGATGACTATGGGAGGTACTCACTGGCCATAAATAGTCTGGCCTCTAATATGGACAAACAGACAATGGAAGTTCAAGATATAATGAGACATTCTATTGCTACTAATTATTCATTCCATTCTAAAGTAAGTTGGTAGTCTAGTATATTCTAAAGATTATAAATTTTTATTATTCTTTTATTACTACTGGGTAATATTATGTGTTTTCCTCTGCTGGGTAAAGATCTCCCCACTCTAAAAACACCCATCATGGGGGCAAGGTTGGTCCATGGACCCAGCATGCTGGCCCGGTGCAGCCAGATTTATTATATTAATTCACACTGAAGAGTTCTCTTATAATCCACTTATTAAAAAATGTTATTTAGGATTTGATGGTGTTTTTTACGAATCTGTATGTAATGATGTTCAATATTATTCGAGTTAGTTACTATAAAGTGCTGTAATATTAAGTTCGTCTTCAGCCTATTACAGTCCACTGCTGGATGTAAAATATTGTATGTATACTTAATGTTTAAGTATTGTTGTAGGCATTATTTTTAAACTAAAATGAGCAGTGTCAACTGATAATGATGATTTATCTTTTTATTACAGAGGGATTTAACTGCTGATGAAGCATCATTTGTGGTAAAAGAAGCTATACTGCCCATCTCTCAAAGCACTCAAGTTCACATTCAGGAAAATTTGTCGTAAGTATATACCAGGTCACCTTACCTTTCATGGCATACATTCAAATTCTTGGAATGCTAAGCAAGCACTATATCTGAAGACTATAAATAATTGCATGGTTTGTATATACTATAAATTACAATATTGGAAGGGGAAGAGTTTATGGTTAAAGAAAGGTGTCAAGATATAAACCGACGATGTACTTTGAAGCGAAAGAGTTTATTCAGTTCCGGGAAAGAGGCGTGATTATTATGTATGTATGTATGTATGTTGTAACTGTGTAGGTACATATATAAATTGTCAGGTACATAATAAATTTTTGATCCAACAGTTTGCCCATTTCGGACATACAATAGTATGTTACATTATATACTATAGTTATAAGTTCATTAGAATTAATATTTACGATAGTTAAAATCTTTGATTAATATTGTCACTTTTCTAATTCCAGCATGAACAACTCAAATCTTTCAATGGGTGCCTACTTCAAGAACAGATGTCCAGAGTTTGGAAAGATTTTATCCAAAACTGATAGCCCAGACAGATCAATGATGCCCATAAATGAAGGTAAGTCATATTTTTTAAATGTCACTCTAAACAGTTAAAGCTTTAGTAAATGATATAGAAGCTGTAAAGAAACTTTTCACATGTCATCACCGTTAAGGCGGCTATCTTTTTGCTTCTGTATGGCCACCTTATTACGGCACCTCTATCCCATAAAACCATAGTGTTAGTGCTATTCCACGCCCCACATGTCTTGAATGTCACTTGTTACATTTTTCAGTTGACCTTGAACAATTAAAACTAAACCCATATGAATTTGATGAGACACTGGATTGTGTTCCTGTGAGGCAGCCTCGTCCAACCAATACTGTGGTAAAAGCTTGCAACCCACCAATAACCAAGTCTCTTCTAACTAATGCGATGGATAGATCTATAAACCCAATACAGAAACCTTCAATAGCTAAAACACAGATATTGACTACATCGAGAGTTAAAGCATGTCCTAAAGATGTTGAGAACTTGGTGCCTCAGCTATCACAAGCACCACAGATGATGCCCATAAGTAATGCAATGCCACAAAAAATGGGAGTCGATATGTTTGTAAAGCATGCGGCTATACAACAGAACATTAATGACACTGAAGGATCTGCTGCTGATAATTCTTTGAGTATTTCGAAAATTGCTGATTATTTGGGTAAGTTATACAAACATGTACTTAAAAGCAGGAAGTGTTTCCATTGTATAAATGAGACATTGTCACTCTTCATTGCATATTGTGGCTACCTAGAGTACACATTTAGCAAGCTATAGAGAGCACTTTACAGTATTAATATGATCTGTATGCACTAGCAGGCACATTTTGTCCATATCACGTCAATTTGTAGGAAAAGAAGAAAAATTTTGCTTATGCTGGACTCAAAAATTAAGCTATACTGGCGTTCTATAGCTTATTTATTTAACCGGCGACGCACTTACTAGAAATGGTTTTGCTAAATGTTTTCATGGTTTACCAGCCCCCCTAGCATGACCACGCATCGTGGATATCGTATCGTCTCTATACAAAATTCAACATGGCGGCTATATTTATCGTATTTTGATAGGCTAAATGTCGATAAATGGGTTTATTATATCGTGTTTTCAGGTAATGCTAGGCTTACAGGTGTAGATTTTTATAGCATGTATCTAAGTTTTAACTAAATCTATATATTTGTAGGAAAACAATCAAATGTCAGTGTCTCAGATATGATGCAATTGAACTTAAAGAAAAGAGCTCCCCGTAAACAACCTCTCACAGAGCTGCATCTAAACACTCAAGACATCCAAAACGAACATGAAATGAAGGTTACCTACTTAAAAGATGTCAAAAACAAAGACACAGCTAGCTCTACGGGCACTCTGAATACTGTTATATCTATGGGCCAGTTGAAAATACAGGATGCTATCAAAGAGATGCCAGAAGTGGTAGTGTCTAGTGAGTCGATGGTAACACATAGTAACACAATCTCAGCTCGATCGAAGTCGCCCTCAAGTAAAAGTCATTCGACATTGAGCACAGTTCAAGAAAACCATGCTAGCTTCAAGTCAGCTGAAAGTCCTTTGCCAAATAAAGGTAAGTTGATGGTTAACTGGTTTCAATGTTTATTAACTCGCGCACGATAGACTATAGTATATGCATAAAATTTAGAGATTATGCATTTTTTTTGTAATATCTTGTTTGTAACTATTCAGATTTTATTGTGCACTTGACATTTTTAAATCAAATGTGTGATAATAATTTATGAGTTCTTAGTACGACCTATGGTCTGTCGTTTGCGTGCTAACTGGCGACTTCGTCTACTGTACTTCCTATACCAAGCATTTTCGAACTTCAATGCAAAAAAAAAAATATATATATAAATATTTGAACACTCGCGAAGTCACCGGTAAAAGTTAGTTCTTTGTAAATTATTAGTAAATTTATTGTATTTTATTTATCGGCGGAACTCAATCTTCCCATATTCATCAAATTTTTTTTTTACAAAAACCTATGTGTGTTGCAGTTTGACTTAAATAAAAAAAAAAAAACACTTAATACTAGTTTTAAACTAATAGGTAAGTGGAAGATTGAGTTTACACTTTATTTATAACTATTTAGAGTACATTTTCAGGCGAGGCTAACCCGACACATGTACCTTCGCCGAACGTTATGTATAAAGAGTTAGATAAGTCAGTAGATTGGCGGGACGTGTTGCAAATAGAGGTGAAACGAGAGAGCTTAGTTCAAGGTTTGTGGGCTTCTACACTAATGCGGGAATAGTTAAGGTGCTGCATCGAAAAACCAATATATGCATAATTTATATCAACATAGAGGGTTCCCCTTAAAATGCCAATAATTCTTATAGATTTTCCTGTAAGCTACAAGTAATTAACTACATAATATACAGGGTGTAACAAAAAGGGTATGTTAAGCGAAAAGCTATGTAAATAGCCCACTATAGAGAACCTATCTACAAAATTTGAGACTCGAAATCACATTTTTATTTTTTAAGATTGTATGAAAATTCCTGAGATATTTAAAAATTCTCCATACTATCGGGAAAAATAAACATGTGATTTCGGGTCTCAAATTTTGTAGATAGGTTCTCTACAATGGTCTATTTACATAGCTTTTCGCTTAACATACCCTTTTTGTTACACCCTGTATATGTACTGTAATTTTTTCAAATTTTTAGTCTCTGTCTCAATAGTTTTTTTGGTCAGGGGTGGAACCATACTTACCAAATTTCACTTGATTTGGTCCAGTAGAGTTGGAGCAAATTGGCTGTGACAGACGAGACACAGTTTCGTTTTTTCATTTTTAGTACAGAACCCTATGATTATCTCCCAGTTTTATTTTAGGCAATGATAAAAAGGATATACACACCTAATTTTAACCACCAGCATGCGGCTGCACCTAGTTCTAGCACTTATGATGAAGTCTAAAACTATTTCTGTCAAAGATAAGTAGGACATATCCAAGCTTAATCGCATGTACCTAAATGTATCTGGCCAAATCTAGGTGTAGTCGTAATTAAAATACTCAAGTTTTTCGAAGTAGCACCTTAACTCTTAAAATCATCGTTACTAAACCAAAACTAACATAAAACTATCTAAAATCATTTTTCACATAACGCTCAATAACTCACATCTGGGTGTACCTACTTATTCGATAATGTTATAAGTAATATATTGTATGTTGCATGATCTTACATTCCTGTAGGTAAGTATTGTATAATCCAAGCCCAAGATATGGAAATGCAACAAAAGGAAGAAGCGCTTCAAGAAATATTAGTTAAGTTATAAAATATTAATAAGAAATTGAAAAAATTCTTCACCTGAGTGAGATTTGAACTCACGACCACTCGCATTCCGTGCATCGCTCTACCAACTGAGCTATCGGGTCACTTAACTCGGAACTTAGTTAAGTGCTTGTGTTGAAGCAAGCGTCTTGACAATCATCCTTAGTGTTTCTCTGGAGGCAAATAAATTACTATTCAACAATGCACCAAGGAGGTCATTCCATTACCTTTATTTATATTGTGGTCAATTGTTACTGTCACACTTAAACATAAACTTAAGATCAGTTATGTCTGTCCTGCTCCATTCTCAATTAATGAAATGATTGAGACAGAAAGGAAGAACTTAATTTTATGTTAACAGTGGTTCCCAAAGTGGTCCAGGTGGACCCCCAGGGGTCCACAGGAGACTCGATGGGGTCTACGTTGGCGTGAAAAAATGAGGGTTCGCAATTAATTTGTATGTGATGTAGGCCTGTACCCCTACAGGGGGTCCACCAGAACTTTTGAAAGGGGTCTATGAGGAATAAAAGTTCGGGAACCTCTGTGTAAAAGTGTGACTCAAAATAGACAAAATTGTTGGCTTAGTAAAATTTTTTTATTGCATTTTTAAAATTACAGAACAATGGGCCGACATCAGTTCACTGCCGGTTCAAGGCTTTGTTGGTAAGTTAGTAAATCCTACTTTACAGTTTTGAGCCACTTTAGGCACGTGCACTTAATACACAATTTTCTATGAACACATTATTATGCTATTAGAATATCTAGTATGAAAACAACTCTTTGTTTCTCATATTCTAACAGCAGATAATATTAAAACGTACTGTACAGTAACATAATGTACAGTAAATATCGAAGTTAGGGTTGCGGGAACAGTCTATCCTTCATGCGCCATATTGTTTATTCCGTTGTGCCCACTATCGTTCATCGAAAGCGACCAGTGATGTTCCTGATAGTAGATGTTTTTCCCAAGCTAACATTAGATAGAAATCTTTGAGCATGCAATGCAATATACATAGGTATATACTATACAGGATGTAACAAAAAGGGTATGTTAAGCGAAAAGCTATGTATGTAAATAGCCCACTAAAAGGAACCTTCCCACAAAATTGTAGACTCGTAATCACATGTTCATTTTTCCAAATAGTATGGAGATTTCCTAAACAACTCAGGAATGTTCATACAATCTTGAAAAATAAACATGTGATTTCGAGTCTGAAATTTTAGAAATAGGGTGTTCATAGTGGGCTATTTACATAGCTTTTCGCTTAACATACCCTTTTTGTTACACCCTGTATAAGTATTAACATTGAAATACCCACCCATCTTTTTAGGAGTAACCACGCCGGTCACGATAACAGTAACCACTCTAACCGACAACTGGTTGACGGCGAAGCTACAGTTCGACACGCTACAAAACAACCTCAAAGAATTAGCCATAGAACTGCCTAGACTGCCCTTACTACTGTCTCCGGGGAAAACAGAACATTTGACGTTATACATAACATCTAACACGGAAGTAAACGCTAGTCTACCATTCAGTTTGCTTTTAAAAGATGCGTCCATAGACAAAGAAGTCGAACACAAAGGGAGGGTAGATATTAATTTTAGCATGCCAATAATACAGGCGATGTCCAGCGATGGTCTGAATAAACTTAAATTCCCGGCGGTACAAGAAACTATAGTCACAACCAGATATGTTGTGCTACTTAGTGATTCTCCGGTAGATTTGCAATTGGTTCTAACTATTGAAGCTGACAGCACGTTTTGGATCAAAAATGTTCAGGAGATTAAGAAGGCAGATATTAATAAGGCCTTGTTGGAAAGACAGGGGTCGGCTGAGGATCCTAAGGCGAAAGGCAAAGGGCTAAATAAGCAACTTTGCAGACTGTCCAGTGGAAAGGCCTTGAGGGTCACCATTGCTTTTTACGCACCGAAACTGGCTGAAATACAGTCAAGTGAGTATGAAAAGATATGGTTACTAAATTTCGTCTTAGTTGTGGAGTCCTTTTATATAAGCTCAAGTATATTTGTAAATCAACACTGATTTATTTTATCTAGTTTCATAAAATAATAGGTCTTATTTATTGGCAGGGCCGGATTTAGGGGAGGGCAACCAGGGCGATTGCCCCGGGGCCTCCATATACGGAGGGCCCCCACAATAGATTTCGGAAAAAAAATCTTTCAAATTCCAACTAGTAAACATTAGTAAACATCTTTTCCTTTGATATTTTTTTCGGCTCTTTTACCTACAGTACTTTCTACATACTTAGGTACGTGATTATTTGATTATATTATTCTTAAATATTAAAAGAAATCATTAATCTATATTTGGTCCCTCCAATCAGGCAATCTGTAAAATAAAAGCTTGGGGCAAGGGGGCCTTCGCTCCTTTGTTGCCCCGAGGCCTCCAGGCCTCTAAATCCGGCACTGTTTATTGGGGCAGACTTTACAGTGAGGATGAAGCGCCCCGCGCATTCACATACTCTCAGTTTTTGCTTCGGCTTTGCTTAGGTAATAGACCTGTCGAATCACAGTGGTTTGTAGCAATAAAAATGTACGTTAATGTTTTCAGGGGAACGTTATATAACATTAAATGCCACGTTGAACGTGAATCTGATGGGAGTGGCCACATTGCTAAGGAAAGTGGATCTTTCCGCAGCTGTCGGCAGCGCTATACTAATGCTGCAACCGCCGCGGGCAGAAGAGAAGGTGCATGTGGGGAAAAGTAAGTAGTAAACTCATTTTGATACATACCGCTATCATTTATTGTAATTTTAGATCGCGGTAAAACGTTTTGTCTCTTACATAATACGGAAGTTAGTGTCACGTCCAGTCCTCGCTCGCCTATCTCCTTCCACCGCTCACTTATTAGAGCCCGTTTCATAGAATAACTCCTATGCCTGATTTCGGAACTAATACATTAGTGGGTTGGTTCCCGTTTGCATAACTACGTCCAAATGGCGTCGGGCGCGTTCGTGGCACGAGCGGCTTCCTAATTTTATATCAAGTGCATAGAAATAAAGCGCAATTTAGGATACACGAAATGTCGTGGCTCGGGCGTGGACATGAATGAGCCACGACATTCCGTGTATCCTAAGTTGCGCTTTATTTTTATGCACTTGGTATAAAATTTGAATGGAATAGGAAGCCGCCCGTGCCATGTCCGCGCCCGACGCCATTTATGTGTGGCCTACGCCCTAGAACATGATATCGAAGTTTCTTACAATGATTGGAATATATCAGTGGTTCCCAAAGTGGTCTATGTGGACCCCCAGGGGTCCACAAGGGACTCGATGGGGGTCTACATTGGCGTGAAAAAATGGGATTTCACAATTAATTTGTATGTGTTGTAAGTATGTAGGGGGTCCACCAGAACCAGTTAACTTTTGAAAGGGGTCTATGAAAAATGAAAGTTTGGGAACCCCTGGAATATATTCATGGGCTGAAACAACAACACTACAGTTTGTAGGAATATTTATTTTACATGTTTTTCTCCATAGTGGCTAACTACTCACCCGATTTTAGGGAACGATGTGTTATTCATGTGTGGAATCGTCCTTCAACTTTTTTAGTCGCGTTTAATTTATTATCACATTTTCTAAACGTAAAGTAGGGGAAGGTAGACGAGATAAGATACACATAAAATACTTTACTTATATTATTGTACATTATATTTTTGATTAACCTATTTTAGATCCATACATCTTGAAGGTAATGAACACGGGAACAGTATCCGGGAGCTGGATTGTGAAGTTTAAAGGCACCAACCTTAATGAGCCATGTCCCTTCAAAATATCGACGAAGAAATTCGACTTAGTCGCCGGCGGTACAACTGCCATTGACGTGGTATATGAAGGGGAAGGGCTTCGTAAAGGGTATGTTGTATTATCTATCACTACATATTATAAAACAGAGTCGGTTCCCGCTGTCTGTCTGTCCCTATCTATGGTTAGATCTTTTAAACTCCGCAACGGATTTTAATGCGGTTTTTTTTTATTAAATAGTGATTCAAAGGAAGGTTTATATGTATAAAAAGGGATCCGCCTCGGTTTCGCACGGATGTATTGCTCTTTCACGCGGAAGAAGTTATCTATAAAATCATTTGTCCTGAATGAGTGACGGATCAATGCATAGCTTAAACTGCTGATCATAGATACCTGAAATGTAGGTGTGTTGGCATCCGATTAGAAAATATTTAATCAATAGACACCAAGCAATTTCAATTCGTAGTGTAGTGATTCGACTTGTTGCTTATAAATCCAGTTATGTATTCTAGATTGAAACAAAATTGTTGATTGAGCCAATAAAAGAGAATGTTTATTTATTAATGTTTCAGGACCCTGGTCTTTGAAGACGTCAACACGGGTCATATGACACCTTTAGAGATATCAGGCGGCAGCGATGCCCCAAGAAAGTTCCCTATAAAGACAAATTACACAGAAGTGTCATGGGTTCGCTCAGAGAGAAAAGAAGT
Organism: Carposina sasakii; assembly: GCA_014607495.2. Lineage (NCBI taxonomy): Eukaryota > Metazoa > Arthropoda > Insecta > Lepidoptera > Carposinidae > Carposina > Carposina sasakii. The sequence continues at coordinate 5,247,279 of CP053164.1, forward strand.
CAGCCTAAAAAACGCCTCCGATCAAAAATATTTGGTCCGCTGTCAGATTATAGGCGAAGGATTCTATATAGACCTGCCCGGGGTAGAGTCTAGAGGGAGCTACTGTCTACCTTTTGCACCGTTTGAGTGTAGAACCTTGCCTATAGTGTTTGCGCCAAAGAATATTAGTCCATATAAAGCGATGTTGCATCTGTCGCTCGATAAAAACAGTGATGTTTCTAGAAAGGTAAGAAATTTTAGATGAATTCCATTCAAATCTATGACCTTTTAAAGTATAAATTTTTTTTTTAAATTTATACCAATATCTTTCTAGTCAGCTGTCATTAATTAATATTTATATTTAAAATGATTATCCTGACTGTATGTATTCCATGAATATATTCACAGTGATGCATTAGCACAAATTATCAAAAAGCAATTAAGTTTTAAAAACACAATTTCAACTTTATTGCAAACAAATAATATCAAGTCAGTACAAAGAAAAACAAAATTAGCAAGCAAATAACAAGTCCATGCTCATTATTTACCTTGCATTTATATACCTGCAGATAAAGCTGTTTGGCACACAATGCGGCTCGGGCGCGCGGTGGGCGGGGCTGGTCACGTACGGCGCCACAGCGCTCGTGCGAGCGGATGCGCGTGCGCCGGTCTGTCTTACTTTGCAGAATAGGGCGCCCGTCAGCGTGTTTGTGGCTGCCAGGACGCATTTTAACTGTGAGTTATTTTATACAGGCTTTTGTAGTCGTTGAGCTTTCTAATGCTGGCTTTCGATGCTACGGACAGACACATGCGTAACGTGGTCTTGAAAATACGTTACGGACATGTCTGCATTACCGAGAGCGGATTCAGGGGAATGGCCATGGGAGTCATGTGACCACTCGCTGGGCATTAGACCGGCTTAGACGGACTTACCACGGACGATACTTTTCCCACGGTGAGCTGGTCCCCGTCCATCCGCAATATAACGCACCATGGGAAGCCAACATAAGATCGAGCTGTATTAGTGTAATTCATTCTAATACAGCTGAAATACTTATTTACATGTTATTCACTGCATCATTATGTTAATAAAATACGTGTCCGGTATTTTACAATCCATTTTAAAGTGCGTTATTAAATCCAGTTTGTTCCATTTTCCAGTACAATACATGACCCTAGAGTCGAGCTCCCGCCTCTCAGGCTGCCGGCACGTAGTTCCCGGTAGGAGCAAGCACACGCTGACCCTGCAAGTGGACTGGTCGGCGTTGGAGAGGAATGCCAAGCGAGCCAACACCGCAGCGTTAGCGTCTATACATGTACTCACGGGCGCTGATGTTAATAGGAGAAGGATATTGAGGTAATGACCTACTGACACTATAGTCTGCGCTGACTAAGGTTAATTTTGTATTTGTGTGTGTACATTAAGGGACTTATACCTACATTATCTAGATGTACCTGGGGCCTGCCTACACTTGGAACATACCTAATAAGTGCAAAGGTCAGCTTATGTATACGCTAAAAACTGAGCTTACACCGCGTAAACTAACCATTTTGTTCTCAGATCTTATAAAGTACCTACTTACTTATTTTTTTATGTAGATATTTAATTTACCACAATAATTTGACTTCTTTTAGAATTTTACGGAAAGAAAATGGGGAGCTGGATACTTCCTTATTACCTGATCATCTGAAAATTCTGGCGGAAAATTTCGAAGGTGAAGACTCGAGCATGGATGAGCTACTCACAGGCTTCGACGAGAAAAAGGTATAAACACATCATCATCTTCCTGCCCTCATCTCATTATAAATGAGGTGCAATATGGTTTCTTTCCAAACTCATATTGCCAAAGATTTGGCTATTGTTTTTACGGCCGGCTGCCTGTCTGACGCTAATCTTCTCGGGTATAGCTAAGTGTCAATTTGAAAAAATCTGTACATGAAATAAATTCAGTGGTACAGGCCCGTGAATGTGATCGAACTTACAACCCTCGCTTGTAAGGCGTCTTATAAGCGAGGGCCGTAAGTTCGAGTCTAAACCACGGGGCTATCTACCGCTTACATAATATTATCTAATATCGCAAAATGACAAAATCTCACAACGTCCAAATTGCATGTTGCATTGTGTTAGTAAATGGTTAAGTGTGAAAATTTTTATTTCTTGCAAATAGGACAAAATGATAATTTTAAGATTTTATGACATTTGCGATAGTCTATATTGTTATCAGTTATAATAGTTCTAAAGTGACATGACACCACTATTATCATTCCAGGAGTCGCTAAACGAGCTCATAAGCAGTCTACAAGAGCTGACAGCTCAAATCGACCTGCCACAAGACTACGCGGAAGAAAACACCATTCTGATAACTGATGACACGGTATCAGAACACCATACACTCTGTGATTAAACAATATTAGCTGTTTAGAACAAATGTGTTATTCTGGTAAGATTTAATTTATTATTTTTGCATTGTACTTACAAAATTATTTTTTAATATTCACGAATAATGTAGGCTCTATGAAATGTTATATTCCCTTAAAAAATATATGTATTGTCAGTGAGTAAATAATATGCATGTAAAGTCTTTGGTATTATAATTTACACAAATTTTCTGATTATGTGGGATTATGATTAAAACTAAAAGTTGTTAACTTTTAGTCCTTATACACACATTTTGCTAATTTATAAAATTGACACTATTTAATATTCTCATTTGGTTCACTTCTCAATTTGGGCTATCTGCACCCGTATGATGAATTTGGTGAGAGCGAGATGTCTCACTTTTAAACGTCAAACTCACAGAGCTATTAATAACTAGATAAACTAAGTGTATCTACTTTGCATGTAAAAAATAGACTTAAGAAATAGATTAGACACTAGTTCTCGAGCCAGGACTGAATGAATTAGGGCTGATAGAAGTGGTTTGCAATCCCTTTTTATACACCAAGTAGAAACACTTGCTTGTTTAGTTTTTACTAGGCTCTGTGGATTTGACGTATAAAAGTGAGACATTTCGCTCTCACCAAATTCATCATACGGGTGCTGGGTGTCATATATAGTAAATAATAAAAAACAAATTTTTTATTCATATTATTTATTTATTTTCTTAACCAGTTATATTTATTCCAAACGTTTTGCTATTTTTTTTAAATCATTGTATCTAAGAGATTCGACTGACAGTCGTGTATATCCGTTAGACATGACCTTTAAAAATATTGCCTACAACTTATAAAACTAAAATGCATTTCCACTTACGATAATAAAGTCATTAAACACCGCAAAATGATAAACTTTAATATATACAGGACTAAATTTGTCGGTTCATATAATTCGAATGGTTAATTCTTTGCTAATATTAATTCTAATCCGTTACACAAAACCCCAGATTATTTGGATATAGACAAGAGTACGGGGTATAAGTAGATACACTGAAATAAATTATAATTTAGGTGTTTCGAATTTAGGAAGCGCTCAGAACTGTCGACGTTAACGCAACTAGTATCTATAACGTTACATAAAAGGCTATGTGTAAAAAATAAATTTTCATTGCGAAATATAAAGTTATATTGCCTAAAAGCAGGGATCGACAACCCTGAGCGCTCCCCTGGAGTGTTGGTCCTTTATAAGGGGTTTGTTGTAATGGATGCGTCTGCAGTAAATCGACCTTGGTGTATTTCGTATTATCATGATTATATATCTTACACAACTTAAATTTCCGTCTAACGTACGTAGACATGCGTTTAGATTAAACATGCGTGCGTCTCGCTCACTCATCACATTGTACCATTCATCCGTCACACATTCGTCGCATTTGGCAGTTTATCATAGTCCATTCTCACTGCATGTCGGTATTCACATAGAATTCGCCAGTCGCCAAGTGCAGCAAAGATTGCATGATTGTAAATAATTTTGAACTGCTTAAATATACATGTATTTGATATGGACGGACCTTCAATGTGAATACCGACAGTGTGCTACGTGAGACACCTGTGCCTACATGCCTCACATTCTACGTTATGAAAAATCTTATTAAAATGGAAGTACTTAACATCTTCATAAGGTTACAATACAACTAATTTGGGTCAAAAATGGCTGACAAGTCGATTAGTATAGTGCATTGAAAATACTATTTCTTTTCTTTATTGCATCATACATATATCTAAAGAGTCGCAATAGAAGACGTTACGCGATACGGTACCGATTTAATTATGCTAAATAAAGGTTTCGAAGCGGGAACAGATCCAGTAATGTACAAATAATATAATTCCCGTTGTAACATGTTCGCTTCCCGCGGATACATTCAGTAAACTATACACATCACACACACACGTTTTTACAATAGGAATTAAGAATACTAAACTAAAAAAGTAAACCAGTCGCTTAATGAGCTATTTTAAAATAGTATGTAAGATTTGCCAACGATACACTGGCCCATGTGACATGTGTCAACAATCACATATCCTATTATAGTAATATTGCCGAGGCTCGTGAGTTAATTTGCTGTTGTTCTAAATTACTTCTTAACAAGTCATTAAAATACTTCTCTGCACTGACCGATGCCAGTCAATGCAGAGATCATATTTTGTAAAGAGATCAATATGGCTTTAAACACGTTCGGCTCGCGTTACATACGTTGATCGTATAACACAATTACTGGCAAATACGATTGCCACATACTAACTTATAAATATAAATTGTTTAATAAAATTAGTCGTCCATTTCATAGAACGGTAACGGGATATAGTTCCAAAGCCCACCTTTGAACGGTCACAAAAGAATTCGATACAAAAAATAAACCATTATGGGTCGGAAAAGTCGATCAGTTTTACACATACTTGATTTATTAATTAATTTGCAATTAAAATAATAATTATCACAGATAACAATAAAATAAAAGGTATTAGTGTTGGTTTTGATGGAACAAACTAAATCATAGGTACTAACTAAGTTAAGTTCTAGGTTGCTTATGAGCTGATAAGATGAGGTCTTCGACCTTTGACGGATTTTTTAAAATGTTGTACCTAAATATGACCCAGTTACGGAGATTATTGTGAAGTGACTAATTTATTTGAATTTATATTACTGTTGCGAATATTCAACAATACATACTACGTAGCAAAGAAAGTATATTATACCAGAATTTGAAAATAAAGTGATATCTCCCATTTCCCAATATTGTGTAATTTGTATCCATTGTTGAATATGAATGCAGGTTTGTGAAATTGCTTTTGTCATAATTATTTAATGTTCATCTTCATTATTATCATACAAATGACTAGTTGCCGGCGTACTATGAGGTTACTAAGTAAAGTAGACGAAAGAAAAGTTTGAGGAAAGGAAAAGTTAAAAAGATTACCACTAATCTACGAACTGTAGGAATTATTAAAATCAGTATGACAACAATTTCACATTAAACCTGAGTTGCACGACATAGCAATTTATTTAGGCACATGAGTACAGTGATAACATCTATTTGTGCCATGGGAGTAATAAATACACGGTTTGGTCAAACATCGTAACATTAAATACACCATTACTATAATTAATTACGCGCGTAACGTTATATGGAAACACGACATCATGGCCGTTACGTTTAAATCTGACAAAGCACATTTAATACTCCCACAAGCACATATTGCAAAAATAACGCGGTCAGTATTTTTTTTCAACGGAGGCCCTAGACGCGGTAAATTCCAATTATAGTCACTATTTTTAATTAAAACTTGTGTATAGGATGCCCTAATCACTTGTTGTCTACACAACTACATTACAGTACCCTAGTCGCATATAGTCACTGCCACATTTGGGGACCCTAATAGCTAAATAACTACGTAATGGCTTAATACTTAGCCTTTGGGACCTTTACTGGCCATTTGAACAAGGCTTCTTTGCAGCTTTTATGTAAGCCGAAAAAAGCTCATGACTAACTTGACCTTATTAAAGACGTAAAGGTCCCAAAACAGCATTTAATTACCCAAAACGTGTTAGGCCACGCAGAAGACAGACTTTTCACCCACAATAAGGCTTACTACTGAATCTTTATACTCTGCATAAGTACTCCTACATTCCACGATTAAAATCTGTGATACAAGCGCTGTGCATAGACTTTACAGTCATCAGCTGGAATCTTTTCGTGTTGTCCAAAAAGTCTATAATCATACCAGCGCTACATAACAGACATTGCGACCACCCCTCGTGTATTCTCCAAAAAGTCTGTCATCATAGGCTACCAGCGCTGCAAACAGACTTTGTGGCCACCCGTTGGTTCCCCGTGCGTTGTCCAAAAAGTCTGTCATCATAGGTTACCGGTGGTGCGTTACGGCGCGCGGTAAAGCAGGTAAGCGGCTAGGGCGGGCGGCAGGGCGAGGCGCGAGGCGGCGGCGTGCAGGCGCGTCCGGCCCACGCGCTGTCTGATCACGCGTCGACATAGCTCCATTAGGGGCAGAGGTTCCGCTGCAAACGAGATTATAATGCTGTAGCATCAAGGAAAGCTTCAAGGTTAATGATGCAATTTCTGAGAAATTTATTATAAAATTATTAATAAAGAAAATGGAAAAAATTCTTTACCCGAGTGGGAATCGAACCCACGACCGCTGCAAACCGTGCCAGCCGCTATAACCACTAAGCCACCGGGTCAATTATTATTATTGTATCTCTTTCGAAATTCACGGGACTAGAGTCCCGGTCCTTTGAGAGGCGTGCCTCGGCCGTAGCCAAGATGTAGAGGCCCTTTTAAGAGAGAATTACACCCGGTGATGGTCCCCGCCATGTGCAAAGACTATTGGAGTGCAGATCTATGTCTTGCGATGGAAAACTAAGGTCATGGGCTATAGGGTTGAATGTTGGGTGGCTGGATAAGGGCTATTTCATATAGGGAGACTATCGGATGTCTGCCATTACAATCTAGTCCCAAAATTGTTAGGTGGCAGGCGGTGACTTGCCGCCCGTAATTTAAGGCCACGAGGTGGGCTTCCCATAAGTGGCGCATGCCGGGGAGGCAACACCGGCGCGGGCGGCTAAGGGTGCAGAGAGGTGAGACTGCGGGGCGTGAACGTCAGTTACCCCCGGCGTTATGACATTTTACACTTCCACCCTGGAGCAAAGGTTCCGCTCTTGCGCTGTTCCCTCTTAGCCGGCCAATGAAGGCAAGCTAAGAGTCGAGGGCCAAAGATGGTAAAGTGTTATGGTTGTTTATTGTTTATTTATTGTTGTTGTAGTTTGGTGGTTTCTCCCTCCTATAGGTAGAGATATATTCTAGCAACTATCACATTCGCCAAAAGACAGTATTTCCAGACTTTACTTTGCAATTTGATATCCACGCTACCATGTTGTTTATGAATCGCGTTCACGCGGTAAGCGACCGGCTAACAGAAACATGCGTATTTTTAAAAAGATAAGTGGAGATCTAGATTCGGTATCTTCTAGATGATGACGCAGTAATGGTAAAAAGAAATGGATAATAGTGATGATTGAAAGAAAACTACAAATTGCTCCAACCCCAAGTAAATAGGAACAGTGGGGTAAGCTTGAACCTTTCAGGCCATAGGGCTCGAAAGGAAAATCTATGATGTAATACGACATGGACAATAGCGTTACGGCATATCGAGAGGTTCGTGCTTGCCGCACAGGAAGGAAGATCTTTCAAGCTAACCCAAAGTCTTCTACATACTACGAAAACAAAAGGTATACTCACGGTCTAAACCTCCAATGTATTTGATTGTGATTTCCGCGTGGCCCCACACCGCAGACACGATAGGGTATAGCGTCTTCCCGCGGAGCCCTCTAGCGGCAACCCCGAGGTACCTGCCGTCGGCACAGAACGCTAGTGTACCCTCGTCCATGTCCAACACTACTAACACCCGGTCGGGCACTAAGAACTGTTCGTCAGGCCGCAGTAACGCCGGATACGTCGTGCCTTTGTGGCCTGTGCTTTTCGCGTTGTGGAAAACCTGGAATCGACGGAGATTGGAATGAGAACGGATGTTCCAATCAAGAAAACTAAACCAATTATCAATCAGTAAAATAATAAGTTGTCGTTCCACCAGTGGGACAGATGGTCCACGATAAAATAGGGAACAAGATAGCCCGTGAATCATCAGGTCATCATGCATATTGTGTGGCCAGGCCGCCCACTTAATGCGGGCAGGTAATATGGCACGAGTGTATAGATAAGACAGGCAGGCAAAACTCACCGTATTTCTCCCTAAATCCCAGCCCCAGCTCTGATCGGTGATGCCGACGAGGCTCTGGTAGCCGACGCTGTGCAGCGGCGCGTGCTGTGTGGCCACGCCAACCACCGCGTGTGTGCCGCGCTGGCGCGCCGGCCACACTACTTCCCAGCAGTGCAGGCCGCGCGAGTAGCCCGTGCGGCCGCGGATGCAGTCCGTGCTCTGTGCCACCGGGTGCCGGTGGAACGTTAGCGCGTCGTCTTCTTTTACGAATATGTTTAGTGACCTGGAATTCCGAGAGTTTTACTGAATTAGCTTTTGAAAGATATAGATAGAAGAACATGAGATTACACATTGAAGGTATTTTTATCATCTCTCACTCCAATGCAGATCTCAGACAATGCAGACTCTACTCAACCACAGCTCGGCCCCCTGATTACCTAATTTGCAATAGCAAAGCCGAAGCAATGCGATAGCGAAAATTGTACAATATTCGCCTTGAAATGTCAAAGTTCCTTTGAAATTCATTTTACGTAATCCGAATTTGACAAGCAATCAGCGATTTTTGTACAATTTTCGCTATCGCGTTGCTATCGCTAATAAGGGGGCGGGTTGCCTCTGTTTCACAAAGATTGTTATTTGCCAATTAACTAAGCTTGACCACATACATATCGTACTACAGCACACACAGTTGCTCACCTATCATCAGGATTCCAAGCGTGCTTCAACTGCAGCTCGGGATGCGCCGGCGGCGCGTCCAGCAACGCGTCCAATCGCGCCGGCCGCGGCGGTTCGGGCGCCAGCTCGCGCGCTACCACTGCCTTGAACGGCGCCGTGCAGTCGCGCGACACCGACTTGACTCCACCGGAGAGCTTTTGCCCCATGTTCATGCCCCTGCTGCGAGTGCGGGCGCGCTTCGGCAACGCCTTGAGGCTGCGCCGCGCCTCCTCCGCGCCGCCGCCGCCCCCGCCCCTCACTGAGCGCACCCCGCTCTTATACCTGCAACAATAGACAATTTTACGTTAGAAAATCTTTCGCAGGTGTCCTAGGAATGGCATAAAGAAAAATAATCGTGGTATTATTCAGTGCCGTGAAAATCTTTAACATAGATACCCAAATAACGTACAAGAGTGCCATAGGTATGTGATAATACTGTATAAATGATCTCGAAAGACTAACCAGGTACTGTTTAGTAAAAGTAAATGTTATTAAAACAATGATCCAATACCAAAACAAGCACGTTGCATGCACGTTTGTATTTAAACGAAATGTTGACAAATATTTTAAATTGATCGACCGGTTATGATATGCCGGTGGCAGTTGGTCTTAATTCAATTTTCGATCAGTTGTTCGTTATGTAATTGCTTGCTATTACACAATCTATTGTGGATGTCCGTCGAACTGGTTTGGTGATCTGTAGGCAGTGAACGGCTGTGTCGTCACAGCAGATGCCGATGCCGGCAGCACATCTTATGTAACCTGGCGGTCTAACCGTGAAAGTCGCCACTCAAAAGCCAAGGTTAACGCGGCCCTCGAGCTCTAACACATGCGAATGCTATACGACGGCATCTATAATATTATTTAATTGCTGTTTACGTTTCCTTGACCATGATGTCATGTAATTGTACGGATTTTTGAACGCTTGCGGCATTCAATCGTGTTGGTAACAGCCGAATTGAATACACGATTCTATGCAAGTGATTATAGATGATTCGTGGAAACTAAGCGGTTTAGTTTGATACCGTCATCACTGATTTGCAAGTTTTATTTGGGTTTTGATGAGAAGGGAAGGATGTTAAGGTACGTATGTACGGTACAAGGCCGTCTGCCTTTCCGTCGGCTATGGGCCTAGAATGGCTGCTTGACAAAAGCGGGAAGTGAAAGGCGTCCCCAGTTGCCGTTGTATGCAACACCACATCACTGTTTAACGGCAAACATTCCCAGAATGGCGAGCGTTGAATGAACTCAGTTTTATTACAGTCTCGAGTCTTGAGAATAATTACTGATACAAAACTGACGCCCGTCGAGTCTTAAGCTTGAACCATGTAAATGACCAAAAACAACGCGCCTAGGCACCTTATACGAGTATCTGAAGGAATGGGTCTCTATCTAGGTATGTAAAAAATCAATGTCTTGCCCAGCTGGTAACAAAGGAAACCCGTTGCATTAGCTAAAGCCATGCACCACGTGCGACCAACCACGTGCGATTGAGGTTAGCTTAGTTACAGTGTTCTGATTTGCTGCGCCCTGCGAAAATCTAGTAGGTACTTATCGTACTTGTAGCTATCAACTTTGTCATGAGTTTATCTGGAGCACGGTGGGCCAAGGAGTCAAGATGCCCTAGACGAGCACGCAACGTGACACGTGCTCGATACTAACGACGTCAAGCTATTTTATAACTCGGCAGCTATTGCCCAAATTAAACGTGACTTTAGAACGTTTCGCTTGCACAAGCCTGAAACAATTATCTTCTGGTGTCTACAGAGAAAACAGCTATGACATAGGCAGATTAGGTTAACTTTCAAAAAGTGCAATCAAAAAATTTTATTGTTTCTTACGGTTTTTCTAATATTTTAACCAATCTCTAAGAATAACATCTGTATGTCTGTACTAAAACCTATGTATACAGTATTTAAGACAGACACGCGTTAGTTCGATTAGACGTGACATTTATTTATTAAACGATAATGTAATTAATGTTTGACGATATCACTAGATAAAGGGGTCATGCGATAAGGGAAGACACATGTCGATCACGTAACATGCGCGCACGTCTGATACGAGTTATGACATCAACTGGGGTAGTAAATGGAAATATGATGAATAGCAACATTAGACGGAACATTTAAAAGCTTGTGAAGCTAAATTAAGGGTCAAACAACAAAATAAAGATAAATTTAATCTACAAAAGCCTGTATTACAGTTAACAAAATAGAATTCATTCATTACCTAGAAATACAATAAGAATTTCCCGAAATTCTATTTTAGCATTCTCAATAAGGGGATTAAAAATCAAAACAGAACCGAAACAGTACTAAGTAAAGAAAGGCCAGATTACTCTGGGATTCCGAATAGAAAATTATTTTAAACTAAAGTGTAGGGTAGAGAAGGGAGTAACCGTTCACGCGCAGTGAGAGGTGAATGGAACGAGCATTGCTAGGACGCCTGCCATACATTAGACTGTGCCAACGCGCCCAAACAATGAACCAGTTAAATGACGCAGTTGATACACGTCACTCACTATTGTAAATAAGGAGCCCATCTTGAAAAATAACATTCATATGGGTAATTGGTAAAATTATAAGTAATTAAAAAGATTATAATGGGATCCTAAAATAGATTAGATTTCAATAATCTAATATCTATCTATGCACATAGAAACGAACTTTTTCATTACAACCTTGGGATGAGTTCAAGGTGAGTGTACGAGTTTGAATTCTATAATTTCGAAGAATTACTATCTAAATTTAAATTCGTAAATAAACGAAGATTATTTTAGTTTAGTATTTCTTTGTTTATGGCCTTTAAGTTGAAATCAGTTCAGCGATAAGTACATACAATAACCACAACATACTTTGTTGTGCGATAGAAAGAAAATGGATGAGTATGTAAGCTATTCTATAGGTATATCCCATATATCTATGGATCGAGATCGACCTCATTCTTTATCGGAAAAAAGTTACGCATGCTTAGGGTTGCCAGGTCGAAAAACCAAAAAGCCGGACAGACCAGTATGTTTGGCCGGACATTTGGGTAAAAAAGCCGGACACCCTACATTATTTAGGATTTTGTGTCTCAGAAGGTGTATTAATAGGTACGAAATTTATTGCCGCTGAATACGAAAACTGACAACGCAACGTGCGCTAACAATCGAAGAATGATAACTTTTGATAGACAGAGAGTATTTGCCGGCGCGACTGACAGTCGATTCAGAAAACCTGCCGGCCGCCCCCGGCACTTGCTCGTTTGCTAAATGAAAAAAATAGCTAATCGAATTGCCAGCGAGCACTTCTTACATGTAACTTATTTAGATATTTTCAAAAATTTGTGAAGTATGCAAGTCCCATAATAGAAAGAATAAAATCAGGTCAAGTATAGAATGGATGCGCGAGCGGAGCAAGCGCGAAATTTTTTGTTATATTTAGCACGAAACTCACGTAAGTTGCCTATTACTTCATGAAAATTTAAACTCTACCGAGAATTTGTGACCATTGCTAAAGCATGAGATGGGTTACAATCGGATAGACATCTAAACATTTATCATCATATTTAATTTAACAACATTGGCAAAGTCTTCATGTAACTTGTAAGCGAGAAGCCATATCGCATAGTTCAATTGAATCACATTTAACGGCAGCGTGAGCGCAAAATGTAATTAAAAAGCAGTATTCTTCTTTACGAAAATCTTAACATTGCTATAATTTTAGACTTTAGTTAAAGTTACTAGAAACCTGTTTGTCCAGGGTGTTGAGACATTGTGATGAGCGAGAACGAAGTTCGCAAGGTTATGGAAATATTTCCTCCAATAGTAAATCTTAATTTAACGCATTCATTAAATGACTGGATGAAGTCTAATCGCCGTTGGTGGAAATGTTTCAATAACTTAACGAACTTCGCTGTCGCTAGTATTATATTGCCTAAGCGGGCCTAAGCCCCTAACCCCTTGATGAAAAGCCTACCAAAAGCCGGACAGGCCGGACAGGGTCCAATTTGGCCGGACACGCACTCAAAAAGCCTGACTCTGTCCGACTTTATCCGGACGCCTGGCAACCCTACGCATGCTAGTTAAGAGTTAATCGCTCTGGTAAACCAATCTTACAACAATCAATACAGAGTAAACTGCATTAAAAACATAAATTCTTGATTGGCACTGTTTAATTCCGAGCATAAATAAAAATGTCGCTTGCAAACGAAATTGAAACGTTCCCGGAGTGGAATGAACACCGAAAAAGGTCCCTAGCGGAGGATTAATTGTTAATTGGATCACATCACGTACATTTTATAATTAAACCAAATTTCCACCGTTTTACCTTTTAACATATCTACAAACAGTGATTGAATAAAAAAATAAGTATGCTCTTTCTCTCTCTTCTTTAATTCTCTTAATTTTAAAAAGTCTTTTTTCATAAAGTTGTTCTATTTCTACACATATTAAGTTGTGTAATACCCTCAGAAATTTCAGAGGAGCACATGAGGCCATTCGGTGCATTTAACATTTCTCGAGCTCAGAGAGAAAGTGTCGCTTGGGATCCCGAGGGTCATCTTGCGAAAGATGCTGCCTCGCCATCTGGGGCTCAGTCTGTCTTTATTTTACATGCATTTATTTCACGTTTTATTTTAGTAACTACTTGCAGACCTAGGCAACGCGCTGCGGTTTTAAAAACGTAACTTTGCTAAAAATATAGCTACATGTTGTGAACTTTTATAGTACTAAATGTAAGACTTGAAACTATTATAGTCATACCATTAAAAATATTGCACAATATCAAGAAAAAATTCGAAAAACCTACTTTTATGAATGACCCTGCTGTTATTAGACGCGGAATGGAACTAAGGAGCTTCATTACCAAAGGCCGAGAATGTATAGTGACGCGATTTAAAATAAACCTACTACGGACACACCTACCTACATAACTTGTAGGATCAAACAAAATCAACCTTTCAGAGGGTCAAAGAATGCAAATATAAAAATACACTTTGGGTATGCGACCTGCGTCACCTGCGTGCGGTCGATAAATATCAAACAGTCGCTATATTATGTTAATATTTTATTATACCTAAATTAAAACAAAACAAATAGGTAAAGTGGCGGCCGTACACGCAATAAGCCTTGTGTAGCATGTTGTTCCTCATTAGTTTGTGGCTATCGATCTACTATTTATTAAATTCATATACACTGTAACACAGCCAAATTTTTTCACTAATATAACTTCCTCTAATTAACTAATAACTACTAACAAGCACTTTAGGAAGATGTCTTCTGGTCAATTCAATTTGAATACCACTTTTTACGAAGATGATTTTTTTATTAAGCCTCTTCCTTGGTGATAGTTGTCAGATCATATTGTGAATCTATAACACTAAAAATTTAACTTTCTCATGTCTTAAGATCTTCTATCTATCCAGTAAGACGTCCTACCAACACATATACGTACAACGAACGGACCTAATCTTGGGCGATGTGAGTCGAGGTACTAGGTTAATTGCTCTATCCCACTCGCAATTTCTTGCCATCTAATTCGTTATCTTACCTTGCCATTTAACCCAGAATCTTGCGTTATATTAACAATATTTATTGCTGTTATTTAATCAGTTAGTACAGTCAACCATTTTGGTTATCGATGATCAATTTTAGAGCCCCATGAGACAACTGAAAAATGTTGAATTATGATGACGTAAACACGTGTTGCGTCTATTGTGCGTGCTGTATGCGCAATGCCTTTCCATTATACCGTGGTAAAAATATTTGGTATAATAACGAATATACGTAACGTGAGTACCTTGAGCAGAGTTGTACCTGAAATTCTGTTTTACATATGACGACAGTACCTACAAAGACGCGTAGTCTAGAAGCCCACTACGTCTACCCAAATAGTTGTTGTAAGAGTAGAACAATATCCCGCCCAACATTCAATAGTGCGCAACTAGATAACTCGATCGGTACCTCTAAATACAAACTTGCAATAGTTTGTCAAAATTGATAGACCAACTTTCCTTGCTAATAACTTATCTCTTTTACGAACAGATAAGCTGAGCGGGTGGGTAATGTTTACTTAACCTATCAAATATCCGATATACATAATATCCATATAAGGGATGCGAGCAGATTTACTGCTACACGTTTATAAATAAGTAAATGGATATTTCGAGAATATTTTACCCTTTGGTGGTTAATTTAGTAAATTATTTTTGGGTATGCTACGCATAATTTTGCTTCAGAGATTTTGCATTACTTTCATCGTACGGTTATAAAGGTTTTTGAGTAGGCCGATTCGATTATTAATAACTAAGCGATGTATTCGCATTCCCTTGCTATTCAGAAATTAATAAGAATGTAAAACAGAGATGCTAAAACGTTTTAAAGATAAATTTTGTACCTTCTCTTAAAAACGTAATTGTTAAGTTGCCTGTTGTAGTAATTTTTTGCTAAGCATAGGTATGTGTCAAAACATGTTTCGTTGACAAAAATTACATAACAATTTAGGTGTATTATTTACCTACTGCGACAAGTAGATTTCGGTTCAAATTGAAATAATATAATAACCTCATCTAATTATACATATATAGGTAAATACTTATCTAACCTGTTTTCAAGCTTATTTATCTTTAACGTTTAGGATTAGTCCTGATATTTCGGCTTTTGAACTAACTTAGAACAAAATCGAAATCTGGTTAAGTAGGCAATAAAAAAATATTACGAGGTCGAAGGCAAGAAATTAGTGTAATAGGCCGTCCTATAAAAGCTTGGGTCAGAGGGGAATGGTCAGTGAGTACGCTGTAACAAGTCTGAAATAACTTGTACAAATTGACAATAGTGATTAAACGTCGTTCTGTTATCTACAGACCTCGACACTAGTACTATCTTAGTTTTAAATAACAATTAAATAACAGCTAGGGCGTATCGTTGACCTTGTGTCGGTTGCTGGCTGCAGGGCCTTGTGTCAAGGAGACTCCTACTTAGCAGTTTCCCCTGCTAAGTACTCGGCTGAAGCGCCAGCCAGTTTCATTTGAACCAAGTTAATGATAGTATTATTAAAATTTTCAACTTGAAGCGTTGTCCTTTGTAAAACTTTTGCAGTTAGTAGCTTAGTGGAAAACAGAAGACCTTTAGTGTTTTGATGTGCCGTAAAAGTTAAAGGTGCCATTACTGTATCGATTATTTCTATTTGGAGACTGGTCGTAACTTCTAATGTATTAAGTTGCTACCTATTACCATAATTTAAACGTGTAACTTGCTGTATCGAAACTTCTAGGTAATAAATAACATAGACATAGATACATAGAATATATTACACATCCCACATACTTAAAAGTTAGTTTAGCAATAAAATTGACATTGACGCTTATCACAGCAGCAATATATTGCATGGATGTACCAATTCTAATTTCTAAACAAATTGAGTCCAAAAGATAACAATGCCAATGTTTATATTGGTATTGGTGGCAACTGCAGTGCTACTAACACAAACACACATTATTATGATCTGTGTTTATTTTGCGTTCGACTTGCGATTTAGCGACATGCAATATGATATAAGAGGCATTGGATAATGGTACGTGAAGATTACATAAGCGCTGGTTCGTTCTGCGTGTCAAGGATGCATCGACTCAGGCATATTTTAATGAAGCTATTGTGCCAGGGTCACCTGTATGCCAAACGTAATGTCTTCAACTAGTCATTTACATATGAATTAATTATCAACATTTGTAGCTACTTCAACATGTTCTGAAGTTTGACCCTTTGACCAGCTTGATATGACAAGAGTTTAAATTTAGGACAGGTTGAAGATTTCAGAATTGCTGGATTGCTCTAGACAAGTCAGGGTTCTAGAAAATCAGCAACTATGCGTCAATTAATTGTAACGCGGTCCAAAATATATCCGACGAACACTAATAGCTGCCTATTAAAAACAACAGGAAATTAATAACAAATTATAATTGAATGTTGGAAAATCCATGAACACGTGTCGGTAGTTTAATATTTATTTGCGCTGTGTCGGTAAATGCCGATATGTCGAGCTACGTGAGTGCATTTCTATGCGACGAGAAATAAACTAGTACGGAAGGACCGATCGTCGTATTCGCCCAATTTTAAATATCAATTGAAAAGTAGTTTTCAAGATAAAATAACATTGTTTTTTTCTAGGCGCCATATTGGGTCTGTTCAATTTTGGTCCAATTAAGAAAGATTACGTTTAGACATAGGGGAATAAGATGCCATAGAGTGCTAATGTCATACTAACTGTTTCGATGCACCATTAGACTTTTCGGTGCCTCACAGTTCCAGTACTTGACACTTAGATTCTATTAGTGTAATGTATAGTAGTGTACATTACTAATGTATTGTAACGTATAGTAATGCAATATAAGTGTCAAGGACTGGAATTTTGAGGCACCGAAAAGTCTAATGGTGCATTGAAACTATTAGTATGATATTAGCACTCTACGTCTACACTTATTCCTTTATGGTTTGGACGACATGGGAAATTGTAATCCAAAACTCCAAAATAATTGTAGGATGAGGTTGTATTGCACATTTCTCTTTAATTATATATGAAATAACGAATTGACTTTAGAATACTTATTTCAAAATCTATGTTAATTTCTATAAAAACATTGTCAGTATGTTATTGAAACTTAACCAATATCTAATACGTATAGGTATTTCCTTATTGCTTTAGATGAATAAATAAAATGTTATATTAACAACTGTTAGCCGCTGTATCAGGATAAATTTATAAGTAGGTACTTACACGCCCCACTTTTGTACCCGGAAAGTGTAACGTGAACACTTGCAAAAACATTTCTGATAGTAATTAGGAACTTGTTACAAATATAATATACATATTTATGTTTTTATAAATTACCTATATTATATTTGAAATCAGTTTTTCTTCATGATTTAATGTAATACAATGCACCAAAATAAACTTTTCATTCGTAACAGTGAAAAAGTTTCGTTAATTTAAATTTTAATATTTACAGTTTAACTCGAATCCCGATTAATCAATAACAAATCATATTTCAGTACTCCACAGAAATAGGTCTTTTTCAGGGCCATTCTATCTCGATATGCCTGCGCTTGGGCTAGCCGAGGGCCTTGACTGCAATGCGCGCGCGCCGTAGCGTGTCAAGGGAGCGCTGCTTTCCCTGCCACGCCTGCGTTAGCCTGCTATACTGAAGGCATGTAATCAACAAAGATCCACACCGCAAGGGTTTCGTTAATCACTTCAGATTTGACAAAGGCTAGTTCAGGATGTTAAAAAAATTGCACATTCAAGGAAAAGACTAATCGAGGGAGGTATTAACTAGGTTAGGTTACAGAATGTTGATACAGCATTGTATACAATAGCCTATAAACAGGCCGAAGGCTAAAGCAATTTCAGCACGACCTTCGCGGCAGGAGTTGTGTGGGCCTTAAATATGTCATGCGAATTATCTATACATTTCCTATAATGCTTATTGTTAAAATGCAGTGTCATTAACACAAATTGCAGGTTGGGCAGAGCAACATGCCGTTGATTAATCAATTTGGTAGTGTTCACTAAACTGGGTAACCATTTTAAAAAGGTTTTCTAAATCAGGATTCGTGTAAATTGTAAGACCCAAATTGGAAGTAAGAACCTAAAGCACAAAGAAGTGTAGCGCGAAGACAAAGTCGAGCAATCTTCTAAGTGGTCTGAGAGAGTCGGCGCGAACAAAGCCACCCCTCTTGTGTCACCCACCCGGCCACCACAGATAAGCACGCCCGCCCGCCTCTAAATGCCTTCACCGTCAACGGCATCAGAACCGAATAGGAAACTTAGCAATCTTCCTCGGGAAACATTCTCTAATGTATATCTAATGAGGAAGGAATAACTTAATGTCGAATTCGAAATTTATCCATGCACAACGAAATGAAGTAATTTCGACACCCTACGAAGTCGAGATACCTATCTAGCACAGCGCAGTGTTGATCCATCTTACGTGTCACCTAAAATATTTATGTGCGTGAAAAAAATACAAATGAGAAATACGGAAACGCGAAGAAAATGCGAGCCCCTTTAAATAAAGCTTCACGTGGCAATTTTTGAAGTTACAAGGACCCGCAATTTCAGAGAATGTAACATTAATAATAAATGTTAAGAGTGATGTATACGTTAACGCATATAATGAGGAACAACTGCTATTGGTGAACTAAAAACATAATAAAATAGTGAAGATGGCTACAGTATAAAGGTCAGTGCACAATCATATCACCCTAACGTGACTTGTCGTCCGAATACGAAGTCGGCGAAGGGTGCGTCGATCCTGAATAATTCATGCCTTCATACCTCAGACAGCTTTTCTGGCGCCAAGGAAAGTAACCTCCTAGTTGACGATACGAATTATGTATTTCGCCACACGCTAAATAGACTTGAATACTAATTGCGCATAATCTTCTTGTCGTCTCGTCAGTGCACGGTTTTCATATGTTTATCTGGAGTGTATGTATGTACTCGTACCTAACAATTTACAGCTAATTATTAGTCAAGTAAGTTAGTGGAAACGTGGTATCTGCTTTGACGCAATAAGGGGTTTTAGAAAAATACCCATTACTGAGATTTTGGTTAAAATACGTTTGTCTATAAATATTAATTCGGCGTATAAGCTAAGCGTGTACCGGATTACGCAGATACTTTAAAAACTTCGACTCCAGTTGATGAAAGCAATTATTTCCAATTGAAAAGACAAAAGACGAGATTATTCAAATTTTGCAGATTTACAGCTGGATTGAATAGTAAGTAGGGTAAAGTGTGTAAACAAACTAAGATCTTTCTTGCTGAATTATAGGTAGGTATATAATATGGATGGATTCCAGTTATTTTAGAGTAGTATTGTACCTACCAGTTCTAATATATTCGACGATGAGCAATTATCTCGGCTCCAAGGATAAAAAATTCAGAACCGAGTAGTTTCTAGTATCGTTTTTCAAAACCAATATAGGGATAATATTTTTTGTTAGTTAACAAATGCAACATTACTCATAAAACTATGCAATTCGCTATGGCTGTGGTAGTTTAAATAATGCAATTATAAGAATAGCAGACATGCTTAGGGTAAAAACATTGAGCTCGATAGGAAATGTCGTCATTTGCTAAGCAAATCGTATCAGCGGTGCGTGACCCATGTCGTTGAGCACTCTGCAAGCACTTCCGCATGTCGCTTCTTCTAAGAAAATCTCAAAGCAAACAAATTCAATATAATCTGGTTTAACAAAGCATATTACAATTATATTAAGTTTTTAAAGTTCTATTACAGAAATTCATGAACAATCGCATAATGTAGATAGAAAAGGATTATTAGATATACATATTATTATTATAGGTTATATAGAATTCTAAAAATACACAATTACACTGCTGCCAAATCGAAATTTCAAAAAACACATTGAAATCGAAAGGCGAAGAGAACCGCAGACATCCGCTAGTACACCATTAAATCAGTAAGAGTAGAAAAAGGCTTATGGCTTGTTTTATTTCTTTTTTTGGTAGGATCACAATGCACCGCCCGGCGCAAACCGGTACAGGGTCGGTTACTTGCGCAGACGCCTTGTGCGTCTCTACCAATGTTCCATGAACAATAAGTCTTGAGACATTGGATATTTAACAGTAGGTAGGGCCTCTTAGTTAATATTTGAAAATTTTGCAGACGACATTGTAGTTAAAAAGACTTTCAGAGAATATTTATTTAAGTATTTTAAAGCGTAGCCCCTGGAAAACTTTTTGGAAAAGATAATTGGTTAACTGGTCTATGAATAAAAAAATATTAGGATGTAATTTTTAAAAGGTTTAGTATAAGGTTCACTTTACGCTTTTATGGTACGATTTGGCTCAATGGCGTACAACAAGATAAGTTAGTACAGTTGCCTTGTTTTTATTTTTAAAAAGATAGCCGAGTGCGGTGAACCCAATAAAGTCTTTGCACTGCAGAAGGATGCATTTTCTTTTAGTGCAATAAATTCATATTTAGCGTCCGTGGTAGATAATACTTTAAAAGAATTTTATGAAATACGTGATAATATCTGTAATGCAGGGGATTACCAAAACTAATATGTTTTAAAGGGTTAAACAAAACACATTATTTCGCTTTAGTTTTTGTATAGTACGAACGAGATATTAGCAGGATAGGGGCGAAAAGATGTATGAACTTAGTGGAGTATGATCACATGGGGCTGGGGTCGTTGACCCCCCGCCCCAGTGTGGGGCACAGATACAGGACGTGAGTCACCCGTGGGGTTACCAGCTGCTGTCGACAAAAACTACCCTTACCAGCCTATACACGCGCTGCATGCGCTGCTCTTTATTCTAATTAAGGGAAAGTATTTTGTTCTCTATTTTGTGTTAGAAATATTAACAGCGTTAATATTTTATACGTATGCAAATGTTCTATGGATATTCGGCGCAAATCTTTTTCGGCAATGAATTGTTCAAAGAGTACATTAGTATAAAAAAAATGCCCAAATCAGAGAGAAATGTTTACCTTATACAATGTGGGCGATTCCGGCAGTCACACACTTAAACCTAAATTTACGTAAAAATATCTAAATATAAAATGAGTATAAATTTAGTAAATTTAAAGTCACTGTACGCGTAAATTCATGTATTTTGATCAAATTGGATAAAAACCACGCCTAAGATATTCTACTTTAAAAAAGGAACATCATGACATCATTTAAATCACGATAAAACCTATCAATTCTGCTTAAAACAATAAAATTGTTGTTTGAATTTTTAATCTTAGTCGCTAAAGCTATTCTAACCGCACACTTTATCCTAAACCTAAAAAGCTAACACTTGTAAATTTAATAATCTGTGTTGCCAGTATATACCGTCGAAAAAAGAAAAGAGTGAACGAAAGAGCAAAAAATGAATGATAAAAGAAAAAAATATATACTTTTTTTTTCATCCCGAAAGAAAGGCAAAGAAATCTATGGGCCATGCGTCCATGTCCATGTCTTTAGTAAAAAAAAAATCAGATTATGAGTGATAGTAATGAACGGAAACTTTGTAGAAAACATTGGTAACGGGTCTAATGTTCTTAAAACATCAAAATGAAACAAAATAAAACTGGCACAGAAGGAGTTCTTGTAGGAGTGGATAATCACTGGATAATTTTGTCGTCTTTTTTACCATTCTGGTGCTTCTCTAACAACGGTTATTATAATAACCTTACGTTTTAACAACATATCATGTTCGCTGAAGCGCTGACGACTCCAAAAAGACACCTATATTTTTAAGTATAATTTAAACGCCAAGTTTTAGATGCCTCATACTCATAAACTTAAGTAATTTTACGCTTCTAATGTCAAAAACTTGACCACCAGAATAGCCTTTTACGCATAAACCTAAAGTGAATTGAAAAAAAAAAGTTGAAACGTCAATTTAAATTAAATTTAGTTGCCACCTGTCAGAAAAGTGACCGCTACAATAGCTTTTGACATGCTTAAACCTAAATTTTTAGGTTTAATTACGTTTAGGAATAAGTTGTGACTGCCGGAATCGACGTTAATCATTACGTATGTTAATACGGACGTGCCGTATGATGTGAACATAAGGAGTTTGGAAGTTTATGTACGTGTAATGAACGGTAAGCAAAAGATGTCAAGAAATGGCTTTATGTGAAACATATATGCAATTTTGTATGTGCCGATGTGCAAGCGTACACGTAACACCGATTTTGATGTAGGGAGTGAAAGCGGTAACATATGCCGACCTCATTCGCTACATGTAGTGTGGATCTCGTCGCCATATGGTACACAAGACAGCTGATCAAACTCGAAACTACGTAACAAGCATATCGAGGAAAGTGGGCTACGTCTAAATTTTTATGTCTGTCTCATTTAAGGCGAATACGAGTGGGAGATGCGAATGCGAGACGGCCGACCTTCACCTAGGGATGGCTGGGCATCGATCTCAGTGGTCCACGATCTCTCACGACTAGTATATTTATAGACTCCCGCGACGGTGCTGATTAACTCACTCTAAGAACCAGTACAATACTCCTAGAACTTGGGCTCTATTTGCACACACATGTGCATCGTATAATGTAAATAAATTATGGAGTATGTATAGTTGCGTGACTCACATCGTTAACTACCAAACTTTGAAGGCGGAAACACGCTCAACAATGACGTAATAAGTATTGTAGTCGTTCATTATAACAAGATCGACGTGAGAACATGATTCAAGGAGAAGGCAGGCATTAGAGTTGTAGACATGTCCGCTGGTTTCCCATGAAAATGAATTGTTGTCTTGTCAGGAGAGGGTGCGGCGACGTCAATAACCTCGGTGGTACGGATCGCGGAGGTTGCAATAAATACGACATCGACGGCGCTGGCCTGGTCAAGAGCCTTTCAAGGCCGGGAGGCGAGGCGGGGAGTATGCCTGCGCCCCACATCTGAGCCCCGACAGAACCACTCTTGCTTCGGCGCCCGCATTCCACCATACACAAGTTGTTCTCGCAAACAACATTGTGTTTATGGAGACGGTCGGTATTGCAATCGCTCGGAATGGGACATTAATGCCTCCAACACAATGGACGTTATTATTACAGACGTGCAAACTGTCTTATTACAAATACCGAATATTCCAGCAACGTCTCGTCTATTAAGTCTTAACAGCAACTGATAAAGATTGCTGAAGGCCTAAATTTGGCGAGGGCTTAAGAGAAAATCGTGACCGCCAATTTCGACGAGATTACGTGTACTGTGGCCGCTAGTTTCGTAACATAAACTTAGTCTGTCAAGGTCGCAACACTAATGACTTTGTACTTGAAATGTTAACATCAGACAACGCTGAAGTTATTGCAAAGTTACTTCCCGAGAAAAATCATTGTATCGTAATAGTAATATTGTTGCAGTATGACTACTATTTCATTATAGGTTTCAACAGATTTCTGATGAGCAAACAAATAGCACTGCAACAGCAATCCTTTAAGGTTACTCTTATTGGATCGTAAATACACCGAGACACAACACAAACACTAAGAGCATCTGTTCGCTCAGCAGGTAGAGCGCGTTGGAAAGAGACAACCACACGTCAGTCAGAGCGAGGATTCAACAAAGGATCGGTGTACGGTGACAGGAAGCGTGGTGCGGCGTTGCATTGCGAACTCACCGCAGGTCGAGGAAACGGGCACTCTTTGTTCTCCGGTCACAGGACATGTCGTATGTTTGAATATGCACTGGAAAACCACTTCACCAACGAGGCATAGGCACCATGCTCACGACACGCGCGTGCTTCCGCGCACTACGGACACTACCACTGGCGGCGAGAGAACGCGCGCACTGAGCCAGCCACGGTCGCCAGAGCTACCTGCCGTTTTCGCGGCGCGGTGAAGCGGAGGTGCGCATCGCAGCGCACGCGCAGGTACGCGAGGGTGGTGGGGGGTGGCCATGCCAGCCTCCGAGCCCGTCAAAACAATCCTGCCTCCCCGTCATGGCCGCAGGGAACTAGCCCAACCAGCAGACGATCAATTCATCAATGATTATACTTTGGACAAAGTCATGCGTAAATTAGGTCACTTTACTATACTGTATTGTGTCTAACATATTTAGAGATTATAATAATATTGGCGCATTCACTAGAAAGTTTAACCCTTTGAAAAAAATATGTAAATGTAATTCCTTGTGCCGCAGCAACTGGCCTTTGTCTCATTCCTTTTAGTCTTCTGGTTTATAAACGAACCAAAATTTAAGAGAAACTTGGACCTTAGTTATGTATTCGTCCTAATTTACATGTATATTGTTTGTTCAAACATGAGTCATTTTGTAAAAGCATCGCCTACTTTCACCAGAGCTCGTGCCTTAACAATTAAACGTGTAAATGTTAGGACTTCATAATTGCGTATATGATCAATATGTATTAATTGGTGGATAAACAGATATTTCCTATTTCACGGTACTATATTTACTAAATTGCAGTACAGCAACGGCAGTTTACCAAATATGAGGGGAAACAAACGAACATGTAAAAAAGAAGTTCTAAACAGTGGGGAGTATGCAAATAGCTTTTAACTTGTCTGGACAAAAGAACAGTTCACAACTCGCATTAGCGCTGGGAAGAAGTGCTATATCCCACTGGATACATTTTAACGACTATTATAAAAATACCTTTTGAAAGTAAAGAAAGCGTCGGATATTTTCGTGATGCTTCATTCATGCGGAAGATGAGGTCGTGTCTTGACTTTCTGACGTATTACAATTAGTATATTTAGTATCGCCTTTGAAGATGAGAGGTAGTTGACTTTCTCGTGTCACTCCGTTCATCACCTGTCTGAACAATTCTAGTCCACTCAAAGTCTCGAGTAGCCATTTCAGCGAATATAGAAATAGCGAAGCCAACGCCCGAGCCGATTGTTTCTCATGAATTGGCATTTTTCTGTAGTTATTATGATAGACGACAATGACCTGTATATTGGACTTGGACACAATGATTGTAATCGAAACTATATTGTGTTTATAATTAAATTGCCCATTGGAAATAATTTGTACTTAAACTATAGATAGGGTTTAAATGATACCAAACTTTTTATTTTTGACGTGAAACGTCTTTAAAATCGCGCCGACACATACGGGTACCAGGTTTAAAAACTGGACCGTAACGAAATGGTCTATATCATCGTACCTTAATAATTAAAAAACTATTAGTCTTAGAAACAAAAATGTGGTGTAAATATTTCACTTATATAGTCAGCTCGCTGTTATGACATTGAGTTCGTGTCGGGGTCAAGCGGGGCGGCGGGGGAGGGATACTGCGATAACTGTGCGAAACCGGCGCTCACGCTTGTTTCTATTCAGTGTAACTCGTGACTCCGACTTTATAGCGTGGTGATTCTTTCGTGTGTTTGTCAAGTTTATTTGAACCGATTGATTTATACAAAAATAAGTGTAATTTGGACAGTATTTATATCTATACTAATATTATAAAGCTGAAGAGTTTGTTTGTTTGTTTGTTTGAACGCGCTAATCTCAGGAACTACTGGTCTGATTTGAAAAATTCTTTCAGTGTTAGATAGCCCATTTACCAAGGAAGGCTACAGTCTATACAACAACCTACCCGGCTTCGCACGGGTACAACGCCCCCTCACGCGGACGAAGTCGTGGGCGGCTGCTATTTAAAATAACCAGAAAGTGACAATAAATATATAAACATTTGCTATGTATTTTATGTTTCTATTACGTACCTGTTCTTTTTTTTATTAAAATACTTAAAACAGCGTCCATCTTGTTTTCATTTCAATATTTTACTTTAAAAGCGATTCGCTAACATAGACGTTTCACGTTAAAACCAACGGCCGTGTGCCCCGACACAGCCCCACCCGCTTTTTTTTCTTCTCATGTATGAAATAATGACTTCATCAATAGAAGGAAACGCTCAATTAATATAATATAATAATAATATGTCTTTATTTTCTCACCACAATGTTGCATCTTAAATTACATAGCAATATTACATTGTTATTTTCTACAAGTTAGCAAACTGCGGAGAGACTGGAGCCTAAGCTAGGCTTAAAGCCTGTATTTCAGGTCACCAGGTCTCAGCTCTTTTAGATACAAATAACAATAACAATTTGTCTATGTGTCATCTTGTCTTTTTTTATCCATCGTTTGTGCTCTACTAGTTATAAATGTTTTTTAAAATGACTTATTCGTCTTAGCCAAATTATATTTGCTGCTCCAGTGCCGTTGTTCTCAGTGTCATTTAGTTTATTGTGTTCAAGTTAGGATCTGAGCGGACAAGAAGGAAACATTTCTCTTTTAAAAGTAGAAAATCTCAACGATTCATTACAGAAACGGGACTATAGAATTATATGTATTAGCTTTGTCTTCTGACGCTTTGTAGGTGTCCCATTTAGGGGATATAAAACTAAATTACATCAACAAATGAGATTTCGCCCATTTTGTAAGAAAATATTACATAATTATCGTCTATTCAGTTTATTAATAAGAATTCTCCGAATTACGTATAAGTAATCCAAATAATAAACTAGGTTATTTTGATAAAGAGGTCAGTGTAACCGTTGACGTTGATAAGGTGGATGATTACGAAATTTCCTGTGGGAAATTGTAGATTTCTGGTGATTTGACGGCATTGCGAATTGCTGTTGACGAGTTCAAAGAGATTACTGAAATCAACATTGACATTCGTGATATACTATTACAGTCTCAGGCACCGCCTACAATATTAAAGGTGTGTGTTTTGTGTTGTGTGTGAGTACCACGAGGTAAACAAATTGTAGGTCAAACAAATATTTACAATAGGCGGGAATGAATCGGGTGATTATCTGGTTTAGAAGGTAAACATTATTGTAAATAGATAGTAGGATCTTTTTGATTGAAGTTTGATTGGTTTTAGAAAGTTGACATACGTGTAATCTTCTATAATATAAAAATGAATCGCTGAATGTGTTGCTAAGCGCAAATCTCGAGAATAGCTGAACCTATTTCTCTAATTCGTTTTTAGAAATACTTCCTTGAAATACGAGGATAGTGCTTATGAAGAAAAATAAAAAAAATGCTTGAAAAGTCTAAAAATAACACTTTTCTATAGCAGCCGCCCACGACTTTGCCCACGTAAAAGGTCATTACACCCGTGCAAAGCCGGGGTGGATCCCTAGTGCTTTATAAAAATGTATTTTCATATTACAAGTCTAATCCATGGATTCTTTTTACAGTTTAATCGAGATTCATGGCCAGCCCTTTCCCTGATCTCTAAGCTGCGTCTACTATAGCCTCTCCCTGATAATTGTAACGCGTCTACTGCCATGATTGGTGCAACCTGCCAGGTTCAGGAAGATAAAAGGTACTAGGTATCAACACTAGATAGAATGTATTAGGATAGCAGCATGTACTGGTCCGTAATAAAAAAGCTAAATGCACGCGAGACCGCCATTAGGAAATGGGCGCCGCCACAGCGCCGACGATAACGATTTCAGCACGCCGCCACTCTGAATAGGGAAAATTGCGCTTTTCAGCGAAATGAAAGCTTGCTACCGTAGCAGGATTCATACTAAATAAAAAAACCATATAAATTTTCGGCTCGCTCGCTTCTCCCCATTTTTTATAATACCTACATCGAGGTTTACCGGAAGTGTGGATGTTTAATTAAATTTTAGAAGAAAAACATTGTACTAATCAACGTAAACTGCGTATTTTTGAGTAAACTACCTGTCCATTATTTGAATATGCTGTCATTTGTTTCTCTCCTTTTTATCTCAATTTATTTAGTTTCTTAGAATTTGTTTAATTGCACATGTTACCCTGTTGTTAACAATTTCTCTTTACTTGCTTTGCTTGCTGGAAGAGATCTCTGGTAGAGATAAGCTTGCCATTGTACATGCATCTCTTTTATGTTGTATGCTATATTTCTTTTTGTGTACGTGCAATAAAGAATAAGAATAAAATTCAGAGCTGCAAATACCAAATAGAGATCTTAAATACTTGGATATACCTATAAGGGTCAGAAGGAAAGTTTTATGGTAGGTACCTAAGTATAATAAATGTTTGGTCATAAGTTTTGCTAGAGGATTGCTAATGCTACCTTAATGGAATTTTCAAGCACTCTTTGCATTTGAAATGATGTTATTCCTATTTGAATCTAAAACATATTAATAAAGGATTCATGCTATTCATCATATCTCTGCGATTATCCCATTATTTATCGGGTCGGTGTAATATTGGTTTCTTTTTCGAAACTCACATTACCAAGGATTTGGCGTTTGTTTTAAGACCGGCTGCCTGCCTGACGCCAACCCTCCTCGGATATAGCTAAGTGAGCACTTCAGAATATTAAAATTGTAATTATGAACAGATATTTTATGTTTAATGAGACAAAATGCAAATTTTATATCCCGTGAAAAGTATTTAATCATAATTTTTTTAAAACGAAAAACCGACTTCCTCCCAAAATTCGAGCTTAGTAAAGTAAAATTTTACTAAAGGGCAAATATATATTGCGTTAAGCCGTGTACGAAGTTTAGGAGGCATAAATATTGTCAGATTTATATGCCAGCAAATGATTAAATACAACAGCCACATGACAAAAGAGAAAAAGGACTAGGCTTCGAAACTTTACGTCTGACAATATGATGATAATGATGACCTCCGACCGATTTCGGTCATGGCGACCACTTCTACTCCTAGATATTACTAAGTTGGCGTTCATGCGCTCGGAGATGGCTTACATTTACATAGCCAATCTTCGCCCTGAACGCCCGCGCACACAGAGGACAGGTTAGTGCCCAGTCTTTAGTTCATCACGTTTAGCGTCAAGGTCAGCTTGACGCTGCTCCTCGAACTCGTGTACTTGCTTTATTACCGTCCTGCGCCACTCTGGTCGTTGTGCTGCCAAAACTTCCCATTTAGATGGATCTATATTGCATCTCTTCATATCTCTTTTCGGATCATCTTTGTATCTGAGGAGTTGCCCGCCGCGTTTCCGCTTGCCTTCCTCCAGTTCAGAAAAGAAGATGCGCTTAGCCAATCTCTCCTCCGCCATACGAGACACATGACCGCACCACCGAAGCTTTAAATAGGCGCATTAAATAGGCCTCAATGCCACTTACATTGGCTCTTCGCAATACTTCGGTATTACGCACTCGGTCGGACCATCTGATTCTCATGATGGATCGGAGGCACTTGAGGTGGAATCGATCCAGAGTGCGTATGTGGCGACGGTACATGCACCATGCCTCGGAGGAATATAAGAGATTTGGCAGCACAACAGCCATGTACACTCTTATTTAAGCAACATATAATTACACTTCTTCTTCCTGCCCTGTTCCCAATCATTTGGGGTCGGTGCAATATGTAGGTACTCTTCTTTCATTCATCCCTATTATCCGTCATCTCGTTATTCTCATGTCTACCTCTTCCTCTATAACCATCTTACTTCGCACACTTAATGCAACATATAATTTCACGACTTAACACAATTATCTTCATCTTCATAAGTCTATTGCAGTCCACTACTGGACGTAGGCCTCCCCCTGCCATAGGGGGATTTTGTTACTAAAAAGTTCCACTATCTGTTTTTCGGCGGCTCCATCATCAGACCATCGTTTCCTTTATATTATATTCTCTATATAAATCTAAAAACGGACTACTCGTGCCTTTTATATTTGAGGATATCCCTAGATTCCTTAGAGATTCCATCATCAGATGTTATGTTTTATATGTAGGTGTAGGTATCAAAACGCTCAGTAAAAGTATAAAAACAGACTACATGTGCCTACAATATTCGAGGATTGCCCTCGATTTCTCCAAGATTCCATCATCAGATCCTGAAGTGGTGAATATGGGACCAACCTGGAAGTATACCATGACCAACTCTAAAAAAAAATTGAAATCGGTTCATAAATGACGGAGTTCTGAGGTAACACACAAAAAAAAAACATACAGACGAATTGATAACATCTCTTTTTGAAGTCGGTTAAAAAAAGCATTTGTATTGAAAGTTAAGCGAGCACAATACTTAGTCGACTCTATTTGTCTTCCAGAGTAATTTAAAAAATAACGATAACGGACGACGAACGAACTAAGTTTCCGCAAATGCAAGTCCGAGGAAGTTTGTCAAGAAAACAGCAAGTCATTCCCGGTCGGACTTCTTAGTTAATATGCCCGATTTACGAGCTAGTTTTGCTTTGATAATAGCCACGTGTACGATTTCAATTTCCTTGTCCGTAAATACAATAACGAGGTAAGAATAAGAAGGTATCCTCATAAATGTGTTAAATGACCCATTTGGCATTTTATAACTATCTGTTAGTATTTTGTCCGTGCTACTCTGAGGTATCCAGCCGAATGTCCCCTTTCAATTCAACTTCCGAATCGATAATGTAGTCTGGACACAGAGTTTTCCAAAGTTTTTGCTCTCATTGGTCAATGGAAGTAGGCCATCTCCATTGTAATGGAAAGAGGAAGAGGAACTGGTGCGTCTGCTCCAACTAAGGCCGCGATGTCGCAAAAAAATCCGTCAAACAAATTCGCACAACGGTGTCGCAATGCTTTTTATAATATACAAGGTTAAGATGAATATGTGAGATGGCACGGTCAAGTTTAGATTACGCATTGCAAATTATGGCCGATAACATCGACGGATGTCCGGCTTCCGTGGTTTTGGAAAACAACTACGTACTTTGAGATCTTGACCTCTGCCAGTCAGTCGACCAAGGCTTTATAATTTTACGAGAACTTCAGCTAAGTATATCGTTAAATTTTGACGGTTTCCCATTCAACTTTATTTTCATTGCTTTTAATTTAACTATGAAGCCATAAAAATATACAACATACCTACATTTTCTTTATTGGAGATTAAACTAAAAATAGTTTATACAAGTCAAAATGGTTTTCGGATTTGGAGCGAAAACTAAAAGTTGGCTTCCTTTCGCATACATGGGGTAGAGATGTGTAAGTTTAGTGTTTCCGGGCAATAATTACGGAAAGTTTAGGTATACGGTGCCCTACTTCTTCAATAAGGTAAACGAGCACTATAACGACCACTTAAAACCGGCACTGCGGATTTATCAAGCACCTACCTACACTTTCGCCAGCACGCACTTACCTACTTCACATCTGTGGTAGGGACACAAGCTATTTCTTAAACCTAATTTAAGTTAGGCAAAAACACTAATAGCACAATTTATCTCAGTATATACATCGAGCCAATCATACTCCAAATGTCTGTAAACTGAGATGGATGTTGAATGCGCCATAAAACGTTGGTTAGGTAGTCGTATGAATTTGACAATGCATTTTGCTCTAATGGCGTTTACTCTCAAAGACGTAAAGATTTGAGTTTCCGTTTTGTGCGGATACCATAAAAAGACATTTTCGATAACGTCGTCCCTCGTATTCAGTGTACTTTTGCTGTTAGTTAGCAATGCCGGCTGCTAACATTCGAAATTCCCAGCTGTCGATAAAGGATTTTGCGGAAAGCCGTCTCTCTAACGAAGGCGTGCTTGTTTAGAGCATTCGCGTTGACACTTCATTTGCTACGAGCAAATTGAATAGCCAGAAACAAGGAAATAACCGATATCAATTTTTACGTTGGTTTTTGTAGAAAATAAATTACAAGATTTGATGACGTTTTAGGCTTTTTCAAATGATAGGTACGTCCTTTTGCTATCCCAGCCAACCCATCTCAAAACTTCTCTACATGATCTTTTTAACTTGCAATAACTAATGTCATAGAGTTCATCGAAGTTTCTCATGCAGAAAGTTTACGCGCCATCTAGCGAGTAAATAATGCAACATGAAAGTAGATGCGAGTATACTCTGGAAATAGTTTCAATATTAACCCTGGAGACTTGCGGCATGCAAATTTAACTAAGTAAAATAAGCAGGAGGGTTATTATATACCTAGCCACAGTTAACTTGAAACAGTAGTTTATTTTCCTACAACGTAGTAGGTACCTACGAAGGGATACCTAATAGTTACTCAAATTCGACGTACCACACTGTTATCGCAGGAT
Organism: Carposina sasakii; assembly: GCA_014607495.2. NCBI lineage: Eukaryota > Metazoa > Arthropoda > Insecta > Lepidoptera > Carposinidae > Carposina > Carposina sasakii. The sequence goes on from CP053164.1 coordinate 5,279,637, forward strand.
TTTACGTAATTAATAAATCAATCTATACATATAATAAAAATATAACGGATCGCTGTCTGTACATGGAAGATATATAAGAAAAAATATTATAGAATACCTTTATCAACGCAATAGTACACAAAACAATGATTTTTGGATTTTTTGTCTGTTTGTCTGCGCGTTTGTGCACGCTAATCTCAGAAACGGCTGAACCGATTTTGATGCAGTTTTCAGGAATATATTGTGACTGGTCCCACTTAACATAGGCTACTTTTTATCCCGGATAGTTTCGATATTTTGTTTTTTTTTCTGTAGTCCACGCGGACGGAGTCGCGGGTGTCCACTAGAACTGAATATAATGACCATCCCGATGCCCCATGTTTTTGAGACCAGGGATTAAATTCATTATCCAGGGATGAAAAATAGCGTAGTTCTCCATAGAGTTTTAAAAATGGAATTACGTCGTACGTTAGGTTAGTGTTGATCTACGAAAACAGGGTTCTGTGTGATATACTAGTTAGATGACAAATTGGCGGTTCTGAGTACATTAAGATAAACTACTAGCCTTACTTTAGTATGTTATTTCGCTACCCTTCGATATAAACTAGTGAACATCACATTCTCTTGCTATGTATATGAACTAATAAATTATTTATCAACAAAAATACAGGTATCAGGGTATAAAATATTCAAGTACCACTCTTGTATTCGTATAGTATATTTTCAGACTTTATTGCATTTTCAGTTTAATCAACAGGCAATTGCAAGTGAGTTTGTAAAGAAGATATCCATACTCATTGAAGTTCCGCAGAATCTAGTATTCCAGAATATAGCAGAATTTGTCGCGTAATTGTGAGACATCTCGATCTCACTAAGTTCATGCTACGGGCGCAGGTAAACTGACCGCGCTACACCTCCTAAGAGTGACAGGTGCGCCAGCAACTCGCGAATCCTAATAATTAAGGTAAATGGGAAACGATTGTTGCGAGCTTCCCCATTACAGTATTGATCGGGCCATTGGACAGTCGGAGGCAAAACTGTAATGAATAAAATGAGGAAGGATGAATCAGCTGATGTAGCCGATACACATTCTTCGAAGTTAAAACCAGCAAGCAAGGCATTCTACGGTGCTCCGGAGCCTGGAGTCCGGACTATGATATGGTGTCTTGGCACCAAACACGTTAAAGCCAGTGTTCAAATATAGAATTGGAGCCAATAGCTACAGATTATAAATTTACTCATTCTATATTAAATTGGTATTAATACTGTCCACGTTCGGTAATAATTTGATTGTGATGAATTAATAATCCAATCTAATATTCATAGCTCATTGGGCCGACACAGTGGAAATGTGTTCAAAATTTTACGAAACGTTTCAATTCATTTTCACTGAACGCAAAATTCGTATTTATAGCCATGTGTGTTATGTTATGCGTAACACAAAACGTAGGTACAAATATTTTCCAATTCGCAACGACCAGCTGTTACTAAATAAGCATGCACAATACCTACTCACGGCACCCTACTCGATACCAAGGCTTTCCACTTTCAGAATACCGCCATGTTTGTTACTTTTGCTACTGCTATTCAACTTTAAACTTCTAATACTAGAACTGCTTGTAGGTACTATTCATAAATAATTAATTATTCTAAAATCTTATAAAACTGGTATATATTATGTTTGAAATGTCTGTATCGAACTTATTTCTACAGGCTGAAGTTTAAATCAAATAATAACTGCTTACATTCTATGTGAAAACAACCAAGAAAGGCTTGCTAAAGGCATTGTAATTTTTATAAACAACGGGGTAAAACAGAATTAACATATTTCGTATAAAAACTGCCCAACATTACACTTTATGCAAACAATAACAAGTAGGTACCAACAAATTAAAACGAGATATATTTAAAAATTATGGAGCGACATATTTGAGTCAATGATATTTTTTTTGCAATCACAAGGTCTTCCAGCGAATGGGAAAGGTAGTCGAGGCATTCAATTCTGAACCGATGACATTTACGAACATATCGAATGAACTGTGCGTGAATAAAAATATGAACGGCGGTATACAATCGGACGGGGTCAAATGTAAGGACATCTGTAAACATCAAGCTATCCAGTCGATCATGTGTAATAGCATCGTAGCATGTAGGGACGGTATGAGCAATTTATGGGTGGGTAGAGGCATAGAGGAATAAGATGTCATAGAGTGCTAATGTCATACTAACTGTTTCGATGCACCAATAGACCTTTCGGTGGCTCACAATTCTAGTCCTTGACACTTAGATTCTATTAGTGTAATGTACTATTTACTAATGTATTGTAACGTATAGTAATGCAATTTAAGTGCCAAGGACTGGAATTGTGAGACACCGAAAAGTCTAATGGTGCATCGAAACTGTTAGTATGACATTAGCACTCTATCTGCCAATTTCTATAACTGATCTTGAGAGATTTTTTGCATATCTCAGATTTAATCTTCAATTGTTTTCATACAAAATTTAAAATTAGGAATAAATAAATCCCAGATTCTGTTTGATCTCTCGTATTGAAATTGGCCGTAAGTCTACATCTTATTCCTCTATGGTAGAGGTCGCGGAGATAACGATTGTCTCGGAACTAGTGTTGTCGCACTAGTTCTAGCTATGATGTATATGTCGTGTCTAATGTTGCTGGCTTTGTCCATTTGTCATTTACGCGTTGACTGACCCGTTTCCCGACCAGTCCGTTATGGCCGAGCCTTTCTCTAGGTCATAACTCTTTCTATACCGACGGGTCAGAGATAATGTATGTGACACTAGGTCCCATACATCATTCTGCACAAGTAACTGTGGGCGTATGCAGAATTGCGTTATCACCATTACTAAATTGTTTAATTTGTTTTTTCCAACCACATTAATGAAGGCACCTTGACCGATGTCTAAAATCAAAACTACGTCCATAAAAGATCAAATAGTTAAGGATAAATCCTTCGCATCTAACCTTCAAAGGTCTACTATGATAAATAATCATGTAGTTACTTTAAGGTCCAATTGAATATCGACCCTAACATAAGGCGATAGAAACGAGTTTAATTAATCGGTATCAATCTGATACGCCCGAAGAAATCTCTGGAGTTCAGAGTACCGTAAGAAAGAAATTACGGGACAAACCACAAGCCTAAGTGGCTAGATCTGTATATAGAGTACCTAACATATTCGCTTGCATTACAATCACACTTGCTGCACATGCATACAGTTACAGTTGAGATCAAACAAAAACAACGTCATATAAACGTACCTAAAACAGGTCGGAACTGCACCGCGCTTATTGATTCCATTATCGGTCGGTCCACAAATTATCACTGCACAAGTAAATATGGTAACGGCATTGAAATACACGAGTCGAAGTAATCACAAGTAGCGTGCACCGAGCCACGGGCCGAAAGCAACTGCGGTGGATGACGATCTATAATAGCACACGGCGCGCGCGCAGGCTTTCGGTCCATTTCCCCCCACGCAACCCGCTCCGTTAGATTTTTGTCGTATCGCTATATAATCAACGTTTCTCATACATACGATATTTTTCCGATGATTGCCTAAGAACTCGTTGAAGGAAATACCGAGATATTGTTTTTATTATAATTGTTATAACGACTTACGCAATGTCCACGTGCAGACGAATTGTATTGATGTTGACATTGTATTAACCTTTAAATTGATTTTCTTATGTGTCATAATGGGCTTCGGAACTGTAAGATGAGATTGATATGATGAATCTCAACTGCATTAATGTAGGTATCAGCAAACATGTAGGCAATCTGTGGCAAATTCAAGATCTCCTTAACTCTACTTTGTTTCTCACACAAATTTCACTCCATCTGCTAAATCTAAAAAAACTTTGTCAAAAATGCCTACGTTTCTTTCCAAAGGTTCTCAGGATAACACTTGCACAAACAAGATAATAGTTTTCACAATATAACTGCACTTATCAGATCATCTTTTGTGAAAAGCGAAATTTTCGTTCATTCTGGTTAACATTCGAGCAAATTAATCAACTAGAAATGAGGTAAATGAGCATTTCTAAAGATGAGATAAATCAAAGCCGATCTTTAAACCAATGCTAGTACAGATGCTGACGAGTTACAAAGTAGATAATGAGAATAACATTGATATCGTATACGGATATGTTGTTTAGGTAGAACCGGATAACCCAGTATATTTGCGTGACTTGCCGTTGTTTAATGTTGAAGTTGTTTGCATTCTGCACTTAATAAATGAATGTGTACCTACACACGTAAAGACGCAAGTACCTAAATCTCTAAGGTTAGGACGAACAAAAAGCAAACAATCACGATGTACTTTATTATGATCATGAATTACAATAACGCACCGCAGTTGCTGTAAACTATAGGAAACAGATTATCGTGTAAATGTTCACATTATAGTAACATGATCAGTAGTAGAGCTTTGCTAGGTATATAACACTTATATTTTCATCAACTATGGTAGATTGATTTTTATCTTCTTCTATATCTATACATATAATAAAATTGTAACGGATCAATGTTTGTGCACCTAATCTCAGAAACGGCTGAACCGATTTCGATGCAGTTTTCAGGAATATATTGTGACAGGTCCCACTTAACATATAGGCATACTTTTTATCACGGGAAAATGTTTTTATCCCGGATAATTTCGACATTTTGTTTTTTCTGCAGTCCACGCGGACGGAGTCGCGGGCGTCCACTAGTTCTTAAATAATTTCGTAAAGAGTCTGATAAGGCGGTAGTATCGGAGCTATTTAAATTATAAGCTTCTTGACTGATATCTGATAGATAACAGAGTAAGTATGCGGAACTTGAGTGAGCTTACGTGATCACATAATATTAATGTCCAATTTAGTTAGACGGGAACTGTTATACCTCGTCTAGTGTCAGCAAAACCTACTCGTTTCAGTTAAGTAGCGATGCACCGTTAGGTCCACGTACAACTTTTTTAATGCATACTCGTACGTGATGTTCCTATTTGGCGAGCCAATGATAAATGTGGTATGGTTATAGTCACCAAGAAATCACCAGTTTATAAGGTAATAAGTTTTGTAGAGCTTTTCTGCAGGGAAATTAATAGGTAATACTCATGTTTGGTTTACGATCTGCTTAAGTATACCTGGCATCAGCAAAGGTACTTGGAAGTATAGTAAAGTTAAGAAAGGAGCTAAAATGTAATACTAACTTCACGTGGTATATACATCATTAATTTGGAAAGCATACGTGATATTCTCCTGTGATGTTTAGATGTTAAAGTTATAGTCACGTCCTGGACGTGTCACCAATTCGATGTTCTTACTTAGAATACGTTACGTACCTACTCATTTATTCACGTACGTAGGCAACACATCGCAGATATCTTTCAGGCGAATTAAAATTTTCGTATGAAGGTCTTCATCCAACCTCGTTCTATATGCGTAGGTGAAGTGCAACAATTAACAGCTTATGATTTTACAGCAAAGGTTTTTTCAAGACTATTAATTAGAATATATTTTTCGTGATAAAATAAACTGGTGTAAAGTAAGATATTTCATTGTCATCATTTTTAAACTTACATGTTTTAGCTGTCAAAGCGGAATGAATCTCCATTTGGGTTGTAACCGTGTTTACCTGAAAAAGAATTATAAATTTATTAGAATGAGAATTATTGGATTATTATTGGACTACCATCGAAGGACCTGAAAACTTGATAAGACATCAAAATAGTAAAGTTAGTATAGAACATTAATAAAAGATATTTAAACGGTGTGAATATCGAACAAAATTCGAAAGGCGACAGTCACGTTTCATGTGGGGCAATATGCGAGCCTTCAGAATTGCGAACGAAAGCAATATCAGCTCTATGAATACGGACGATACGTTTACTAGGATCGACGGACGGGTATTGCAGAGTTTCCAATATTTCTAAATAGGTACGTTTATTCTAGACCATTTTCTTAAGAAACTGGCGCCTACGAGGGTTCTGGGAACTTCAAGAAATACATTTTTGATTAAGTTTAGAATATCTAGTTTACACACCAATAAACAAGTTAAGTTCATTATTTTCATAAATTTTACCTTTTCTTCTGCTGCTCTGGGAGTGCAGAAAAAACGTATAATACTACAGCTGCTTCTCTTCCCGGGCATACACAAGCCAGTAGAGGGACATAGGGTCTTGGTGTTTTGTAGGCGATGAGCTGACCACCTGTCACTACTAACCGAACTTGTACATCTCAACTATACCCTCAAAATTTGGTCAGAAGTGGCACCATGTGGTTCTATCGGCACTTGGTGCTCTGCCTACCCCGTAAGGGATACAGGCGTGATTAGTATGTACTTACCTATGTATGTATGACTTTTGACTACTCCTTTGACAGTCGGGTAGAGAATACAACAGTTTGTACTATCGAGTATTTACTTGGGATATTCACACAAACCAAACGTGTTAGGGACAGTTTGGACACCATGCGATTCCCAGAAAAAGTTTCCGAAAGCGTCACGTAAAAATACTTGCCCCTTTACTAGGAACGTTAAATTGACAAAAATACCGGCTATGACCTTCAGCGAAAAGGTCATTAATCATCTTGTTGCGAAACATACGTGTCCATAACAAAACATGTTCACGTAAGGAGGTCAAGTTCTCGTTTCGAAGCCGCGTTACGGACAAACAGGTAAATTCCGAGTCGGCTCATTGGCGACAAGACGCTCTCAAAGTCATGTTGCGAAATATGTGCACTGGCCGTACATAAGATAGGCGCGATGCGGTAACTGACAATGGACAACTGGCAACAGCCTTGCCGCTGACTGTTGCTGGGTGGTAAAGCTAAGCCCGTCATAAAGCCATTCCAAATAACACTATCATCACGATGAGTGCATAGACATGTAGGCATCACTTCAAAATTCTAGGAGTTACTATAGTTACAAACTCTACTAGTTCAGAGGTGATGGGATAAAAATATAAAGTCCTAAAATTGTATAAGTAGATATATAAGCATGTATATAAGCTAGCTAGTTTATATGACAGAATATGCTGATAATCCTATATTAGAAGACTACAAATAGCACGAAACGCAAGATTAACAAAACCCAATGGCCAGTCAATCATCGATCACGCACGATACGAGAACGCAGGTCGCTGATGTATTTACTATTAAGCCAGCCATATCCGCTGCTGCGAACAAAACGTTCTTTATTGTCATTGATAGACTCGTAAAACTCATAACAGTGCCATTGTCGCGACATCGATTAACCGGTATGAATTGGGTTCGTTTCCGATATGATATTGTCCGTATAACAAGATACCTATATTACAGTTGGCCGTGTCGGCGGATATACGTTCAATTACTTATACCTGAAAATATTAACTCTGTTTAAAAACCAAGAAGTCAAAATTATAAAAGGTATAAAGAAAAGATAAAAGAGGAAGAAGTCTGCCTGCTACAGTATCAACGCTGACTTTAACTTATGTAGGTAGTGTATGTACTACGATACTCAGGAACGCCGTATAAGCATTTAAGTGGCTAGCAGCTAAGTTCATATTCAAAATCCACAAAAATCTACTCAGTCTGCGAACTAATTATGTTAATACATCGCATCAAATTAATGGGCAATCAGGTACGCCCTCCGCGTTATTGGAAACGAATGAATATTCGGAATCATGGCGTGTCAGCGTTGAAAGGAAATCCATGAATACTGAAATGAACCCAATATCACTGGCATAACTTTTTGTATCAATTACTGAACACTAGCAATTATGTATGTTTCTTTTCGAGGCTAAGAAAGACAAGTGATAAAATGTGGTCTAATTTATTTATGCTAAAACAAGCGATATGTTCGAAGCATAAATGATGAATTGAAGGTCAAGACCACGAGCTAGATATTTACCAATGAAATCTATCTTCATTTCGCCGGATTAGGGTTTTGATATTATAAGTACTTACATATTTAATTAATGAAGTAAGACGAAATCAAAGCAGCTTAATTAGAATTGATGTAGCTACAAACCAAAATGAATATTCTCTCAAAGAGTATTCAAATAATTTTATTTTCATATTTCTCGTCTTATTTAGAGTAAAGTGCAAATTTCATGATTTTCCGCAGAAATTTAAAGACTTTTTAATGGAGTACAATAGTAAAGACAACAAGTGTTAGTAAAATATCCAAATTGGTATTGTTAGATTATAAAGAAATTATATGAAAGTGTGACATTGAATAAAAATACCACAAAGCCTGCGAAGCGTGCGTAAATCTCTACTTTAGATATCACCATGGGTTACAAAAGAAAAGAGAAATAATTTAGTAATAATGGTGGAAGCAAGACGTACCGAGATGATGGATGGTCCAAAGTAATGTAATAAAGAGACACGTTGGAACCTTACACACAAAACCTCATTGTGAGCAAGAGCCCAGATCCAAACGCATCATAAGATAAATGTGTCATGTCGGGAAAGGACTGGATGAGAAAATGAGGTCATGATAATTCTACTATTTTATAATAAGTGTGTTTTGATTTTGTTATTAGACATTACGGTCGGGTTTGCATGTGAACTCAAAGAGTAAATGATTTATACAAAGTTATCACGCAGTTATTTCAGTAACGTGCACCATTCCGGACTAAGTTTTATAAAGATAACGAAATTCGTGTATCTATTTCACTTACTACATCCTACCTTGATTATGAGAAGCCAGAGATATTGCGAATGCAAAATAACATATATCAAAAGTATCCTAGTAAAAAGGAGTATGCGTCCAAATAAATCTCAATTGCAACACAAAACGAAACAAATATACCATACAAGGAAATTCTTCAACATATATCAAAGTTAAAATGATATGCACAAAGTTACAAACGAGTTTACACGGGTAACAAAGTTTTATTATTTCTTGTATGAATCTATTCTACGTATGTAGGTATTATGTTATTTTATTATTATACGTGTGCAGTGCATACTTAAGCACAGTATTTTTTTGCTTTCACCCCTCGGCTGCATAACAGAAATCCATGAAATGCATACTATTGTACGATGCTGAACATATTCAAAGAACCACAATTATATGTTTATTGAATGTTAAATAATAAACCCCTCTAATTAAATTTCATGTAAGAAGTTATAACTACTTGTTATATAGGTAATTGTCCATCATTAATGTTTTCCCTTTAGACATTCCTTTCTGAAATCAGTCAGTGGCAAAATCATGGAAAAGTAACAAGATACCAGCTATTATTTAAAAAAGTTCAGCATAACATAGTTGTTAGAAAACATAGCGACCACAGTTTTGAAAAATCCCCTGCATTTATAACAGCAATTCTACCAGAGTACTCTAGTGAGGGTCTAAAGAATCAGGGGGTGATTAATCACGCGGGGGGCGTCAGATAAGCGATGGGGGAGGCCCCGCAGCTGATGACCCCATTCTAGACTGCAAGCTGCGAGCCTGTGACTAGACTGCTAACTGATTTAATGCTAAAGGGTATGCTGAGAATACTTATAACATGCAAATAGAGAGTAAATTGTTATTTTAGGCGCAAAAATGTTCTCGTTTTTTTTCGAGCCATTTTTCAACTCCACTTTATTATTGAAATGCTCACCGGTATCGGTAGATAGCTGTTTGAAGTGGCCGATAGCTGTACTTTTTTGTAGATTGATTTGGTCAGCTGTTTTGCAGTGTGAAGGTGACGAGACAAACACAGTGTTATAACAAGATTGCGTCTAAAGTTAGACAATGTTTAAAAAAGTCATTTGTCAGCAAAATTTATGGAATATCTGTAAAATTTAGGCAATGTTTAGCTTAAATAATGTTTAAATTCTTTTGTAATAATGGGGACAGTCTTGATTCTGCAAATTGAATGTTAACCAACAGTTCAGCAGATTATGCTACCTATATTGTATCGACCAGCTAACCATGACTGCTAAAGGCAAAAATTTTATAATGTTTGTTTATTATGCGGATGACGTACGTTTAACATTATTATATTAACCAATTTCAATAAACCAGCTAGTTTTACCTACTAACAGTTGTATAATATTGATACCATAATTCATGAGAAAATCGACCCGTTTATTGTTATAGGACTGGGTATAAATCATAAAACCTCCGGGTAAATAGGTATAATCTTACCTTTAGTTACCAATATATTTTAGGTTCCTAAATATATTCGGCATATTACATACATCGAGCAGAAATTGTGTGATTTTAAAGTAAATTAATTGAAATACTTATATAGCTTGGCGACCATTTTATAGCAGTCATCATACGAAATTGCAAGTCCATTGAGTCGGGTCCTGCAAGGAGTCGAAATAAGAGCTGATTGTAAATCTTCACAGAATCGTTAAATATGCATCGAAATTTCTGGACTATTATGAAATACAAAGTAAAAAGAGCTTTTAATTAAAATTTAAGACACATTTAATATTTATGTCCATTAAGTTCAACCGGTCATTCTGGACTTGGTTGGTACACGTGCTCTTATAAAAATACAAGTACTACAGGTACTTAAAAATAAGATTAAAGCACTTTTATATGCAAATCAGTTGGATACAAGATATTCAAAGAAAATCGTCGATAGGACAAGACTTCAATGGCACTTTGACGGCTCAAGTGTTTACTTCAGTATCCACGCTAAGAAACTTGGTCATTGTATGCCAGGCCAACGTTGAAGAGGTTTGCCAAACGTCATGTCGTGGAAGATCAATCCGTGCATACCCAAATGTCATACGTTGGGTCGAACCGACAACGTGGGCCAGTGTGTACACTTGGACGAAGCTGCGCGCGCATCGCGATCAATATCCATGGTCGCGCCGCGCCGCCTTCACGCCGCTCACGGACTCGCCAAATTCGTGCGCCATTTTTATGCGGTGCACTGTACGAATTTAATGAATAGAGGAATCCGAAACGATTTTATTCTATCGTTATCGGGAGAGTTTTTCTACTGCACCGTTTAATCTGTTTACTATATGCGTACGATATTTTAATTAGCAGCTAATGCATGATAATGAAATGCCTAATAATGGCCAATTATTGAGTAGTGAGTGTAATTTTCGCTCGCTGCATAGATTGCTATTACTGCGATGGCTTCAATTGCCCACATTTTCCTGCCATAATTAGTTAATTCAGGATGAATAGCTAAATTAATTATCCCCGATCTACTATAAGGGAAATGACACTGGTATTTTGTAATTAATGAGCACATTTAATAACCAATCAACGTCTCATACATACAAGTAGGTAATAGGTACAATGTCTTAAATTAACCATAAATGCGGGTAGATGTTCATTTGTATAGACGTCATATATTAAAGCGATTACCTTTAACTAAAATTTCAATATATAGTAACAATCAACTAGATTATTTTCATTATCGAATCGAACAAATTTCCGATGGACCGGGCCGTTAGTAGCAACTAGCCGGTCAATTAAAGCTGCGTCGGCACTGGAGCGGCTGTTGCGGTTAGTGATGTGCTGTTGCATTTCGCTAATGTTAAAAAAAGTCACAAATGGGGAAGTGTGAATAAATAAATGAGGTGCTTTTAAATTGCATAATCTTTTTTTAACATGAGACTATATTAAGGAATATATTCAGTAAGTAAATGATTTCTTTGAGAAGTTTGAAAAATATTCAGAGTGAAAAATATTTTAAAAAAAATGGCAACTTATATTCCGTACAATACTGAAAATTAACCACTTTACACCTTCATTAATTGTAATAAAAGTTTCATTAGTGAAGAGAAAGAACCTTCATGAAATAATGAAATGATTATTTATTTGCTCAAAACAGGGTACAATAAGTTTAGGTATACCTAAGGTTTTTGTAAAACGTACCTAGTCTTCAAACATTAATTAAAATATCATAACATCCAAGTTGCCAGTGGCACATCATTATTTCGTTCAGTTACAAGTTGCGAGAAGTCACTAGTTTGTCAGTTCGCCCGTGTTCGCACTTTACATGTTACTTCGCTAGAAGTGACAAGTTTTCGATGACTATACTTCGGAAACTCTTTGACAGAGCGGTAAACTTAAATTGGCACACGAGTAAGCATAAATACGTGCGCTAATTCCTTTAATCTTTGACTATTGATCATTATCGGCAACTCATCAAACTTTGGGTGAAGTTTTAAGTAACTTCAAAATTTATTCGTATGCAACATTTCCACAGGATGTCTTTATGAAATTCCGAGTATTCCTGACAACTATCAAAGTAATTTTAATTATTTCAAACTAGAAGTTCCCCTGTAAACTCTGCGACTCTACGTGGACTTTGAAAATTGGTTTAAATCTTTTAAACATTTTAGTTTATGTCGTCATTTTAGGGAATGAATTCTACCTGCGTGTATTTCTTGAGTTACCTGTTTTGAGTCCCTTGGCACGCACCTGTACAAAATTTTAGAAATGTCAAAGACGTTACTGTACCACGTGGTAAGATATTTCTGATTTGACATCTTAATCTACTAATGGAAGGCTTTATTATTTACAAAGGTTAGGTAAATTGACTGAGATGGTGCCATATTAGCGAAATAGTTACGGATATAGGAACACTAATTTATGTGAGCAGTTACTCCATGTTTCTGTCGTTTTTGTAAAATAAACAAACTGGTGAAAACAATCGTTTAAATTACTCCAATTTCCGATTAAATTGGGCGCGTATTCACGGGTAACTCGACGTAAATGTGAAATAATTCCCATTGTCGCTTCCCATTGTAAGCCGGCGGATTTTGTTCGTTTTGCTAAAGGCTGCATTAGTGCGAATAACTGAAACGCGGAAAATGTTTGTAAATATCGGAAAAGGTTGACAATGTATGCTATTAACTTGCGCCGCTTTTTCCATTTCACTAGGGTTTGGCTACATTAGTACGTAACATGTTTTCGAAGAGCCTATTTCAGAATTATAACATAATTTTTTAAATATACCTATACTCCTATACGTACATCTTACATGAAAACATAAAAAAATCTGTAATCGTAGAGTATGGGTCAGTACATTCTCATATATGCACGTTATAAACTTGCCTACAAGACGATAACGTATAAGAATAACTTTGTAACTAGTACCTACTTAACTAATCTCCTGTATTTGTGAATAGAACGAATTCTTCTATATGTGCATTGGAATATGCACATAATTGTTCCTTGATTTAATGGTACTTGTAATTTCTTGATGTACCTACTTATGTATATAGTATACTAAATGTAGTAAATGGAATAAGCGAATGTCATTGCCTCCACAAACCTATACAGGTTTAGAGGTAACTGAATATTAAAAATGTATGATAGACTGTAATTACCCAAATAAATAAATAATAAAGACTAGTAATGGATTGTAATACAAGTCATATAAGTAATGAAATATGCTAAAGGTATTCAAGTAAAGGCAAGTAGATTCATGACAAAAAGTATTGATTAATAAAATTCCTCAAACAAATTCTGCAGAATAATCCTAAAGTCCCAACCAAATTCTGATCGTAATACGAAAAGTTCCTTCCAATTGTGTTGAATATGGAAATTCAATACATATACTTAAGCGACGTTCACAAAAGCCAACGTTCTTATTCGTATAGAATACTCGTAATGTCGTACATGACAATTCTGACTTTGGAATATATTCCCATTACATACCTAGCTATTAACAAAATTGTTGTAAGACTTCAGTCAGTTGAGAATACAGTATTTTTATATCAGAAAGAAGAACATGAGTTTGCCATATACTAATAAGCGAAGACATTGCTCGAAGCAAATTTATAAATGGCATAGACATTGAAGCAACGTGCTCAGGAAGCAACAATAGTGTTCGTTCGTCACAATGACGGGCTGGGTGGGCGGCGCAAGGTTCATCGCTCGGCATTGTCAGTCTCCAGGTACCGAAGAATACTTCCCCACGATGTACACACCAGTGTTCCTCCAACGGGAACTAAAGTTTGGCGAGGGTTCAAAATGAACCCTCTGAATGCTTTCTAAAGAATGCAAATTTTAAAAGGTCCGCTTCCTGTATAGCTCATTTAAAAGCTGGCAGACTTTAGCTCAAAAGAATAATGCAATACGTTTAGTGTTTCGAAAATTAGGTACGAATGCTTTAGAAATACTAGGGATATTTGTGTTGATTTCGAAACGTTCAACGTTGGAGAGCATCGCGGGTAATGCCGGCACACATGTTACGGATAAATATAACTGGCGGTTCAACGCACGAGGGGGGCTCGACGCGTCCGGCTAACCTACAACTATTCATTGTGACTTATGAGAAAGCAATCCGAGTGCTAGCCCTAACGTCTCTACCTATATAGTAAAACTGATCACAAGAGCTGATGACGTACACAAATGGCAATTATTGTCGTCTAACCATATTACTATTGTGGTTATATTATTAATGACGTCTTAGTAAACAAGTTTACCGACTCAATTTATACACACATGCCACAGAAATCTATGCGGTTTCAAGTATGTTTTAATAAAAATAATGATTATGATATACCTATACGTCCAAAGAGTAGTTACAAGTATGTGTCAAGTTTTCCTAACAACCGCAGTGTTATTACTGGTTGAGCCTAAGGCAAGGCAAAGAATGAAACAATGATATCGTTATGTAATTTCCGCGACGTATATTAATCATCTTTACGTGTAATGTAATGATGTTTCGATCGCAGTTTACGCGTTTATCAACAATCTGACTAGGGAAAGACATGATATTAGAACAATAGATGGATGCAACAGAATTGCAGCTAAGTTATATTTCTAGGAACTTAGCCTGGTATTTGTACTATTGCACAATATTTGTACAGAGTTCGATACTGGTGCAGTTGGGAAAGATGCTGCAAGTAAATACATTACCTAATTTACGGAAGAGCGAGCACTGACGCCATTAAATGACGGAAATTCGCCATTAAGTGATTAACTGGTATTCTTATCTTGCGTACGTACAGAATACAGACTAGGCGGACAATTAACTGAATCCTCACATTAAAATTTTCAGGGACGCAAACGCCATTGAGAAATTACTAAGGAAGATAAATGTGAAAATCTTTTACAAGACATAATTTTTTTCATTTATTCTTCTCTCTTTTAAATGGTAAAAAAAACTTAGTTACAATAGCACTTTGTAAAACCAACGAGGACTTAAATTAAATGATTAAAGAACTTTGCTTCGTGAAAGATGTTATAAGCCACTAAAAACAATTTTATGAGGTATGGAGTAATATAAAGGGCATACCTACTCAATAACCTTGAATAATTTAGAACGCGATTGGAGCCTGACATGTTCCTAACAATCTATTTTAGAAGTCTTTCGAATGCAATATATTGATTGACCTATACCAATAACATTTAGTTTATGCCGCTTTTAGAGAGCCGTCAGTTTAGAATGCAGTGAATAAAATCTAGGTGTACTCATACAAAGATTTTATCCATGACCAATATTTGTAGTTGGGTCGAGAATGTTTTAACCGTAAGAAGAAGCTTGTGTATACTCCAAATAAAACCATAACGCGAAAATTCCATTTATTACACAAAAACTGAAGTACTTAATAATCAAATTACCAAAAGAAATATAAAACGTACTATTACTCATATAACTTTTTACAAGCCCATAGGAAGCAAAATTTTTCCTCGTAGTGAAGGGCACTTATTAGCAATTCTGACCACAATCAAACACTACGTTTGTTGGCACTATAGCTTCTCGATGTCTTCATGTCGGAAAATAAAACAGAAGTTTGAATGTTTTTAATAAAATCAGATACGTCAGGCAGACATGGTACCATCTTATATTAAGGAATCTATAATGAGACAGTAGATACTGTTAAACCAGCAAACGGAAACCCGTGTCAAAGTGCTCCACTGCAGTTCCAGTAAGCATTTAGCTTGTGTAATCTAAAGCTGCCTCTTTAGATCTTCTCCCAACAGAAACCACAATCATTCGTCTGATCATCTTAAAGCAGGGTATTTAAAGGTGTGCTCAGACAAAGGTACGCACGGCCTTGTTGTGTACCGATAGCTGACGAATACGGAAACAGCCTGCCACTGCCGCCTACTCGTATACGAATTAAATAACGCCACGATGCTACCTGACTCGATATTTTATGTAAAACGCTAAATATTTCCGTGATTATATCGTGCCAGTTGTGAAGCGATTACTAATTGAAATATTACCTATTATAGTTGGGTAGGTAGATATTACCTAATATTTTATTAATACTATGCTGGACTGAGAAAGAGCGAAGGAGTGAAAGAAATACCAGGTTAGATACGGATAGTTCATGTAAAGGATATGGCCACATATATTTCGTCTTCTACATTTGGTCGCCCTTATGCTAAACGGGGCTGTATGATCTCACTGATTCTGGCTACCTCATAGACATGTGATGTTTATTTCGTCAACTTTAGTAAACTAGTAATAAGCAATCAAGCAAGTATTGTTTCAATGTTTATACCCTATAAACTATAGTAGAACCAGCGCGAAATTGAGGACAATAAAGCCAAAGCGACATTAGTAATTCAGCAGGAATTAAGAAACTTTGGGAAAATTCCATTTTGGCGGAATTCTGGGGTATCTCGACCCGTGTCAGGAGATTGTTGTCCCTTGATACCGGTCCACTTGTAACGACCATGCCATTGTGTGTAACATCCGTCGAAGATTTGTTACAATTTACTATTATTATTAACATGGTTGCTAGAAGATTGCAAAAAATGTAAATGTATTTGATGAGAATACCAAATTAGTTGATCATTTTTATATGTCGTAGAAGTGGCTAAAGATACAGTTATATTATATGGTGTAGCTGTGTACTATGTGCCAGCAGCCTTTTACTAACATATATATTAACTATTTTAGGGGCATCACAATATAGAACCACAAGTTTGTCAAGCTGTATAATTCCCAGAAATAGATATCTGAAAAGACACCACCAACAATGTTGATAGAGCATTGTCTTTTAATGCGAGTAATTAAAACTGCAGGTGCAATTACTAACTTAGTAAGTACATAAAAAGCTTACAATGTGCGTGCGTGCATGCAATAAAAGACAAATACAAAGCTTGGAGCATTAAGCATGTGTGTATGTGCTACAGTTTGCGAGTATACCTAAGCAAGTTCACTGAACTATAAACACACAATTTCCTTGGGTTATTAGCCACCTTTGAAGTTGGACATGGGTGTAATGAGTGTAACATATCTTAGTAGAAACATATGGTGCATCCCATACATCGCAGTGAGGATAATCTAATTTTAACTAAGCCTAGTTTTAGTTAATCTTCACTGCGAATTTCGGCAGAGTTATTAATTATAGTCACTTGGCATGAGGCGTAGAAAGAGGTTAATGACTTCTATTGTTTATAAAAATAAGCTTGATTCTTAGCTTATCGTAGAACTAAATACGAGTTTAAAAAGTTTGTTACATTTTAAAACGAATTGTCTAAATTGCCTAACTTGTAATAAATTATCTAAAATAATAGCGGAATATGCCATAAAATATGCCGAGTGTATTAAAGAAGACCGTGTGGAAAGCATTCGAATGTGAGCGTGCATTGCCGCTCTCATAGTAATAGCCCTGCTTTTATCACCACTGCATAAGTTTTAAAATTGAACTGCAAATTGCAGTGAATGTTTACATTTTCACATCGGTACAGTGAACTCAAAAAGATAAAATTCTGTTCGAGGAAACGGTAACGGGGAGACCAGTCCCTTTGGTAAGTTTCTTTAGAATTAGTCCAACTTTCGAGTATAGTATTTGATAACCTGTATAGGCAGATAAATATTTGTTAAAAGGGACATGATAATAGGCTAGAAAATTACATAGCAAGCAATAATATGAAAAATGTAGGTGCAGTTACTTTATGTTAAAGAACACTCAACGTAGGTAATTAAAAATAAATTTATCGAAGACAACAGACTTTCACAAAATTAATAACACAGGATCATCCACGTCAATCTCTCGCTCATTTGATAGCTGGCAACAGAGGCAAAATTAAAGCATCAGAATTACGTTTTAAATTTTCCAAGTGATTACCTACCTAGTCAAAAAATAGATTATTTCGCTACACCACCGGAGAGCAAGCAAGTAAGATTGCGTGTTACCCCATCCTTAAGAAATGTTTCCACGGTAAATTACCGAACAGTTACTTATCAGTGGATCGACTTATTGAATAAAGTCACCGTACCGATAGAAAGGGAATCGACGTCGATGTTACAATAGGTAATTTAGAGCCCGAAGGCGAGCTAGGTAGATAAGCAATAGTAATAACGTATCCTAGATAATGTAGAATGGAGACCGATAAACTGACTGCTGCAGCCCCATTACTGTGGCAGTTCGCAATAGTACCTATACCCGTTCGGCAGAACAGAAACGCCATTTTTTCGTTACATTGCGAGCGGGCCCGCTATTTCCCCTGGGACTGGGTGAGAGATAGATGGCCATTGTAGAACACTTCTCAGAGCAGACAAGTTTTAGCTACCAAACTATTTGTCTGGAAATTGTGGTTCAAACAAACATTAATACATGAAATGTCCGGACATTTCTGCGGTAAGGAAGCAGGCGTAACATAAATCATAGTTGAATCTGGACTGGGCAAATGTTTCTAAATTATAGACCAGGGGCGTGTCTAACATTCGTCTTAGTTAAAATATCTTACATATCGTTCAAGGGAATAAATGACTAACGTTTCCCAATAAGAGTGGGTGGTCCATAAAGTAAGGAAATACGGGAGCATATTTTCAAATTATATATTACATTTTTTTTTAAATATAAGTAGATATCTTATACTAAATAATTCTATAGTTTCCACAGGAACAGACATAGACACCAACAAATCAGTAACCGAAGCTACCTAGAATTGCGTTGCACAGCGTAAGCCTAGAATGGATGCTTCAATTGATTATGCAGTGTCGTATTCCTGGACAGCATGCCACCAGCAAGGAATCTCCGATTTCACAAAAACGACGCGGGTGGTAAGAGCGTAGATATAAACGTCCCGTAAACATTATCCAGCTATTAGGATCAGGCATAGGAGTCGATTCTGTTCCATTCAGGAAGAAGCATTTGCCAACGATAAAATATGCAAAGTATCGACAATTTAACATCGCAAAAACATCCTCTTTAATAGGAAATAAATAAGTATGATGTTTATGATGATGATATGAAATAACAAATGCCGTAATGAATACTGTTATCGTTAACGATCGAGCAACAAATATTTTGTTAATGCCAATGAATATTATCGATACAGGTTCATCAAATTCTTTCAACAAAGGTAATTAAGGGACAATTAAAATGTATAGGTACTACAAACTGGACCTACGGTGATGGATATGATACAACAAACATTTGAACTAAATTATTATCGGAATCAGCTAGACTAAAACAAACAAAAAAGAAATTAAATTGAGGAGATTGATAAAAATCCAGGTCAGTGACTATATAATACGAACGTAAAAAGAAACTGATCAGATTACAACAAAATTCATAATATCGTCATTGGGTGTTTTATTTGTACTGTGATACCGGTTCAACACGATTTAGGGTGGTAAAAAGGGATAGGGTGTAAAGACATGATGACACCTGAACTGGACTAACATCTCACCTGCAGGAGTTGCACCTTAGGTATTGAATAGCAAATTTTTACTGTAGTTGTATTATGTCGAATAAGGAACACAAGTACCTACTCTTGTCAGTAAAAACTTAACTTATCTTAAAGTTCGTACGGGTAAATACAAACGTGAACTCGTAGTAGGTTTTCGCAGTTGGTATCCGACTCGAAGTTAGCCTAAGCACATATTCCTAAAACTAGCTATGTCTAAACACTTAAAATAATTATACCAACTTAGTCATGTTCGCTCACCGTCAACAGATAGGTTTAATGGCCAATGTCACTTACTTGTAGGACGTTTAAGCCATTATGTTAATTGTGTGTTTGTGAATAATATTTACCTGGTCAGGTCAAGAGCAGCTGGCATTACAGCCGGCGCGAACCACCAGCGCGGCAGCGGCGTGCACATCCGCTGCAAACCCGCCTTCAGCCCACCATGCACCCCAGCCCAGATCCAGCACACCCAAACACCAGTTTCACATTCACAACGCACACAGGGGAAACTTCACGCCAATGTCAATGCAGTCATGGTTCAGCGGCTTTTAATTGACCTCAATACAGATAACGGTGACGCAAAACCGTTTGGAAACTTTGTTTTACACCCGCAACAGCCTCGGTGATCTGCAAGCTTTCCGGTTAGCAAAACCAAGGAAAAAATATAATTGTCAGCTCTACAAACAGTAATTAACCGTCGAGGAACTGAGTGAAGGAAGTCTATCGTTAAGTAATCGTGGCGAAACTATGGCGATGAGAGCGATCGCAATCGATGCGATATCTGTTGGAGTAATAAAAATATTAAAAGCAATAAAAGGGCCGAAACGAGAGCGACCGGATTTTTCAACAAACTTTAGGGGAGTCAATAATTAGAGGGAGCGACTGGCTGAGTGAAGTGAATAAGGGTTGTTATGGCGGCAGGGTCGATAAACTTTTTCTGGAAAGCACTAAAACTATGCTTAGTAGAGGACATAGAAATTACAAGGGCTATGCTAACGAAAATATGGGAGTAAATGAACTGTGAGAAGTGAACGCGGTTCGCGAGTATTGACGCACCGCGGTGTCCGCTCGGGGCGGTCCGTGCGTGGCTCCGAGTGAATCCTAACTGAGTGCTTCCACCGACACGCTGCTCTGTGAGCGCCGCGGCGCCGTCGCCCGCCCCCGCACCACAGACTAAATAAGGGAAAATATCTACAACTTCTCAAATGCCTTTGGAACTTTAATCAAGAATACAAGTTTCAATTTGGAACGAAATCGTGTTGATTTATTTAAAGATAAACGATTGCTTCAGACGGTTTAAGGGTTGGTGACACAAAAATAAACATAAAATCAGTTCACGCAAAAGATATCATAGGTAAAAAAGATATCATAGGTAAATAAGTAGCGATCATTTTGGATAAAATTAGGATTGGGATTATTCTAAATTCTAAACTTAAACATAAGTTTTTTTAAATGTTTTTGCATAAACGACTTAACTGTGAATATATGTACTAGTGCTGGCATGAAATGTATTCCACTGTCCAATTCTTCAGGTTTAAGTTAAATACTGTGGAAGTACATAATATAATCGATTTATAATAAAATGTACAATTTATCGTTTCGCTGTAGGTCAATAACATCATAATTTTTACGCAATATCGTTCAATAATATCATTTTGTTTATGCACTCTGTTATTCCCTAGCTTGCAGTAAGAGTACATCCACCAGCCGCCATCTGTCTGGCACATTGGCACCCCACATTATCGCTCCCTGCGTCAGCTTGACGCGTGTCTATGCCCCGACCTCCGAACGCATCGAGACGACACAATCTCACAAAATTCATCACGACATCAAAGGCTTCCGTGACTGCGTCGATCCAATACTCTTTCTTGCTGTAAATAATAGCTACCGACAGTTCGAGATATGCGTCTGCAAAACTAGTTAGAAAAACAAAACACGGCGTTTCAGGAGACGTTAGCACCGTATGTACTTCGACAAGTTGTCGGATGCAAAATTTTCTCCTTTGGGGCTAAAGCTTAAGAAAACTTCTTCAATATGTATTCAACTACACTGCACAGATTCGAGATAGATTCTATTACTGCTTAATATCCCCCGAGGACAGTCTGTGCGCCTATAAAGGACCTTTAATTAAGGTCGGATACAGGCTAGGTATATTGAATAAAGTTTTTTGTTAGCGAGTTAGAGAATCCTCGAAATTAGGTACTTCATATTATGCGATTTCAAAAATGTCTGTAGATTTGAAAAATAGAAAACGGAGCTTATCCATAAAAACGAACACCGAAATAAGGGCGGATTCTAGTATTGAATTTCACCTGAGAGGTGAAATTATGCGACCCCAATTTTCACTTTCGTATATGAAAAAACTTTGCAGACGATAGTTTTGATGGCTGAATCGCTGCAGGACCTACAAAAAATGCTGTCTAGTCTCAATGCTGCCTCGAGGCGTGTGGGACTCGGGATGAACCTGGACAAGACCAAGGTAATGTTCAATCGACACATCATCCCTGAGCCGATATCCGTCGAAGGTGTAGCCCTAGAAGTTATTCAGAAGTATGTATACCTTGGGCAAATATTGCAGTTGGGTAGACAACTTTGAGGGAGAAATCACCAGAAGAGTGCAGCTTGGGTGGGCAGCGTTTGGGAAATTGCGTCATATCTTTGAGTCATTTTTGCCACAATGCCTCAAGACCAAGGTGTTCGATCAGTGCGTTCTACCAGCCATGACTTACGGAGTCGAGACGTGGAACCTGACGGTGGGGCTGGCTCACCGATTACATGTCACTCAGAGAGCTATGGAAAGGTCAATGCTCGGAATCTCGCGAATGGACAAAGTCCGAAATGAGATTATCCGGCAAGACCAAAGTGACAGACATAGTCTCGAAATGTAGCAGACTGAAGTGGCAGTGGGCCGGCCACATCTGTCGTAGAACCGATGGACGGTGGAGTAAACGGGTTCTCGAATGGAGACCGCGCCTCGGCAAGCGTAGCGTTGGGCGCCCTCCGGCCAGATGGACCGATAACTTAAAGAGGACGGCAGGTAGTGACTGGATGGCAAAAACGGGAGATCGAGCCATGTGGCGTACACTGGGGGAGGCCTACGTCCAGCAGTGGACTGCAATAGGCTGACGATGATATGAAAAAACGTAAATCATAATATGATCAGGTTTGAATACAAATTGAAAGAAGAGGTGCATAGAAATAAGAGTTCTCATTTGTCGAGCTTGCCAGCTTAATTCTCCAGTGAGTGGAACATGAAAGAAAGACAAAAAGGAGATGGCCTAACGTTTTTCTATACAGAAAATAGATATGTTGTTGGTAGTAGCAGGGTAGACTTTGTGGACTATATGTATGAACTAGTGATGGACTCATTTCAAACTGACCCTCGTATTATTTGGCGATCACAGGTATATTTAATTTTAGATTGATAACGCATCCCCTCCTTTCTTTCTGGGTATAAGAAAAATAAACAATAAAACTCTGTGAATCCTATTATAGCATACATATAATTGTTAGGAAGATACCTTAACTTTCAAAGAAAAATTTATATATGAGTAGACCAACGAAAGAACAATTTTAGAAGAGTCTAAATCGTTCATCTTTGAATATTTCTCCACTCCACTTCATCCTTTCTCTACGGTTTGATCCGTCCTCGCAATTCACCACCCTTGGCACGTACTCACGACATAGCCCATAAACCATTCCGATATCGGGCTTTGGGCGGAGAAAACTGGCGCTTCTTGAGCTCGAGATGCTATGTCTTTGATTCGATTCAGCGTTGCAACACTGCAATTAACTTTAGACAGTTCTGCATTTTCAAGGATAGTTGGGACCTTGTTGACAGTTATAGTTTGAGCACATTTTAAAGGAGTTTATTGAATCAAATGTAGTTAACATTAGATTATGATATTTTGAAGGGCGAAAAGGGACATCACTATAAAATAACAATTTATAACGTCAGACACAGCAAATTGATTGCAAACGTTGAATATTGATTGGTAATATTTTAAGTCCTATTGGCTGCATAATTGATTGACAAACATTAATATTCAGTATCCGCAAGCTCAGAACCTTAAATATTCCCGGAAATAAACATAGTCAACTCACTGGACTGACACACTATTCACACCTACTCTACATGAAGTGTCAGTTCCATAGCTCCTAGATACCTTAGTTACTGTGTATGTGTAACAAAAAACTGACGTATGTTATTGTAGTCATAATGGAACATGCCCTGTGCTGATGCTGGGCTTCACTAGAATGGATCAACCACATCTTCTTCCGTACACGTCGTGAGAGTCGATTCTCATTAAAAATTTTATGCAACTGAGTCTTCTTCATTTTTCCTTCCTTTTTTTCTTCTTCCTCTTCTTTCGCGAACTGGCCGGCGGCAGTGGCAACTCAAGTGGCCGGGTGCACCCTTGTAATACCAGGGGTCGACTAGCGCGGCCCGCGTCTCCCCGGCCAGCCGCATCTTTCCCTTCCCAAATGGCCACATCAGACTCTCTGACTCATGTGGCCCCTTTAAGGGCCACTTAAGTTACCGGCGCGTTGTAGCGCGCCGAGAATTTTGCCCGGGCACGGGGGTTGCCCCAAGGCCCGCAACCCGAAGCGTATTTTTGCGCCAAGGATGACCACGTCCTGATTAAGGAACTCGGGCAACCTTTCAGGCGATACGTAACTTGTCACTGATCTATTATCTATTACATATAATAAAATTGTAACGGATCGATGTTTGTGCACGCTAATCTCAGAAACGGCTAGACCGATTTTGATGTAGTTTATATTGTGACAGGTCCCATTTAACATATAGGCTACTTTTCATCCCGAGAAAATGTTTTTATATCGGATAATTTCGACATTTTGTTTTTTCAGCAGTCCACGCGGACGGAGTCGCGGGCGTCCACTAGTTATTTAAATATGTCCCTGATATGCCAAACATGGTTGTGGTATGATAGACCCTGTATGATCCTGCAGTTCAGCCTACCGCATTTCGGAAACACAGCCGTGGTTACATGTATGTATAGAACATGTGTACGAACAGTTATGGACAACGTAACATATAGGCATCGTAAGAGATGTATCATTTCATTCCGCATCTAAGAATGTATACTTGATACAGATAAGTTTATATTACACTATCATTATTGAGTTAGCAGTTACCTAAATAAACTATGTCAACTTAATGTCCCCTTTCGACTCAAGGAAATGAGATTAAGCACTAAATTCGGTAGGTACCTACTTATTTATCTCTAAGTGTTTTGTACAGAAATAACTTCGACAATTAGTTAGTAGTATCTCAAAACTTTGAACATATAGGTAGTTATAGTAGGTATGTGTGTATTTCTTCCTGGATATCATCGGATGCAGTTCCCTAAACAAAAGTAAAACCACAGATTTCATAGTATTATCTAAGTATGCGAACAGTATTAAAGTTCATCACGCAAATCTATACATATAATAAAAATGTAACGGATCGCTGTCTGTACATGGAAGATATACGAGAAAAAATATTATAGGAGTCCTTTATCAACGCAATAGTACCCAAAAGAATGATTTTTGGAATTTTTGTCTCTTGTTTGTTTGTTGTTGCGTTTGTGCACGGGAATATATTGTGACAGGTCCAACTTAACATAAAGGCTACATTTTATCCCGGGTAAATGTTTTTATCCCGGATAATTTCGACATTTTGTTTTTTCTGTAGTCCACGCGGACGGAGTCGCGGGCGGCCACTAGTACCTAAATAAGCGGAATGGTAGATGTACAGAAAAACGATATCAATTTGTATATCAGAAGAATTAATAGCGTTTTGTTTTACAAGAATGGACATTATTATGGTAATCTGACGATTGCGCCCGTCACAGCTCCAATCAGAATCAGAGTCAATTACCACAACTCGGCCAGTTTACTAAAGCACGTCCAGTAAGTCAAGGATAAACGGAAAAAATAATAAACGATGCCAATCCGATCGTGCTACACGTTAGCATTTTTCAGTACATTTAAAGTATAGTAAATTACTAGCCAAGGCTTCAACTGTGCCCTGACTTCCTTAAACTAATGTTGTTTAATTCACCATCTCGGATATAGGGATAACATGAAATGCATCAGAAACTAATAATGTTTTCATTAACTTAGAAGGTAGAATTGTGAAACCTTTAAAAAATTACGTTTATATTTATGGACAAAAGAAAGCAATTTCAGAAAGAGCCTAAAGCGTTTACTTATTGGAAAAGGGGTTTCGCGTTAGTTTAGAAAATTGGTCCAATTTATGATGTAAATTATTCGTTCGCGTGCGTTGATCAAAACTTTGCACCTGACATCACAGTATATTTCATAGGAAATACCTAAAAGCTCACGCCATACACTACGAGTATAATACTTATTTCCCGCCAATCGAATAAAACAAAGGTTGAACTCGTGAAATGCATATGAAATGTTCAGTTAGCCTATATACTGATGGAAAGAAGATATAGAAAAACCGTAAAAACAAGCGGCTTCATTAAAGTAAACTTAAAGGAACTACTAATCAGAGGAACTTATCAAAAAGTCAAAGAGCTAACGCGATTCCCTCCCTTTGGAGTACCTACTAAGGCATTTGTGCCATGAAAAAAAAAGATCAACGTACGGGACTGCGAGGTTTTTGGGGCGTTGCTTGGCTTAAACCTCCGAAATACTTTCACTCACTAAGATAGATAGAATAATTTTGGGATACTTATGAAAAACAAAACGTAAGGAATTTAACATTCACTGGAACTCATCTCCTTCTGTATATGTATAGGTATGTAGTAGTAAAGAGACTAATGAACTCGGGAATTCTCTCATGAGCTAGCAACTTGTCACTTGATCATTCACATCTGACACTGCTAAACGGGCCTGTAGGATCTCCTTATGATCATGCAGTTATGGTTACCCCATTTCGGAACACAACCGTTATGATGAAAAATTGAGAGATACAGTGAAATAGAAAACGCTACATCGGAATTCCGATAGTAGAATGGAGGAGAGAAAGTATTTGTGTCTGTCGTGCAGTACCAAAATTGAGTAGGTACCGAAAATAATATTAGTCCAAACTTCAGACAGGGCAAGCGAGATATCTATCTGGTCTAGCTAGGCTAAACCAGTTCGCCATGAAATTACAGATTCAATAATACTTTTTGCAACTTATTATAATTGACTGTTAATGATTGTAAAGTATTAACATTAATGAGAATAGGTAGCCACGAGTCATTATCAGCAATTTTTTTCTTGTCAATTTAGATTTTCACACGGGAACGATACTGCTGCAAGATTACTTATATTAGTCCTTTAATCAATTTTGTTTACTACCACGAGTACTCGGTATGGTTTAGTGTGAATTGCCTGCAGTTTAACTATGAATTACCTAATTCTAAACTATTCCCCCATTGCGCATTATTCCAAAAGAGGTTGGGTAGCAGAAGTGTGCAAATTACACATTTAATTTTCACTAGTTAGGCCTGAGCCATATCTATCTGTGAGCCTACCGCCGTGTTTCAGAAACAAATACAACAATCTACGGACCAATAATGGGAAATGGTTCCGAGTCATCACAAATAAATAATACAGTTCGGATATTTATGAAATTGCCTAAATATTCTGTGGGACAGTCGGTCGGCGCTTAGCAACCACTGGATAAATATGGAACATGACAGACAGCTCAAAAGAGTCACATTGTAATTCGATAAGAATATGGAGACTTGCGTTGCCAGGCAATCGGCGGCGCCGGTAATCCACCTATTAAAGTCTAGACTGGTAGAAGACTGTATGTTTCTAGGGAATGGTGTGCTTTGGGAGAGGCCTATGCCCGTTTGTGGGGCGATAAGGGCTGATGATGATAATGAAAATGAGAGTAACTAATGATTACGGTAACATTGTGGAAGATTTTCTGAAGCTAAAATCATTGATCGGGCTAGTGTTTAGTTAAGCTTTATTTTGCTAGAAAAGAGGGCATCGTTCTGTTTTCCTGGCTTCGACAAACATTTGTTTATTTACAGAGTACTTACCTACGTAGGTTGGAATATAGGGACGATCAAGTAACAAGACAACAGGCGTCATGAATTTGGGTCTATAAACTAGACCTATGTATTATACCTCTACAACTTAGGCGATAGTGTCTCAATTTACTCGCAGGCTCTTTAGACCCCATTTATAGGATAATATATAGGCAGTAGGACACAAAGAAACTATGTTCTACAAAAGTAGAAAGTTTTTTTTTTAAATAGCGCGATAGAGTAATAAATACAAGTAATAATGGTTGCCGAGCTGTCACACGACCAGTAAAGGGCTGATTACGAGTATTATTAAGCAGGACATAAAATTCTAAAAACATCTAAACCAACTTAGTGGCTTACTGGTACGCCCATTGAAAAACTAGACTTGTGATTTAACATAAATCACGATCATTTGGATTGAAATGGTATTGTACGTGAGAAAAGGTTAACAATATTTGCTTCGCTGATACGTGTTGAATTGAAACCGACTTGAGTCAGCACAAAAACCAACAAGAAGCAAAGAATCCTTGTTGACCATATGGATTCAATTCGCCATGTGCCTGTTTTACGTACTTGCCCTACTTAGCTAAATCTATTTAAACTAAGAGCGGTCTTGGATGAAAATAGAAACAAGACTATACTTAGGGTAAAAGGTTATCCAAGTTTTCCTTTTGGAACTAGCATAAAAGTTTGAGATGAGGTTATTATTATCGACCGATTAAAGTCTGCAAAGCCAGTCAATTGTATGTTTAGGAAAAACATTATTCAAACAATCTATCTAACATGAAACATACCTACCTAACCTAATCTATGTTGCTAGGCGGTAATGTGATTTATCGTTTATCAAGTTAAAGAGGAAGCATATTGTATTCTTTGCTTCTAAGTATGGCAACTGGACTAGTATTTCATTTCAAAAACAGGTATACGTGATGCTTCACAGGGAATAGGTATTTTATTTAGTATTTATCTGTATAATGGCTCTTTAAAGAGTAAAGAACTGTTCACCTCGAGCGTCAGCCTTCAAGTGAACTATCTCGGCAATTGCGAAAGTTGATGCCGAGTACGTGAGTCGCCTGCTGATGTTACCCGAAACAGTGAGGCATACGGTTTATCTCAATAACAAAGTCCCACTGACATTCATGGATTTTATAAAATATGTGAAAGAGTGTTAAAGTTAACATGAAACTAGCGCCTTGTTAGCAGACTTCTTTGCTGAAACGAAGGTAGACTACGGTTCTATTACTGTGCATTGTTGTATTGCGGGACTTATGATAGTAGTGCAGATAGTAGAACTATGGAATGTCTTCTTTCTTTCTGCGATGTAAAAAAAACTTGCTTACCTATACAATTCCACAACATTTTTTATTCGGACTAGTAGGTAAATTGTATGAAGGATTTAATTAATATGGACGAGGCAAGAGACTTGTGTTTAGAACGTACGAAATGGATATCTGTAGTCTCCTAACCTAACCTACCACTAGGAGACATAGGCGTGAGGATATGTATTCTTGTAGGTATGCAACATTTTTTTAGTCCAACTTTTCTTAAGGCGTTTGTACTTGGGTAGGGTAGTGATTTTAAAATTACGACAACGCCACTGCCTACTGTTTACTTGTTTACGCTCGCACAAATATTATGATGATCATTTTATGTCAGTTATATCATTATTGAATGTTTATTGGTGATGTAATCTGCAAATAACCGTAACAGTTATGCCACCATATCTGAACCAAGAATCTGTAGTAGGTATGTGTAGAAGGTATTCATTGTTACAATATTGAATTACAAGAGTCGTGTGATACTGGTGTGTCATCTCTTTCTTACAATTGCTCTACAACTACCATATTATAGTAACGAAGTAAAAGATTTCTTGTCCTTTGTGAATATAGTATTATAAGTTTTCCCAAAAAACAATAGATATTGCTTCTGGGCACAAAACTAGAAGTACACTAGAAATACTTTCAAATGCACCAGACCTAAAATTTTACTAAAATGCCTGAGTGCCAGCTTTTCAGCAAACTGTCCGAGATTGACAAAAAAGATACAAGTAAACTGCAAGATATTCTGTAAAGTTTATATGTTTAGTTATATCATCTTCTTCCCCTATAGGCACATTAGTATGTTATTGCTGTTATTCAATATCGAGGCATCCCTTAGCAATTAGCAATCTAGAAATTAAGACGTTTATTACGTCACTAACTAACGAACAATGTCAGTTTAGGCGCACAATAGGCGAAAATCAATGGAGGACTACAATCTATGATATCATTTTGAAACAATGCCTACAATTATAGTCCCTTTGCTGCTCGCTAATAGTTTGAGCAGTAACAATGTTAATGTTTAATTTAAACCCACAAGATATGCAGGAAATGAGGCAAAATTGGTTTCCATTCTCATTGGGAGGTATGCCGTCTCTTTCATTTTATCGGCTTAGAATACCTATAGAGATACATATTATAGCAGTTAGCGCTGATGATCTCAAATCTCTCGTTCTAAATTAAGCAACTCAAAACTTTACCTAGGTACTCGTAAGATGCCATTATCCCATTTTTGTAACCAAACAAAATTATTTGGTATCCAAACCGAACCAAATTTTTCAAAATAGTATTTTCCAGTACAGTGTATCTTCTTTCTATCACTTTACATAAATTACGAAAATAGGTTTATTTTATCATCATTTTCATTTATATAATCTACACCCAGGAGGAGATTCAAAGAAGTTTGTGACAGACAGTGGATGGTTTAACGCACGAGATCCGAAAATTCTTTCTCGAATCTTCAAGAGAGATAAGTGTATAAAGGGACTATGAAACAAATACTCAGACGCCAAGGCTTAGCTTGGGAGATTCAACGAAATAATGTAGAAAACTCGACAGTTTCTACTATAAAATGTGCAAACAGCAATCAACTTCTTTGTATTGCATTTACTGACTGTCGGCTTTTCTTGAAACGGAAATTCAATATTAAATCAAAACCTTCTTATAGTCTTGAAGTTGAAAGGAATTATGTAATATCCAATAGGATATGAGAATATTGTACCTACACCTAATCTAAAATTATGTGAATAAAATAACGTAATACGAGTATGTAATGCTCTGGTTGGGGATGAATAAGTGTGAGTCAGACATTAGCTTGATCCATTCTTCCTTCGATCAGTCGGTCGTAGTGTGAACAATGGCATGACGTGGATGGTTGCTGGATGCTTTACGTTAACAAGCGAACGAGTTACTAAAGGTGAAAACACACACTACCCCCTAGATAAGGTTAAATACGAGCTAGTCTAAAAGATAAAGTTTTACGGAATACGATGTAGTACCAACAAAGCTATAGAAATTGTAAGAAATACTAAGTGGCTGTTACAAATAGGTACAAAACAATAAGCCGTCATTTCAATCAACCATTTATCTTTGCCAGAGTCCGATTGGCGCAAAACCCCAGAAGTTGCGCTGGAAACTTTATCAAAATACTTGCTCTATTCCATTGTTTACTTGTCATTGTTGAAATGACCCATTAATAAATCCGTCACGTGCGATTAATTAATTTTCTGCTTGTGATTGATCTGTTTAGTATGATACAATATATGTACCTAGTTATTTCATTAACTATGATTTGTTTTGTTTCCTGTTTCTAGGAGTAGGCAGAAACCTGAGTTAGAAATTGTTTTAACAAGTGATGAGAGAAACACCTTGTCCTTGTTACAACAATTCTGCACCTATTTCTGAATTCACTTAATTTCCTACATTTAATAAAAAAAACATAATTTGAGTATTTTATTCGGGTAGTCCACTCTGATCATATGATCAATTGCATGTGGAAGCTGATGATGCTTTTGGGTACATAAAAAAAAAACTTAGTCCAAACAATAAGTAGAAAATGTCAGTATCACTTATAGATTTTCAGATGAAAATAATTTCCAAAATTTCTTATTTTTTATAGCACTTTGAAGTTAATGTGATCAGAGTGGACATTATTACATACGTTGTCTCGGTGGAATCGAATCACGCGATCGGATTCTACTTTTCATTCGTTTAATATGAGGCGAAACTGATATCGTTAGTGTACCCTAAAACGTGATTAGTTTCCACTCGCAACGGGTCATAATGATCAGAGTGGATTAACCATTTTATTCAAGTTTCTTCCAATAAGACTTTTTAAAATTAAAGTTCTTTTTCATTTGTTCGACGTCCGTAGTATTACGAAGTTGTTCTTGGCATAATTTATTAAAACGACCTACAGTAAAATAAAAGATTCATTCAACCAGACCTATGAATATTAGGTACGTACACAAATATGCCCAAACTACTTAGAAACTTACTCGTACTTACGATTCAGGTCAAGTTTAACATCTCTATTGTTGACAGGAGACATTTCCCGACCTCTTTCAAGATATAGCACAGATTAATGGGATTATTCATGTATGTAGGTTATTACATTTAACTACAATTTTGGACCTGTTCATACATTTGGACCAGTTTGTTAGTTACCAAGAGAAGTTCTTTAAGAGAAAGAGTACAAACAACAGGACCAGTAAATTCAATTAGAAGTAGTACATAATTGAAGTGAGGGAAAGTGCTTTGTGGGTATGCATTTATTTCTTGTGAAATTCCACTGCCCTGATTTTCCGGGAAATTACATAAATCGTGGAAATATAATATAGATTACACCAGGATTTTTTCAGGTTTTAAGAGTGATATTGTAGTCGATTCTGACCGTCACACTTAAACGTAAAATTAAAACCTACCTTTGGCCCTTTCTGTCTCAGCCCGAATATAGAGGGACAGACAACAAATTTTAAGGTTATGTTAAAGTGACCACATTGTTCAGTAGTTATTTTTCTGAATAAATAAGAGGCCAATCACAATGGCGGGATAACGCAGATATTTTATATCAAGGAGTGGACGCACGAATACTTCATTTAACAATGGTATTCGTAGGTTGAACGTCCTAAAGTCCCCAAGGCCTAGACCAGCAACCAGCTGGTAAACTGCCGCTTGGTTCAAGGCCATTGGGTGAATGCCACCAGGCAAGTTTTTTACCAACAGCCAACGTGTAGTTCGCTCCTTTGCCGAACCGCGCAAACCACGAACCCAGCTACGTGCAAAATTAATAAAATAAAAACAGATTTCTCGGTCATAGAATAACTAGTCCCCAGAAGGAGTCACCATTCACCAATGACAAATGTATGCCCGGAAGTGAAACGAATCGAAGCGAAAATCCCGCATCTTCCGCTCTTCTAAACCGCGAGTTGTTGCCAAATAGAGAAATATTATCACTTTTTAATCTAACAAATATTACACATATTTATAGGTACAAAGAATGTGACTCATAAAGGAGACAAAAATCTAGGTCAGGTAATTGAAATAGGTCAATTTGACTGACTTAAGTTGCTTCAAAAGTGTTCATGATCATGTGTTCTGGAGAACTTATTAATCTATGTTCTCGACAGTAAAACGCACACATATGTAATGCTTTCAAAATCGTCTCTTTCCCTGATGACGAGAACGGCGGAGACGAAGCTATAAAAGTCAGTGCTTTACGTACAATGTTAAGTTCGGGACACAAAACAGTTTACGAGTGTACTTTCACGCCGTACTTAGGCGTTTTCTTTCATGGATACACACGAAAGAAAGAGATTCCCAGTAAGAGATAACAAGTACACCTGCGGGGAAGCAGGATAACTGGCTATAACACAGTCCAAGAAAACTAGTAGTTTAAACGCAATCTATATATTGGAACATGTTAATCGGACACCTATGCATTCAACTGTTGCTTATGCAATCATGGGGGATCGGAACGTTAAGTAGATACCTATAGGTACTGTATCTTGTCTTAGGCACAGGAAATCATTGTCGCGAAATAAAATGACCATCGTCTAAGTCCTAAAGCAGTTGCCTGTATGATGCATTCATATGCTTGATTTGACTTCAGTTCCTGTGTTCATGATGGGGTAACTGTGCAGTTCTCCGTCAATAGGTTCGATATACCACACGATATAAAGTAATGAACTAATCAGAATTACAAATGTACTTACATTGACCATTAAATTCAACAGTCCTTTCCTTATGATTATCTTCCTGCATCGTATATTTCAGATGCCTATTACAAACTATGCCAAGACAACATGAAAACGATCTATCATTCTTGTTATACTGTGAGTCTGAGGAAGCAGGATAACTAGCTATAGCTATGTAAGGTGCCTTTGTTCTTCCTCAAGGGCCGGTTTCACGAATTATTATCTTTTTTTTCTCTTTGTTGAGCCAGCGACATTCGAGCATGCAGGTAGGCAGAATATCCTTACATTAAAATGCTTTAATCAGCTGAACAGTTTTTGATGAAATATGTTATACCTACGGATGATACGTACAAGTGCAAAATCGTCAACATTTTATATAATTTCGCCTCATATTTGAAGGCTCTCACATAGATAGGTATACTGTCGCGGCTGGGTTCCTCAGTCCACTTTAACGACATGCAAGGAAGGAGATGTCGCTGATGTATTCTAGTGAAATTTCGCATCAGCATAGCATGTTTTTAAATTATCTCAGCTTAGGTATCTTTAAACCTAAACTAAACAATTAGATATAATCATACGAGTACAAAGAAGTCCTTACATGCCCTCGTTCTTTGTATTGCGTGATTATCTATATTCGTACGTCTGGATGTTAAAAGCGACTCCATTTGGACGTCTGGCTGACGAATCTATTGTGGTTTAACCTACTTGGTAAATAGACTGAAAATTATACCTATTCAATGAAAACCTATTCACAGATCAGAGTTGACAAATGTCTCTTGATTTCGAAGGTAAGTAATAGGTATAATTAAATAATTATGTTATTAAGTAATTTAAGTTATATTTCGGGTATGAACAGATATAATTTCGTAGACGTAGCGCGTAGGCCGTAGGTAGACAGTAGGTAGGGGTAACTTATAATATTTTTTGCGAGTGTTTATACGAGATTAAGTTTTGCTCGTAAGACACAAATGATCTTTTAGGTAGTATCGGTCAGTATGTCCACGCACTAACTGAGTTTACTTGCAAAATCTAGCCAACAAACTCCTACGCAGTAACGTATGCATGATCTATACATACATACATATAATAAAATTGTAACGGATCGATGTTTGTGCACGCTAATCTCAGAAACGACTGGACCGATTTCGATGCAGTTTTCAGGAATACATTGTGACAGGTCCCACTTAACATATAGGCTACTTTTTATCCTGGGAAAATGTTTTTATCCCGGATAATTTCGACATTTTGTTTTTTCAGCAGTCCACGCGGATGTCGCGGGCGTCCACTAGTCTTCTTATAATATAAAACATACCGCAATAATAGCCAAGTATAGAACTCGTATTTACCTGAAACATAAAATAAATAATTGTTCAAGTTAAAAACAATAATAAACAATAATTTTTCCAACAATTAGTGTCACGCAAGCCACACAGCTACCACCTACGTAAGGACCGATAAAATCTAAGTATGTAACTAGATGTTGGTATATATATATATATATATGTATATGTATATATGCAACTATACAAATTCTTGGTGCAGGAAAAATATACCCACATTTTAAAAAACCTGTACTGATGCGAGACTTCACTACATACACCAGCTGCATCACCTTCCGTGCATGTCGTAAGAGTTGACTAAGGAACTCAGGGGTGTCCTTCTTAGGCGATGAGCTAGCAACTTGTCACTGAAAATTTCCACCTGGCTCCGCTATTATAAACACCTAGAGTCTAGTCCTAGACTCTCCTAGGTGTTTCTGCAATTCTGGCTACACCATTCTGGGATCATAACCTTGTGTACCTATAGAGGGGTCATCCATAAATTACGTCACACGAATTTCATGATTTTTTTAACACAGATGGTCACATTTGTGAGACCGCCCCCTCCCTAGTGTGACGTCACATTTAGCTTTTTTTGCAAATTTATATTTAGATATTATTGAATGAAAATGTGACGTCACGAAATTTAGGACCCCTCGCACCCCCTTGTCACACAAGAGTTTGTAACCTGTGACGATATATATGGATGGCCCCCATAGGTATAAACTATATCTATACTAATACGAGGGCTGTTTATAGTCCTTTTAAAAACTATTTGTAAAACCTTTTTTCTGGTAAATGGCGTTATGCACAATCTTTCAAATGAAGACTGTCAAAAATTCAGCAAAAAAAAACAAGTTTTTGTCAGTATAACCATTGTTTAACTGTGATCACTCGTAAATATTCAACAACTATGGAAAAAACTGAATTTTCCGTTATAAAACGAAGGGTTGCAGTGCTGCCACAATAAAAACTGAACTTGACGGACTAACGCACCAACGTTGCAGACTGTTTATAACTGGATAAATGATTTTAAACGTGGTCGGTCAAGCACATCCTCACGCTCTGGTCGCCCAATCATCTACGATCCATAATATTGTACTCGACGACCGCCCGTGAAATAGCTGGAGCGAGTACATAAAATCCTGCATGAAGATTTGGGTATGACAAAGCTGTCTGCACGATGGGTGTTTGTTTCCAAAACTGTGTTTGGATTTGATTAATCCTCGGAATTTTTTGAGTCGATTTGTCACCAAACTTGGGTCCATCATTATACACCTGAATCAAAACAGCAATCAAAACAATGGATGGCGACTGGTGAACGTGCCCCAAAGAAGGCCAAGACTGTCGGCTGGAAAGGTCATGGCGACAGTCTTTGGGATGGCGAAGGAATCATTATGATTGATTACATAAATTACGCTTGGACCGTTTTAACATTGTTGGAAAAACGACCAAAATTGTCCCCCAAGAAAGTCCTCTTTCATCAAGACAATGCGCGTGCAAGCCAAAATCCACGAGTTGGGCTTCGAACTGGTTCCGCATTATTCGCCGGATCTAGCTCCGTGCGATTATTACCTATTCCCAAATCTGAAAAATGGCTTGGAGGGCAAAAACTTTTGACGTGAGGACTGCATCGCTGGTGTAAACGCCTATTTTGAAGTCTATCGACAAAACGTATTTTTTGGAGGGGATAAAAAAATTGGAAACTCGCTGGAACAAGTGTTTGGCCCTAAACAAAGGAGACTATAATTACTTTTTAAAACGACTTATCACAGCCCTCGTATTATAAAGAGGTAAACTTTGATTGTTTGTTTGTTTTTTTGCAGCGAATAGGCTCCGAAACTACTGAATCGATTTCAAAAATTCTTTCACCGTTAGAATCCTTATTGGACCCGGATAAACATAGGCTATAGGGTTTCGCATAATTTCCTCTGGGCTGGAATAAATATGAATTAAATACAAAAAAATTACCATTTGACGCATGGAGGAATAAGTTTGACATACACCATAGAATAACAAGTCCCCAGAAGGAGTCATCAAGGACAGATGTATTCCGGGTAGTGAAGCAAAAACGAGTAAAAAATCCCGCATCTTCCGCTCATTTTACCCGCCGATTGTTGCCAAATCGATAAATATTATCAGTTTTTTAGATACAGTAAATAAATAGGCTGTAAAAATTTGACATGCTAAAAAGTTGCTTCAAAAGTGTGCGTGATCACGGGTTCTGGGAATTTATTATTCTGTGACGTACAGATGACATGACACAACATGACAGATGAAATTTGTTTTTTTTTGTTTGGTTTATCCAGAAGAAAGAGCATGAGGAATACAGCATCCATACAGCCATTGTTTTTAGTACTGGTGATTTCTGAATTTATGATGGATAATAACGATGATGAATGGAAACGTCAAGAAAATCCTCAAAAACGAGTGTAAAATTAGTCAAATTCAAAAAGAATTGCGAAAACAAGATACCTACATGACCCCACGAAGAAACGGACACATGTATACAAATAAAATTTAAATTTCACAAGTAAATTACACCCACTCCCTTTTGGTGTTTATGTTCATTAGGAGGTATAAGAGAGTACTAAGAACGGATTTCCCAAAATTCCCATGAGAACAGGGCAGACAGGAATTCCAAATTTTTACCGAAATTTCCACTGTACCGGAACAAAAGCTTATTCAATAAGTATAAAAATAAACCGTTTGACGTACAGATGAAATTTGGTGTGTATGTTTGTTAGGGGGTGTAAAAGACCATTTAGAACGGGTTTCCCGAAATTCCCATGGAAACGGCACAAACAGGAATTTCAAGTTTTTACGAAAACCACATGACATATAGAGATGAAATATGACAGGTATATTCGGTAGCGAGTGTAAGAAAGAACTGAGAACATATTTCCCGAATAGGGACTGATAGGGAGCACAAAGAACGGATTTCCCGTAGTTCCCACGGGAACTGGACAAACGGGAATACTCAATTTTAACGAAAACCATTTGACACAATATAATGATGAAATTTGGTAGGGAGGTGAGGGTGAGAACGATTTCTCGAAATTTCCACTGAACGGGACAAACGGGAATTCCATTTTTTACGAAAACCGCTATAAATATAAAGCGAAATCGGGCATTCCATGCGAGGAAGCACTAAACGGATTTCCCGACACGGGAACGGGAATTTCCAATTTTTACGCAAACCACTTGACACATAATGATGAAATATGACAGGTATATTCGGTAGGGAGTGTAAGGAAGCACTGAGGACTTATTTCCCGAAATTACCACGGGAACGGGACAAACGGGAATTCCACCGAAGCGAAGCCAGGGCGGGTCACTAGTATTAACTGTAAATAAACTGTATCTACTGTAATTTGTCCACTCCAATCAGTATTCCAATGAGGCATTTATATATCGCTCGGACCATTTTTGACCACATCGATTTGAGTGATTTATGCAATGTATTTACGCGCGAGGCCTAAGTTTTATGTTCTCAGTTCAAAAGCACATAAGGGTAGATTTTTTCCTCAGTAACTGGTTGCGTTCTTTGAGCCTAACATATTCTAGCATTACGCATCCCTGAGCATACTAATTGTGCCTACAACATGAAGACAGGACAAAGTGGAGCTGGTCTTGCAATGTTCATATTCACATACCATAGAATATATAAACCTAGTCCCGCACTAAAATCTAAGGGCTTATATAGCAGGTACTAAGCAATGGTATAATACCTATATAAAAACATCAATGACTCTGAAACAAAAATCGTTATTCATCATGTCAATGTTTCATTCAACCTACTGAGATTCGTATCCAGGACCTATGCAGACCTAACTATGCGCGGTAGGCAAGGTCAAGTAAAAACTTTTCACCAGTTAGCCTAAAGTCTGTGGTGAGGGGAGAGCCTGCCGACGCGTTTTTCGCCTTGTGCAGTACAATATAACACGGCTGGATCGCTTTAACGTACTGACGCGCTATAAAATAATTACGTTTTCTGTTTGCTTGAAACCAGTGACGTGTTTATAGGTAGACGCGGGGTTTCATAATGAAATCGTTATAAAAAGTGGCACCAGCAAATCTATATAAACGTAATAACTGCATTACATCAGATTTTTAAACTTAAATCTTATGTAGTTACCATAAGACTCGACTTTGTTTGTATCAATTTATTACAATAGATGCCCAGCCATACATTTGTGCAGATATTTATCGAGACATTTTTTGAGCGCTGTCACTGAATCTAGTTATAATTCATCTAAGCTTGAAACCTTAAAGCAGCATAAAGAAACGTTTGTTGATTTAAATTTAGTATCCGTAGCGCGTGAGACGGATGGAAGGCAAATTGTCGTGGGAAGCAAATTATCCGCCAGTGATTGGTTCATATTGCGCAGGATAGGCTACATTGGCAGTCACAGGTCCACATCTCCACTTTGTCCTTCCTTTATGTTGTATAAAATTTCTGTAGCAAGCAAATGTGCACCACACCATCATACTGATTAAAATAACTGTTAGTTACACCATAAATCTAATGCCTTCTGAGAAAATTAATGACAACAATGTATTGGTTTATTTTATTACACTATTTATTTCCTTACTTTCATGAGGTTTTATTTAGTAAGTTTGGCCTATTTATCAAGTGTCAAATTATGAGAAATGGAACAAACCTACTTTTGGTTGAGAATGTAATAAGGATTTCTTGTCTCAAATTCTTAAATGCGAATAAATTAATACTATTAGGTACCTACCTATATTTTTAGTTTACTATTTTATCTGTTTTCTTCCTCTCCTCATCGTGTGCAGTGTTATCTTAATAATAGGAATTGTTTATAATACAATTACTGGACTGGCCTATTGCAAATTTCATTATCTCACATTTATCTCGTCCATTGGACCAAAAATGTTCCTAAATATGCTTCTTATCAACAAAGTATGGGCTTATTAGGTTATCAGTCTTGCTAGTAGGTTAGAGCACATTTGCATTACTTCATAATTTATTTAGGTAGGCATTTCTGTATGCATTTTTTTTTCAATAATTTATAATGTTTAAAACACATGAGAAAGTCCAAGTTTGTTTTTACTTATCTCTCTCAACTAGTTTCTTTAAAAAGTAACTTAATAAGTACCGAGTTACTATGATTAATTGATTATCTGTGTTTAGTCTAGAATTATAAATATTATTAACAAAATGAAAAAAAAAAACACCCAACTGAGATTTGAACTCACAACCTCTTCGCAAACAGTGCTTTTGCTATTACCAACTGAGCTATCGGGTCAATAGTTAGTCTAGAATTTAAAATAAATAACAACTTCACATGCAGCATTGCTCATCCTCATCTAAATGATATTTAGTTGGGGGCAAACATGTTTGTTCTTCTATACTGGGATTAAGAGATATTTGTAAATAACTAAAGCTTATACGGGTAGGGAATTTCTACTTTAGTAATAGCATGTGCAATAAACGCCATTTATTAAATTATCGACCATACTATGGCTCCGCAGCATCAATCGCTTCACTTTCAAACGAAGTTTGCTTCCAGGAAAAGTGGTTATTTACGCTCATTGAAAATTGATTACGGAATTTTGATATTGCAGTCGATAGACATATTTAAAATTCACATGCCGTTAATTGCCAGCATTACGTTTTCACCAAAGAAGCGTCCGTATTGTACAAACAATGAAAACAGTTTTTTTACCTTCTTTTTCGTGACTCCACGGTGC
The DNA here is from genome assembly GCA_014607495.2 of Carposina sasakii. Taxonomy (NCBI): domain Eukaryota; kingdom Metazoa; phylum Arthropoda; class Insecta; order Lepidoptera; family Carposinidae; genus Carposina; species Carposina sasakii. The sequence goes on from CP053164.1 coordinate 5,320,234, forward strand.
CGCTTTAGATTCCCAACGTTGAGTACAGTTACGCACAACACTTAGCATCACAAAACAATAATTGAATATAATACTACTTCTACCATTAACCTAGTATAAATTTGGACTGTAATAATAATTAATTTAATAACGAAAAGAAAAGATACACACACGAAAGAATAAAAGCGAGGGTACGAACATGACATAAAATAACCAATACAAAGGAGCAAAAGAGAAGGATATAGAAAAAAAAGACGCGCATGCGTGAATAGGGTCCAATAAGCATTTTTAAGTCGGTAAAACAGTACTTCTAGTGATGTCCATAGAAGCTTAAAAATCGAGTGAACGGAAATAATTATCGATTTTTCGGATGTTTAAGAAATCCGACAATTTCGGACGATAAAACTGACACTGCAACATGTTTATTATTTCAACATAATGGTTAAATAATAATATGTTTTTCAAAGTATTACAAATTAACATGTGTTTGTATGAAATTTTTTTTTAGATATTATTAAAAATAAACACTATAGTGGCGCCACGTGGTGCGTCAATTTTATTAATGACCCCATTCGATGGAGCATTTATAAAAAGTTCAATATTTTTGTAATAGGTTTATTACAAGGTTTTATTTTGGTGTTAAGTGAAAAAAATCTGGACTGTTTCTTGACGTAATTGTTTATTAGCAAAAAATAAACAGTAAATCTTACGTTTTTAATTTGTCAAGTTAATTTTGTTTTATACTCAAAAAGTTGTTTGGGGGAGGCCTGTGTCGTTACAGTAGCCTTCCTATAGCTGAATAATGATAATGACTTATAAATTAATCGATTGCTAAGTTACCATGATATTTTATAAGTGGTGGTACAGCCCTAAAAAATTATGTTTTTGTTTTGCGAGCTACAAGACCTATAATAATAAAACTCAGGCTGCCATCTAGTCTAATACACAGAACACATTTACTCCTAGCGGAGTGGTTTAATATTCATGAATGGATAGCTGGATGCGAAATGCGAACCATAATGCGACTTGAAGTAGTAGTATCAGACAGAAAGATAGATGTCACTGCTATCGACGCAAACAGCGACATCTATACTAAGGTTATTGAGATATTACGGTCGGAGAGAGATCATCATCATCATTGAGATATTGAAAGTGTGTAACATAGCAACTTGCCAGCCAACTTTACCAGAATCGGAACCACAGTAAACTTTACAAACCCAATAGGTGGCGTTTTTTTATAGCTATAGAATTTTATTAATTTGTTTGTAGGTACGAGTAAGTAGGTACCTATTTATTAATCAGTAGGAAGGCTATACAATGTGCAAGTAGGTAGGTAGAACAATTTCTGAACTAATACGTATTATAGCTACCTAGCCAGATACCTAATTTAATTGCCTAACAGTAAGTACATGAAGAAGGAATAAGGAAATCTACTAATATTTACCTATTAGTGAAACGTTTCATTATAGGTAAGTATTTATTTTAGTTAACTTAGGCATAGAGGAATAAGATTCTTTTATTCCTCTATGACTTAGGTAGGTACACCCAAGGTACACCCACAGGTATCACCCACTATATCTTTACACTAATGTAGCGTACATAAAACAGTTAACTCCCACAGACCCTAAATAGGTAATGGATACACTACGTTCACCTTTATCACTTTCTAAATCACGAAAAAGCTGTATCACGTGGACCAGTATGAGAGAAGCTTTAGTATGTCCCAACAAAATGGCGACCCAATTTTTATCTCAAAGACACGGTATGACCTCAGTTTGTGACAAAGGTAAGGGTCCACATTGACGTGAAAAAATATAGAGCTGCCTGGTATAGGTACCTACCTACTCAAAAGCTGACAACCACGACACTATCTACCATGTGTGTTGCTTGTAGAGTACGTTGCACAGTATAGTTCCTTTGGATGATGGCGCTGGTTACTATGTATATGACTACATTATCTGTGTCATCATCATCAGTCTATTGCAGTCCACTGCTGGACGTAGGCCTCCCCCAGGGCACGCCACAAGACTGCCATGGGGGGTATTTGACCATAGTCACCACGGTGGGCAGGCGGGTTGGTGACCGCAGTTTATGTATTTTGTACCCACGGGTAGATATGAGGTGGTACGAATTCTACCATGCCGGTACCACGCGGCCAATATATGATGCTGCAACATGGTGAAAAAAAAAACGACAATCGCATATCGTAACAGAAGGGGTACTTATAAAAATGGCCCACTATAGGGAACCTATTTTCGGAGCCTAAAATCATCTTTATTATTTTTAAGATTACATCATACGTATAAACGTTCCTGAGTTGAAGGAATTCTTCATAACATCTTGAAAAAAATATACAGGATGATTTTTGGTCGTCAACGTTCCCGAAAACTACGGAATTTCCTCATTATCACGTTCATTTTTCTCCATGGAAGCATACCTGGGAAGTGTCTGGTTTCCAAAATATTAGGGTCGAAAGTTGATTAAAAAGACTGGGTTTTTCTGCATAAATGCACATTGACGCCCGTTTTTCAAAAAATTTACAACGTTTCCCAGCATTTTTTTGCCATAAACTTACTATATTTGATGTATAGAGTACCTACGTACCCTTCGTTAAGGGTGAAAACGAAAAAGTACCCTGTATGGCTCACCTCCGGTGATACGAGTACCTATGTAGATGGATGGGTCCGATGTGGACCTTCCAGTTCGACAGGGCGCTAGTTGTCCCCAGTCATGGAATTAATTGCATGTACTAAAATTGTCTTCACAGCCCCGAGCACACATGCGTATACTCCTACGTAAGCTAGACGTGCACGTACCACGAGTTGTACCTAATGAATGGAACTGTATGTAAGTAAGACAGGACACACCGCTTGCCGTCTACGCTTACGTCTACGGATACGCATCCGGTCTGCGAGCCTATACTTTATTACATAATTGATTCACAGCAATTTTCAGGCCCCCACGATACAGGCCAGACCTAGTGTGGGGATCACTACGAACTCTGTTCTCCTTACGTAAACTATTGGTAACTGTTCTCTACATTTTGTGCCTAACATTTATATAAGGATGAAATGTAAACAATTTGTGATAAATAAAAATTTATTATTATTATTATACAGGTACAACCCGTGGTACCTACGTGAACGTCTACGTTTACGTCTACGCTTACGTGTACGCGTTACGTTACCTAGGATAGTGGGGCCTCTCATATAGTATGATCACAAGAACACACCGTCTTTATAGTGTCAACATGTAAAAAAATTCCGTCTGGGATAGGTACCTACTATAGCCTTAGATGTAGCCAAGGAGGGTTGCTGTCCGTGAAACTGGATCGACCACACAAGGTTAAATCAAGGCAAGCCCTAGAATCCCCAAGGAAAGCGTATATGTGGCCGCCCCAAGCACACTTGGAGGCGGACGATGCACGACGCAGAGGCGCAGAACTTATATAAAGAAAATATGAAAAAAATGGAGCACGAATTAAATCCCAAATCCAAGCGCAGAACCCATAGTAAAAAAATATAGTAACCTAAGAGCAGATGATGATGACACCTGAAAATCATCTAGGTAATGAGATGCATTTTCAGTGGCCTGAAACTGTTCTATACTGATTTATCTCTTAGTATCCACGTAATAGGGGCTCTCAAAGTACAGGCCCTTTGCCTTTTGAAGGAATGGAATGAAGGCAATTTGAGAAGGTAAGGTGTGGGCCGAAGATTTGGGAGCCAATTAAAACCGTTTGTTCTTTTTCTTTACATACTTAATAAAGCTATTTATATAGGTATTCTAACGACAGCGGGCATTATAAAGAAAACTTTTATAATGTAGTTATTTCTAGCATTTCTGTGAAACAAGTGATGTACTTACAACTTAAACACATAAGAAAACTGCTAGCTGGCTTCATCATTTGCATATTAAAGAAAAGAACGCAAGAAGAAAGAAAAAACCCGACTGCTTAATTTGACATACAGCCAATTTCAATACAGACAATTTCAATAACAGATGTCGAGATTTTTGGTATAGGTACTTGAGATTGAATGTTCCAAATATATAGAGATAACAAAATAGCGGTTTTGTTTACCGCTATTTTGTTTTCATCTAAGATTACACTATTGTACTGTATCTGTAGAACATTAAATGAGTTGGACCCGTTTCATATATTATAATTTATTTTAAAATGTACTTATTTACAGATTCACAGTAAAATTATTGAAATTAATAGAATATAAAATTGTGTGCAAGTGCAAATCAAAACGACATCTTTTCTTCTTCTTCTGTCTTGTAAAACAAAAAATATTTAAAACGTATCATATCCGAACAACACTGAAATAGTCAGGTAGGTAAGTTCTAATTAAACATACGTTTCCAACATTTCAGGGCCTTCAGGAAGCTTCAGATGACCTGAATACGGGAGGAGGCTGCATAGCAGGGTGCGGGGGGCGGGGACGAATCGATGGGTTGCCATGGCAACCGCGACGTCTGCCGAGGAGCCTGCGCTCTACTGTCCCTTTCTATCTTGCTTGGTATCATATCACATGTCTCTTACGTGTGAAACAGCTTAAGAAACTTCGACTCGAAAGCTGAATTGAATTTTAAAGTTGAGCCTTAAAGTTGATTTTCTAATGAATGCAATAACTTTAAAGCTACATTAGTATAGAGATGGATTCTACGTGTAACATAAGGAAGAAACAGTTCGCAGATTCAATAAAGACAAAAATCATTTCAGCAGAATATGTATTATCACTCTTTGGTACCTTGAGAATTGAGTCGAAATTTCATCGTTGGCGATTAAAATAGTACACTGCCACCGATTTATCTGTTTTGTACACAGCTTAGCGGCGTTAGTAGAGATTTTAGTGGGACTAAATTGAATTTTTATATACAGGGAAATTTTAGTTCGCATTTCTGCCACCGACAAGATAACTTGGTACCATACCTGTGTGAGTGAGGGTGCTTTTGGGGTGGTTTACAAGATATTTCTGGTTTGTTTCTAGTCTGTTAACATCTGTGTGTTAATTTATAAGAAGGGTAGGTGCTGTGATTAATAATTCTGCGGTTAGTTGCCGCGTTTTGGTTAAATTAACTTTGGTGACTGAAGAAAGGGATGTTAGGGGATGTTTCCGATGGGAATCCTTAGCAGTCAAATAAAAGTCCCACGGTTGCTCCGCCCACATACCCCGCCACCCGCAATTGCGGATCTGCGTATTCGCGCGCTTTCGAGCAGGCGGGTACGTCAAACGCAGAGAACATAAAAACCCATAGAGTCTCGTTTATTTTATTTTTGTTTACAATTAAATTAAATTAATTAATTTATTAATAAGTAATATAGGGTTAAAAAATCATTCATACAATAGAACACATTACCTGCATCAAGTTATATTATATGTATTGGCAACGAATACGTAATGGTATATCAAAGATATTAGTGATATGTGAAATGGGGTAGATCGCTTTTAAAAAGGCTTTTAGGTGAGTTATTAATGTTTGCAAATTTTAATATTAAGATGATGATGCCGCCTAGGTGTTTTTTAAAAATAAAGGGTTTATGATGCATTCGCAGCATAAATAAAAAAAACTTTATTTAAAGATAAATAATGGTAACATTGTTTGATTAGAAATTTTGCTGTGCAGTCAGTAATTTTGATAACGAATTCCAATTATTTGTGTATCCGTTTAAATACCTAAATGATTTTTCCTAATTCTACTCCCCTAAATATTATACAGTAAAATACTATGCTCCAATTTGTCAAACTTCGAATATATGTAGGTCAGTTTACCAGGAACTTTTCTTTTACAGGTGGTATTAGTTCACTTTGACTCCAGGACGGCACAATTTGTTTGTATTGTATGATGCTACATGGGTCGGATTAGGAAAAGACCTAATACATACTAATATTTAAATATGGCCGTTCCATTATGAATTACGTATTAGCGTAATCTCTATTTTATGTTTTTGAATGTAATAAATATACGTAGAAAGAATATGTAATAGCATATCAGTGCATTTTTTATATTAGGTTAAATTTTTAATATTTAGTTAAATTGTTATAGTTTGTGTCACATATTTAAATAAAGGAAATTTTGTAAAAAAAAAATGAAAAAAAATACCCGGATAACCAGGTACGACATCAACTTGATATGAAAATTATCTTCATATTCATAAGTACAAAATAATGTACGGTTGCATAATAAGATGATAATGCGATACCTAAGTACCTAATGTCGTCGACAAATCTGAATGCTGGGCCGTAAAGAAGGATAAAAATCAATTCCATGTAAGCAAGATGAGAATGTTGAGATGGATGTGTGGAGTTACAAGAATGGATAAAATAAGAAATGAGTATATAAGAGGAACTGAGTTTGTAAGTACGGGCATGTAAAGCTATATTATGAGTCTTAGTAGCAAGCATATTTTACAGAGAGCTTTGTGCACGAGTGTGGATGGTTTGTGTCGGACTGTGTGAGGGAGGTACGTGTACTGGGAGTGAGCCATGAGATGACCATAACTGAAGATTAATAATTAGGTGTAGGAAAAATACCTAATATCTCCATTTATTATGTTAGTAAAATAGAGATATTGATATCTCGAAATGTGAGCACTTATAGATATCGGAACAGGACTTTTTAGATAAACAAAGCAACTATTAGGCTACAGTGTATGTGTGTGAGTGTGTATGTTACTTCATCGTCCATGTATGGAACAGCTGATTTTTTTCACTATATAATAGAAAGTAGTTTCTGCAAATCACTAATTTCGGAAAGACCTTAATTCTTAGGTACGTATCAGAATAACACTACTCCCATATAAAATTTTGTTTTTTCTTGTCCAATTATCAGACTTTAAACCTAAATGAGCTAGCTGATTCTCTCCCCTTTTTAGAAAATTACAAACGCCATACTTCCCTTTGGAAACATAAGATTAGTCTATCGAGTAATTTACACCACAAGATAATAAAAAAACTAGCCGTGGGCGAAAGCGATAGACCCTAGCGCACAACTCGTGAAGTTACTATTTAACGCTTTTCAGTAAGCATTTAGAATATCGCTTGCACGCTAAACAACTGATTGAGCTCAAAGGGCGTAAGTCTGGACAAAAAGATTTTTATTAATTGTGTGTTCAATTTATGATTGTTTTTTATTTTGGCTTTACAAATAGTTTACTATCATTATTATCTTGATATCCGAATTTATTTTAAACGCCTACCTCATGTAATAGCCGAAATAAAAGTAAAAATGACTAAAAAACATGTCGATTTCAAAAAACAAAACTATCGAGCGAAAATCATTAAATCATGTTTTTGGCTTTACATAACATAGTTAAGGGTACTAAGAATATAGTGTAATAGTCTCACATTAAACAAACATGCACCCGTTTCAGCATATTTCATCAAAAAGATGCTAAATAAGGTCTGCCTCCTCTTAATTAATCATTTTGGGTTCGTATTGTACGTGCTCGGTTTGTATAGGTTTCTAAAGGAATATTATTGTATTGGCTACGTAGTAAGGTATTGAATTGTGAATTGGAATCATTATTAATTTTGCATGAGAGCCTATGTATTTTGATACAGGTATACAGGTAAGTACCTACCTAAATACCTTTTATCTAAATATCTACAGGAAAAACATAATTTGTCAAGTTCGAATTATTTAGGTCATTTACCAGAATTTTCTTTACGTCAATGACATCCTGTATATGGTACAGGTTAGAAAAGAAATAATATAATTTATTGCTAATCTCTATTTTTGTTAGTAATAAATATGATTAAAGGCAACATGTAAATAGCCAATGTATGTCAAAGTATAAAATAATGTACAGCATAAAGATCCTGCAGTACCTAAGTTCGTAGTCCGTTAGTAGCAACCGCTACGAGTTTGTAGTCCGTTACTAGCAAGCGCTATGAGTTTGTGTCGGCGTGTGTATAAGTCTACCTAACTGAAGAAATACCTATACATGTTTATTTAAAAATTCCGAAAGAAGATTTATTAGGCACAGTTTTGTGATCATCAATAGTTCCTAAAGAGTTTTCTACTCAATTCAATAGTACCTACTCATATAAAGTTTGCACTATAAAAAAACCTAAAGAAGCTGATTTCGCAAACACAAACAATGCTTTTTTGAATTTTGAATTTTTGTTTGTAATTTTCGCTGTCACTGAGACAAACGAGTTGGGCACAGATGTAGCATTTAGATATGACAATAACTACATACATCTAATAGATAGTGTATTACTGTCTTAAATGAAAGTAAAAATTATTGGTGGGGAAGATTCTACTGTACTTTAAGGTGTTCCTGTCTGCCCCACTAGTGGGGCGGCTTGATGAGGCATTATAGAATTACCCCAATTTTGGACAGCTTGGGTTTCTGTCATCCGGAATAAAGTCTATTCCAGTAGGTAGGAGTAAGCATTTACACGGCGCGGCGGCGTAACGCTATCGCCGCGTGGTGCCGACAGAGTAGAATTCGTACCACCCCATGTCTGCCCGTGGGTATCGTACGAGGCGATTAAGGGTTTCTGGGAGGTGGGCAACAGCGCCTCCCGTGTTGACAACATAGTCCAAAATACAAACTGCGGTCACCAACCCGCCTGCCCAGCATAGTGACTATGGGCAAATACCCCCCATGGCAGTCTTGTGGCGTGCTCTGGGGGAGGCCTACGTCCAGCAGTGGACTGTAATAAGCTGATGATGATGATGATGAACGCTATCGACTCGCAAGCAAAATCTATGAGATTTGACAGTTTGACCATAGTGTTACGGACTATCGAGAGATTCGTGCGTGCCCCACTGAATGAAATTAAATGTTTTATTTTAGGTTGCGAACATAGAAAGTAACATGAAATAATTTTTTTTAAAAGGAAAAACCGACTTCCTCCCAATACTCGAGCTTACTAAAGTAAAATTTTACTAAAGGGCAAATATATATTGCGTTAAGCCGTGTACGAAGTTTAGAAGGTATAATATTGTCAGATTTATATGCCAGCAAATGATTAAATAGGCCAGAAGACAAAAGAGAGAAATGACTAGGCTTCGAAACTTTACGTCTGACAATATAAGCAACATATAATTACACTCCTTCTTCCTGCCCTGTTCCCAATCATTTGGGGTCGGTACAATATGTAGGTACTCTTCTTTCATTCATCCCTATTATCCGTCATCTCGTTATTCTCATGTCTACCTCTTCCTCTATAACCATCTTACTTCGGACACGGCTTAACGCAACATATAATTTCACGACTTAACACAATTATCTTCATCTCATCTTCATAAGCCTATTGCAGTCCATTACTGGACGTAGGCCTCCCCCTGCCATAGGGGGATTTTGTTACTAAAAAGTTCCACTATCTGTTTTTCGGTGGCTCCATCATCAGACCCTCGTTTCCTTTAGTGTAGCTGACCAAATTCTCTATAAAAATCTAAAAACGGACTACTCATGCCTTTTATATTTGAGGATATCCCTAGATTGCTCTATGCCGATGACATGAAAATTTTTCGCATCATTAAAACTCTTGTTGATTGTGAGCTTTTACAGAAGGATTTGGATATGCTTCATGTATACTGCAACCACAATGGGTTATTCCTTAATGCGAAAAAATGCAATATTATATCCTTTTCTTGTAAAAAAAATACTATTCTATATAAATATTATATCAATAACATACATGTCAGTCGGGTTTACGAGGTGAGGGATCTGGGTGTGTACTTGGATTGTGAATTAACGTTTACAACATATATAAATACAGTAAGAGCGAGAGCCTACCGTATGCTCGGTTTCATTTTGAGAACTGCAAAAGAGTTTAAACTTTGTTCAACATTGATCCTTTTATTCCAATCATATGTGAGATCAGTTTTGGAATATGCGTCAACTGTATGGAACCCGCACTACGATGTTCATATAGACGAGATCGAGTCAATCCAGACAAAATTTCTAAAACATCTTCGATATAAAAGCCTAAGACTTCATCAGCCAATGCCAAAATTAATGACTCTCTCTGATCGTCGTGCAGTGACAGATCAGATGTTTTTGTATAAGGTTATACATACAACTATAGATTCTCCGTTTCTTCTCGGTAATGTGGGTTTTAGATGTCCCAGACTGGGATCGCGCATAAATTGTGCCGCTCACTAAGACCAAATATATGCGAATTTATCGATCGTGTGACTCCTACAATAGGCGTTTCAAGGGCATTGATTTGTTTAATACAAAATGTAATATTTATAAAAGTAAAATCATTGAGGCCCTTGATCAATGTTGATAGTGGGGGTTTCATAGATTCAGTGTGATGTGTTTGGTTGGAGCTTCAATGTTTTTTCTGTGTTTTTATTGGTAGACACTTTGCTGGTGTATGTGCTACTTATGAATTGTAAATATATTTGTGTAATAGTACTGTTTGTGTCTCATGAAAATAATAAAATAAAATAAAATAAAAATAGATTCCTTAGAGATTCCATCATCAGATGTTATGTTTTATATGTAGGTACTTTCTAGGCAAACATGTAGCACCCTAGGCCGCATCTTGCTTAACATCAGGCACGATGGCGGTTAAATGTTTGCCTAGCTAATTGTAAAAAAAAGGTGATCAAAACGCTCAGTAAAAGTATAAAAACAGACTACACGTGTCTACAATATTCGAGGATTGCCCTCGATTTCTCCAAGATCCCATCATCAGATCCTGATGTGGTGAATATGGGACCAACCTGATGATGAAATCGGTTCATGAATGTCGGAGTTCTGAGGTAACACACATAAAAAAAAACATACAGACGAATTGATAACCTCTCTTTTTGAAGTCGGTTAATAAAGAGGAAAACTTTGTTTGTTTGTAATGAATAGGCTCAAAAACTACTGGACCGATTTCAAAAATTCTCTCACCGTTAGAATCCTTATTGGATCTTGATAAACATAGGCTATAAGAATTTCCCGATATTGGGTCTGAGGCCATTACGAGGGAGGACAGATTTCCCGAAACCCGACGGGAAGAGGACAAGCGGGAATTCAGAATTTTTACGAAAACCGCTATGCATATGAAGCTGAAATTGGGCATATATGTTCATTAGGGACTGCGAGAAGGCACTAAGAACGGATTTCCCGAAATTACCACGGGATGGGGACCAACAGGAATTAATTATTTTTTACGAAAACGGTTACACATATGAATCTGAAGTTGGGCATATATGTTTATTTGAGACCCCGAGGAAGCACTAGGAACGGATTTCCCGAAATTCCCACGGGAAGGGGACAAACGGGAATTCCAAATTTTTACGAACACCGCTATTTGTATGAAGCTGAAATCGGAGTAGGGACTACGAGGAAGCCCTAAGAATGGATTTCCCAAAATTCCCACGAGAAGGGGACTAACGGGTTTTCAATTTTTTTTACAAAAACCGCTGTACGTACATGTGAAGCTAAAATCGGACATATATGTTCATTAAAGACTGCAGAGACTTTCCCGAAATTCCCACGGGAAGGGACTGTCTGTGCGTTTGTGCACGCTAATCTCAGGAACGGCTGAACCGATTTCGATCCAGTTTTCAGGAATATATTGTGACAGATCCCACTTAACATATAGGCTACTTTTTATCCCGGGAAAAATGTTTTTATCCCGGATAATTTCGACATTTTGTTTTTTCTGTAGTCCACGCGGACGTCCACTAGTTAATAATAAAGAAATGGAAAAAATTCCTCACCCGGGTGGGAATCGAACCCACGACCTCTGCATTCCGTGCCAGTGCTCTTACCACTGAGTTACCGGGTCAATTAATTAATTAAAATTTAATGTTTTATTAAAGGCTGAAAAAAATAAAAAAGTCGCTCTCATTTGGTTACCGTTTCGTGTAGTTGGTAATATTGACCCCGCCAGTCCTTACTTGTAAGCGGGTCTGAAACTATATGAAGAAAATTTTACATTGCGCTTAGATTAGTAGATCTAAAAATCTTGTATCGTTGTTGAACCAACTAACTTGTGTAAAATTATTGATGCCAGAGACTGTAAACCCAAATACCTTATTTTTTTATTATTTATTTATTATTACTACATATTTTACAAAGAATAAAGTACATAATAATTCTTAATTAATAATCTATTTTATAAATGATTTCGATTTGATTTCTCTAACTAATCCATTCCTCTCATTTAGTTTTGACTAACAGACAGACAAAGCAAACAGACAAAAAAGTGGCCACAGATTTTTATTTTTCCGGTTGAGATTCAGAACCCTAAAAACAAGTCCAGAAATTTTCCGACCCGACTTACCACACGTAATCTTTTAAGAAAAAGTTTAACCATCTAAAAATACGAATGTCATTTTGAGAAGTCTGTTAGACGCGAGGTTTGGGGGTGGCGCCCCCATCAGGAGTTGGGGGGTCGTAAATATGATTATCAACGGGGGAGGCGACGTGGACTAATCATATTCTTCGCAATTTACATAAATATTAGCCTGTTCCGTGACACACGACCGGCTGGTCATTACCTTCGCCTACGTTTTTAACGAAGGCAAGATGTTAGATACCAGGCCAACGGCACTAATATGTTTGCTGGTGAACGGAATGGTAACTCATGAAGGTTGCTATTATTTACCTAAGGCGGTTTTATGTGGCGTATTTACTAGCGCCGCGATGTTGTGTGACTCTAATTGGTCGATCTGAACATAGTTTGTCTTTTTTATGAGTGATTAATGTAGCGTGCATATTCAAAAGTGAGTAGATATTTGGGCTACCTGTTTGTTGTCTTGGTGTATTGAGGACACTATGAATATTTAGCGTAGTAACGAATCGATAGCGAGCTCGTCAACTTGCCTTGACATCATGATATGAGCGTTCGTATTCTTAGTGATGAAATTTCCCTTTAGGGCACTCGAGTGAAATATGGTAGTACTTTGTATATTTTTATAGATAGGCCATCTTGAGATGTAAAAATTTATCGCTCGTCATACATTTTGTACCTCGTTATACATTGAGACCATTTACACTGTGTAAAACATGTGTGTTCAAATGTGTATTCTTCTGATGAGCTTTCTGACTTTTGAAAAATACGCCCTTAATAAATTGTACGTCAATACCAGAGGGGTAAGCACGAACCTCTCGATAGTCCGTAACGCTAACGCCAAACTGTCAATTCCCATAGTTATAGTTAGCGAGTCGCTAGCGTTACGCCGCGTAAAAAGGTTCGTGCTTACCCCACAGAATGAATCGCGATCGACCGAAAATTAGAATATGGCTTGATGGATTTTGATAACACTTTATGTGTAATGATGATGTTTGAGTGGGTCTAGGAAGGTGCAAGTTTATGTTAAAGCGGGTTAGAATCTAATAGGTCAATAAATTTTTTTTCACATCTCTAGCATGTAAGTAGCATGTACTTAAGATTACTTAAGAAGTAATTTTGAAACACGTCAACTACTTAATTGGGCAATTATAAATTCACTTTGGTGTTTCGTTCGTATATTTTCAACGTCTATTAAATTTGATCATGAGTTTCGCGGTAATTGGCGTTTCATGATTTTTTTATAGTCATTTTCATGAGGAAAATGTGTGTGCTCGTGTCAGATTGATTTCATGTAGAATGTTTTTAATGTTCTCTGGCTAAAGATAGGATTAAACTTCGGTATAAATGAATTTATTTTGAACTGCAGATACAGGTCTCCAAAACTATTATTCATGTTAATAGAATAGAGGATAATTTTGTTTATCTGTATTGTCAACAGTATTGATGGCAAATAATAAATAGCATTACGCAATAACGAAAAAGGTGCCAGACAAACGGACGTTTATTTTAGACCCTTAGAAAAATCTTGCACCAACAAATATTAAATTACTGTTATGAAAATCTTAAGCTAGACTCAGGTAGTTTTACCTAGGGATATTCCTGTAGACACCCTTAAAGTTCATTCAAATATAGACATATATATTTTTCACTTGCAGAAAAAATAAAATGTCGAAATTATCCAGGATAAAAACATTTTACCGGGATAAAAAGTCTATATGTTAAGTAGGCCCTGTCATAATATATTCCTGAAAACTGCATCGAAATCGGTTCAGCCGTTTCTGAGATTAGCGTGCACAAACATCGATCCGTTATAATTTTATTATATGTATATAAATATATAATAATAATTCCTCCTATCAGAAACTCCTTCTATCAGAAAAAGCCCCAAAGGAAGTGGACCTGGAGCCCCGGTGGTAGGACGAAGAATGAGATCGACTTTATCGTGACAACAAAAGGCATATATTTAGGGATGTTTCAGTGATCAACAGGTTTAATACCGGAAGCGATCACCGATATCCTATATATCGACTTCAAGCTTGAAAGGAGCCGCATGGTAAGGCAAGTTCTCCGTCCCAATTGGCCCCAAGCAGGACATGATGCGTTCCAACTGGAATAGAAAAATCGATTTTGCCGCCCTGAAAACCCCGACAAGTGTTGACGAGGACCTACAAGGAATAATCGGGGTTGTAAGCGAAGTGGGAACAAGGTACTTTCGGAAAAGGCGACCAGATAAGAAGTCCAAATTGTCTAGCGAGACCCTGTAACTGATGCGACTTAGACGGGAATCACCAGAGGATGCTTTGCCAGATCCCCAGTCGCTCAACAAAAAGATCAGGAGCATGGTGAGACGCGACCTCCGAAGGTGGAACACTCGCCTCGTTAAGGAGGCGATTGAGAAAAATCGAGGATCGAAAGTCTTTACCAAGGCGCTGCGAAGGAGTCACCTGAAAAAGCTTCGAACCTCTAATGGCCAAACCGTCACATCAGTTCCAGAGATTCTCGCCGAAATTGAGGACTTCTATGGGAATCTGTACGCCTCGCATCCACCGAAGCCTCCACCCGACGCAAGCGACCCCAGAGCTCCACTCTCCCGCCACTTTACGGACGATCTCTCAGACGTAGATATAGACGAAATCGGGGCGGCTCTCAGACAGCTTAAGAATGGGAAGGCTCCCGGGAAGGACGGAGTGGCCTATGAGCTCCTTAAGGCTGGGGGAAAACCAGTCCATTGAGGAGCTGAAAAGGTTATTTAACTCCGTATTGGCTAATGGGACTACTCCGAAGGCGTGGAGCGGAGGTGTGGTGGCATTGTTTTTCAAGAAGGGAGACAAAACGCTCCTCAAAAACTATAGGCCAGTCACACTTCTGAGCCACGTTTATAAGCTGTTCTCGAGAGTCGTCACGCATCGTCTGGCATTGAGATTTGACGCCTTCCAGCCACCGGAACAGGCCGGATTTCGCAAAGGCTACAGGACCACATCCATACTGTACGGCAGGTTATACAGAAGTCGGAGGAGTATAACCAACCGCTGTGTATTTCTACTTTATACTACAGAGTATATATATATATATATATATATACTTTATACTAGAGAGTCCCGGTCCTTTGAGAGGCGTGCATCGGGCCGTGGCCAAGATGTAGAGGCCCTTTCTTCATAATAGAATGCCTTTCTTCATAGGCAGGCTCTACCTTTATGTTTTATCAATATTCTTATCTACCTATAGAATATTATATACTTTGCAGTTACTACCTACTTGTGTTCTTAGGTATAGGTATATATATGTAGATAATTTTTTTGATTTTCTTTTCATACACTTTCTAAGGCTTGGGATTCAGTGATAATAGAGATGGTAGGTATAGTATAGGTGTCAGCTTATGCTATTTTTACCGCTTATTTGCTGTAAATATGAATGCTTATAGATATAGAGCTGAAAATAGCCTACAAAACAGTTTCAATGAAAGAAACGAAACCTTGATAAACCGTATTTACCTAACCTACATATAACAATATACGAAAATCTTTGGACAAGCTATGTAACAGTCGTAATAGAGAAAGATCGCATGAAATGCCGTATCCAGTCGGAATTCATGGCGTAATGGCGGTGCGACGGCCAGTTCAGTTGACAGTAGTCGACCGGACGAGAGACAGCGCGGTCACTATCGAATTTCCCGCGTGAGAACCGCTTTCCCCGCGGTCCGTGGCCGCACGTGAACAGTGTCCCGGCGACCGCTCGCGTGGCACCTCGCACCCGGACCCGTACGTGGTGTCCCTTCGCCCGCCCACCACGCACTGAGCCCTGAATCTCGAAAGCTTCCTTCCGCGCATCTTCAAATTCGAACTCCAGAAGGATTCAAAACTTCGAATTTTCGAACGCCTTTCTTTTTTTTTTGCGCCGTGGAGAACGAAATGCGGTCGAAGGCGGTGGCTAGGCGGCTTCAGGCACAGGGTGAGTGTTTTTTCCCTCTTCTAAATTGCATAATCAAAACTAGGTTTTATTTTAAATACTGTTTACAAAACAAATACTGCCAGAGCTCTAGTTTTCAGGTAGTTAGACGTGTAGAGTTCTTTCGTTCTAAGTTCGTGTGATGCGCAGTAGGTATGAGATAAGGACAGTGCGATGCGTTCTTCATTCTGATTGGTCGGCGCCTCCCCCGCTTGACAAGATAGTGAGGGCCATCCTCCGCGCTTTGCCGTTGGAATCACGACTTTACATGGTCGCGGTAGAGTTGTTTTCGGTATATAGAGCGAGGAGAGAGGGATGTTCCCTCCATTGTCAGTTATCATTGGATAAGTATCCAGGCTCTTGTATTTATTTACTTGCGTTATATATGATAACAGGTGTCATTTTCCATTCTCCTTGCCTCTACATTTTATAATAATGAGTTTATTTTATGAATGCGGTTTAGAATACAATTATTTAAATGAATGTATCTAGGTACCTATATATATATATATATATTAGTAGGTTATCTACTTAAATATTTATTCACACAGGTTTTAGGGTTGCCATATCAAACTTTAAAAACCAGGATTTGAGGAAGAAATACCAGGACATTTCGATTTAAACCCAGGACTATATATATGTGCGAGCCCAGTGACAATACGATTGGAGGGAGTTAGTGGCGTGCGAATTTCAAAACATAGGTCTTTAACACATTCAGTGCCGGTGACTACGTATATGCTTCTTTAAGGCTTTCTAGAGGTGCCGGTAACGCTTATTAGCCCGATGTCGGTACCCTTAGAAAATGTGCCGACAGCGAATGTGTCAGGACTTTAAAAACCAGAACGATGCTTAAAAACTATACAGAACAGCCCAGGACACCCCAAAAAGCAGGACATATCTTGGGAAAACAGGACGGTTGGCAACCCTACGTTACATGGATAAAAAATCTTAATAAGGCAGCTAAAAATACAACGCACAAATTTTGTTTAAGAATTTAGTAGGTTTCTAATACTCGTAGCTATAGGTACCTTACTTAGGCAATCTACCTGCTTAAACTTAGTTTAGTTTATTTACTCGTAATACCGACTTCATTACTTGCTGAACTCTGATTATGACATTACTGGTAATACTACGTAAAATAAAAAGAAAACAAAAACTTAAAATTGTTGCCTCCGAATCGAATCCACCCAAAAGGTTTTGACCACTGGCTGATTCTGGGTTTTCTACAGCCAATTTCAATAACTAATAAATTCTATCTGTTCTTAGCCGTGAAAAAATGGAGTAAATTTTTTTTATGTAGGTAGTGAAGCTTTCGTCCCTCGTGAGTTTGCTTGGAAATCTATATGATCAAAGTTGATGAATAGCATTTTAATATAGATTTCTTTTGGAGGTCGTTGCATTTCTAATATCGTGTAATAATATTGCCTAACCAACCCAATCCAATGATGTAGCATAACATATATAAACCTATTGCAGTCAACTACTGGATGTAGGCCTCCGAGGCATGGGGCATAAGCATACTGGAATACAGCATACTGGGGTTTTTGCCCATAGTCACAATGCTGGGCAGGCGGTTTGGTCACTGCAGTATAATTTTCGGACTATATTGTCCACACGGGAGGCACTACTGCTGCCCACCTCCCGGAAATCATAATTCGCCTCATACTATATACACGGGCAGATATGGGTTAGTGCTGTCTACCTACATACTCGTACCTACCTACCACATTACTTTTATGCCATATAATCTAGCTGATATAGGTACATATAATACATATAATCACGCCTTTATCCCTTACGGGGTAGGCAGAGCACCAAGGGACGATAGAACCACATAGTGCCACTTCTGACCAATTTTGAGGGTATAGTTGAGATGTACAAGTTCGGTAAGTAGTGACAGGTGGTCAGCCCATCGCCTACAAAACACCAAAACCCTCTTGTACCTCTACTGACTTGTACAGTATGCCCGGGAAGAGAAAAAGTTGTAGTATTATACGTTTTTTTTTCACTCCCATAGCAGCATAGAAATCTAGCTGATGACGTAACAAAAAACTTCATTCCATTTTCCATTTCATATAACAAAATCATCATCTAATTTTACGTAACAGCGAATATAGCCAGTACATAAAATGGCACAGTAAAAAAGCCACAGCGTTCGCAAACAGATCTCTCGCAATATGAAAAACAATAAAATCACCTAGTTTTATATTATTGCACATAAAGATTATTGATAGCACGGCCATATCTTACTAAGGCTTACTGTGTCAAAGCAAACTGGAACGTACGTTTCAAATCACCATTATTATTTGTACTAGCTGCTTGCCCGCGACTTCGTCTGCGTGAAATCGTCTTATCTCTACTATAAACTGTGCCCGGTATAACGGCTACATACTATTACTATGGATGAATAAAAGCGATTGAATCTAATGAAGTTCTGAGGTTTTAGACATTACATATAGAGTGATTTTTGGTCGTCAACGTTCCAGAAAACTACGTAATCTCCTCATCATCACGATCATTTTTCTCCATGGAAGCATACCTGGGAAGTGTCTGGTTTCCAAAATATTAGGGTCCAAAGTTGAGTAAATAGACTGCGTTTTTCTGCATAATTGCACATTGACGCGCATAGCAAGATTTTTTCGCGAGAAATGATTAATATCTGTCTATGAAAAAACTACAATAAACATTGGACACTATAAATATCGAACAGTTATTCCGTGTATAGAGTACGTACACTTCGTTAAGGGTGGCAATGAAAAAACACCCTGTATATACTTGTGTTCCTGAATAGGGGTAACTAGAACTACAGGATCATAAAGGAGATCACAGAGATGTT
The DNA here is from genome assembly GCA_014607495.2 of Carposina sasakii. NCBI lineage: Eukaryota > Metazoa > Arthropoda > Insecta > Lepidoptera > Carposinidae > Carposina > Carposina sasakii. The sequence continues at coordinate 5,339,257 of CP053164.1, forward strand.
TAACATAGCGAGGACCGATGTCCATGATCAGTAACAAGTTGCTATCTTATCGCCTAAGAGTGGCAACAACGAACGTCGATACTAAACGATGTTAACTTGTCTAACACCCTGGAACATCATTATCGCGATGGGATCGATAGAAGTTCGCCGTCGTTATATTTTCTCCAATAAGAAGCCTTTATTTAGAGCGTAGATACGTTACCTGTATATCAGTATAACGAACCCATCATCATTTTTGAGCCTACCTGGATTCAAACCCAGAACCAGCTAGCAGTGCGCCAATCGGTCGTCAAAGCTCATGATTTAATATCTGAGCTTTTACGAGCAATAACCATGGGCAGCCATCTCTGAAACCTGAGCGGAGCAGCCTTTGTTCCTTACGTCTATAGCTATATCTATGTGTATGTCATACACCAAGCCAAGTTGGAAAATATATCAGATTCAGATTCATTTATTGCATGTCACAGGTTAAATAGATGTTACATAAATATAGTAGGTACATGTGACGCCCTGTAAGGGCACGGCAAACAATAAGACCAAGTAGTGGCCACTTTACTTAAAAATATAATTTTGTTATAATAGGTACCTATCACTCTAATTCAAATCCAATTCAAAAATCGGTATTTTTTTTTATACACAACATTTTGTCCCACACTAATAGGTACTCGGTATATCTCGCACCTACCGGGATTCAGGACCTATGGCGTCGCAATATACCTATAGATAGTCGGTAAGTGGTCGAAGATCGATTGTCGTGAAAGAAAATGCTTTTGATAAAAAAAAATACTTTTACGGATGCATTCCGGTACTTACCTAATAAATATAATCATTGGTCGGTTACCTATGCATTTTAAAAATATACCTAACCATCATTTCAGCAATAGGACTGCTGAAAATAGGTTTTTAATATGTAATGAAACTAAAAATATATAGATTTTATACATATATTTACATGAACGTATAAAGAACAATGGACGTAATGCTGTCAATGCACAGATTGAAGCACCGAAATGGCGGCGCGTTGCGCATGTGTGCGTATTTTTTAGTAGGCGCCGAGCTTACTATAGTTTGTAAGTGTGGGTGGATAGCGCGTCATTACACATCCCTACTCCATGGAATATCGTTACCGAGCTTACTATGAATGCCTCACACTGTGTATTGACAACACTCTGTTTGTTATTCTTTTTACGTTCATGTATATTTATAACTTTGTTTGAATTTTTTAAGTCAGTGAATCGTGATGGCGGAGATCTGTGGCCTTTGCCTCATCCAGGGGACACAGGAACATAAGTCAAGTGAATAACTTTATTGGATGACCAGTTATTTACTTACCAAAATAGATTATAATTTCAAATTCTCTTTCAAATTATATTTAAAAATGTGATGAACAAACAAAGAAAGTACTATATGGACGAGCACATCCTCTTAACAAACAAGCCAAGTTAGTTTCCGTCGATATTGGCAAGGATTTATCATCTCATAATTCAACATTCAATTCGTATTTGCCCAGGAGCCACGCTCGGCGAGGAATGCTCGAGCCTGGGCTATTACCGGTCGCTAAACAAACATTCAAGCACGCATACGAATACCCAAAGTCCCCGCTTTCCGGACAATGGCGCTGTCTACCATAAATAACAACAATATTCAATAACCTCGCGTTTATTCCTCCAGGAATAGCAGTCGTAAACCCCAGACATACCTACGGTCGGATCCTCGAATCACAATAACGTTGGAGCTCACCAGAATCCATAATCTTATTTTTGTACCGCACTACGAAGCGTGAATTTCGCAATTACGCGATCGCCGCCCGACATATGCGAATGCGAACGCAAACTTCGAGGTGTAGAGTGCAGTATCGCTTGGCGACGCTTTCTCAAAATAAACACTCCTTGTCTGTACACGTGCGATTGTCGACTTTATCTCGGAGACGGAGAGTTACGGAGGAGCCGAGGATGTTACGTGAAAGAGGACCGTGCGGCGTGGAGGGAGGGTCGGTTATTCGCTGCGGGTATCGTTCCGCGACATCCATTGTGTGCCCTCCTATAATTTTATCGAAGCTGATTTACGATCGATTGTTCGTGCGGGGACAGTCAGCGTGTGTGCGCGCGCGCATGTGTGGCGTTACCTGCAGATGGCGCTGAGGCTGGACAGTGCCCGGCTCTCGGCACACAACGCCCTCATAAATCACTGGCCGACGTCCGTCCAGGCTCTCTCAGCTTATTTACGAACAGCAATGGCCGCAGAGTTTCTCCGGTCCAATTGGCAGATGTTTACATTAAACAGGCGCTTGTTAACGCCATGATAAAGCCTCGATAAAACAGCAATAAGGTTCTCAAGCAAATTGTTTTCCGGCACAATTAAGATTGAGTTTCAATAGTCAATAACCGTTGTAAAAGGTTACAGTAAGGAAAGGTGTAAAGTTTGAGTCGTTAACATATTGACAGAAAGTTTAGGACCAATAATAGAGGTTTGATTTGATTTCTCAAACACGGCAGCACAAAGCGAGTGTTTGAAAACATTGAGATAGGTTGCGTACTTATGCAACGCGCCTGCATGCTGCAGTCATTACGCGTATCAACCGGCGGAGTTATCGAACACTTTCAGGTGCAGTTGCAGGTTTTAAAAACTTTTGGTTTGGATTGTTTTTAACTGATGTTATATTTTTCCAAACTTGTATAAGTAGGAGACATTTTCAGGTAGCAGGTAACTGACGCATAAAGATTCACTTGCGAAAATAGTTTTTCTGCATTATATGTTTAAGAATGGGCTAAAATAATAATTATAAATATGAATTCTATGTTAATATGTGCGCACGGCTGTATTTCAAAAAAAACAGAGAGCCTCAAGAACAGGAAAAAGATTCCATAGCCCTAAAACCAAGGGTAGGAACTATCTCCAACTTTTACATACATACAGTCACGCCCATTATACCCCTAAGAGTTGGGCAGAAGTGTGCAAATTACACACCCACTTTTCACCAGTTAGCTTATCAAGTCCCAGGTAGTAGGGGATGAGCCTACCGCCGCTTTTTGGGCACAAAAACAACAATCTAGCGACCGGTAACGAATCCAATAGGAAATGTTTCCGTGCCGTTCTAAATAGGTATTAATAAGCTATTTCTTCTGAATTACATACTGTATTGAAGAGGTATACAGACACAATAAATTATATGGCGTCCCTGAAAAAGGGCTTTGGCAGACAGACAAAGGAATAACAAAGGACGGTTCAGGAAATCAGGTTATCAGGCGGTTTTTATCGTTTCCCTTCAAGGTTCAGAACTCTAAAGTGCGCTTTCTGATATAAAATCTGTGGAGATGTAAAGTGGCTGTAGTTAGCGAGAGTATGGAACACGAAGTGAGTCACGTTGAAGATAACGTTATCAGACTGAGATCACCGCCTGCTGCGTCACTGAACATGGAGTATGCTACATGTGAGCTGTCACTTATATATTGCAGTCAAATCAACTGTAACAGCAAAAGAAAGATTGGAATGTCATTCATTTGGCAATATTATAATTATACAGAGTGTAACAGAAAGGGTATGTTAAGCGAAAAGCTATGCATAGCGGAGTTGACAAGTTGCTAGTTCGTCGCTTGTAAAAAGTAAAAACAAACATATTCTTATATGTTCATGTACTTATACTTCCTATTCTTCCTTATGGTACTTTTATATATTTCTCCAGAGCAAGGAAAACCTTGTGTTTTCTCTAGCAATAAAAATTTATTTGTCCTAATACTCGTAATCCCAATAAATATTGCCCTTGACTTCTACTCTGGCAAAGGTCAATTGGAAGTGTGATGGTCGACTCGGGTGAACTTCCTCACTTATTAGTAAAGTACTGAGATTGTATATTTACAGGATGTGCTTTATTTCACAATTAAACACTCACTAACGTTGAGGTTAATTTTAACGGGGCCTATCAGTCCACTCAAATTTTAATTAACTGATTACATGCCAACCCGCACGCCCAGCATGCTGACTATGTTGTCAACACGATATCCTCTTATGATTTCCAGAGGCAGACATAGGGTGGTGCTATTTTACTCTGCTGATACCACTCCAAATGGTAGAAATTATAACGGAAGAGCTTAACAACAGTACAGGATGAAAACGAACCATTTTACGCTCAGTAACGTAACACAAGTAAAATCTGTGAGATTTAGCAGTCTAGAACATATATAGGTATTTTATATCCTAAATCTCGCAACCTTTTAAATATTCCTTCTTAATCTTTATCGTCTGATCAATATTTGGTCTAGTATTCCGAACACCCTTAATAAGCTAGGCTGTATTTATCAAAGGTCACAACCGCCCTCCTTCGTGTCACATCACAATCGTTTCCACTAATGAGGCATTAGCGTACGTTATGTGAATTTATTGAATGATGTTTATTACTTATAGTTTTGTGCCGCTATTTCGAAGTGGCTTTGGGTTATGGTCTCTGAGATTACGTTCTTTTTATGATTAGACGCTGGTATTTTAGCGGGAATGTCACGCTATGGTTTAGCTTCTTAATTCGTTTTGGTAGTGACTTACGCTTGAAGATGTTCTACCATTATGTCTTCGCAATTCCAACACCATTTAGTTTTATTAAATTTAGCTCTCATTGATATTCAATATATAAATGACTTTTATTTTGTTCAGCGTACCAATGCGTACCTACCTACATCACCAATCTCGTCTTATTTGCGAATTACCACACAAAGTCAGCTGTGTCAAACCAGATTGTTTTATAAACAGCAAACGACTTCGTGTGTGTGTGTGACCATGATAAATTATTTATTTCAAATGTCGTCATGTTTAGCCGACAAAGTTTTCTTCGGATAAATTTATCCGAAGAAATAAGAAATCGGTGTAAATGGGGTTAAGTTTAATCTAATTTCTCTGGGAATGTTTTTATAGCCCTGTCGACTGCCTAAGTATTCATGTTCGTGTCTCGGAGCTATCGCCGCGACATCCGACTCGCTAGGAAACAGATAGCATCGCCTTCACTGGACGATAACCCTTATTGTGCTTGGATCATAATTAATATGACTTGGTAATAAGTTTAGATTTACTTACCACAGTTAACTTATCATAGGATTAAACCAACCATCCTTACTATCCTAACTTATATTATAAATATCAAAGTATTTCTCTATTGAGGGATCGCCCACCACCGGGCCCTATACCCTCCGCTGACCCTCGGATCTGCCGACTCATGATCACGAACACAAGACACTACAGTCGCAATGAGAGGCCAGATCCAAGCACCTAGCATGCAACTATAAATACATAGCTGCTTATCCGAAAACCAATAAAAATTTTAATCGACATATGTTTCGCCAACACCCGTGGCATCATCAGGATTAGTTTTCCATGTTAGTTCTATCTACCGAACCAACTAACTAACAACTAAAAAAACATGTTTTTTTAGTTATTAGTCTCTCGTTGCGACTGTAGTGTCTTGTGTTCGTGATCATGAGTCGGCAGATCCGAGGGTCAGCGGAGGGTATAGGGCCCGGTGGTGGGCGATCCCTCAATAGAGATTTGAACTTCCGAATAGTGACGCCTGATACAATTCAATGTCAAAGTATTGTTAGTTCCCTCTTTGAGTAGCCTTCTCGAACACGGTTTTTGATCTTTAAATATATGAGCTTTTTCTGATATTTATTTAGTATGCGCCGAGCTCTTCATGACCATAGACGTGCTTATGTTTGAATTTCAAAGAAGTTAAATAATAAAAATATGCCTCCGTGTGTCATACGAGATGTAAAAAATATTTTAAAAAGCCTAAGAATTACATTTCACCGGTAACTTATATTTATTTATTATTTAAATCATAATTCGAGTCCGACATATTAGATGTGTAATGTTGACATCTAATATGTCGGACTCGAATTATGATTTAAAGGCATCTTTTTTCTGTTTTCACAATTTATGACAATGACGCGCTACTGCTTCCATGTGACAAGCGTGTTGTGCACTTCAGCGCGGTTGCTTATAAAGTATTGCTATCTCTTTTGCGCTAATGCTAACTGTATCTTTCTTTGTCACTCATTACTACATTTGAGTTATCCTAAAAAAAATTTGTAGCTATTGAAACGCATCGCGCGGTTTATTAATTTTTAACGCAATTTACTATGAACATAACCTATCTACTGTAAAAAATTATAGCTTTTTACATTTTATTTACTCAATCAATCGGCTAGAAACTTTGCAATCATAGAGTTGGGGGTACGAAGAAGAACATGGGTTAACATTGAGTATTCCACGTAGAGTGCGTTTCACTGTTGGATTATGGCGCTAGTTACTATTTTGATCACATTTTCTGTGTCACTGCATACAAAAAATGTTAGTTCTGAAATCAAGTATTAAAGTTATTCTATGAAATGGACTTTAGACGACATGTCGGGCAATAGGGCCTATGTCCTTCTCCGTACTTCCAACTACATGCAAAATTTCATAAATAGGCAACAAATAAATCTTATCTTACTAATATGTATGGATTGATGGATGGATGTTTGTTACTCTTTCACGTAAAGACGGCTGGAGCGATTTTAATAAAAATTGGTATGGAGTTAGCTGACACCCTGGATTAACAAATAGGCTACTTTTTATCCCAGGAAAAATTTAACCCCGGATAATTTCGACATTTTGTTTTTTCTGCAGTCCACGCGGACCAAGTCGCGGGCGTCCACTAGTAAAAGAATAAACTTATGGGATGATGGGATAAAAAGGTTATTATAAAATTATTAATAAATAAAAAGGTTATGACAAATTTTCTGCTACGCTTCGTAGACTTCGTAGCAGTGCTACGAAAGTGATAAAGATACGTTTTTACCGACAACTTTACTCATCAATTACAATAGATATGTATCGAATTCAATTTCTCTAATCGATTCGCATCTATCGATTACATTCTTATACTGGTGACATCGATCTCTCATTCGGACAATGGGAGCGGCGGGAGTCGAACCCGCTACCCCCATCTATCAAAGATAACGCTGACACAGACTGAGGAATGGATTGGGTCGTCTTAGTTTAAGAGTTATTCAATCTATGTTGGAATGTAAGTTTATTAAGCTTCTGAACTGAAGTATTATACTGATAATACATCATCATCATCATCATCATCAGCCTATTGCAGTCCACTGCTGGACGCATGCCTCCCCCAGGGCACGCCTCAAGACTGCCATGGGGGGTATTTGCCCATAGTCATCACGCTGGGCAGGCGGGCTTGGTGACCGCAGTTTGTATTTTGACTATGACACGGGAGGCGCTGCTGCCCACCTCCCGGATACCCTTAATCGCCTTGTACGATTCTCACGGGCAGACATGGGGTGGTATTAATTCTACTCTGCCGGCACCACGCGGCACTCTGACAATACATAGTAATGACAAAATATACATACTCGTAGATACATATAATCACGCCTCCCTTACGGAGTAGGCAGAGCACCAAGGGCCGATAGAACCACATGTTATGTATGACAAATGACACGAGACTAAGTACGTACTAAAATGTATGGAAAAGCTGAATTTTTCACGATTTGAGAGTGGGTCCGATTGTAAAAGTTGTTTCTTTTTACTTACTTAGTCCCGTGTTAAAATAAGTCAAATGTTACGAAAACACCTTACACAGTTACGTTATTACGTTGATTGCGATTACGAATATGCTCATTGCTCAAATTCAATTAACAAATGTACAAGCATGTCTTGGGTTCTTGTTCCTGGATTTTGATATTACTTATTTATTACTGTGATGATAATGTGTATGCTTTCTGCTTAGATAATAATAATAGATATAATAGATAATAATAATAATAATTAAAATACTTATTTGCAATGGTGTCTTTGTAATAAGAGCAGTTTCAACTACTACACTATACCGTAAGGTGATATCGCTGTTGAAGTTCAGAAGTTTAAACATGTTATTAATAAATATAAATTAAACTGTTTAAAGGGACCATTGTTCATTACCGGGTCACGTTCCAAAAACCTCTTATCTGATCTCAAATATCATGGTGATTTTATTTGATGTTTGACTAGTTTTTACCGGTTACTTTGTTCATGAAACGATACATTGCCTTGAAGCAGTTCAGTTACGTACACGTAAATAACTACGTTATTCAGAAACAATGAAGGTTTTTGTGTTATGTATCAATGCGTATATCCACCGAGGTCTCATCGAGAGTATATAATGTTCTGTGGTCTCGTTTGTAGAAACAAATATACTAATGTAGGTTATGTTTTAATTGAATTGACTTTTATTCAAAATTGTTTGTGAATACTGTAATAAGATGTGATAATGAACTAGGTATATTTAATTTATCTTTGATATATGATTATTTAAGCCGCGTGGTGCCGGCAGAGTAGAGTTTGTACCACCCCTGTGTACGGTCCAAGGCGGTTTCCGGGGGTGGGCAGCAGCGCCTCCCATACTGACAACATAGTCCGAAAATCACACTGCGGTCACCAATCCGCCTGCCCAGCGTGGTGACTATGGGCAAACCCCCCCTGTGGCAGTAGCTCTGTGACGCGCCCTGGGGGAGGCCTACGTCCAGCAGTGGACTGCAATAGGCTGAAGAAGAAGAAGAATATGATTATTTAAGGACCGATTTTTTCAGTTAATTGTCTATTTGAAGCATAAAGTTGACGTCTCTATCTTGATCGAATTTTAATCATGAAATCTATTTTCATCACTTAGATAGCTACCTATCTGCCTATTGAACTCTGTATACCAAGTACCTATAGACAAACTCGCTCACGCATTTTTATGTTAGTAAGGATAAAACAAATGAAATACGAAACAGTACACTCTACGAGTACCTGACGTGGTTCGTGCTACTTGAATAAACAGAGAGGTGTTTTGTCTGTGCAGCAGGTACTAAAAGAATTACTATTATTATGACGGCAGGAGATGAAGGCAATGAGATATTGGGTAATAGGTGGGTTACGTTACAAATTTAGCATACGAGTATAAAAAGTTTCGAGACGACAAACAGGATGACTAGAGTTGGTCAATAAAACCATCATATGCAGCAATTATTTAATCTATGTAGCAAATATAAACAATGGCTTGCCGAAAGAGATCTCACATAGAGACAAACATATGTATGCATCTCTTGTTTTATCCTTCTATTTCTATTATTTGCATGTGCGAAATAAAGGCTAAGAATAAGAAGATCAAACACTTCTCTAAAAACACCTGTATCTGACTAGCATTAACGTAATTTAAATTGTGAAATACCTATGTTTTTTTTTAGTAAAAATACGACAATGGAAATGAGAATACATATTTAATATTCAGAAAGATTATTCATTATTTGATATGCATCCATCAATCTATCCTATTACTAATATGATTTATTTCAGTATATAAAAGAGGAAAAAATGATTATTTTTAATGTACCTACTATATCTGAATGAGAATTATCACAATGCTCAGATAATGCGCTTTAAATAAACGTATGGAATTTACATAAAATTCATTATCTAGACACTGGCAAACAATACCATTCTTATCTGCCGATTAAAAATGGTGGAAATTTCTCGTTTTTCCATAGGTATATGCATATTATTGCGTCTCTATGTGAGGAACATCGTAAATGGTTAATTGGTGATAAAACGCTGTAATTGGTGTGGTATCGGCGCAGGCGCATGCAGTTACGGCTGAATTGCTTCAGCTAACGATCTATAGGGCAATCCGGCTTGTGCGCCATAATTGTGCACATCTAAAGTATATAATACTAATTGGATTGAATTCCTTATTGTTCTATTGATGGAAGGTAATTAAAACAATGTGGGTAAGGTAGCGCGAGAGGTAATATTATAGTCTTTTAATCTTAGCTTTACCATTGGTTAGTAAATAGGTAGAGTCATCACATTTTAAATTAAAAAGTATCGTTATTTCAAAGAGATTTTAAGCAAATTCAGTAAGAACAATTAATGAGTTGGCATCTTAACTTCAAGTGTCTATATAATAGGTATTGTATAGCAACTAAATCGTTTTGAATACCTACTTGCTATGAATTTAAGCATACTTTAATTGAATTAAACTAGTATTACCTAACTAGTTGATAAACATATTTTACTTAAGCATAAAGAAAGCGTGCGTGCCACAATATGTTCTTCAAAGGCAAACATTAGAAATTACCAACGCTAAAGGAAATAACACGAGCCAATTAGATGACTTCTGATAGTTACGACTAGCTATACCTACGTTCGTGAATGCCGATCGTAAGCGCGACGTGTGACTGTGTGACCTACTTTAGGTAGATATCGAACGAGGAAAGAAACTATTCGATATTATTTATACCTCCAAGGCTGTAAGAAGTCAAGTAGAGCTCTCAATAAAGATGCACTGGCACTTTTGGAGTTGACACATGACTGCGTCACGAATCTACGTATCTGTACTTTACAAACTTATTATAGATGTTTCTAGTTGTTTATATTTTTTCTATAGTTACGGGATTTAGTTGAAATAGGCTAAAATTGGTTATAAAATGTTATAAATATACATTAGAGTAAAGTTATTCGCTCTCAACTCCATATTTACGAATATTAGTATATCTACTAACATACTACATCAGACCTCTCATTAGTCAATAAGGTCTCAATAAGGTCTCTCAATAAGGTCCTGGTTATCATTGAGTTTGTCTTTGACTACTCACAATCATGAACGTATAAAGAACAACGGACGTAATGTTGTCAATGCATAGATTGAAGCACCGAAATGGCGGCGCGTTGCGCATATGTGCTTATTTTCTAGTAGGCGCCGAGCTTACTATGGTTTGTATGTGTGGGTGGATAACGCGTCATTAGGTCATTACACATCCCTACTACATGGAATATCGTTACCGAGCTTACTATGAATGCCTCACTCTATGTGTTGACAACACTCTGTCCGTTATTTGTTGATACGTTCATGCTCACAATATAAGAACTAAAGGAGTCTGCCCACTGGGGCGCAATTCTCGAACATTTTTGAGCCGAAACGCAAACACTAACGAATCGTTAACGAAACGCGGTCCGAAGCATATATACTTACTGCTTGAGTAATAAGGTATATTTTAGTACGCATCGGTCGCGAGTATGACAGAATAAAAACAAATATCTGTGTTGTGCTGAAATGTGTCTAATTACGTCACCGTGAAGTAATTATTACTTTGCTCTGAGCATCTACAACGGTTCCGTTTCGGCTTGGTTCCAACTCGAGATTTTTCGGGAATTGGCCCCCCGATCGCACCATACTATGACCAGAATAAGAACGTATCAGACACGTCAGGTTGCAAAAATTTTTGTTTCCACGATTTTTATTATATGAAACGTCTACTGACACTTTCTATCACAGTTTGTGCACGTGGCGTACCCGTAACGAATTAATGGACGTATCTGCAATTATTTTGCCGTAGCTGATACGCTCCGCACATAAAACACTTCGTGCCCGACGCGTCCCTATTACGGTCACGGTATAGCACGATAAGTGGGCAGGCTCCTTTATTCAAACCCTAACCTACTCTAAGCCCTTATGAACAGTAGGTTAATTATTTTTGATAACGACTTATACCGAGTTACACTGCTATAAACGCTGCCGAGACGTCAATTAGCGGTAATCTGGGTTCGTGACCGATGACTTATAGTGGTCTATGATGCGTGGCTTCGAATCACAAGATTACCATCGAAAATAATATATTATATGGCTTTGTTTTACCGCTACTTAGATATTTGTGCGTTGGCGTTGGTGCGCTGGAATTAAAGACATGTGTTTCTTTCGTTATAGTATCTACTTAGTAGGTACAGATTCGTGACATGGAGATGTTTTTTTTTATAGCAGAGTAGAGTTTGTACCACCCCATGCCTGTCCGTGGGTATCATACGAGGCGATTAAGGGTTTCCGGGTGGTGGGCAGCAGCGCCTCCCGTACTGACAACATAGTCCGAAAATCACACTGCGGTCACCAACCCGCCTGCCCAGCGTGGTGACTATGGGCAAAACCCCCCTGTGGCAGTAGACTTGTGGCGTGCCCTGGGGGAGGCCTACGTCCAGCAGTGGACTGCAATAGGCTGGAGAAGAAGAAGAAGGTAGAATATTCGATATTGCCATATGGATGCATAGACCATAATAATAATAATAGTAAAATGATAATACTGTTAGCCTTTAAAATTACTTTATTTTACACGAAATCGAATTATGAAATTTATAGAGACATTGTAACGGAGCTCGTAAAAAGGAAATTAACTTATAAAAGAAGATTTTCAGAAGTCACGAACATTTTTACATATTAAACGGATTATAGTACTTAGCTAAGTAATAAACCTGGTACAATTAAGCTCTAAGCTAGCCTATCAATTTGCAAACAAAGGAAATTATTGTTAGGTACGTGCATGGATATTTTTTATTCTTCTTTTATTAGTAAGAACAGGATTAGATTTCTGACCAAATTAAGCAATTATTACTTACAAGATTTCTCAGAAGAAAATTGGTAATCATGTAACGAAATATAGGTTATTAAAACGAAGTAACACTCTTGATTTATCATAGAAATATTTTTCATTTTGTAGACACCTTGGAGATGAAATATTGTTAAAAAATTGTCGGATAGTTATTTTGTAACATATACCAAAATAATTCCCAATTCTATTCCTCCTCCGCACCAATAAATGGTAAAACCTCAAGTAAATAAATCTGATGGTCTGTATACTGGATATAAACGTCCTACGGTACATAATGTCAATTTTTATTTTGTAACCACTTCGAAAGGTCAAACAATAGTGCCCCGTAACTTACTACAACTAACTTTTTTTGTAATTACTCCTACATTGCAATTACTTGATATAATTTCTAATCTAGTGACTCTAGTATGATTTTTAAAAATTTGGTAGGTAGGTATTATAGACCGAGTCCAATACCTAATCTAAACAAATCATCACCTAGTAGGTACATTCAAATAAGTTCTGCTAATTAAATAGACAATATTTTCTATTCTATTCTATTCTTTATTGTACACAGACATTTTATATGGAAAAACATTTTACATTGACAATGTACAAAGGCGTGCTTATCCCTATAAGAGATTTCTTCCAGCAAACCACTTGAGATAGCGAAAGTTGGGTGAAAAAGGTAGATTGTATGTGTACACAATACCAAATAAATTATTTTCTTCTATGTTGCTCTGGGAGTGAAAAACAAACGTATAATACTACAGCTGCTTCTCTTCCCGGGCATACTGTACAAGTCAGTAAAGGGACAAGAGGGTCATGGTGTTTTGTAGGCGATGGGCTGACCACCTGTCACTACTAACCGAACTTGTACATCTCAACTATATCCTCAAAATTGGTCAGAAGTGGCACGATATGGTTCTATCGGCCCTTGGTGCTCTGCCTACCCCATAAGGGATAAAGGCGTGATTATATGTATGTATATTTTCAATTCTGACCTTCATACTTAAACCAAAACGTAACATTAGTCCTACTTATCCCCTTAGTCTCTCGGTCATTTATGTTAATAAAGGAGAGAGATAGACCTGACTAAGATAAAGTTTACGTCAAAATGTGACGGTCAGAATAGACTATAATGCCTTTCTTTCCCAACAATAGGTACAATAGTAACGTTGTAATAAATTGTAAGGACACGTGACTGCCGCAGTTTATGTTAAAAGGGTGTTTGTAATTATGTGCAATTGAGATCGGAGATAGTAGATAATTGAAGACAATTTAGTTTGTATAGTCTGTTGTCTGGTCCTTATAAAAGTTCATTATCTTTAAAGTTCTAGTGGAAAATTCAGTAAAATATATGCTATGTAATAGATTAATTGAAAAGCAAATCAAATGTTTATACGATAGTCATGTCATGTACACACATACATTTCAAGTCTCTTTGCGGCCAGAACAGTTTTGCAAGCATGATACAAATAAAATCGTCTTCGTCTTGACTATAACAAAGACTAATGAAATATTGACTATAATCATCATCATCATAATTTACAGCCCTGGGAAGTCCACAAATGGACAAAGGCCTACCCCAACAACCTCCACCCCGACCGGTCGGAAGCAGCCTGCATCCAACCGACACCCGCGACCTTGGCCAGGTCGTCCGTCCACCTCGCGGGTGGCCTTCCCACTTCAGTGGCGTTTGCCGATAAGTGGTATCCAGTCTAGAACTTTCCGACTCCATCGGCCATCAGTTCTTCTAGCTATGTCCATTGCCACTTCAGCTTGGACCGTTAATGACTATAATAAAAAAAAAAATTAAAACAAACGTCTCGATGACCAACCGTTGGCAACACAATTGAGAAATAATATTATTTTGTCTAACCCTTTAGACAATTATGTCTAAACTAACTGACTTGTGTGGACATTAATTAGTCCACAATACAATTTTTTTACCCAAACTATAAAAATCTTTACTTTAACGCTATACAGATGATGACGTTAAATACACATAGATATGTACAATACAATTTTGATGTACTTATGTCTCATAATGTCTATAGTACACTTTACAGCACTAATACCAAAACAAGGGGCTGTAATGATAGCAAATACCATGAATTTTGACAAGGCATCGCATGCAGACACTCACGGTGGAATTCCACGGATATCAGGCTAAGGATATCCTACTTATAGCCCAGCACATTAGTGTATACAGCGTGGTTGTATTTTGTACCTATAATGAAATAGTTGGTGTGCATGAAAAACTTGAAATTGTTCTTTTAATGATACTATACTTATATTTTTATTTATCTTGTAAATTTAAATGTTTTTGTGGCGAAAAATAAATGATTTATTTTCTATTCTTTTGAGGTTGAATAATTTATATCAGAGTCAGCATATTTATGTGCATAAATAGAATGGACTAAAAACTTGTACCAAACACCAACACAGAGAACACAGGCGAAGTTATATATAGAAAATATATTATTCAGCATATCGATAGGTAAGTTTATTTTGTTTATGAGGAGAGCATGAGGTTTTCTGCTCTGAAGCAACCAAAAGCACCCCTGAATTAATATTTCGGATAGTTCTACATTTTTTAACATTTATATAACCAAATTACCACTAGTAATATTTAAACCGCCATATATTTTCGTAAGTGTATACATACTCGTATTTTTACAGTTTCACCCTGTATAGCGCAAGTACCCCGTTATGACTAGTAGAGTTAACAATATCGTAGCTCGTTAGAGCTTCCATAGTGGAAATATGATAACATCTAACTAGAATTGTCTGTAATTTGTATAATTTTAACAATTTTAACGTAACGAGATAAGACAAATATGTCTAGTCATTCTACCTATATGTTACTGATGAGGTCCTTTGTGTCAGTTAAATAAGTGTAGGTAGGTATTTGAAATGTATTTTTCTCCCAATTAAATCGTAACTTATCCCATGATAAAAAGTAGAAGTGTTTTTAGCTGTATGTACCTCGACATGTTATAGTGTAGTTCTTTACGTTAAATATTTTCATAGTCTGTTAAGTTTTATAACTATGTAGACATACAGGATGTTTTTTTGTGGCCACCTTTAACGAAGGGTACGTATTCTATACATGAAATAAAGTAAGTTTATACCAAAAAAAATCTTGGAAAAAAAAACATTTTTTTTTGAAAAAAAATTTTAAATTCCTTGATCGTGCGAAATTTATAGTGTCTAGTGTTTATGTTAGTTTTTTTATAGACAGATATTAATTATTTTTCGTGAAAAAATCCTGCTACGCGCGTCTATGTGCATTTATGCAGAAAAACGCAGACTATTTACTGAACTTTGGACCCTAATATTTTGGAAACCAGACACTTCCCAGGTATGCTTCCATGGAGAAAAATGATCGTGATGATGAGGAGATTCCGTAGTTTTCGGGAACGTTGACGACCAAAAATCATTCTGTATACGTTCAATCCACATGGCTGTGTTCCCAAAATGTCGTTAACTATATCTGTAGGATCACGAAGAATAGACTACAACCACGTTTGGCATACCAGGTCCAGATGTAAAAGATCTATGACAATTTGCAAACTTATCGCCTGAAATAGCCACTGGGGGCCGATTCTCGAAAAGTCTCGTGTTGGAACGAAGCCCAAACGGAACCGTTGTGCGTTTCGTCTCAAGAATTTTCAAGAATTTCCCCCCTTAGTGCTATTGACTATTATGACATACACGGAAAAAGAAGCACTAACAAACCGTTAACGAAACACGCTGCGAAGCAATATATACTTAGCGCTTGAGTAATGAGGTATATTTTAGCACGAATCGGTGGCGAGTATGACAGAAAAAAAAACAAATATCTGTCTCGTGCTGAAATGTGTTTACTTACGTCACCATTAAGTAATTATTGCTTTGTTCTGAGGGTCTTAAACGGTTCCGTTTCGGCTTCGTTTCAACTCAAGACTTTTCGAGAATTGGCCCCCTGACGTATTTAAAGATCTGCATCAGTAGGTATATCGTTCTTCTAAATAAATAAATAAAATAATCGCAGTCGGTCCTCGAGATGAACCTATGGAATTATTCAAATGAAATCCTATTATTAACACAATTATAAACAGTCGCAAATAAATCATTTGAAGCGTTAAATTCAGTATTGTTTCAGAGTAACCAGCGAGTTGTAAGATGTAATGAACTAGACCGTGGAGTAGGTCCAAGAAGGAGGTTTGATGACAAAATTACGGAAAATGATATTTCCTTTCTAAATCCTAGTAATAAAAATTAAATAATATTTTATAACTATAGTATTTTTAAATATACTTAAAAATAATCACGGCAATTTGCAAGTTTGTAAAGTTAGGTACCTAATGGATGTTCGTTAGTCGTCTTACGGTTTTAAAAGAAATTTACAGTTATCAGAAGAACATTACAGGCAGTTATAGACCGTTATTAAAAGATTATACATTAAAATAACACAAAGTTTGCTTTTCAGTTCATACAGGCGAAGTCGCAGATATTTGCCGGATCATCTAGAAAACAAGTTACTCGTAGTTGATTGAAATTCGTTGTCAAAATTGACGCACGTTGTCGACCAGTCAATGTGAGGTAAATATTAGCCAGTGACAACGGCGTAGGCTACATTGGCGGATGATTTCATTGATTGATAGATCCCCTTGATATATGCTTCATGAACTATTGCTACTAGCCCAATGTCATGGCTGCTGCTTAGTTTAGCATTTAACGTTGTGTTTCCATTACGCAAGTGTTGTATGCTGGTTAACTTGCTGTTATGTGCAGTTGAACCTGAACTTAGATTTAGCTTGCCGAAGCGAACAAGCGTTTAAGCTTCTGGGTGCTTGGACAATGGGTGTTTTTCACTAGATGATACGACAACAACACGACCACGGCTTTTTTACCCGACTGCGCGACGCAAAGGAGTGGTATTGTGTTTAACAGCCTATGTATGTATGTTCCTTTGAAGCACTACACAGACCAAACGTCTCGACTGATTTTTATGATTCATACGTCAATCGATTCCTCTTAGTCCGGCGAGTGTCACTAAAGACATGACGTTAGTGAAAATACAATATGGCGACTACTGGACGCCATTTTCTGAAAATGAAAAAAATTAAAGTGGACAAACTATATATCTATAGTTTGTCCACTTTAATTACCAGTTGTTATGTTGCCATCATTAGAAAATATTTTATGTTCTTCAATAGTATTCATTCCATAATAATATTATAGAATTCTAGACCACCGGACAACTATATACTTGTTTTTTTCTTTTCAGTTTTTTTATTATGTAAATTATTTGGTTCTTTTTTAAGCAGTCGGGTTTTTGGATTTTTAGGCTAACGATGACGACAATGACGGTGACATGCCAAATAAAGGCGTCTTATTGGGTCGATTGTCAATACGAGGAAGTTCTATTGATTTGATCAAGCAAAGATGCTACATTGTCTAAGGATCCCTAATGTGCAATTTCAATACTAGATAGTTAAGAATCTCAGATTTTTTTATTCCAAATTTGAAATTTAGTATGAAAACAATGGAACATTAAACTGAAATAAGCAAAAAATCTCTCGAGATCGGTTATTGAAATTGGCTGTTACAGCCAAGTCGATCTACATACAACATTAGTATAGTATAGTATATTACACAACGCGCAGATACTCGTATATACATAACGCATGCGGCGGTGTTCCCGAAATGGGGTAGGTAGAACTACAGGATCATAAAGGAGATCCGCGCGGATGGGATGATGTCTGCTTTTCGTGCCCACGATTAGGTGCAATCGATATGAGTTGAATGAAAGAAAGCGTAAAGAAACAGGACAGGCCCTAACAACATTCATCAGACTAACAAAAAGAAAAAAGAAATAACAAATAGGCTTATAGCTACATAAGCTAACATAACATAACAACCAACTTCGTTGTATCTATAATAGTATAGCTAGCCACATAGCACATAACTACAATATGTCCTCATCGCGGACACCGCTTGACCTGGCGATCGATCGACTAATGACACATAATGAACAATGACTTATGGGCGGAGTTTAAAGTATAAAGGCTATGTGTACACACCAGTACCTAAGATATCGACAGGTAGATGAGTGGTGCTGTTCACCACAGTACTCAATAGATATCCACTATGGTGATACAAAATTGTTTAAGAGATTTTTAAGAGATCCAGTATGGCTCTAGATATACTTAGATACGTTAGATTTTAGCTCTTCCTTATTCTTCTAGATTATTCAATCATGCCGATTTCTATTACCAAATAGTGTCGATAACATTTCGACGTCTTTATCGCCTTGACACTAAATATCATCTGTTGATTTAGCAGTAATTTTATTTCTATCATGGATTTGGCACATTATTATCGTGTAGCATTGATATACCGTAAAAAACCGGCAGTGTATCTTAAAATGATTTTTTTATAAGTATCGATGGCAGTTACCGGTAATAGCTCCGTCTGGCAATAGAGTGTACGCCTCTGGCATGTAAAAAACCACCATGTAATCTGCGCCTATAAACCTGCCGTGATAACTCGTCCGATAGTGCGGCAATTCTAAGCAGCGGTAATGACAGCTATTACATTTGCCGTCACTTGCCGTCCCCTGGCCGTTCTGCCGTCACCTGGAGTAGATACAAGAAGATGTTCTGAGAACGTTTGCAAGACAATAAGATTGGCCCACCACCTATTCCTACCCCTGCATCTCCTTGGGCCAGGATTAACAGAGGTGACCAGAGAAATGCAAATAAAGCATAGATCTACATAGATGATCGCTGAGGACCTAGCTATTAAGCGACTATTTTTATTTATTTTTTATTTATGTGTGATAGATAAACCACACATCATTTAACACATAATTATATCTTTTACATAGGTATAATATAAACTTCTATAAGTTTTTCTATATACCTATCTATTTGAAAAAACACATAAAAATCATGATAACTACTACAACCTTAAACATTTTGCCTAGAGTGCACTTCATCGAATATTTCGCATATACGATAAATTAAATAATTTAAGATAAGTCAAAGTAATAGAAATGACAGAATTTGAAGTATGAAGATTAAAGCATGTATGCAATATATAATAACAAAGGAATAGAATTAAATATGTACTGGAATTGGTTACCCGCGGTATTAGTGATAATCGTCGGTCTAATTATCAAAATACGTAACTCAAAAAAAATAAAAAAAATTTAAGCATTATTCTAACAGGAAGGTAACACGATTCTACGCCAGATGGCATTGAAAGTAAAATTTTAATTTTTTTGGAGTTACACATTTTGATAATTAGACCGACGATATGTAACCCGTGAAACACAAGTATCACATTGTGGTGTATTTTATGAGTGCTCTATAACGATTCATCGACGATATTATTTTATAGACAAACATTTCTGAAGATTATTTCCCTTGTAATGTTTATAATTTAAAGATTTCTTTCACAAATTGTGTACAGAGTGATGATAGAAAACTATGGTGAAAGGTTAAGATATAGAAGTTTTTTTTTAAATAAATAGGCTTACGCTTAACACTACAACACGCCTGAAGGTAAGCACCGTTGCAGTCTAAAATGGAGCGCGCTTGCCACAGCTTGGCCGTTCGCAGTTTCGCACTATGAATGTAGAAGCAAATCGTTTTGTACGAGTCAAGATAGCAAGTGATTATAGTTTTGGTTTCCTAGTACCTACATACTTATAGCGGTGCCGGCATATAGCGACTATGCCAAACCTCGTACATGTGAAAATAAATATTCTTTCAAGGCTGCTATTATGTCAGAACTGTTATCCCAAGAATCATCATCATCATCATCAGCCTATTGCAGTCCACTGCTGGACGTAGGCCTCCTAACAATATCAACCTTTATTTAGGTACATCGCTACATTGATTGTATGAGAGTAACGGAATAGAGAGTGCATCTGTGTTTGCGCACACACTTGTGCACGATAATATCTCCTGCGTACCTGGCCAATCTCCGTAGCGATTGGTCGCCTTGGCCGAAATACGGTCGGAGATCATCATCATCATCATCATCATGACATTGACTGTGACATGACTTCGTCGATAATGGCAACTCCTCTTGTACCTGTTTCATGTGCTTTCTTGTCGCATAATGGGAAGGTGGGGCAGACCTACTTTCGTTTTTACTTAAGACACGTGTCGCGTGTCTCTTTCGAACGGTAGATTCTTTCGTGTTTTTATGAATATTTTTATTTGAAAGAAAATGCGACAGACCTAATCGTGTTATGGTGGCTTAGTATTGTAGAGATATGTACTATATCTATATAATATACATAAAAGTATAGCATCATACACGGACATCTCTTTTTGTCTGTATTATACATATACATAGCTTACTTATACACACTTATAGATGGCTGTGTTTTCCTGTGTAGGTACAAAGGGCTTTAATCAGCCAACCAAATTAATTCCGATTTTATATATAAGTTCAAAATATATTTAATATAAGTACTTGTAAATAATTGTTTTGAACTTACGTGAATAAAACTTCATAGAGTAGAGTTAACTATATGGAAAATCCAAAACTTTGTCGAATCTATCTACTTGACGCTTGTACTATATAGGTATTACAAACAATCCCCTATTAAAGGATAATTAATAAATACAGAAGTATAAACAACGAACTACTGTAATTCGAAATAATTTACTTACTAGCCAACGTTGTTAATTATAACTCGAAATGTATTTAATGAGTCGAACAAGATTCGTGTCCGATTCCTATCAAAGACCCAAATCATTTTTATAGCCTTTATCATAACTATATCACGCTTAGAATATCATAGTATTATTGTTCATATAGCTTAGATAGATTACAATAGTAAAGGATTATTATTAATCTGGTCACGAAATACCATACTTAGTCTAGACTAGAAATTATCTAGATCTACGAATCATATCTTCTTTAATGTTGTATGCCATATTTCTTTTTGTGTGTGTGCAATAAAGAATAAAGAAAGAACATTGGTTTTCACTGCAATTTTAAGTACTATGATTTTATAGTGAAATGATACTGCTAGTATACATAACTACATCGAGTCCGTTTCATAGTATGATTCCTATGTCTTATTTAGAATTTAATTTTTTTGTGTGCAATTATACAGATAATTTTCAATCATAAGGATAAAAAATTACACTTCTATGAGAATCTATCTCTGTTTCCCACGACTACACCCGAGACCCTAGAAAAAAAAGTGATAAACAAATTCGTACAAAGCTACAAATGCAATTTATTTACTACCTTGAGTCATTTTGGTATTCATTAGAAAATGACAAATCTACAGACATTGTTGGTATGGGTTAAGGCCGATTTTCAACTGACAATATGGAAAATCCAAATCCCACAATACTTCCCCCAATTAATCACAAAAGCCTGCTTTATCTCCCAGACAAAACCTCCGTAATTATTATTGGTAGGGACATTAAATCTGAGGCGTCGTGCCGGAGTCGCGTGACCGACTTCGTGTCGTGTCGCACGTCGCCGTCTCCGACAATAAAATTATAACTCTACCGCAGTGACAATCCTCTGATTTACGTCGGCACACACGCGAAAACACACAATATGGCCGCCATAGTGTGTGATGATGCAGTGGCTTAGTTCGGAAAAAAGTAATTATATGATAAGACTAAAAACAGAAATATTTATTATCACAGACGTATGTATAATAAATAAAACATATAGAAACGTGATTTTGGACCTTAGAATCTTTTGGTGACGTCTTAGTGGACGTCACCAAAAGAATAAGGATTTAATAAATTTTAACCATAAAGGGGTAAAATAAGATATGTTTGTATGTATGAAAAAAGAAATTTTCATCAAATATGGAAATAAATAAAATACATTAGGCGTAGTAAAAGGGGTAACAAAGTGGCTGGCGAAAAGCTTGTAGTGTAGACTATACATTGTACGAGTAGGTAGAGCAGCATAATAGCGGTGCGAAATGTGGTGTAGGTACGTTATGTAAAATTTTCCTTTGATAAGTTATTTATTTTAAAATTCATTCGCCAATTTGTACAATATAAAATTTTACTTTTAAGTCAATTTTGGCACTAAATTAGATATTTAAAACTACTACTGCCAGTTTTAATACATACCCTTACATCACCAGACACGTATCTAGTTTAGTACTAAAACGAGTAAATACGCACGTAACTCTTTCTTTCTCTGTCTCTCTACGTCTATGCGGGTAAAAAGCTTATTATTATTACATAACAAAATAACTGGTATAATTAGCAAAATAAAGTTTTCCCTCTGCAATTTCATGCACAATAGAGCAACTTAAAGTTTTTTTACACAACAGTAAAAACTTGAGAAGGTGGACAGGCTAATGAAGAAAATGTGTCCAACCGAGATAGGCCACGACATGCGTGACCAAAGGACCAATTAAGTCCACTAGTCGTGCACACAAGAAATACCTTATTTCAACCACATAAGGCTAATACCGGCTGAGTTTAAATGTGACGTTAGGATGTTTTCCAGCGAAGTTAATGCTTAGTTGCGCTTAAGAAGGTCAAATTCTTTTAGTAATCGGCCGGGTTTTATTTATTTTCAGGTTTATGAACATGTAGCCTAATAATTTTGATGTCATATATATTTATTGAGTTAGTTCTGATTACTTTAATTACAGGCTTATGCCTAATTCTTGCTAATTGCAATTTTTGTACAGTGCGCTTCACTTGATAGTTGCTACGAATTATGGCTTTTTTTTGCTTTATGTAGCTTATTGTCTATGAGAATGCTCGAGGTCCTTAGTTTCCTTAAGCCTGAAATACATGTTGGCCCAGCCTAGCCGAGTGAACGCTAGAGATGAGGCATAAATATTGGAATAGGTATATGGATTATATGGATGATGAATATGGATTAGGTATTTTTAAATACTAGTCGGTACCTAATAGGTAATATTCTAATAATATTGTAGTATTTTTGCTAAATAATAAAATTGAAACTTATAGTCTAAGCCTTACGGTTGATTTCTCTTAACGAGATGATATTTTATGCGATACCTAACACCTAATACATTGTATTAGGTACCGACTAGTATTGAAAAATACCTAATCCACATACCTATTCCAATATTTTTATCTCACCTCTAGCGTTCACTCGGCTAGGCTGGGCCAACATGTATTGCAGGCTTTACGATGCACGAAAGCAGAAGACTTATGTATTCTAGTAAAGTCCCGCATTCTGATGTGAACAGGACTCTTACATAACTAGACTAAAATCTACAAATGCCTTCTAAGTATTACCTTATCTACGCTCTAGATTCTAAAACAAGCCTTCGTGAAGGAATCCGGGTGACTTCCTCGTTCTATGTAATTGCTTCCACTGCCGGACAACGTTTTTACGAAACCCTCGAGAATTTTCACTTTTAGTTAGTTATCAAAAAGTTTTTGTGCCGTTTTAAGGGGCTTGTTTGTATGACTTCTTTCTGCGTGGACGCGAGAAAATTTCTTGTAAATGTCAATGCGGAAATTACATAACAAATTACTGAAGTAATAACTTTACTTAGATGTTTTGGCGTGATTACGTAGGTATTAATAAATAACGATCAGTGTTACGTATTTACGCATTTTAGATTTTCACTATTAGCGGAATAAAATTAATTGTAATATATTTTTATTAGCAAATTTCATGAAAATAAGATTAGTAGGTTACGTGAGTAATTTTCTTTGTAGATAACGTGGTATTCGTCTAGTAACAGTACTACGCGATTTGTGACTACGCATTCGTAGTAATCGCGTAGCAATTTATCTACGAAACAAGATTGTAACTTTTATCTTTTACATACCTAATAAGATTGTAAATTATTGTAAACTAGTGGACGCCCGCGACTTTGTCCGCGTGGACTACAGAAAAAACAAAATGTCGAAATTATCCGGGATTAAAACATTTTCCCGGGATTAAAACATTTTCCCGGTATAAAAAGTAGCCTATATGTTAAGTGGGTCAGTGGAGGGTGAAGGGCCCGGTGGTGGGCGCACCCATAGTGAATAAGTGGGACCTGTCATAATATATTCCTGAAAACTGCATCGAAATCGGTTCATCCATTTCTGAGATTAGCGTGCACAAACGCACAAACAAACAGACAAAAATTCATTCTTTTGGGTACTATTGCGTTGATAAAGGTCTCCCATAGTATTTTTTCTCATATATCTTTCATGTACAGACAGCGGTCCGTTACATTTTTATTATATGTATAGAAGATTGAGAGATCACTTTCTTGCACTGGCTGACTGATCGGTTTCAATTATTTGCCGAATTGTAGCTTTTCCTATTGTTTTATTTTTCTTATTCCTAGGCTGTATTGTTATTGTGTCTAACATGTACTTTTATTATTTGATTGTATGGATGTATGTATGTATCTATATATGTATGTAAGTATATTTTATTTTTGTTTATTATAAAGTTACCTGGCTTTAATACACATTATTACCTTTATAACTTATTGGCCTCACTTTGCTCTCTGGTATGCTGGAAGAAATCTCTTGTGGAGAGATCTCTTGCACGCCTTTGTATGCATTTCTTTTGTAAATTTCTCTGTATTTATTGTAATGTTTTATGTACAATAAAGAATAAGAGTAAGATTTTAATATTAAGATCTGAGATGAAACTTACAGGTATACTTACGAGACAATACATAATATTTATTAACCTTATTAAGTAATGCATACATTTAACTAATGTTATATTTTGTACTGTAATTAAAAAAAAAACCGTTAATATAATAGTTAAGGCAGTTGAGTCCTGATCTTAAAGCTATTGAAAAATAAGTTCGCGACTTTTTCAACGAGAGGAGGTCAGTAAAATCTGTCTGGCCGCAATAAATCTTGCCACGAAACGTGATAAACACTTACTATAGCCCGTGTACAGCCAACAATGACCACGCAGGTTGACGGCTCGAAATATGGAATAGGGTGGAAGGGGCAGATATTTACCAGTTATAACTTTTTTGTGACATTCAAGGATATGGCTAACTTATCCATAGGTTAGTCAATGGTAGAGTAGCATAAAATTTGTAATGAAAATGATCTTTGTTTGCTCATAACATCCCACTACTTCTACATCCTACTTATATAATACTAGCAGCCGCCCACGACTTCGTCCGCGTGAGGGGGCGTTGTACCCATGCGAAGCCGGGCAGGTTGTTGTATAGACTGTAGCCTTCCTTGGTAAATGGGCTATCTAACACTGAAAGAATTTTTCAAATCAGACCAGTAGTTCCTGAGATTAGCGCGTTCAAACAAACAAACAAACAAACAAACTCTTCAGCTTTATAATATTATATATATATATGACGTAGATGGGTCGAGTGGCGTGCCGTTAGGTGTGTCCGACATCTTCCAAAATCCGAAATAAAGAATGCGGCGTGTAGTAAACAAGCTTAATTAGGAATCACAAACACTTTCACTGTATCTACGCACAAGATTACTAGGATTCTAGCGGATAACGTAGAAACGTGGTAAGTACAAGACAGAGGCTGATTAGCACCCGTGCTTCGCTCGACAGACGCAACAAAAAGAACAGAATACCCTCCGGCTCAATTCAAACGACCCGGTGGTCGTTGTAAATCTACAGTGGCGCCCTCTCAGTACTCTGTCTTGTCTTTACCCAAGTGACAGCTGTCCTCAAGTCAGTGATAGCTGTCGACTTGACGTTTCTAACTTCAACGATTGAAAATAGATGGCGTTGGAGATCCGACTGTAGGATATGACATCTTGATCTCCGACACGGCCATTTTGACAACTCACGCGTCCTCGCGTGGGGTTTCTGGAAAGAAAGAGGATTTTGCAAAGTAACATGTATCACGCTCGGTCTTTCTGACCATTGGGACAGTAAAAACTTAATTTAAACGTTACTAAACCTTTATTTCAAACGAACCAATATCATCATAATCAAAATTGAAAATCATTTTACTATACCAAATTGTTACAAATTTACTTGCATACTATTAAACAAAGAAATCGACTATAATCGTCACACACAAGGTAAATAATTCCAAAACAAGGCTACAGTATGCACAATCCATATAGAGTAACGTCAGTCAAGTAAGTCTAGTTGCCTCAATCTAGCAACTCTTGGAAACTTCCATCCAGCTTCCGTAAACCAGTCTAGTCACTTCCATCCAGTGACTCTTGGAAACTTCCATCCAGCTTCCGTATACCAGTCTAGTCACTTCCATCCAGTGACTCTTGAATACCTCTATCCGGTATCCGTAAACCACTCTCAATCAGTCAACTCAACATTAATTTGAACATGACGGTCCATCCCCGTCAAGTTCGCACAGATTATCATCACGGTCACATGTCAGCATGTCATTGGTAATGTCATTCGCAGGCATTCGCCTAAGTCTGTCATGTGCGTACTTATAGGTTCTATTGGAATTAAGGGCTTTAAGAACATAACGATTACCTTCAAGTACCTCCGATACCCTAAAAGGACCTCTATACTTCGGATCAATTAATCGAATTTCGAGTTCACCTGTAGTTACACGAGTTTTTGGCAAACCTGTTGTAAAATAACTGGAATATTCACCTAAAATAGTTAAAAGATCTGACTTTTTACAAGAGGGTATATCTGTGTCAACATTACTAAAGTCGTTACTGATACTAGAATCGGTTAAAACGTCACAATTTAAAACTGTCAAATTATTTTGTTTTGAAATGCTAAAATTATTTGTTGACAAGTTAATAACGAAGCCTTGACTCAATATTTCACGACCTAGCATAATATCACTACGCATATACACATCGGGTAAAACATGTAATAAAAGTTCTAAACAATAATCATTAATTTCAACATTACACAGTATTTGCTGGGTGCTGAATACACTGGTTTGACCAATTCCCGTTAGAGAGATAGTTTTAGCAATTCTTTTACCATTGAAACTTGATGCAACGCTTTCTTTTATTAGTGAACACTCAGCACCCGAATCAAAATGAAAATCATAAAATCTACCTTGATTATTAAGAGCGCCGGTCGGTGGTAAAGCGGTAAGTGCAACTATCTTTCGTGGATTCAGACGAATTTGACCTCGGCGCACCTCGAAGCCTAGGTACTCTACTTTTTCTTTCAGGAATGAGCACTTTTTAGGATTTAACGAAAATCCCTTCCCAGAAAGAACTTCTAATACTACCTTTAGTCTATCGAAAGCTTCGTCGATGTTACTGGCCACAACTAGCACGTCATCCATGTACACTACAACGTACTTGTTCACGAGATCGCCTAGAGCATGTACGAGGCTATAGAAGTTTGTCCTATACCAGTCATAGAAACATTGTCATAAATTCGCTTACCACTAAATTTCAAAGCAATCGATTCTTTAACTAAGGAACACTCTGAACCTGAGTCGTAAGTAAATGGGAATGACTCACCAGAGTGACGCAGAGAACCCGAAGGCGCATTCACAATGCACACGTCTACTCGCTTTTCCTTAGCTGGACCAGTTCCAGTGCCGCCGCCGGTACCGTTGTTCCCCTCCTTGATTTTCCTCTTCGGGCAGTCGGATGCATAGTGGCCTTGTTCCCGGCAGTTGAAGCAGGTGATGCGATCGGTTCTCCCTGTAGGTTGGTTGGTCGAGTTATGGTCCCCGTGAAAGGACCTGTGTTTGGACCGGTCATCTTGCTTCTTCGAATTGGCTTTGTTGCGACATTGAAGAGATTTGTGGCCTAGTTGTCCACAATTAAAGCACTTGATGGTCACAGCAGATCCATTAGGTCGGTTTCTTTTTAGGTCGGGTCCATCACGATA
Organism: Carposina sasakii; assembly: GCA_014607495.2. Lineage (NCBI taxonomy): Eukaryota > Metazoa > Arthropoda > Insecta > Lepidoptera > Carposinidae > Carposina > Carposina sasakii. The sequence goes on from CP053164.1 coordinate 5,367,447, forward strand.
AATACTTGATGAATAACTTCTCTTCAGGAACGAGACAGCCTTCAGTTCCTTTTGTAAATGGTTACGCATCTTGATGTCAGTCGTTATAGCAATCCTCTGAACACGTGGCTCTTGTTTTGAAATATGAGCTAAGACAGTGGCTATTGCTATCTGTTCTGTAGTCAGTCCATTCCACCTTGCCATTAAGGATGTTATGAGGGTAGCGGCGTATGAGGCCAGGCACTCGTTATCTCTCGGTTTCTTGTCGTGCATACTGATGAGAAAGGAAGCAGCAGTTTCAGGACAGTCATACCTTGCTACGAAAAGCTCCTTAAAATCGGCCCACGTCATATTAGGAAACGATATTGAAGACAGCCAAGAGAGTTCGCCCTTGAGTGCGTGGCTTAACGCGATCATCAGAGAAGATCCATGGCGATGTCGATCTGTGATACACATGTCCGCGGTCGTTATCCAAGCTCGGGCGTCGATGTCTCTTTTCTCTGGGTCGAAATCAGGAAGGCGAATAGAGTCCGAAGATGCAGGTAGTTTTATTGCTTGCACCAACGCCAGAAAATTTTGATTTTGTTGCTCGAAGAGAAGACGCCATTTTTCTTCGCTCGAGTCACTATTTGAAGCACGTGTTTCATGTGGGTGATCCGGGTTGCATCCCACGCCTGATGACGTAGATGGGTCGAGTGGCGTGCCGTTAGGTGTGTCCGACATCTTCCAAAATCCGAAATAAAGAATGCGGCGTGTAGTAAACAAGTTTAATTAGGAATCACAAACACTTTCACTGTATCTACGCACAAGATTACTAGGATTCTAGCGGATAACGTAGAAACGTGGTAAGTACAAGACAGAGGCTGATTAGCACCCGTGCTTCGCTCGACAGACGCAACAAAAAGAACAGAATACCCTCCGGCTCAATTCAAACGACCCGGTGGTCGTTGTAAATCTACAGTGGCGCCCTCTCAGTACTCTGTCTTGTCTTTACCCAAGTGACAGCTGTCCTCAAGTCAGTGATAGCTGTCGACTTGACGTTTCTAACTTCAACGATTGAAAATAGATGGCGTTGGAGATCCGACTGTAGGATATGACATCTTGATCTCCGACATATATATACTAGCTGTTGCCCGCGACTTCGTCCGCGTCAACAAACAGAATAAAATATTTTAAAGTACTTCTGCGTAAATTATATTTTTTGTTTTATTTTCTTGTGGCAGAAGAACATACTGATTTTCTCCGCAACCCGATCTTGACAACGCGACATATAATTGGCCGTGTGAAAAGCAGTCTTGACGTAAGTCAATTCCAACGTGTTTAACCCTTAATAACCTAGAGTTTCAATTTTGATACCAATCTTTTAAACTGAATGTTCACATTACTATTAGTTTTTTTTTATAGGTTGGCTGTTCGTATTTTACTGTTGTATAATATTTTTTCCAACTAAATTAAAAATCATTGTGATTTTTTTAGCTATTTTTCCCTTCATCTAGACCCTCAAGCAAACACAATAATATTTAAAAAAAATCACTTTCGTAAATCAGGCTACTAAGGGTTAAACGTTTGCCCCTGTGATTTATTAATTGTTACAGCAAAAGATAACTTAACAGGGAATTGAATTCTTTTAAAATGTTGGATAACTTTTCCTAAGACGGTATTTTCATATCTCTCAAAATTTAGCTGGGCTGTTAAGGGTTCTGCATCAGGTTATCTAGACCTTCAATTTTATTACGTTATTAGAAAGTGCTTATCATGCTGAGCAACTTTTCCTAAGACGGTATTTTCATATCTCTCAAAGTTTAGCTGGGCTGCTAAGGGTTCTGCATCAGGCAGTCTAGACCTTCAATTTTTTTCTTTCATATCATTTCTACGTCATTTTATTCTTTCATACATATTTTTTGGATAACTTGAACCGTTTACGCAGCGCACGCAACGGAAGTCTCCAAAGTTGAATAATTTTCCCCGTTTTTTCCACATTTTCCTCTTATTCTTCGTCCCTATTGGTCGCACTGTGATGCTATATAGCCTAAAGCCTTCCTCGATAAATGGACTATCCAACACAAAAAGAATTTTTTAATTCGACCCAGTAGTTCCGGAGATTAGCGCGTTCAATCAAACAAACAAACAAACAAACTCTTCAGCTTTATAATATTAATATAATATATAAGTATATAGATATATAAATATAAATATATATATATAGTATAGATTAGAAATACGAAAGTTTGTAAGTAAGGATGTTTGTTACTCTTTCACGTAAAAACGGCTGGAGCGATTTTAATAACATTTGATGTGGAGTTAGTTGACACCCTGGATTAACAGTGTTAGTCCCACGAGGTAAGGAGTGAACCTACCTTACTACTACTGATAATTACTTTATCTTATACTAGTGGACACCCGCGACTTCGTCCGCGTGTACTGTAGAAAAAAAAATTTACGAAATTATCCCGGATAATAATATTTTTATCCCGGGAAAATATTATTATCCGGGATAAGATAAAGTAATTATCAGTAGTAGTAAGGTAGGTTCACTCCTTACCTCGTGGTACTTAATAGGTTAACTGGTGAAAAGTGGGTGTATATAGGTATAGGTAAATTCGCACAGTTTCACCCAACCTCTCTGAGCGATAATCATGGGCGATATTATGTTTCTATGTATGTAATTAACAGAAACAAGTTATACAAAACTTGAAGCAATTAATATTTTATATATTTTAAACAATCATCCACTTTAAAATTACAAGAATATACGAAATCCAAAAAATGCGTCCGTTCTATCACACCTGTACGAGTACAAGAAGAGCGGCTAATTTAACAAGACTTTTATACAAGAATTTTAATCTATCAATACAGTGATGTTTTATACTGTTGTTTCGACTGAATTATTTATGTACATAGTACGTAACATATAAAACAAAGTTATTGTAGTCGATTCTGTCTGTCATACTGAAACATAATCTTTTAAATCTCCCTTTCTGTCTCAGCCCTGTCCCTTACGTACATTATGAATGGAAAGGGACATCATAACTAATTTTAAGTTTATGTTTAGGTAAGTGTGACAAGTGTGATTATATATTTAAAATTGAAGTCTCACAACAACAACCACATAATATGAGACGGTACCTTACCTGTTCATGTCCAGTTAGCGGACACTTACAGGTCATTTCACCCTGCTTATAATTATGGAAAATAATGAAAACGACTTTTACAACCTGACTCACGGTCGCCCTGCGGCGTTAAAATGATATCTAGTTGAAAGATAGTGGAGTGGCGATGTATTTAAATCATAACGCCGGTATTACCTTCGTGGGGGTTATCTTGATGGAAGAAGGGAGCTGTGGAATTATGGTAATGGCACAGGTTTTAGGTATTTAGTGCCAAAATAGGGTTTTATTGGTTAGTTGGTTTATTTGTTATTGGTTTTAATAGAGTTGTTGGGTTTATTTTGGTTTTATATGTTTAGTTTAATACAATTTTATTCTATTTAGATTTAGGGATGATTCTCATTAGAGCGGGCCGAGCCCGGGGCGGGCCGTGTACGTGGCCCGGACGGGGCACGGATTAAACACGTTACATACACTTTCGGACCCACATGCAATAAACGTGGTGTAGACGAGCGTCGAGCGGGCCCGGACGGGACACGGATAATGCACGGTGTAATATAAATTGCTTCATATAAAATGTATGTAACGTGTTTAATTCGTGCCCCGTCCGGACCACGTACACGGCCCGCCCCGGGCACGGCCCGCTCTAATGAGAATCATCCCTTATGGTCTCTATTTTTATGTAGCCATTATGGTATCCAGCAGCTGGGACAAGGCTGGAAAAATAATTCAGCCGCTGTTAAGTAGATAGGTAGTGGTATACTTAATAATTCTGTTTCAAAATCTTGATGGTTAGAAAGAAGTGCTTGTCATTGGCAAATGATATATTACATCTGAATCAAATATTATATCTATTACAGTATTATATTATTGTTATTAAACTGTAATTCCTAGCCTATTATTACTTACTAGTTTTTCTGTACCCGTGGGAAATCCTCTATAAATGCTTTTAAAAGTCCCCATAGAACATAATTCTAAACAGTTTAGTAGTTTTGGCTGGGCATAGTCAGCCAATCACTCTACAACGATAGAGTTTTGTAAAGTACATTTTTGACCGAAAATCACCCAAAAATGAATAACAATACAAATTAATTTAAAATACAAAAACATTTGTTGCAATAGTAGTGTTTAAATGATAGACGCATGCGCAAGTGTTGTTATCAGATGATCGCACATTAGGGCACTATTGTGTCCGCACTTCACGCAAATCATCAAGTGCATTTGTGACGAACTGTTGTTACATACATATATAGTGTACTGGAGAGGGTATGGTGAAGTCAATGTTATTATTTGTGAATGTATTAAATTTTATAAAATGCTTTACTGATCTCTTTGATATGGCAAAATAAGTTTTATTGTTTTTTCTTGTTTCAAGCCTGGATTCAGCATGGTATAAAATATATTAGGATACCAACTGGTAGCCCACAAAAATGTGATATGTGGTGTTAACTTAACAGCATAGTATATTATATATCACAATTTCATTTTATACTTAATACATGGGCACTAACATTTTCAATTGACAATAAAATTTCCACTAACCAAATCAAAGTAGACTATATTTTATACTTCCATGTAACAAATAGATTACAAGCTATCTGTCTGTCATTTCCATTATCAAAACATCTATGTCTAGCCCATTAGTACACCGGGGTATATGATGTATCTCGAGGGGGGTCAAGTGTCCCCCCGGGGGTGAAATATCCATAAAGGGGGGTAATTTCTGACCGCGCAGTCAGATTGAATATAGAGATAAGGTAACGAATAAGACAGCAGTTTCACGTAAAACTCCCTGCCTTAATTGACTTTATGATGGTATCAATGATCGTTAAATATTCGCCTGTAATTGTTAGGGCGATGTTTCAATAAAAATATTTTGCTTGGATTTGGTTAAGTAGGTAGGATAATATTGAAATTAATTTGATGATTTCCAATAAGTTAATACTTAAGTTCCGATCCGATATAGGTAAGTGTAGGTATCTATAACAAATTGAATAACTATAATAAGCTGTAATTTTTTAAATTTACTTAAATCTACCTACCTATATATAAAATTTTATTATAAAACTAGTGGACGCCCGCGACTCCGTCCGCGTGGACTACAGAAAAAACAAAATGTTGAAATTATCCGGGATAAAAACATTTTCCCGGGATAAAAAGTTGTCTATATATTAAATGGGACCTGTCACAATATATTACTGAAAACTGCATCGAAATAGGTTCAGCCGTTTTTGAGATTAGCGTGCACAAACGCACAGACAAACAGAAAAACCGACAGACAAAAATTCCAAAAATCATCGTTTTGGGTTCTATTGCGTTGATCAAGGTCTCCTATAATATTTTTTCTCATATATCTTCCATGTACAGACAGCGATCCGTTACATTTTTATTATATGTATAGATAGATTTAAGATCGGGGTCAATTCGCAGATTATGTGATTCCCCATTCCAATAAAAAACAAATGATAGTATACTCAATACTCAATCATTTGTATCAATTTATATGTAGTTAAGGATCTCTATTAATCCTACTAATATTATATTATTATTATAAATGCGAAAGTTTGTGAAGATGGATGTACGTGTTTGTTATTCTTTCACGCAAAAGCTACTGAACGGATTTTGGTGAAACTTGCCAGGTATATAGCTTATAAGTACATTACTTATTATTTATTATACCTATAGAATAGAATAACACATAGGCTATAAAGTTCACAAGGACAAAGTTGCGGCCGGCTGCTAGTCCATCATAACTCAGAAGAAATTATTTTACAAGGTTGTATAGACTTACTTCCATCAAATACATCAGGGCGTTCACTAGTCTATAATATGCGAAATAATCTGAATGTTGAAATACGTCGATACGGGTATATTAACTTACCTTCAGGTCAAAACAAACGTCGAATGCTTATAAGAATCTTACACGCCACTTACAAGAAAACCAATAAAATATGATTGTAACTGTCTGTCGAGGGTTGGCACAGGCGGGACATGAACCCTTGGCATTACAAGCTTGTACCATACCTCATATCTTAGCCTGTATACTAAGCTATTTGCAGCCATATCCCTTTGGAATAAGGGTGGTGTGAAGTGCATAAGGTAACGATATGTGTAACTATCATACACGATTAGGGTTTCGGGGTAGTTTTTATAGTTCTCGCCAGATGGCGTGCGTTATTCTTCGTCCAATCTAGTTGGAGCTTTGGCTGAGATTTAGAAACGAGGCTAGGTAATTTACTTAAGTTATTTATATAAAAAATATCTAATAATAATAATCCTTCTAAAAAGATACTTATATACTTCTCCAGCAGGGGTACAAGCAATAGGGTTTAAAAAAATACAGGATGATTTTTGGTCGTCAACGTTCCCGAAAACTACGGAATCCTTTAGTATGTATACTATTTATCTATGTTTATGTGTTTTATTTAGGTATTTATGTTTATGTAGTCTATTTAGGTATTTTTGTTTATTTTAGGTTTATGTCTTTTCTTTTATTTAAATTTTTAATTTATTGGTCTGTTTGTGTGCACACATACCTACCTCTTATGTTAATTTCTCTTTCACGATTGGTTTGCTGGAAGAAATCTCTTTTAGAGATAAGCACGCCTTTGTACATTTTCTTTGTCATAAACTTTATTTGTGAAAACTTTGTACTGTGTACAATAAAGCATTACAATTAGAATCTCCTCATCATCACGATCATTTTTCTCCATGGAAGCATACCTGGGAAGTGTCTGGTTTCCAAAATATTAGGGTCCAAAGTTGAGTAAATAGACTGCGTTTTTCTGCATAAATGCACATTGACGTGTGTAGCAAGATTTTTTCACGAAAAATAATTAATATCTGTCTATGAAAAAACTAGCATAAACACTGGATACTATAAATTTCGCCCGATCAAGTAACGATTTTTTTTTCAAAAAAATTTACATCGTTTCCCAGCATTTTTTTGGTATAAACATCCTTTATTTGATGTATAGATTACGTATCCTAACGAAAAAACTTCCTGTATGTGAGGCGTAGCGATATAGAATACAATGTATGGAAAATTTCCATATTTTACTACTCTATAGATATAAATTATTAAAAAAGAAAATGGAAAAAATTCTTCACCTGAGTGGGAATCGAACCCACGACCACTGCAAACCGTGCCAGCCGCTATAACCACTAAGCCACCGGGTCAATTATAGATAAAATAGATAATCAAAAGTAAGTAAGTAATGTTTGATACCTACAATAAAGAGGTCCATCGCATTTTGTGGAACTAAATAAACCGATTTAGTATTACAAAGGCAGTACGTAGCGCTTTGGACTTCATAGCTGGAGCGAAGTGTAGATAGGTCTTTGTTCGATGCAGGTCAGCCAACATTGGTTTACAGCACGAAGGTTAGGAGTCAAACGGATCCGCTCCGCCGTAACATCAATATGGGCCTGTAATTGATTGTCGAGCATAACAATATCATATATCAACAGAAGGTCTGGAACACTGATTTACCATGACCTTATATTTATAAGAAAAGTGGATATTGGATACCCAAATAGTAGATGATTGTAGCCGCCTAGGACATCGTCTGTGTATACAGGATGATTTTTGGTCGCCAACGTTTCTGAATACCACGCATTCTCCTCATTATTACGAACATTTTTCTCCATGGAAGCATACCTCGGAAGTGTCTGGTCTCCAAGACTAATATTATATTAAGATATTAAAGTCCAAAGTTGAGTCATCGGGTTGCATTTTTTTTTGCAGAAATGCATGTAGTAGCGTGCAACAAACATTTTTCCCGAAAAAAAAGTTATTTTTCATTTTTTTAAAATAACCAACTCCCGTTTAACCAATGCAAACACTACAGACCGTAAATTCACATAAGAAAAAGTTGATTTTGAAAAATCGCCTAAAAAATGAAAATCATTTCTCAGCATTTTTTTGTTACTTTAATTTCATGTATAGATTACGTATATCTCGTAAATGGTGGCAACGAAAAACGAATTTATTTTCATAGTTCATCCATACACTCCTTATTTTAGCATTAGCGTTACATCCGTACATTACCTCGAATTAAATTGCGGTTGTGGTGGTATTATCAGTAAAACACGAAGCTTAACCACTTCATAAATAAACCCGAAAAAGCTCACTTCAGCGAAATAATTTAAATTAATTTCCCTAGGATGTTTTGTTAAATTACTATGTAATATACAACACAATTTGGGTAAAGCTGCGTGCATGCTAGCACTAATGACACTCGTAACTACCCCGGGCTTCCTCTGGGGTTTGTTATACCCTCATCGTAGGTACCTACCTGATAAATGATTAAGGTGAGGTATAAACATCTAACAAGCGTAGCGTTGGACGCTTCCGGTTAGTTGGACCAATTATTAAAACAGGTATTGGATGGTCAAAACGGGAGATCGAGACTTGTGGCGTGCTCTGAGGGAGGCAGTCCAGCAGTGGACTGCAATAGGCTGATAATGATGAACATCTAAGTAACATTCTTAATGTAAATTATTTAAATCTGAAGATGTTTGAAGCTATATAAGTAAATGACTTTTCTTTGTCTTCCTATGGCATAATATTATCCAACTGTAGTGAATTCCTAAACTGTTTTTGATGGTAATGCTATATGATAGGTAGTAAACAACACAATTTGGCGAAGGCTTGCATGCTACCGAGTTCTCTAATGATACCACTTAACTACGCCTGCTTCCTCCACTCTGATAGCAATATTTACGGTCTTGGAAATTCATTAAGGCTTACAAGGAAATGAAATTGGAAGTGGAAATTGGATGGGAAAAAAATTGAGAGATACCACTAGCTTGAGTCGTCGGAATGGTCCGTCCGTTTAAGTGAGTCAGGGAAGAATTAATCACTTTATTTTATTTATTTAAGGAAATTCCACAGGCACGTTTAGTATAACGGTGACAGATACGAGTATACCTAAGTAACCAGTAACAAGTTGCTAGCTTATCGTCTGAGAGTGTTCGAGTTCCTTAGTCAACTCTTACGACATCCACAGAAGGATAGGCAGTTGTTATATTTAAGTGAAGCCACACTGATGCACAGGAATTTAGCTTATATAATAAAAATACAATTTAAACTTTGCTAACTAAAAAGCATCATGCAATAATAAAAATTCCTTGAAATCGACCGAGTTTTCTCAAGTTGTTCAAACAAAACAGCTTATTACAGCATAAATAGTACAATAGAACGGCCGGACATAACGCCCGGGCCGGTTATTAAACAATAAATAGCTTTCTTACGATTATATTCAAAGGCAGTTCTGAATTCGCATCACTCTTTGGTAATGTGTCAACGCGGGGGACTATTCTTGACTGTCACGTTTTAAAACACCTATACATATTGGTGAATTTTTAAATTGTTGGTTTTAAGCAAATAAATAATTATTTTCAATTTACCAGTGTTATAGTCTTTTTGTGTAATTGCTAAAATAGGTACTATGTTAATATATCTACTTATGTATGTTCATCCTTTATAAATAGATAGGTACCGTCAGACTACAAGATAGAATACATTTCCCATATTTGAAGACTTGCACCTTGAAATTATCACCATTATCTGAAAGAAAAAATTATATACGGTCGAAATGAGAAACCTCTTCCTTTTTCAATTGGTTAAAAAGAAAACTAGCCTCTACATTACGTCTAATAACAATCTCAAAAACAAAAACTTAAGATTGAAGATTAATATTGTCTACTTTCCTAACTACTCTCTATAGGTATTAACCATGTATGTACTTAACTTCTGAAAACTGGTATTAAAACCGTACTAAGTTTACAAAGTATGTAAAGCTTTGACAATAGCCCCCCGCCAGTCATTACGGCGCTCGTTAACGTTCCCTAATTGCATCGGGTTAATATAGACTTTGTTAAATAAAATCTCTCAACGCACCCCCCCCCCTTTACCCCCGCTGAGATTTTAGGGGTCTGTGTGGAAAACCATGATTTAGATGTTGTGCCAAAACGTATGAAGATTGAATTAGCTTACACGGTAAATGGACTACTTAGTTTGTTGTAGGACATATGCGTATATTTTCGATGTTTTTGCACTTATGTATAACCTTTTCGACTACCCTACCATATGGACTTAGTGACTTTATAAGCTTACTTTGTGTGTATCCAAACTATTGTTTTAAGTATTGTTCAGAAAGCTTGAGAATTTGTGAGCTGTCTTCCCGTATATTACCAACCTAAATGTTGTTTTCAATTACCCTACTTTTATAAGTCGTTACAAATCTACGGAACCTGAATTAATTTCGCAGCTCGGGCTCATTCATTTTTTTATTCATCGTGGTGCAGATGCCCTTAATGACGGGCCCTGAAACTTACGATGACACTTAGCAGCCCGGCCTCCGTTAATTGCGTAAGAAATTAAAGAAATCCCGTTCTTCCCGAGTGTTTGGGACAGCTTGATGTACTCGCTACGTGGATGCCATTTTGTGTTCAGCGTTTCAGCGCCATCTTTCGGAAGCTTGGTATATACCTACTAATCTTTCTAAGTTTATAAATGTAATAGGTAATCATAGGTTTGACAAATGCTACCAAGTCAGATAGAATTTCGGGAAATCCTTTCCCACTAGTGGGGCAAGCACGAACTACGCGATAGTCTGTAACGCTATTGTCACATTGTCATATCTCATAGCTTTTGCCAGGGATTTGGTATGCTTTTGCTTGTGAGTTGACAGCGTAACGTTACGTAAAAAGGATCATGCTTGTTTACCCTACATTATCATCATCAACAGCCTATTGCAGTCCACTGCTGGACGTAGGCCTCCCCCAGGGCACGCCACAAGACTGCTAGCAGGGCAGACGGGTTGACGGGTTGGTGACCCTACATATGCCTACGTAATACAAAAAACACACCTTCCAAGTTTCACGTCTCTAAGATCAGCGGTTTAAGCTGAGCGTTGAACTTTCAGTCATTCAGGACTAAGCATTATGTATGTAAGATCCATCGTTAGATCCATCTACCCACGATATGTTTAGGTTTATTGGTGTATTTCAAATAATCCTAAACATCAAATTAATCACAAACTTTGCGTACTTGATCTTACATAACAGTTCTAAACAAAATGCCACCACCCAAACAAATAAACCGGAAGGGTTGCCATAAATCACTGAGGCGGTATCAAAATTCATAATCCCGCGATGGCAAGCCGTAACAATTAACAGATGAACTGGAAGACGAAGCTCTAACTTAGGCGCCGCATGCTCGAATCATTCCGTTCGACATTTATCGCGCGTTTTGAAATTATACCCCCGTTACGATGGAGAAAATGCTGGGAGTGCGTAGTGTGTAGAATGACTTAGAACTGACACTAAGATAAAAAGTCTATCCATAATTAGTGATTATCTATATTATGGAGAAGCCATAATTGCAGGATCAGGAAGGAATCTGCAACATTTAGCTAGTAAAATATTTTTAATAATGAAAAACTAATTGAGAACTACTTACTGTATAATATCTATAGTATGTTCTCTTAAACATATTTTGGCATATCCCATTATAGTATTTTTATAATCTGCCACACTTGTGCACTATAATATCTCCTGCTTACCTGACCAATCTCCGTAGAGATTGGTCGCCTTGGCCGAAATACGGCCGGAGATCATCATCATCAATCTGCCACCGTTTATCTAAAATATCTTAGTTCTATAATAATGATGTTAACAAAGACGTCCCAGGCGTGACGAAGACGATGATCGGCATCAAACCATGTCACATTCAACCCTTGCTCGAAATCTAAACAAAAACCACCCTTTTCACCAAACCATTGGGTATACTGTACGTGCATTACGAATCCAACAATTGTACTTAATTAATCCTAACCCTCACTAATAAATAACAATAATTCGCGATCTGCCAGATGACGTTACTCTTGTAACAATCTTAGACAGTTAAGGAGTTCGTAGGAAGTGCCACTGTTTTCAGAATGTAAGCCTGAAGGCCCAAGAACTTTGATTATTACTTATAATGTAAATAAACAAGAGAATAGCTAGTGGCTGGAGAAAATATTGGTCTCTAAAAGAAATAATGAAGAGTAAGGAATTAAACATACATATCAAAAAGAAAACCTTCAACACTTGCATACTTCCTTGCATAACATATGGATGTGAGACCTGGTCGCTTACCGAAAAACATAGGGAACAACTTGCAAAATGTCAACGTGCAATGGAGAGAAGTATGTTAGGTCTAAGACTCGGCGATAAAATTCCAAATGCAGAAATTAGAAAAAGAACGAAAGTGATTGACATACTCACCCGCATTGATCACCAAAAATGGAGTTGGACTGGACACATGCTGCGTTGCAAATTTGAAAAGTGGAGTCAGAGAGTCACTCTATGGTACCCAAGAGATGGTCACAGAAAGCAGGGACGTCCAGCACGGAGATGGGAAGATGAAATCCGCTTAACTTTGGGGCCTTATTGGACAAGGGTTGCTGCTGATAGAGCTCAATGGAGAGAGTTGGAGGAGGCCTACGCCGAAAGGCACATCAAACTAAGAGACATACTATAACGGGGAAGGCATGAAAATAATATGGACAGATATAATTAAAAATATATATATATATATTTATAACTGACATATACCTATACATTACAATTTTAATATTAATTTATAATAATTTGATTGCAATCCTAATATGTATTTTACTTGTAATTTTGTTTGAAATAAATGGCTATTTTATTTTATTATTTATTTATATAATGTACACAATTGTTTCAAGACTTGTTGGTTTCTTCCCGAAATGGTATAGTCAGGACTGCAGAACTATAAAGGAGATCCGACAGCCACGTTTAGAATAGCAGGGATAGATGTATTAACAGATAGTTGCCAGCTAATCGCCTGAGAGATTTCCCGAGTTCCTTAGTCGGCTCTCACGACATGTATAGAAGGAGATGCAGAGACGGAGGTGATGAATTTTTCATTTTCTCAATAATATTTATTATTCTATCTAAAACTTAACATGGACCGACCGAATAATAGGCCTATTTCACTATGATCGATTACCCAGGTGATATCAAATAACATTCGCCATAGTTTAGAGGTCAGAGGGGTAAGCACGAACCTCTCGATAGTTCGTAACGCTATCGTCCAACTGTCAAATCACATAGATTTTGCTAGCCAGTCGCTAGCGTTACGCCGCCTAAAAGGTTCGTGCTTACCCCACAGAATGACTTGTAAATTTAATATTAGGTATAATAAATTCAATCATTTGTTCATGTTGCACAATGTTACGAAGTCTATACCTGCTTACTAACGAATAGCAGATTTTCTGTTATATCATTACTATTTGATAATTTTGTGAAACTATAGAATGAGTATGAAAAATAGATAGTAGCCGATTCTCAGACCTACTGAATATGCATATAAAATTTCATAAGAATCGGTCAAGCCGTTTCAGAGGAGTATGGTAACTAACACTGTGACACGAGAATTTTATATATTACATTCTGTCATATCTAACTGTGAATTTACTGATAATATTATCCAATGACCATAGAAATATGTCCCAACACAATGTCGAACGTAATTATAATAGAAAATTAAGTTACACGAAGCCATTTAGATTTCGACGTGGAATATTAAAGACGAATATTGTCTCAAACAAATTGATTACCTTTGACGTCGTTTCCATCTTTACTTTCATTCTATCCAAGGAAAATTACACCTACTGATAATGGTCATAAGATTTAGTGTAGCACGTAGAGTTTATTGCAAAGTTTGTTGGAAACCCTAGGAACTACCAGGGGTGACACATCAAACGTAGAGTGCAACAAATTTAGCGAACCTGGTGGTCAAAATTTGAACTACATCGTTATTTCACTTCGGAAAAGCGTAACTAGCGCTACCACTATAAGATCAGTTAAGTTTGTAGCGCTGTATCTTTGTTTTACGAATCAGTATCCTTTTTATATCTCAGCGCGAACGCGACAAAGGACTTGTAAGTTTTCACGCCTTTTATGCAAGACGCCATGTTTTAAAAATGTTTTTGACAGCACTTAAATGAATTTATATTTATTTTTCGGTGTATTTTATCCGCGTTTCATGTAGATAATGATTTGTTATAATTCTAGTACAATATAGTAAGTTTTAGCCACAGTTCTTCCCGAATTACATTAACCAGCAAGTAAAACCCAGAAGTAGGTTTTCACCTAACTTTAAATTCGGCGGTACATTATCCGTTGATTAGAGAAACTCAGAGATGGTGAAATTCAAGATTAGTTTTACTGGAGTCTTCATTTTGACGAATAGCTTACTCGAACTACTATATATAGTTACGAAATATCTATAGAGATTTGTTACGGAAGTCATTATTTTATACGTGTATATAGGTAGTTATATATACCTAGACGTTTTAAGCTGAATGAGTTCAAATCAATCGGGATATTCTTTCAACAAGACGCTCAGAGCTCATAAAGTCGAGGTTTTATCGTTTTCCTGACAAGTCCTCCACTTATACTGACGGCTCGGATGTCTTGACAAAAAACACAAGTTCGACCACCTCTGAGGAGTGTTTGCTCTTTTAACATTCTTTTTGACGTGAAACGTCTTTAAAATCGCGCCGACACATACGGGTACCAGGTTTAAAAACTGGACCGTAACGAAAAGGTCTATATCATCGTACCTTAATAATTAAAAAACTATTGGTCTTAGAAACAAAAATGTGGTGTAAATATTTCACTTATATAGTCAGCTCGCTGTTATGACATTGAGTTCGTGTCGGGGTCAAGCGGGGGGGCGGGGGAGGGATACTGCGATAACTGTGCGAAACCGGCGCTCACGCTTGTTTCTATTCAGTGTAACTCGTGACTCCGACTTTATAGCGTGGTGATTCTTTCGTGTGTTTGTCAAGTTTATTTCAACCGATTGATTTATACAAAAATAAGTGTAATTTGGACAGTATTTATATCTATACTATATATAATATTATAAAGCTGAAGAGTTTGTTTGTTTGTTTGTTTGAACGCGCTAATCTCAGGAACTACTGGTCTGATTTGAAAAATTCTTTCAGTGTTAGATAGCCCATTTACCAAGGAAGGCTACAGTCTATACAACAACCTGCCCGGCTTCGCACGGGTACAACGCCCCCTCACGCGGACGAAGTCGTGGGCGGCTGCTATTTAAAATAACCAGAAAGTGACAATAAATATATAAACATTTGCTATGTATTTTATGTTTCTATTACGTACCTGTTCTTTTTTTATTAAAATACTTAAAACAGCGTCCATCTTGTTTTCATTTCAATCTTTTACTTTAAAAGCGATTCGCTAACATAGACGTTTCACGTTAAAACCAACGGCCGTGTGCCCCGACACAGCCCCACCCGCTTTTTTTCGTAATTTTAATTTATGTATCTTAAACATGATTTGTTGGTTACGTTTGTGGTTTTGAATAATTAAAATCTGTCTGTTAATCCCAATTTCAAATAGTAGGTATCGTATTTTTACGAAAAAATATCCGATCACCAAAAGAGCTGCGTGTACTTTACCTTACCGATAAATAGAATAACTAATTTAATCTGTGTTTTACCCGCTTGTCAAAGTAGTGGTAATGTTTGGGTTTAATTTTATTTTTATTTTATTTATGTTATTTTACGCTTAATACGGGAAACTACGAAGCTTATTTGTGTCCAAGATACCCCAGTCCTTAAAGACGAAGGTATTCAACCAGTGCGTGCTGCCGGTGATGACCTACGGTGCCGAGACGTGGTCTCTAACTATGTGCCTCATAAAGAAGCTCAGGATCGCACGGCGAGCAATGGAGAGAGCTATGCTTGGGATCTCTTTGCGTGATCGAATCAGAAATGAGGAGATCCGCAGACGTAGAAAGATCACCGACATAGCTCAACGGTCCAGCAAGCTGAAGTTGCAATGGGCAGGGCACATAGCTCGAAGAACTGATGGCCGATGGAGTCGGAAAGTTCTAGAGTGGATACCACGTATCGGCAAGCGCAGCGTGTGAAGGCCACCCGCGAGGTGGACGGACGACCTGGCCAAGGTCGCGGGCGTCGGTTGGATGCAGGCGGCTTCCGACCGGTCGGAGTGGAGGTTGTTGGGGGAGGCCTATGTCCAACAGTGGACTTCTCAGGGCTGTAAATGACTAAATGACGCTTAATACTAGATGGTTAATACTAGATAATAACAGACTCTAGTTTGTTAGTAGCTAAAGGTACAAATCTCATAGTCACAGTACTGTACAGTTTCAAGCGTACTTTCTACGGCAGTGTGAAAACAAAAGACAGCATTAGCTTCAGTAGATCAATCGGCTCAACAGCGACATCTAGGGGGTTCCGCGGCATATGTCACCCACAACCATATTTCATACAATTGTCAACCAAATCCCGAGCATTTATTGAGTTGTACAGCCAAATTCGTAACGCTAGATTGAGTTTTATTTTCAATGGTATAACGTTGGAAATTGATAGTCTGCTACAATTTCAATGATTTTATACACGTGTCTGCGTAAACACAGATATGGGATAAATGTCCTTTATGGCAATCTCCTATTTATCTGTAATGACCCTATTATTACGGGAGCATGTTTTTGGACGCAATAATTTTTATTGTAAGCCGGTTTTTTGCTGCCGTTAATGTTATCTGTCATGTTTTAAATGTCTCTATTAATGAAATACGAATGTGGTGATAAATTGTGTTGATTTGTTTTATGAGTTATATCCTCTTTTTTACAGAGGGCGTGATAGAACATGGTTTTTGATAATGGATTATTTGTTTTTTTTTTTTTACAAAAAGTAAAATAAATTCATATTGAAGCGTGATTTCGTGTTAATAAGGTATAATTTAAAAATAAAATACAATAATGTTTTATGTTAGCTATGTCTAATTAAAGAGAAACACAAGATTACATTCTGAAAACTATCATTTGCAAGATCATTCATATAGATATAGGGTAGGGTTGCTATCTCATAACTTTGAAAACCAGGATTTAAAGAAGAAAAACCAGGACATTTCGATTAAAAGCCAGGACTATACATGTGTGAGCCCAGTGACAATACAATTGGAGAGAGTTAGTGGCATGTGAATTTCAAAACATAGGCCTTTAACACATTCAGTGCCGGCGACTACGTATTCGCTTCTTTTAGGCTTTCTAGAGGTGGCGCTGACGCTCATTTGCGCCATGGCACTAGGCGTTGACCCGATGTCGGTACCCTTATAAAATTTGCGGACAGCGAATGTGTCAGGACTCTAAAACTCAGGACGATACTTTAAAATTATCCAGGACACCCCAAAAAGCAGGATATGTCCTGGAAAAACAGGACGGTTGGCAACCCTAATATAGTGTTCCTGAAATGAATAACAAAGGAAATTCTACAGACACGTTTAAAATAGTGGGGCCGAATGAAAAAGATCAGTGACAAGTTGGTAGTCACCTGAGTTCCTTAGCCAAGGAGCCGGACTAGAAGAGGGAAGTCAAACACAACAATGTAATACGAGTATAGTGTGCCCTAGGTTTGAAATAAGAAAAATATGTTTAAAGCCGCATATCGAATCTATCAATTAGTCGTACGCCATTTACTCCTGCGCGTCTGTCCGTCTGTCTGTCATCGGACACGTGACTGTAATCCGCGCCTTACGCCTCGCGTGAGAAGTGAATTAAAGCGTGTAGGGTACTCTCGTTTTGGTCAGGAACCAACTCTCCATTATTAGAAAGTTGTAACTATTTCGCATATGTTTACAGCAGAATATAGGCAAAGGGCTTTATAACTTGCTATTATTTTTTTACTTTAATACGTATATAACCTGTCTGATTGTTGTATGTTGTGAATATGCCTAATTTCCTTTAGACCCCCAGACTTTTGAGATATGCGTACTTTTTTCATCTTTTTACTAAGGCAAAAGTTATGCCTTAAGGAACGGTCTACACGTTTTCTGATTATGGATAAAGGATTAATACTTATATTCGAGACTTACGTCCCAAGTGTAGATTAAAGACAAAACCGCACATCACTATGACCACAAACTTATTTTTAAATGAGATTTGAAATAATAATTCATTTTTACAGGCAAATTGTTTTATTGAAATGAAATAAAAATTAAAAATTGAACCAATACCGGAATAACCCTACACACGCATTGTCCTACGCCTACAAAGCACTTAGCGTGTAGCATCCACATCTCACAGATGGGGCGATGAACGCCTTGTAGCTACTATATCGCTTATTCATGTTTGTTGTCAACATGTACGTCACGCTTTAAAAATACTGTGGCCTACATGCGCTTGATAATTTCATTATATAGCGGTAAGGTTTATTTAATAATAAATAGTATTAAAACAGCATTGTATTGCAAAATGTGTTAGTACAGATCAGGTACTACGCTCGTAGTAGGTTCGTAGTTCGTAGCACACTTGTTTATAGGTATACGAGTATAGAAGCTAGTGTGGAAGCGTAAGCTCATTAGGATGAGTCCTTTTATACATTGACTTATTTAGTTTTACATTGCAGCGTGCGGAGATGTATTTTATTGAAATATATCACTTGTAATTTTGAGCTGATATGTTTGCGATTTTCTAATTGAGAAATTATTTTTATGATCATTGTATTATGTGATTATGCCACATGTATTAACGGTAGACGTCACTAGAAGATACTTACAGTTTTCGTTGTATTTGTTTTTGCTGTATCTACTATTAGTGTTGAGATGTTGTGTGCCCATTATTATGTATTTTTTATTATTATTATGATTATTATGTGGCATATTATCTGTTTTTATGGATCACTTTTGACTCTCCATTAGAGTTGATCAGTTATTTGAGGGATTTTTTGTAATCATCTTTTGGTTAAAATTTTATTTTCAATTTTTTATTTTAAGTCATTATCTAAGGGCTAATTAAACGAACTAAACTATTTTTTCCTGAAAATATCAAAAAATATTGGAATTTTCCTGCGAAAATTTTCAGTGTTTTCCGTCTCGGAAAGTAATGGTATCAATATTTGCCTGCCTGTCACAAACACCCCGTATAATACACACGGCTGTGCTCCCGAAATGGGCTAGCCAATAATGCAGGATCATAAAGTAGATCGCAAAACCACATTTAGCATAGCTAGAACAGGTGTAAATGATCAGTGACAAGTTGCTAGCTAATCGCCTGAGTTCCTTAGTCGACTCTTACAGCTTGCACGGAAGGAGATGTAGCTGATGTTTTCTAGTGAATACCCACATGAGCACAGGGTTGTAATCTCCATATTGTTCACTTCAATTGACATTCGTCTCCAATATTCATGGGTTCGGATACAGTGTCCAGAATATTCGGATACAGAGTCCTGCCATATCCATGTAGTAAACTATTCTCAGGACATGAAGCAAATCAACATAAAATTAACCCATCGAAATATGGCAGTGTATGTCAAATTTGTTAATCTCCATTATCTTGGGCGTGAACTGAAGTGATGAATGTGAAGAAGTGATTGTTTCACTAATCCCGCATGACCTCAATTACACCGAGAGTGTAGAAACAAATGAACGAAAACGACATAGCGAATTCACGGAATTGTCCATATAGATCTATACGACCATTGGAAAAATCTGTCCTTAATTGAACAATAATAATAAATATTCACACATTTCACAACACATTGACCTAGACCCACATTAAGATCCCTAAGGTCTTGTGTCGCGGGTACTAAAGCAACGGTATTTAAATACATAGATAGAGTATAAAAACATAATTTTACTTAGGGCAGATATTTCTCACTAATAAATAAATTTGATATTGCTTTCTCTAAAACTTGACCAAGACAGAGACAGCATCAACTTTAAACTTCAAAAATAGGTAGATCTATCAGAACAATAGAAAGTACGGCCCTTAATTAAATAATTTTACTTACATAATTAATTTGCCTGCTTGTATCCTTGTCGGTGTGAAAAAGGACTATACTACGTCCCACCCTTAGTTCAACCCTTAACTGCGCGGGCACACGGCTGTCATGTTCACAATGTCGCTTCGTACTTTATTATAATATTTTCGAACAATATTGCCTATGTTTCATCCGTTCCCCTTTATAAGCACGGTTTACATTAGGCGATATTTGACTGTGCTGAGTAACATATGTTTGTAATTTACAAATTGGTAATAACTAATCATATATTAAAAAACAGGAATTTATTTATGTAATTATTATTATTTTTACTATATCTGACACCACTATGCTAAACGTGGCTGTAGGGTCTTCTTTATGATCTTGCAGTTCTGGCTACCCATTTATGGAAACTCAGCCTCAGTATAAGTAAGACTTATTATTTTTCTATATATTATCTATTTTACAATAGTTACTTATAGTCGAATAGTGGTACCAACCATCTATCACTGTACTTGTTTGTGAATTTGATATAATATCTCTTTCCCGCTGTATATTGCGACTAAATTGATGTTCTGTGCACCACTCAATAATTCCTTGACGAAGGCTAGAAAAGTTACATCGAATATTCGTCCGTAGTTCAAACTTGGGTAATACACAAATCATCCTGTGTGATTCAGCCCGCCGATTAAATTACTGCTTCATCCAGAATGACAATAAATCATGTAATTTGGCGACGAAACACGGAATTCGCGACACACGGCTACTGGCTTATATAGTAGCTTACAGCGGGATTTTTATTACAAACGGAAGATTTACCTACCTACACGAAATTAAATGAAAAGAGTTTATGAGAAAAAAATGTTTTATTGAAAAGATAGGATATTGCAACCTTGGTGCTAAGTATGGTAAGACATAATAAATACAAGATTAAGGAAATACTAGCGGCCGCCCACAAATCGTCTACGTGAATTTTAAACCCAATGTGATATTCTGATGTAGCTGTACGGGTACTTGGTAAGTATAAAAAAAAAGTAAGTGCGCCTTCCAAGCAGGAGGCGTAAGTTCGATCCCAGTCACGGGCCTGTACCAATGAATTTATTTCATGTACAGATTTTAATGTTGCAAAATTGTCACTTAGCTCGTGCCTCGGAAAGCACGTAAAACCGTTGGTCCTGCGCCTGATCTCTCTCCGGTCGTGTCGGCTTTCCGTCCCATCGTGTTATGAGAGTAACGGAATAGAGAGTGCATCCGTGTTTGCGCACACACTTGTGCACTATAATATCTCCTGCGTACCTGGCCAATCTCCGTAGAGATTGGTCGCCTTAACCGAAATACGGTCGGAGATCATCATCATCATCATCAAGTATCAAAATCCGTTCAATAGTTTTTGCGTGAAAAAGTAACAAACATACCTATACATACATACATCCTTACAAACTTTCGCAATTATAATATTAGTAGTAGGATATGATAGGATTAGTTAGTTAGATTATTCGCTGGGTATCAACAAACTAATTTATTGATTGTAGTAACATTTTTACTCTTAGGCACTACCATATTTTTTTTAGTCGTAGTCAGACAGAAAGTGCAAGATATAAGTTACTTACTTTTTTTGTAAGTAATCTGATATACCTAGGTACATTAGTACAGGTAGCCTGAATAAAAAACGTCAAGTGTGTGCCGCCGTGGTCAGTAACAAAATATTATTTTGTTACAGCAGAGTAGGTTACAATATAGGCTGCGAGAACTTTATCTAGGTGATTTAATAATAATATTATGTTATATGTATAATACCTCACTGACTCAAAATATTGATGTACCTACCTGCTACATAATTTTTGTCATAATTTTTTATACGGAAACCCTAAAACAGTCTCACTAAATGACAATTTATTTCAACCTTTATTACATTTTGGGGTTAACTTGCTATATACAGGGGTCCAATTCACGAAAAGTCTCGAGTTGGAACGAAGCCGACACGGAACAGTTGTAGATGCTCAGAACAAAGCAGTAATTACTTTATGGTAACGTAATTAGACACATTTCAGCACAAGACAGATATTTGTTTTCGACCGATGCGTGCTAAAATATAGGTACCTATATAAATATAGGTTCAACGCTAGAGTGAATAGGCACTTTCTAGGTACTAATTTCGTACACAAACGTGTACCACCCTAGGCTGCATCTTGCTTTACATCAGGCACGATGGCGGTTAAATGTTTACCTAGCTAATTGTAAAAAAAACCTTATTACTCAAGCGGTAAGTATGTATTGCCTCGCACCGCATTTCGTTAACGGTTCGTTAGTGGTTGCGTTTCGGCTCAAATTTTTTTAAGAATTGCCCCAGGGTAAAAGACATGCAAAGAAACTCTGACATTTAGATCGTAGGTGTACGTACAACAATAGGTATCTCTTCCTAGAAAACACAAAATTATTAAAAAATTATCTTTGTAACGGTTAAGATGTGCAATTTTCAGTTGGAAGGCGTTGTTTCGGCGCAGCGCAATAAACAGTTTATTCTTATTATACAAAATGCCTACCGTTGTTGTAATACCACGTGATTCAACATGTCTGCGACATAATTATTATATATTAATGATAACGTCAAAATAATCATTGATTACAGTTAATTACTGTCTTAAACATTGGATATGTTGGTGACACTGTTAAAATTCATTGATAACAAACACTTTAATTATTTAAAATCGACGGCGACGATGTAGATAAAACACAATATGTTAGAGATATGCTATACATATTTTTACCTTCGATATTTGATAAATATTCTCTTTATCGTCACTAGGCTAGAACAACAGGGACTATTAACAGTTTACTTATTGGGAAAGGAATCTATCATTGATAACGCGTTAATATTTGGATAAGAGTGAACGTGACTATACGAGTATACGAATTGCCTTTCTGATACATCGTCACATACTATGACATAGTGTGATATGCCTGAAATATTAAGAGAAATTTGAAAGAGTAATTATAGCAAATACCAGGTGTAACAGAAGGGGTACATACCTATATACAGGTGTTTTTTTGTGGCCACCTTTAACGAAGGGTACGTATTCTATACATGAAATAAAGTAAGTTTATGAATGCAATTCCTTGATCGTGCGAGTGTCTAGTGTTTATGTTAGTTTTTTTATAGACAGATATTAATTATTTTTCGTGAAAAAATACTGCTACGCGCGTCTATGTGCATTTATGCAGAAAAACGCAGTCTATTTACTCAACTTTGGACCCTAATATTTTGGAAACCAGATACTTCCCAGGTATGCTTCCATGGAGAAAAATGATCGTGATGATGAGGAGATTCCGTAGTTTTCGGGAACGTTGGATATAGCAGAATACAATAGCTCTTCATAGATAATTCCTGAACAACTCAGGAACTCATACAATGTTGAGAAATAAACATTTGTAAACACTGCAGTGGGTTAATATGGACTGAACTGTAATGAACATTAGGCCTTAGATCAATGCAAGAGAATGTAACGAAAAGCGACTCGTAAGATGGACGGACGACCTAGTCGGAACTGCGGGTATCTGCTGGTTGCAGGCTCTTTCCACCAGGTCGCAATGTATGTAGTTTGTTGGGGGAAGTCTATGTTGAGCAGTTGACTTAAATGTGAATGATGCAGAGAATATAACTTTAGTTATGTTATTCTTTCTGACGTCCTTCCCCTAAGTGCCACTGAATTATATATAGATTTCTATGTGAATATTTTCAAACAGGTCTTTCGCCAAAGTTCTTAGTTTATTCAATAACTAGTGGACGCCCGCGACTCCGTCCGCGTGGACTACAGAAAAAACAAAATGTCGAAATTATCCGGGATAAAAACATTTTCCCGGGATAAAAAGTAGCCTATATGTTAAGTGGGACCTGTCACAATATTTTTCCTGAAAACTGCATTGAAATCGGTTCAGCTGTTTCTGAGATTAGCGTGCACAAACGCACAGACAAACAGACAAAAATTTAAAAAGTCATCGTTTTGGGTTCTATTGCGTTGATAAAGATAAACTCCTATAATATTTTTTCTCATATATCTTCCATGTACAGACAGCGATTCGTTACATTTTTATTATATGTATAGATATAGATAAACTCAGGGGCATTCTCAAATTAATGAATTACCGGTCTTTCGACTTCTCAGCCCTCTATTGCTATTGGTTACATCTAGTTTGTGCTGAAACCATAATGAGCAGTGAGCACGTAATGATCGTTCGATACGTACGGGAACAATGGTCTTGCTCACAATGGACAATGCGTCGGATACATACCTCATCCGGCGAATGTGAACTATTCGTTATATTACCGTAACCTTAGGGCCTAGTAACATGTGGACTTATATTTAATTTTTATTGTTTAATTCTTTGTTTCTCTTATTTTGAAACTAAAGACCAATTGATATTGCAAACCTGTTGCATTAAAGTAGTTTCGTATCATGAATATAATCAACAATAGCGGTGGTAGCCCAGTGGGACGTGCATCCAAGCGGGATGCGTCTGATGAAATAAATTTATTTCATGTACAGAATTTAATGTTGCAAAATTGTCACTTAGCTTGTGCGTCGGAAAGTAAAATCGTTGCGCCTCTCTCTCCGGTCGTGTCGTGTCGGCTTTCCGTCCCATCGGAATCTCTACGGAGATTGGTTGCCTTGACCGAATAAGGTCGGAGATTATCATCATCATCATCAGCATAATCAACAATAGAGATTATGCAACATATATTTTAAAAATTCCATTTTAAAGTACTGTAAACTTATTTTTTGTTGTTATTAACCTTCTGTTTCTGTCTCTTGAATATAATAAAATAAAGAATACAATGATGAAAGAATACACGTGTTTTAAAAAACTAAAATAGGATCAGAATGAAAATTGCGATGGACGAGTCTAATAATTAATCCGAAGTGTATGTTTTTTTTTACACCAAAAGTTAAAATACATTCCTGACATATGAAGGAATGCTTGTGTTACGACAATATGAGTACAGTGTTACTTATAAGTTTCGAATTATAAGTTAGATAATAAATATCTATGTTTTCAATAATAATAAATATCTATGTAAAATAATGTAATATTGTTTGTATTATTATGTAATGCAAAGTTTCATTTACATAAGCGTCGTCGGAAGGTAAGGGCAGTGATTCAAGTGATCGGATGTAGTACGTAATCAAGTCACTGGTGTATTGAAAACAAGGCATTGAATAAACTATAACATTATTGTTATAATGTTACAGCACATATTGTGCGTAATAGCTAAACATAATGAGTATGTTTCTAAGTAATTTTGGAGGACTTTTCCTCGTAGTTGCATAAAGCCAAGATGTGTCAAAATTTTCCTTTATGTTACTAGCGGTCGCCCGGCGACTATGAAATTTAGAATAACCGAGGACATTTCAGTCCTGAAGATGGACTGACGGATCAATGCACAAAACAAACTCCTGAAACTTGGAGAGTGCGTTCTTATATATCACGTAGGCATTCGATAAGAAAGGATTTCCAGAATTTCCCATGGAAACGGAAAAAATGGGAATTATAAAGTGAACGAGGTCGTAGACATTCACTAGTTAGTGAATATCGGTAAAGAGTGAAAGAAAATGTGATAAGCTTGCTAATAGCGCACAGATGTGTAACATATTAAGGCGTGCCACTGGTAGATAAGTAGATTAGTGTCAGTACATTTTAGCAGATATATACATTTTCTGATAGTATTCTAGTAGCCTGAATTTTGATGCATTGTTATAGAGTTTAAAATCGTTTGATAGAGCTAGCTAAAACAGGGTGTAGTAAGTTTAGCTTTTGGGACAGTAGCATTCATAAATTTGTTCGATACACACCGTTATAGCAGCTTAGCTTCTGTACAAATAGGGGATGGTAGCTCTAGTTCGAGGGTGTTGTTTTTGACATATACCGTTTTTTTTACTTTGGTAAGTTTTTTTAATCAATGTTGAAGCTAATGAAAATATGGATCAAATTTTCCTGCTGAGCTTTAACATTATTCAAGTGCCCAACCGTGGATGCAGGCGCAAGCGCAGCTATCAGTATTTCTAGATAAGATTATGTCAAATTTAGATCTAAACAAAAAAAAAATCAGAATGTATAACTCTTACTTTATAACTTTGTTATGTTTTGACTTGCTCTAATATTGTTATGCCTGTGCTGATGCGGGGCTTCACTAGAATACATCGGCTGCATCTCCTTCCGTGCATGTAGTTAGAGTCTGAGGAATTTAGGGGCGTTCTCTCAGGTTATGAGCGAGCAACTTGTCACTGATCCATAACATCTGTGCCAGTTGTGGCTTTATATTTCCCAAACGTGGCTTTATGATATCCTTTATTAACCTGCATATTTGGCTATCCCATTTCGGGAACAAAACCGTGTGTATAGAACCGTATGTATTAATATTATGTGCAGCAATCATCTCCTAAGAAACCGAATAGAGCTTCTCATTAAGTTCCCGTTAGAGCTTTTTTAATCGTATTTTACCGCTTACCCCAAGACTAATAGACATCTTGAGCAGCCCAAGACGCAGCCCCATCTGCCGGGGGCGTAGTCTTCCGCTTCTTTGTGAAGCCCTGGCACGCGCCGAGTTGGGTCAGGGAACTTTGTTCCTACAGACGGTTTTTTGTATGATTCCATCTGTTGAATGAGCAAATCACTGGTCGCGAATTTAACGGCATGAAAAGATATAAAATAGCATGTAGCAGAAGCTAGGTAGAGCTACATAGGAAATTCAAGTTTAAAATATTTGGCTAGACCTTCGATCGAATTACCCTAACTGCTAGCGTGTGGATCAACACTATCAGGGGAAGGAAAGCCTTAAGTTGCCCTTATGTAAGTAAAACAAAGAAAATGGCTGATATATATAAGTATTATGTTGCTTAAAATTCAATACAATCTCAGTTAGTCATCTAACTAACTAACCCCATAATTCAAATTACCTAACTCATTGATTCTCTTTAATATTTCGTACAGCGGCGTAGTAGAATTTATTTCATTTATCCATTAGACATTAAAAAATCTGGAGCCACTTATACCATGATTGTTTACGTTCCATCAAATCATTAGATATTCAAACAAATCATTATTGAAAACCATCCACAAAGCCAATGTATTTCTAGCTTCCGGTCGTAAGAAAAGACGCGTGGCGGGCAAAATGGCGGACAAAATATGCCTAAGAACCACACGATAAGAACACGAGCCAAACATATCTTACTAATATTATGAATTGACATTAAAGTGTGTTGGTATGTCCTTTATATCAAATCGGAATAGTCTAGCAGATAGTAATAACATGGTTATAACCAAGCACTACAAGCACACAAGCACTACATTCAAATTGGAAGTTACGTAACATTTCCATCAAATTAGTTTTGAAACAAAAAAAAAACTATTTGGCCCAAAAAAGCCAAAACTAAATTCTGTGATAATCACAAGCAAAACCACGGGTATGAACTAGTAGCAATAATGAATGTAGAATAAATACAATGCGGCTAGTATTTCACGTTTTGTTTAGAACGGATGTCGGAAGACAGATGGCCGGCTCTCTATTGACGCTAGTGCATAGCAGTCGCGTGCCATACTATATTATTTGGCCTAAGTAGGCGTAAAGGTGTTCTCAAGATGTTTTGGTACGAGGGTAAGGTATTGTTTGACGCCGTGTGCGTTGATAAGACAAGCCTGTGATTAAAGCTTGAAAGAAATTATTAAGTAGGAGTCGAATAATGCAATGGCAGTTAATGTTTTGTGGAGTGAGTGATATCGTTTTAAGTTTATGTTATATAAAAACCAAGAATGTATGAAGCTAAATAAGGAGCCATGTAATCACCAAAGAAGTCCGTCTTTAGACAGAGAAAAATCTAAAGGCTTTGAACTTTGTTATGCGAAAACAGGCCTTGGGGGCAACTCTAAAAAAAATTTGAGCCGAAACGCAACCACTAACGAACCGTTAATGAAACACGGTGCGAAGCAATATATACTTACTGCTTGAGTAATAAGGTATATTTTAGCACGCATCGGTCGCGAGTATGACAAAATAAAAACAAATACCTGTCTCGTGCTGAAATGTGTTTAATTACGTTACCGTAAAGTAGATATTGCTTTGTTCTGAGCGTCTACAACGGTTCCGTTTAGGCTTCATTCCAACTCGAGACTTTTCAAGAATTGCCCCCTTGTCGTCCAAAAACAATACGATGACGTAATTTACGTCGTGACATAAATACCTATATTACCTATCATGTTAATTCGGATGGAGAAGGAAGTTTATATTTTAGGTATTTACGGAATAACTTTTTTACCATCTATTTCCAAACAAAACCTTAGGTTACTTGCTGCGTATCTGGAGCTTTCTTACACTAATGGAATACGTAAATAAATGCAAGAGTCTTCGTGATAAGCCTATAGGGTGATGCGTAATATCCAATTTACCTCAATTATTTTTCGCAATATCCTGTATTCCCCTTTCCAGTGCTTGTCGGTGCCAGGAGGTGTCCGATAGATAGTCACCCTGTATGTGCAGTAGATAGTAATTAGCGTGTGAAGTTTTATTACTAAACTTAACAGAAAATCTTTTGTATTATTTGTATGACTTGTTTTTTTGTTTCAGGAAATGAAGAAGGTGATGCTCCATCGGGGAATAATGATGAAAATGCAGGTGCGTAGTTTATGATTCACGTTAGATAACTTCTTCTTCTTCTTCTTCAGCCTATTGCAGTCCACTGCTGGACGTATGCCTCCCCCAGGGCACGCCACAAGGCTACTGCCACAGGGAGGGGTTTTGCCCATTAGTCACCACGCTGGGCAGGCGGGTTGGTGACCGCAGTACTAATGTTTCAGTACGGGAGGCGCTACTGCCCACCTCCCGGAAACCCTTAATCGCCTCGTACGATACGTACCCACGGGCAGGCAGGGGTGGTACAAACTCAACTCTGCCGGCACCACGCGGCGTTAGATATCTAATATACATATATACATACATACATATACATGTATACATGGCTCTGTTCCTGAAATTGGGTAGCCAGGTCTGCAGAAGATTCCACAGCTATGTTTAGCCTAGTGGAGAAAGATGTAAAAGTCAGTGACAAGTTGCTAGCTTATCGCCGGAGAGAACGCCCAAGTTCCTAAGTCGACTCTTATGACATGTACGAAAGGAGAAGCAGCTGATGTGCTTTGAAGTCCGCATTAACGCAAGTTAACTAACAACTATAATATAAGTACAACATTTTTATATTGCATAAGTATAACTAAACGAAAATGCGAGGAGTTAGTATAGGTATATTGCTTGCCTTTCACAATAGCACTGTTAAGAGGATCTTATACAAATTAATTGTGGAGAAGAACAGATGTATGTATCTTTTTAAAAGCTCGATGTATCTGTTACTTATTGGTTTTTCGGGTAGGTAGAGCACGTGGACAAAGTCGTGGGGAGTGACTTATATCGTTTAATGGATAACTTTAATTATTTTATCTCACAGATAATACCAAGTTAATGCCGACGACGGCCGTAATATTTATTTTCAATAACAGATTGTTTATCTGTTATCAATATGATAATGGAGGATGATTTTCGTAGATTGATGATATTCCGTATTTGTATACGATTGTCAGTCGCTCACCCAAACGCGTAGTAGTGATTTGGTTTTTCGTGAATCAACTATCTTGTCTGATTTTCATGAATTTACATTTCGTCCGTGAATTGTTTTAATAATTTCTCTTATTTTGGAAATGTGATTGTGAATGCTTCACTATCGCAGAACTGGGTCAATCGGTTTTCGAGTTTCAAGGGTTTTTTGCGGTCATGAAGAATTCTTATTTTTATAGGAGTGGGGGTTCAGGTACGTTTTGTTTGTTTTTTTTAAAATAGTTTTTAGTTAATTTTAAGGCATTTTTTTAGTTGGTTTCTAAACATTGCAGTAGTTACGTGTTTCGTTTTATGAGGGTTGTAAAATGTACTGTAATTTCTTACAATATGATATCAGTTCCTATTGAACCTCTCTGCCTCTAAAAGCGAGATCTGGCATGGAATCCAGAGGTCGAGATATTTGTTAGACCTTAGATAAATTAATGCAAAACATTCGTAATTATAGACTCTAATTTATTCGTACATACATGACTAGATAAAAATTTAAGATAATTAAATAATTACATAGATAATAGGTAATTTGATAAAAAAAGCAAAAGGTTCTTTACTGTGCGATAAAAAGATTATTTTTATCCTATAACGTAGACACAAAAGGAATTTTACATGTGTCACGCTTATGGTGCGTGTTTTAGGGTGACTTTGTGACTTTCCATCAGAGATGTGCTATGCTAGGTTTGCAAGGTTGCTATAGATGCGTTTGGTATCCACCTTCCACCTATATACATTGATGAATATAATTACCTGCAGGTTGCCTGTAAAACTTAATCAGGATTCAGCAGCTGCAAGGGACCTTCAGAATGGTGTGGTCAATGTAAAAAATTGCGAAAAGATGTTTAGCTTATTTAGCTTTTCGTCCCGGGAACGAATGTGAGGAAATACGTGTACTTAGCACTGAATCAGCCTTCCTAGCGCATCGATGTGATAAATGCAGATAGGTAATCTCACAGATATCTTACAATAGTTGCAGCTATCTTCAGTTTGTGATATCTGTATAGATTTTACCAGTTACGTGAAATCGAAAAACCCCTTTTATGACATTTATCTAGAGATAAATCTGTAACTCCGGCATATGACAATATTATGATCCATCTATCTTGTGAGAAAATCTCTTACGTGTTATGAATATCATATTTTATTTTAGCCTTACTGCTCGTAGCAGATAACGTACTACGAGTAACTACGTATACAGGGTTAATTTTAAAACATCAATAACCTCGCAAGACTACCATCATAAACAACAACATCTGTTCTACGAGTTTTGATAATTTGTCATATTTTACTTTCATACAAAAATAAATATCAATTTAATATTACTCGAATGTTCTTAAGTCTGTACATAATACTGAGGCGCGCGCGATCGCGGGCGTCAACATTTACGTATACCTACGAATGGAACATAGACTTACAAATGTCACGACAGTACAATAAAAGCTTGGAAAAGCATTTTTAATCAATGTATTGAGTTATGATAAAACTCGTAGAACAAATGTTATTGTTTATGATTTTAGCTATCTAGTCCTGTGAGGTTATTGATGTTTTAAAATTAATCCTATATAAGTAGATATCAATGAATAATTCTTTATTTGCCATGATCCAAATACTCGTACGTAAAATAAGCCACATTGTACCGACCCCATAATTAACCCGCGGCAGTGCCGCGTGCTGCTTAGCTCGGAATCATATCTTTATAAAAAAAGATACCTATGTCGCATTTTTCATATATACATACTCGTACTACTAGTCAGAGTATAGTCCGAATTCATATAAAATATCACTACACACCTCAGAGTAAAGTTATAACGTCTTCAATCCACGTTTACTAATTAAGAACAATATGTATCATTTTACAATTTCACGAGGAAAGAGTATCAGGTAGTCTCTAATGATATATGTACATATAGGTACATAGTTACGTAAAATCACGCCTCTTTCTCGGAAGAGAAAGATGCTTCATCCTGACACACCTTTCACTAATGATATAAGTACTTTTATGTACAAAACATATATCTTTTACTGAGTCCTCAAAAGTTGTGATTAACTTCCTTCTGAAGGTCAAGTTAGGTTATGAGAATGCTATGAGAACTAGACTCCATCCCTTCCTAATGATGCAGCGTCACCCGACACCACCCATAACAGCGATAGTAAAACGGCAGTAGGTTCTCTTCCCCGTTCTGTCATTACCCTCGCTCGTAAACGTCTCGGGTCGACTGCGACGGAATGCGCTCTGGAGCACGCTTTGCGATAAACCTGGAGTAAAACTGTGCGCACACTTCATGTAGATTCAGAGTTATTTATAAGATACTAGCTGCTGTCCGCGGCTCCGCTCGCATGGATGTCGCTTATTGCCTCGAAGGGGTATAAAAATAGTTGAAGGCCTATTCTCAGACCTACATTACACGGACATTGGACTAGCCAGAACTGCAAGATCATAAAAGTGATGTCACAGCCACTTTTAGTATACCGGGGACAGATGTAAATTAACAGTGACAAGTTTCTAGCTCATCGCCTGAGAGAACGATTATACAGGGTGATTTTTGGTCGTCAACGTTCTCGAAAACTACGGAATCTCCTCATTATCACGATCATTTTTCTCCATGGAAGCATACCTGGGAAGTGTCTGGTTCCCAAGATACGAGTATTAGGGTTCAAAGTTGAGTAAATAGACTGCGTTTTTCTGCATAAATGCACATAGATGCGCGTAGCAAGATTTTTCACGAGAAATAATTAATATCTGTCTATGAAAAAACTAGCATAAAACCTGGACACCATAAATTTCGTCCGATCAAGTATGTAATTTTTTTTTTAAAAATAAAAAAATTACATCATTTCCCAGCATTTTCTTGGCATAAACGTATTTTATTTGATGTATAGAGTACGTACCCTTCGTTAAGGGTGGCAACGAAAAAACACCTGTATATTCTAGTGAAGACCCGCAGATTTGTGTGTAGGTAATGTGTATACTTTTCCAAATATGGGTATAGAACTCTCTAACGACACATAAGGTTATGTAATTAGATATCAAGATATCATCATATCTAAAGCCTATATCAGTTATATAACTATCATACGAATCGCTATCGCTTAATCGTTAGCTTAATCCATCGATTAACGGTATTGCGTATAATATGAATTATGTAACGGGTGTGTTCGTGTATACAGGTGATTTTAGGTCGTCAACGTTCCCGAAAACTACGGACACATTTATAGAGTACGTACCCTTCGTTAAGGTTATGTATTATATAATATCTATTAGTATAAAATGAAGTTCAAAATGTGTTTGTTAAGATATCAATAATGGAAAGAAGACATCCAGGGATTCTATAGGTGTATAATTTAGGTGCTTAAGAAATTATTAGAGTAATCGTATATCAGCTTGCATTGCGTGCGCTGCTATAACAAAATACAGAATAACAATGTATGGGGGAATACAAAAAGTTCTATAAAAAAATAGCATATGCTTTAAGGTTTAGCCACAATAACGATTTAGTGGTGTTCAAGTTTAATTTACGAAATATCTTATTTTTCAATTAATCATAGACCAATAAACATAAAACAAAATGTTAGCTTATATACCATCGTTAATATTAATAACAAGATGTGCCGAGGGCAGAGATGGCGGCGGCGGCGGCTGCGTTCCGTCGTTGTGTTCGGTCGTCCGCATAGCACGACATGGCGGCGAGTGGCGGCGCGCGGCGGCGGCGACGGCGGTGGTGGGGGTGGGCTCATTAGGTGTAATGGTTGTGTCGAATTATAAACTACAGCTGTAAAAGTGAATATAAGTTCTTTATATATATTATGTAAAATCTGTTACAAACATTAAACTTTATTTTCTTGGCTCCGAGATATTTTGGGAGTTACATAAATAAAACTCTTATAAACAACTCTTAAAAGTTCTTTACATAATACTATTTGATTAATGGCTCATAAATTAATTATTTCTATTTCACGATTAGTACATAGATACTATGAGAAAATAAATATAAATAAATAAAGCTCTCAATTTAGTGTGCTCGGAGCCTAATTCTTGAGCGTTTTTCGCTCATTTCGCTCAAGCCGCCATTCGATTCGGGCTTTAATTAAAATGGTTGTCTCAGGCGGTAGTCTTTGTTACCAACCATTGTTTTCCCGGTAAACCCATTACCTATTGATCTTTTCCTTCTTTTGCCGGAAAAATAATCAACTAAGACATTATTCATTAACTTTTATTGGCATACCGGTGATTGCAGGTGACTATATTCGTTTGGCTTAGGGTAAAATCAAAACAATGGTTATTCCATCCATATATCCAAAAATACATACCTTAAAAAGCGATTGACCAAGACTCTTAACAACTGGTGATGAGAGAAGTAAAGGAATCTCACATTTTAGGATCTAACATAGTCCGTTAACCTAAGAGTATAGTGTTTTCGAAATATAATTATTATATGACTTTCAGGTGAAATAAGATTTTCTGACAACTATTAAAAGTAAAAAAAAAAGTTCAAATCACCTGGATAGATGGCGAGTGCGCATCACCTACCCAATTCCCCCCCACCTCACCCCTCAACCAAAGACATCAATAGTTCCTAAGCACTATAGATAGACGAAGCAGACTATAGTGCGCTGTACACGTCCGACTAAAAATCGGGCCGCTAGGAAAAACAAAGATATAGCAGATACCTACCTTAGCATTGCTTGCATCTCTGCAAAATTAAAGATATCTACAGGGTGTAACAGAAAGGGTATGTTAAGCCAAAAACTATGTAAATAGCCCACTATATAGAACTTATTTACAAAATTTTAGACTCGAAATCACATGTTTATATTTCAAGATTTTATGAACATTCCAGAGTTGTTTAGAAATTCTCCATACTATCTGGAAAAATAAACATGTGATTTCGAGTCTCAAACTTTGTGGATAGCTTCCTTTTAGTGGGCTATTTAGATAGCTTTTCGATTAACATACCCCTTTTGTTACATCCTGTATAAGGAGGGTTAATAGTTATAAGTATCTGTAGCATTTAATAATATGGAATGGGATGAAAGGCATATACAGAAGTACGGAGAAGGACATAGACTACATTCTGCAGTTCACGCATACGAGTATGAAGTCACGGGCAACAGTAGTCATTCATAAATTTAAGTTTGTTAAAAAAAAAATTAAGTAGGTATCATCTTGTATAAAGATTATAATCTGATGTACAAAATACTTGTTAACTCTCCTATGCTACACCGTAGAAAACCGAAAATCCAACTTGTTAGAGTGCTATGTCTCTCGTATGCTATGCTACACCGTCTTTAGAAAACCGACTCCGGACTGATTTATTGTCAGGTATGTAGCACAGTCCTGGTAGTGTGTAGCCAGCTTTAGTCATCAGTGCACAGTCTATTCACATAACTATTACTATCCTTCAAGCTGGGAGAGGTGTGGTGGGGGGGA
Source organism: Carposina sasakii (assembly GCA_014607495.2). NCBI lineage: Eukaryota > Metazoa > Arthropoda > Insecta > Lepidoptera > Carposinidae > Carposina > Carposina sasakii. The sequence continues at coordinate 5,402,439 of CP053164.1, forward strand.
TTAGGGCAGGTGATGCGCTCACGCCATCTATTTTTGACTGTTATTTTAATTTGTCAGAAAATCCCTCATTAACGATAAATATAGATTAATCTTTATCACTGCCCCATCTTTGCAGTATTTTACATAGTAATAAACTTCCACTGCAAAATATCTAAGCACATGGACCTACTTTATTATATTCTAAATATGTAAGTACTCATCAAGATTACATAAGGGTGGCACGAGCAACAGTTTTGCAAGAGGACCACCACCAATTAGAGCAATACCAAAACCATCGGCTGAAGTGCCATCATTATCTCGGCACCCTCAAGCGAACCTAACCCTTCGTCCCTCACGATTAGGGGCGGAATCCTCTGAAATTTTCACGGGTTTTTGGAGATAAGTGGAGTGAGCAATCCTGGAGTATGGGGTGGGGATATGGTTAAAACGTTTATGTTGAGAGCTGTCAAGTAGTACGCAGTCTTTTGTGGGGTCTCCTAACGTTTTGGCGGTTATGGAAAAAGCTATTTTATCAATTGGAGGGGGAGTTTTGACAGCCCTAGGTGATGTTGAACGGAAAATTGGGATATTGGCATTGTGTACGTCCGATTGGATTTTATGTATTATTCTTAGGTAATATTGTTGTTTAGCAATCATTAGACGTTCCTGGTGTAACGTTGAAATAAATATTGCATTACTACTAATGAGATTTTAGTACCTACCTACTAACTATCTACTTGTCCATCTTGCATTCTTATAGGTAAAATAAAACACAGACATGACATATTTACATAGGTTCGGAAAATCTCTAGACTGGATTTTTTAAAGTAAGGTTATGATATTTCAAATAGCTATTTGCGATGACGACGACGAGTCGTTTGATATTGTATAAAATGATCTGATATAAAGTCAACAACTTGCATTCACTTTGACTGCATTTAGCTACCTTTTACGTACCGGATATAGAGTTTAAATAACATAGCCTAGTACAGCATACAACAGGTAATATATTTACATTTAAAATTAATTAATTCTAGAGCTAGTGTAAATAAAGCAATGAAGCACTGTACGCAAGTACCTATACGCTTAATAACGACTGCATAAATGCAGCGAAGCGTGAGCCCTCTGATTGGATACCTATTTCTGATTTTATGCGATCTGCATGTTTAGATATGTGATACGAGCAATATAGTATGTTTCTTTATCGCCTTCACATGCTGTTAGGGTGTTGTTGTATTGAGAACTTATTTAATTTTAAGTCCACATTAATATAGTGTCTACGACCGCATTTCGGTCAAGGCGGTGTATCTCTACGGAGATTAGCCAGTTGCGCAGGAGATATTATAGTGCACAAATGTGTGTGTGAAAATAGACTCCACTCCCTATTTCGTCATTCTCATAGTCTGATGGGACGGAAAACTGATACGACCGGAGAAAGATGGTTATGGTACATCTGGCCCACGAGAAATCTCGTCCGCGGGCCAAATGTCTACTTTTAAAAATGTATATGGGTAGATTCTTCATACTGAGCGATTTTCCACACTGATTCGGGTGAATCTACCCATATACATTTTTAAAAGTAGACATTTGGCCCGCGGACGAGTTTTTTCGTGGGCGAGATGTACATACCATAATCCAGAGAAATCAGGCGCAGGACCAACGGTTTTACTAACTTTTTGAGTGACGAGCTAAGTGTCAATTTTTCAACATTGAAATCCGCACAGGTCCACATTAGGGGCTTACTAACAAAAATATTGGACATTTCAAACATCTTGCTGATAAATGAGTAGCACCGTAAGTATGTTAACACACTGAATTATCAATTCGATAGAGTCTTCGTTTTGGAGTCATATTGTCGTTATATATATCACATTACAGAACGATTATTGACTAAGGTACGAGATCGATGTCTAGTTTAAATCATTCTTCATACATAGGTAATATATTTTCTTTAATTCACTCCTCCTTAACAATTAAGGTAATGTAGGTATGAGTATTATGAGCTATCATACATTTCTTGGTAGACAAAACATATATTTTATGTATCAGTTTATCTTCTTATCTAAACTATATATTTATACTTCCTAGACCGGCTTAACCGTGAAACCTAAGATACCTACAGTGTCCTTAGTTAGAAGGTTGTAGGTAACAATACAAACCAATGATAATTGAGTCTTACATAGGGTTTAAAGTACTTACTTCTTATCAAACAATCTCGTAACGATGTCGATAAAATATACTTTATCTATTACAAAATTAATGTATCAATCTATTAACCATATAAATAAAAAGTTTGTGGTACGACACTAAATAATAAAACTGTTTGATTTATTGGTGTGTTTGGTGAGGTATCATCATCATCATCACCATCGCGGGGCTTCACTAGAATACATCAGCTGCATGTCCTTCCGTGCATGTCGTAAGAGTCGACTAAGGAACTCGACATTCTCTCAGAAAATACCCTAGCAAATAAATAAAAATAAATAAATAAATATTCACACACTTCACAACACATTGACCTAGTCCCACATTGAGATCCCTAAGGTCTTGTGTCGTGGGTACTAAGCAACGGTATGCAAATACATAGATAAATATAGAAACATCCATGACTCTGAAACAAACATCGATATTCATCTTATCAATGTTTGCACCTACCGGGATTCGAACCCAGGACCTATGGCGTCGCAGGCAGGGCCAACTACTACCCAATGTTTGTCATATAATTGGAGTCAAGTGAAGACAAAATTCTACTACTTATGAGTTTTTTTGATAATTTTCTCGATTGTAAATCGTATGTTTATCAATGACGTTAAAACATAATACGGCAATTCAAATAACTATATTTTGATTGATAACAGGATTTGGATCTTAATATAAAAAAACACCTTTATGACCTAATATGTATTGCACGCAAAATTTAATTTTTACTACTTATACAGGGTGTAACAAAAGGGGTATGTTAAGCGAAAAGCCATGTAAATAGCACAGTGAATGGAACCTACTCTCAAAATTTCATAGTCGAAATCACATTTTTATTATTCCAGATAGTATGGAGAATTCCTATACAACGCAGGAATGTTCAGTTAGATTCTCTTAGGTTAGTGGGCAATTTACATAGCTTTTCGCTTAACATACTTTCTGTTACACCCTGTATATTTTCCCTATTTAAATATGAACGTTTGTGTTGGTGTAAAATAATATTTATCAACGGTACCAAACTGCTTAAAAATCTTAGCTGAGGTTAAAGCTACTAAAATTAAGCCAATGATATATATTTTTTCAATCTCACTAAAAATTTACTATTCAACATTATACACATAAACGTATTTATGCTCACTCTAAATTGAATCGTTTATCATTAAGTGAATATATCTTTTATTATATTAGCGATTAAAAATGGGGTGAAACAAAACGTATAAAAGAACAAAGAGCGTCGAGAGTCGTCCATTGTGGGAAAAACGGACTCTTGTACTGAAATGATTGTAATTGAAGTCTTTTGTTTTACCAATTTTGTACGTAATCTATTCTGCTTTTGTTTTGGGAACGGGCAAAGAACTTTGAACAACCTAATGTACGGGAAAATATAGAATATCTTTTGTTAAAAGTTACCTGTACATATTTATTTATTATTCCCTACAGATAAAAGTAAAGTTAGTGAAAATTTATTTTAATGTTTTACGTAGAAGTACCTACCTAAAATTTTTTAAACTTCACATTTATATTCCATACCAGTAGACGCCCGCGACGTCATCCGCGTGGACTGCAGAAAAAACAAAATGTCGAAATTATCCAGAATATAAATATTTTCCCGGGAGAAAAAGTAGCCCATGTCCTTTCACAGGCCCTAGTTTGCATTAGTTTTGGCGTCAAAGCACGACAGACAGACAGAGTTACTTTCGCATTTAAGTATAATAATACTAAGGATACAGAATAACCATCCTCACATTAAAATCCATGATGATATAACAATTAAATGATAATTAATTAGATTACGGCAGGTCATTTCAATCAACTGAACACTATGAACACTGCGGTGGTATGAATAGCTTATTGAGTCGGGATAAGCAACATGGCCGTTAGGCATCGGGCACGTGTCTCGGCCGCCGGCGTTCGGGAATTAATTTCAAGCAGCCGCGGATTTGTGTGTTTTGCGGTTACCCGGCTAGGGATGTAGCTGAGTTTTTGAATTTTATATTTGACTATATAGGCAATATATTAAAAGAAGTTACCACTGTCTGACATACAGATACACGCACAGCCATAACCGCTAATAATAGTAACGTGAAATTTGAACCGTGGCTTAATTGTGACATACGAGTATATTACGAGTATGTAGGTAGGTAGATTAACTAGGAAAGTATTTCTTGTAATTTACTATCTTACTTACTTTCCCTATTCGGGTAAGGGAACTAACTCTAAAGTTTACGCGGACGAAGTCGTGGGCGGCCGCTAGTAATAAGTATTATAAAAGTTAATATTATCTGTCATGGGAATGCGGAGATAATTGGAAGTTTTGATGTCAACAAACGTTACTCCTTCAAGCAATAACTATCGAAGGGATTTTAATAAAACTTTACATTTATAAAGCTTATAAGTATTATGTATATAAAAACGCATAAATACTTAAGGCATAATTTTTGTACACACACGGACGAAGTCACGAGGATCAGCCAGTACACTGGCATATCTGGAAAGAGGAAGTATGCGTAAACGGAGAAATCAGAAGAGCGAAGAACGAAATAAGTTTATTTTCTAATAAGACAACATAATTTCTTACTAGTAGGAATGGTGTAACTTTTATGATAGAATATAACTAAAGCAAAAAAAAATACAATACATAAGTCATATCCAAAAATTTTTACCATATGATATGTAAGATAAGGCATATTTTAACAAGACAATGGTGATGGAAATCCACTTTCACAAAAAATAAATAACGTGTACCTTGTTACAAATGAGAGACAAAATATTATCTAAAAATGCAGCAGCTCCATTATGAATGTACAGTCTACCAGTAAACACAGTTACAGTATATTTACGCACCACCTCCCCACCGCAGACACGGGTCTATCTACCGAGGTTGATAGCTATACCTATAATGCAGGTTAAATATTTCATAGGCTATCCTTGTTTCCTATTCTGTGGTGTATCTAGTTGAAATATATAGATAGAGGAAATAAAGCGTCGAAATTATAGAGATACTGAATTATAAAATTATAACACTATGTTCTATGTGAATATTGCAATAGCCGATAATGGTCGTGGATATTTTTAGGATTTTCTTATTTCTGTATCTTTCCGGGAAAACTTATTTCATCATGAGTTAAAAATAAGCATAAACTACGTAACATAAACGACAACGACGACTATTACAATTATTTTTGTAAATATTTAAATTGGGTTTAGAATTCCTAGGAATGCAATTGTAGTGCTGCTGTTAATTGATTTAATCTTATCAATATTATTAACGGTAAATGTGAAAATGGATGTTAATACTTTCACGATATGGTTCATTAGAATATCATACTTAGTTCATGTCAGCTAGTTAGCACTAAACCCAGCATAGATTTGAATTGACGCCAACCAAAAACGATTATTACTGCCAGAGTAAACCGGTAACTAACCCCGCACTATCAATCTACATACTCCTATGTAGGTATGTCGTTTATACTATATACTCTGTCTTCACCCCTACTCGAAGACACTCACATCCTCAAGCCGGCTTTTAAGGCGAGTGGAGAGTGATGTCGCGATCGGCTCCAGTGCTCACCCCGACAGTAAAAAATATGAGCATCCCCTACCCACCCCCATGTGGGGGTAGGCGCCATCTTGAAAAACTTTGTCACTTGTAACCGCAAATCGATCTGTGTCTGATGTAGGCTGGATACTTTGTAGGCTTTATGGGTTAAGAAAAGAGAGTCGTTAGGTACTTATAACCAAGTTTTTACCTTGTTAGAGCGATTGTAGTATCTTTGACTGCAGGTATTACCTACCTTACATTTTTTGACAAGTACTTAGATATTGATATAGCGGGTGGTTAGTATACAGAGTGTTACTTTATCTTATTTTTCTCTTTATATACACATACGTGGAACAATATATTTAACTTCTTGCATTTAATTGTAGCTACTCTTAAATATTTCTTAATTACGTATGCCAATTACTTCAAAATGTACCAATCTCTTTGGATAATTTTAACTTATAAATTTTATCCATAGCAGAACCCATTTCGTCTCTTTCAAAATTTATAAACAAACTTTTCCCGTTATTACAAAGGTGCAGTTATTTCATCTTACCCGATTACTTGCTCACTCAATTAAAATGGACCTTAGAGTCGGCCATCTTTGTTTCGACCCCTAAAACATGCCTTTTATTGTCATTGAAATGATAATCGCCAAAGGATTTGAAATCATTCACATGACTACCTTAACAAAACAGATACGCCCTGTAGCTATGCGTATTTTTAGAGGATATGCTACACTATTCTTTGGGCGGTAAAGCAGGTTTTTAAAGCAATGTCTTTCAAGATAACTAGTACCACCTAAGGGCCTCAGCAGGTGACTTTAGAATTTTCTTGTAACTCAGTGAATGGCTTGAAGCAAAAAAGCTATATCTCAAATTGTTTGAGAACTGGATTTTTAACCGATTGCAAGATCGTTATTATTATTATCAAAGAATGTTGGGTTTATCGCATTTTTGGATCAGAAAAAAATAAAGATAACCTTTGACATAACAATTGGGACTTGATTAACACTATCTTTCCGCAGATTCGTTTTTTTTTCACAAAAAATTCAACCCCTAAGGTTAGGAGGTCAAGGAAAGATCAACCCTTCCGATGTCTTCATAAACAGGTAGAGATAGGGGTGATAGTTTTAACAATGTGATTGTACAGTTAAAAAGGGGTTTACGAAAACCAAAATTAGCGTCACATTCAAATAGTGACACCCCGATTGTTGTCAGCGACCGTGCGAAATCCATCAGATTGTGTTAAGCGTAAAAATATAAAAAAGTACAAAAAATATTTTTTGTGCAAAAAAATATAAAAAGTGAAGCGAAAGGGTAATCACCGTGGCGTAAGCTACAGATGAACCGAGAGTTTAAAAAATGCAAGTAATAAGTTATGCAAGCAAAAAAAAAATTTTTTTGACAATTTTGGTTTAAATTGCAGGGACAACGCTCTATCTATACTATTTAGAATTTGGTCGTATAAGTAAACTGTAGGAAATTTTGTAATAAACGACTTGCAACATTAGAACTTTTCAGGTTCACGTTGATATATGAGATAAATGGATAGTTTAAATAGATACTTATATAAATAGTAAAACTGTTAAATCCAAAAACAAAAATATGCCACTGAAAAGGATTCAGTACACCAATTGATTTTTTCATTTAAAAATATTTTTAAAAAACAATAATTTCCAACATTAAATAAGTTAATGGTCAATACTGATTTGTATGGCCAGGTCAAGGTCATTCACGACTATAGTCACCTTTCCTTTAAGACTTTCCTGTAGACAAAGTCATAGGTAACAGCTAGTAAACCGTTAGTAAATTAATATACCAATAAAATATAAACATAAATAATAAACTTCTGAGTATACATGATTATGATTTTATCAGTGAATCTTTTGTCAATCATTGCAGGGGTAAAAAACAATTGGTCCATGAGAACAAGACCGATAACTTTAACGTTCGTTCGCGTTTCTTTATTACTTCGAGAGCTTCGTCAAGTGTGTTGCGTTTTGTTTTCTACGCAGCAAACAAGTACAGGATGTAATTAAATAACGAAAGATGTGGAAAGTCGATTAATGATAGAGAAATCTGATGAGAATAATAAATGTACTGTATGTCGTGATATCATCTCCTTGGACTTTTGATAATCCAAAGTCATGTCGCCACGTTTACAAATTAAATGCTAGATGGTGTTCACGCTTGCTATTATGCACACAAAATAACATCTTAATTACTATAGCAGTTTCTGATATTACACCTGAGAGATCGCTGAATAATAAATAAATTCTTCACAATTTAAATCTTCAGGATAATAAATAAAGCGATATTGTGGAAATCTTCACCAAGTTCATCTTTCAACTGGCTATAATTACCATTGATACCATCTCACCGTACGTAAATTTTCATATCAGCCTGTAGAATAAAAAAAAAACGAAGGAAGCATTAACTTAACTCCTACTTTTGTTTACACGATTACAATAAAGACACTCGACTTTTCATAACATTACTTTCGCAATCAAAACGCAGTCTTAACTTGAAGTAATAAAGTTAGTTTGATACGAGGTTTCCTTTCTAGGGGTCGAAAGAATAGATATGGGGTCCGACTTCGCCGATTTCTTTTGATTGGGGGTCATAACGGGCCCCAACGTTTTTGGACAGCAACCTGAGAGGCTTGAAGAGGGCCCACGGTTAATAATTACTATAATTTGAAAGCAGATGAAGTTTAAGTAAAGCTATATGTACTTATAGGGGTATAAAAATGGTTTCTTCCTTCAGGATTTTTATAAAAAAAAAATCATAAATAAAGCATAAGATTCCTATTTAGTGTCTAATTTAAAGCTACCACCTAAGTAAAATAAAACACATCACCTTATTTTAGTTTCGATGATATTGTATGCATGGGTAACAAAGTAACGATATGAATAAATTTAAAAACGCCAATAACTAGGAAACAAATATCCATATTATGGAAAAATTTGGCTTAACTCTGATCCGAACCTAGAACCAAACCAGACAGTATCCTTTAATCGCGAAATGGTGAACAAAACGAATCGTTTGTTGGATATTGAAAACGAAGCGTTGCCACCAGTTTTAATAAAAATGCGATGAGTACTGCATGATATATGAGTACCATTATTTGTATGATACGGTTCCCAAAAGGGTGCAAAAGCTAGTAGTTTTCCTGTAAAAAATTCTGGAACATATTAGGCGCAAAATGGTTTTATTCGAAATTCTTAGATAGCTTTGGCATTCAAAATGGCCCTGTAGATACCTGTCTTGCGCTAACCCCCCTAGGAAATAGATGACGTAAATCTAAGTCTAAATGCAGTGCTAGATTATAGTTGTCGCCTAGTTAAATTCGGGTCCATAACTACGACCAAATCTATGGTGTTGCTAAAGCAGTATGTTTAAATGAGCAATTTTTTACGAATCACGGAGCGCTCGTGCGTCCTCGTGTCGTTGAGTTTTAAATTTGATTTATTGTCCCCGAATGTTCGCGATATCTGTTTGAGTTATTGCTATAATAATGCAATTTTTGAATCCCAGTTGGCAATATCTGATCTGGAAGTTACTGTAATTTAATATGTGTGAACTTGGTACTTGATGCAAGATGTACACATACCTTATAGTTTTATTAGTATAGTACTAAGTATGCTCGCATCTTGTACAATTTTTCTGTAAAGAAAAAACTTAAAAAACAAAAAGTAGTAATTACTTAATAAACTCTTTTATAGATAAACTTTTTGTTAAAATTTATGGTATCCTTTAGAAAAAAGAAGGTAATATACTTTAGTTCTGTTAGTTTGTAATTCATATGAATATTTTCCTTAAAACGAGGTCTTATTTAAGCAATGTAGTAGTTTGTTGCGAAACAAGGTAGAGACAATTCTTGTCTAATAAAACCATTTTCCCGCATTTATTCTATCCAGACTATGAGTTATGACTCAAAACAGTCTTCACCACATACTCGTTATGATGAGTTAGCATTTTCTTCACAAAAACCCAAATAGGTCACTCAACTAATCAATCAAGAGTTCTGGGGTAATCTAATAATCTAGGATATACAATTTTACTGTCCTAATCAGCACTACAATCATAAAAGCCCTATCAATTATGTAGAATTACATAGATAGCCACATCTTCTAATACCTTGGACAATTCAATCGGTCTTATTAAAACAACCGATAAGGCCCGATAACAACTGATAGCCGGTATATTGCACAACGTGGTGTAAGCCAAATTATATAGACGAAATGAAGGCATTTTATGCTGAGAATAGAGGCCGTTTTTGTATGGTATTTTAGGGTAATTTTTCATGAGTTTTGATCCTTCACGTACGCCACTCTATATCACATGTCGTTTCTGTTTTAAAACGTAAGCCGATATTGATTAGGGAATTATCTGTTTTTCTAGGTATTTGAGATTATAATTTTTTGGTGCAGATAAATGTCAACCATCGAATTCCCATTATTCAGCATGATTATACATTTTTTCATAAAATATAATTCAATAAGAACTATCTATATTTTTTTAAGAACGAACAATTTCTCAATATTTTGGTGTATACATAAAACGGACTTATTTAGAATGATTCATGTTTGATACTGTCGATAGAATTATATGAGTGCGATACCTATAACATACTAGCGGACGCCTACGACTTCTTTCGCTCAAACTTTGGAATTCCTTTATGTTCCGTTCAAGCGGTTTTCGTAAAAAAACAGTTTTTTCCGTTCCCGTAGTAGATTTTAAGAAATAAAAAATTTTGTGGTCGCTTGTACTCCCCTAACAAACATACGAGCCAATTCGTCTTTGTAATATGTGAAACGGTTCTCTGAGTCTCACTCCGTAAAAAAAACAAATGATATTAAACAATCAACCTGGCACTCTCAACCGATGATGCGTTTGTATATTTTATCATACGTACTACGCTACCCAGGGCGCTAAGAAATATAACATCGTAATGCACTGACGTTTGTTGTCGTAACATTCCCACCATAGAGAATAGACATAATTACGTGATTTAACGAACGCCCTAAATACAGGCTTCCTATTGGAGTAAATATGTCGCCGACGAACCTGTATCGATTCGATCGAGTTATAAGTTATAAATGTTACTTTATTTAAAGACCCCAGAGTGAGATACGCTCGGTCAACACAACTTCAGTAAGATGTGCAAGCCCTTTAGATGAGTATAGACTAGAGCATTTTCTAGAGCATTTTATGTACTTACGATACAGGTAAAAGCTCAGTTTCCAAAGTATTTCCATGTAATGTCTGGTTAGTGAATGGTGGTACACTGTAACATATCATAGAGCCGCTCGTTTTTCTGTTAGAAGTAAATGCTCCAATCTATATTTACCTTTTAGATATCTCTTTACATTTCAGCCTTCAGCCACTACACTATACTAATTTCAGTTGTATTGTTATTAATTATTTAAAAATTATTATGTAAGGTGATATGTTCCTATCTTTTTGTGGCGTTAGATATGTATATATTACAGGTATATTTGTACCAGCCGACTCTACCATTTATTGACATTGCAATCAAAATATACAATTTTGGTAGAAAATATACACGAAGAGATAGGAAGGGGACGAATGGGGAACAAAGGGGACTCAACTGGTCAATTTGGTTCAAAGTAACCCTTGGCTGAGAGGTGTGACACGCGGTGGCATGTGCCTATGACACCTCATTGCCAATACCTTTGATGTCAGTCTGACAAAGTACTGTGTTCACAGATTACACTGCGGCTTACACCATTGGGAGGGCAATCGCGCTAATTGTTGGACGCATTTACTAAAGCTAAACCACAATCAGAAACGTTATGTTATGCAAGTTTCGTATCATGCTAAATTTTGACAACGTTTGAAGCATGTCGTAAGAGTTGAATAAGGAACTCGGGAATTTTCTCAAGCGATAAGCTAGAAACTAAAAGTGTCTGACTGTGGTGTCTCCTTCATGACCCTGCCGTTCTTGCTACCCAATTTCAGGAAAACAGCTGTGTATATATAATATATATATATGTATGCTTAAAGCAGACGCAAGACGTTGAAAATGTGTGAATCACAGCTAAACCATAACCGAAAACGTTTCTTTCAAAAGTAGCCAGCCTTATCGCATATTATCAATTTCGTTTGACATAAGATCATCAACCATCGCTTAATATTTTAAAGTTGATATGCTAGCTATAAAGCCAGCGATGAATATAAAATTATCTATTACCAAGGCAACTGTCACTGATAGATGAGTTAGTCAGTCAGAGGAGTATGTATTTATAAATACAAACTAAATACTATAAAAGCCAATAAAGTCTACGTACGCTTCATTATCTGAATTAATTGTCTATAAAATAAATGTGACCTATATTTCATAGCTATGTCATTATATTTATTACTCGTCTGTCTTGCATTCGCTTCTTTTCCTATTTAGACCACTATACAATAACAAAACATTTTCCTCCTTCAGCAAAAGCACTCTGAAACTTAATCATTAGACATGTAAGTAAATGTCTAACAACCTCAACCGTACAAAATAAGAACTTTGTGTTCTTATCGAGCCTTTTTGAATGAAGGTGGGTTCAAAAAGTTAATATATCACTGAGAATACTCCTGCCACGCTCTCCCTAAAATTCTCAGTAAAAAAAGTTAAATTGAAAATATTTGTACAAAAGCTTATTGAAAAGTGGCTGCTACCAAAGAAAACGTTTCGCAAGAAAATTAGTGTGTGACATGTCAAACTTTACGTGGAACGTCAAACCCAGGAGTTTGGATGACGGCGTTCGGATGACGGGCGTCACAGCGTCACACCTCTCTCTATTTATCATTTCCCTCCTAAATTAACGCACCCTTGTCAGACTTTATTTTATAAAAATAAAAGCTTGACAGTTTAATTTTGTCATTGTGAAGTGTTTTGAGTTTGGTGGTAGGCTATAATTATGTAGTACGTTTATTGACTGTAGCGGGGGTTTAGCTCAATAATATTTATGTATATGTTTTATAATACAAGAAGTAAGGCATAGAACGTTGCATCTCAAATCAACATCATAGTGTAGTGATACAACGTCACGATCTAGGTAGTAGGTACTTTGTAAGGTACTATGAAAAGTCAATTAATAGGACTATAGTCATGCATGAATGATCTGGACCATAAAAATCGGGATTGACCTTTTTAACCCTCGAAATTGATATTTTTCTCATGCGTTTTTGAATTAAAGAAAAAATATACTACATTTACAAATGCAGTGTTTAAAGAATATCGTATTATAAGCGCCCTTGTTAATCATTTGAGTTTCACATATGAAGTAGAAAAATATTTTATAACAAACTATAAAAAATAATGACAATACTAATTGGTCCTGTTTAGTCCAAGGTCTGTATTGAACATTATTGTTATCTTTATTCAGTATTTAAATTTATCAACAGGAATAACATTTAAATTACGGTTTATATTTATTTTCATTTTATACAGAGTGTTAGTGCATTGAAATTGAACTTTGAGTATTTTAAAGAGTATTTAATCATGTACTTTTAAGGAATTCAGTTTTAGTTGATATATATCTTATATATATATATATAAGATATATATCTTCTATGCTGCTCTGGGAGTGAAAAAAAAACATATAATACTACTACTGCTGCTCTTCCCGGGCATACTATACAAGTCAGTAGAGGGACAAGAGGGTCTTGGTATTTTGTAGGCGATGGGCTGACCACCTGTCACTATAACCGAACTTGTACATCTCAACTATATTCTCAAAATTGGTCAGAAGTGGCACCATGTGGTCCTATCGGCCCTTGGTGCTCTGCCTACCCCGTAAGGGATAAAGGTATGTATTGCATTCTATGAGCCCAGGAAATAATTATATTTTATAACACCATCAGCAAAAATACATGAGAACTAACTCGCTTAAATAAAAGCTCGGCGCTTTAAGAATGACACTTCAACTGAAAATGCATTCAATGTCGTAAGCAATGTGGGTCATTGTCAAATATTGAACAGGTAAACTTGTCTCCAGAAGAAAATATTTGGATGTTATAGCAAAATTGTGATAATTGATTATTTAATAAATGTGTCAAAATAAAATTAATTATTGGAATAATCTAAGCACTGAAAATAGTTTCAATAATAAAAATATATTTAGACCAATTTTATCAGTAACAGAATGGTAATCATTGGTATTTCAGTAAAGATACCTAAGACGGTAAAAGAGTTGTACATTTTGCATATTCCTAGCTATAAATTGTGGAAATTAAAGAAAAACCAAGAGTAATACGCCAAGCATATACTGTTTTTATCATATGTAAGTAGTTACTACAGATTCCAACACATTATAAACTTTTAAATTCTTAGTTACCTGCTCAAAATTTGACAATATCTAGTTTCATATTTCCATGGTGAATTTTAAGAAAAATAAGCAGATTATGTAGAATCGGATGCAATAGGAAACCATTTTAATTATTAAGAAATATTATCGATGGAATATTAACTCCATAATGGTATATCCGCCATTATCTGCTGTCATAGGTCACTGTACTACGAGGAAACTATGTCGTTAAATATACTTAATACTGAACACATTTAATTATAAAAATTATCACTCGCCTAACAGTTATAATTACTGGAAATGTTACTGTCCCCCATTAAAGTTAATTATCAGCAGGCATTAAAATATATCTTGGCTTTTAAAATTAAAACCGTTTTTGTGGCGTAAACTAAATGATAAAATTTATATAAAATCATGTTCTATATACAGCACACACATACAAAATTACGTTTTATATCTACGTTTACACATACAGGGTGTTTTTTCGTTGCCACTTAACGAAGGGTATGTACTCTATACATCAAATACAGTAAGTTTATGCCAAAAAAATACTGGAAAACGATATAATTTTTTTTTATATCTTGATCGGGCGAAATTTATAGTGTCCAGTGTATATGCTAGTTTTATCATAGATATTAATTATTTCTCGTGAAAAATCTTGCTGCGCGCGACTATGTGCATTTATGCTGAAAAACGCAGTCTATTTACTAATATCTTTGGACCCTAATATCTTGGGAACCAGACACTTCCCAGGTATGCTTCCATGGAGAAAAATGATCGTGATGATAAGGAAATTCCGTAGTTTTCGGGAACATTGACGACCAAAAATGACCCTGTATACACACGGCTATGTCCCTAAAATAGAAACGACTAAATTTTAGGATCACGAAGATCGTTCATAAGGTCGCATGTGTAGCCAGAGGCAGAGATTTACCCAGATCCTAGATTTAAATGAATAGTTACAAGCTGCTAACTTCTCGGGACTAGAGAGTCCCGATCCTTTGAGAGGCGTGCATCGGGCCGTAGCCAAGATGTAGAGGCCCTTTTTAGAGAACTGGCGGATACCATCACCGACCGCACAATATGATATACCCGGCGATGGTCCCCGCCATGTACAAGACTATTGAAGTGCAGAGCTATGTCATGCGGTGGAAACAAGGTCATGGGCTATGGAGCTGAATGTTGGGTGGGGTTGGGTAACTGGGCTATTGAAGGAGACTAACGGACGCCTGCCATTACAACCAAGTCTCATAATTGTTTGGAATTATTATGCTTTATTGTACACAGTAAAGTTTTCACAAAAAAAGTTTATGACAAAGAAAATGTACAAAGGCGTGCTTATCACTCATCGTATCTTATGACATGCACCAGAAGTAGATACAGCTTCTGTCTAGTGAAGCCCTAATTAGTATAAAATTTTAAAGTCACAATCAGGAATCGAACCCGGTAGGTACTGTGTAAACATTCACAGTAGGTAGGTATTTTCTTGACTTTTTACCAACGAATTTCGCTTCTAAAAAGTTTTCTATGGAAGATTGACATTAAATCCCATTTCGCTAATTTTCCAATTACCTTATTGATTATTATTTTTCCATCACAACTCCCATGTGGCGCAGATATCGTAAATTCAAACGTCATTCACATAATTCCAACGAACAAATGCAGGTCTTAAAGCTGTGAAGTTAGAGTTGATATTTTGACGTAAGGGAAGGTGGTAGGAAGATGTGAAATTTATAATTGAAGGCCGTAAATTAAGGTGACATCGACAGTTGTGGCTCGCGGGGAGGCGGGAGGCGAGACGCGGGGGAAGTTCCTGCCAATATTTTATACAAGGTAATTATTTGATCGCTACACTGGGGTAACAGATGAAAGTTTGCTTCCATAATGTATTTCTTATTCTTTTCTTTATGAAAATTTATGATTAATGACAATTATGCGTTGTTTATATTCGCATTCATAATAAATCAATCAGAAGTTTGGGTGACGCAACGTTGTGGCCATTCTCTGGCCGGTACGTGTTTGTCATACTCGTAAGCTTATTACGCAATACTCAAAAGCAAAGTTATGTATCAAAGTCGCCGTCTTTGACAGTTAACCACGTTTAAGATAAACTAGTTACAAACTCGAAGAATGGCCCTACCATTTCCAAAGACCTTGCGGATTATACGTTAATTAGCTTTCAATAGTTTCAGAGAGTTATTATCAGACCACGGCGAGAAACGTGATTTGAAAGTTTTACCCAATGAGGTTTAGTACAATTTACATCTGTAGTCGTTCTAAATCTGAATCCAGATAGAACGGGCTCAGCTTTGTCACCTCTGAAGCCTCCCGCTGACTGATTTAATTCACCCGTTGAATCGAACCCTTTGGCGCAGTCACTGGTGACAGATCGCAGCGTGTCGCGTCTCGCCATGTGACGTTTTCATTATCATTGGCAAAACGGTTTTTGTGCGCATTGAGAGCAGCCCATGATGACTTTATTTTGGTTGGTTTTGTGTATGTAGAGTACGCACTTTTCAGTTGATATGACCGTGTTTTATAATACTTTATAAAATATATATATATTATACAAACGGCTGTGTTTCCTAGGTGGCGCTGGCGTAGCGAGAACTATGGAATCATTACGGAGATCCCACAGTCACGTTTGCTAGAAATTATATTTTATTTATTCAATCAAATTTAAAAAAAGTTCAATGGTAACAGATAAATAAATATACTTAGTAAATAGGAAGAAAAATCAAAAAGCGCTTTGATAATGACGACCCAATGGACGTTTCCGCAAAAAATAAACGTTTAGTAAGTGTTTACTTTTCTGATAGGTATTTATTTTTAATTGATGAATTTATCTTGGGAAATCCCAAAAGTGTCAAGAATTACTTTAACAAGTATCTTTCATAATCAACTTTATATATTTCTAACAATTACATGTCTACAAAAGTACATTTGTGTATTGTTTGTCAAAAAGAGGAAATATTATGAAACTCAAACTTTATCTTTTGCGGTGCTTGAAAAGAAGTTATTCTGTGAACATCGAAATAAGTCTACGATTGCAATACTATCACATGTAAGTAGGTATGTCATATTATCAAATTCGTGAGAATAGATAATTATCACAAATACACCGCTACCGAACAGGAAGATGAATGTCGCAAAGATAAATACTTACTTAGAAACTTATCTGTTAAAAAAATAAATTATTTGTCAGAAAAAAAAATAGAATCTATTGGTATTTACAATATTACCAATGTTCTACAGATTGATATAGACTTATGGACACTGCTGTGTTTCCGAATTGAGTTATTCAAAATTGAGGATCATAAAAAAAATCTCACAGCCACCACTTACAGATAACAATCGCTTTTTTTACTATAATTTATGACTACGTCTTTAAATTACTATCACCAATATGCTATAACTACAAACGCTCGCAAAAATGGCCGTTCACACAATTAAATCGCCAGTACTATATCAGGTTTCATTGAAAAAAGTCATCATTGTCATACAAATATCTGTTGTTCGACGTCAGTAATTGCGGCCTTCGCGTGTGTAATTTGCGAACGCTGACAAAAGGTTTTGCGAACGGTTTTGTTGCGATGTCGAAGGTGTACTTAGTAGGGGCTTTTTGAATGGGAGCTTTGACGATGATTTTCATTGAATGTTTTTGATTTGAAAGTTTGTTTGTATCTAAGAAAAATTTTATGGAAAATATTTTTTGCCAAAATATAGAGAAATTTCCCCCGTTGCGGATCTAAACCACATTTTTTACATTTTAAAATGGAAATTAAGCAACATACTAGATAAGACATAATATAGTTTAAAAAAAAACCTATTGCATTTTTATAATGCTTATAACAACTTATTCACAAGTCTATTAAAATGTTTTTTTCGAAGAGCGATAAAAACCGCAAAGTTACATCAAAATTAACTTAGGAAAATAAAACTACCCCTCCGTATTGCAGCCGGGGGCGTTAGGTTAATATCATAACACAATCAATATGCTGTGCGTCTGTATGTCATGGGAATTAGGGGAAGCTCGATAAATAGCTTTGGCTAAGGTCAATATAGTTAAATTAAATTACACTTTTTAGTAGCTTGAAATATCGATGTTTTAGTAAAGGGTGCGAGTTCGATAAACTGTCTTTATTTGAATATTAATCTTATCTCTTTTACAGTCTATAAAATATATCTTTGGAATCCAACAAATACTGTATCTATACACATTTATATAAATACAACAAATATCACTCTGTAAGATCATATTTAAATTCAATTAGAAATAATATCAAACGCTCTAACCATCTCTAAATAAAAAACTGTATCATTCGTAAAGATCTACAAACTATCTAAACAAAAATATCAATACAATCATGTCTTTATTTGGCAAAAGTATTTAATTCCCTAATTGAGTTTAGCCAACCAAATTGGAGTAGGACTTTAAAATCTCGTAAGATTCTAAAAACGACTCTGAAATCGTGTTTACAATGAAACCACCATCCAGTTCCTGAAACACAACTACAATATCAAATCTGTAAATATTCACAATGATTCCAGTACAAAAAGCAACTCTCCCAACTTATTGTAAGGCATATTTTGGGACACCTTCTCTTCTTGAAACGAAGACGCTTCCCCGTTGAGGCTAGAACGGTGCATTAGTGAAACCTTCTAATGACTACTAAAACTGAAGTAGGGATAACTGCGTAACTGGCTTTTACAGACTATGTGGTACAAAGGATAAGTGATAGAGTCATGACGTAAAATGATGTTGGCGATGTGTCGTTAGCTACCTACTTTAGCTAGGTTGTTTCTATTAGTATTATTTATAAGACGGTATTATATTGTAAAAGCAAATAACGAGCTTTTCAGTTAACTAGACTTCATTAGTATCGTAACTTGGGTACCTACCTATATTGATTAGTTATGAGCTGCATTTTCGTTTGCGTTTTCACTAGGCGAGACAGTAAATGGGCCCTCTCACGCCGCTCAGAGATCTGTTTGTATTCCTAGCTAAAATAAAATTATATATTGCCCAATACAAACTTTTTTATTTGCTAAGTTAGGATTAGGTGCTTTATTTTTGGTTTTCATTATGATGGAACAATTAAAAGAATTAGTGTAAACATCTGTTTGCAAATTGGCTAGTAAACACTTGTATCTAAGTAACATTTTACTAACCATTTTTACAAGTATGTACCTATTGGCCATAACTATTGGTCAGAACTGTTTTGGTGAACTCGCTATCTCTCATAACATAACCCACAGCCCCACTACAAGGGGAGGGTTGATTGATGGGCCGTTGTTCTGATGCCTTCTCAATTACACCGCTATTATTTAATACGACATGATACAAGTGAGGGAGCCACTCCTCTTAATAAATACAATCACTTCTCTTGATAAATTGTAGGAGAATCACTTGGCTTGATAAATTTGAAGACGGGAAAAAAAATATTAAAAATTTGTTACGGAACTTGAAGATAACTTTTATTACTCGAATGAATAAATACATGAAATCACGACTTTTTTCCGAAGGGGTAGGCAGAGATCAGGTTTATTAATTCAGAGTAGATTTATTTCAACTAAATCTTAGTAGATGATGTATCTATGGTGAGTTTTCAAGTTTACGAGACCTTGATTTTTTTATTTGTTTTGATTTGAAATATGAAATCGATGCCGAATTGAACTTATTTATAGCCAAGTCGAGAAAAACACAGAGTACAGAGAAGGTTCCTAAATAACCTTAACTTTACATAATCGAATTTAAATGACCTTATACATTCAGTAATTGACGTCGCTAAATAAATCTAATATAGTAAGCAGACCCAATCTTGATCCTTCCACATGCAAGTCTAGATTGTTCAAGGATTAAGATTGTTCTAGTTACGTCAGAGACTACATTTCGATCATGATCAAAGCTTGTAAAGCTAACAAGGTGATGGAGGGTCATGCAAGAAGGTTCTCCGTCACTTTTAGACACAATTAGTACTGGCTGTTTCCGATTCGATTTCTTTCAGGCATTTACAAAGGTTTTAGTAATTTATCATTAGGCTAATCTGTTTACATTAAACAATTCATAATGGGCCATTTTTGTTAAATATTTGTCGCAAGTAATGTTTTTAAATTTAGTCTCTTATATTGTTTTGACCTGCTGTTGTTATTGCTTGATTGGCAAGAGACTTGATTAGTATAATTACATTTTGTATTCTCAATTCTATACTCAATTCATGAAGAATATTGTGCACCTGTTTTTATCATAATATGTGTGTTTCCAAAATGTGGTAGCCAGAACTGCAGGATCATCAAGGAGATCCTCACAACCATGTATAATATACAGGGTGTGGGTGACAGCCAGGAAAATACTAAAATAACGTTGCCAATATGTAATTTAGAAAAGAGATGGTAAAATTCGTCATCTCAGTAATTGACCCGGTAGCTCAGTGGTTAGAGCGACTGGCACGGTATGCAGTGATCGTAGGTTCGATTCCCACTCGGGTGAAGAATTTTTTCCATTTCTTTATTAATAATTTTAAATACTAAAATGCTGAACACGTTCCATTGTGTTGAGTTATACGACAGTGTTAAAACTCGCAGGAAATTTATTTTTCATTTGATTATCAGTAATCTTTGCTCTCCGCGCCAAATTATTTGGAGCCACAGGAGTGGCTAATTAAAGCCACTCCTGTAGCTTATTGGTTATTGTGTGACACATTGCTGTTTTTTGGATCACTTTTAACTCTCCATTAGGGTTGATCAGTTATTTGAACTTTTTTGAGGGCAACTTTTTTTGAAAATCATCTTTTGGTTAAAATTTTATTTTAAAGTCATTATTTAAGGCCTAATTAAACGAACTAAGTATCTTTTCCTGAAAATATGAAAAAAATGTCGGAAAATTTTGGAATTTTCCTGCGAAAATTTTCTGTGTTTTCCGTCTCAGAATCATGGTCTGTAGTTGTGGTATCAGTATTTGCCTGGGTGTCACAAACACCCTGTATAAGTATAGCGGGGACAGATGTAAACGATGCCCCTGAGTTCCTTAGTCAACTCTTACAACATGCATGGAAGGAGATGCAGCTGATATAGCACTTAAGTTACTTCAGTAAAGCCCTGTGTCAGCTGAGGTCATAATATTACCATAATATCATGCTTAGTACCAACGATACAAGACCTTATGGATCTTAATGTGGGACTAAGGTTATTATTGTATAAAAAAATAAATCAATTATAGTAGTAGGTTAGCATTCTACATGGCCGGCCATGAAATCACTTACTTTAAAAATATACTCATCAGATATTTTATATAATCTTTGGCCAGCAGACACCATGCGAGACTTAGCAACAGCATTACTTTCTAATGCCGTTTTATTGCCGCTATAAATCGGATTGAGTCCCCCCAGGAGGCTAGAAGTGGCTATCGGTAAGGGAGATTTCACACATAACGTTACATTCGACAGGGCTAGCCGATTGACTAGATCGCTGAGGACATTGATGAATAAATAAATAGATAAATAAGATAAGTTTGTTTTTATTTCGGTAGGTAAATATTGTAACAATTTTATTAAGTAAGTATCTTATATAGGTAAGTTTTTGCAATTGGGTAAATTTTAGACAAATCTTAAACAAATAAGGTTTTCCCTAAATTTTCTTCCATTTACCAAAGTTTCTAAAATCTCGAACAATAAACGTCGCTGAAAAAGTTACTATAATACGAACCCAGCATCTTATAATCTCACAAATTCTATAAATATTACCCCAAGAAAATTGACAAAACTTTCAGCCAGTTTATCGATACAGGCAGTTCGAACGCTCAGAATGTCCTCTCCAGGAACATTCGATAAACTATCGATAGCTATCGGAACCATCGCACTTTTCGATTTAGAACCTCCTCACTCAAAATTGAAATGGTCCACTCTTTTGTCGATAGGATTTAAATTCTACATTTTAAGCGCAGTACCTTAACCGTTTGGCTCTTATTGCAATCACAATGTATAGAAATTGAGTATTTTTGGAATGTAGTGTTTGTAGAGTTTTGTTGATAGGGTCATACTTTGGTATTGTGATGTTTGGATCACTTGTTCGCCATATCAGATTTTGCATAAGGTCAAACTAAGTGGAAATTTATATTAAGGTACTTAATCTAAGTTAGAACTATTCTTTTGGTTCATACTATCTTTATATGAGACAATATGAAGAGAGATCAATATGGGTACATTTTTTTAAGTTCAATTCTCAATTCTTGAAGATATTTGGGTAAAAAGAAAAAACTAGAGATTACCTTCTCTCAGTCTGTCCATTTCAACCCTATAAGAATAGAGACCATTCGTAACGCTTATCAAAGTGGATCTGAAATGACATTTTAAAGTTCACCTCGTTTATCCTTTGAATAGAATTTATTCTTTCCAATTGAATGGACAATGCCGTTTTTCACATCGCGATAACGAAAATGCTTTTGAGAAAATGAGTAGGTTTTCTAAAACGTTGAAACGGTCACTTTAAAAATGGTACATAATTATGGTGGATATGCACAAAAAAAGCTATATTTGTATGCTGAAAAATTTTACGTTATTATTCGACTGCTGAATCTTTAACGGTGCTCAGTGCGGTTTAGTAAATAACTGTAGTGTACACTATATGAAAACCTAAATATATGAGTATTATACCTATAATATTACGTTTGTAGGTTATGTTACCTATATATGTAGGTAGGTACTCATAATATATTATCGCCCGCAAGGATCGTAATTCTCCGTTTTCCTCATAACTGCTTATATAAAACCGTAACAACTTTACTACTTATCCCTCCCAGAAATAAGGTAAAGAAATAAAAAGGAGATAAATTACGTCACATGCAACGCAATTTGGCGTCCGGAAAAACTTCTGTATTCACTCAAGCATTCCGCCTAAAGGGGCCTGCGGATCCCTAACAAAAGGAGCTACCAATAGGGGGCAGTCCGCAAATAAAATTGTCGCCGCAACGTTATAAGGACAAACTAAACCGTTAGTTACAGCAGCGCTACAGTCTACGCGAAGATTAATATCGACTGTGATTTTTCGGTGTATTGAGGTTGAGTCACTGCCAAAGTTATTGCTGTGTAACTACGGACGCGTGAGGTCCAGAATCACGTAGTCGGTCTGATTTGGAATTCAGTGCGTCTCTGCATCCCGAAGTTTGTTTCGCGCTGTGCTTGGTTGGGAATTGTTTGTGCAAATGGTACCACCCCACGGATGGGAGTGACTAACATGTTACTATAGCCTTTAGATACAATGTATTTGTATGGAATTTAAAATAATGGCTTCGTATCGAGTCATAAGAAAATTTAGATGTAAAAAGTCATCAGATCAAGATTTGTCAGTGGCAGTATAGGCAGTGTCACAGAGTGGTCGAGATGATGACAACAGTAAGGTTTAAAAAAGTTTTTATAAGTAATTTTCCCATTTGGTCACATTTATATTTGTATTTATATACAATTGCTGTTGGCGAAATTAGACAACTACGGCATAAGAGGACCAGCTCTAAACTGGATCCAATCATATCTCTTCAACAGAAAACAAGCTGTTGAAATTGAAAATATAAATGAGAAATCTCAATTAGTGTCTTATAAATCGGACTACAAAGTCAACACCTGTGGAGTCCCCCAAGGAAGCGTTCTTGGACCTCTTCTTTTTATATTTTAGGTATATTAATGACCTATCAGAATTGACAAGCAATAATCTTATATGCAGATGACATCTCAGTTGTTATTACTGGTAATGATAAAAATGATACTACATTATTTTAATATGACATAAATAACACTATTAAATTGATTATTGAATGGTTAAATAAGAATAATTTAAATGTAAACTTGACTAAAACCGACTATATACAATGCAGTGTTAGTTATAATAATAGATCGACATTAGATATAAATTATGATAGACATAAACTGCAATTGGAAATCACAAATAAATACGACTCGGGATAAACTCAACCGGTTTACGTACGTCTTAAGTAGATTGCGGAAAGTAGCTGCACGTTCAACTACTCTATCAGCGTATCATGGATATGTGGCATCCATACTCCATACTACGGACTCTTGTTATGGGGTAACTCTACAGACATAGATATTGCATTTAAAGGACAAAAAATGCGTTCGGGCAATATACGGAAAACTTTACGTACGAATCGTGCTTACCGCTCTTTGATCACTCAGGTATCATAACACTTACCTGCATGTACATCCTAGAATCAGCTTTGTTTGTGAAAAATAATCCTAGTTTTTTTAAAACAGCGAAAGATATATTTCCTCGCAGCACCAGAAATCCTGACAGGCTAGTCTACGATAGTTTACCAAAAATGCAGTTTTATAAAAACCAGTGTCACGCTATGTGTGTTAAAATTTATAATGCATTGCCTGCTAACGTGAGAGACCTACCTAGTAAACTCTTTAAGAAAAGCCTCATTAAATGGCTAAAGTCAAAAAATTTCTACTCTTTGCATGACTTCTTTGAAGACAATGGTTATATACATATAAAATAAACAGATCTGTGGTTATCCTAATGTAACCAACTATGATGTATCTATCATTTGACAATAATTATAATTTAACCTGCGAGTAGTATCAATTGTGTTGGACATTGTTTTTACCCCTTAAACTTATAAACTAATTTTGCATGCCTGACTGTGGCGAAATGTGTGAAACCTATTTACTTTAAGATCTTTGCTATGTACCACATTTATTTTGAAATAAATTATTATTATTATTGGAAAGAAGTTCCTTACAGCAGGCTTGGAGGAGATAGGGATTTTGCTGCGCGACCGAACTGAAAAAAATGTGATAGTAAAACCGTAAGAAAAAGTGCGTGGAATAAAACCGTTAAATGAGACGTGCGCAGGCGCGACAGTCGTATACACAAGCGAGTAGTGTATAATACCTTTCTCTTTCTCCCTCTTTCTTTTCGTTCTCTCATCCCTTCTCTCTTTATTATTCGTACTACTCCACCCCGCCAATGCATAGTATATACTCATGAATTCATGGACAAGCACGTGACGAATACTCACATTATAGATACATTTAAATCCTAAATAAAATTGAGCACGATTTTTCTTTTGAAAATTGTGTCGATTCCACATTAGCCGAAGGAACTTCGTTCCTACCTGGTGTCCCATGACACCACATTTATTATTATTATTATTGTATTGTTGTATAACATACATGACGTAATGTACCTTTTTAGACATAACGGCTGGACGAATCATGATGGTACTAGATATACGGATTAGAATATCCTTATCTATTTATTACTTAGCTCTGTGGATTTCACGTTTAAAAGTGAGACATCTCGCTCTCACCAAATTCATTATACCGGTCTAGGATAGGATGCTAGTTTAAAAATAATCAGATTTTACTATTCAAATAAAAACTGGCAACCCGACGCAAAATAATATTACGAGTATATTAATCATAAGATCCGAGTAAATTCTTAATTTCCACTATCACACAGAGAAACATGGTAAATCAAGGGATATATTATTATACGAAGATTATATAGCAAAGTCTGTTCTGTTCAAGTTCTGTTCAAAGGTCGCAACCAAGTAAGTGCACTCGAAGTCGTTATTTTCACGTTGATATTTAGCTATTTATAAATAAATATTATTAAGGTATGGAGGAACTGCTAGTGGAGATACGATAATCATTTGCACCTCGACCTTTAGAACCTACTCAGTGCGGTATGGACCAACAGGAGGCGTATATTTGCCTATAAAGCTATAGTTACATAGGAAAACGGTGCTGTAAAACAATGGCCTTACGGAAGCAAAAAGCTTCTGTCTTTAAGGTGCCGAGCTGGTTGACAGCAACGTTATCCTAAGAAACCATCGCGAAACCATGATCATGTTACCCGCGCTATGGCGACACTGTATTATATGAATAAGGGTCGATTTTTCCAATGGTCAGCCTGCCTGAAGGATGAATTTGATCAAGATAGACACAGCATGAACTTTTTTCAAAATGGATATCTGATACTTCGAAAATTTGCCCTAAACATCCGTCTTCTCCATGGTTATTACTTTGTCAACGATTAGTACGGTTTCATCTAGGCCAGAGCCTACTTGGGAACAGAATCTTGTTATAGACTTAATTATTGAAACAGAATTATAGCGTAACGATTGAAGTTACAGCCGTGGATTTATATAAAATCTAGAAGGTTCTTACTAATTATCGCTTTGCGAGGAAATTATGATGAAAATATCTACCACGCTACTTCTAACAAGTCTTAGGTACTTAGTTTTATTAGGTTTCTTTCTAATCGTAGGTAACTGTGAATTAATTTTCATACGATTTTTCAAAAACGTCAGATAGCCTAGCTGAAGAAGTCGATGCTGTGTCTGTCACGTTTAGAAAAATCGGGCCAGTTATAAGACAGATACGGAGGCAATACTTAATAGTATTCAGTTTACATTGGTCACGTTTTTTCATTACTTAATAGAATGTTTAAAACGCAATGTATTCCAAACAGTTTTTACCGTAGCAGAATCTTAGCATGTTCTACGGATGTAAAAGTAAATTGTCTATTTACCTATATTTTGTTAAACTTATTTACAATGCGCCGCCGCATTGAAATTTCAACTTTCAATGTACTCCGATTATTACGTTCTATTATCGAGTGATGAATAACCTATTTTAAACAGCAGTTAGCCAAAAGTATGAGTATCTGATGAAACTCGAATTAATGTCCCTTACATTTTTTGAGAGATTTAATTTGTAGAGGTGTTGGTAAACGACTTTGGCTTATACTGTGGAGATATTTAAGCTAACTAATGCTTGCTTATCTATGATAGCTATTCTGAATACCCTTAACCTGCGACATATCCTTTGTGTTTCCAAATTGGGATCATTGTGGTACATATGTCAATATTGATTTAGGGGCCGTTGCAGACCCTTCTGCCTATTTGTACTGCTATAATATGCAAGCCGCAATCAAAACCACACCAAATTACCTCCAAGTAAGTTCTATGTGGTCACATCACCTTGTTTACTGGTAAGGGATTATAAAGTCCTTTCACATTAGTTCGCAATCCATTGCTTGTGAACGAAATGTAACATTAGTTATGTTTTTCCAGCAATAATTAATCTAAAACAGAAGATTTAGTATATTACCTAATTAATGCTAGAATAAAATATTGCAGCCTTGGATATTCTAAATATCAATATTCATTCAATTGTAACTTTCGTAAAACATTTTAACGTCGTAAGCAGAAAATGAGTAATGGATTATGTTCTAATGTCAAATAACTTTAAAAAACTGATATTGTTACTGGATTCGGCGGGAAAAGCTGGAAGGGAACGGTTGTAATTCTCTTGTGAAAATCAAAATTTATTTGTAAATGGTTTGGGTTTGCATGTATCCGTAAAGTGATATTTTCTGGTAGATAAGTTATATTTTGTTTACTTGTGATGTGAATCTAGTGCGTGAGCATGGTTTTATATGCAGGTAAGCTAAGTAAAACTTTAGTCGGAATACTATCTCTTCATGGGCTCATGTAAGTTGTTTCTGAAATTCTTTTTGAACTTTACCAATTTAACACCCATTCTTGAGGATTTTCTCGACGTTTCCATTCATCATCATCAATATCATCTATCATAAATTCAGAAATCATTTAGACTAAAGACAATGGCCGTATGGGCTTAGTTCTCCTTGCCTTTCCTTCGGGATAAACTAAACAAAAAAAATTGTTACTATACCAACTTTAAAAACAGCTTCTAATCAGCGACACGGGTTAGGTAACATTTTAATCGCTGTTTTCTGCTTGTTATTGAACATTGTCGTAGCTTTTCCAATTGTCTCAGACATGTTTGATAATACAGCCGCAGAAATGTACTTAGGAAGAAATGTTATGCCATTCTGAAATCTTAAGAGTACGTTCTAAGCCGACGGTAAGCCATAAAATATTGGTGCTTACAGCGCATTGTAGTTGCTGGCCCTGTTATGCTTATAGTGGACTGTTTTCTAAATAAGAGCTCAATTAGAGTGCGTTTCATAGAATAGTTCCCGTGCACGGTTATGGAACTAAATTTTTTTGTATTTTGTCACACTTTAAGCGACTAGCGCTGCCGCCGTACGGGTGAATTACTCTACTTACGTACCTAATGTTTTGGTGAAATAGTTAAGAGTGAAGTTGTCATTGTGAGTAATTTTTCATTAGCAATTTTTTCATTGTTTTGATAAAAGCTCTATTAACTTGTGAATATTTATAAAAATTCAGTGCTTTTCTACGATCTTGCTACCTAATAGAAGTCTTGTCATCGTAATTCGAGCATAGGTAGGTTGGTGTACCTTAAACTGAGATTTTTCCATACAAAATATCACTGTCACGAAGTACAGTTGTTTCCTCTCTACTCTATGTTTGTTAAATTAAGTGTTTGGCATTGGCATAATTATATAGGTAGGTGTGTATTATCTACTTGCTACTTGTTTATCCCTTTCATAATATTATCTTGAAATTATAGGTATATCTATCTTAGTAGGTACCTACATTTACGATCTGACACCCTCTCGTCATTCGATTAATCGAGCGCGCGTGAAATCGATTTCGGTATCTATAAAATAATCGATTATATATCGTGTCTATTGCAAATCGATTGTCGTTGTCGCCTTCACGATTAGATATTGACTTTAAGTACGACTTGGTATTATTTTTAATTTGTGAATGATTAAAGTTTGCTTAGGATTGATAAGCAGATAAAAGTTAATCACAAACACTTAATTCAAACCTAAGAATTACTTCTCTACGAAAATATTTCTTTAAAACATTTTTAAATTATCGATTTGATCACAAATATTATTTAGAAACAAGTAGCAACTATCGCGTAGTAGGTATATTGATTACTGTTAACCCACCTATTTTGTTTAAATTATTTTAGATAGCTTATATAACCCGCCTGCCCAGCGTGGTGACTATGGGTAAATATCCCCTATGGCAGTCTTGTGGCGTTCCTTGGGGGAGGCCTACGTCCAACAGTGGACTGCAATAGGCTGATGATGATGATGATGATCTATTATTTGAAATACCTACATAAGTACCTTCCTGTACCTACCTAACTAACTACTTATCTACCTACCCATAGCCGGCAGGCAGTGCCTTGAAGATAAAATGCGTACACCTACCATAGTTAAGTTATTATAGCTTGCTATGAAAGATAATGTTAATTGATTGATGATAAAATAAATGGAAAATATGATAGCTAGAATATAAAATGTTGTAGTATAATTTTCTATTACCAACACATAAATATCTACAAGAGTCTTAAAATCTCCATCACACAGTTCCAATTATACGATAGCTCTTCGAAATACATGGCCATAAAACCTCCTCAGATTGTTTCAGTGGCTGTACGCTGCACACCTGTGCCTAACCATCTTGACAGACAAAGCAATAGACAATGTAGCGCATCCCATTGGTGCATCCGTTTGCAGACCACGCCTCCCACTCGGGGCGGCCAATCGCGGACAAGCACAGATCTTGAACGTTATCTATTATCTGCTGTCTCTCTTCGCGCGCTCTTGTCGCTATTTTCAAATGAAAACCGCAACGCTGAAAGTAATCCGTGGTTTTTACATTTGTTTACATTTCGCGTCTTATTCTTTATCAATGTAAAATCTCTATTGGCCGAGAACGTGTTTACAGTTCGGTTCTGTATGAAAACTAATTGTATTTGAAAGCTAAGCGTAAAGATATTCATAAGCAAATCTAGAAATGTTTTCTTAATAGACGCTTTGTGTATCACGACCACCCACAGCGTGGCTGTTAGTCCTGTGGAATTTAATACGGGAACTTCGCTGATAACGACGCAATAGAGGTCACGAGACTCTGGTCGATTAGGTGATTTGTAGAGCTCTCGATTATTGAAGGAGCATTGTTTCTCTTCCTTGTATTGAATGTATACATCCATTATACTACGCTCTTGTGTTCCAATGTACACGTGCCCTAGATCAAATATCATTATACATTATATCTACAGCATCAAACGAGAAAAAACACACATTTGATACAACACGGTTCAATAAGTTATATAGGTAGTTGATAAACGTTATTCTTAAGGTACTAGATAGACGTTGCGACCCCGAAAGTGTGTGAGGGAGAGGGGTGTAACACAAAGACACAGGCGGGGCAGGCATCGCGCCCGGGAGAGGGTATGTTTCGGGATTAGGGATGCGCCGGCTCTCGCTTCCTCTCGCTACTCTGGCAACGTTCGTCGCCGCCGCCGGTCGACGAACAGCGTCGCATCACTAAACACGAAAGACAACGAATCTAGCTAGCTAGATCATCAGTTTGAATTAGGAATAATAGACAAGATTTTTTATTTATTTAAAATATTAGGCTCTAACTTTAAATGTGCAGTGTTAAGATGAGAGGTTAATGACTATTGTGTTTTTCTCTTTGTGATTTGTGTTAGACATTTTTGAGAAAAGACGGTTTGATATTGGGTGTGATAGAACTATGTTTATTTGATCCCTTTCTACGACAAAAATGAAGATGTCTGGTGAGTGTTGATTAGATAAAGAGATAATTAAAATAAAATAAGTACATAGTCATATTCAAATTATTTATGGATTTTTCTGCTTTCTATCATCAATTTAACTTACCTAGATAAATTAATTTAATATTAGATAGCAATACTTTTTTAATTAAATAAAATTTATTCTAATAAGATTCTTTTTATTGATGGACGAAAAAGAGTTTTGTGAACTTTACATACTTAATTCGCTTAGAATTCGCTAATTAATCACTGTATGTAATTGTTATTCTTTTTAAAATTGAATAGTGATTAGGTTTGCTGATCACTAAACAATAACTGGTGGGCTGTAAGAAATCTCTGTATCAGATAAGCTCGCCATTTTTGTCATAATATTTTTTTTGTTATGTTCAATTTTATAGGAACAGCTAGGTGATGCAGGAGAGAGAAATTTTGTGGCTATTGCAACTGATACCTGTGTGGAGAAATAAATAAAAGAAATAGTTTTAAGTATAACCTGCCCCACACTTGATAACCCGTTAACTTACTTAAAAACCGTGCCAACCAAGTAATATTAAAACTAGTTAATTAATATTAATAACAAGGTATAGTTGCGAATGGCTTTATTTTATTAGAGCTGCTCTTTTTGAGACACTGTCATCGTAGATTTAGGTCTTACGTTATGTGATTCCTCGATAAAAAAGTACCTATGAAGAAAAAAAAATGTTTATCTTGTCCTTTAGCAACATGATTAATTGACTCGATGACTGATTTTTTTCGGTTTTTCAATTACAGTTTGCATGTCATATATTTTGGAGAAATTATATCACTGATCTGATTAATGTCCTTACCTATACCTACCTCATATTATTTTGAAATAGAAAGAATCCGAAAGAACGAAATCAGGTTTTTTTATTAGGCACAGTTTTGTGTATTATTATCATCAATAGTTTTTGAACTCAATTCAATAGTACCTACAATAGAACTAATATAAAGTTTGCACTATAAAAAACCTAAAGAAGCTGATTTCGCAAACACAAAACTGAACTTTTAGTGCAATAATTTTTTATATTGACTAACTTTACACTTGTTCTTGAGGATTTTCCCGACGTTTCCATTCATCACAATCATCATTATCATCCCATAAATTCAGGAATCATTTACTAAAGAAAATGGCTGTATGGGCTTAGTTCCCCTTGCCTTTCCTTCGGGATAAACTAAACAAAAAAAAAATGAACTTTTTAGTATAGGATACATCAATATGGAAAAACGTCAAACTTCACTCATATCTTACAAATATGAGTGTTCTAATGTTTACAAACAATGCTTCTTCGAAAATAAGATTTCTATCTTTAAAAAAACGGGATATAGTAGGTGCCTAACTGTTCCACCATGTGTATTTTATGGCGATAGGCTAGCAACTCATCACTGATCGACAGAGGTCGGAATTAGGTAGAGTCATTTATGTACTTGCATCGAAATGTTGATATTAATGTGGACCTTCCCAGGATTTCTAATGGACAATCCCGTGTGGCCAACAATATTACAAATAAATAATAATAAAACCCTCAGAGATATTTACTATGGGTGCGCCCACCACCGGGCCCTACACCCTCCACTGACCCTCGGATCTGATAACTTATAATTGCGACAACAGGCACTTGCACTAACTACAATCGCCATGAGAAACCTCAGAGATAGACAAATAAAACAAAGATAATTAACATAAAATTTCTGCTCTTTAAAATTAATACCGGAATTTGAGGCATATCCACTTTATTCTTTCGCTGTATGAAATCAGTGCAAGTACATAAATGACTCTACCTAATTCCGACCTCTGCTGATCGATCATGTAGGTACTTCTATTCCCGCTATGCTATATAAGCGTGGCTGTGGGGTCTCCTTAGATTTTTGGCTACCCCATTGAGGGGAAACAGCCGCGTGATGTAACCTACCATAATGTGTTGAACAAATAAACACCTAACGATTATTAAAAGACTTCGTACGCGAGAAAGAGCATCACACCCATGCGGAGCCGGGGCGGGACATTAGTTATACATGTAAACCTTCTTCTTGAATCACTCTATCTATTTAAAAAAACCGGCTCAAAATCTGTTGCGTAGTTTTAAAGATTTAAGCATACATAGGGACAGACAGCGACAGCGACTTTGTTTTATACTATGTAGCGATGAGGCATTTAGCAATCATCAGTACTCTACTTGTAGAGTTAGAGTGTGACCTTAATACACCTTTATACGAGTATAGTGGAGGCGCCATTTTGAAAGTTAGGTGAGTTTGGAAAAAAGGGGATAGGGATTTTTTCAATAAAAATTTTGCTTTCTAAACTTGTGACTTCATTTAATTTTTTTTGGCTTGTATTAATGTTTATGATATAGGCAATTAGCTTTATGATTTCAAAATTATTATTTCAAGTGGGTATGGACAGAGTCGCGGGATAAATGGTTTTATATAGGTATTAACAGTGTTTATACCCGAGGAAGTGATAAAATGAAAGTTAATCGTTTATTGAATTTAGAGATAAGAAACTAGGATTACTTACTATTTTTTTATAATTTGAAACTACCGTGTAGTTACTTTTATATTATTATTATCTACATTAACTTAGTAATTTCAGGTGGAAAATGAAAAAGTTTGTTGCTTCATGTAAAACAAAAACTTTTGTTTTAAGAATAAATAAAAATAATCCACACCAAAATAATCTCACTCCAAACCCATCTCTAGATTCCATAGCAATTTTTTAACAGTTCTTTTTTCATCTTAAGTGCTGTATTTGTCTATGGTTCTGTTAAGGGGGTGCGAAACGAACCGTGAACATCACCAATTTTGGTTATTTATCTGTGGTAAGATATCGGAGACGTGCTATCTTTTGGCGGGAGCCGACGGGTTTAAAGTGTGTTTACATAAATAGTTTAACACCTGTTTACTATATTAAGGACTGTGTTTACAAGTGTTCGAGTGCAAAATGACATGGATATTTTTTGCAACCAAATAAATTTTGATGTACGATAAGCGGCACATTTCTGTAAAAAAATAAAAATGATTATTTATTTGCTCAAACACGGTACAATAAAGTTATTATTACATTATTAGATCAGAGATATGTTTTGCAAAAAAATATGGCATGAAAATGTTTAATTTATCCACCATAAACTGAACATTTACCTCCATCAATAGTTGCCACATTGTGTAGACACCCTTTGATGTTTGCCAAGACATAACACCAAAATGTTATTAAAGATGCAAGAGTATGCACTAAGAAGAGAATTTCCATAAACCCACCATTTCCATGTTCTCCATTTTCTCGGTAACTATGAAAGACACTCGTTGTTTATTATCTAACATTAGAACGTACCGTAAGCAGATTTAAATAGCAACCCGTATCGAATCAAATTGCCTTTCCAATCGTAAAAGATGTAACGTTAGAAACGCATGTTTCCCCCGTAACCAAGTATTGTCTCGAGAAATGAATTCTAGTGTCACCATGTCCGGAGTATGCGATTTCCACGCATCGTCTTATACGCCAAAATGGATTTTTCACGGAAATTTTAACCTTGCGACGTTGGTTTACGGCTAATGATTTTTAACTTTGACAGTAAGATTCATCTTTGTTTTGTTAGGAGCTTTTTACGAGTCGACATAAGACGGTCCGTGAATTCCTCGTGACAGGAGACGTAAACTCCGTTTATTGTCAGTCTGCGTGTCTAACACGTGAAATCAGCTTTGAACAAGATGCTTAGAGATAGCAGTATAATATATCCCTGAAGACATAATTCTCATATCAAAAGCTCTATCTACATCACAGCAATCTTAGATAAATTAAACAATTATAAAATTATTTAAGCAGCATTTAAATTAACATAATGGACAATTATGTTTGATCTGGCACCATTTCTATATGCATGGAAAATATTACCTGGCAATTAAAGAAGCCGTCCATTATGATTTCTCAGCACAATTTTCTCGCAGTCGTTAATGATTTACAAATAAATACGCCTCTATTCATTCCATGTTCTAGCGGTGTTCTTATTTTAAAATCTGGCGAGTTTCTACGGAAAGCAGAGATTTTACGAGGACTCGTCTGCATTGTCCATGCACGCGTCGCGGTCACACTTCGCCAAATGGAACCTTGCGACGGCTAATTTGAATTTGAAATCTCGGTTTTATGATTACGACTCTCATTTCGTTTCGGCCAGCATTGCTTTCAAGTATTGATAGATTTTTAAATATTTGCATAGGCAGACCTGTACTGAGTATCTCCTTGTGTTCATAAGGCTCTCGGTAAGAGTAGAATGGTGCTATCATAACATATTTTTGTATTAGCATAAAATTATGCTAAAGAAATTCATTTAGTTTAATGAGATGGTCAGATAAGATGAGGATATCTTGAAATATAAAAGCTAGCGAGATAAAATTAACAATAAAATATCAGAGTATGAACATAGTACTAATCAACGCAACTCCTTCGCTAAAGAAAGCGCAATTTAACCCTAAGCTACTATTAATTTACTCTATGAAGCAATTTATCGAACAGGTGAACTATAACTCGCATAGCAACTGAGTCCTTAATTTAAAACGGAAAACAAACTGGATTTAAAGAAAGCACTACCTTAGACACGCTCGCGCACATCCTGCGTTTTGTTAATCGGCATTGCACCTTTGTAATGGTAAGCAGTTATCATCAAAGAGGATATAATCACTACGTTTTGTTATCATCTCATGCATTTAAGCTTTAGCGAGCGTCTAATTTTATGGAGTTTTTTTGTTGCCACGTGCTTATAAAGATGTATGGACAAGATAGGGGTTGTTTTAACAAGTATATTAGTAGTAATGGGGTGGGTAATATGATTTATGGAGTGTCTCTTTCAGTTGTATTTGCTTAGGGTAGTTTATTGAAGACACGCGTTGCGTTGTGTGTTTTGAATTTATTTCCTCGGTCCTAAATGTAATGTTCTGTTTGTCCTTTCTTTGTAGACTAATGATTACAGCTTAGTGGATGAATACAATGAATATTATTATTTTCATAATGCAAAGAGCTGTGAAATTTTATATTCTGTACTTCATAGAATTACATAGTTTCAAAAACGTTTCTCATCAGGAAAGTGACCAGATAAATCGACTGCCATATCTAACTTTTAGCAGCATTTGCATTCGGATGTTCAGAGATACAGGAGACAGACGGAAACTCATTGTTGGCGGCGGAAGCAACGCATAATGAGATCTCCATCTTGCACGTCTTCATTTTTTGCGCAAAATACGCTCTCAGGTGTGTTGCTGTGCGCTGTGTGAAAAAACTTTATAAAACATTATTTTTCTTGATTCAGGGGTTTTTAAAAAGTTTATCTGTAGGATTATGACAAAATTTTATTAATACTAATCCATAGACACAGGCTTTCAACAAAGAAATTAATTCTGAAATTTTATTTCTAACAGCGGCCGACAGTCAAGAATCTGCTAGTCCACCACCCAGCCCCACCGACTCCGCCACCTCAGAATCAGCACCCACCTTAGTCCACATCAAACAGGAAGCCATGCCACCTGGTGGCGATATGAAAGACTACTACGGCCTCGACTTCGGCCTCCCAGACCCATATCTACAAAACTTCGCAGATTACTCCAGAAACTATCTTCCAAGTTTAAATCTTAGCCAGAGACTAGATCAAAAGAGTCCGAAAGATAAAGAGAATTCAAATGAAGAACATAGGGAATCGGACTTTAGTTTGCCGGTGGAATTGGCTTTTAAAAATGGCGGTATCTTCGCGAGGCACACTATTCCTGTTGGCGCGAAATATGGTCCTTTTATTGGGAAGTGGGAGTCTCAGCCGCTGGATAGGAGATTTGCTTGGGAGGTAAGTGAAAAATTCTAACATTAAAGTATAATATTTTTATGTGAATACTTAGTGTACTTACAAAAAATGTTGGCAATAAGCTCTATCAATCTCAATCATACCTACCGACTACATTACTGTTATAGAATACAAGGAGAATACATTACCATTAAATTAAATAAGAGATACCTTACTCTACCTACCTATTATTCATGTTCCCGCCCCAATCTAAGTTTTATGTAGTAGTTAACATACCCCGTCTCATTTTTATCAGAATGTAAACTGTCAACTATCTTATCATTTCGTCTCGTTTTAGGTAAATTATGAATGAACCACTTAAGTATCGTATGGTGTCAGACATTGCCTACATAAAGTGTGTGATTATTGGGTGACAAAAGGATTGATGAATTACCATAGAAACAAAATTTAGTACGTTTTACTAAGTGTTCAATTAATGTCATCAGACAGAGGGACTTTTTTGTCAACACCTAATACATTTGAAATCAACTCGTATTGGAGGCGCTGTGTGCTTAAGTCCTAACTGTCTCAACCACATTTTTGTCAAACATTATTTTTGATTATCGACGGCCGTTTGTGTACATTAACGTCTTTGGTTTTAACCAAATCTTTTAACCTGCTGACGTGTCAAGCACGGATGCAATAAAACGTCAAGTTTATTAATATTCTCGAATACTTAAGTGTGTGTTTTTTCGTGCATTTTGTGTTTTTTTATGCACCCAATTAGCGTTCAGTCTGAAGTTCCTTGTGAGTTGACGGAATGATGTTTTGGTTGGTTAAAGTTTTTGTCTTAGCATTATTTATGAGATAGGTGTTATTTTCCATAGTGAGTTCTTTGTGTGACTTTATTTTGAAATTAGATGCTGTCTTTAAGCTTCAGTCTTAGGACTAGACTGTAAAAAATGTCTCTTTTGATTACCTACCGAAGACATATTATATTTTATTGTAACGTTCTCTTTACGGGAAATAAGAATATCACTAACTATAAATTTAAAAGAACATAGCTGTGATATAGCAAATTTTAAGGACCCGTAGACAATAAATATAGTTTCGTGTTGACATTCGATATCATGATCGTAGTGCTATCGGAGGAGATATTACGATGATCAACTTCGACATGATAGGTTATTTTGTCGATACTCTCAGCACACTTCGATCGACCAAATTTTGCATGGAATTCGTTGACATGCATCAATAAATATAGTCCATGCATGTAGTAGACAT
Organism: Carposina sasakii; assembly: GCA_014607495.2. Taxonomy (NCBI): domain Eukaryota; kingdom Metazoa; phylum Arthropoda; class Insecta; order Lepidoptera; family Carposinidae; genus Carposina; species Carposina sasakii. The sequence continues at coordinate 5,440,053 of CP053164.1, forward strand.
TTCGCATAGGGCGGGACAGGTTATCTGAGGCAACGGATGTTGATTGTTGCTGCTATAGTGACGCATTTAAAGGTATTGGGTTTCGCACATTTGATAGATCAGATTATCTTGTTCTTATCATCGAATTAAGGATGTCTTTATTGGATATAGTTGACAAGGGTTTTAAATTTGAGGCATATTATAATGCCGTCGATTCCGATCGTCACATTGAAGCATAAACTTAAAAATTAGTTATGTTTGTTTCTCTCCATCTTTAATGTAAATGGATGAGACAGAAATGTACAGGTTTTACAATCTAGCTATAAAGTTATAGCTTTTAAAAGTGTTTAGTTGTAATCAACCCGTACTTATCTACTCGTTACTTTGGTTTATCCCTTATAAAAGGCAAAGAAATGATTATACCATGTACCTATGCTGATTTAGGTAATCAAGTCCAAAACCTTGACAAATCAAAAATAGAACCAATAAAAATACTCAATGATGATGCGAAAAATGTGGCCTCCACAGATTATAAAAGACCGGAAGTTCGGAGATTTGGCGGAAAGTAAAGATGCGCAATCGAACGTCCATAGTAGGAACCATCGCGGGTGTCATGTTGCAGTCAAACCGCCATTGTGTCTTTAGTTCCGGTGCTTAACTATTGTACAGCTTTATTTGAATGTTGTATTGTTGTTATAGCTCTTTTAATGTATTCGGGTGTCTGTCAAAATAGAGTTTTATGGTCTATTAGAATTGCGTAATCTAAGAAACATCGCAGTCGTATTATAATCCGTAAACATCATAACTTTAATTAAATAATACGCAAATATAAAGAATACTAGAACAATATTCAATTTGATTTTGTTCTACTTTAAAAAAGTTGTAAAACCTTAAAGTATAAATATAAAATGCTGGCTGTAATCTCATCATTACGAACAGCTTACTGTGGGATCCCTTCTTAATAAATGACAAGTGTCACGAACACAGTGGGTAACGCGGTAGAAAGGTTTCCGATCTCTTTCACCGCACTTGCTTGATCTGGCCCGTACGTGACAGCGGCGTAAAAATGCCAATCGTCGGTCATTATAACCCACAAAGAAAAGCTGACTATAGTTCCGAACCAGTGGGTGGAACTTTTGAAGGTCCACTGTGCAACAAACTAATGAATTATGATAACACTTGTGAGAATCCCTATCTGCTTCCTATCATTTATTGTGTCAGTTGACTCATCTATTTTTACTAGAACATTGAATTTTGAATAGGAAAGGGTAAATACATTGTTCGCAATTTCAATTGATAATCTGGTTTCCAGAATTGCAAAAAATCGCAGAAAAAATAAGGGCAATCAAACATTTTTTAAAACGAACATCCCGTGTCAAAGTGCAAATAATAGATTGCGTTTTTCAAAACCCTAATTTCGATCGAGGCGTGACCCCCGTCAACAAGATTTTTTTTTAAATCTTAGTTTTTTACCTAAAAAGACGCGTAACGGTAATTCCTACAATGAGATGTCGCATTCACACTTTAAAATGAAAACTTGATTGGCGAGTTTTTTTAAACAGAACTGTCAACGAAATCTCTTCAAATGCATCTATTTCTGAATCCAATGTTAATAAAAGTTTCTTTTATTCAATTAACACTTTTGGATGCCTCAGATATTTTCTCACAAGTCTTAAGTGGTTACTGCAAAAATAATTATATCGATTACAAAACTTTGATTTGAATTATTCCTTTAAATATCTGGAATATGTATTTATTCTAATTATTATCTAAAAAATTACAACTACAGATATGATATTAGAGAAACACGTTTGAATTTAAATATTTCTGTTTATTCAAAACAAGGGATCATATCTGGGAATATTAGTCAATTCTTTTATAAATAAGATATGAGATGGACCAGTTTTTTGCATCACAAAAATTATAGATGTCAATCAAAGAAATTAAATTACAATAATAATTTCGACTGGGGATCTGTCAAAATTGATGCGAAATTTGCAAAGGGAGATTTTTTAATTACAATTTGCATTTTTTTATTGTTTGATCGAATTCAATTCTGTATTGCCAATATTTGACGTGTTACAATGGGGCTTCGGAATGAATATTTTAGTACTTATTCGTTTTACAATTTAAAACGCGTCAGGCAGAATAATATGCTTGGGATGTTTATAATTCTGTGGCCGGTTGAATTAAAAATGAGTTTTCACTGTTGTTTAATATATTCCCTCCAATATAATATATAAAAAAAAATAGAAAAACTAATAATTAAAGCTACATGTAAATTATCAGTTCAGCAGTTTTGTCGGACGTTATATCTAGTTTTAAGTTTTGGTAATGAATAAAAAATAGGTAAATAAATAATTAAGCTAAATTTTCCAAAACTTTATAACAATTGAATTTAAAAAAGCTTAATTATAATGAAAGGGGCACTTATTTTTAAAAGCGCTAATTTTGTTCGAGTCCGTTGCATTACTGTCAAAATAGCTGTCATATTTATGTCACATCTTTTCATACACCCCTTCATGTCTTTCTGTGAGGATTAGTGATGTGCCCCATTACAACTTCATTACTGTCCCATGTATTGTGTTGGGACAATGAAAAAAATTGTTATTATATTTATTGGTATTCGTATTATGCTGCATGCACATGATCTCTGCGTCTAATGGTGCAGATGCGATACTTTGTCACGGCATTATAATTGTGGACACTTAATTTATACCTACTTTTTGACTAATGTTTATTTTTGAATATCAACTTAGAATCTCCGTTTATAAAATATTAATAAGGTGAAACGGCTGGCTAATTTTCATCACAGTAAAATAGATTTATCTGTAGAATTTGGACATAGGGGAGAGTTGGCTATATTGTACATTATAATTTCTATCCAATTTTGTGAGAAAACCATGAGAGTTGTTCTTCTGTTTTAAATTTAAATAAATTAATGAGTGTAAATAATTTAGATATTACATACATTGATAGGTTTTATATAATATACATAATTGTACCGGCACGATTAAAAAGCTATAACCCAGAATTTCTTAAAGCTTACCGTTTGCTCGGTATATCATAGGTTTTCCAACTCAAATATACTAACAGACCCCATGAAAAACTATTTTATTCGATGTAAACTACAGTCTCTTTTCTGTAAACTATAGGCAATTTCACAAACTGTCATGGCTTCCTAAGCATTGCTAACTATAATTTAGTATTACCGGAATAAAATTCTGGTACAATATAGCCAACTCTCCCCTAAGTAGTATTTATTTCTCTCTAATAAGATTAATGCAATGAGGATTTATAAATTCAGAGAGTATTTGAAAAACTTAACTTATCTATTTGCAAAGTGCTTTTTTAATACTTTACATAATGTGTAGAGTTAAGTAAATTCATCCAACATGTTAAAACGAAAATAACTCTACTGCTACTAATATAACTAACTCCACAGCCGTATCATCTATAAATATCATCAAATAATATAGATATATCCCTTTGTCAAGCCCGCAGTGTACAGTATCGGTATAATCGTAAGGATTATAGCCGATAGTCCGCCGCATTCAGTAGCTGACAGTTCTAGCTGACACCTGGCGAATCTGACACCATCCGATACGCTATCTGTGCGACAATATTGTAGTGTAACCGAATTTATTTGTAATTATTTGTACAGAGTTTAGAACTAGATGGTCCCGGGTCTCTGTTTGAATGTTGATTTTATAAAGATTTGCTATTAGTTGTCGGCAAGGCGCTAATAAACGTTGCGACCGTGAGGACAAAAAAGTTCCGAGATTGTTTTTCTGCCTGGTTAAAATGTATTCTATGTTCAACCATTATCATCCATTTTTATATAATTTAAATTAATATTTATTATACATCAAACATGGAAAAGTTCTTTATCGATGAATATCTTCTCTTCATGTTAACGTCATGTTAAACAAAATAATGAAAACTTAGAAAAAATTAGGTACCTACAAGATTAACGACATGAATGATTTAACGAGCGAACCTTCTAATTGAACAAACTTTATTACAAACATTATTTTTTAATTACCAGCATGGAAAAAACTGTAAACATTCAGAGAAAAAGTCTTCCCTCCGTATAAATATTCTTATAATAACAAGTAGACACTTATCAGTTGATCTCGCTGAATATAATAGGGGCTAATCTTCGAACCGATAGAAATTTATCTACTGCGAGCGTCATTGTCGCTTCCCCTTCGACACGGCTGTTCGCGAAATATGCTGCGATATTAAGGGTGGATTTGTCTTGTAATTTTTAGTGGTTATTTGCGGGGATGATTTATATTGAAACAATTTAAGGGTAGCGCCTGAGCTTATTATTTAAACTGTCGAACTTTTGGCTTGTTATGAATGAACGAAATTGTGTTATTTTAGTGTTTGCCGTATTTCTCAATAACTTTGGAAAAATATTACCACGGCCGCAGTTTCATCGGCACTAATAATATTTTACTTACAAATTCATTCGCAAAAACACTGCGAGCATGCACAGTGGAGCAATATTTCATCTCTCTGGCCAGAACAATAATAGCCCCTCGAAACGAAGCCACGGCACGTTCGATATACATTGTAAAGCACAGCCAATGTACGCTGGTCTCTTTTGCCTCCTCTTAAATGGAGAGAAACGTTTCGAATTTCAAATTTTCAGAGGTTTACCTAAAGTAGTCTGTGGTATCCATCGCGGTAGACAAAATATCGCGTACCCCGAAAGCAATGCGATATACTGTGTTTATTGGGTTAGGTTATTGTTTTCTGGCTGAGGTGTTGATGCATCGGATGCCAAGTGCTAAGTTTGATGGCTTATTGTTATTCCCGTGGACTGAAATAGGGAGGCATCTATTTCACTGTGTTGCGTTAAGGCGATTGCACATTGGTATAGCTAAAGTCTAGAAATACAAATTAATTAAATGTTGATAAATCGTACTTATTATTAAAGGAAGTAGGTATTTGCAATATTGAAAATCAAACATTTATTGTACTCACGAATTTCATAAAAGCATTCGCATCTCAAAAGATTCATTCCAGCAAACCAGTCATTCATGATTGAATCTCAAAATTAGAATCACGCCCAATGATCGTTACAATAACCCTAAAATTGTCCCTACCTATCTGACACCAAAACAGGAGCAGCGGTGAAAAAAAATCGTAAATAGAAAAAAACAGTTTCGTAAATAACCAGATAATTCCGGATCCCACCAATTGTCACCGTGACGGTCGGTGTCTTTCTCATGTAGGGTGTAAAAAAAGGTTTTTTTTTTCATGTAATCTTCTCGATAATCCGTTTTAACGCATCCAGATGCATGTGAGCATTCGATCTGGGATTCGCTACTTCAAAGACGTGATTTTTGAAAATCGATAAAATAATGTTTGAAAAATGTAATCGGGTTGGTGCTGGGTAAATATTTTTTAACCATAGAAGCCTATTTTGAAGAATAGAGCAGTGTTGTTTTATTTACATACCTATCCTTATCCCATTATAGGTATTTTATTTGGTCAGAATTGTATGCCTAACTCTAACCCTACTTAGGTGACAATTTTACAGTAAATCCGTAAAAATATCTACATCAAATTACGAAAAAATATTTTTTGTCCATGACGTATTTCTATCTTTCTATAGGTAAATGCAAAAAAGCTTTTATTTGTAAGATAGCCAAAAGACAATTTCTCTATACGTGATATAACAGTGGACATTCCTAGGTATATCCATTGCCATCCATTTTCCATTGCTCCACATCTTTGTCCATTTTACAACCGATACGAAGCATATTGTCTAGATCAATGGATGGATGGAGCGTCATTGTGCCATCAATAGTTGACCCTTCGATCGCGCAGCCAAAACCCTCCTGCTGCCACCCCACTTTAATATAAAGCTCAAATTCGCATAAAAACCACCTTAGCGCCTGCAAATACAAAAGTTGTAATGCACTTTTTGCGCAATGATAACCTGAGGTTCGTGTATATTTTGTCGTTTAAGGAATTAGAGCGTTTTGTCTCCGTAAAGTCTCCATTAATGGTCAAAACGTGACCGTGGAAGGCGAATTTGTGGATAACTTAAAAGTTTACGCGACAATGATGTGCGTCGGGCCCATGGTTAATAATTTATGAGTAAAGGTTTTGGTGATACTAATCTTTTGTGATTAATTGTCTGTTAGGAATGACAATACTCTTTGAATGGTGTTTTACTGTATTCTGTATTAATAAGGTACTGATATTTGTAGCAAATACTTAAATATCTTACCTTGTTAGTTTGTATGAACTCTGAATTTAGGCCATACATTAATAAAAAGACACTGCTTAATAAGTAGTTACATATAAAAAAAAGATAAAAAATAAGAACATTAAGTACTAAAGAATAAACTGTAAATCAATTTATTACTTAGTATTTCTGTGATATGATCATTTTGATAAAAAATTTAAGATATACTTGAACAGTTGCTCAGTGGCATTAAACAAATACGAGTATTAATATAAAATAACGACAACAATCCTTAGTATAGGCTAATCGCTTCACTATCGCCTCAGCCCCTCGACAGCCACAAGATAAAAGACGCTAACGCGTAAATACAGCGAAAAATTGGGCAGAAATAAAAGTGGTGAGTTTTCCCGGACATCGACCGGAAGCCATGTTTTCCTCACTGATAGCTGGACAGGCTAAGGAAACGAACACGCGTCGAAAAGATATAAAAATATACTAGTTTTATACTAGCTGTTTCTACCGGTTTCTACTGCACTTTTTTGTCAATGGGTTGCTAAAATTAAACGCTTGAATTTAGTTCAAACAATAACTTCCAAATTGATTATATAAGCTTGTTGAAATTATAAGTGGTTTAATTGAAATATTGTAAACGTATTTCGTGGATTTGTAGAGTAGACTGATGCTTGTTATAATTAAAAACGATTTTGTCACTTCTAATTACATTCTTTGTGTACCTATATATTTTTTTATTTATAATTTGAGAAAAATATTATAAAAATATTAGAAAAAATACAGACTTACAAAGGTATTTTTTAAAATATTATACGGATAAAAGATAAACAAAAAACTCGGAGCTTACTTGCTTGTTTTTGAGAGGCGGAAATATTTGGCTTACCCCCGGAAGTGTATGTTAAGTGATTTGTTAGGCTAATCAGTTGGAAATTTCGTGGGGAAGGTTTTTTAAGTAAAAATAATTGATCTGTTGCTTGTCTGTGTTTTACTGCTACGGATAAATGTCTGGAGTGTTTTTTTAGAAGTATCTACTTAACTAGTTATTTCAGGCAAAGATATATTATAGAACTTGGCAATATTCATTCATAGTTAAAAAATATCTTTCATAGTGATAATAATATTGATTATCATAAGACTCAAACAATTTTTTTGATTATTTGAAAGTTGCAGTGTTTTTCAAATATCTCAAGAACTCTATAAAAGAAAAACAAAACTCAACTTCAAAAAATTATTTTGCCACTAATCGCCTAGCACAACATAAGGGCGGCCACACACGGTCCAATTTGGCGGGCTGGGTGTAAATAAGCGCGCACACAAATTGTTATCTTGCCAAACGAGACGTGTGATGCGCGCAGCGACGCGTGAGCGCCGCGTTTGGAGTGAAGAGTCGTAGGGACGTGCTAGTGTCGATAAGATTTTTTAAAGACAAACACAGGACATGTTTCAGGTTAGTTATTTTTATTCTTACACTACTTAGATGATTAGCGCAGTACAGGCACAGTTATAATTTGAGTTTGTTAGAGTATACAAACCAGTATCTACCTTAATAATTGTGTAATTAATTAGACAAAAGCCTTTATTATAACAGACATGTTTGGTCAGGAAATAATGAGAAAATACTTTGATATGATGCATTCATCAGGTAAGAAGAAGTCGATGAGATAAGACGATAAAATAAAGACATATTAGTAAATATTTATTTTATGTGTATACTAAAGCAAATGTATACTAAAAGTAAACTTCATTCACAAAATCAATCACATTATCAACCCACTTCGGCACAATAAAAATCTCGACATCGATAAAAAACAGGACCGCACTAAAATTTATGAAATGTAATTTTCTGACGTGAACGACTCGCTAACATTTGTAGCTTTCTAGAGTCCGGGAAATTGCGGGACCGGAGTGCGGGATCCCTCCCACGTTTAAATTACTCCGTTTTATAATATACCGAGTGAGGCGTTTTACATAAACTGAATTTATATGACCTAAAAACGTGTGGAATGAAGCTGTACGAGTATATTGCGTAAGTTATATTAAAATGGATATAACGTAAAAATAAGGTTCATATGCGAGAGATTTCGAATGTTTTAAATAAATTGCAGTGGGGAATGTAAATGTTAGTGAACTTGATTGCATTACATATATTCTTTGAAATTTGAAGATATTTAATAATGTATCTGCAAAAGTATTTTGAACGGAAATTAATTTAGATATATCGCAGCATAATATTTTTCTAACATACATAATTTCATTGTTTACTAGTAGGTACATGAAATATTCTAAAATTTTGATCCAAATCAGATTACATATATCCAGGGCTATGCTATCAATAAATCACTACATATTATAAAACGGTATAAATAAACTATACCCTCAAAATTGGTCAGAAGTGGCACCATGTGGTTCTATCGGCCCTTGGTGCTCTGCCTACCCCATAAGGGATGAAGGCGTGATTATATGTATGTATGTATGTACTATTATAGAACGAAGTCGCTTTCTGCTGCTGTCCCTATGTATGCTTAGATCTTTTAAACTACTCAACGGATTTTGATACACTTTTTTAAAAATAGAGTGTTTCAAGAGGAAGGTTTATGTATATCTAGGGACCCGCTCCAGCTTTGGACCGGTGCAATGCCCTTTCACGCGGACGAAGTCGTGGGCGGCTACTAGTTAAAACATAATTTCATTATCTACTAGTAGCATGCAATATTCTAAAATTTGATCCAAAACAGTTTACAAATGTCCAGGGCTATGCCATCAATAAATTAAATAAGTCAGCAACATCAATAATGCCTATCATAACAACGATGACAATTAGTCTGCAGTGCAGCCTGCAGCATCCTTGAGTGCTCCTCGATGACGGATGGCTGGCGCGTGGTGCTGGCAGCTAGCAACTCACTCTGCGACGCTAGGGCTGCCAGATATTGGAATATTATGGTTCAAATTAAATTTTATTTATTTGACGCAAAAGTACACTGACATATCTGCAGATTGCTTGTTGCATAGTAAAGTAAGATAAAAGATGATTTGCACTAAAATATTTTAACATAGTGAAATGGTTGTTAGTGTTTATTTAGCATTTTATTGGCTTATAATATAGGATTTAACTTTTAATATAGGTAAATTAATGAAAAAAAAGTGAAATAAATAGTCCGTACACGTATAGTATGTAGCTTGGTTCGTTTTCGTAACTGTAAATTTATTATACAAATAGCTTCTTTTATATACAATGAACAGTAGTACCTACTTATTCCATTTTTAGAAGAAAAAAAAACTTGTATTGTACCTAATATATGATACAGGTATACTATCTACATATACTGTACAATTACATAAATATAATTTAGTTATCATCTAACTCCAATCCACATAATTATTTCTACTCATTCTTCGCACATCAGTGGGGAGAAACAATATTAAAATATGTTAACCTATTTATATCGATATTCGACAACCCTAACCAAGACGAGGGTTGGCAAAGATAATTATCTTTTTTACGTTACACCCGACGACGCAACGATTATTTAATAATCGAAGGCAATGTCTCGAAAAGGCTTGTCGTTGACGCGCAAGTAAGCCCTTTGCCCTTAGCCCATTTGATTAATACCATCTTGTTACGTCTCTTTTATGACGTAACAGATGCGTTTTATTTTACGCGCAATTTTTTCCAAGCAATGATAAAGTGGGGATCGTGTTTTAATTTTACGCCAAATTATGGGCCGTGTTTCTCTGACTTCGGTGCTTGGCTGTTTTTTTTATCATAGATTTATAATGTTCACCTAATTGCTCGTTATTTATTTGCCTCGGCTGTGAGGGAATTGTTTTTTTGAAATTTATTATTTTTAGTAATTTTGGTGGAGATTGGAAAATAGGATGTACCTATTTGTTTTGAAAGATTAATTTTATGGTAAGCACATTAAAATATGTTTTTTAATTTTACTGTAACTCTGTCAGAAAATAGCTATTTTTGTTTTAGTTTAAGATGTTTATCTTCACCTACCTATCACCTACATAATCTCAAATATAATATAAATAACTTAGTATATAATATGAATTATAAATGATATGCTTCAATGGTACCTAATACCAGAACAAATAAATAACTTAACGACATTCGTGGACGTTCCCCTGAACATTGGTAACGTTTAATTAACGACACTTGACTAATATCGATAACAAACAAACACAGTTCCCATCCCTATTTACCGAAGCAATAGATCAAGTAAAAAGGCCCTAATTTAGCGGTAAAACAAACACATAACCCACTATCAAGGAGGATACTCTATCTTCGACAACGCCCCCTATCGACTACTACGGCTCAATCGAAGGTACAACCTGCAACCTCATAATCTGTACTAAAAACTTAAAAATGGAGAGGCTTTGATATTTTTTAAAACAAATTTTAATTTAAATATTATGTTAGTTGTTTGTCCTATTAGTATTAATATTTTTTTCTGTACCTTGAAAAATAAGGTATATTTCAAGAAGTTTGAAGGGTGTACTTAGATATTCTTCAGGGGAAACTCAAGTATCAGTAAATTATACGTTTAAAAATTCGACCCTCTTTCCATTAAAGCGGAGTATCAATTTACATATTTTGATGGCATGATACTGTATTAGTTTACTTCAATTTTTCTCTTTGATTGAGTGTCCTTAAGACACCATACAATCCTAATAGAACTAAAGATATATTCTCCTAAAGATATAAAGACAAAATAATACTTTTTATACTTAATAATAATAATGACATTAATTTAATTTTAATTACCTAATTTAATTTAATTTATGAAGATATATATAATACGTAAATATGCAACTTATTGTATCAAAAACATAGGCTATCTAATAAAGTTCCCATAAAAACCGGACTGTTATCAAAGTTTTTAATCAATCTCATGCAAATTCAATAAAAGTCAAACGATCAAAAATTATGCAAAGTATGCCCCACAATAAAAAAATATTACCCTGTCAGGGGTTAGAATATGAAAATTAAATTAGCACCCCATCACCCCCTTATGAGGGGTCAGTTGCAAATGGACGAACTGACAAGACTAATGGTGCCATCTATCGTGAAGCCACGCTGTCCACTCTAATGTTGTAGTCAGGCGTCAGGTGGCGCTAATTGTAAACGATTTAAAACTGTCACAGTGATAACACGATATTTAAATGAATTAGGTATTAAAGTTTAAATATGATTGATCTCGATGGTAACCTTCATTAAATAATTAGTAGGTACTACATAGAAAACTGATTTATAGTACTATACATAAAAAACTGTTGTTAGGTGAAGTTATCCAACCAACTACATATAACAGGTAAACATAACAAAAAATATACGATGCAACTTCTTAAAAAAATGTAGTATTTATATAATAAGTTAAGACCGTAAATCAATAACTTGCATTTTTAACCCTTCCAAACCACAAATACATTCAACATCAAAATAAGTCACACTCTACCTAGCCCTGTTTCAACTTTCCTGAGCAATAAGCCGCAAAAAGATAGAGCCATCAGAAGTTCATTGTTTTAGTCATAGATGGCGTTATTTTAAAAATACATTTTCTTAATTTTTTTATTTAAATAATCTTGTATTATGTGTTATCTTTAGCATTATGAAACTACATTTTATTGTTTTGAGATCTACCTGCTAACAGGGTAATTATGGTAGAGATTTACCTTATTTCTCAAATAACATACGTAGTACCTACCTAGGTACCTACATAAGTAGGTAATTTTAAATACGTAAGTACTCATTATAAAAAAAAATATAACACTATTTAGCTTACTAAAACGAGACAGATATAATCATATTTAAATACCTAGTCTATGTAAACAGAAGTACTTATGTAAATTTGAGATAGGTATAGAGAGAGACTAAAGTAAGTAAGTATATTTTTTTATTTTTTTCCCAGGTTCTGGGTAAGAATGGCATCCGAGGATGGCTGGACGGTACCTCTGAGAGAGGAAACTGGCTGAAGCTGATGAGGTCCAGCAACTATCCACATGACGTCAATGTACAGCATTTGTTGTTAGCTGGTCAGGTAGGTTCTTAGTAAAAAAAAATCAGAATGTTTTTTTTTTATATATTTTCAAATGAAATCATTTTTTGCAATACAGTACTTAAGTAACAAGTTTGGCAATGCAAAATATTTTAAAACCTGATCATAGAATATAAACTACAGCTTATAAATAAGTAGTTCTTATTTTAATCCAAATTCGGTTACTTTTGTAGGTATTATGATTATAGAGAAAGGAAAAAAAAAATCTATACAAATTAAATGAGCAGGCAATTTGTCAAAGATCGCCGGTAAGACCTTACCAGAAGTTAAATCATTTTTAAAACTCCCAAGAACTCTACACCACAATATGTCTGTTTATAATATGTTCTCATTAAAACAACCAACAATAAAGACTAGAAGTGGCGCGCACGCAACACAAAAATCAGCGAATCATTACCTCTCCCTCCGCTTGTCTTTGTCTGTGCCCCAATAAAATTTGTATGTGGAACGTTACCGACTTCCGGTGACAGAAAATCAGTAGAACAACTGCACTTCCGGTCAGGGTAACAGATGTGATTATGAGGGGTTAACTGTTTGATATTTCACCCTCGGGATATGTCTGAAGTTTTAGAGATTTACCGTTTACAATTATTTGGTTTGTTAAATGTGCTCTACAATTTTATTTATCTAAATTATTCTATTCTATGTCAGTTTTTTGAAAAGTATATATTGCGGATAAGTATGGAAAGCGATACCACGAGTTTTGAGATTGCAAAGATTTTTCTTAGGTTTACAGCTTTATACCTACTATAGTCTTCGCCTAAACCATTATATTACAGAGTGACTGACAGTCAAAGCATAGCCAAAACTATTTACTGGCACTGACTACCACAGCACTGATTTGGCATAATTCTTTCCGAAATCATGTAAAAACCCTAAATCATGATCTAATAGGCTCTGCCCCTACTCAGTGGTTCTCTTAACTTTCAAGGTGTGGTACAAAGTGACTCGCGAGGTGGCTGCCGGGCAGGAGCTGCTGCTCGGGCCTCGGACTCCGCTGCCGTTGCAAGATATACAGACCGCTCCAGGTATGTTGTGTGTTTATTATTTAACAAAATATAGGTACTGTGCCAGGGTATTCCCAGATATAGCCTATTGAGAATATGTGATGTAATTCTTAAGAGATTCGTAAGTATTTTGGGATAATTTTTCTAATGGTCTGATAGGTCTTGAAGAATAAAGTTGATGCTGCTTGATCAAGTTTTAGAGAAAGACAGCACCTAGAACTACCTTCTTATTGAAATATCTGCCCTTAATAGTACAAAGTTAGTTACATAAGATATATCTTATGTTTTTCGGTGTTATTTAAAAGCAAAAAGTAATAATTTAGGCTTTATACAGCCCTAAACCAGATGTACTGTATTAAACAATAAAGTTATGCCTTACTACAGCTTGGCTGATATTTTGATGCTTTTGTAAATCGTTTATACAACTTCTAGCTGTTTTTTCCTGGTTAAGGTTACTGGGTAGCTAAAATGTTTTGAATTTTTTCTCGGCTGGACATTAATGCCTAAAGAAAAACTATTTATTTCCCTGGATAGTTTTTTTTGGTAGGATTTTTCATAGATGGGGATTGTATAATATCTGAATATATGTATGCACTTATATTTCAATTGCATAATTAAATAAATACATACCCAACTTTCCACCCGCACTCTTCGCCCTTGTGAATCAGTGTCGCTTCACGCTTGACCGTCCTGGGCTAATTGGAGTCACCTGCCCTACGCCCTCTGTTCTCCAATATACAGGTGGATGTGGAAATTAGCACTAGTCATCGTAAATATAGCTAAATTGTTCAGAATTTAGGTGAAAAAGTTCTACAAAGGTTTTTATATGTCTAGCTTCTGAATATCATATTTAAAGTTTGGTATGTACCTTTACTTTAAAAGTTAACTTAAACCTTACTTCGTTTGGGACCGATTTTGTATAGCCTACCTGAAGGTTAAGGTTTGTGCTCTATTGATCAAGTTTTTATTTATATTTTATTAATTAATTTATCCTTGGTAGCCTTTCAACTGTCTACTGAAAAATCAGCCCTTATTTGGATTATTTTTAATTATCAATTTGAATAAAGCTGACAGAAAACTTTATTTTCAGTTCTTCAATTACTATTTCTCTGTTCTTAATAATATCAATTATTGTAATACCCAGTACATAAGAGAGATTTATTTATAAGCGTTTTAAAAACATATGAAAAAACCCTTTAGAATCACTCTGTACAGGATCTAAGGGCGTGGACACACCGCTCCGACACGCGTCTCGATATTTAATTTAGATAAATCGTAACGTGCGCGCCGGCCGATGTGAAAAATCACGCATATGTTATAGTAAGGGTGACAATGTTGGCTAGAACGACTGGAAGTGGCTAAATTTGTGTGCAATACTAATAAAGATAAATACTTACTTATTTACCCAAAAAATAACGCTAGAATACATGAGCTACATCTCCTTATCATCCTTAATGTCGTCATAAGAGTCGACTAAGGGAACTCGGGCATTTTCTCAAGTGATAAGCTACTCGTAGCAGCTTATTTAATTCTGACCACTGCATGCTCTTGCTATATTAAAGATTAAAGAACATTAATCAATCTATTACAATTTTTGCTGCTTTACACCTTTGTAAATATTGTTACTGTCATATCTAGTATGCTATGCCTCATGAAGTCTTCAGAGCTTCCTGTAGAGCCTTCCGGTCGGTGTCGCAGCCGGCGCGTGTGATTTATTCGATTCGAATTGCACATAATTACCGAGTTTTTAACGAAATCACCGCGTGCCGCTCTAGTCGATGCGAACCCTTAGATAATGCGGTT
Organism: Carposina sasakii; assembly: GCA_014607495.2. Lineage (NCBI taxonomy): Eukaryota > Metazoa > Arthropoda > Insecta > Lepidoptera > Carposinidae > Carposina > Carposina sasakii. The sequence continues at coordinate 5,455,124 of CP053164.1, forward strand.
GTCACGTGTACTTATTACTCATGACTTTTGACTTTTTGAATCGATTTTAAGCTCTACATTACGTATTGTATTCCTGAAATCATTTTCAAGTAGTCGTATTAGTATTTGTTTGAATGGCCCTCCCATGACTTTGTCTGCGAAAAGTAATTTCTATTATTCGTATTCCTGTGGAAATTTTGGGAAATCCTTTGTGTGCTTCCTACACACCTCAAATAACAAATATGTATATGTATGTATATAGATACCAAGTTCCAGCATCCTCATCTCAATAATTCAGTAACGGAAACAGAAGTTTTTTTATATATATCATTTATTGATTATCATTGATTATATATATCATTACTCGTATTTGATCTCGTATTTCATTCGTATGTTACTCGTATTTCACCTGCGCTGGCACCTTGCTCTCTCGCTAACGTTTGAAATAGACTTGGTAATAAGTACATAATACCAAATTTTTCGTTTAATAACATCAATAAATATATCACAATAAGAAAGTGTCCATATTCATATTATTAGATATAGTATTTTCATAATTCATCGATCAGTCAGCGAGTTGCGCAAGGACAGCCAAAACGATACGTATAATTTGTAAACACAAATATTATTCAGCATATTCACAGAACGACAACAATTTCTGCGCGAGCGCAATGCATTCCCCCACCCACATGGCCTTTGCATGACTAGCCAATACCGTCAATGACCACAATGACTCTTGAATATCTCTAAATATACCTAATTAATAGATTTAGGAGTATTTAATATCATTCACGTTGTATTTCGGTACACATTTGTTGGAATTGAATCATTTGAGTGTAATATTATGTTTGGTTACGATATGAGGAGTTAGCAGACTCCCGCGACGGCGTCCGCGTCAACTATGTGTTGTTCTCCATTTTTATACGGCACACTTTTAGGTTAGACTATAAGGTAATACCTATATTACTACCAATAATTGCATTTTTACTTTAACTCAGGTCTATACCTTAGACCTGAGTTAAAGTAAAATTATCTTACCTATACATATTACCTATACATAATTACTAGGTTATACGTCCCATGGCGCTGCAACCTCTTGTCTCTTCTTCTAGACAATCTTTCCATCGTTTTGTTGGTCGTCATTGGGGCAGTTTCTCTTATGGGTTCTACTTATCTACAGATGGGTTTTACATCTGTTGTCATCCATTCTTTTCTGTCCTCTGGTGACGTGTAAAACCTCACAATGGGTCACTAGCAGAGACTTTTTGCTTTGCTCACCTGTGATTGGCCAAAACGGCCATCATATGCCATAATTGCTTTTAATTTGGTCCAAAGCTCGTCTAAACGCTTCATCGAGAGTTTTCAACATCACATGACAGTGGTGATCGATGGTCATTAATCTGGGGTCTGTTTTATTGAACAATATATTTTTCTGTCAAAGGGTTGCGTCATACATTATCGATTCGAAGGCCATCGTCATTCATGATTGATCGTCATTTGCAAATATATTCAATACATTTCGTAGGTCCTTTGAGCAATGATTAAATTTGGCAAATAAAATTTTAACTAATGACTTTACGAAGCGATTGACAGTAGTATATCTAATCTTTGTTTCGCTTTGAATTGATTTACATAATACTCGTAATGTCAACTAAAAATGACAGTTATATCAATTTCTATGCGGTAATTGAAATTTATTTTTTTATTGAGTTGTAATCAACTTTATTCCTTTACTTTTGTTGCGAATAGCGTCTATATTATGTAACTGTTCAAGACATTGGGATCAATACATATAGAAAAAATATGATCCCATTAACTAAATGCACATCTGGCGAAACTCATTTTTCCCAATGGTAAATACTGTTTACTGTTTTGTGTCTACGCAAACATTTGCAGTGACCTGCAAAATTATAATCCTAGAACGTCGCACGCGCACCCAAAATTTGAATTATGAAATTGTCAAAATCATAATGCATAATCTGTCTCCCGTCATACGCAACAATGTAGTTTAACCCTTCATTAGCCGTTGTGTCGCGTGTGGCCTAGCAGGGCTGCGACTCTATCGAAATAAATGTATTTCTTTTAATAAAACTGACACATACACATATAATGGTTAAGTAACTTATTTAATCCTGTAAATATTTTGTCAAAGTAATCAAAAAACTTAAAGAATTAGGTGTAAAATATACGTGAGTGTGTGTGTGATGACCAGAGCTAGATATGAATTTGTCTGTTACCTAACACACCTGTTTTGAACAAATAAACGAGCTATAAATTACTTATTTTTAAAATTTATATTGAAAAACTAAGTCAAGAGAATAAACTGCTTGAATCAATTAAATTCTTTCCAAAATAACAAAAGTAACATCAAACCTACTTTATTAATTTCAATAATATTCTAAAAACTCGACACCCCTATCCGCGATAATGAATGAGTCTGACATTTGTCGTCACCGTCGCATGCGCAGATTAAAATTGATGACGTGGCGGACGAGGCGGTAGCCATTATGTTCCAAATCGCGTCAAGCTATCGTTGATAATAATAAGCAGCTTGATAAATAAATATAAACCGAGCCTTTTGTTTGTTTCATTAAACATTTTTTATATAAAAGAATGATAAAAAACAAAATAGAACATGCTATAAAGGAAAACTTTATAAAAAAAACTTGGGTTTTTTATAAACACACATTCACCAAACTCCATAGTTGAATATTAATAATAATACTTATATCACCGCATCAACTATCATTTTAAACATTTATCATTGCACAAAATAGAATAATTCCAACAGAAATTGAATCGTCATATCGTTGCAGAATCACCACCCTCCGAAAAGATGATTAATCAAAAAATTAACCAACGACAATACCCAAGACCCCCATTTACCCCGCACAATAAATAAAAATACCCCACCGTATTTATTTAACAATCAAACAAATATTACGGACAATAAAATAGAAATATTTCAATTTTATCACCCCCGTGCGCGAAAGGGTTGATTTTGGTCCACATTTGTGTCGTCCATTGTAGTCAGATTAGTACTATCTAGATGTTACGCAAAATTTAATAATTTCTATCAATGGTTTTGTTCGTGACTTTAAAATTTGATTTTGGATTATTTTTTTAGCTGGTAAATTAATTTGTCTCTTGTCAACTTGCTGATAGACTACTAACGTACATTGCTTTTATTTAGTATTTAACTTGATTTTTGGAAAGTCATCAGCATTGAGAAATTGACGGACTCTACGTGTTACCTACAAAACTTTTTTCTGTTCTCACCAGCTACTTTTCGATTTACAAGTAAACAGCACTTTTAAATATAGTGCTCCCATTTTAAATAATTCTAGAATCGTTCCAGAATGCTAAATTCAAATAGCACCGGACAATGCTGGCCGCATACCGTTCGCACCTGAGGCTGTAACGGTACTCGACGCACCTGATGTAGAGCTGATGCGTAAGGATCATGTGCTGCAGAGTAGCAAAATTAAGTACACCAACATTGTACGACCATGAACAAGAAAACTCGTACCAGTCCATATTACCACATACTCGTACATTCATAACACATACGACTGTGTTCCTAAAGGTTAGCCAGTAATGCAGGGTCATAAAGGACATCCAATACCTACATGTTTAGTGGAGACAGATTACCTACCTAAAAAACTAAACTGGTATCATGTCTTTGCAAATAAGAGTAACAAATTAAAAAAGTATATTTAACATAGTAAAATCTGTTATAAAACTTTTACGAGTCAGCGATTAAGTAAGTGCACCTAAATGCTAAACTAATTTCCTTTTTGCAATCTTATTACCGCTGTTAACAGCTGTAGCATAAGGCAGGTGTGTACTATTAGAAAATTATAAAATTAATAATATATTAGAAAATTCTATGATACACTTAATTTTATGTTACAAGTCGCAGTCCAGAATAATTACTCCATCTTTCTGCGCGTCAAAAACTTAGCTGTCCCGAATTTTTATAACATGTCAAAGTTGGTCCACTGTATTCTGACTGCAAAATATATTCACACCGCCACAGCCGGTAGTGATCCGATAGAGGCGATCGAATAGAATTACCTCTCTATCCACGTGGGTGGTGAGATGGTACCGATACTGGTATACCGGGAATCAAAGGCCTAGGGAGCTGAGGGAACTATCTATCCGAGATGAGAATAATTTTCTGCCTAAGTGAATTTATGGGTATAATTTTTGATAAACTCAATGTATCCGAATAAAAGTATGTCTAGTATCAAAGGAAATGCCACTTTTTATCTACGAAATTTTGCATTTTAGGGTTCCGAACCAAAATAAAGAAATAGAACCTTTATGATCTGTGATCCTTCCTGTCTGTTAACAAGTATTAAAAAAGTCGATCTCAAGCAAATATTAGGTTCTTCTACTAATGTCATCAACATGAAAGATCTAGCTTGAGATCGATAGATAGTTTAAAGAAGTTGTTCGCTTACTGTTACTAGCTTTTTTCGTTCCTAGTCTACATTTTCAGGGTCGCAAGGTATATTCACTACCCCTATACAAATTAACCACGTAACCAAAAGTCAAACGGCCATAACAATCGCGAGAAACAACAGGTGCCGTGGCCATAGGGCGCAAAGACAGTACGGCACGGTCATGGTGCGCGCGCGCGTCATCTGCACACTGTGGGAAAACTTAACGATCGTTACATGTGACACTAGGGCAGACTATGCTTGCAGGTAAATAAGATTTTCGGTAAACTAAGGTGCGATTAAAGGCGCGGGCAGACCGCATGCGTATGCGTAGACGTAAGCATAGACGTCAAGCGGTGACAGTTCCATACATTAAAGTCAGAGGTACGTGTACGTCTACGCTTACGTGCACGCATACGTTTCCGGTGTGCTCGAGCCTTTAGTATTAAAGTACGATGAAAAAATAATAATACATTTAATTCAAAATAACAATTCTGCTCTGTTGAGAAAGCTCCAGGAAGTATTAACGATACTTGTATGTATTTCGCTCTTGTCCTTTTAAGCATTTTACAGAAAAAATAAATAGAGAAAATTATTCGTATTAGGTATTCCGGATAAATTACGGATAATTACAACGAATGTAGTTCACTATGGGTTACACCCTCCACTGACCCTCGGATCTGATAACTCATAATTGCGACAACAGGCACTTGCACTAACTACAATCGCCATGAGAAACCAGACCCGAGCACCTAGCATGCAAGACGATACATTGCACCATTCCGAAATCAAAAACTAGATAAATAATCTACATATGTTTCGCCAACAACCGTGGCATCCTCAGGATTATAGAAATTAGTAAATTAGTAAACCACTAATTACTATGAACCTCTAAAACCAAAGGTAAAGGTCTCATGGCGATTGTAGTTAGTGCAAGTGCCTGTTGTCGCAATTATGAGTTATCAGATCCGAGGGTCAGTGGAGGGTGTAGCACCCATAGTGAATGTTTGAACTTCCGAATTGTAACGCCTAATACAATTTCATTTATAAAACGAATGTAGTTGTTTAGCTACTTCATAAATAGTGTCATTATCCCATAATCTGGAGGATGGTATACCTGCAAAGTTAAGCATATAATATCCTTTTTAAGTTCATGTCATGATGTCATGTCTTTTCTGCTGCAAACATTTTAAAACTTTTTACACAGTGTGTAACTGAATTGTCATACGGCATACCTATTATCTCATTATATTCTGAAACTTTACACAAACCACTAATCTTCCGAGGTCAATCGGTCAAGTCACGTTACCAGATCGTATAATTTATAGCGACGAAAACCTCTTTTCATCCTTCAAAACTATTTCCTAAAGTTAGAACAAAAAAAGTCGCTAATTTAGCTAATCCCCATATACCACATGACACGCACAGTTGATTTTCCCTCGGTCAAGCGTTTAACCCTCAACCCTCAGGTGGGGTGGGGGTGGGTCGTGCTATATTGACACCACACTGTTAGGTGACCTCTTGCCCGATCCTGACATCCTGGTGCATCGTGTGCCTCTTCCAGAAAATATTAGAAAAAATAGTTTCCTTTTTTATCGTTGTGTTGTTCAGTGAGCGGTGTGTATTCTTTTTTATTTACAACTTTTTGCTTTAATACATATATTTAGTAAGTTTTCAGTGTGGACAAAAGTTTATAAAAATACCTTTGAATTGAATTTTTTTATACTCGTATATGACGGAAATGTCTACTATTTTTTATAACGCCGACGCGACGGGCAATCCAGACTCAGTCTACCCACGATTTTGAGCGCAAATCTTACGTATGACGTCACAGCATCCTTGTCTTATCACGGATACTAATAGGTCTAAAAACGTTCCTTTTGGTGTATCATATTATGAATCACGCGTAATAAATTTATTGTTTAAATATCGAAATAGAAAAAATCGATTGTTTTCTTTAGCTTAATAATTTTTAATAGTAAAAATAGGAGTCTTGACTACAGTACCTAAATTGCTTTTAGGAGAATTGCACAATAAAACTTCTTAGGCCTCCAAGACTACATAGGCGTGGCTTGGCTCGTGACTGAGATTAATTCTGCATGTGTCAATGTTATATTTTACTTCCGACGACAATCGTGATGTTAGATTATTACAAACTTACTCCGACTCTTCCTCGACGCGCTGTTGTCTATCACAAGTTCGTGATTTGTATTAACGTTTTTGTAGTTCGAAGTTTAGCGGACGTTACGGTTGGTGTGTCACTTTCTCGGCGTTGATGGCTTGTATGTCTTTTCGTAGATGGGTTAAGTTGAAGTCATGTCTTATATTGTTGACAAGGGATAGCTCTTGTTGAAGTATAACGTTAGTTAGGATGTACAGTTATGTTATCACATTTTAGATCACGATATGGTGTAAATAGTAGGGTTGCGCCTAGGTTTATTACGATCAGATATATATCGGTAATTTTTTTCTTCAGAAACATTGATTCTATTATTCTACTGATGTCTGTTTATCCGCACAGGCGCGATAAATTAGTGATGCAGAGTTGCATTGTCCCTACCAGCTCAAACTTATTCTTCTAGTTTTTAAAGTCAATCTATTGAAAATAACCTAAACAACTATTCCCAACATACATACAGCGCAACATTTCCAGGCAGTATCTCGATCACTTTCCAACTAACCTTTCCGGTCGGCACAGTCGATAAATAGCAAATTAATTCACGTCACTAGCATCGACTATCGACAATGAGTTATGTATCCTGGCCTACTCTTCTAATTGTGGGGTATGCGTTGATTTACATTTGTTCCTTGTTCGCACTGTGATATCCGTATTTGGGCATTTCTTGTACGAAGTAAGAAATTACACTCAATACATTGAGGTTCCACCCAGTGCAAGAGCAAAGAGAGACTTTAGCCTTATGTTTTGTTTCAAAAAATCTCGTTTTTGTTATTCACAAAATATTTTCAGTATCAAGCTAAAGTGTTAATATTATAAACGAAATGCCTATCTGTTAAAAATAATTCCTCATTTAATTATGCACCCATTGATATTCAATGATCTATATTATATTATAGAAGATAGGGTACTACAAAATGAATCCTTTAAAAATATTTATTCAGTAATAGGATTCAATAGTGGGCTTACAGTGAATATGTTCTTGTAGGGAGCAAAAATTTGGACATTTTACACCTTCAAAGATATGTATTCTAATTAGCTTGTTTCATTATTCCAGGTCGTCAAACCTCAAGTGTGACCAGCTCCAACTCACAGCCCCTCACTGAAGACGAGGAGCGAGAGGATACGGAACCCAGGTGCTCATTCTGCGACGCTCCTTTCCTAATATTGACGTGTAAGTAGTATGTTATATGATTAAACATTTTTGCACCCAGAAAAAACAATACTACAGCCAGTTATATAGGTACCTACAGAAGTGTACACCATAATCCAATAAATTATAAGATTCTTTGTTTTGTGTTCTTATATTCCGCATATTCTAGTAATAAGAGACAAACATAATTTTTTTTAAATCAAAATTTGCCCGAACATTATCCTGAAGCAGAATCATGGCGGGTAGCTCAAGATATTTCATTTACTTATACGTTCTCTTACTTGCTAAGCTATCTGTCCATGAATGAAATTCAATACCTAAACCATGATGAGCTTATGAATTAAACTCAAATCGTTCACCATTTTTTATCTAACCTATCCATTGGAGCCCGATCAATCCTATATCTTCACAGTACCATTAACCTCTAACCATTAATATTATTTGGTGGAGAGGCGCGGTGCAACGATTTATTTAGCGTTAGAGATGTGCCCATTCGATAAATCTGTCGATGATTTGTTGCCGGTAGCGCGCACGCGACATTAAGCATCTGCCCAGACTCGTTTCGCAATTGAATTTGGTACCAAATTAGAGCAATAGATGCTTTTTCAAAGCTTGATGTGATGCTGAAGATTGACAGTTATAAATAATTTTGACCTTACTAGAAAAAAATTCTCTAATCACCACAATGGATCAATAAACATAAAACATATCGGAAATGAAAATACCAGTACACTGATAAAATCGTAACAAACAATAAACTAAGCGTCTCATCACGAATGAAAATATATCATGAATTTATTATCTATGACAAGCGACGGCAGGCTGTAATGGCGTGTGTCATCATATTCTGTTCGAGCTCGTCAATAATGCATGGCGGAGATTATCGACATGCACTGTTTTAACGTATCCTCGATAGTCTTATCGCGCCATCACTATTCCAAATGATTCCGAGTAGAACATCGATTTGTCAATACGTGTCACATTTTAATGAATTTTCAATAAAACCACTTGTTTTTAAATCTAGGAATTGAAGGAAATAACAACAGTAACAAAAAATATCGGTAAGTGTGGTTACTAACAGCGGTACAGTTGTTCAGGCTTTAGCATTATAGTCTGCATATAAGATCTAAGAAATCTGTCTAAGAAACTGTAGGGATTACCAACAATTTACTAATTAAGTTATAATTCTTATATGTGACACATTCCCATGTGTTACATGGGCGAATGTAATTAATGTGATATATTTGCTTAGAAAATTACAATCCAGTTGAAGTAACTGCCAAGTCTTTTGTATTTTCTATTAAGCATGTTTTGCCAACTGTAAAAGCAATAGAGCACTTTTATTCGAGTATAACTGTAGATAGCTGCACCTCTTCCAACTTAATTCAACTTTGATTGATCTCCCAAATTGTATTGTCACGCGTGCTCCTAATACTTTCCAAACATGATGGTAAGAACATAATGCATCAACGTTATTACGAAATCCCATTGTTATCTTATCGTATCTTTCTTCCACTCTTACTTTCGTCAGCGACTGTCACAATTGGAATGATCATTGGAGCTGTCACACCTTTAATCGATATCAGATCGATCAGTAGCTATTGCCTCACTAACCGAAATTATAGCCTGTACACATTGTCGAAATTGCTTAGTTCCACAAAGTTTTTTGACAGTGGTCAAAATTTGAACTAATGCTGGCATACCGTTCACAGTAGCACTGAATATGACAGCAGCAACACCCATCTCAGGCGTCGATAACTTTGTGGCACTACGCACTTATTATTTGTCTTCAGAAACAGATATTTTAATACTGATGCAGACGATGACGTTTTTGAAACGCATAAATCTTGTTACAGCTTTTAGCTGGCAGTAATAAATCTGTAGATAAAATAATGATAATATTGTTTTGAACGCAAATAAGCGGCAAGACGGACATGGTTAAGGTTTATCTGCGCGATCGACTGGGCTATGGAATTTCTCAAGCGATTGTTAGCAACGGATCTACAATCGATTATTAAAATGTAAGCGTGTCCGTCGGTAGTACACATCGTTAGTTGCTGGGCAACTAAAATGAAACTATGCATTCATAAAATATAGTAACTATATCCCATTTGCATCCTTCGAAAAATGTTAAATATTTGTTAGGTATATCCTTTAGGACACATACCCAATTTTTTTATACATTTATATAAAGGTAGCATGCATGAGTGCTAACAAAATACTCGATAAGGCCCTTAGTGTAAAATAACAAAGCCCTATATTTGTTATTGAACAGAAATATTTCTCCATGATATTTTTAAAGAAATATCGGTAGAAGCAATAAAAAAATAACAATAAAAAACGTAATCGAAAAGTATGGAACATCATTCGAAAATGTTCGCAATATAGTCTAGTACCTACATAGACAATACCTGAACAGCAGCATTTTAAAACGTAAGTCTAGTCTCTGTGTCCATATGGGACGAGCTTAATAGATCAGCTCTGAATGAAAGTTGTTCATTGAATATTATCAATTTGTGAACAGGATCGGTGCATTATTGAAGCAATAAATACCCAGAGATCTGATTCAAATTGTTTCCTCGTTGCATTATAAAATACGAGTAGGAAACATATTTGAATTATATGATTGTTTCGAAATAAAGTCTTAACATTCTGGAAAACAGATTGTCTTGGACAGTAATAAGCGTAATTTAAGCTCCGCCTTATTATCTAAAGGCTTATCATATTCAGTAATAGAAATCTTCGCTGCTGTAGGTGTATGCTTTTGGAACAGTTAAAACGTGTAAATCCTTTCAAAAGAAGTGGCAAAGTCCTTACGGCCAACAACTACAAAACTTTCAACATTCCTATTCTAATTACGCAATAAGCTATTAAGAAGTACACAATCGATCTCTTTACTTAGATGGTGCTTGTTGTAATAGTAAAAAAAAATGCTGGTATCTGAAGATCGTTTTCATGATAGCGCTGTTGCAAGTTAGCCGCGGGCAATACGCATGCGAGCTACTCTACTGACTACCAAGCATTGTATGTCTACTCAATCATAGCCCAATAGTGTTGGTGGTCATTTAGAGTTGTTTCCATTTGGAAGTATCCGAGACTATTTTATATGTAAGTGATCTATTTAAAGTGTCTTTACAAATCTCTGGGATATAAAGTATACTTGACGAAGAATTTAATTTCGAAACTTCTATGTATCTAACAAACCATGGATTTAAAATAAAGGTCTCTCCAACCATGAATTTAAACCGGGAATAAGATCTGCTTGCTAATGGTGCCGTCGTCTGTCCACTCATCACATACAAGTATGTTAGAATGGATGAGTGGACAGACGACGGCACCATTAGCAAGCAGATCTTATTCCCAAGATTAATTAAAAGATAGCGACCAGCCGAGCGAGAGTGAAAACACGACATCTTATCATATTGACAGCAGCAAAACGCTTGGCGGTATGTAGCCGAGTACCGAGTACATTACTGCGTTGGAATCTGGATCATGAATACGAGTGGTTGGAAGTAGATATAGATAATGCAGTGCAGTAGTCCTTTCTATACAAGTTTGGAGCTGTAGAAAGTACTATTGGTCTTGATAGGATTTTATAATAGGTACCCATCAAGTTAAACGGTTCAAATTATATCAATCAAATTAACACAAGTATGTACCTGACTAAATTTAGACCCGACTATACGTTGCGGCTATGTTTCGGCTGTGCTTTTTCAGTCACTCAGTAAAAGGAGTTACATACATATCGATGATCAAGCACGAATTGACTACTAGAAAAAAATCATACTAAAAAAGCAATGTATTTAAAATGCGCTCAAAACTCATTTTCTAAAACCGACAGCAGGTGCTAAGTTAGAAACCGCCGCCGCGGGCGCAGGGGTTGCGTGTGCTGGACCAGTTGGGTACACCCAAGGAGACTCACTTGGACCGTTTTACATAATGATATACGTTTTCCTTCATGACACAGTAGTAAATTACTATGACAGCAAATGCAATCTGGTGACCCTTAGCCAAACATGTCGTATCGTAAACTGAGTATGATTTTTACAAATTGATTCTACCTTAACTATGTAGGTAGAAAATGTGGGGTATCTACATATTTTATATTACTATACGTAGATTTAGGAATAGTAATACATAGTCTTTAAAATTTATTACATTGGCATTGATTCTGAATGAAAATATTTCTTATATCGACGGTGAAGTGACAATATCTCCTAACATTTTTTTTAACAAATCGACTTTTTTATTGCAATATACTTATAATTCAATAATAAGTATCATCATCAGCCTATTGCAGTCCACTGCTGGACGTAGGCCTCCCCTAGGGCACGCCACAAGACTGCCATGAGGGGTATTTGCCCATAGTCACCACGTTGCGCAGGTGGGTTGGTGAATAATTAGTATATTGCATTTAAAAAGTCGATTTGTTTAAAAATGTTAGTTAGGAGGTATTATCACTTCACCGTCGATATGCGTAATATCCTATTCAGTTCTTCTGACAGCGGATATTTAAATAAGAATTTTCAATATCCGGGACATTATAGACAGATGTCACATAAAACAGCCATGGTTACGAACCACATTCTAGGCCGTAAAATCAAACCAAGCGGAATTCGTAGCAAAAATGAATTCATATATTCATCATGTGGAACTACATGGTTGAATTATGTATGGCCTGGGCTGTTACAACTTACCTTTGCGTGGGTGATCCTGATGCATTTAATCTATATGATGTTTGAAATAGTTTATACGATGAGTTTATATTATAATATCGCTAGATACAAAAACTAGAAAGTTAAATAAACAAGGGAATTTCGTACTTTTTTCTTACATAGACACATATATACTACATACGACTGTACCTATTCCCAAAAATGGGTTGGTCAGAACTGCAGGACCATATTGGACATTTTTTTTATTTTCGAAAAATATACAGGATAACATCATCATTATAATATCACTTCAAGTTGATTAAATTCGCTCCCTTCCTGCCATCTATCTAGTTGTACATATTCCAGTTTGTTAACGCAATCTTCTCACTTTCTAATCGACCATTTGAATACCAAATTAATGAAGTAATTGAGATTACTATCTCAATATTTATACCAATTATTAAGCCATATTAATAATACAATTAATTAAAACCAATGTCTTTTCAATTCGTTTAACTAATGGAAACTACGGAGGCACCGTTTAGATAATGCTGTGAGACTATTAATTTTATGTATGCCTCCCAAACAGAACTCAGCGCTTGTGAAATTTTACGAGTAAATTAAGTTTATGAATTTGGATGTTATCGTTAATTTTATATACTTAACAGAAATAGCCGGTGTATCTTAAAAGACACTTTAGCTTATGGTTTAACCGGGTGTTTTATTGACGCCAATGAATTAGATCATAAAATCTCTACTGAAGTCATCTATATTAAAACAAATTAAGTTGCAATTATCGTAACCGTATAATGCTTAATATCTCCTTCCGTGCATGTTGTAAGAGTCGACTAAAGGACTCGGGCATTCTCTCAGGCCATACGCTAGCAATTTGTCACTCATCTTTTACATCTGTCACAGCCATGCTAAACGACGTGGGAAGGTACTGCAGTTCTGGCTGTCCCATATCGAATGCACAGTCGTTGTACTATGCTAATGTATACAGTTAGCGTAAATATAGTTGCAATGGAAAAGTAAAAACATTACACGTGAAATCTAGTCCTAAGTAAGCTATGTACTGGTCCTCTGTATTGATGGAATGTTTCTTCTTCTCCAGTCTCGATCGTCACCTGATTCAAGCGCATTCGCAGCCAGCAGCAGCGTTCCTCTGCGAGCTTTGCAACCGCGCCTACAGCTCGCGAGCTTTGCTTCTACGGCACCGTGCTCTGGCCCACACTGATATTAGAAAGTATCCGTGCGAAAATTGTCCTAAGGTATGTATGTTTTTAAATTATATTATATTTATTTAATTTTGACCAAGAAAATGCGTGAAGCAAAATTAGTAGAGCCTCTTTTATGACTATTGAGTGAATAAGGATATGAAAGAGAAATTGTTATACTTAGTTAAAATGCTCATTAAAACAAAAGAAAGCTTAATTTAAATGTTAATCGATAATTACATACATAATATAATGGTCGATAATATGGCTACCGGGCGATCACTACTATAGGTACACAAGGTAACTAAATGAATTCTGTGCTGGATGCGGGGCTTCAGCAGAACATATCAGCTGCATCTCCTTCCGTGCATGTCGTAAGAGTTAATTAAGGAACTCGGGAATTCTATTAGGTGATGAGCTACCAAATTGCCACTGAACTTTAACGTCTAAATCAGCTATACATAACATGATTGTAGGAATTTCCTCGAAATCGTTGCAGTTTAGACTACCCTCTTTTTTACCACACCGGTGTATGTGTGTGTGCCGATGACTTGACTACCGGGCGATCTCTAGCATGATACAAGATAACTAAACTAGGTCTGTCAGCCGCTCAAACGATTTCACGCGCTCCGAAACCTGACGTTATTTCAGGTATTTACCGATCCTTCCAACCTTCAGCGTCACATCCGGGCGCAGCACGTGGGCGCGCGCAGCCACGCCTGTCCCGAGTGCGGGAAGACCTTCGCCACCTCCTCTGGCCTGAAGCAGCACACCCACATCCATAGCAGCGTTAAGCCTTTCCAGTGCAAAGTCTGCTTCAAGGTAACTTGTTTTTACATACACATATAAAATCAGCCTCTTTCCCAGAGGGATAGGCAGAGATCACTTTTTAATTCTTCATTATTTTACTAAAATACCTGTGCTGATTTGGGGCTTCACTAGAATACATCAGCTGCATCACCTCCGTGCATGTCTTAAGAGTCAATTTAGGTGGGTTCTCTCAGGCGATGAGCTAGCAAGTTGTTACTGATTTTAAACATCTGACCCTGCTTAACGTGGCTGTAGTATCTCCTCCGCGAGTCTGCCGTGCCAGCTACCACTTCTTCCGAGTGCCGTGTGCATTTTACTATAAGCACGTACTTTCTAATATTTACGTAATCTTTATGTATTTTAAATGTATTTTATCTTCTTTTCAGTCCTATACACAGTTTTCCAACCTGTGCCGGCACAAGCGAATGCATATTGCATGCAGAGCTCTACTTGAATGCTCGAAATGTGGTCAGTCATTCACATCCTACGCGTCTCTTACTAAGCACAAGAGATTCTGTGATACTGCAACAGCTGCCAATGTTAATCTCAGAGGACAATTAGGTCAAGTTTTACCTCCAATTCCTCAACTACCAAACGTAGGAATGAATACTCCGAATAACACAAGTCCGTTCCCGATGTACCGAGGACCAGGTTTGCCCCTGGCCTATAATACATTCGCTCATTACCCTGCGCTATTTTCCGCTGCCGCAGCGGCTTGCCAGCCGGAGTTTCTTAATCCTCTACTATTCAACGTCCAGGGAGCAAGACTGGCTATGGAACATGATATGGCGATGAACACAAACATGGCTAAGCAACAGGAAGGACGTATGTCCGTTAAAAGTATTGATAGCTCTACTTCTCTTGATGATATTAAAAAACCCAAAGATGTTGAATATGAAAATAAGAGAAAGAATGATAATCCTGATAGGATTACACCAAAGCCCCAAAATCACTTTTTGAAGCAGTCACCACCTTCTGACGATAATTTGAATCAGCGACGGCTTTCTCCAATATCTTTACCCAATACAATGGGTTCTTTCAATTTTGGACGTGATGAATTAAAAACAAATTCACCTTTCAATTTTTCGCTTAAAGTCAATAACAATGATATTGGTTCTAAGCCGGAGTCTCCGAATCTAGCTAAAGATTTTTCAAAGAGCATGACAGATGATGAAAAGAATTCAGAATATTCTGAGGCTGAAGAGGATACACGTAAGGACCAAGGTGACCAGCCACTAGATTTATCTGTTTCAAGGAAACACAGTGATAAGGAATCTGAAATCGATAATGATGATCGTTCGTTTCGCAACTCTTCGGTAAAATCTTATTCACCTCCAGAAAGCCCAATAGAACGTGAAAGCAAAACCCCTGAAAATGATACAACTGACGTTGATGTAGAAGGAGTTGAGCCAAAGAGGGATGACTCACCGGCACAAATCATTTCTTCTCCTCTTGCTTTTCCAATGCCCGTCCATCCTCAGCACAACAATTTGCTTGATGCTATGTACCGGCCTCGATTTCCATCCTTTCACTCGCCATCGGATTCTATACTGAACCCGACGCATTCACCATATGTACCAAGTCCATTCAATTTTTTATCCCCACTTCTCGGTACTGATGGACCGGAAAGGCAATCAAGCGCATATGCCAAGTTTAGGGAGTTGAGCGCCGGATCGGGAAAACTTAGAGATCGTTATGCATGCAAATTCTGTGGAAAAGTGTTCCCTCGTAGCGCAAACTTAACAAGACATCTGCGAACACATACTGGGGAACAACCTTATAAGTGCAAATACTGCGAACGATCATTCTCAATCTCATCGAACTTGCAACGTCACGTGAGGAACATTCACAACAAGGAACGACCATTTCGTTGTACCCTATGTGACCGATGCTTCGGCCAGCAGACTAACTTAGATAGGCATTTGAAGAAACACGACGCTGAAGGTGGCGATTCTCCTAGTTCAGCTGATACTGAGAGGGACGATTCTTACTTTGACGATATCAGGTCGTTTATGGGGAAGGTGACTTGTTCGCCAGGAGCTCGAGCTTCGCCTGCGGCCTCTCCTCACGCTCCTTCCCATGCTCCACTGCGACCATCAGCTCTAGCGATCTCTACATAGCCTCCGATGTATCAAATGCCGCCTCCACCCTCACTTTGGCCGCAAACTTACGAGTAGCATCTCTGATCACCTCAATGAATATTTTACTGAACTTACATTGTATTTTTAGATTCCATACTATCACAATGTATAGGTATTATAAGTTTATATCATAGTATTACGAGAGAGAAGTATCTATGACAACTTGTTAAATATAATTTTGGTGAATTTTCTTAATTCAAATTCTTTCTGAATAGATGTAGGTAGTATACGTATTAACTCTCTAGATTTAAATTTGAGAGCAATATTACGGTTAAATACATTCGTTCGGTTCTCTGTATCTTTATCAAAGCGTGCGTATATGAGTAACATGACAACTTAGGATTTTCGTTAAGTAATTAAAATGCATACTAGTAGTTAATGGCTTACCTTCAAATATTTGTTCCTAGATAAATGTACGTCTTGTAATTTAAATTTTCATCTTTGTAAATATGCGTCATACTATATCATAGTATTATTTTAAAGTAGAATAATATGTACAGAAATAAGTTTTCAAAATTATAATTTAAATGTTTACTTTTTCATTTAATAGAAACATAAACATCTGTAAATAAAATTAAGACAAATATGTAATTTGCACAGTAATTTGAGAAAAGAAATCTCTTGTTTAGTCAAAAATCTACCAAAGTTCTTTTTTTATCGATTAAAGAATTTTTTTGATTGAAAAGTATAAGTAAAGTAATATAAGTAAAGCGAATTGCTATAAATTGGATAGAGTTATTGTTATTTTTATTAATACTTAATAGTACTTACAAGTTCTTACTTTATATAGAAATAAAACTTTACAATATGAACTGACTACTAATTAAATTATTATTATTATTAAAATATTTTCACGAGAAAAATAATGTTTAAACTTATCTACTTTCAAATAAATTAGTGGTCAGTTAGTGGTGTATAATTTGTTAGATTTGTTATTTACAACGTTAAATGTAAATACTACCTATATAAACTAAAGCATATCAAGTGTTTGTTTAAAAGCTCAAAAGTTAGCTAATGTAATGTCTGTAATTGTAATAAGATATGATGAAATCGAGGTACTTATCACTTTTTCTCTACTTTCACATATCTCCATCTTAGCAAATTCTTGGAAAACAGCAGGAATATTTAACAGTCGCGTTATATATATATCGTCGAGATTAAATGGTGTATTATTTTGTTATTTACCTTGTAAAACATATTATAATAACTGCTCCTTAATGTCATTTGCTACTTTAATTAAAAATAATGTTTAAATACAAAAAATACAATGATAATTATGATGTAAATGTAATACCTACCAACATATTGACAGATAGAACATGCTTCTATGATAGCATCATTGTAATTTATCTTTATGCAAAAATGTTACTAAAATGAAGTGGAATTTCAATATATTTTGACTTGGAACTAATCTAACGATTCATAAAATTGATCTCGTTATGATATTTTGTATTATTACTGAATTTTTAGTTAGGGTAGAGTCAAAATAATTTGTATTTTTTTAAAATTATTTCCAACATATTGTATATGGAGTTACTTTAATACAGCTTAGGCTATCGTTCATGGATAGCAGATCTGCATGTTCTTGTCCATTTAATATATTTTTACATATAACCCAAAACTTTCATGGTAATGATAATTACCAATTTATCATAAAATTTTCCCCAATCACAATAAAAAATGTAGTGTTCCTAGCTCCATGACATATAATTAAGATGATATTATACCTACCTGTAAATAAGTGTCACATGTGCTTCTCAACTAATCGTTAATTCGTATCGTATTAGCAAATTAGTTAAACGAGTAAAATCCGAATTATATTGTGTTTAACATGAGCAAAATTTTCTAGTATTTTTTTATTGATTGACATTAATGCGGCCAAAAAGTCGTCTGTTCATATCTGTGCCTAGCTGTACAACCTTAGGTCTCCGATACACATAGAGGACATTGAATATCCCATTGAAACATAGCCAAAATGATACGAGGATACGATTATTTTTAGAAGCGCCTCATAAAGTTAGATTCATGATATCACTGGCACTAGCTGTAATTAAGAAATTATCGTCACAAAACAATAAAATGCTCTAATATTAAGACACTTGTACCTAAACTTAATTTCAAATACAATTTACAAGATAATGCTATTGTATCGCATTGAAAAAATAAAAAGCAGTACAAACTGAAACATACCTGTTTTAATTTACGTTTTATTTTTAGATTATCGCATTTCCTCGTATAGTTTACAAAGCGCAGTATGAAACAGTCACTAGCTGACTTATACCTACTCGCCCAGGGCTTCGGTCGCCAGCCAAGCAGCGCAGTGGCTGCAAGTGGATATGGAGAATGACCATTAGTACAAAAGTTTGAATTCTAGGTAAAGACTAAAGCATTAACTAAAAAAGAACATAAGAATAAATTGGTGAATTAATTTGAGTTTTGACATAGGAATAAACGACCAAGCAAGTCAACTTTGACTTTGGACTTTACATTAGGCAACTTTATTAATTTTTTAGGGCCCCGGTAGCTGCCCTATTTTGGTAACGCCCTTGCGTTACTACTCATATCCTATCTCTTTGCAACTGAAACTGCATCATTTTTGAGTAATCATCAACAAAAATGCAATTTAACATCCTCAGCGTGGTTTCAACCAACTTCAAAAAAGATCTTAATGCGTTTACATTCCCCTGGACTTGGTTAATTGCTGTTTGTTATTTATATTGATGTGGATGTTGCGCGTGCGCTGGGTAATCGACGGTAATGGCATATTTGTGTAATATACTGTGTGTAAGTCAGTAAGCTGTCTAAACTGACATGTTTTGTGAATTCAAGAGCCCGTGTTAGTGTATGTAATTTTGATAGCTGACGTTCTGTAAGACATTCCCAATATATTAATTAATTACTAAGAATCACTACTTCACTTTATACTTTTTAACTCTCACACATGCAACCGTTTTAGATCCCCAATAGTCGCAAAGCTCACCGAGGAATCAAACTCACATATTGAACGAGCATATAGGTAGGTAAGCTTTAATACGATTACTAGTTTCTTGTCTAGTTCTACATATAGTGGTTATTTAAATAGTTTTTAAAGTCTTGTATATTTTGTTAAAGATTATTATATAAGGCCTATAACTTTAATCTTATTTTTCAACATCAATTATTCAGTCACAATCAATCAACGCCAGTCAATTCAGGTCAAAACTTTACTGTGAAAAGAGAAAAAACTTGACCTTTTCGAAAGATTTCGATCGTTTTGCTTCGCTACATATGTGATAACGTAACCTCGCGTTATCAGTGAAAGGGAGGACGGAACAAGGACGCGTAGAGGGCAATTATTCGTATTATCGAGCGGTCGCTGCGCCCGCGCAAGCCTTTGTAACCTATAATCAGAGATCTGAGCCTTGAAACTAACTTATGCGCGTTATCACTCTGACTTAAAAACTTACGTTTCTAGATGAAAACTAGACTTTACTTCTAAAACGGTAGAGTGTATCCGTGATTATAGGAGGGTAGGGCGTTTGTTAGTTTACATCAAAATGTATTTGAAACAGGGATATAGCACAGTATCATAGTTAAACTTTATAATAGCGCTTATAAATACTAACTAATTTCTGGGAGCTGTGTAGTTAAAAAGGTTTTGTCTAGATAAGCGATAGATAAGTAAGAAACAATTATAAAATACTTTAACAAGTTTATGATACAATCGTAAAAATACTTTATCAATTTTGCAGTTATTAAAATAGCGCAGAATGTTTAATATGTTGGTGATTTGTGTTTTACAAGTTTTCCGCGAGTAAAAAAGCGCGAAGTTTACCTATTCTCCAAGAATCCACTTAGGTACTATCCTTACCATGAATCAAGAGTAATATAGGTAAAAGAG
Organism: Carposina sasakii; assembly: GCA_014607495.2. Lineage (NCBI taxonomy): Eukaryota > Metazoa > Arthropoda > Insecta > Lepidoptera > Carposinidae > Carposina > Carposina sasakii. The sequence continues at coordinate 5,475,580 of CP053164.1, forward strand.
CATGCTTCTTTTCTGAATTTCAGTATCAAGTTATGGGTCCACCTTCCAAGACTGGCAGCTGGTGGTTTATATCGGATGGGGGTTCCAAGTTCTAAATTTCAACCGTCTCGAAGAAAAGCATCGACTGATCGGCAGATTAGTTACATGTGGTCATGGACGTGTGGTGTTTCTACGCGCTGCCAATAGCTGCCATGGCATGTCTCTACGGCCCGAAGAGCTAGAGGAGATTCTTCTACTGTTTGTGCTACTGATAAACCGCTCATAAAGTAACATTCTCGTCATTCACGACTTTTGACAGAAAAATATATAGAATATCTGTCAAATCAAACAATGTATAGCTTTGTAAATTTAATAGCTTTCTGATTGCAATATTTAGCAGAGTTTTTTGAATGAGCCTACATTATCCGTTCTATTGCCTCCATATGTGCTAATATTTCCTACGGGACGTCACCAGTGATGGTGGCTATGGACATAGGTACTGCCCAAGAGGCTGTATGTAGACGGTAGGTCACAGTCGTAATAAGGCGCGCTTTCCGGGAAGCGACACTATCGCGACGTTCCAACACGCAGCCACTGAATATATGCATGACATCGGCTTATATTCTGCAATTTTTTTTGGATATAAAAGAGACTTCTTGGAATTATCTATATTGATGTGTGCAGTTAAAAATAAATGACATAGTTTACCTCAAAGTAACCTATGTAGCCTATGAAGCTTTTTGTTATGTTCATATTTCTTTTCTTCGTAACCAATATAATTTATTAAACCGATTTGTTGGAAATAATGATGGTCTATTATTTATTATAGATCGATAGCATTATTTTTCGTGAGTAAAGTAAGTATTAAGCGTTAATCTGTAGTATACATAGTTACTAACGAAAACAGTACTAACAGTAGGTACCTAGCTTGAAATAGAGTTTTCTGAGTTGAAATAATTATAAGTCCTGGTAAAAAATACATACATACAACTGTATTATGCATCCATGTGAACCTACCCTACATGTCCTGACATGTCAGCATTGTGCGTGTACAGGCGCCGTAGTGTCCCGCATTGCACAATCGGGCACCCTGTATACATGAAAACTGCGCAGCGTTCTGACTGGCCAACCCAAGCAATTTCCTACCTTAACTGCAAAAATCCTAGGGTCAGATTCAAGGGACAGTCATGATGCTGCGTGCCCAAGAAATGCCCCATTAGCTGTACTGAATGTCATGTGAGCCCTTATTGGCTCTAAATTGTGCAGATATAAAGTTGTGCAGACCTGCGCCTGATGTGAATAACATGATGGTTTATGGCGTGCCTAAATAAATTGGATATCTCGTTTGACATGTCATGAAAATGTGTATTTTATGGATTGAACTTATTGATTGAGTTTTTGACTGGAACATAAATTTTGCAACTGTTCCTGGCTGGTGTTACTGACTTATTAAGGTTAAGTTATTGATACGAAAGGCTCTAAGATTGATTTGTGCCTATTTTAATCAGTTCCTATTCAGATTTACATACATACATACATATAATCACGCCTTTATCCCTTACGGGGTAGGCAGAGCATCAAGGGCCGATAGAACTACATGGTGCCACTTCTGACCAATTTTGAGAGTATAGTTGAGATGTACAAGTTTATTTATAGATTTATTCTACAAATATTATAAGGTTTGCGATAATGTAAAGATATTTGTACATAACTCTTTCATATATTTATTTATTTCTCACACACTACACATTACAATTCCATGCAACTTAAACTATACAAATTATAAAAACTACCTAAGGGATTTTGATGGAACTTCGTAGGTTACGCGTATGCGTAAACAGTTACCCATACCTAATACCTACAAGGATACCAAATTTTTTAGAGCATGAACTTCTCATATTAAATGTGTTCCCGCAGATATCTGATATTTTCTAAATTGTTTTCTCCTAACTGGACATAACCTGATATGTGAATTGAAGTAAGATGACAGACAGATCAAAAAGAAGTACTGCCATATATTTCCCTCACGATACAATTCTCACAAACCGCAATTAAACAGAGCCTCGACTTGCGCGGTTTTTTTTCGGTCATTAGCCATGGCAATAAATCTCCCTGTCCGTCTGTGTGTCGTCGTTAAGAACTTCATTAGCTCTACCTGACTTGGTTTTTCAATACATGTCATGTGAATAAGAACGGGAAATATTTTAATTCTGTCATTGGATGTGACAAAATGTCCCCAAATTGATTTTTCTAAGTTTTATTAAGCTCTGTCTATAGGTATATTAGTTTCATGTGATTTTCTGATTTTATGTAGCAGTTTAGAAAAGTATCGTATAGTTTGGCAGACAAGAAGAAGTTAATTTATTTTTCGCAATACCTATCTAACTTTAGTAGGTTTATTCAGTTGATGCTGTGTCTATCTTGATCAAGTTTTGGATGGCTTTAGATAGGCTATCTGACCATTGTAAAAATCAGCTCTAAATAACAAGCAAAAGTAAGCTTAGTGTATGTATTTTCTACTTCCTCTCCTTTCGTTTACTCTATATCTATTAAATCACAGACAATCTTTTGTTCTAACAACTTTTCACGTTCAATAGGTACATGGTCAGTTTCAAAATATTCTTCCATAATTCTGTCCCGTCACTATAGTCAGACCTTAAGCTCTCAGTTTCAAGAAAGATTTAGTGCACTCATTAATGGCACTATAAGCTCATTACCGTTTCATTCGTCTTTAATTATATCACAAAATACGGTGTCTGTGTCATTTAATAAAGCAGCGAAAAGGTTCAATTGTGCTCCTTCGAGGAATAAAGGTTTTTGTATACCTTCTTTAAATGTGTATCAAACAGGTTTTACAACTCCAGTTTGCTTACAAGTGACTTCATTTTTTTGAGTGAAATGTTGATTTAATTTTGGAACAATTTTATGATTATATTTGCAATATTTTGGTTCTTTCAGAACTCTTTATAATAATAAAGCTATCCTCTGTGAATTTATATTTTATTTGAGGAATTCCTGCAAACTTAACCTTTTCTAATATTTAGATTAATAACTATATCTTGGATTAAAGCTAATACCTAGGTATACTAAACTACTAAATGCAAGTAAGTTACGATTGATGGATTAAAAATTGCATCGACTAAACATTATTTCGATTCTAAGGGCAACACTAGTCATAGAAATTTGATATTTAATATGGTATTTAATGCGATATAAAATAGGGCAGGTGTCACCAATATAATTTATTATCGATTATCGATAAAGCCTCGCCCACTAGTCGGCAATAAGTCAATATTGTAATTTTATGATCCACATCCGTTTTAATTTGTTCTTACCAGAGATTGTGACGTAGAACGATACACTTACAAGTTTAACCGACGGACGATAGACTGGGTCGATATGATTCATGTATTTAATGACTGACAACCCAAAAACACGAATTTTGTGAATAAAACTTCGTCCGTAAACGTTAGAATTTTAATGAGAATTCAATAATAATCTGATTACTAAGAGACGTCTACTAAAAAAGAAGTTCCCGAAATTCTTCCTGCAATATCTCTAAGTGTTAATGCTGTTGATGTACTTACTTTACCATTTTTCTACTGCCTAGAAAACTTCATAAATAATATGGGATTGATTGTAAATAAGCGTTTATATAAAGTAGTTTTATTCAGATATATTTAACAGTTGATTAATAGGCCATTTGAAAACAAAATAATGTGGTAACAGCAGTTGCTTCATTTTCCAAGGTAATCATCATCAGGTACGATGTATTTAGACCGAAATTATTGAATAATTACATACCATTATTCGATACAAGATTTCAGAAGAACGCGAAGGTTTTTGGTTGGTCCGTTTATGACAGTTATCATGATGGATAGTGATGGTGAGATTGAATCTATTCTATTTTTGGTTGATTTAATTATATCAATTTGCTCTGGTTATTTAACATTTTATTAAAATAATTCTTAAAAAAGAATGTTAAAATATCGACGAACTTTCGGCGAACCTTTAAATATTTCGGAAAAAATCACAAATTTTAATTTTTTTTCCATTTCTTTCAAAATGAGGAAAAAATTGTATTGATGATAATGAAAACCGTATAAAATTATTAAAATAAACAATAATGTAGCGCTTGATAACAGCGCTATGTGTGAGGCGCAACTGCTATAGGTATAATGGGCGGGTAAAACTATACATTGCAGGATGATCAAATTAAAAATTAATTTTTTGGAAGTAAAAGCACTGACTTAGATCTTAGAATGGCTTGTATTTAGCATGTAGTATTTTCCTGCATGTACGCTTACATTCAAATTTTAACCCTAACCATGGACTACCAATAGAAAAAGAGTATAACTGAGTATAACTATGCCTATGCCATGAACACGCCTCCATTTCACATTTGTGTAAGGAAAATTTTTCCTATAATAATAACCAATTTGTTTATATCTTTCAAATTTCAAATTTTACATTTTGCTTCTGAAGTGATCAGTCTAGTATTAAGTCTACTTTTACCGTACCCAACTAATTGCTTGGAAGCTATAATGTGTGTTTATGTATGTATTTTAATTAAATATGATAAGACAGACATCTACAGTAGACTCGGCCTGCACAATGGCGTAGTGAATGAGATCGCGGACAACACGAGAGAAGGTAGGACGGTCGGAACGCACTTGCGGTACTGATTTTTCATTAGCCCATAATATGATTTTATTTCCTAGAGAACTAAGAACAGCGTATCGACCGACTTAAGAATATAAAGTGAACTTCATAGTTTGTAAGCAAATTAGACATTAGATTTTATGAACTAGAGCAGAGCACTAAGAGAAGATTTCCTGAATTACCCACGACAACAGGAAAAAATTGGTTTAGCTGGATAAACTGCTGAATTGTCGCTGGTATACCCACCGACAGTAAAATAAGTCTACACCATATTGATATTTATTATAAGAAAGAAAGTAACAGCCGAATTTATTACAATTGTAACGTCAACGTCATACATAGGGGAAAGAGAGATTGTTTTCTTATTGGCTTTGGCTTACCTACCGACTTTATTATTATAGATCCTAACTAGAAACGTAATACCTAAATGAATTTAAGCAAAATTTTTATTTATAATTTTGTTATTTGAGCATGCGGACGTAGCTTCAGATGGACATCTAATAAAATTAAAAGACCTACTAAAAATAACGCTTAGGTATTATGTAACTAAAGTTTACCTTATGTGTGTGTAGTTACTCTAAGCTATTTTATCACACAGTGGCACAACATTACATTTATTTCCTAGTAATAAAATGGAATAGCATCGAATGCACTAACAGTAATGGAAGTATCCTTTAAGCACACGAGCTTGCGATTCGCGTGCCGGGGTTGCGACATCGCGCCGCGCCCAGTTAGTGACGCGCTAGAGTAACTGTAACTAGTCGATAATTTGTATCGATACAAAATTTGAGCGTATAAACTATTGACATAATAGTTTAAAATACAAATTGATGTCATTACATCAATTAATTGATGTAAGAGCCAAAAGTAAAGTGTTTAAGAAAATATCCTTTCGCTAAAAATGAAAATGTTTATTTCTCTCTCCCGACTGTTTTGGTGGTGATAAAACTCTTAAAGATAAGCACGACTTTATACATTTTCTTTTGGATCAACTTTATTTGTGAAAATTATATTGTGTACAATAAACCATAAGTATAAAATTGAAAATTACTTATTGATGTTAGATGTGTTTGAGTAGGTGATAGGAACGTTTAAAAGTAAAATTTTACTCAGTGTGCTGCCCAGATTCCAGCAATTGAAGCTGCTGACAAGTTGCTGGTTTGAAAATCATAATATTAACTAACTGCGGTGTTCTAACGGCTTCGTTCATTGATCCGCACCCATTGTGATAATAATTAATTATATCTTCTTACCACACGTAACATTTCTTAAGTGCAATAGTGGTGTTTCCATTGCAAACACATAAGAAAGATTTTTAAACTTAATTAAAACTATCGACAACACACATCCCTAGACTATAATACCAGCGATTTTATTAGATATCGCTGTGTCGTACAGAGCGCAGAGGCACGCGCCGCAGCTACTAAAGATTTAGAGTGGTGTCGTTATATCGACTTTATGTTCTTTGTTTATATTTCCCAATACTATTGATATTTCCTTTTCATATTGTATTATGTAGAAGTTATTTTCAGTTTACGTGGATAGCGTTTTTGTAGCTGGGTTTAAGTTTCTGTGTCTTTTAGATAGGGCAGAGGCAATAAAGTACTCTGTGGGCAGAGGGCCTTCACATTTCACCGCCATCCCGTTCTGCAATGTGAAAAAAGCTAGCATAGCATTTATATAAAAAATGAAACCTGAAGGTGATTTTCGAGAATTATGTAGTTAAGCGGAAGGTACTGATCTCAAAACTACGAACCACTCTTACACTATTTTCAAAAAAAAAAAAAAAAATAATAATACACGTCCCGTGAATCCCCACAGCTATTAAACTATATACCTATACAAACTTAATTTAGTTTACTAAAAAGAATCGGTTGTTATATTTTCCTACGGTAAAACGAAATATTGTAAATACACGTCGAATAATGCACTCTATGCATCGAGAATTGATATAAAATTAATACTTATAGAGCAGAAAAAGAAAATTACTTATGATATGCACGATGTGTAAAAAGATAATTAATGAATAATAGTGCCCGTGATATACACATACACAGCCAGATTTAGTTGCTACCTTATCTCCTAAGGAGGTGCCCGACTCTTACGACATGTACGGAAGGAGATTCAGCTGATTTATTTCAGTAAAGCCCTCATCAGCACAGGCAAAACATACATTCATACCTACATACACAATCTCATACAAAAACATAAGCCTCTCTAAACATTCATATATCCACTGTACTGTTTACCTTATCCAATTAGAATCGATTACATCTAACATCGTCGATTCTCGGTTGGTCACGATTGTGACATCTTCTACATATCGAACGCGTTTCCGCCACCAATCGGGATGAGCTATTTGAAATAGTTCTAGAATGCCGCATCTGGCCTTAAATACATAAATGGGCTTTGTATGGCGATGGTATTACGTATTTAGTGTTGTGTTCGTTGCGAATAAACTTGATAGGTTGTTCCAATTGAAATACCTATATAAAGTAGATAATCAAAATTTTGGTAAAAGAAGAGAAGCATGATAGTGGTGGACTCTTAGTTAGATTATCCAGAAACAATGTTCAATTCCAATAAGATTACAAAAAAGTTAAAAACGTTTTTTTTCTTCTAGGCTGCTTCTACTCGTAGGTCACAAATACGACCTTATGTAACTCTTAAAAGAAATACTTTTCAAATCGTTGTTGTGATAAATTTGTATATAAAATTGTACTTTAGAACAAAATTAATCTTTGACTGAGACTAGCCGGTGTAATAAGCCTATGTATCTCTTTCCCACCTATTACCTCCAGTCGTATATGGTTGCCAGTTTAAAAATATTACTTACTTACCATTACAATTTATTATCCCTTCATCCACGAAACATAAAAAGCCAAATCACATTTTATTTTCTACTAAACGGCTCAATACCACCATTAAATACTTTTATCGACGTGTGTATAGACATTAGAGGCAATAAAACAGTGTTTCTCAAACTTTCTGCATCGAGCCTCCTCAGATCACAAATAATATTTTCATGCCCCTGGGGAATTTGCTGAACCTTTAATAAAACTTACACTACATATTTTAACATTCATTAAAAAAAGACAAAATGAACTTAGAGCAAATTAAGATGTTTTTACATATAATCAAAATTTAAGATTTTACTTAACGTTTCGAAATAATTTTTGTATTGAAATCAGAAGCATCACCGTCCTTGACGTCCGTCTATCCCCTAAAAGAGGCGCTCCACAGGTTGGGAATTCCTGCACTAAAAGATGACTAACAGGTCCTCCAGATCGTAAAAATGCTGTGATGAAATCTAGTTCTTTGTACGCGTACCTCGCTCAGAATGTGTGGAAAAAATTATGCTATGCTATAGAGTCGGTTTATAGTGCCTAATTGCGAGCCTACCATATTGGAGTGTGCGGATGTACGAGGTACTGCCAGCTAGTTCATCCATATGGATTTGGTAAGTGTAGGCATGTGAAATCTATATGCCTTAAAATTGTTTTGCAAAATTTCACCCGAAGAAAGGAAAATTAAAGAAGAAAGGCTATATTCATCGAAATTCTGAGAAAATAGCCCGTTAATAAAATCAAATGTTTATTTTCAAGATAATATATAGATATTCAATAAAATATGGATCTTTCCTTTTATACTATCTGAAAAAAAGAACATGTGATTTCGGTGGATAGGGCGAGAGATTTTCATAGCATTCAGCTTAGCAGATGTCCTTTTGTTATACCTTGTATATTAGCTTACAAAAGTTTCAGTATCTATCTAGACACGTTTAAAATCATATAGTAGGATGTTTAGATTTTCATTTATAAACGGTATTGATTTAAGTATTCAATTAAGATTTTAGTTCGCTGTAAATAAACCTAATTAAGCATCAAGTGACGGAAATTAGCGGCATTCCGGGCGTCTAACGGGAAATCGGAGATTCCTTGTATATCTAGATCAAATTCCCTGATACCTCTGGTAATATTGGTAGGTAAATTAGGTAATAAATCCATCTAACCAGTCGTAAAGATACCTTCGCCCTGCACGAGGCTTTGGTGCTACATATGTGTTCAGGGCTGATTTAAACACCTGGGACTAGATAACTCTGATAACTAACATCATTATACAACAACTAAGCTTTTGCTAAGCCTAAGAAGCACTGACATATCAATCACTGCAGCCTGTTATAAAGACAATCGTTAGGGTAGAGACTATTTGATAATTAAGCAATGAAGTATTTTTCAAAATTTAAAATGGTTTACCGGTTGGCCCATCAACTTTTGATCCAAATACGAGTAATATTCACAAATTTCAATAACCACGTATTAATATAAAGCGAAATTAAGCTGCCTGTGATGGTAATAATGTTGTTTTAATATTTCATGTAATATTTGGCGTCGTCGGCGCGACGGGGATGAAGACTTACGAGTACCTACTACAGGCTGTTTATATTATTAATCTTTTATTTTAGTGAATTAGTGGATGACGAGACGATTTTTTCAACGGTCAAATAGCCTATCAGAATAAAGCTGATACTGTCTTTTACTAATACCTGATCAAGATAGGGATGTGACAGCATCGACTTCGTTCCTCAGATAGGCTATTGAAAAAATCTCAGGAAAAAATAGTCCCTAAATTATGTCTATAGTAACGTCATTCAGTCTGGAAACAAAGACGTCTATTTGTCTGATCGTGACAAATCATTTATCTGGTTCCTGGTGCGCAAGTGGAGTGGCACTTTTACGTGCTATGACTGTAAATGTATTAATATTAATAACTGAGGTAGCTGCATCTCTGTATACAGGAGGTCTTTAAAATTACTCGTATATAGGTTTATGGTAGACATAAATTATAGTATTTATCTTTGTGCCAGTTCTGTGTCATCTTTAAGTATAATTTTCACTTATTTATTGTTTAAAAATAATAATAAAAAATAACAACGCAATAAAGTCGTATGTTTCGATACTTATAACATTTAAATGGATTTTATACATACAAGATCTGTTTTCATATTATTGTAGCCAAAAATGTTAAAATCTTGCACTTTATTTATAAATACCCTACCCTATATCATAGGTGTCTCTAATTCCCAACAACAACGCGCTAACTCTCCAAATAAGGATTTACCTTATAAAGTAACGCATTAATATTGCATTAAAACAAGAGTGAACGGTCACCATGTATACCAAGATGTGTCAGGATGAAATATACAATAAACTAACAAAATTGACAGCTACAGTTACTAACTATGCGCCTTGTCTTAGTCAATTGTATAAAATTGATTGAAATGTTCTGGATTAACATTTCTTGGAATAAATCTCTGACGGGTGATTCACCTTTTAAATTGCATTATAGGTTTCTTGATTGGGTGAGTTATTTAAGACTTAAATATTAATAAATGTACCTATTATTTATTGTTTGGACTAGATTAAATACTAAAGTTTATATGGCGAAAAATTAAACTGTGGTGACTCATTCTGTGCCTATTTTCTATGACTTTAATAGACTATTAATCGTACAGCTTACATAAAAATAGTATTTTTTTTATATTGTCAGTTTATTAAAAGACACGCTGGTCCATATATAAATATAGCAATATTAGGTGAATAAAAAGTTTCCCATAAATGTTCTATAGTTCTATAATGATTAATAATACATCTACCATTTAATCATCCAAATGATACTATACCCTTTAACAATTAGGCTTGAATGCAAATTCCTAGTCACGCCAACTCTAAGGATTACTTACACAAGCATACATTGATGTAATTGTAATAAACTATAGGGCTGTAGTGTAGGAGCTGTTACAATTTAATTATACCTATTTTGTTATTGATGAGCTCTCGTAAAATTACCTCTTCTGGCATACGATAAAGGAATTGCACTTAAATAGTGATAAATGGTTATTACTTACGTTTTATAGATTATATGCACAACTGTAAAAATTGTAATAATCGAGAACAGGCCGGTACCTTCTTTACGCTAAGCATAAATGAAATGTAATGCCCAATATGAAAAATTAATGATCCAATATAAGCTAAATATATCCCTGGATTTAAAACCAAAAGTACGGACGGTGATAGTAAGGTAACAAAGAGATTTAAGTCATATTTAAATGCGAAATTATGAAAGGTTAGTAGATCTACTGATAATTGTCAGCAATTTCACATCACATCTAGGAAACTAAGGTTAGGGGGAAATATAACTCAATATCTCTATCCGCCTGCAAAGCGTGTTGCCTTTGGGAAAAAGCCCCCCTACAGGCAGTAGCCTTCTGCAATAGTTGATGTATGTATGTATGTACCTATACCACAATATAAATATCAGTTAGCACAAGGAAACAAATAAGTTGCAAGCTCCCGGTCCATCCTCAGAGAAAGTGTCTCCGTCCTACACGCGCGTGTGTAGTCACTAATCGACCACAAACAACACAATTGCATTTGAATATGACGAATTTAAAAGTCAAATTATCGTGATTCATCCTATGAAGACATCTTTGTTGTTTGGATAACGACATTGTAATGAAATCTTGAGATTAACTTTTTATATTTTCATGGTATAAGTACGAGTACCGACTAGAGTAAATTAATATGTTACTGCTTTCTTTAAATGGGGGTACCTGGTACAGTCTATAATTTCTTTTTCTAAAGTCTTGAGAGGACTCCTAAGAGAGAGTTTCTCTTCTAGTTCTGGAATTTAATTTTAGTTATCATTGCTAACGCATTGAAAATAATTGAGATTATTGATAGGTAAGTGTTAGTAAGAATATATCAGCTGCATCTCTTTTCGTGCATGTCGTAAGAGTCAACTAGGAAACTCAGGTAATCTCTAAAGCGCACGCCACACCGCCAGCGAGCTGGTGAGCGAGATAGGCGGGCGGGCGAAACGAGAGAAGGAAACTATACAAACTGACGTTGACGTAGCTTAGCTCGGTAGTTCACGGTGTGAACCGATGTATGTAAAGAGGTGAACCGATGCTCGCCCGCCTAGCTCTCTCGCCCGCTCGCTGGCGAGAGAGCTGAGGCCTGCGCTTAAGGCGATAAGCTAGCAACTTATCTCTGATCATTCACATCTCTCTCCGCTATGCTACAGTAGCTGTGGGTTATCTCTTTAATGATTAAGCTGTATGTATATGTATCTATTTGAAAACAAAAATGTAAGGTAATTATACATACATACATATAATCACGCCTTTATCCCTTATAGGCAGGTAGGGTAGGCAGAGCACCAAGGTCCGATAGAACCACATGGTGCCCCTTCTGACCAATTTTGAGGGTATAGTTGAGATGTCCAAGTTCGGTTAGTAGTGACAGGTGGTCAGCCCATCGCCTACAAAACACCAAGACCCTCTTGTCCCTCTACTGACTTGTACAGTATGCCCAGGTAGAGAAGCAGCTTACGTTACTTATACGTATTTTTTTTTCACTCCTAGAGCAGCATATAAGGTAAGTATGCTAAATCCAAATTGGGTTGCTAGTGGTGAATTCAAAGATGAGGTAAAATAAGCATATACCTTTACTAAAAGCAGGCTAAAAGCTTTGTTTATTGTTACAAATTAAATACTTCTGCGTAAAGGATTCCCTACACTAAATAAGGTTCTAACCATAGACACCACCAACACCTATTTAAACCGCTTTCATTGTATCACATACTTCCTGTAACAAAACCTACAAAGTACTTAGCCTTTTTAGAATCCAGACCACCTTTGTAACGACTGGTTGGACTAGTTCGTTTCATATAATAGTTCCGATGAAGGATGGCGCTACTTACTATGTGTATGACCTCATTTTCTGTGTCACTTCACACAAAAAATGTTAGTTCCGAAATCGGGCATAGGAATTATTCTATGAAACGGACTCTAGTCTAATTTAGGAGGCCTCCATTTCTCTCTTCCTTGTGCTCTAATTTGTATAGTATTACGAGCTATTTTCGCAATGAATAGGCTGGAGGAGTTATTATTTTGTTTGTCTTGTGTAGTTCTGTAAGGGAGCATCGGGTCAGCTTGGTGCGTTTGTTTCGTAAACAAGTAAACTGGAGTACTTGACTTACTTAAGGTAGGAGAATATATAACGCAAGTAGAAATAGCGCTATTGCAATAATACTTCCATCATTATTTGAAACAATCGAATTACAACCTATAGAACGATATAATTCGACAGTATATTTAGTATCTATACATGTATATACGACGATTTGTGGCAACCGTGTCACCAAACGCGCCTTAGTCGTCTAAATATATCACTTAAAATATATTAATTTCACAGTGTTTTTATAAATTTTGCAAATACATAAAATCATTGTACCCTATCAACGTCAATAAATAATAAATAATCGACTATTTCCCGACAGCTAGGGAAAAATATAAAGGTAGAAATCACACGAATGGATTAATATGAAAAAATAAATTTTACACACACTGCACCATAAGTATCCACATAAAATATCTGAATAATAAAAATCATAGCCGAATTTCGACAAGTACTTGTGTAAATTTAAAAAAATAAAATAAAAAAAAACCACTGCATATAAAACATATTAGATGAGACTCCATTTTAAAATGCCTCTACAAAGATTTGTCGCAGCATCCAATACCCTGGCAGCAGCTCGCCTGCACCCGGCCATATTTTAGCACTGTTCATATCACCTGTCACATCAGACAAGTGTACCATTCAGCACACCTATTTAAATATCAACGGTTTGCTGAAATACTGGCTTTAGTCTATTGTTGTCTGGAAACCAGGCTTGTAACAGTATTGGCACTGGTCGTACATTGTTTATTGGATTCGATTTGTCGTAATTCAAACTGAATTTGGAAACGGTCTATTACATTGTTATTTATCAAAATATAGTGTTCTGGGCAGATGCGTGGTTTACCTAGAATACCTACCTACATCAGCTGCATCTCCTTCCGTGGATGTCGTAAGATTCGACTAAGGAATTTGGGCATTCTCTATGTCGATATCAACTTGTCACTGATCTTTAACACCAGTCCTTGCTATACTAAACGTAGATGTGGGCTCTCCCTTATGGTTCTGCAGTTCTGGCTAGCCCATTTCGGGATCGGATACTTATAGTTACACTTTTTTTAGACCACCGTTCGATGTTTTCAAAAACAATTATTTATTTCTGAAAATTATGGTATAGGATTTAAACTATAACCTTCTCGCTGTCTCGTAAAGATTACTTGTGCTGTAGGTTCTACTATATACTTAAATGGAAAAAATATTATCGAACTTTTCTATTTATAAACTAACACTAAATATGTCACAATTTTAAACACCAAGATAGTTTATGAACCTAAACCGGTATTAAACAATCGTTGTATTTGCTTCACTAACATACACCCACCCTTTATAAACAACATCACATGACGATGCAGACTATCAAGCTACCGTTCATTCGTTTACCGTATGGTAATCCCTTTTCTGTTCGACTTATTTCATAACAAAACGACTCTATTTTACATACATTTACATCCACTCTGGCGCATAAAATAGCGTTGAATCTATCGACGCGTGTCATCCGTATGAGCTTTCAAAACGCGGGGTAGGACGATGCCTTGGGAAATATTTATAATGCTTTGTATGCAAAATATCTAATGCACTATGCGTATACGAAGTGTCTCTTTAAACTCTCCATAGCTCTATACACAGTCAATTGTCAACCTTAAAGGATCCGGCATCATGTTCTCTTCTAATACAGCTCATAATAGTCTATGAAAGTCCAATCTTGTTTGCGACTAGAGGCACGTGGGTGAGCCTGGTAATCCTTCTTTGATTTGAATAAAATCTGCATACGACTTGTACCTTTGATTGATGATATTATATCGCGGATCGTGATGTAATGCAAGGATGTGTTAAATTGGCCACACCGAGTGATGGCGCGTCAGCACATTCCCCGTCCTTTTCAGTTACATGCGAATTGCTATACTTTTTTCAGTCACTCGCGGTAGTATGTCAAGTGTCATAGCAAGACTATGTGTTTTCGGTGTGAAAGGTGACTGTATGTAGATTAGGATCACGCATTGATTCGACACGCGTCTAGGATTGTCTCAGTTATGTCAAGGCCGCGGTTTCACTTTTGACATGTCAAACATAATCGTCTTGTTCGCACTGATTTGTTTCATTGTGTACGCCATGTCGGCTAAATTAGTTTCGTATTGGTATTTTTGAGAGTCATTCTTTGGGAGATTATCCTAGATCATGCAGGATTGTAAAGCATTTGATAATTTTAAAGCCCTCTAAATAGTATTTTGAGCTATGTTTTTAATAACTGAAATGAATTTTACCCGACAGCAAAAGGACAGTTATGTCTTTCGAGTGTAAATGTGTAAGTTTGTATGTACTTATGTTTATTTCTTTGGTACGCTTTAGAGTCTATATGGCTTATCGAATTTGATCTTGAGAGATATTCGTCTTAATCATGAGACTGACACTGGGTAATTTTTTTAGGCATTTGGTTTTTTAAGTAACTACCTAAATGAGGTTATCAAATGATCGTGTGTTACTAGCTTAACACTTCCTAGACCAATTTGGGCTTGAACGTTCTATTACATCTTATAGACTGTTTATCTTTTAGTTTGAACATTACCTGCCCCCCTAGCATGACCACGCATCGTGTCGTACGATATCGTATCGTCTTTATACAAAATTCAACATGGCGGCTATATTTATCGTATTTTGACAGGCATAATGTCGATAAATCGGTCTATCATATCGTGTTTTGCAGGTCATGCTACTTGAGCTTGATAAATATATTTTTTAAATTATTGTGAGGTAAGTCGGATTCTTAACGATTAAACAGTCTTTCGTAGTCACCGACGGCGGTCATCAGTTCGTCATGTTTTGTGACTTGGCATTATGAACAAAAACTTTAGACAATTTATATTATCTTCTACCCGAGCACAATGATTTAATAATTCATTATTTGTTAAGGAAACATTTCTGTTTAAGGGATTATGACTTATTTACAAGAGTGCGAATGATTTAAACCATAAATTAGTTTAATATCAAAGGAAATCACATAAGGTGGTGCTAAAGCCTGTAATGAATTCAGTAGCGTGAGCATAATTAATAAAACGTGAGAAATATCTGACATATTATAACACTTATGTGGAGATTTGCGCATAAATATCTTGAACTTTTATGGTATTTTAAGAGATGAGTGGAATAAAATAAAATAAAAATACTGTAGTGTTTCTCATTGGCTGAGTAACGGCCTCGCCACTCCTGAACCACACCTGGCTATTAATGGGAATATTAAATTAAGTTACGGAAAATGTCCTGAAACAATACTTTAGTTTAAAAATATTAAAATATTTGATTTCATGTTACTTCACCATCACGATAGCACTCATCCATCATACATCATTTGGCTTCATTTGTTGTGAAGATACACGTATGAAGATTTTTACACTATCGTCACCGGAAGTAGTAATGATGCCAAGAAATTGATTAAACTTTATGTAAAGTTACCTCATAGTACCTCTTTAGAAATCTGTAATATGTATTAAGATATCACTAATAAACTTAATTACTAAATAAACTTGTAGGTATGTTTCACGGAGGAAATACAGAAGAGAGGAAACATTAACCTTTATTCATTGAAAACAGTATCGCGTGGGTAACGGGCTGGCAGGATATAGGCAAAATTCAGCTAGTGATTGGTCCGCACGGCGCTTTACAAATTGATAGTCGCTGTGCTACATTGATATCGCAACTCCTAGCAGTTTCCTCCGTGATACATACAGAAGATGAAGACATTACTTCTCATGTACATAATTTTGAATTATACATTCTAATTTGAACTGACCTCACGAGTATCCCAAGATGGCGCATCCCGGGTATTCAATTCAAACAGAACATAGTGCAGGAACAGTGTGTATCATGTCGGCTTAACGTCTCAATAGAGATGGTCATTTGTTTATTGCTTCCTCTACACATAGGCTAATACAAACTTTCGCAGATGTGTTGGGGACAATGATTTTACAATAAAACTAGTTGGGGATGTAATTTTGGGAATCCATCTATACCTAGTCGATCAAACTACCTCATCACATTTAAATGTGAATACATTCGCAAATGTGTAAGCATATGAGGAGTCTCGAAGACAGATATTATTAGAAGAGGTATATATCATCAATTTGGTGATACGATTAATCGAATTAATAGGATTAAAATAGTCCGTATAGTCCGATCACGTATAAACGCAATGGAATTAGGATTCTACATAGTCCGATTAATCGAGCCAACAAGAGCCAACAGGAAAAGTTTGCGATACAAAATACAAATAAATGAATGTTAGAAAACTGAAATAATTTTGTTAGTCTTGTAATACAGTAAAGGAAAATACTGCTATAAAAGCGTTAAGTAGCGCAATACTGGTTTGACACAAATGGATTCATCGCTGACTCTTAACTAAATCAAAAACCGCGGCGCGTGGGCATTCTCGGGCGTCCCGCGGTGCGCATCTGTTCCTATGTTTACACACGGAAAGTAAATTTACACTTATCGCTCAGCGGAAAAATTCTGCTCCTTCTGAAACTATCTATGATCAAACGTCTATTTAGCATAGTGAGTACTGTTGGCACTCGCCGGCTGCGTCATAGGTCTTAGGTTCGAATCCCGGTAGATGATTCTGACTTATATCTGCGTGTCAATAGATTAGTAATATTTACATTTTCATAACTTATTATTTGTAACTTAATTATCATTATGCATCTCCTGCCTTCCATTGTTAATTTTAATAATGTACTGCCCTGACTTGTATCTGCGTGTCAAGGGATAAGTAACATTTACATTTTCATAACTTATTTTTTGTATCATAGCTTATAAAACAAAAACTATATGTACCTACTAAAAGAATTGTCCGCTCAGTGATAAAATGTTATGTTACGTTAGGGACACCTGCTTCTTGGCTTATGTTAAGGTTAATTTATAACTAGCATAATTATTTTGTTGTGCTGTTTGGTATTCTAAATAAAATAAATAAATAAAAATAAATGCAAACATTGATATGATGAATGCAGTCATGAATGCTTCTAAAAAATAATTATAGATAAATCTATGTATTACTCTATAAATTTTATCCTTTTCCGACTGTCCCCCTTTGTACATGTAGGTATGTTCCTACCTACTTACTATAAAATTTATGTTTAATTAATCCTATACCCTTAATTTTCCAAGAGTCAATCAGTCATTTGCTTTAATGCAAGTTTTAAATTAACATTACATACAACTTACAGGACTTCCGCCAATAGGACTATGTTTTATAATTAATCAAAAGTAATAAATAAGGATAATATATGCCCCGATCATCATAAAATATCTTCATGTGGGTAAACATTTACGGCGTGGTAAGGAAATTAATTAAAACGTGGATAAGTATAACTACGTGCAGGTTCTATAAATAAACAAGAATTACCATGCATGTATGTACAGTTTAGAAATTAACCTCCACTTTACAACATGAATTGAACAAGAAAAAGAGAGCCAAGGAATAATAACTTTCTTCTTCTCTTATTATTCTGCATTAGGAGAGATTTATTATGTATCTCTTAGGATTTACAAAAAAAAAAATACTAAAAAAATATAATCTGTTTTTTTTTTACATCATTTAAATACTAATTTATCTTAACTCGCTTGTATTTCTCATTGATGTGCGTGGGAGATAATGTTTACTTTTCGAAATCCAACAAAATAAAAATTTCGTAGCATTTTTGTGACAATTTACTGTACGTATATTTACGCATCGCTGAGTACGCACATACATCAAGTCAGCTCAGCTCCCGGCTTTGATAAATCCCTCCTAGTTGTTCTCCCAGGTCGCTGACAACTGTGCATTGTATCGTGTTACCGTTTATACCTTAATGCGTCTTTAGAGATCTGCGTTTTGTTACGATGCCCTATCTATGTTCATAAATAGTCTAAAAAGAGCTAAATAGAGGTATGTAATATAAAAGCTGTATACTATTGTGTCTTCACAATCTTTCCGCCCTCATCCCAGTACTGGTTAACTGGAAAAGAATGCTATGTAGCGTTAAGTTCGCCTTTGTACAACTTTATAGTGCAATAAAGAATTTTCTATCTATCTATCTATCCCAATATGCAGTTTCTTTCATCATCATCAGCCTATTGCAGTCCACTACTGGACGTAGGCCTCTCCCAGAGTACGCCACCATCCAGTTACTAGCAGCCGCCCTCATCAAGTCATCGGTTCAGTGTCTGTGGAAGATCATATTTCCAAGTATTTGTCTTGTTTTACGATTAGATATAGGTACGCGTGACATCCACCCCCTTGTTTATATAAGTTACAATATAACGTACATGAAATTAATTCAGGGTCATTGTGTCAAATACTTTCAAATTTTACTATTCTACTGCAGCTTCCCTGGACAAGTAGTATTTTATTTGTAAAAACTTCAGCAGATTAGAAGAAAACTCAAAACTCAATCATTGAAAAATCTATGTAATAACATGGTTCAAGTGTCCATTATCATTATGCCTAGGTTTATCTCCCTGCCGACCACCCTCAAATACATTTAGCACCATTACGTAACAAAATATAGGTCTGCGTACATAATATACGTAGTTACCTGTTTTTTGTAAGATACAATCGCCGCGCCTAGTTGCCCAACGGTACGGCACCCGATGGCCCATAAATTTGGCACGTGCCTTTTACTACCTTAAACTGCTCTACTTGATCCTGGGTCTGTTGTTACACCATTATATAGAATTAATAATACTATGACCAAAGTAATTACCTGTGCTGATGTGGGGCTTTACTAGAATAGATCAACTGCATCTACTTCTGTGCATGTCGTAAGAAGTGTAAGAGTATTGTAAGAGTCGTCTTAATTTAGGCGTTCTTTGTGCGATAAACTAATAACTCTACATCTACGAGTACATATGTGCTAGCTATGCTAAACGTAGATGTGTCAACTTTGGAATTATTTTTTTTTAACCATACTCATGTCTTCTTCTTCTTCTTCAGCCAATTGCAGTCCACTGCTGGATGTAGGCCTCCCCCAGCGCACGCCACAAGGCTACTGCCATAGGGGGGTTTTGCCCCTCAATTGCCCCAATACTCATGTATTGTTTTTTATTCTTAGTGATCCCCAATCCACCTTAATTTCAGCTTCCTACGTTCACAAAATATAGGTACATTCTACCGGATTTGGGCTCACAAGTGTTTAAGTTTAACGTATATTTAGTGAAAAGATATTACCACTATCGATTTAAGTACTATTTTGATTCCATTGAGATAGCCACTGCGGTGTGCTTGAGACTCAGTCTACTATCAGTTTCTTTACCTTGGCCACGCCTAGTGCACTAACCCTTACGACGCAACTATTATGCCAATAGGTACCTCACACACACTTGTCCAACATGGTATACAATTTGATTCTAAGCAGCGACACTATCTACGCAAGAAAGCCTATCAAGTATCGATGATATTGTAGTTTTTGCATAAATCTGGAGCAACTAGCTTTGCTAAAGCCAGGTAAGGAAGTCACTATGATGTGGCGCTAGTGTCTATGTGCGTATTCTTATCGCATGGGTGAAAAGTTTGTTGCATATAGATTTGCAGGACTTAGGGCTGTGCTAGATCGTGCAGTTGTGTGGGTGTTCCTATGTAAAATAGATGGTCACCCTCCCTTTCACTAGTGTTAGTGCCGGATTCATAGTCGGAATTTCCTGTATGCAAATTGTAAAATATTGATCTAGTTAAGAGATGGGGATATTTACTTTTATGGCTATAAATTAAAATGAAACTTATGTAATTGCGATTTTTCATTCATAATCGACAATATTTGTGTATTATATATAGGAAGAGGAATTTTTTCCATTTCTTTATTAATAATTTTATATTATATATATTTTTATGTTTTTCTTAAGCTTAGAACAATATTTCATTGGATTGCGCCGCCCGCCCCGTACCGAGCTTATATAAAAGTTTCAGTAATTTGCCAAAGGTATAAAAACAATAAAATAAATAATTTTTTTAAAACGAAAAACCGACTTCCTCCCAAAACTCAAGCTTACTAAAGTAAAATTTAACTAAAGGGCAAATATATATTGCGTTAAGCCGTGTACGAAGTTTAGGAGGCATAATATTGTCAGATTTATATAATTTTTATATAAAATAGGCCACATGACAAAAGAGAAAAAGGACTAGGCTTCGAAACTTTACGTCTGACAATATGATGATTATGATGATAATGATGACCTCCGACCAATTTCGGTCATGGCGACCACTTCTACTCCTAGATATTACTAAAATGGCGTTCATGCGCTCGGAGATGGCTTACATTTACATAGCCAATCTTCGCCCTGAACGCCCGCGCACACAGAGGACAGGTTAGTGCACCATTATTGTATTATAGATAATGGCAGCAGGAGGACGAGTCTTAAGTTCATCACGTTTAGCGTCTAGGTCAGCTTGACGCTGCTCCTCGAACTCGTGTACTTGCTTTATCACCGTCCTGCGCCACTCTGGTCGTTGTGCTGACAAAACTTCCCATTTAGATGGATCTATATTTCATCTCTTCATATGTCTTTTCTGAACATTTTTGTCTCTGAGGAGTTGCCCGCCGAGTTTCCGCTTGCCCTCCTCCAGTTCAGAAAAGAAGATGCGCTTAGCCAATCTCTCCTCCGCCATACGAGACACATGACCCCACCACCGAAGCTGCCGACGCATTAAGTAGGCCTCAATGCCACTTACATTGGCTATTCGCAATACTTCGGTATTACGCACTCGGTTGGACCATCTGATTCTCATGATGGATCGGAGGCACTTGAGGTGGAATCGATCCTGAGTGCGTATGTGGCGACGGTACATGCACCACGCCTCGGAGGAATATAAGAGATTTGGCAGCACAACAGCCATGTACACACTTATTTGAGCAACATATAATTACACTCCTTCTTCCTGCCCTGTTCCCAATCATTTGGGGTCGGTGCAATATGTAGGTACTCTTTTTTCATTCATCCCTATTATCCGTCATCTCGTTATTCTCATTTCTACCTCTTTCTCTATAACCATCTTACTTCGGACACGGCTTAACGCAACATATAATTTCATGACTTAACACAATTATCTTCATCTTCATAAGCCTATTGCAGTCCATTACTGGACGTAGGCCCTGCCATAGGGGATTTTTGTTACTAAAAAGTTCCACTATCTGTTTTTCGGCGGCTCCATCATCAGACCCTCGTTTCCTTTATATTATGTGTAGCTGACCAAAATTCTCTATAAAAATCTAAAAACGGACTACTCGTGCCTTTTATATTTGAGGATATCCCTAGATTCCTTAGAGATTCCATCATCAGATGTTATGTTTTATATGTAGGTGACCAAAACGCTTAGTAAAAGTATAAAAACAGACTACATGTGCCTACAATATTCGAGGATTGCCCTCGATTTCTCCAAGATCCCATCATCAGATCCTGATATGGTGAATATGGGACCAACCTGGAAGTATACCATGACCAACTATAAAAAAAAATTGAAATCGGTTCATAAATGACGGAGTTCTGAGGTAACACACATAAAAAATAATAAAAAAAATAAAAATAAAAATAAAAATAAAATAAAAAAACATACAGACGAATTGATAACCTCTCTTTTTGAAGTCGGTTAATAAAAAACAGATACTCCTTTCTGTAACTAAGTGAATAAATCAGCCGAGATATTTATTGAGATAAAGTGATATGTTAATGGGGAATTTAAGCCGTTCACAAAACCATCCAAGGCTAAGAGAACACTATAGATACGGCAGGTATACTGATAACAGATAAGGCTGTCGACGTACCGGGCGGTGGCCGGCAACTGAATAAAGGGTGACGTACAGTGCCGGTTTTCTACTAAAAACGCTCTGGAAGAGATTTTTACGGCCCGGTAACAAATTGGTGGCGCCTCTTTTGCTATAGGGCTTTAGAACTTTACTTTTTTTTAACGGATGCTCTTCTAACGCCTCTGCTGGTGATGCATAATATGGAATCAATTGTGAGCTATCTTGCATCCACTTCCTCAATCTTGGCTAGAATTACCCCGTTTTTCGGATAGCATGTAGCACTAAATTAAAAATACTACTACCAAGCATCAAGAATCGATAACCACCTTTGTATTATGAATAAATTAACTAGAGAATAATTTTATTAATTTTCTCCCAGTTATTTTGGGTCTTTATTTTTAATTTTAAGATAAATAAATATCTAATAAAAAAAAACTCTGTTTTCAAATTTATTTTCAAAAAAGCCTTATTTTCAAAGTTTCAGTTTCAATGCTTGACTATGAATACCTGTGCAAGAGTCACATGATATTATAGTTTTAATTTTATTATATATATAGTTCAGTGTGCGTGCACCCAATACCATCCGCAGTGATTTAATACGCAAACGACGCGGCTTGCGAAACTGGAGCGAGCGACGCACGCGCAGGCTTGTCCACCGCGTACTTAGATAAGCCGATAGCCGATAGCGAGCTCCAATCGATTTGGAAAGACAATCGAGCGATTGATTCATTCATTGGCCCCGGTTAATCGATTCGCCTTTATGTAAGAAACGATTGCGTACACGCACGTTTTGAGATTTTTTTGTTGCGTTTGCACGGTTTTGTCATCCGTGGCCTGAGGAATTGGTTTTGGTTCATTTGACTTCTGAATTAAATTAGGGAAATAGCGTGTCACTATATAAAAATAAGAAAAAAAATCGCGTATCATGTCGTGTTTGGGTTGGCTGGAACAAATCCAATTAATAATATTGTCCAATTTTTGTGTACAATAAAGAATCATCATCATCATCACCAGCCTATTGCAGTCCACTGCTGGACGTAGGCCTCCCCCAGGCCACAAGACTGCCGTGGGAGGTATTTTCCCATAGTCACCACGCTGGGCAGGCGGGTTGGTGAAAAAGAAAATAGAAGCAAGCTTAAGGAATGCTCTCGTTTTTTATGGAAATCAAGGTTCAGAAATTAATAGGTATTTTATTTTATTTATTTAAAAAAAAGTATCCATAGATTTGTAATTTTGAAACTTCCTTCCTTATGTGCAGAATATCTTTCATTCTATTATCAAACAAAGTTTTGTGGAGGACTAAAGCCTACTTAACAATATTTACATAGGTGACAAAAAAGTGTTTCCAATACATAGGATTAATATAGGAATAATTTTAGGACTCATTGAGTCTACGCTTGACCATTAGACCGTATTTTGTTCAAAGAATCAATTTCGCCACCATTTGGTGCCCCTTACCCGAGTATGAAAAAAGACCGATTGACCCTACCATACCCGATCCCCAGTACATACTTCCTCTTAAGTTAAGTTACAGGTTAGTATCATAAGTAGTTCTAAGACAAAGGTAAGAAGTATATCCGTAAGAGATTAAGGTTTTTAAAGTAGGTTTGTTCAAAGTTATTAACAATTTCGATATTAAATTATATATCATAATTATCCATCTATAGATCTGAGTGATAACATACCTTCATGTAATGTTCTTAAAATTTTAACCTCTAGTAATTAAAAATGCTGATTAAAATTTTAAGCCATTATTGAACATTTCGAATCGGGCAATTTAAAAATTCTTCCAATTAACACCAAAATACGTGCAATGAGGTCAGTTGACGTTTGTTTTCTCTAAAGTTGACAATATTGTTAATGAACGTATAATTACCTAAAGAAAGGCATTCATTAACTAATTAAGATTAATGCATGGTAGGCTTTTTTGGCTCTTTTGGGATTTATTAATATAGCAACGTGGTAAATTTTATACTGAATCATAGATTTGTCTGTCTATTGTACAATCGTTGGGATAATAGGCAAAATTTAGATATCCTACTTATAAATTTTTCCATCATATTCTAAAATAACTAGCTAGCCATTATTAACGACAATCGTACATTTATTTCCTCATGAAGATTCTATACTATACATTTCGTCTGTAATAAGAGACATCCTCCTTTCCAGATTCATTTGCACCTCGCTAATTTTGATGGAATAAAAGTATAATAAAACTAGAGGCCATACAGAATTGTTGCAATGTCATTTATTATGCATACGAAAGTAGTTAGAAAATAATCCAATAAGTGGACAAACTGTATAAAATCGACGATTAACCTGCAATAACTGATTTCAGAGTTCGTACCCCCTCAACCATTATGCCGTTACGAGTACTAATCGCCAAGATAAATGACTAGCCGCACAAATTAAACACCCACACTGATCGATCGGCTCTTCATTTTTGTACGGACACAGCTTATTAATCATATGGCGGCCATCTTGTGAAATTTATTACCTCTAAGCGAATCTGCCGCGAGATTTATCAACGAATTGTGTGGGCTTAGATGCGTGTAGAGCACTGGAATTGGCAGTTGCTTGGAGTGATAGTGCATTGGTAAAGCGGTTAATGCGATGATTTCATCGTTTATGGGCAGATAAAAACTTATAGGCTCATTAAAATGCCTCATTTTCTTTATCTTGCTTGATACCTACCTTGTGCCTATGTTATATAATAATGGGTTTCGTATGAGTAGCATTGTAGAACTGTTCAAATTTCCTAAGACTATAACTTAATGGGTGATTCAGTTACATTCTGTGCATCTCCAACCGTCTCCTTATTTACCACCGGGGTATGTTACACTTATATAACTTTTCTTTATTCTTGAATAGATCAGGTGCTTGTAAGGCCATGTCTAGTCTCTCTACATTCTTGTTTCAATATAATAGAGATGACCGGCCACCGACAATTAGCCTACGCTCATTAATTACACAAATACCAACATTTCGGCTTGTCCGGCTTTCTATTAAAAACTAGAGCATTAAGCAAGGATCGATTGGACAGATTCCAGATAACAGTAATTTATTGGAGTACCTACTTGCATAGCGTAATGAAATGTATAGCTACGTACGATTTCGGATTCGCACTGCTGTATACAGCGCCAGATGTTGGATCCAGCAAGCCCTGAAATGCGCTGGATTTTGTTAGAGTTCTGGATCCAGCATTACAATCCTTAGTACATACATAGATTGGAATATCTGTGTAATATAAAAAATACCCCCCATGACAGTCTTGTGGCGTGCCCTGGGGGAGGCCTTCGTCCAGCAGAGGACTGCAATAGGCTGATGATGATGATGATTAAAAATACATAGTATTCTCTCTGATCGTACTGGTAATCTATGACTGGAAGTAAACGTTGACAGCTGACTCCACATAGCAGTAGAAGACGATGTATCTGGTGGTACCGGTGTATTTGTATGAATATTTCTAGTAGGTAGACATGTCCGACATAATATGCTGCTACTCGTATGTGTAAAAAGGTTGGCTTTGTACCAAGTTTACCTTATTTGACTAACATTTTTCGAGTCTTATCGTTCAATATGTACCAGGAAGGTCCTCTCTAGCGCATACTGCGATTCAACTAAAATTAAGGATTTTTCAATGGATACAATCCCAAAGACTTGCTGCTTAAGGACTTCGATGAGTCAGTATATGACTCATAAACCATAAAAGACGACAAAATGCAGCTGCAGGCCTGAACAATCGTCCTCCCAGTAAGGTAGTCGCATTCGTTACAATTAGAGCACGCGGAATATCGATGCGATTAATGACAGAGCATTCGCACGGCATAATGCATGTCGAAACATCGCACAATTAACACGTCAACCGCACAATGTCAAGAGCCCCCGAATCCAGTCCAACTGCGGGCCCCAAGGTTGTCCCTAATTATACCTTTCGAATGAGACGTCATTTCCTCGCGCTTACGAAATATTAAATGTAAAAAGAGGCTTTTTCGCTTTACGAAGGTGTGAATTTAAATAATTGCAATAATCTGAGTGACGGACGGACATGCAAAGTTAATGAACGGGTGTGCGCGTTCGCGGGTGAAGACGACAGTGAGCAGAGTCGCCGACAAAAGGTTTAAAGTGTTACTGTATTTATCGGAGTGCGAATGTTTGTGAAGACGTATATTTTCGAAGGTTCTCACAGTAAAACCTTTTTAAGTAAATCTTCTTTGTCAATCACAAGGCTCCTGGGGCTACAATTGGCAATTATGTTATTCTCTTACTTTTTGCTGAGATAATGAGTATATATATAGTAAAAGCTGGGTTACAAGGAAATTGATGTTTCCCTTAGAGGACGTAATAAAACTTGAAAATTGTATGATGGAAATCAGTAGCTTAAGTACGAAATAAGAATTTTAATTATGTTATTTTTGAAGCTTAATTTAAATTCTTAATTTGCCGGTAGAATGTTTCGATAGTACGGGCAGGCACAAGTCAGACCCCGTAATCAAAGCAATAGCGCCGCAGTAAACGAAACACAGAATTTAATGACATGTAAATATTTATTTCATTAATAATAACCGTTGCATATAATTTTACAAATTGACATTGCGTACATCTCAACTCGTCTTCAGCGAACTATTTACCACAAACCAAATTGGTGAAATTGGAAAACAAAAATTGTAATGTAACCTTTAAATTGTAATACATGGAATATATACTGCATGGAGCTGTTTTAACAACGTAATAATATTTAAAAAAAAACAAGTGATAATAAGTACGGTTCTGGAAGGAAGGGTAGACCAGTTGGGAAGCATGTTAGCCAGTAGTTCAACCTGCGTAGGTAACATTGATTACTTACTTATGTTCCTGTGTGCCCTAGATGGGGCAGTGGGCCTCCACAGTTTTCTACCATCCCACTTAGCTTTGAGCTTCGCGTTTTTCGGAAAGACCTTTCTTTCCTACTTTCTTCTGCAATGATCGTTTGCAGCCAGGTCTGCTTAGCAGAGACATTGACTGTCTATTAAATAATACATTATATTACAATCATCATCAACATTTTAGCCATGAGAAGTCCACTGCTGAACATAGGCATCCCCCAATAACCTTCCCTGCGACCGGTTGGAAGAGGCCTACATCCAGCAGAAGCCTGTGGCCCTGACTAGGTCGTCCGTCCATGTCACGGGGGCCTTCTCACGCCGTTCTACACTTTAGAATCCTTCGGTTTCACAGGCCATCGGTTCTTCGAGTTATATGCCCTGTCCACTATCACTTTAGCTTGCTGGACCGTTGGGCTATGTCGGTGATCTTTGTTCGTCTTACTTTTATCAACTCCCCATAAAATCTGGCTCATGCCTTCATAGACTTCGTATTAAAGGTTTATAGGTACTGAATTGAGCAATGATATTAAAATACGTGGGTATTACCGAACGTTACAATATGATTCGCCGGTGGATGATGTGTAATGACTTTATAGTCATCAGTGTATAATTTGGTAAATTTTGACTGTATTTTTACAATTGTAAATTTTTATTACCCCACATTTGTGGCAATCGAGTACAGATTGGATCCTTGATTCGTGAGTCGATTTCAGTGGTATTTGCAGTGTCTGGTTTTATTTTTTAAGATTGGGATATTTTGCATATAAAAACCTGCACAGAGAGCATAAAAAAGCTTTATGTTAAGTAACTAAAAAAGTCGTTTTAGTATCATCTGTGAAAATTTTAATTGTCTAACTATCACGGATCATGAGGTAGGTACAGCCTGCCTAGTAGCAGATGGACGTACAGAAGGACAGAAGTGCAGTAGAAAAACCTCTGACAGCAAAGAAGCTTGGTTGAATTCTTGTAATGAAAACTTCATCTAATCGTTGTTACTCGTAATGTATGAAATAAAAATGACAGATGAGTTCCGATTACTTCTAATTTCTTCGATCTTCATACCACAGATACGAGATTTTTATATAACCTCTTACATTAATTGCATAACATTGGTCTCAAACACAAACAATTAACCAGTTAACTCTAATAAATTTATGACCTTAACCTAAATTCTAGTCACGCACACACACAACAAAACTCAAAAATTCCAATACAAAACTACATCAGCTATCGATCTGGTCCATAGAATATGGCCCAGTCACTGATTGATCTGAAAACGTCGATATCTATACATCATTCGTTTTCTGTCCGGGCTTGTCTACACACGGGTCTATAGCCGTGACGGATGCCCTCACATATCCAACTTGACAACTCATTTTCCTCACCGCAATTACTAAGCCCAAATTGTATAGTAGCGCGAGTCACCTTCGCCTGAGCATAATAGTAGCCTTATCCATGCGTCCATCATTATTTTCTGTCTCGCAACAAGGCAAAAACAATCAATAAAAATAAATCATTTAAATAACCATAAACATGTATTACAATAGCAGTATTACCTCTGTTAATGATTTCGCTAACGAGAGATCGAAAGTGGTCCGATCGCGTGCCGAGCTAGGCGGGTGTAGATTTAGCTTTTGTAACGACTAGGAGGCGCTACGTTTTACCAGAGTTGTATTTTGATAATGGACAAATTCGATGAGTGCATATTATAAAGTATATTAAGTGCTACCATTTGACGAGTGTTCTTTTTGTTTAGGGGATTTGATACAAGTAA
Organism: Carposina sasakii; assembly: GCA_014607495.2. Lineage (NCBI taxonomy): Eukaryota > Metazoa > Arthropoda > Insecta > Lepidoptera > Carposinidae > Carposina > Carposina sasakii. Next base: position 5,504,648 of record CP053164.1, read on the forward strand.
ACTTTAAGAATATCTAAGTCTAAAATATTTTGTGTAAGAAAAATTATAGTCTTCACATAGTGCTCTCAAAAGAGAGTATACTATACAGTTTCGACATTTTGTGACAGCTCTACCATTTTTCTTCTATCTGTGTTTATGCCTTCTACGTAAGAATGCTATCAATTATTTAAAAATAAGAGTAATAAGACGAAATGGCATTCATTATTAGGATTGGTATACTTTATGTCATTTATGTTTAAAATTAGGAATTTTCATAAAGCTTAACATGCTAGATGAGTCTTAAAAATAGGCTGACAGATGAATAGTCAGTGGGTAATTGACACACAACTGCCTGACTAACTAACTAGTAACCAATTCTCAGATCTACTGAACATGCATACGAGTATAAAATTTTATAAAAAACGGTCAAGCCGTATGGTAACTAATTTTGTGACACGAGAATTTTATTTAAACAGGGTGTTTTTTTGTGGCCACTTTTAACGAAGGGTACGTATTCTATACATGAAATAAAGTAAGTTTATGCAAAAAAAAAAATGCTGGGATTTTTTTTTTTTTTTAATTTTAAATTCCTTGATCGTGGGAAATTTATAGTGTCTAGTGTTTATGTTAGTTTTTTTATAGACAGATATTAATTATTTTTCGTGAAAAAATCCTGCTACGCGCGTCTATGTGCATTTATGCAGAAAAACACAGTCTATTTACTCAACTTTGGACCCTAATATTTTGGAAACCAGACACTTCCCAGGTATGCTTCCATAGAGAAAAATTATCGTGATGTTGAGGAGATTCCGTAGTTTTCGGGAACGTTGACGACCAAAAATCATCCTGTATATATTAGGGTCCAAAGTTGAGTAAATAGACTGCGTTTTTCTGCATAAATGCACATAGACGCACGTAGCAAGATTTTTTCACGAGAAATAATTAATATCTGTCTATAAATAAACTAGCATAAACACTAGACACTATAAATTTCGCCAGATCAAGTAATTAAAAATTTAAAAAAAAATCCCAGCATTTTTACTGGCATAAACTTACTTTATTTTATGTATAGAGTACGCACCCTTCGTTAAAGGTGGCCACAAAAAAACATCCTGTATGTATAGGTATATCATAGTGCGGCGTGGTGTGGTCAGTAGAATTCAAGTTCTGGTTCTAGCGTAACATCAGCGTTGCAGGTAATACAGCAACACTACGCTGAGCTGGGACCATTTTGCTGGCACATCATAAACCACAATTTATGTTAGTTCAAGTTATATATTTTTAACCGACTTCAAAAAGAGAGGTTATCAATTCGTCTGTATGTTTTTTTTTTTTATTTTTTTTTTTTATTTTTATTTTTTTTTATGTGTGTTACCTCAGAACTCCGTCATTTATGAACCGATTTCAATTTTTTTTTTATAGTTGGTCATGGTATACTTCCAGGTTGGTTCCATATTCACCACATCAGGATCTGATGATGGGATCTTGGAGAAATCGAGGGCAATCCTCGAATATTGTAGGCACATGTAGTCTGTTTTTATACTTTTACTGAGCGTTTTGATCACCTACATATAAAACATAACATCTGATGATGGAATCTCTAAGGAATCTAGGGATATCCTCCAATATAAAAGGCACGAGTAGTCCGTTTTTAGATTTTTATAGAGAATTTTGGTCAGCTACACATAATATAAAGGAAACGAGGGTCTGATGATGGAGCCGCCAAAAAACAGATAGTGGAACTTTTTAGTAACAAAATCCCCCTATGGCAGGGGGGGCCTACGTCCAGTAATAGGCTTATGAAGATGAAGATAATTGTGTTAAGTCATTAAATTATATGTTGCGTTAAGCCGTGTCCGAAGTAAGATGGTTATAGAGGAAGAGGTAGACATTAGAATAACGAGATGACGGTTAATAGGGATGAATGAAAAAAGAGTACCTACATATTGAACCGACCCCAAATGATTGGGAACAGGGCAGGAAGAAGGAGTGTAATTATATGTTGCTTAAATAAGTGTGTACATGGCTGTTGTGCTGCCAAATCTCTTATATTCCTCCGAGGCGTGGTGCATGTACCGTCGCCACATACGCACTCTGGATCGATTCCACCTCAAGTGCCTCCGATCCATCATGAGAATCAGATGGTCCAACCGAGTGCGTAATACCGAAGTATTGCGAAGAGCCAATGTAAGTGCCATTGAGGCCTACTTAATGCGTCGGCAGCTTCGGTGGTGCGGTCATGTGTCTCGTATGGCGGAGGAGATTGGCTAAGAGCATATTCTTTTCTGAACTAGAGGAGGGCAAGCGGAAACGCGGCGGGCAACTCCTCAGATACAAAGATGTTCAGAAAAGACATGAAGAGATGCAATATAGATCCATCTAAATGGGAAGTTTTGTCAGCACAACGACCAGAGTGGCGCAGGACGGTGATAAAGCAAGTACACGAGTTCGAGGAGCAGCGTCAAGCTGACCTTGACGCTAAACGTGATGAACTAAAGACTCGTCCTCCTGCTGCCATTATCTATAATACAATAATGGCACACTAACCTGTCCTCTGTGTGCGCGGGCGTTCAGGGCGAAGATTGGCTATGTAAATGTAAGCCATCTCCGAGCGCATGAACGCCAACTTAGTAATATCTAGGAGTAGAAGTGGTTGCCATGACCGAAATTGGTCGGAGTTCATCATTATCATCATAATCATCATATTGTCAGACGTAAAGTTTCGAAGCCTAGTCCTTTTTCTCTTTTGTCATATTATATAAATATTATGCCTCCTAAACTTCGTACACGGCTTAACGCAATATATATTTGCCCTTTAGTTAAATTTTACTTTAGTAAGCTCGAGTTTTGGGAGGAAGTCGGTTTTTCGTTTTAAAAAAATTATATTGTTGTGTTGCTTTATGTTTACTATATTATGTGATGTGTGCTGTTTTAATAAATAATTATTTTTTTTATTGTATTGTATTGTAACTTCTTAGACATCTTCTTGATATCTCTATGTCACGAATAATGGAAAAATTTACTTTTTGGAGATTTTTCTCACATTCAGAATGTTGTTCTTCTACATTTCACTCCTAATCGATAATAATTTTAAAACCGCTAAACCAATAATAATAGCGGGTTCTGTAACACCGCGACCAGTCACGTCGGCATCGCTTCAGGCTCGCCGCGCCGGTACGCACGTTGCGTAACGCGCCAAGTAGAGCGCGGAGATGTCGTCCGCACACGCCCTAATTTAATTATTGCCTTTTTAATTGGAGCGGCCATTTTGGTTTTTTTCGGAAGGCAAAATACGTGATGGGTTTCTGTTTTATTTTGAGATTGAAAGTTGGTTTTATAGTGAAGCTTCAAGCTACTTTCTCGTCCAGTCTACATCTATCGATACGTATATTATTAAATATTTAGTAGATGCTAACCAAGAGATTTTTTTGGGTCAATAATAATAATAATAAATGAGACTTGGTTGTAAATGCAGGTGTCCGTTAGTCTCCTTCAATAGCCCGATTTTCCAACCCGACCCAAAACTCAGCCCCATAGCCCATGACCTTGTTTCCCATCGCATGACATAGCTCTGCACTCCAATAGTCTTGCATATGGCGGGGACCATCGCCGGGTGTATCATATTGTGCGCTCGGTGATAGTATCCGTCATGTGTATCCTACACCATATTAAAGTTTCCTTAAAGGGCCTCTACATCTTGGCTACGGCCCGATGCACGTCTCTCAAAGGACCGGGACTCTGTAGTCCCGAGAATTTCAAACGATAATAATAATAAGCAGCTGTATTATGTTTCTACACGATGTACACTGCGCTTTTTGGGGGAGGCCTATGTACAGCAGTGGACTGTTCATGGCTGAAATAATAAAGCCGTATTAGCCCAGGAATTGAGTATTTCAGTTACAATTTTAACATGCATCATCATTATCATCAGCCTATTGTACTCCACTGCTGGACGTAGGCCTCCCACAGGGCATGCCACAAGACTGCCATGGGGGAGACATGGGGTGGTACGAATTCTACTCTGCCGGCACCACACGGCCACGGCATTTTCTAACATGCATGCATCTAAAAATCTATCCTTACTCTATTCCTGCGCGAATCTGGACTTCACTAGAATACATGACCTTCATCTCCAGTGTATGTCGTAACAGTCCATTAAGGAATTTAGGGGCGCTCTTTCAAGCAATTAGCTAGTAACTTGTCACTAATATTAAACATCTGACCTCGTTGTGATAAACGTAGCTGTAGGACCTTCTTCGCAATCCTGTAAACCCATGCTTGGGACCGTGTGTATGTACCTATATGTACTTCAAGCCTAAAAGTTATTTTTTCAAATTCAAATTCGTTATTGCGTGCTACATTGGTATTGTGTATTTAGACCAAACTAGTTACCAAAATTAAGTAGGAACTTAGAAATAACCATCGCAAATAATTTTAAAACTAAAATGAAGTATTGCAATATTATTTTAACTAAAACAATGGCAAGTTTCTCAATCCGGATCAAATGCGGATAATTTTGTAAAAGAGATGTCACAAAACTACGTCACGGCTGACTAACGGTGTCGCGTCACCGGCCCTTTCGGCACGACTGCCTACCACCTTGAAAGTTGATGGTATTATTTTCACTTTTATGCGTTTCATATAGTCCCGCTGGATGATGGCGCTAGTTACTATGTGTATGACTACATTTTCTGTCACTGCATACAAAAATGTTATTCCGAAATCAGGCATAGGAAATATTCTATGAAATGGACTTTACCATGATAGAGAAATTTTTTTTAGGTATAGATAGATAGGCCTTACCTATTTAGTTACTGGGTACCGTAAAACTAGCAACTGGTAGAGTTGACGACAAAATATAGGTAAAATGACCAGTCGCGAGCTTTACAGTCGCCAGTTGACATATAAGTCTTAAGCGTACACCAGGAGTACACCAAATACCTACCATCGAAAATAATAACAAACTCAGTTGTGGCCTGCGTAAGGGTAAACTACACGGAGGATATCTAGATTCTAGATCCGGTATAGGACTAAAGCCTGTATAATTTATTAATCACAATGTAGTAACTCAATACAGCCATCAAGCCCATTCAAGGGCGTCTATAACAACCGATGATATCTATCCGTCCGATACTGTAGGTACAATGCTTATTGTTCCGACTAATTGCTGCACCCGGTACCACCTCTGCCTGGGGCGTGCATTGTGTTATTTAATCAGGGCCGATGCTGCTACTATTTTAATAGGCCACCGGTGGCATCTGGATGACTTATGTTTACTGTCGATGATCTGGTTCCATAGGTTGTCCTTACTCGTGGAGTGGAGCAAACACAGATTACCCAGATAAACACAGATGAGGGGGTAATCTGTGGAAGCAAATGATTGAGTAACACCACAATAGTTATACATATCATGTTAAAGGTAAGTATACATGTAGTCATGTTCACTATTCCCAAAGAAGTTCGATAGAAATGTACTTTACACACACATGCACTTGATCCTATCGCCGTGTTTACGTCACTACTGCTCTGAGAGTGAAAAAAGACTTATAATACGACAACTGCTTCTTTTCCCGGGCATACTGTAGAAGTCAGTAGAGGGACAAGAGAGTCTTGGTGTTTTGAAGGCGATGGGCTGACCACCTGTCACTACTAACCGAACTTGTACATCTCAACTATACCCTCAAAATTGGTCAGAAGTGGCACCATGTGGTTCTATCGACCCTTGGTACTCTGCTTACCCCATAAGGGATAAAGGCGTGATTATATGTATGTAATTTAATCTTGTTATAAAGTTTTATACCACTTTCGACAAATATGAAACTCACTTGATAACTAGACCAGTAGCAAAAATAAAACAATTACCTACCCAGTAATTTAGTTGGGTTCACGCCAAAAAGTGCTGTATTTTGTATCCGTGTTATTTGTTATTGCAAAAACAATAATTTTGTTCAATTTGTTCGAGTTACAATCACCTGAGTCGACCGCCGCACGTGCAGGGTAAAGTGTTAATATCGATTTCTACATTTCTATTAAATTTTTATTAAAAGTACTACTGCGATCACTGCTAGACTCTACATTTGCAACTTACGTCAACATAGACTTTTACTTGTATATTGTGATTCTTGTGGATTGCAGAGCTATGATAATCATCATCATCATTATTTTCAGCCATGAGATGTCCACTGCTGAACATAGGCTTCCCCCAAAAACCTCCACTCCAACCGTTTGGAAGTGACTTGCATCCAGTAGATACCCACAACCCGTCCGTCCATCTTGCGAGTGGTCCCTTCACATGTAGGAATTTAAGGCAAAAAGCTGACTGCGTAAAAATTTTGCCGCAGTGTCACGACTAAGATACCTCTTGATTACGTAAAAGCAATAGCAAAGCCGAAGCCGTGCGACCGCGATGATTGAGAGTGTGTGTGTTGAGGGCGAGGTGCGGGGCGCGCGAGGACGCCGAGCGCTCGTTGCGCGCACGCACACACTCGAGATTATCGCGATCGCGCGGCTTCAGCTTTGCTATTGCTTTTACGTAATCAGGGGTTTAGGCTCTAGAACGTGCCAAAGAAATGTACGTACGTACTCTCCAAAATCTAACCCTCTTTGTGGCGAAAAAGGATCTAAACTTGTAAGAATTGGGGATGAAAGAAATTTAGATATTGAAGACCTCGATATCGAACTTATCTTAATATGATATCGAACTAACCCCAATATCTTTAAAAAAAATACTAATTAGGTCTATTGGCTATGCGGGATTTTATCACAATATGAGCTATGCATTAATTTTTTTTAATAAATTCTCATTCTCTCATCCTACAGGGTTAAACAAAAGGGGTATTTTAAGTAAAAATATATTCATACGAAGATATTTATTATTCCAAATATTACGGAGAATTCGTATATAACTCAGTAATGGCCATATCTTGAAAATAATAATTTTATAATAATCATGTCATTTCGAGTGTTAAATTTAGCGGATAGATTCCCTGTAGTGGGCTATATTCATCGTATATTCGTATAAGATGTTTGCGTTTCTTATTTATTTTTCTTACATGGCCACATCTCAACACAAAAAAATCTTTCAATAATCATAAGGTTGGGGAGAAAGTATTTTGGTTGTACAACATAATTATTATGACAAGGTTTCTGTTAAATAAATTTTACATTATTTTTTACAGAATGTGGTTTATGCTCGTCTGAACAACTGTAGGCTTGTCGGGGTTTATTTTTAAATTTATGAGTACATTATTATCCAACATACCTACTTGTACCTAAATGTGAGGTCATTTTTATTTCGTGAGATATCTCAATTATTTGCAATTTCCGTTATGTAAAATCATATTTCTTCTACTTCGTTCGTAATGAGCCCTTGTCTAATCTTGTTCCCGCTATAGTGGCCTACTCTGTCTGCAACTTATTCGTTTCGTAATAAATTAAGCTCGTTACTCCAACTTCATCTGGATCTTCTTCTACGCCGGTTTCCGTCATTAGGCACCCATTCAGAAGAAGAAAATTGTTATAATAAATTATATTTTGATGTTTTTTCAAAGCAGTTGCGGTAGTAAGTATTCATTGAATGGTAAATATAACCACAGAAGAGGACCTAACTAGGACTGACCTTTGTAGAAGACTAGCTTGGTCAATATATACAGGATGTGACAAATGAGTCCCACTCGGGTGAAGAAATTTTTTCATTTTCTTTATTAATAATTTTATAACATATAATATCTTGACTAAGATAAATTTATAAAACATTTCTCCATAATATAATCCGTTAGGATATGATTGATCGTTTCATCATTAAACATTGTGCTGAGGGATTCATTGGCTTTGTTTGCCGAGATTTGGCTAGTGTATAACTATAGGTATGAAAAAATAACGTTGCCAATAATGTAATTTAAAAAGAGATGGTAAAATTCGTCATCCGAGTAATTGACCCGGTAGCTCAGTTAGTGAGAGCTCTACACGGAATGCAAAGGTCGTGGGTTCGAGTCCCACTCGGGTGAAATTTTATTTAATTTTCTTTATTAATAATTTTATAAAAGGGATATGTTAAGTGAAATACTATAAAATAGCCCACTATAAAGAACCTATCCATACTTATGAGAATAGTTGATGTTGTAGATACTTAGACTTAGTAGTAGATAGTATAAAGATTTCGGAGCAGTTTTGGAATTCTCCATACTATCTGGAAAAATAAAATGTGCTTTCGCGTCTCAAATTTTGTTGATAGGTTTTTAATAGTGACTATTTTCATAGCATTTCGCTTAACATACCCCTTTTGTTACAATCTGTATAGGTAATTGGTTTCGGTAAGATTAGTTAAAAATTGCCATAAATATTTGTTTTAATTATTAAACTACTTACCTTGATTGTCATCACGGAAGTTTTTTAAAACATGCGTAGTAATAAAATTAATTATAAATAGAAGTTATTACGTCTTAGATGTGTTACAGATAAGATCAGTGAAGGTTTTTGGTAGACAACATATCAGTATATGTAACACTAGCCTTATAAATAAATATGTTACTCTGATGATAACTGCCAAGTTTTATCAAATTTCGCTCGGTATTTTGTATGAAAGAATAATTTCCTTATATTATTTTCACAAACATGACACACAAATTTGTTATATTAGGATGAAAGGATAAAATTTGTTAAGTATTAGATAAGATTTACATACATACATATACCTAATTACATAGATACATATACCTAATTACGCCTTTATCCCTAACGGGTAGGCAGAGAACCAAAGGCCGATAGAACCACATGGTGCCACTTCTGACCAATTTTGAAGGTATAGTTGAGATGTACAAGTTCGGTTAGTAGTGACACGTGGTCAACCCATCGCCTACAAAACACCAAGACCCTCTTGTTCCTCTACAGACTGTACACTACTGGCTCTACTGATTATATTACTGGACACTACTGTACACAATATGCCCGGGAACAGAAACAGCTGTAGTATTATACGTTTCTTTTTTCACTCCCAGAGAAGCATAGAAAGATTAGGAAAATTTATTATGAAAATTAAAAAGAGCTCTTTTCATTTAACATTTTATATTAGATATCTCTAGGTTGTACGAATAACAACAATTTCAATTGAGCCACTATATTAGGGACCTTAATAAAATCGCCCAAATTTAGTTTGCGTTAGTTTGCCTACTTAACCAAACTGATGCTGACTTAATAACTTTATTAGAAATACAAAGAGCATCAAACAACTCATAGATTTGTTATCTAAAATAACTTTATCTAAATGCAATCAATCGCAACAACTGTAGCATAAAGAGAGCACGCGCGACATTGCTTCACCCATACAACCAAGCAATAGTATCGGCGGCCAAAATAGCAACTAGAGCTTCTTTCTCCTTGATACTTACCTAAAATGGATCAGAACACTTACAAGTAGCGACACTCCACTGAGTAGTAAGTTGGTGAATATCTACATAGGCGGTTTTCTTCCTTTACCAAACCTGTCTGGTATCTAACCTTCATGCTGTATTGAGCTGAAAGTAACCCTGCAGATGTATATTTAGAAAGGTTGACCGAAATTGGAACTAAGTAGTGAGGAATAAATTCGTGAATTGTAGACCAAAGTGGCGCCGCCATTGAATTGTTAAAATCTGTGTACGAATTATAGAATTGTTGGTGACACCCACATTTAAGGGCTGTTGCAGATTGCAGAGGTTTTGTTTATACAATTAAAATAATATTGGCCGCGTGGTGCCGGCAGAGTAGAATTCGTACCACCCCATGTCTGCCCGTGGGTATCGTACGAGGCGATTAAGGGTTTCCGGGAGGTGGGCAGCAGCGCCTCCCGTGTTGACAGTCTACTCCAAAATACAAACTGCGGTCACGAACCCGCCTGCCCAGCGTGGTGACTATGGGCAAATACCCCCCCATGGCAGTCTTGTGGCGTGCCCTGGGGGAGGCCTACGTCCAGCAGTGGACTGCAATAGGCTGATAATGATGATGATGATGATGAATGGTTCTACAGAGAATTTTATCAGCCATTTGGTTAAACTTTGGAGGGAGATATGTTTTAATAGATGATTCAGTAAAAATATAAGTATCTATTTCAAATAACTATTATTTTGAAAAATCTAAATAGGCTTATTAAGTATTCGAAGTTATTGTAATCCAAAATTAGGAAAGTCAACTCAATACAGGCGCTTAAAAAAAACAAGCAAATTATTTTTTTAAATGTCTGATACGAAGAAAGAAACGATAAGTATAAGAAACTCGATTCGTCTAATACTAAAAGCATTTCTTTACTTTTTCGACAATCCGTACCATTTCAGGACTAAATCTTTAAAAAAAATATATTTTAGATTGGAACCAAAATCTCTTTGTGAAAACAAGTGTGCAATTTAGATAGTTAGTCTATTAGCACGTATTAAAGAGTGCGATTTCACCGAGTCTGCGAGTTCTGCGACTGACCAGTGACGAATCTATACTTCGATTTTTAATTATGTAGACTAAAATGGCATTTGGAGTGTTGCCACTTTATCGTAATAAAAAAATAGTGTTGGTCATAATTAATCGAATTGTTCAACTGAATATTTCGATTAATTTCATGTATATTTATGTTACGGCGAATGTCTGAATTCCGAATGGTTAAAAATGTATTCGATAAGTTTAAAATCTGTATTAAGCTTTTTCACTCAATCTAACCTAACTCATAAAACTTTAAAAAAATAAAAGCTACTTTGTGGATTTGAAAAAAAAAACTAGCTATTTTATTAGATTTATAAAAATCTATATTGGAAAAAATGAAACACATTAAAATTTTCTTAATCACTATTTATTTCTGAATAAGAACTATTAGAGTTAGAGTCCGTAATATTTATAGTTCCGACCCCCAATATATCTGCTGTTTTTTGAGCACAGAGGCGCTTGGACGGTTTTTCGTTCAAATGTGAATCTAATTTCGTTGCCTCTTCGTTAAACACATATTTAAATACGTTTTGCACCATTACTTTCTCTGTGACAGTCAGAGAAGCTTGGCGTCTCCTTTTCCTAGGAGACATAACTGCACCCGAGGTACTCGGTTGAGCGTCCATGGTGTTTTAAGAAAAACAACAAACAGGAACAACAAGACAAACAAAAAACGTAACACAAACTTAACAGCAAATAACAACAAAAACGTAACAGCAAATAACAAAGGAACTGGCGTTAAGAGCGCAAGGGATATTCGTACAACCAATCGTGAGCGAAGATGGGAAACGAATGCCTGAAAATCCTGGCGTCGCCAGGCTGGCGATGCAAAAAATGTCAGATGCCAAAAGGTTACCATAATTTCAATATTTTTTTTTTACTCAGGCAATGTTACTTTTACACGATACTTATAAATTTCATTATTATTTCTAATAAATATTTATTTGTAAAGAAACAGAGCTCATTTATTTCAAACTACATTTTATCGATTTTATGTATTTTATTGTCAATTTCATTAAATAATAAAATAGCTGTTTTATAGATTGAGTTTATTTATATACATATATATATTCATATAGATTAGTCTATTGAGTAAAATCACGTAGTCGAAAGTTCATATCACCAATTCAATTAATCGCTCACAATAAAATATTACAACACTAATTGCATTATGCTGGCAACATTAAAAAAAAAAGCTCGATTGTAGCTGTCATTTTTGTCTACATAATAAAAAATCAAAGTATAATGGGAATTGTTTCCATTTTAAAGGGTGAACAAGACATAATGTCTAGCCAGTCTGCCGCCGTCCTAAGTCCAAGATGTCGTTTCAACTTTATCCTGTCGGTAAATCAGGCTTGCAACACATCTTGTTCACGTCGGCGATAAGACAAACACGACTGTAGGCAACGAAACGACGACGGTTATACTCCGTTGATGGATTAATTTCGAAACTTGGATAGATAACATTCATTAGGCTCTAGCTTCTATGTGTACCTATGTATGGTGTGAATTATGTAGTCTATTAATTGTAAAAACGACTGGTAATATGATGATCATCTACCTAAACAAATTTTTAGGGTCCTGTACCTAAAGGGTAAAGCCAGCTGTATCTCATGAACTTGACTTGCTCCAGCTAGACTGTTATTATTTTTACAGCTGGTGTATTTAAAAAAATGCTGCTATAACGACAAATAACGTATTTTCTCTCTTACACAGAGTGTTTTTTCGTTGCCATCCTTAACGAGGGTACGTACTCTATACATCAAATAAAGTATGTTTATGTCAAAAAAATGCTGGGTAACGATGTATTTTTTTTAAATTCTTTTAATTACTTGATCGGGCGAAATTTATAGTGTCCAGTGTTTATGCTAGTTTTTTCATAGACAGATATTAATTATTTATCGTGAAAAAATCTTGCTACACGCGGCAATGTGCATTTATGCAGAAAAACGCAGTCTATTTACTCAACTTTTGACCCTAATATTTTGGAAACTCAACACTTCCTAGGTATGCTTCCATGAAAAAAAATGATCGTAATGATGAGGAGATTCCGTAGTTTTCGGGAACGTTGACGACCAAAAATCATTCTGTATAACGTATTTTATTTACTATGGGTGCGCCCACCACCGGGCCCTACACCCTCCACTGACCCTCGGATCTGATAACTCATAATTGCGACAACAGGCACTTGCACTAACTACAATCGCCATGAGAAACCAGACCCGAGCACCTAGCATGCAAGACGATACATTGCACCATTCCGAAATCAAAAACTAGATAAACAATCTACATATGTTTCGCCAACAACCGTGGCATCCTCAGGATTATAGAAATTAGTAAATTAGTAAACCACTAATTACTATGAACCTCTAAAACCCAACATATTACTTACACAGAATTTGGGAATGGTGCAATGTATCGTCTTGCATGCTAGGTGCTCGGGTCTGGTTTCTCATGGCGATTGTAGTTAGTGCAAGTGCCTGTTGTCGCAATTATGAGTTATCAGATCCGAGGGTCAGTGGAGGGTGTAGGGCCCGGTGGTGGGCGCACCCATAGTAAATGTTTGAACTTCCGAATTGTAACGCCTAATACAATTTCATTTATAACGTATTTTAGGCAGGAGGAGGAGAAACATAGGAGTTGTACCGCGGTCTTCTATCTGGATTTTTTTTTTAAAAAGCGTATGTATGACAACGACTTGCAACAGACAATCGGGTGTAAATTTTTTAAATTTTCTTATTAATATTTACAGACAATATGATACATAACTATGTATAAAAATTACTACAAAACAGAAAAGAAGAGCACAGGTGTTGTAGAATCCTGAACCTATACGAGTATAACGGCATATTGACGTCACTGGCCAAATCCGGTTCGAAATTGATTAATTGGTGTACATTGATATTATGTACTTACTACGTCACAGATAGCTATGAAAAGTCCAATGGCATCCGGTAGTTATTTAAGTTAAAGTACTCCGTACATTTTTTTGTGGTTTCTCGGTACTTCCCCAATGAAATCCTGCATTCTTTGAATCAATATTTTGAGTATCACCTAATGGGTGGATAATTGTCAATGGTCAACTTTTCTTGGAGACTTGCTTTTATACACAATTAAGTCATTACAATTTCCTTTGAGTTCCTACTAGCCAATGCTGATGCCCACTAGAATGCATCAGCTGCATCTCCTTCGGTTAATCCCTGTGTGGATTTCGTAAGAGTCAGCTAAGCAATTTATAATTATATAGGTATAGACGATGGGCTAGAAACTTATCATTTATATTTTACGTCTGATGCTGCTACTGCTCGACTTGTTTGTAGGGCTCAATTATCATTTTTTGGAACAAAACACAAATATACATATAGGGAGCCCGAAAAGGTCGATTGGAATCCTACTAATGTTATAAACGCGAAAGTTTGTAAGTATGAATGGATGAATTGATGCTTATTACTCTTTCACGTTAAAACGGCTGGAGCGATTTCAATAAAATTTGGTATGGAGTTAGCTAGCACCGTAGAGGAATAAGATGTTAGAGTGCTAATGTCATACTAACTGCCTCGATACACTTTTCGGTGCCTTACAATTCTAGTCCTTGACACTTAGATTGCATTACTGTAATGTACAGTAATGTACTACATTACCAATGTACTTTAACGTACAGTAATGCAATCTAAGTGTCCAGGACTGGAATTGTGAGGCTCCGAAAAGTCTAAATACACCTTTAGACTTTTCGGTGAAGCAGTTAGTATGACATTAGCACTCTATGACATCTTATTCCTCTATGGCTGACACCCACTTAGATTACTTTTATCCCGGATAATTTAGACATTTTGTTTTTTTCTGCAGTCCACGCGGACGAAGTCGCGGGCATCCACTAGTTTAAAATAATTTTGTTTATTATAGGTATCAAAGTCTAATACGTAGTAGTATTAATAACTAGTGGCCAGCCCCCGCTTCGCTTCGGTATTCTTTACATGTACATACATTTCCTACAGAGGCCTGGCTGGACAATGACGCGCCCACATTGCTTCTGCTTGCATTAGAAAGATCAATCATATTTTATTTGGAGCAGTCACGAATTTCAGCACCAGCTTAAAATGATCCTTCTTGCTATCAGGATCTGAATCTTGATTCGATAATAATTTGGTATTAAGGCAGGTCAGGTATATTTGGTTACATTTGCAGGGCATTTATCAAATAGTTTAGTTATTCAGATACTTATCCATGCAAATATTGAATGCAAAATTATATTCATTAACGTCAGCGGTTGTATAGGTATAATAAATATAACGGATTGTATCAAAGTGGGTAGTCGAGAAAACACTATATTTGCATACGACTAACTTCGTTCATAAGAGTTCTTTTTTCGGTCATCATATTCGTTCTTTACCGATTCCCAGCAGTCTATGTCTGTAGAAATAGGGGTAAGTATACAGTTCCTACCTAGTACATACTACATAGTTGTGCCACAGATTACATCATAGTTATTGTGTTTCTAAAACTGGGATAGTCTGAACTGCAGAATCGCGAAATCGCTAATATGTGATCTTACAACCACGTTATAGGATCATACAGGATGTTTTTTTGTGGCCACCTTTAACGAAGGGTACGTATTCTATACATCAAATAAAGTAAGTTTATGCCAAAAAAAGTTGGGATTTTTTTTTTTTTTGAAACAAAATATTTAAATTCCTTGATCGTGCGAAATTTATAGTGTCTAGTGTTTATGTTAGTTTTTTTATAGACAGATATTAATTATTTTTCGTGAAAAAATCCTGCTACGCGCGTCTATGTGCATTTATGCAGAAAAACGCAGTCTATTTACTCAACTTTGGACCCTAATATTTTAGAAACCAGACACTTCCCAGGTATGCTTCCATGGAGAAAAATGATCGTGATGATGAGGAGATTCCGTAGTTTTCGGAAACGTTGACGACCAAAAATCACCCTGTATATTCTGTCACGTCAGATGTACCTAAAAATCACAAGACAAGATAGTTACTAACTCATCTCCTGGGATACACCTTTATATTTATTAGTCACTTTTACGACATGCCTGATAGGGGATGCCAGCTGCATCAGTAAACCTATCGAGTGCCCCCTGATAACTTTATTTTCTAAATTATCTCAGACATTAGAATTATATAATAATTCCTTTATCTGGGTGGTTTGAAGTTCAAATTCAACGTAACATGTTGCAATGACACATTTTAATACCGAGAAGTGGGTGTAGCCAAATAGTTCCTTGGAATGATGGCGCTAGTTACTATGCATATGACTACATTATCTGTAAATGCATACAAAAAAATGTTAGTTCCGAAAATAGGCACGGGCATTATACTATAAAACGAACTCCATTATTCGACTCCCTGTGGACACAAACCTGACCTAATCACATCAATCTGACCATTATGACAATTGACACTAATAAGTTCCGATTGACAGTCACTATTAACAGTCAACAATTAATAATCATTATTAAACAATAACAAAAAAGAATCCTGCTCGTCGTGGCCGAGCCGGCATTGAGATGACAACGGTGTGGATTATGTTGTAACCAGGCTTAGAAGACCTTATATTAAGAGGAGGTCTACTAATAGAATGAGGAAAAGCAGCTTTGGGCAAGTTGGATGCTGTAAGGGGTACAGAGGGGGTCGCATCTGACGATGTGATCCTAATAAGGCTGGTCCTGCGCCGCCATACTTAGTTGTATGTTAAATGATTTTTTCGCAAGTAGACTACAAAGGCGATATTGATACCGTGCTACATGATGTGCATTTATATAAGATTTTAACTGACACTGTGATGAGTTTAAAATTTATTATGTAAAATTATGAAACTAATTTTATGCATTATTCCACTCCAGCATTGATAAAATTCAAGCTAACTGTGTAATATCGCGGCATCATCCCAATACTTTAATTGTTTGTTTATATTTTTAACTAGTGGACGCCCGCGAATCCGTCCCCGTGGACTACAGAAAAAACAAAATGTCGAAATTATCCGGGTTAAAAAAAATCCCGGGATAAAAAGTAGCCTATATGTTAAGTGGGACCTGTCACAATATATTCTTGAAAACTGCATCGAAATCGGTTCAGCCGTTTCTGAGATTAGCGTACACAAACGCACAGACAAACCGACAAACAGACAAAAATTCAAAAAATCATCGTTTTGGGTTCTATTGCGTTGATAAAGGCCTCCTATAATATTTTTCCTCGTATATCTTCCATGTACAGACAGCGATCCTTAACATTTTTATTACATGTATAGAATGAGCTATTTCCACACTAAAGTCAAGTTAAATCTAATTGTCAAGGCTTAAAATTGGGCAGGTCATGTTAGGCTGGTGAGATCATAGTCCGCGTCACGACAGGCCACGCAGGGCGCCTCGAATCGCATTCCTCCTGTCAAACTTAGCGTTCGATGCGAACGGGAAAAATCGAAGCATGCAAGGACATAATATAGTACGTTTAGAATAACTCATATGCCTGATTTCGGAACTTACATTTTATGTATGCAGTGAAACAGAAAATGAGTCAAACACATAATAACTAGCGCTATTATCCAGCGGAACTATACGGTGAAACGCACAATAGGTGGTACTTCTGTTATGCCGGTACTATTTGGAAGTACCATGTATTGATTAGGCAAATATACTAGAGTACTTACTTATTATTAATTAACGTATTCAGTTCCGCTTTGATCAGGGGGGCAATTCTCGAAAAGTCTCGAGTTGGAACGAAGCCGAAACGGAACCGTTGTAGACGCTCAGAACAAAGCAATAATTACTTTGCGACGTAATTAGAAACATTTCAGCACGCTGTCATTCCCGCGACCGATGCGTGCTAAAATATACCTTATTACTCAAACGGTAAGTATTTATTGCTTCGCACCGCGCTTCGTTAACAGTTCGTTTGTGGTTGCGATTCGCGTCAAAAATTTTCAAGAATTGCCCCCAGTTGCTGTTAAAAAGGTATTTTGAATTCTCAACGTGTGTTTCATAAATTCCATGTGTCAAAATATATGTGGTGAATATTGATGTTTGTTTCCGAGTCATGGATGTTTCTATACTTATCTATATACCGTTTCTTAGTACCCACGACACAAGATCTATGGATCTAAAAAAACCTCTTGTAATTATTATTATTTAGATACCTACTTATTTTTTGTACACAGTAAAAAAATATTTTACCGCTTGTAAATTACATCATACATTTTTATCAGGAAAATTTTGTACTTATCGTGTATACTCGTATTGCTCCAGAAAGTAATTTAATAAATACATGATTTTCAGTGAAATTATTCCAATTATTAGTAGTGACATAAAGGTTACAAGGGTGAAAGAAACCGATTATTCTTAAAAAGTTGTTAAGCCGCTATCATGAAGGATGGGCAAAAGGGAGTCGGCCTGACTATGTACTTACGTTCATAGAAAATAGTGTAGTAGGTAAGTAATACTAATACTTGTATACGTACCTATAATTTCATGAAATATAAGGGTATCATTTCATTTCAACAAAACGTGCACGATACACGAAATGGATTGCCCAAATGCATAGTGAAAAAAGCAGAACAGGGCGAGTGGGACTCATTGACCGCGATTCATTTTTGACGGGGTGGACAGATGTGGCTTAGGATAGAGAGTTGTGGTTGCAACAGAAGGGGAGGTCTTTGCCCATCAGTGGGACAATGGACTAATGGATACATAAAAAGAAAATGGAAGAAGTGTTGCGAATGCGAATGTCGGTTCTAAAATGATTTTACAATGTCTAAGCAGCCTGTATGATTTATAATATTATTGATAAACACATCTCCTTTCTGTTCCTCCTTTATAACCAGTACTTAGTGCTTCAGTCATGCACGTAGTCTGAACTGACAGTATACACTTTTAAACTGGGTGAAACTTATGGTTTTAAGAATGTAATATTGGATCTACAGGTGTAAGGTTCTCATGAAAATTTCGCTGTCAAGGCTCATTGACACTTTCCCTGGTAGGGATGTTTTTACATAATAATGCTATAATATAAAGTAATTGGTCTGTGAAAATAAAAATATTACTAGCAAATTGGCTTGGCAACCCCATTTATGAAATAAACACTGTATAATTTAGGTACACAATACAAGATGTTGTATCTATAGATTGATAGAGTTCCCGTTTTTACAGTTTCCTTAAGAACTATGAGAAAACTTCACATAGTATTCCTCTACACTTCACAAAAACACATGTGCCTTCCTTTTTTCCCTCAGTAGTCAAGGATGTGCGTTTTCTCTTAGTCAAACAATCAGATAGCGAGCGGTAGAGTTAATTTTAATATTCCAAGATTTTATTAATTTCTTTTCAGTTTACTGCACGTACCGCTTTTAACAAGTAGGTAGTTGTAAACCAGTAGTTAATGTCAGTTACATTTTAAATCAAACTACTCGTCGAAATTAACCAATTTAAACTGGAACAGGTGAAAACTGCCAGAAATCAAAATGTCAAGTCAAAGAGTTACCCAAGACACGACAGGCCGAATTAATTAACCGCAAACATAATATTATATCAGATGATTAATATTAAGCGTCGCAAAACATCGATATCAATCGTACAATGAGGTAGACCTCGTACATAGGTGCTAGAGCAAAGCAGTATACACTAAAATGGGCGTCACTGTATAATTAGATATCCTAAAAATAGATCCTAGATATACAGCCTCGATGTCTAGATGTCACAAACACCACATTAGTGTAACGATAAGAGTGATAATTAAAGAGTTGCAGGTCACAGACGAGGTCGGAAATTACTTAAATTTCAGTTATTCGGAGCAAGGTTGAAGAGATAGCAATGTGACAAGGAAGTGCGAAAGTATTGGTTCTTTTTGTTACTCTTAAAGCCTTCACAGAACTAAATAATCATTCAAATTCGTTTTACGCTTTCGATTGACCCAAGAACATGCAATTGGACATTAATTAAATAATCTGAAATACCACTTAGAAGACTTAACAATAAATAGTCATTAAGGCTCCAGAAAATGATCTAAGAAACCTCTCGTCTTTAAAACAATCTAGGTATGACAAATCATCATCATCATCATCAGCCTATTGCAGTCCACTGCTGAACGTAGGCCTCCCCCAGGGCACGCCACAAGACTGCCATGGGGGGTATTTGCCCATAGTCCCCACGCTGGGCTGGTGATTTGTGACCGCAATTAGGACGTAGTATAAAGTAATTTTCATAGCAAGTACAGCATGCCATACAAATTTCCCCACAAACTAAGTGTTACTCCACGCGCACGAGGGTACGTAAGCATGTTATTATATTTTCGTTATGGACGCGTATAATGCGCGTTGCATGCGCTCTAATGTCCAATGGTGTAGTGTTGATTGATTTGTGTCATTGAATATGTTTTTACTATAACATGTTAGATAAAAGACATGTAAATAGTAATAGTATTTAAATGTTCTGTGTACAATGTTTTTTTTTTGTTGTATGATACTTATTGGGGTGTTTATATGCTTTTTAAAATATCTGCCCATCACAGTGATAGTACCTAATGTCATCACAACACAACACATCAACCTATAGCAGTACATCGTTTGCACGTAGGAAAAAAGGCCATGGTGCCCATAGTCACCACCGTGGCTTAGGTGGCAACTGGACCATAATATTCTCGACCACTGGCCGAGTTGCCCATTCTTCGAAATGGTCACCGCGCTTGGCAGTCGAGTTGTGATTTTCCGAATACGTTGTCGACGTAGGAGTCGTTGCTGCCCAATCGACCTGATCGTCTTTTACGATACCCACGGGCAGATATGGACTGGTGCCAATCTACTCTGCCGATACGAGTACCACACGGCACGCCTAAAATGGGGCAATAAACTCTTGCATTTATTTATTTACACCATAGTACTATGTTATTATGTTATTACCTATGTTAAGCAGTGGACAGTGGGAAAATGTTGTTTTGAGACTCAAATCCAAATGGTTATTTTACTCGTGCACTTAAGTTCTTTAGTGGGCCATTTTCTTACCCCTTCTATTACCACTATTGTTCAAAGAATACCCGATAAAATGTAACAATTAATTTAATTTTGAGAATGGAGGCGCATCATGATATAAGATTAATAATTTAAAGTCACGTTGTTGGCCTGTGCTACGATCACCTTTCTGCACCAGGGTCATCCCATTTTGATCTCTATTTACAAGTGCTCCACATCCCTAAGCCTAACATATACATACGACTATGTACCCGAAATTGGGTAGCCAGAACTACAGGACTATAAAGGAGATCGCACAGACACGTTTGGCATAGCGGGGACAGTTGTTAATGATCTGTGATAAGTTACTAGCCTATCTATCTACCTATCGAGAGAATGCCGGAATTCCTTAGTCGACTCTTATGGAAGGAGATGCAGCTGATGTATTCTAGTGAAGCCACAGCTACGTTTAGGTTAGCGGAGACTATGTAAATAGCGGTGTTTAACATCATTAATTAAAATGATTTTGTGTTTCTTGACTGCTGCCCCAAAATTCCTTACCGATCAGGAATTATGGGATGAATTCCATACACTTACCACAATGTATCAATACAATTATGTTCTATACTTCTGGAAATTCCTCAGATCCATGATTCTCAAAGTTTACTTAGTATAATCTATACATACATACATACATAATCTCACGCCTATATCCCATAGGGGTAGGCAGAGACTACAGATCTCCATTTAGTACGTTCCAAACATACCTCTTTCGCCTCATTCACATTCATTAACATCTTCATACGAGTACATGCTCGCCGGTTTCGGGTGCTCTTGACTAGCCCTTTATAATTATTTATAATTTCTAGTATAATCTATAATAATGATAAATTAAGGTATTAACATCCTACTGCCGTTCACGGCCGTAGTATATATACCTAACAATAGGTACTATGAGCCTACTACGGAAAACTTGTAATATATTATATTATACAGGATGATTTTTGATTTTTGGTCGTCAACGTTCCCGAAAACTACGGAATCTCCTCATCATCACGATCATTTTTCTCCATGGAAGCATACCTGGGAAGTGTCTGGTTTCCAAAATATTAGGGTCCAAAGTTGAGTAAATAGACTGCGTTTTTCTGCATAAATGCACATAGACGCGCGTAGCAGGATTTTTTCACGAAAAATAATTAATATCTGTCTATAAAAAAACTAACATAAACACTAGACACTATAAATTTCGCACGATCAAGGAATTTAAATTTTTTTTTCAAAAAAAAATATTTTTTTTTTCCCAGCATTTTTTTTGGCATAAACTTACTTTATTTCATGTATAGAATACGTACCCTTCGTTAAAGGTGGCCACAAAAAAACACCCTGTATATTGTACCAATTGTCGATCTATTTGTTATTGCTTTCCGGGAATTTTTTTACAAAATTTTGCCAAAAAGAGTTTTATATTATAAGACTAAAAAGAGGTGTGTAAAAAAACACAAATAATATCTATATTTTATATATCCGTTAATTACTCTACATCTGTTTTTATAGAGAAGACGGTGGGCATCAAAAGTTTAAGAACCATTACAAGTCTAGGTAATAAGACGATCATATGAATTATTCATAAAATTGAGCGATCTATTAATGTAAACTTTATATATCATAGTAGTTGATATAATGATACGGTCAATGTTTCCGTATGATGACATTGTAAGTAGGTAGAGGTCTACATAATATTAAATTGATTGAGTGCTTATAAAATAAAATGACATAGTATGCAAGTACGACTTCATCCGCGGCAACTAGGCATATTGTGGAATATGGCATATGTGATATTCTGATTAACTTATTTATAAGCAAGGGACAATATTATACAGGGTTACAGATCGGAATAATCCATAACTGTCAAGTTTCATCCAAATCCGTTCAGCTGTTTTTGCGTGAAAGTGAAAATAACATCCAAACGTCCATTATCACAACCTTTCGCAGTTAACAGAAGATATAGGACTCACCATTTGAAGTTTTGTTTTTATTGAAATTTAGTTATCTAGGGTAGTTCGTAATTGACAACATATTCCACGATATTTACAATAAGTTTAAGACTTCTTTTCAGTCAAAAGTAAAACTAATCAACGGCTTTCAATGCCATATACCTATTTCAGATTTCTCTTGTCTGTAAATAACTATTTCGAGCTCTATCGTGCTTCAATGATTTGCAGACGTATTGTTTCTTAATCGACAATAAAATGATAAGTTAATAATATCACAAAAATCTGCAGGCACCTTTACAAGAACAGAAGGTAATATTACAGAGTAATAGTAAATAGAGGATCAAGTAGCGCTTCTTTGCCCCTGAATTAAGTTAGGAAGGGCTAGCACAGTTAACTTTAAATCGGTTAATATACTAAGTAGAAATCATTTATAATATCGTAGAAGTTAATTATAAGTGTTTTCAAAATTTCAGGATTGTAATGCTCTAAATCAGGAGCATGTTTTTAGAAAACTAGTTTCATATTCATATATATGTTTTACGGTATTTTACAAAATTACATTCTGTACCTATTTATCATGTTCATGTATTCATCTCAAACCTCTCGATGAAATGCAATAAAATAGTACAAGTACTTACCAACCTAGTTTCTACACAGATAGAGTAAGGATTAGTATATGTGTTTGTATTAAACCTGAAGTTAATACACTACAAGATATATACACTATGGTAATTATTGTTAGAGATAAGAGATCTACAGGTAATAAATAGACTAATGAGTGTCAATATCGAAAGAATGAATCGTGGTGCGTAGTGCGCTACAGGCTATTTATAGAGCTGCTGCAACAGACAATTTGTATCTATTGATTATTATATAATTATGTACTTAAATAAGTTGTTTTGTGTTATGTTTATATAAATGTCGAAATATATACGAATATTCACAGGATGTGGACTAACTTCCACTTGTACCAAATGATTAAATCTAGGTTTTCCGCGATACGTTTGATATCCACCAAACATATTAAATAGCACACTGGCGGAAACTGATTCGGCAAAGCTTTTATTTATATAATGCTTGCTATGGATGCGTGCTATAGATATATGCAATGCTATGCCACCGGCCGCGGCCGAGCCTCACTCCTTTCTTCCAGTCGTCACCCTAAAAATGACTGTTTTATTTGTTATCCTAACCGCAGCACCGCTGTCGTAGCTTTCGCTTTGTATTACAGCTCCATGTAATTCCGAGTTATGGTCAAAAAAGTCGTGCAGCTTCGGCCGAAGGTCGCAAGAAGCCGATCGGCCGGACAACGCCATCTGTTGTAATTAGTGTTGCAACGATACCTCCCGCGATAATAGCAATGGCGTCCACCCATTGTTCAGTACACGTTGCTGATACTGGTCTACCCACTGGTATAAAGGCTTATTAGAAGTGGTCTAGAGTAGCTGCTTTGTTAATAAACAAATAGAAATCTAAAATGAAGATGAAACGGATTATATCACTTGAACGTATGGCTAAGAGCGTGAACTGCGCTAGGCGGGCGGGCGGGCGCCGCCCCTTGCCGATTCATGTAAAAGTATAAGAGTATAAGAGGGCCTGACCACTAAAATAGTCTATCTGAAGGATACATTTGATGTGGTCAGGATAGTCTACCTGCAGGATAAACTTAATTCTGTCTTTCTTTAAAACTTAAGCAAGATAAAGACTCATCAAGTTTGTCAATCAAATAATCTATCTGACATACAGGATGATTTTTAGTCGTCAACGTACCAGAAAACTACGAAATCTCTACATCATCACGTTCATTTTTCTCTATGGAAGCATACCTAGGAAGTGTCTAGTTCCCAAGATATTAGAGTCCAAAGTTGAGTAAATAGACTGCGTTTTTCTGCATAAATGCACAAAGATGCGCGTAACAAGTTTTTTTTACGAGAAATAATTAATATCTGTCTATGAAAAAACTAGCATAAATACTGGACACTATAAATTTTACCCGATCAAGTACTTAATTTTTTTTTCAATTTTTTTTGCATCGTTTCCCAGCATTTTTTTTTTGGCATGAACTTACTTTGTTTGATGTATAGAGTACGTACCCTTCGTTAAGGGTGGCAACAAAAAAACATCCTGTATAGAAAAATCCGTAAATAATATACTAGGTACCAGTGATAGCAGAACATGTACATTGTACGTATTAGTATCTGTTAAGCTGAATAAAATGAATGAATGAATACGGAGCTCATATTTTAACAGACGAAATTCTCAGTTTCTAAAATATGCCTGAAAGCTGTAATCTGGCTGTAACACGTTGGCTTGTTTACAACTGTTTATACATAAGTAAGTACCTGAGCATGATGGAAAAAGTCAAATATCAGTAACAGCCAATAATAGGTTGGCAATAAACTAAATTATACCATAGCATTGCGTGAGCAATAAAAAGATTGACCGAGATCTATATCGGGTGATTTTCGAATCGATATGTTGACGATTGTTGTCGCATACGGAAGGAGATCGATTGTAATTGCATATACGTAACAAAACGATTGTTATACAACTCGATACTAAATCGATTTCTTGTTACATTGGGTTTAATTACTGTCTTGTTTTCTATTTCATCTTATAATTGGGTATGTGTGATTTTATTAAGGTGGTTCTTGTCCGATATCCGCAAAAACTTGTTTGATTCACTTGCTCAGGAATTTAGGATGCTACTACAGTCTCTACACGTATGTATTCCCGAAATGGATAGGATCATATTATCGGAGGTTCCATAATCACGGTTAACATAGCAGGGACAAAAGATGGTGTACTCTGGTACGAGGCGGAAGGTTTTGTTGAGAATTGTTTGGCTTATTGCAACATTATACGTATAAGTAAGTTTACTTAGTTTTATATTGCATTAGATTAGTACAAACGTAAAACATGTCTAGGTTAAAGTAATTTATGTAAGTATTTCTTTAAATTTAGTGTATTTAGGTATATAGAAAAACTTATTTAAGTTTATATTACACCTATATCGTGCCGATTTTTCATGTCTTTGTTTTTAAATAAATAAAAAAAAGTAAATGACCAGTGAAAAGTAGCGAAGTAGCATATCATATCACCCGATAGAATGCTTGAGTTTCTTGGTCGACTCCTCGCAAAAACAGCCAATAAAATAAAATAAGTGTTGGTCAACTGCCTTTGGTACCTACCGGTGGCCGCTAATAATAAAAAAGTGACGCATCGATCACAACCTTTAGCCCATCAAGTTATTTGATTGGACTGTCACAGAGCACTTAATTACTTCCTAATATTGACAAAGCAACTTTTTTACGATCCCGGATCATTATGTTCAGTTGATTGTAAAAAAAAAACATAGTGATTGATTCTATGATAGATAGCATTGACAATGCTAAATGTTTAGGCTAGGCTAGTTTCGAAAAGTTTATATTTTATTGATAGGATCAGAAATTGACCCGCCTAGGTCTACCTGCCTATTACATTAATTGCTGTGTTGACGTCAGTCATTGTGTTAGAATTGATTAACTAGTTATAAAAGCTGTTTTCAAAACTAACATTTTTTGTTTGCAGCAACACAGATAATTGAGTCATACACGTAGTAACTAGCGCCATCATTCAATTAAACTATCTTGTGAAACACACTCTAGTAGTGCACATAGTTGCTTGATGTGTGTATAATTATATCATTACAACATTTACAACCTATAAGTAATTTTTTTTATATGTACAATAAAGAATAAGAAAGAAATTGATTCTTCGTCACCGTGGACTACAGCCTATGTCTTTTTTTTCACACATTACATAACACACTAACCTAGTCCCACACTAAGATCCCTAAGGTCTTGTGTCGTGGGGACTAAGCAACGGTATATAAATACATAGATAAGTATAGAAACATCCATGACTCGGAAACAAACATCGATATTCATCATATCAATCATCTTATCAATTCACGTATCTCCCGTTACCTGTCGCCATTTCATCCATCCTGAACTAATTTGGTCCTTTATATCTTGGTCTATTTCCCCATCCCCATACATATTATATTACTGTCCATCTAAACAAAATCCTTCTCTTTTAACTACTATCAGCTAAAGTTAATTGTTAGCTACAGTTATTTAAAAAACACTTGCCTACCTCTACAGTTAAATAATAATAGTTGTTTTGTCTTCATAACCCTTTCCTGTATAGATAAGAGGTATCGTAATGTCACGAGCCTCCGTAGCCACAGTCTGGTGATTTACATTGATAGGAGTGGAATGCGATGGAATCATTTTAGCAGGCAACAAATACTATAAGAAAGCCCGCCAGAGGCAAAGAACCCAACATTTTTCGTCTAATAAAAAAAGCCTTTTTGATTTAATTTTTATTGACTTTCGTTTGAATGAATAAAACATGAGAACCAAAATATTAAACCTGTTTTCGAGGATTTTCTGTAAATTTCAATTTAACAATCATTGATAATGATGATGATTTACGAATGTAGATGGAATTACTAAAGACTAACAGGCTAAAAGATATATGTAGTTTTTTGCCTCCGGATAAATAAAATAATATATTGGATACATACAGGCTAAACTATTAATAGTAAAGAGGAAAGAACGCGCTAGTTCCTTAGTTATAGAGTTTTCGTGAGTACTTTTATTTTATTCCTGAAAATAACAATAGGTGAACAAACAGCAAACTGAAAACAATTTCTTGTTACATTCACTTCCGCAGTTTCATAAGGCTTGCGATATTATATTACCGGTGACAAGATTTTTTACTTTTTTAATATATAAGCTATTTGCATACAAATACTTATGATGAAAGTACGCCCAATTTACTTTGCCGGCGAAGTGTGACGAGTTACAATCAGCTTCGGCGATTATTAAACTTTTTGCGTAGGCAGAAAAAATATAAATAATGCAGGGGCATGTTGTGAGTTGGTGGATTTCTTTGGAACTACGTGAAAATGTATGGAAAAATTTTAAAGTACGTAGATACTTGCGCCAATTTTACTTGCCATTATAGAGTGATACTAAAGAAGTTTATTTATTTAGATAGCAGCTGCGGAGCGAGGGTTGTCTATTCGTATTAAATAAAACATATTTATAATATTTTGTTCTTCTGTTCTGGATATTTTTATATGAATCATACATACATACATACATATAATCACGCCCTTATCCCTTACGGGGTAGGCAGACCACCAAGTGCCGATAGAATCTCATGGTACCACTTCTGACCAGTTTTGAGGGTATAGTTGAGATGTACAAGTTCGGTTAGTAGTGACAGGTAGTCATCCCATCGCCTACAAAACACCAAGAAAGAATATGAATCAATTTCATTATAATATGTTTATTTTTTAGATTTCTATAAGTTTACGGTTTTCGACATAACAATATCGCTGTTACTTACATAAAAAGCATTAATATAAAATAAAAAGCTTGCTTCTATAGTATGTATTCACTTCCAAAATAGAATTACGTATGTGTGAAGCCTTGCTTTATACATCCTCAGAGCATGTTATTCCTTTTTAATGAAATAATGATTTTTATTCCATTCAGACCAAATCTCTCTTTATGCTTCTGACGTACAATAATAATAAATAATTAAATATCCATGCACAATCTTAATACCCACTTACTCTACTTTTTTTGCTTATCGTAATTATTCGAAAGGGTACGACACTTTTTATTTGCGGCATCAATCAAAATAATCGATCAATAAAGCACATTCCACTTTCTTCCTTACATCTCAGACCACCTGTCTGTAGCGCGAATGTAGCATCGAAAATCGAATACAAAGACTATTCGAGAGATTTAATCGATATTTCCCATTCAAAAACAACAACGACACGGGTGAGAGGCGTTTGTTACTGCGTTGTATACCTACGTCCGTGGGTCATTCAATAATAGAATTTTTCGTAATCTCGATCGAGTGCCGCTCGATTGGCTTTTCGGAGTACCTGGTATCGTAATTATATATTACGTTACGCACTTTTCGATTAGGCATTCTTGTTGCATTTTCATTGGATTCGATGAGACAAAAACTTGGCTCTCGATAATGGATGTGCAAAAAGTTGATGAGCATAAAAAAAGTCGCTCCATATTTTGGTCAATAGATAATTTCACGGATAAGCCCTAACGTTTTTGTTTTTATAGCTGATATTGGGAGCGTTACGAACTCAAAGCAGGTAAAAGTTTTTGATAAGTCTGTTGAAAATTATAATTAGACAACTAACAATCAAGACTTAGAGGGCGGCTGGTAGTGACTGGGAGGTCGATCGGCGTGCTCTGGGGTAGACCTACGTCCAGCAGTGGACTGCAAATAGGCTGATGATGATATGATGATGAATAACCTTTACTATTTTTATAATCGTAACATTTAAAAAAATCCTTGTAAATGAATCCATATACCATCGACATTAAAGCTCAATATATTTTTTATTGTTACGCACAGACAATGGACAGAAAAATTATTATTTCCAATGCAGTTATATTTTATTATCAATCGAATCGGTCAGGAAGCTTTGTTCGGTCCTGACTCCAATCATAATAAGGCTGTAATCAGATACTAAAACACTTTTAATTTCGCGCCGACCTTCAGGTGTCGGCCGCTCACGACCGGTGAAAACGACTCTGATAAACAATCGGGCGATCGTGCCGTACCTACTATTGAGGATTTTATTGAAAGTAATCTGGGGCAGAGAAGTGTATATATCATATAATGGTCCATTTTGCCCCATAGGATGCTCTATATATGTAATAATGATGGTACAATATACTCGATAATATATAGAAAAGTATATATCATCTAGTGGCCCATTTTACCCCATAAGATGTTCAAGAAGCAATAATGAAGGTACAAGATGATATGACCATTTCTGACTTGTTTAGGAATGATTCTCCTTAGTAGCTGGAAAAAATAATTATTGTAATTGGAGTCTCTGGTTAGACACTCCATAGTGGACTATTTCTATAATATTTCGCTTATTCTTATTCATTTATGTCCTTACCTTAACACAGCTAAAGCTTTATTTTTTGAGTCAATCTTTATTTCAAAACTTTGAGTAAATTATAATAATGAATTAAGTTTACTTAACTTTACTTTAGTCAATCTTAAATTAGTAGCTATCACAAATATTAATTATATTTACGCATAAGTATGTTTTTTTAGGGAGGGGAAAAAAAAAAAATAATTCAACTCTCTGTATAACCTTCTTAACTGGCTCTAAAAATGGAAGTTACTGTCTCTTATTATACAGGAGTTTTCCTAGTTTAAGAGACAAGGAAAGTTTAAATTTAGCATAGGTTATCTTATGATAAATAAATAAACAAATGTCCAGCAGTGGACTTCCCAGGACTTAAATTACATCGTTTTCTAGCATTTATTTTGCATAAACTTACTTTATTTGATCTATAGAGTACGTAACCTTCGTTGAGAGTGGCAACGAAAAAACACTCTGTATAACACTTTTGAAAAAAAAAAACACTTTCGAGCTCGCTTGTACGAAGAGCAGATCGGGTGCTCGGTCCGACGAAGGCTGACGGTTGCGGCACGTGCGCGCAGCGTGCGACACACTGACAGACATCATGTCTGTGGAAGGTAGTAGAGGTGCTATCATACATACGAGTACGCGCCGTGTAGGCAGTGTACCCGAAATGGGTGTCCAGAACTGTGGGATTACGAGTTCTCACAGTCATGTTTAACTTAGGAGGTGCCAGATGTAAAAGATCTATGACAGTTGCTAGCTTTATCGCCTGGGAGAAGACAATGAGTTCTTTAGTCGACTACTTAAGACATGCACGATAGGATATATAACTGACTGATGTATTCTAGTGAAGCCCTGCTTTAATATAGAAACAAAGAAAGGTGCTATCATAGGAATATTGAAGTACTTTAGAATAGCATTGTCGTCAGCCTGTTGCAGTCCACTGCTGGACGTAGGCCTCCTCCAGAGCACGCCACACGGCTCCATCTCCCTACTTATACAGATCACATAGGTAATATGTACATTATTTGTATTTACAAGTTTTATCATGAAATAAACATTTTATAAAAACAGTCAACCATCAATAAATATAACTTGATACAATTCAATAAAACGGCTCAAACTTTTAATTAATAACACATATTAATAACATATTGTAAGTGATACTTTGACATCTAAATACATATGTAATCATCCCTGTGCCCTTGTCCGCTTGTCTGTCACTAGCCGTTCATTACTGGATCAAGATCGGTCGGCGACTTGTGATATACGGTTACCCAATAGTTTTGATAATTGAGGCTTATTAATATGTGGTCTAAAATATAAGCGAGAAATTGGTAAAACTGGAAGTGCAGGTAAACTTAAGGTGCTACTAGTAACCCCGCGTAGAGTAATATTCTCGCTATATATGATTATCTGTCAAATTAAACTGAGTATAGCTTATACATCGTTTAAAGCTTTTTTGTGAGGTTTTTAGGATTAACCCCTTAAATTAGGTTGGATATATTAATTTCCACCATAAATTAATGCAAAATAACTATATCACTGCGCCAACTCGTATATTTGGATGAGTTTTTGTTTAATATGTAAAAGAAAATAAAGAAAGACTGCATTTGTGATTATCGGGTAGGTACTTTACCTTTTGTAGCCCCATTACATGATACTTACGATTTACATAAACATTCAAGAGCAAATTAATAAATGCAATTATTGATGCCATTTACTAGCAGAAACTTGAACAATGTGTCAAAAACGACATGGTCCAAACACCAAGACAGTAATTTGTTGCTTCAATAAAATTGTATGCAACGTGCAAGAAAGTAGTCATCATTTTTTATTTTATGATGTCAGCCTGTATTTTGTTTTACACCACCATTAAATAATGGTTAAATACATTGTTAAATGTCACTTTAAATGATCAAATCCGGCTCATTGTCTTTGAACACTTGTTGTCCGATTTTTCATAGATAAGTGGTATTATTTAGTGCTACAAACTAAACATCAGCGTATTAAGAAGGAACTAGTGATGTTGCTTCTTTGGCCGCAATAGTAAATACAGACAGTGGCGACTCTAAAGCTATGTTGGCTTATGTTTGTCGTAATGTAACCTTATTGTTACTGAACTGTAAGTGACGTTATCTGGTTAATGGCGGTTGCGTATTGCTGGACGTTTGATGAATTTGTTTTTAAAAGGGCCGCTAATTTAGATTGGAAATGAAATTGTAATGTTGATACTGTACTAATTCGTTACGTTAGACAATATTGAAATAATATCAACTACTTAAACAGATTGTTAATTTTATTAATACAGTTTTTTATACTAAACTAGATGTTTTCCGTGACTTCGACCGCCTGAACTACAGAATTTAGCCTATATCTATTTTTGTATTTTGAACTGTATGTGTGCGAAAAATTGATAGAATAAATAGAGCGTGAAGAGCTAACAAACTTACTTTCGCATTAGTAAAATCGGTTGGGATACCATGGACGCCACCTTAGTTAGTAGACGCCACCTTACCGGTTTAATAAAAATAATATGGGAAAAGGGCAATCGTCTGCACACTTTATCTTATGGCTCCCTTATCAACCCCTTGGTTAAAACAGCAGATATAGCTTATTGAGACCTGCCCAGACTAGCCCTTGTAGTTACTAAGAATACTGCCTTATAAAAGACAACACACACGTGTCGTTCACATGACAACTTCCTAACTTTGCGACAATCGATCATCACACTCTTGACCGGCTGACTGTACCACTGCACAAAAAAAAGAACAAGGGAAAGAGATACGAACTTCATATTGACAAAAAACGACAAAAGTGTGATTCAAACGCGGAACAAGCGCAGTTCAGTTGGCGAGGTCACGAGGAGAGCGGAGGTCGTGCCCACACGCCCACCTACTGCTTGATGGACCAGATCTAATTAGATTCGAAGAATATTGGACTGTAGCAGAGCCACCTATCGGACGCAAGACAGAACCACAGTCCAATACAAATCCTAGAACGCGA
This sequence comes from Carposina sasakii, assembly GCA_014607495.2. Classification (NCBI taxonomy): domain Eukaryota; kingdom Metazoa; phylum Arthropoda; class Insecta; order Lepidoptera; family Carposinidae; genus Carposina; species Carposina sasakii. The sequence goes on from CP053164.1 coordinate 5,537,003, forward strand.
TATCGAAGTTTCTCACAATGATTGGAATATACAGGATGTTTGTGACAGCCAGGCAAATATTGATACCATGACATCAGACTATGATTCTGAGACGGAAAAAACTGAAAATTTTCACAGGAAAGTTACAAAATGTTCCGATTTTTTTTTTCATATTTTCAAGAATAAAATTGTTTAGTTCGTTTAATTGGGCTTTAGATAATGACTTAAAAATAAAATTATAACCAAAAGATGATTTAAAAAAAAAGAGTTGCCTTCAAAAAGTTTAAATAACTGATCTACCCTAATGAAGAGTCACAAGTGATCAAAAAACAGTAATGCGTCACATAATAACCAATAAGCCCATTTAATTAGTCACAGGATCATCCGATACAATTGGCACAGAGAGAAAAGATTACTGACAAAAAATTACAAAAAAAATTACATTTCCTGCGAGTAATAACACTGTCGTATAATTCAATACAATGGTACTTGTTCAGTCAGCATTTCAGTATTTGCCTGGCTGTCTCCTACACCCTGTATACATGGGCCAAAACAACAACTAGTGGCCCGGTGGGGCCGGAAGCGCTTCTCTATTCACCACCACCACAGGACTAAAGAACTCCGGGGATAAGCTGGCAACTTTTCACTGATAATTACGCCAGTCCTCGTTATGCAAAACGATCTTAAATTTTGCAGTTCTGGCTATCCCATTTCGGGAACACTGCCACGTGTGTATATGTATACCTATACATGTATATAGTGGTTACCTTTGACAGTCATTGGCGCCAGTGTCTTTCAAGTTTGAGAACTTTTTCATGTATTTTAGCGTCATAAAGTCCGGTGATCATAATAGTCTTTGATAAACATGCGATGTGATGAGTCGTTCATGCTACGACATGCTGTAGCGATAATGTAGATGCTTCTTTTTTTCCTCTTAGTCTATATACATACCTATATAATAAAATTGTAACGGATCGATGTTTATGCACGCTAATCTTAGAAACGGCTGGACCGATTTGATGCAGTTTTCAGGAATATATTGTGACGGGTCCCACTTAACATATAGGCTACCTTTTATCCCGGGAAAATGTTTTTATCTCGGATAATATCGACATTTTATTTTTTCCGCAGTCCACGCGGACGAAGTCGCGCGTATCCACTAGTTGTTTCATAAAATTCAAAATATTCTATGAACAATTATAGTTCATAATTTTTTAAAAATATTTTTCGGTAAAAATTAAGTTCCCTGCCATAGCCAGATGCCATTTTCAGCATTATGAAATCATGTCGCGCCGATATCTCATGAATGATGCGACAAAAGCAGGTGGAGGGTATTACTAATTAGATAAGTATGCGTAGAACACCTTTTTATAACTTCTTCATTTATTGTATTATTATATACAAATGATTTGTAGGCAGGTTGGTATACTCTAGAAGGTGCGGCCACCCGTGCAGAAGCGGGCATGTTGCACGGTTTTATTGCACGTGTTATCCGGTACTAGTAAACTGACTTTTAGGAAGTGAAGTGTCGTAAATTCTGCAGAGATAGGTACTATTATATATATCTTATTTTATATATATATATATATATATATATATATATATATATATATATATATATATATATATATATATATATATATAATGAGATATATATATATATAAATTAATATAAAGATATATATATATATATGTCGGAGATCAAGATGTCATATCCTACAGTCGGATCTCCAACGCCATCTATTTTCAATCGTTGAAGTTAGAAACGTCAAGTCGACAGCTATCACTGACTTGAGGACAGCTGTCACTTGGGTAAAGACAAGACAGAGTACTGAGAGGGCGCCACTGTAGATTTACAACGACCACCGGGTCGTTTGAATTGAGCCGGAGGGTATTCTGTGCTTGTTTGTTGCGTCTGTCGAGCGAAGCACGGGTGCTAATCAGCCTCTGTCTTGTACTTACCACGTTTCTACGTTATCCGCTAGAATCCTAATAATCTTGTGCGTAGATACAGTGAAAGTGTTTGTGATTCCTAATTAAGCTTGTTTACTACACGCCGCATTCTTTATTTCGGATTTTGGAAGATGTCGGACACACCTAACGGCACGCCACTCGACCCATCTACGTCATCAGAAGTGGGATGCAACCCGGATCACCCACATGAAACACGTGCTTCAAATAGTGACTCGAGCGAAGAAAAATGGCGTCTTCTCTTCGAGCAACAAAATCAAAATTTTCTGGCGTTGGTGCAAGCAATAAAACTACCTGCATCTTCGGACTCTATTCGCCTTCCTGATTTCGACCCAGAGAAAAGAGACATCGACGCCCGAGCTTGGATAACGACCGCGGACATGTGTATCACAGATCGACATCGCCATGGATCTTCTCTGATGATCGCGTTAAGCCACGCACTCAAGGGCGAAGCATCATCTTGGCTGTCTTCAATATCGTTTCCTAATATGACGTGGGCCGATTTTAAGGAGCTTTTCGTAGCAAGGTATGACTGTCCTGAAACTGCTGCTTCCTTTCTCATCAGTATGCACGACAAGAAACCGAGAGATAACGAGTGCCTGGCCTCATACGCCGCTACCCTCATAACATCCTTAATGGCAAGGTGGAATGGACTGACTACAGAACAGATAGCAATAGCCACTGTCTTAGCTCATATTTCAAAACAAGAGCCACGTGTTCAGAGGATTGCTATAACGACTGACATCAAGACGCGTAACCATTTACAAAAGGAACTGAAAGCTGTCTCGTTCCTGAAGAGAAGTTATTCATCAAGTATTTATCGTGATGGACCCGACCTAAAAAGAAACCGACCTAATGGATCTGCTGTGACCATCAAGTGCTTTAATTGTGGACAACTAGGCCACAAATCTCTTCAATGTCGCAACAAAGCCAATTCGAAGAAGCAAGATGACCGGTCCAAACACAGGTCCTTTCACGGGGACCATAACTCGACCAACCAACCTACAGGGAGAACCGATCGCATCACCTGCTTCAACTGCCGGGAACAAGGCCACTATGCATCCGACTGCCCGAAGAGGAAAATCAAGGAGGGGAACAACGGTACCGGCGGCGGCACTGGAACTGGTCCAGCTAAGGAAAAGCGAGTAGACGTGTGCATTGTGAGTGCGCCTTCGGGTTCTCTGCGTCACTCTGGTGAGTCATTCCCATTTACTTACGACTCAGGTTCAGAGTGTTCCTTAGTTAAAGAATCGATTGCTTTGAAATTTAGTGGTAAGCGAATTTATGACAATGTTTCTATGACTGGTATAGGACAAACTTCTATAGCCTCAACCATGCAAATTTTAACGACAATTGACATCATGTTTTACCTGACCATTGTTTGCGATACAACATTATGATCGGACGTGAAATTCTAGCTATCGGTTTGACTGTACATATGTCGGTAGATAAAGTACGTTTCGAGAAAATTAACATAGTCGAATCATGTGATGTAGTTGCAAATAATGGTATAGACCTTGACTTGGTAGATACTGACGTTAGTAATGAATACAGACCTAGGTTGATTGAGATTTTAGAACGGTTCAAGCTTAGTTTCATTACCGGTACACCTACTTCTCCTGCTGACACTGAACCTATGCAGATACGGCTCGTAGACCCGCACAAGACGGTAAATCGTCGCCCATACAGGCTGACCCCAGATGAACGTCAGATTGTGAGGGGCAAGATCAACGAGCTGCTTAATGGTAAGGTAATTAGACCTAGTTCTTCACCGTTCGCAAGCCCGATACTTTTGGTAAAAAAAAAAAAGACGGTTCAGATAGAATGTGTGTCGATTATAGGGAGTTGAACGATAACACCGTTACTGACCGTTTTCCTTTACCACTCATATCTGAACAGATTGCTAGGTTGCACGGAGGACATTTTTTTACAATTTTAGATTTAGCATCGGGATTTCACCAGATCCCTATCGAGTCGGAGTCCATAGAGCGCACAGCATTCGTGACAACTGAAGGTCAGTATGAGTACCTTACTATGCCCTTCGGTTTGAAAAATGCTCCTGCAGTGTTTCAACGTGCTCTCATACATGCTCTAGGCGATCTCGTGAACAAGTACGTTGTAGTGTACATGGATGACGTGCTAGTTGTGGCCAGTAACATCGACGAAGCTTTCGATAGACTAAAGGTAGTATTAGAAGTTCTTTCTGGGAAGGGATTTTCGTTAAATCCTAAAAAGTGCTCATTCCTGAAAGAAAAAGTAGAGTACCTAGGCTTCGAGGTGCGCCGAGGTCAAATTCGTCTGAATCCACGAAAGATAGTTGCACTTACCGCTTTACCACCGACCGGCGCTCTTAATAATCAAGGTAGATTTTATGATTTTCATTTTGATTCGGGTGCTGAGTGTTCACTAATAAAAGAAAGCGTTGCATCAAGTTTCAATGGTAAAAGAATTGCTAAAACTGTCTCTCTAACGGGAATTGGTCAAACCAGTGTATTCAGCACCCTGCAAATACTGTGTAATGTTGAAATTAATGATTATTGTTTAGAACTTTTATTACATGTTTTACCCGATGTGTATATGCGTAGTGATATTATGCTAGGTCGTGAAATATTGAGTCAAGGCTTCGTTATTAACTTGTCAACAAATAATTTTAGCATTTCAAAACAAAATAATTTGACAGTTTTAAATTGTGACGTTTTAACCGATTCTAGTATCAGTAACGACTTTAGTAATGTTGACACAGATATACCCTCTTGTAAAAAGTCAGATCTTTTAACTATTTTAGGTGAATATTCCAGTTATTTTACAACAGGTTTGCCAAAAACTCGTGTAACTACAGGTGAACTCGAAATTCGATTAATTGATCCGAAGTATAGAGGTCCTTTTAGGGTATCGGAGGTACTTGAAGGTAATCGTTATGTTCTTAAAGCCCTTAATTCCAATAGAACCTATAAGTACGCACATGACAGACTTAGGCGAATGCCTGCGAATGACATTACCAATGACACGCTGACATGTGACCGTGATGATAATCTGTGCGAACTTGACGGGGATGGACCGTCATGTTCTAATTAATGTTGAGTTGACTGATTGAGAGTGGTTTACGGATACCGGATAGAGGTATTCAAGAGTCACTGGATGGAAGTGACTAGACTGGTATACGGAAGCTGGATGGAAGTTTCCAAGAGTCACTGGATGGAAGTGACTAGACTGGTTTACGGAAGCTGGATGGAAGTTTCCAAGAGTTGCTAGATTGAGGCAACTAGACTTACTTGACTGACGTTACTCTATATGGATTGTGTATACTGTAGCCTTGTTTTGGAATTATTTACCTTGTGTGTGACGATTATAGTCGATTTCTTTGTTTAATAGTATGCAAGTAAATTTGTAACAATTTGGTATAGTAAAATGATTTTCAATTTTGATTATGATGATATTGGTTCGTTTGAAATAAAGGTTTAGTAACGTTTAAATGAAGTTTTTACTGTCCCAATGGTCAGAAAGACCGAGCGTGAGACATGTTACTTTGCAAAATCCTCTTTCTTTCCAGAAACCCCACGCGAGGACGCGTGAGTTGTCAAAATGGCCGTGTCGGAGATCAAGATGTCATATCCTACAGTCGGATCTCCAACGCCATCTATTTTCAATCGTTGAAGTTAGAAACGTCAAGTCGACAGCTATCACTGACTTGAGGACAGCTGTCACTTGGGTAAAGACAAGACAGAGTACTGAGAGGGCGCCACTGTAGATTTACAACGACCACCGGGTCGTTTGAATTGAGCCGGAGGGTATTCTGTGCTTGTTTGTTGCGTCTGTCGAGCGAAGCACGGGTGCTAATCAGCCTCTGTCTTGTACTTACCACGTTTCTACGTTATCCGCTAGAATCCTAATAATCTTGTGCGTAGATACAGTGAAAGTGTTTGTGATTCCTAATTAAGCTTGTTTACTACACGCCGCATTCTTTATTTCGGATTTTGGAAGATGTCGGACACACCTAACGGCACGCCACTCGACCCATCTACGTCATATATATATATATATATATATATATATATATATATATATATTTGTGATTGTATTTAGATGATACCAATGAGGATCATGATCTTTCTGTAGCTCATGATTTTTTAACTACTCTTGCACCGAAACTTTTATTTCTTAGGTACCTACGTCTATCTCGCATACTTTGTAGAAAAAACAAAGTTTATACAAACAGAAATGTTTGTGTCATAAAAAGCAATACATCTATAAAAACAAAACTAGAATTAGGAATTTCTAGTACCTAGTAGTACTAGTGCTCAGAAATAACTTTAAATAGTGTCTCTAAATGCTACAAGAACAAGGCCCAGATAAAAAAACATAGGACATGAATATTCCAGATTTAAATTAGCATTCCTAAAAAGGATTTGCTATATTTTAGACTACACCTTGTCTTACTACATAAACTAATTTGTTGTTTCTCTACATGGTCATAAGGCTCATGTTTCTGTTTCGAGGGATACGTCTAGACGTAAATCAGATTGGCCCGACTCTACACTACACTACAAGATTGTATTCTAGGGACTCTGTGCCTTTTTAGGTAGAGTCTACACTACCGACTTGCGACTGGAAGCGTCATTTTGAATAACGAACACGCCAATTTTCAGAATGTTAAGGGTCTAAGTGTTTTCTTGTTGACTGTACCTAACCCTTGTCTTTTTATATATACATACTAGTGATGTCATTACATAACCATGTCTATAATTATTCTTCGTCTATGATAATTAGGCACTGTTTAAAAATGTCATTTGACAACAATGCGTGGAATATCTGTCAAATTAAAGCAATCCTAGCTAAAATTTTTAATCTCATCGCGGGTGTGTCTGTATGGTACGTTTCGCTCGGTGGATAGTAGGTATATTAAATAGTAATGTTAGATGTAGGATAAGTAGGTGTGTTGTAGCTTTTTATTTATAGTTTTGGATTCTTTTGTGTTTGAAGAGGGATGACGGCAGTGTTCAGAAAAACCAGTAATGGTTTATGTAAACACTGTTGGCACGAACTATTGGAGTTGTGTGGAAATAAATAAATAAAAAAAACAATGATAAAATTATTTTTAATAACACTTTATGAGAAAACTTCCATGTTTGAGATTCTAAATCAATTGTTAATTTGTAATGATTGTATGAATATTCCTGAAAATTGTAAGACCATCGATATTATCTCGACAAATAATATTAAATTGAATTCACGTCTCAAATTGAACACCTTCACATCTTCTGATACATCCTGTACAGGCATAATTATGTCTTGAACTTTAGCCATCAGCGTCTAAACATTATCAAAGTTGCCTTAACAGGTGCAGTACAATCTGCAGCACTCGCCTAAGGGCCCCCGGGGCCATAAAATATCGGTAATATCGGGAGCGGACCCCTTTGACCTTTCGACGTGGACCCGATGGCCACGACACAACAATGTGCTAGATAGGACAATTAAAGGTTCGCTATGGTATAGCTTTTGTTAGCTGAACTACACGAGGTATTTTAAGTTCATGCCTGACGCCTGCTTGTCCGTGATTTAGTTTTAGATGTTATGGGTAGATTTTAGAACTATCACAAAATCTAAAACTCTGAAAGCTATTTTACATTCTCAATAGATAGTTCTGACGTATAATCGTACTGTAAAATGTCATGAAAAGAATAACTAACAGTGATTCACCAATAATCTTGCCAGATGTTAACAGGCACCAGTGTATGAACATATACTGATAATGTGTATACAGGACATTCATAGTTATACAGGGTGTAACAAAAAGGATATGTTAAGCGAAAAGCTACGTAAATAGCTCAATGTAGAGAACCTATCCACAAAATTTGAGACTCGAAATCACATGTTTATTTTTCAATATTGTATGAAAATTCCTGAGATATTTAAAAATTCTCCATACTATCGGGAAAAATAAACATGTGATTTCGAGTCTCAAATTTTGTGGATAGGTTCTTTACAGTGGGCTATTTACGTAGCTTTCCGCTTAACATACCCTTTCTGTTACATCCTGTATACATGTATGTACATATATAACATTATATTAACTACCTATCATGTCAGGGGCTCTCAACTGTATAAAAAGGATTGCGCTTGTACCTGTCGAAGGCATTATCCTTTAATTTAAAGGACTGTCTTTTAAGCATTTCTTAAAAACCCTTCATGTTAATACCGTCTCACAGTAATACTTATTACACACTGCCAGTAAACAAATATTAATTTAAATAAAAGCAGTCTTACAGAAAACAAATATAATTTATAACAAATTTAAAATATATACTATTATTTCCATCAGACTAGAGGCGAAGGTAACATGCGGCTAATATCGGGAGCAGTTGAACTTCGACATTTGCACGTGACTCTAATGGCCAATGACAAGAACTTATGAGAACTGGATACTATTTAGTTAATAATTTTTCATACAAAATTAATATTTGTACAATTTATTTACATAGAAAATGTTTACGTGCAAAGTAGAGCTTAATTTTTCATTTACATCTGACACATTTATTAAAATTCAACTCTCAACTTCAATTATTCAAGCAGTTTCTTATGGTAGTCGCATGACGTCTTCGAGGTTCCACAATGTATGGACGTTTAGAGAAGCAATACATGGTCATAAAATTCTTCCATTACTGACTGACGAGGTTTGAATGATAGATAACACAGATCCGAAACTACTGGCAATATAAAACTGAAGTTTGGTTTCTAGGAGAAATTCCTATGGGAGTCAAGTCTTTCGCTAGTATGAAATATTGATCCCAAACCGGCAGCATAATCATGTTTATGTAGCAGCATGTATATGAGACAGCATGCTCAGAATGTATGATTATACTGCAAGTGTTGCCAGCAGATGCAGCCTGAAAGCGAGATCACTATGGGTACTTTACTAGGCATCCTCAGTAACATCTCTGACAGCATATCCATTGCCAATTCCAGTTATCCCAATCCAAAACGATACTGTTCACCAGACTTTCACAAAGCGGCCAAATTGCGGATGCCGTACGGTCAGTGCCGGCTAAGCCGTCTCAATTAGCCGGCTAGAATGCCGTCGATGACCCGGCAATTTGGCCGGGTTACCGGTTATTAGGGTAAGTGCTCACTGTTATGGTTGTAGAGGGATATTGTAACGTTATTTTGACATGTCAGTGTGAGGTTTAACAGGCGATTAGCGGAGCTTGAGCTTTTGATTATATGAGGATAATATTTAAGCTAAGTTTGAAAAATATATTCGATGTTTGTATCTAAAATAACATTATATCACCTTTAATATAATAGTTTATACGTGCGTAATGTAGATATTGTACTAGATTTCACATTGAGCATTGAACTATGTTGGTAAAAATTTGTTAAAAGTTTAAGAACTTGTAATTTAAAATATTTTGTTGTTTTTATTTACGCATTATTTTAAATAGTATAAAACTTTTCACAACATTGTTGTAAGTAGGTACACTAAAATAATTATTTATTAATAAGTAATTTGAAATATCTACTTACAAAGTATTTCAAGCCAGATGTCAAAAACAAATTATGTAGACTTGCTTCCTTTTGTTAATTGTTTAATTGCAATATTCGCTATTCTGAGCTTAGAATTTCAGATAGAGATCGCTGTACGGGAGGTCACTCTACGCGTTCCTCGAAATCTACTTGCATAACTTGTATTCTTATTAATAGTGTGGTTTACTATTATTTATTTATCTTATTTGCCGTGAGGTGTCGGCAGAGAAGAATAGCACCAGCTCATTTCTGCCCCCAGGAGATTGTCAGCAGCACGTTCCGTGTTGACATACTCCGAAAATCATACTGCGATCACGAACCCGCTTGCCCAGTGATGACTATGGGCTAAAACCCTCATGTGGCAGTAGCCTTGTGGCGGGCCTATATCCAGCAGTGTACTGAAATGGGTTGATTGTGTTTCTAAGATAAAAATGGTTATAAATATTTTAAAGAAATGAACAAAATGTTCACCCGTGTGGGACTCGAACCCACGACCTCACGGATTCCGTGCTGTGCTCTAACCAACTTAGCTACCGGGTCAATTAACTCGGATGAAGAATTTGACCATCTCTTTTAAACTTTTATTCTTACATTAAGTTTTTGGTAACGTTATTTTTTTCATCCCGATAGCTATACACTATATAAAATGATTACTAAAGTACAAAATTTTTAATATGTACTAAATATCGGTGAAGTTGTCAGAAAATTTTGATATCCAAACTTGAATTAGTGACCTGACCTATAAGATTTGTGACAACTGAAATTGCTTATAATCCATATAATTAACATCCAATCGTTTGATGATCTTTTTTTTCAGAAGGAATTGATAGATACTTTGTGCCAATTAGAGGCAGACCTTAGGGATCTTAGTGGACTAGGTCAATGTGTTGTGTAGTCTGTAAAAAAAAAAAAACTAAAATGGAACAGATGCAAGCATTAAGATAAATGTATTAGGTTAATCTAATTATTTCATCAACGAAATGGTCTAAAAAGGAAAGGAATATAATGCGTTTTAACTTCCACGTATACTCTATGAATACCACCTGCATAGACGTCATCGTGGTCCGATGAGTTAATAATATTATAGAATTATCTCGGAGCGGGTCATAAATAACGTTCTAGTTAATTTCGTTACCAGGAGGTCAAGTAGCATTTTAAATTATTGTTCTTGTGTAATTGATTGGCTTTGTTTGCTATTTTTTACATTGATTTGAGATGATAGATAGATATGCCTAAGATGATTGGATAGTACAAACTTATACTAGCTTTCGTGGGCTAGACTTTTCTATGCAACCGTAATGATGGTATTCCATTGCTGTGTAAAAACTACTGGTTCTAAAATACTTATAAATTTCATAAAATCAATAATGATTCAATTCGCCTAAATATCCTACTAATTGCAAATAATTTTAGTTCGAAGTTTATTGGTTATTTAGTATTTATTATGCTTTCATTCCTTTAATTATAACTTAAATTTACCTGTAATTATTATAAAATATAAATGCTGTTGGTTTTCCTACTAATATTATAAACGCGAAAATTTGTAAGGATGGATGGATGGATGGATGGATGTTTGTTACTCTTTCAAGTAAAAACTGCTAGAGCGATTTTAATAAAATTTGGTATGGAGTTGGCTGACATCCTGGATTAACACATAAGCTACTTTTTATCCCTGGAAAATATTTTTATACCGGATATTTTCGACATTTTGTTTTTTCTGCAGTCCACGCGGGCGAAGTCGCGGGCGTGTACTAGTAATAAAAATAATCCAATAGATAACTCACTGGTATGCTACCCAGTGAACCTATTAAATTTACATGGCAAAAGTCGTTTGTTATGTCAAAGTAAACGGCATATCTATTATTTTTGTATTCCAAGTTTATGTATAATTTAGTGCGCCCTAAGTGGTTCGAGAAATAGGCTTTGTCAATACGCGACCTTCAGATTTTTGAACTATGTTTTGTTAGCATGTTAATTTATATAGTTAATAGATTTTGGATGTTAAGAGTAATGTGCCACTACTGCTATGCGGGTAGCTATTTAATAAACAAGTAGTTCAATGGAAATTTTATTAAATATAAATCTCCTATAATGCTTAAAAATTAATATACTCTATTTAGGTGTAGAGCGAGAATAATAATTCTATTGCCGGAGCTAATTCTCGAAAAGTGTCGAGTTGGAACGAAGCCGAAACGGAACCGTTGTAGACGCTCAGAACAAAGCAATAATTACTTTACGGTGACGTAATTATTAGACACATTTCAGGACAAGACAGATATATGTTTTTATTTTGTCATACTCGCGACCGATGCGTGTTAAAATATACCTACCTTATTACTCAAGTGGTAAGTATATATTGCTTCGCACCGCATTTCGTTCACGTTTCATTAGAGGGTGCGTTTTAGCTCAAAAAATTTCAAGAATTGCTCCATATGTCCGCCTATCGATGTTTATTTCAGACAAATGTACATAGTCTTACAGGGTCAGAAGACTTAGAAATTATAGTTTGGGACAAAGTTAAAATATTGTACAATTAACAGAATTAGAAAATTTCTACATTGAGCTTAACATTATATTTAATTAGTGATTCTTTTTGCAAAAGTTCTAATTATTATATTATTTAGCTGGATGATGGCCTTGGAATCTTAAATTTGAACCACTGTAAATCGTCGTCTGTAGGCTGAGCCACATCTTTGTCCATATGTATACCTGAAACAACGTAATTAAATAATGGCCCACCAAGGGACGTAGCATGAAGATTTTCAGTCCTTTAAAGCCTGATTAGGATCGGTTCATATCTGACGGAAGATGCGTCGAGCGTATCTCCAGGTACAGGCAAACGTACGCTCGACGCACTAACGTATCATCGGTTGAGTGTGAACGGTCGAGTGTTTTTCTATACATTTTGTTTATTTTGGCGTTACGCGACGCATGTTCCGTCAGATATGAACCGATCCTTATATCTACTGACAGTCCTGTGTTGATGCGGGGCTTTACTAGAATGGTACTACTACAGTGCTACCTGTGACAAGTTATTGGAAAATTAATGACGAATGATGTACATAGGTAGTTTCCACAAGATAATCTTCATACATATAAAAGACTTAATGATTTTCCAATGGGTGCTCGTTTTAGGGATCACCCCTCAGCCCCTTACCACGAGGGACTTAAAAGGCAAACTGGTGATTTGTATACTTCGGCCCAACCTCTTTGGGCATCATGGATGTAATAATGTATGAACGTATTGCTAATTTCTTTGCCCTATTCCCACTTACCCACTAGCCTTTTCCAGCTCCTGCTCTCCACTCTGTCGTTGGCGTTTACCACTCAGCCACGTAGTAGACCAGAGGCCGTGCCAGAGGCCTTATTTTGATGCGCACTAAAATAGGTGGTGTGTGGTTCTTCTTAATCGGCTTTTGGATGGTAGAATTCTTGGTCACTACCACCACGACTATAGCTGATTATCAAGGAATTTCTATCTAGTACTGTTTAACTTTTTACCTTTTTGAAGCAAATGTATGATTTCTTCTACAGAGTTGTCGTCTTCATACCTCAACTTTTTCTTCTTCTGTTTTTCTTCTGTTTGTTGGTCATGATCTGAGTTGTGAGTGCAGCCTGTAATAATATCTATATTTAATAAAACCTTATGAGTTACAGAAACTATACCCTTTTATAATTAAAGTAGAGGCCATTAGTGGCGGATCCCTATTCCAAAATTATTACATAAAAAACTTAATTTACTACTCCGATATGTTTTTCTGGTGGATTTATCTCTAAGATTTACGGTTATAAAAACCTATATATAAAACTTTGTTAGAAATACGAGGATTAGGCACATTACTCACTAGATTTTTGAATTAACTTCTTTTCCAGATCATTCAAAGCATGTTGTAAGTCTTCCATTAGTACTGGCCTCTTTAAATTGTTGATTTCTGCAAAAAAAGTATTTTTTATCAAGTCTTTGCTTCGAAAAGGCTAGGATGTCCGTCCATCGGTATAGATAAAGTACTTATAACCAGTAGCTGATACTAGGTATGCCCCCGTATTGGCTATCTTTTTTGACAGTTCATAGTGATCAAGTATTTTATAAAATCTGTAGAAATCAGAGGAAATTTGTGAAAAAAAGGAAGTATTTGAAAATTAACAAATTGGATTTAGTTGATATATCTGATAAAACTTGATCACTACTTACCCGTTGTAGTAGTAGTAGCAACAGTAGTAGTCGATGGTGAAGTCGTTGGAATAGTTACTGTAGTTGGAGCATCTGTAGCTGTTCTTAGTCCTAAAATTAAAAGTATATTGTATAAATTTTAAATATCCAAGCTCCCACATTAGATAGATAGAAAGAATCGACTTTTGGCTTGTACACATACACAGACAACACAAATCAAGAAGATATTTGGTATAAAATATGGCAAATATCTCTTTAACAAAATATTTTCTTGACAAAGGGTTTGTATCTGAACACAGCGAAACTGAGTACTCTGAAATGTAACATCGTGGTTTGTTACCGAAAACTAGCGGTTAGATATCATCACACCAGAACGCGCAAAAATGATGGCTTCCTATTGGAACAAACGAGTCGATGGAATCTCTATTGATTCGATCGAGGAAATAGTTACTTTGTCTGAGGCATTAGAGCTTTAACATTCCAGCATTGCGTCGTTTAGGGATGTAGGTAAGCTACTTTTAAAATGCATTCTAGTTGATTGTAATTAATTGATACACACCGTATCTACAGATGTAATAAATAAATTTTCTATCGAACAGTTCTAATTAGTCGCTCTTTGTAATTACCAGTAACATCTTGATCTTGTCTGATGAAACTGTCATGACCACGAGACTGTCGTCTTTGGTACCAATCACTTTGTTTATTACCTCGAGGTCGTTCTAAAAAGAAAAACAGTATAGGTATTAGTAATTGACTCTGCCTTGATTTTATCATAAAAATAATTATTTTTTGTAAGTCAAACCGCAATTTTCGGAATTGCTCTTAATTGATTGGGAGTGAGGTAAACATTCCAGCCTCGATAGAGGTTAAGGAATCGGTGTCGCTCATATAGAAGGAATTTGTCGTCTTCAGCCTATCGCAGTCCACTGCTGGACGTAGGCCTCCCCCAGGGCACGCCACAAGGCTACTGCCACAGGGGGTTTTGCCCATAGTCACCACGCTGGGCAGGCAGGTTGGTGACCGCAGTGTGATTTTCGGACTATGTTGTCAGCACGGGAAGCGCTGCTGCTCACCTCCCGTTAACCCTTAATCGCCTCGTACGATACCCACGGGCAGGTATGGGGTGGTACAAACTCTACTCTGCCGGCACCACGCGGAAGAAGGAATTTACAAAGCGTCTTTTGTGAAGTCAAAGCGTGACAAAATTGCTGGCTGCTACTTTGGCCAAAGAATCAGTCTAACCATTCAACGTGACAACGCAGCCAGCATTTTGGATACGCTACTTAGAATGGAAATTAGATGACTCTACCTTAGCTTACCCGATTCGCATTATTTCCTCTCTAACGAAATAGTTTGTAATATTTGTGTACGATTTTATAGGAATTAGATTAACATAAAAGGAGGAAAGCATTTCCTCATTATTTACAAAATCATTATAAAAATTAAATAGGTACTTACTTATCTTAGAAAAAAATCACATCTATAATTTTCATAATAATATTACGGAAATTGATTGTAATTTTTTTCTACTGATGTTTCAATCTACCTAATCTAAGCCTGTTCGTATTTTACGATCGAAATAATATTATATTGATCGTAAAAAAGCCGTAGCATAATTGCTTACCTACCTGGGAATATATTGTAATCTGGGCTGACATATGCTGCAAAATAAATAGTTTTTTTTTGTAAAAAAAAAAACGATAAAATATATTATAACAAAAATGTTTTATTCTTATAAAGAGTACATATTACTGAATATTGAATTATCTTTTAAATCTTTTAAAAAATGATGTCTTATACTTACTTATTTCGTTGTTATGTGGCCTTGGGTCTGTAAACCATTATAAATAATTTGGTAGCATATTTTCTTAGCCAAAGGAATAGAAAAAAAACTCAAGCCATTAATTTATGTCAAGAGGAAGACTTTATTCCTGAATTAAAATGTATAATTTATATAGTATTAAATCGGTATTTCTTTCGACTCTTTTTTACTTTACTTTTACGTCGACGCCTTCTCGGAGTTTTTTTCTCAGAAGGGATTTGTTTCATACCTTTTGGTCCTATAGAAGAAATTACTTAGTTTACAATCTTATACATTAGATCTCTAATATATTTAAAAATGTAATTTTGTTAATGATTTTTACATTTACCTTGAACAGCATACTGGTCCTGTTCTAGGAATTCTGATGAAAATACGACTTAATATTATTATAATAAATAAAATTGCCATTTCAGTTATTTTATAATGCATAGCCAGGAGATATTGGTACTTACTTGGTTCGTTATTTTGAGACCCTGAAATAGTTTTAAATGTAACTGTTATATGTGTTATTTACAGTATGATAATTCATCTTTTTACATCACTCACTATGTTCGTTATTTCGTGGTCGATCTATAAAATCGTAGACACAATAATACAATTATTATTGTACAATTGTACATACTGTTACCAGTCAACGATATGAATCAGAATGTATACTAAGAAGAGTTTTTATTCTTATTCTTTATTGTACATAGTTATTATATTAAATTATCTTACCTACAAATGGCTGATTATACCCAGTGGTAACATGTGCTGAAAAAAAACATCATTTTAGGCATAATAATAGTTATACAATAATTAGCTTTTGTTAATTTATCATTAGTACACACTCGTAGTAAATGACAATATGCTCTATGTATAACTATTACTTAGATTACATTGTTAATTTGGGAAATTTATAAAAACATTTTTTTTATATGTATACTATACCTACACACACATAGGTGGGTACCTTAATTTATCATTATCCCCAAAGAGGTTGGGCAGAAGTATACAAATTATATACCCCCTTTTTACCACCCAGTTTATTTGGTCCCACGTGGTAAGGGGTAAGCCTACCGCCACATGATTATGTATAACAACTTAAAATAATTATATAACATAATGGTACAATTATTTTAGCTAAATATACGAGTATCATTACCTATAGGTATATCGTTGAACTGTTGGCTATGGCTGACATGCGTAAGAAAATTTTGTTGATCTGTGAACAATGTATATGTGTAAATTATGTATAACAACTTAAAATAATTTATATACTATTATTTTAAAGTAAAATACCAAAAAATCATTACCTTTAGGTATGTTGTTGTACTGTACGTTAGGGCTGTCATGTGTAAGAAAATTTAGTTGATCTGTAAATAATAATAAAATTACTTCAGCTTTTTGCAGTGTAGCTGTAACTTAATAATTTTGTCATAATTATTAATTATATAGTAAAATAGTGCATACTCACTGATATCGTTCATTCGGGATCGATCTGTAAAAATATATTATGAAGTACCTAAATTATCCCTCCTTTATATTGTTAATTAAGTGTTTAGTCTCTTACATTAATCACTTAAAACAAAGAGACGGAATAATTTAACTCCAAAGTAAAATGAGATTAATCTAGTGAAAAAGAGATGACAATTTGCTTTCTACTTGGTCAAAAATAAACAAATTTATATTTAAGACCGAAGTCGGTTTTAGTATTTGCACTAGTAAATTATGAAAATAATTAATTTACTAAATGATGTACTTATATTTAAACAAGATGCTGACCTCCGATGGGCATTTTAAATGCAGGACTTACAAGCCCAATATATGTTGTATCTGCGAATAAAACGATACTTTAATAAATAAAACATATATTTTTTATGAAATGATATAAGATTGCACTTTTAAGTTAAGTAGGTATATCTTTAACTTACGTGGATCGTTTCTCATCCGTTCTGTGGAAAGTTGAGTCAATATAATTATTAAAGAAAACTTGAATTATAACAAGGGTTCCATTTCACCATTTTGGTACCAACCAAACATAACTGTCACCAATTTTTAGGGTTCCAATTCCAACCCTAAAAATTGGTAATAGTTATGTTTTAATTACCTCTAAAATGTAGTTTTGGTACTCTATATAAAACTTTAGGACTTTTCTTGGATTTCACAATAGTTGGTTTTGGCGTATTGTCGTTAACTTGTATTTCTAATTCTATTGCATGATTTGGATACTCCACTGAAAGGAAATACAATTATTATATTTTTTTTATCACACTAATTTTGAATAATAGAAACTAGATATAAATTATTTCTATCATAAATTTAATAAGGAAAATAATATTCGCGCTTTTTAAGGTAAGCGCATAAAAAAGCAGGTACCTATAGCATTTTTTATGTACATATTACTAAATACAGTCCTTTTAATAATTTACTTGCCTGCCAGTTTCTTTAAACTAGGTTGAAAAAATGCGTCGAACAGTTTACCTACTGCCTTTCTTTTACTATCCACTGCAAAAAATATAAATATTAACTATTAATTAAAAATTAAGAAGTATTTTGTGCATATTTCAAATGTATAAAGATATATTTGTTAATATAATACAAAGTGTAGAGCTTAGTTTACGTACGTGAATCTGTAAGTTGAATGACATGTATTTTTGGGCTTAAATAGTTTTTTTTTTCATTTATAATACTTATTATGTTTTGTTGTTTGTTTGTATAAAGATAAAAGTTTAGAAATACATACATACCTTTTACACTATATCCATTATTTTCATTGAGTAATATAAATAATAAACCACAAACTGTCATTTTATTCATCATATAATAATATACAAAACTATGTTTAGAAAGAAAAATGACATTTTAGGATTAAAACCAGATCAATATTTTTTATTTCAGTTTTTGTAAAGTTGAACTGTAGGTTGGGACTTTAACGCATTCTTAAAATTTTGATGAAGTGATAAAAATTTATAGCTGAAAACGTATAAAAGAAAATAACATAGTTATATATTTCATTTTTATGTATGTACAATATACGAAATGTACAATATATTATATTCATTACTTTCGCCATTAGTTGAGAGTAGTAGTGGTGCTGGTAGGGTTTGTACTAATTCTCCGAATCTAACTTCGTTGACGAAAATACTTTCCTTAAAAACGTATCCATAATTACTATTGGAAATGGCGATTAAAATGTTATACAGTTATGTATGACAATTAATAACATTTGATTCTTTTTTGACAAGTTAGAATGGAAATATTATATCATACGCAGAATTGGACGAATATACAGGGTGTTAAAGAAGGGGTATGTTAAGCGAAATGCCATGAACATAGCCCACTACAAAAAAACCTATTCCTATTTTTTTTTTCAAGATTTTACAAATATTTCAGAGTTTTTTAGGAAATCTCAATACTGTCTGGAAAAATCAACATGTGATGTCGAGTCTGAAATTTTGTGGATAGGTACCTTTTGGTGGGCTATTTTCATGGCTTTTCGCTAAACATACACCTTCTATTACATCCTACATAGCTATATAGACTCCCTATCATTATACACATACGATTATAAGAAATGTCATTGGGTTATTAACCATAAACAATTCGACCAATTTCCGCGAAACCGGCAAGAACGTGGCAAAATATAGAATTTAATAAGCAAGCGATAAGTTTTATGGTACTGAAATTATTGGGTTTCGTGGATCTCGATAGTTATTTTAGTGTATATTACCGGCTTTATCGACGGGACGACAATCGTGTCGTGAAGGTACATGTATGGCGATGGAACTAAGATAGTCCTACTTTGTTTAGGTGTATCCTTGCTCTTTGCTTAATAACTTGTGTTTGACCTATCTCGGGTTTTCATGTTATCTTGATAAAGCTTTTACATTATGTATGTGCCTGCAAGGTGCAAGTTTTATCGCTATTTTAAGAGCCAGAATTCTAATTTATAACCGCTTATAGACCCGTGTATTGTGTTATACGTTACATAATCTAAAACAAAAAACCTGCATATTTTGCATATATTTTATATTGTCCAGATAGACCAGAAAACATATTTAAAAATATCATAAAAACCGCTATTTTCTAAGTGATTCACGCCCCAACCGAGCCCTCTCATGTATCCGATAACAATACAAATTACAACTGTACCAGCAATAATAATATATCCTTTATTTATCGTGGTTCCAATACGGAATTTACATTCACTTTAGGCTATCTTCAATGTTTATGCGCGATTCAGTAGCATCTAAAACCGCATCTAAAACGGTCCGGCATGGTCAAGATCGTGATTTTATTCGACCCCTTTATACTGCAATGTTGCCTTAGTTTAGATTTGTATCGAGCAGAGATATGGACTTTATGCGACTTTTATTAGCAATATTTAAAATTATTTTCTTTGAACTGCCTACCTTAATGCCTTGATTAACATAATCAGTTACAAAATCTATAAATCAATATTGAGATTTTTTTCATCATCCCTTGATATAAATCTTTAATTTAACAAATAACTGCCAAATCCTACATGAGTTTCGAAAGAAACCATATTACGCCGACGACCTCCTAAAATAGTATTAGAACAGCAAGGATAACGATTTCGATTTATATACCCTAGAATCTAGGGCCTAGATCGATACATGACCGGTAAAGGTTGTCGAATATTGTCGCGTTGCATATTCGAAACTTGAATATCGTGATTTCTTTTACCTTCCATCTATTAGAGACGCTACAAAAAAAAACACCCAGAGAGAGAGAGAGAGAGAGAGAGAGAAGTGAGCTATACAGAAAACCAATTAGAATACCAATTACCAAACAATACCACATCAACAAAACGAATCACACCAACTAACCCCAAAATGAGCCAAAACCAAGCTAAAACGATCCAATATTGAATTCAAATTCCCTTTTATGCGTCAACGGTGTCCCATTGAGGTGCAATCGGCCCTCTACGTTGGCAATTGACACCATGTAAGTCTCGCCAGTGGCTGTATCCATGAAAGAAGAACTATGAGGATATGCCACAATCTGCGTAGACCTCCTGTAATGAGGACATCACTAGAATGCATCACCCCGTGTACGTGTTATAGCTAGAATGCATCACCCCGTGTGCGTGTTATAGAGTCGACTAAGGAACTTAGGAGCTCTGAAGTGATGAGCTATTTGTTACTTATCTTTGCTCTGCCTCCATTATGCTAAACGTAGCTGTAGAACTCCCCCGTGACCCTGTACTTATGGCTACCACATCATGTTTGTTTAAGGCTATAAATGTGACAGTCAATGTAGATTTCACCAACGTTTTAATAAAAGGCTCTCTCCTATCATAATCTACCACCGTCTAGCCTTAAAGTAGCCCTTAAAGTACCAGTATGTACCGTAACTGACTCCACACAGCAGCATCAGCAGCGTATCTGGTTACTGTGAATTTATATAGGTCGCACGTATTCACGCGTAATGGTTACTATTTTTTTCCACACTTCACAACCTAGTCCCACACTAAGATCCCTAAGGTCTTGTGTCGTGGGTACTACGCAACGGTATATAAATACATAGATAAGTATATAAAC
This sequence comes from Carposina sasakii, assembly GCA_014607495.2. Taxonomy (NCBI): domain Eukaryota; kingdom Metazoa; phylum Arthropoda; class Insecta; order Lepidoptera; family Carposinidae; genus Carposina; species Carposina sasakii. Next base: position 5,558,013 of record CP053164.1, read on the forward strand.
ATACATGACTCGGAAACAAACATCGATATTCATCACATCAATGTTTGCACCTACCGGGATTCGAACCCAGGACCTATGGCGTCGCAGGCAGGGCTACTACCAACTACACCAATCGGCTGTCTTATTATTATTATTAGTTTAATAAGTACTATTAGTTTAAATACATAAGCGTGCGACACTTTCACGCGTGACGGTGACAATATCTCACGAACGTTATGCTTGCGTTGCTAGTCCACCTCCTCCCAGTCTCTCCTTCGTGATTGACACCATGTAAGTCTCGCCGGTGGCTGTGCCCGCCATTAGGTACCGCTTCCTCAACAAAAGAGGCTCGCAGCCGCCCATTGCGGCGATTGTATGAGCTATTTACCTTATCTGTGGCAACTGTGATTGCAGCCTATTCTTAGTAGGTGCTTACTGATCTTGATACTTGCTAGTGTATTTTTTGATAGATGGTTCCAAATTGTTTGAAAAATCTATAATAATTTTGTCGTGATTAGTATTTCTAATTTAAAGTTTTCTTTTCTAAAGATACTCCATTAATGCTACTTTACAGATCAACTAGTCACACTTAATGACGTATGTATGTATGAACACCTATAATACCAGACTTTGTTTCTTGATCCATGTCCATCTTGAATACGACGTCTTAATGCACACCCTCTGTGCTACTTATCTTACCTTACCCTATCTGACAGCAAGTAAACCATAGCTCTTCCCTGCCACTTGTGAATTAAACTTAAAACATAATTAACACATGAATTTCAAATTATGTTCTTAGTTTATAGTATTTATTGATACACACCGCGGACCCACTACTCACGATGGCGACGATATACATTAGCAATGATAATACAATGAATACATGTTGCTGTCCCCAACAGGGTAATATTTAATGCAAATTAATCAACATCTATAACTATACACAAAATACAATAATAGATTTAGTATTGAGAAATGTATCAAAACGGTCCTGTCGCAGTATAGAGCAGTACCCGCACCCGCGGGTACGCGCTATGGTGATAGCGCGCGCGTGAGGTGACCATAGCGGGACTGCCCGAGTTCCGACTTATTACGCCTTGTTATAGAATTAGTTACGAAGTATGGACTATGATTTTTATTTTGGAAGACACTGATTGAGAATTTCGATGGCGTAGTAACTAGTCTTGAGGTAATATTATATTTCATAAATTAATTAGTTATTTTTGATACAGCTTTTAATTAATATTTTTTTATTGATTATTAAATCGTTAGGTTAATATGATGATAATATACGAAATAAAGAGCTTAAATCTAGAACATATTTATAAGAAGAAGATTGCCTGCTACTCCTCCACCTTTGGCAACGTGGCCAAAAAGCTGGCCGCATTGCCCCGCTGGATAGCGAGGCTGATCCTTTGTCCAAAGTACTGGCCAGCCCTTCGGTCGTGGGATGCCTTGACCAGTCTTTTAGAGATGCCCTTAAAACTCAAATCAGAGCATGACATGAATAAAGCAGAACAAATAGGAATTTAGTCCATCTACAAGAACCTTAGAGAGAATTGTAACAAAGAATTACTAATGTTCCTGGAAATTAGCGATTTGGTCTAGAGTTCGTTGATAAATGTTATATGTGCCAATAAATAGATAGAATGTCAAGTAATTTATCCCATGTTTTTAAAGCAGTAATCAAACTCGAAGTTAGTCTAACCACATAGGAAATGCTGTATACAACAAAACAAATTCAAACACGAACCTATGATGCTCCTTAGTGATATAACATCGCGTGTTGGTGTACTAGTTTTAGAACCTTAGCGATCTTAGTCCAGTGGTACTTATATAGTACTCTCATTTGAGGCCACAATATGATTCGTTCGGGAAATAGAAACTGACTATTACGAGTATGAATCTTTCCGAACCTCACTTCACTTATTGTACAATACTTCGCATTCGATTTCAACCGACCACAGATGAATTAATTTTTTGAACAATACTTGTAGTCGCTTACGTTTTCTGTCTGTCCCTAGGTATGCTTAGATCTTTGCTTAATTAGCAACGGATTTTGCTACGATTTATTAGCTGATGTTAAATAAGATCTGGGCAACGACGCACATTTCATCAATAAAATTAAACAAACGTCATTTTTCTAAATACCACTATAATAGTAATCTCCGCACCCATCTGCAATATAAAACTAAACGCCACAGTAGTTAGTCGTGACATTACCTTCGTACAGTCTAAAACTGCGTACTCTTAGTGACTCTTTATAGACCTTTTAAGGTAGAAATTTTAGATGATGATCGCCACGCTCATAATTAAGATGACAGTGATAGGGAGGTCGTGACGGGTGTGGGTTCCGCTTCCGAGGTCACGGGTGGTCCCGTGCCGTTTTGGTTTTCAATTTCAAAGTGTAACCCTAAAATGGTAGTGATGGGTAGATAAGAGGTGTTTACCCCATTTCGTTTTTGGATTTCTGTATTTTTTTCTTTAAATAATAAATTTAATTTTAGACCCGATGATAAATTACAATTTCTAGGAACCTCTATTAATATTGTAAATAGTGTGACACAGTTCGTAATGATTTTGCTTCATTGTCAAAGCCCATAGATTTTGCTTACGAGTCTATAGCATCAAGGAGCATAAACATAACCGTTAGATTACTATGTTTGCCTACAATACGACTGCTAAATATGTATCTTCTAAATAGTTTTCTCAATCTCATCGAAAAAACTTTTCCCCTTTTTCAAAGCGATATTACGGAACACTATTTAAAATGGATCCCTATGGATACTGCAGACTATATAGGTACAACAATATGTAAATCTTAAGTCATGTGATGCGAACAAGTTTTTTAGAGCTTTTTCCATGAGCGATTGCGTCCGTAGCTTAGTTAGCGTCTCAGAAGCCTGTCATTACGATTTGAGAAACATCAATAGGCTGACGAGGTGTTTTCAACTATTGTGCTGATCTTTGCCCATTATAACCCTTTAAATAGATTTTTCATAATCGAATCAAATCAAATGCGTTTATTTATGGATGACAGGTATAAAAATTGGTCTTAAATTATTTATAATGTGGGCTCTCTGTGTCCCGCCCAGTGGGCATACGAATATATTTGTAAATGAACCTGAAGAACATCGAATTCTCTATTTTATCACATGTAAATATTTCCATGCGCCATTGTAACTTAGAAGCAGTAGCAAATTCATGATTCGATTGATATTTTTTATAAAGAAATTATGCTGATATCTAAATAACCAATTATTAGAGTTGATAGGTCACAATTTATTTATTCCAATATTTTTCTACGAATTCCACTGTTTGACATAGCCATACCCAATTACTTCCCTTGCCATCGGTTAGAAGCGGTCTGTAGCCTTACATATAGATATTGTCTATGTAATTATAGAATTCGATGCTATAAATTTACTCCTCAACAAGTAAACAGAGTAAAAAAATATACCGTGTACAGTTCAGTCCAGGCGTGGTTAATGGTGAAGATGGCTGCTGCAGATGGTCTGAACTACTTAGCAGCATTTACAGTCAGTTTAGCTGTTTATCACTTCATTAGCCTGGGGTCACGCGAGCGACACCTCGCGGCTGAGATGGACTCCGCTGATTGTGTTCAAGCTTCAACTCTAGCCTTTCTTTCGTGTTTTTGTTTCATTTGGGTACAACATTGTATTCTTCTTCGCTTTTAAATGGTGGTATTGGTGATGGTGAGGTTAGATCCTGTAGGTACTGAATGTATTCAATGTAGGTACATATAAATTTCAATAATATTAAAAAAAGAAAGATACTTAGCTATACCCGAAGAGGGTTGGCGTCAAATACAAGATACAATCACCAAATCCTTGGCAATATGAGTTTTTGAAGGAAACCATATTGCACCGACCCCATATACATAATAGAATAAGGGCTGAAAGTTGATGATTGGTGAAAAAAGTAACTGCTTATAGATGACATGGTCTCGAAGATGAACGAGTTACAAAGATCAGTGGGGTAAGCACGAACCTTTTTACGCGGCGTAACGCTAGCGACTCGCTAGCAAAATCTATGTGATTTGACAGTTTGACGATAGCGTTACGGACTATCGATAGGTTCGTGCTTACCCCTCAGAAACTTAACTTTCACTTCGACAGCTGAAAATTGAAGTGTGATTTATTAATCGACTTTGATAAATTAATCGAATCTGAATGTTTTAATTATAATTTAAATATCGAATACCTACTATAGTTTAGATCCGTCAGTGTCAGTCACAGGACTAAGCATTTTATAGTAGACAAGATAGCCACATCTTGTCTCTTGAATATTTTACATACACCAAGCACGTGAACTATCTGATTCCACCCTAACAGCTGTATTAACCGCAGTATTTATTGATAAAGGAAGCGAGTTAGTGAGGACATCTAAATCAAGTGCTACAGACAGCCGGACAGTAGTACACTTGGTAACAGGCCATAACTCTCCTGGATGGAGTCGTTAGATATATGATGCAACTTTTGTAAGTATTTAGTAGGTAAGTGTGCTAGAATGTTTCGAAATGTTTCAATATGTATTTCATTTTCAATATATGAATTTGAGGTGAAGTTTATTTTTGAAGGTGGTAATTTTTTTGTGTAATAATATATAATATGCATCCTATGGATCTATCACCCATTCATACAAATTATATTGGTGATAAAAAATCGTAGGTTATAGAAGAAATTTAAGAAAAAGTTTTAATTGCAATTAAGATTTGAATTATAAATTTAATAAAAATCATTCTAAAGCACAGTAGTAGGGCATAGTACGGATTCCATCAATCCAACCGAGTTATATTGGCAATGGAGAATCATAACTTACATAGGTAGAAGAAATTAAACAAAAAGTTTAATTTAAGAGTTGAGTTTTTAATCTCCCTAGAACTAAATTCCAACAGAAGAGGGATGATAAATGATACCATTAATAAAGCATCTTTACTGTCAAGTAATGTTATATCCAATTACCATGCATTCTTCAGTGTTTTAGGCTCTAAAAAAAACCATAGACTTTCACTGTACACGACGACGTGCTGATACGTCCGGAGAGCGCGGCTTAATTTGTGAGCCACTTCCCGCCATTAGACAGCCCTGCGCCTGCGCCTGGGACTGTCGAGTAGACAAATCTCAACAAATTTTTAGAAGGTTAATTTAATTAGACTAGGCTGACAAATACTTAGCAGAAACTAGAGGATATTGGTCTATAATCAGCAGGTGATTGTGTTGAGCCTACCCAATAAACAATGGAATAAGTGCAAGTATGATATATCTCATTGTGATCATAGTGGCCTTATACTTGGATTGTGTTATAAGTTCTCAGAATCCGAGGGTCCACGCAGCGTATAAGGTCTATGAACTTCCGAATAGTCACTCAATGAGCAAAATATTCAAAGCCACTTGTGTGCCCGACAGTCCACCTGTCGATGCAGTATCCGTTAGCGATGTCAGCGGTCTTCCTGCAGCTGATGCATTCTACAGGCCCTCAGTACAGGCCCGAGGGAAACCAACTAGCTGTAATTAAATTAGTTGCACAAAAAATTCTTTGCATAATCTCAAGCCTGTGATCGGCGGTTTCCTACCCTTATCTACTGCATACAGCATATATAAGTAGGTTCTGTTTTCCTTTAGCTAGTAGGTATTTAATATGTTGGACTTATGACTAATCCCTGGATTTTATACAATTGTAATATTCTAGTTTTCTTAAATTATTAAGAACATCTACATACATATAGTCACGCTCATTATTCCCCAAAGGGGTTCTCAGAAGTGTGCAAATTACATACCTTTTAAATTACACACTTTTTAACAACCACGTGGTAAGGGGTGAGCCTACATCTTAGAACGTCTCTTTTACGAAATAAATGTCCAAGCTTCATATAAATGCAGATTTAAATTAAATCTTGTTTTTAATATCTCCTATGAGTTTCACTAGGATGTGCGACCAGACAATTGCAATACATTTATGTCAATAAAACTCCAATAGACACGTCTAATATTTAGATTAGCCAATAAAACTTCACACCCAACTTCACCCATATTCTATTGTTACCAACCAGTTATGTGGTATTGCCTATTATTCTAAAAGTAAAGCGAGTAAACGCCCACATTCGAGCAAAACGTGACTAAAGCAAGTACTGCACTTTCGAAAATTCAGACTGATTGATTTACAGCTACTGTAAAAGCTCGAGTTTAAAAAGCCGGATCCGCAAAGCTGATACGGCATTATGATTCGGTTATGTTTCTGCAGTAAGTACGGATTCAACTGTGATGAGGAATGTTTGTGATGAGGAATGTTGTATGATCTTTAGTTTGATGGTTAATTTTATTGTAAAGTTGCCCGTCGGATCTCATTCATGATTTCTAGTACTAGCTATTGCCCGCTTCGTCAATGTAGATTACAAAATTTAGCCTACGTTCTTTTCTGTACTCCCAATTAATATGTATGCACAATTTCAAGAAGATTGGTTGAGTAAATAGGTAACAAACAAACTTATTTTCGCATTAATAATATTAGTAAGTATAATGAGAATCCGTAACCCATAAAGAAAGTTTGGCTTTCACAAACCGAAGATAGTATTTTTAATTCGTAAAACAAGAGTAGGTACCTATAATAGCCGATATACATTGTAACATTCCCGTTGTCTAGTAACAATAAACAAGTCGGAGCAGCAATGGACAGTCTATGGGCATGTAACGTGGAATCATCAATGTTTATTTCGAGCTAATGTCAAACTTGTCCGCGGGCTGTCTTATCCTGGAAGTTCTATAATGGTTGCGTTTTATTTTATTAATGCTTGAATAGTGTACGTACCTTACCTGATAGTAGGTAATAAGTATTAAGATTACCTACTCATTTTTATCTGTGCTGATAGCGTAGTAGTACTAGTACTAAGTAGCTAGTGCAGTTTTTAATCGAAACGTATGTAATTACATTAATTATACGAGTCAATGTATCTGTTAACTATAGATATAGAGCGTTTGAAAATAACCTAAAAGAATAACACAATACAGCAGTTATGCTCTTACTCGTACTTGTTTTATACTAACCCATTTAATTTGCCATTTAATTTTATGTTATAATTTAATTTTAGCCTGCTTTTTACAGCCATATCGCAAAGAAATCGTGGCGCCATTATAGAACAACTCGCCGATCGCATGAGATATTCACGATGCGAGCGGCCCCAGGCGGGAAGATGTGGCCGATGCGTTTGCTCCACTTCTGTGCCCTGAAGCATCTAATCTGTTCCGGGAAATCAATATGTAAAGGAATCGATACCTAAATGCTAGGTTTTTATGTATAGGAACCATAAACATGGAAATTTGGTTGCTTTGTCCTGAAACGAATAATTTGGATACCTTATATACTTAGCTGTAATTTTGTTTTATTTGTGTACTTACCTAACGGATAACTTTTGTGTTCAAGGTTCAACTTTTGTTGTATCTATAAAACTAATTATAATAAGAGATATTCCTAGTTACTGCACTTTAAATTCCACCTAGCTTCAAGAACCTTCAACAGCTGTTAAAAAATTTCCGTCTGTCATAGGACTGGTGACCAAAATATATTTAGCAAACTAACATTGCACATCTACTATGTAACTTTCACTTGCAACTGACGACCTACCACAAAAGAGATTATGCCCATAAGCCAATATATTATGTCAGTTGATTGTAAGGTCCTCGATTTACCTGCAAATCTCTTCAAAATTCCCCCTGACATTCACAAAAGCGCATACCTCCGCAATCCGACTTATTTATAGTTGAGGACACAATCAGCAGAGCGGGGTTTCACCACAATGCCCACACAAATCAAACAGGATTCCTAATACTATCGTCTACTAAGTTTCAGTAACAAAATCTCCTCACATAGCGCTAGTGTCTTCGTAGTTTTAACAAAATCGTATGTTGTATTTAGTTCTATAAAAGTCCGTGGGACTTCGTAAGTGGAATGGTCTGCAGTATATCTCTAGAGTTATACATTAGCATACGACGGGACTTGCGTGTTGACACCCACTCTATGTTTGTAGTCGGGACGGTCTATTGTGGTAATAGCAAAGTTTCAGAAACATACATTAAATTTAAATATACTAAAAATTTTAAGAAAATACGCAGCATCCTGACACTAATATATGTATAATATATCTACAGGATCATAAAAGAGATTCCACAGCTACGTTTGACATAGCGTGATAAGTTGCTTGTTTATCGCGGGTAAGAACCAGTTCATATTATGATCTTCAAATCACTAACATTCTAACATTTGCAGGAGCTTAGGGAATAGGCTAAGTGTGTTATTGTTTTAAATTTCTGCCATAGAATTCTCATAAAGATTCAAGCTGAATTGCAGCAACATATAAAATGACAGTACATTCTCCTGGATGGGTAAGACGATCTGTTATCCGATACCCGCGGATACGGTGTCCGACGGTACCGTACGTATACGATATCCGACGATACTGCACACAACCTTGCGGCCAGATTACGGAATACAGATCATGCGTGACATGTACCATTCCACAGATATTAATTGCTTAATTTCATTACAAATAATAAGTCAAGCTGTTTATTCTCGAAATTGGAAAGAAGAAATTGGACAGATGTGTGTAAATATCTTTTCACCAGTAAGCCTTCATAAGGGGTAAGCCTACTGCCACTTTCGCAGGTTATAATTTTCTAAGAATATATCTGAAGCATAGCGTTGGGCGCCCTCCTTCCAGACGCCGTGACTGGATGGCAAAAACGGGAGATCGGGCCATGTGGCGTACTCTGGGGGAGGCCTACGTTCAGCAGTGGACTGCAATAGGCTGACGACGATATCTGAACGAAATTTAATATACAGGTAGGCAACTATGACATTACGAATAATATGCAAAAAAAAATCTCAGAAAATAATGCGGTTTTTTCTGTACATTTTTCAGTCATTAGTAAGAAATATTGACAATGTAGAGCAATATAAATAGCTTGAGTAAAATGCTATCACAAAATTGTCCATTGAAATCTGTGCCTTTTTACTTATTTACAAACCTATAGAGAAGGAAGCATACTTTATACTATATTCTTATGTTTATAATTATGTTTATTTCCCTTTACGATAGGTTTGCTGAAAGAAATCTCTCTAAGAGATAAGCACGCCTTTGTACATTTTCTTTGTCATAAACTTTATTTGTGAAAACTTTATTGTGTTTCATATTGTTTTTTGTTAGGTACTTATTCACATCAAGAAGTTTTTTACTAGTAACAACTATTTAAGTCTTTAAAATCAGCGTGACTATAAAAACATAACGTATCCCAATTTTCAACTAATGGATATAAAAAATATTTTTCAACTTTTTTCTTCTTTTCTTGTCACGTTCAATTCGGGCTTATTTCAGCGCAAGAGCCGGAGGGTGCGCCCGCGCCGATGCAAAGATTCCGGCCGGCACGCCCTGATCCGAATTGCATTCACACTTTAAGCGAATTGTTGGCTGAATCTTTCTTGATGGCTGAGCTTGGTCAGAAAATATTATCCATTTATTTGCGATATAAGTTTTTTATTTCTTTCCGGTGCGTTCCAGGTGACAGTTTCAAATCAGATTGGCAATTTTGAAAATCGAAAAAAGATATTAACTGGCTCTTGGTGGAAGTCTTCACATGGAATAATTTGGCTGTTAATTCTAATGAATTGTCTGGAACATGTATACCTACTACATTAGGATGGCTTTATATCATAAAATTATTAATAAAGAAATGGAAAAAATTCCTTACTCGAGTGGGAATCGAACCCACGACCTCTGCATACCGTGCTAGCGCTCTAACCACTGAGCTACCGGGTCAATTACTCGGATGACGAATTTTACCATCTCTTTTCTAAATTACATATTGGCAACGTTATTTTTCATCCCAATAGCTATACACTAGCCAAATCTCGGCAAACAAAGCTGAATCCCTCAGCACAATGTTTAAAGATGAAACGATCAACCGTATCCTAGCTTTATATTGTAAAAGGTAGGAAAAATCTTTGAAACTCTTAAATTACATGCGAATAACTTGGTGTGTTTATTCTACTCTCCTGTCTTTGCGTGAATGTTCTTAGTTAGTGCTGTAGAAATCTAACACTATAATTATGACAATGATTATTATTTTACTGTTATTTGATTATTTGCATACACTTTATATAGCTTTTAATTATCATCTTATAATTGCACAAATAAAGTTTGCAAAACACATTTCATCCCACATTTTGTATTTATAGGTACATATTTTATAATCCTGACTAATATTATAAATGTAAAGTGTGTATGTCTACGCCAAAACTACTGCTAAACTGATTTAAATTAAATTAGGTACACAGGTAGTCTAGAGCCTGAGAAAGTGCAAAGAATAGGCTACTTTTTATTCCGGAAAAGATCGACGTTTTTTCTGCAGTCCATACGGATGCAAGGTTAGGTCACTAAGGTTTATTTAAGTTTAAGACTTTATTTTACTAGGGACCCGCCCCGGCTTCGTACGGGTGTAATGCCATTTCACGCGGATGAAGTCGTGGGCGGTGTGTTCACAATTAGATTTCTCACTCAAATTTAGGGTCTATCGATATAAGGAGATGCAAGAATTGTGCCTCAGATGCGCATCTCCTTCAAATGCTAATTAAAGCCCTATACATAAATGGCCAATAACACAACTAAGGCGGAAGATGGCGTTCTTGTAATATCATACAAATTAGTAGCCTGAATGAGTTAACACAGGTTTGTACTATAACTAAACCACTGACGTTTCCACAACTCAAGCCAACTCTATAGACTAAGGCATAGACACTAGTTTAGAACTTAAAACGCATTTATAGTGACCACGTTTCGTTTTCTCCCAAGGTATACTTAAGTCCGCAGATTTACGATGATCTTGTTTGTCTCCATTTGAGTAGATCGAGGTTGGTATTAAATTAATTACTGGGATGGTAATTCTACCATTTAATTGGTGCAGGGCTTTAAAATCTATGCATTAAACATTAAATATACATACGGACAGGGCCAAGTACGGCCCTTTTTAACATACATACATACAGAGTTATTGCATATCCTTTAATATTGATTCTTGTTCTATGATAACAATTTTAATCTAAAAGTAATCAAGATAGCTGAAACTATTTTGTATTTCTCGCATTTACTATTAAAGTTAAGCATGTTGTTTGGGAAATAAAGGCTTATATTATATTATATTATTATACATACAGAGTACTTTATATAGGGACGATTGTGCTCGCGAAATGGTGTAACCAGAAATTGTCGGAAAGGAACGAAATGTCACGAAGGAGATCATAACTACGTCCAACATAGCGAAAACAGATGTTGGGCGATTAGTTGCTAGCAAATCGCCTGAGAGCACGTCCCTGTCAGTATTCCATAGATGACTTTTACTATATTTTCTTCTAGAAAGAAGATGCAGCTATTGTATTCTAAAAGAAATAACATTTTTTAAGATGCAGATAGAAAATTTTTATTTGTGAGTATTAAGATGGTTGGCACCAAATTATAGGTACCTTTTAACACACTGAAGTTATTGTTAACGAACACTTTGTTCTGTAGATGAAAATTTCATATATTTTGATAGTTCCGGAAGGAAAAGCTTCCTTGTTCTTACCACTAATAAAGGAGTGTTTCATTAATTTAGTAAGCTACTAAGTATTTTTAGGTAATGAAAAGTTTTCACCGATGGCAAAGCTATGTCTCTTCGGACATTGTAAACTACGTACAAGCATGCAAAGTCGTAAACCTTACCTTAACAGCAGTTTAAATGCACAACTTATGCACCATTTAACTAATACTATATATAAATTCGCCCTAACAAATATTTCAACAACAGCTATAACTGAAGTTATAACTTGTTGCTCTATTTTAAGCCACCCCTGAACAAAGAGGCTTAAGGAAGTCGCCATTCGATCCCAGTCACTGGTCTGTACCACTGAACTTATTTTCTGTAAGTACGGATTTTCTGAAATTGTCACTTACGTCCAATTTCAATACGAGAGTAAAATAGAATTTCGGATTTTTTAATTCCTAATTTGAAATTTTGTATGAAAACAATTGAAGATTAATACTGAGATATGCAAAAAAATCTCTCAAGATCAGTTATAGAAATTGGCTGTTAGCCGAAGAGGGTTGGCAGCCGGCTATAAAAAAAACGCTAAATCCTTGGCAATATGAGTTTCAATAGAAACTATATTGCGCCGACCCCATAAATATTGATATAAGGGCAGGTAGATAATGACCAGTCGCCGACCAGTCGCTTGCTCTACCAAAATTCATGAAGTATAGACTGATATTATGGCGGGTAAAGGGTAAAAAAATAATTAAAATAGCCCATTTCTTTTAATTTTTAATTTCTATTTATATCTGGCATTTATATTTTTATTTGCATTTTCCACTAATATACCACTTGTAAACTGTATCGCAGGTAGATACTCCATGATATTTTCATATACTTCTTTCATTGCTTTTCATTAAAGACACCTAGAGGCAGGCAACCAACAGCTACCTTGTTGGCCACCGCTGGATGAGGCTGGGAAAGGACCATGTAAAGTGTCGTATTGAAGAGGAAGCCTATACTCAGCAGTGGGGGCTCGATAGTGGTAGTATCTTTCAAAACTGTGGTGGCGCGACTGTAGTCACCATGGTGTCCTAATGAGATACCACCTTAATGCCCGGCTAGCCTCCATTAGTATTTGAAAGTGTGTCCGCGGGCAGTGATAACAGAGCGTTATCAGCGCGCCGAGTCCACTGCACTCACATTCACTACGAGGCTACTAGGATGGTATTGTTTTGATACTTTGCAAGTGGAACGATTTGCATTTGCTGTGTCTAAGCTTATTAGAATATATGTGTGACTGTAATTTTTGTTGAAATGAAATTCCAAAGTTTTAATTTAGTGCTGGACTTTGATGCTGGAATAAAAACAATAGTAGTGTAGCGAATGGTTTTATATGAATGGCGACCTGAATGGTTTTGTTAAAAAATTAAACCGCACACAACAATAAATAATAATGAATAACAAAGATCTACACATATTTTGACACAGGTATCCACTTATCATCTCTGGCAGCCTTTGCAGAAGAAGCTATTGAATATGTCGCTTGTTTCACCAAATTATTCTATTTATTATGTTCGGAAGAATGATACCTTAAAATATAATAGTAGATGGAATAATTAAACAATAGCAATTTGCGATTAAGTATCAAAACGTATCAAGCGCACTACACAGCCGGAGATCATGCGATGCTTGACGCTGGAGTCAAGGAGAGCGGCCGGCGCCGACCACGCCCTGCCCTCCCCCCTTCACCCCCTTAATGCAAACTAAGTACAGCCTGCCTTTGTGCTAACTACACTAGTTTAACTGAGACGTATCCGTTATCGTTCTGAAATGTATGCATAATGCCTCATTATTTAGTCAGAACGAGGCTTCTCGCTAAAACTGCTCAAGATACCGATAGAAGCGTAAATTATGAAGTGTTTCTCGCTCTCGATTGGAGCTTATAAGGTCTTTATGATGCAATTCTGCCGAAACAATTCTTAAGCAAATCATACGGAAAATGATCGTGAATCCTTCAACGGTAGTAGTTACAATTTTGAGTACAAATATAGCAATCTACTTCGTTTAAAATGAATATGCCAGACTCAAACATATTTATTTCATTTGAAGAAGGTGGAATAGCTAGAGATAATTGTCTTTATTCCATATCAAAATATGAACTATCAATACTAATAAGTCGTAGTATATTAGCGAGAAAAGTAATATTAAAGTTTGTAACGTATATAGAGATGAAAGTCTAAGTTAATTATACCACAACTCATAAGGTTTTCCACATATCTATAAGAGTAAAACAATATTACTTATGTTTAGTTGTTTGTCATAACTTAAATAAATATGATTTAATTATAATTCATAAATAAATTAACGTAAGGATATCCTATTGTGAGACGTGAGTAATTCTTTTAACCATGGTAGTAAATTACTACATTAAATAAAGTCCCGCGTCAGTCTGTCTACTCATACTTCTCAAAAAGGTTACTAATTAAATAAAAAATGGTAATAAGTTAACATACTGGTACTTACATACACATTATACAGTATACATTTGCAATCAATCATTTTTCATGTCGTTATCAAGGAAATGTGATTTTTATTGTCATCATCAGCCTATTGCAGTCCACTGCTGGACGTAGGCCTCCCCCAGTGTACCCCACATAGCTCGATCTCCCGTTTTTGCCATCTAGTCACTACCAGCCGTCCTCTTTAAGTCATCGGTCCATCTGGCCGGAGGGCGCCCAACGCTACTCTTGTTGAGGCGCGGTCTCCATTCGAGAACCCGTTTACTCCACCGTCCATCGGTTCTACGACAGATGTGGCCTGCCCACTGCCACTTCAGTCTGCTACATTTCGAGACTATGTCTGTCACTTTGGTCTTCTGCCGGATAATCTCGTTTCGGACTTTGTCCATTAGCGAGATTCCGAGCATTGACCTTTCTATTATTTTTATTACTTCTATTCAAATAAATAAGTAATAGGTGACTTATCCTAAAAAAGAATCCTGCAAAATCCTACCTAATTGAATTTCCTGCACCTACCAATAATTAAGTACGAGTACCATCACCTTTTACTACGAGTTATATATTTAAATATTTCTTCTAGAAGTAAAATACATTTTGCTCCTACCGGGATTCGAACCCAGGACCTCCAATCAATCACCATCTGCGACAATCCACTCGTCTAAATCAGCAAGCGTAAAGATTAGATCTACTAGATAAATTAAGGATTAGTACACATGGCTCTTGGTTTTCAAAATTCGTATAATTCATGATTTACTTAAATCAAATTAATTAAATTAATTTAACGCATGTGCTTCAAAGGGCCCTAAATCTGACAACAAGTGACTAAATCTGAAAAACATGAAAATACAATACATACCCCTCCGAAGGCATGTCACATCTAATTCAAATGTACAACAAAAATAGTTATACTTACCGGATATTTTATATCAAGATATCCGCGACAATTTCTCAGTAACTAAGCACATTAATTATAGAACCAGAACACCTCAGAACGGATCTATTTGTTAGTAAAGCGAACACTTCATTAATTAATCGTTAATTTATCCGTAATCGATCAATCATTGTGTATTGATCCAATGAGACATCATTTCGATGTATTTGTTAGAATTCAATGAGGATATTGATTAATTATAGAGAATATTGTGCGACAAAAACTAGAATTTAATTTTTTTGTGTTTATTACCCGACTAGAATAACCGCTGCATCTCCGTCCGTACCTACATGTCGTAAGAGTCGACTAAGAAACTCGCGCATTCTCTCAGGCGATAAGATAGCAACTTATCTGCAATTCTGGTTACTCTATTTCGGGAACGTAGCCATGTGTGTTATGTTATACCCGACTATGACGAAGCTAAAGGAAGGTCATGATTTTTCTATTATTTTTTATCCCACTGCATTTGCATAAATTTAGATTAATTTTAAGTGGATAGCTGTATGTCTTGTTTTCCATAACATAAACTGAAGGTGTAACTCCAAGTGGGTCTTAAGTCTTAGTATTTTTTGTCGTCAACGTTCCCGAAAACTACGGAATCTCCTCGTCGTTACGATCATTTTTCTCCATGTCATGTCGTGTCTGATTTCCAAAATATTAGGGTCCAAAGTTGAGTAAATAGACTGCGTTTACCTGCATAAATGCACATTGACGCACGTAGCAAGATTTTTTCACGAAAAATAATTAATATCTGTCTATGAAAAAACTAGCATAAACACTGGACACTATAAATTTCGCCCGATCAAGAAATAAAAATATTTTTTTCAAAAAAATTTACATTGTTTCCCAGAATTTTTTTAGGCATAAACTTACTTTGTTTAATGTATAGAGTACGTACCCTTCGTTAAGGGTGGCAACGAAAAAACAACCTGTATAATCGTTGAATATTTATGGTCATTCTAACGACCAACCGAACTTGTAAATCTCAACTATACCTTCAAAATTGGTCAGAAGTGGCACCATGTGGTTCTATCGGCCCTTGGTGCTCTGCCTACCGCGTAAGGAATAAAGGCGTGATTATATGTATGTATTCTAATGTGAAAGCGAGATGTCACAATACACTGTAAAGCGGCGTCTCGTTTTCACAATTGAAACAGTTCTGCTTATACTTCTGAATGAGAGAACATTGAGTAAATCTGCTTTGCAATTTTCGGACTCCAAAAAAAAAGTACCAACATGGTAATAATGTAAAAAAGTTCCTTTGTCAGTCTGTCTTTTACGTTTCCGTAAGATAACTTAGTTTAGATAAAATCTGGGATACCTACTTATTTACAGATATCTAACGTTGAACCTAGGTTTAATCTCGAAAAGAGAAGAAAATGTTGAATTCTTTTATAAAAAAAAACATTCAAACAACGTCGCGGCAAACAGGTAGTGTTTTAATGTTATTACATTTTACTACATTCATAAAAACATGTTCAATTTAAAAATATTTATTTGTAAAAGAATCAAGAATCCGTATTTGTTTTATCGATATTATCGACGAATACATTTCCTGTCCTTAATATGCGAAATAAAATTAAAAAAAAACATACCAAAAATGTGCAAAAAAAGGGCAAAACACTGGAATTCTTTTACCCGGCACACCATTGACTTAAATAAACAATTAATATAAAAATTCCGCCAATACAGACTGATTCCGAAAATCAATTTCAATGCAAATTCAATCCCATAATAGGAAGTATATATTGGCACAAATACATTACCTATCAGGAGCTAATAAAATGAACCATATTCAAGGTGTGATAACGTAACGTACACAACAACCAATTGCAATAACCTATTTTGAAAAATTTCTTGCATAAATGTCAGATTTCACCTCCAATTGTTTACATTTGTGAGTGACAAAAAATCTCAGATTTATCTTGAATTCTAGTATCGCAAGTGGATGAGTCTATTTATCTGTACCTAACTAAGTATATAATTATCCTGAGTAAATTTTCTCATCAATTATTCAAAATTGTGATTGTATTGTCATTCAAAAATATGGCAGCAACATTGCTTACAAGATTAAGTTATAAAATTTAACGACACCATCGCAAAGCTCCGGGACCTCATATATTATCATTTATTAATATTTTTCGTATGAAATAAGCTTTTAAATTAATTTAAAACACTGCGAAGATCGGAGAAGAAGTTATCCATGTTTTGACTTTCCGTTTTGTTTTATGTAGATAAGTACAAATCATTCCGTATGTTGTATTATTTAGGCTCGCCTTCAGCAAATGCTAAATCTAGATTAAAGTTAAATCGATGATTAAGACACCATGCTGTCTTGCTTTTCTTAAAATTAACAGGATGAGCTGTCATGTGTGCTAATTCTCTATTACTTATTATTAATTCGCATCAGCTGCAAGTTGGCCTTAGAATCTGTTTATAGTAAAGAACTTACTTATAATTTCAACGAATGTAAGAAATACAATTACAGGTAAACGAATAATCATGATTTTAATAAACTGAAAAGTGCACTACATGAAGGAAACAAAAAATGTGTTAAGTGTATCTATTCTTGTATTGTATTCTCTAACAAATAACATGTTAAATCATTTGAAAAATAGCGTGTGTTGATTTTATTAAGTTTTCGCCTGAATTTTAATAACGTTCAAATAAATACCTTTTGATAAATGTCACCTTCAATGATATGCATTTTCGAACTAGATCGATCAGTTATGAAATATATAGATTGGATGCATATATAGATTGGATATGCAGCAGTATATACAGAGTTTTTTTCGTATTAAAATATCATCACGATCACATGCAATTTACCTATACAAAATTCATAGACGCGCATAGCAATCACATTAATATTATTACGTTTTACGGATATAGCAATAGCAGAAAATATGTTATGACGAGAATTTCCTACATCCTTATTTAATTTAAACAATAATTACGTTGTCGAAAGTAGTAGCTCGCGTTAAAAGTAAGTAGTGCTAGCACATACCTATTTATTCAGGGTGTAACATAGACATACTAATTTAGGTTCCACAATATAAATGTACTTTACCTTGCTTAGTGCCATACAAGACCTTAATAATCATATTGGTACTGGCTTAATGTATGGTAAAGTTTGTAAGTGTAAGTAAAGAGACTGCCGACTGGTCCAGTAGGTAGTGAACCTGCCTGTGACGCCGTAGGTCCTGGGTTCGAATCCCGGTAGGTGCATACATTGATATGATGAATATCAATGTTTGTTTCCGAGTCATGGATGTTTCTATACTTATCTATGTATTTATATACCGTTGCTTAGGACCCACGACACAAGACCTTAGGGATCTTAGTGTGGGACTAGGTTAATGTGTTGTGTAGTGTGTGTGTGTGTGTGTGTGTGAATATTTGATTAACCTGCCTAATAAACGTTCGGTAGTTAGGTTCGTCAAATTAGACTGATTATTCAAAGTCAGTAATATTACATTTAAGTAGGTATTCAAAGTAAGTACAGGGCGTGGCGGAGAGCGGATGTGGCTGTGGCAAACTAGATCATAGTTTGATGATAAATATGACAAAAAATACTTGAGTGAAAAGGCCGTTTTGTGGAGACTAACAACATTTATTATTAAGACACGACTGCATTTTTTGGATGGGTGTGGCAGAGATCGTATTTATATTTTTTCAGTAATGCATTCATTTATATAATAATGACCCATCTAAATAAAATAATTGGGAATAGGTGAAGGGTAGAAGCCATATATCATTCACTCATGCAATGATTGAGAGAAGTAAAAAAACTTAATTCAAAGTAAAAATTTTATGAATAGCAACAGCTACAGTGAGACTTGCAAGAATTTTGAGGTTTCGTCTTTTATCTCATCTTACCTGCCATCAACTAACTAGGGTTGCGATCAGACACAATCTAAAATAACATAGAAATTGCTAGAGACCTCCAAATCTATATTTCATAAGAGCTTTTTTACAACTAGCTTATAAGAAGAAATCATGTCCCAAAGTACCTAATACATGATACGATCGCCTCTTGATTGACAGTTCTTAATGATTTTTGATGCGCTACCGTAATTTAAACAGAAGTTAAATGGTAAAGAAAATAAAAGTTTGGAATGTGTTTCTATCCGGTGCTAACTGACGGGCTTGCGTAATGTGTAAGGCTGTGATCGTATTAAGTTTAAGTAACGACTGACAATTTGTGTAGATGAGTTATAAAGTCCTAGTCAGTACTAACACGAGAAGGAAAATTAATTAATAAATATCTATAGATGACACCGTATTCAATGGATAGTACTTCTATTAAGGCCTGATTTTTTCCAAACGTCATATAGCCTATCTGAAGAATAAAGTCGATGCTGTCTCTATCATGAACAAGTTTTACAGAAACACAGCATCAACTTTATTCTTCAGATATATTATCTGACGTTTGGAAAATCTTGGTGTTTTGTAGGCGATGGGTTGACCACCTGTCACTTCTAACCGAAATTTTACATCTCAACTATACCCTCACAATTGGTCAGAAGTGGCACCATCTGGTTCTATCGGCCCTTGATGCTCTGTCTACCTTGTGAGGGATAAAGGCGTGATTATATGTATGTATGTTTGGAAAAATCGGCCCTAAATGTCATTAAAAAAGCTATTTCCTTTGCTAACTAGTTTCGATTAAATCACAATAACGTGAAGTTGGTACATATATTTTGTCAATAGTAATAAACAGTGTCCTTTATAGCCATGGTTGACTATTTTGCTGAGTGAAAACGAAGGATTCCCAGGTTTTTTTTTGCACGAAATAAGAATTTATATTTTATCCCTGACTATTTGAAATTCCGTAACGTCCGAAGAAGTATGCGTAGAGACACAATGTATAGGTATATTTCAAGCCTAACAAACTTGTTAAGATTAACTATGGTTTCAAATTGTTAATAAGTACGATCATCTTACTTGATTAATTGTAAGCATAATTACCTCAATGAAATAGGTATAAATAATATTCTTGTGTGTTTTCATAATGCCTTTTGAATATTGAATTTTTGTTTATGGTTCATTGCAATTGAGCGACAGCCGTAATATGGACTAGACTACCGTTAAGCTAGGATTAAATTGTGTAAGGGAGAAATAACTTTGTAAATAATTTATTTTATAAGTGCCTCTATCATATAATGACAAAACCAGACAAACATACATAGGAGCATATACACCACAAGTTGTGTGCACGGTCGTTTTCTGGGTAGCCAGAACGGCAATGAGATCCCATCGCCTCGTTCAGAGATTGTACGGAAGTAGATGTAGCTGATTTTAGCGAAGGCCCGCATCAGCACAGGAAATCTTCTTCGTCAGTCTATATTGCAGTCCACTGCTAGACATAAGCCTCCCAAGCCACAAAGTTAGATCTCCTGTTGTTGCCCTCCAGTCACTACCAGCCGCCCTCTTTAAGTCATCGGTCCAACTGGCCAGAGCGCTTCCATCACTACACAGCACAGGCATTAATTATATAATAATTATAATATTTAATAATTTACCTACATTTGATAATAGCCTCTACCATATAAAAACAAAAGAAAAAAAATAGGTACTAACACCGAAAAATAACGGGTAAGAAATAAAAAATATATCACGCCGGACATATATAGGGTGGAAGTCTTAACATTTTAATGGAGATGACTAACATAATAAAATTAATTTTACCGCATAAACACAAAACATTATGTATTCTTCGCAATTAAATTTCTCCGTTTAAAATTTAATTACCCATAGTATAACAGAAAGTGAAATTAAAAATAACTCGAAACCCTGCCTCCTCTTACTTTTGTTAAGTGACAATTTGTCACTTTTAATCATGCGCTAAAGATAGTATCTTCATAAGTTTTAATGCCTACGTTTATTTCTTTTTCACACTATCATAATTTGGTGCGAGAATTTATTTTGATTAACTGAGTAGGAGCTATTGCAGTGCCTATTCTATATTATTTATCTGCATTGAAATCATAATAATATAGTTATAATATAACATAAATTCTTTCGAAACAGACATTTCCAAAGAATTGGTATTTGTTTCACGGCCGGTCATCTGCCTGACGCCAAACTTCTTCGGGTATTAGGTTGTCAATTTTAGAAAATCTGTACATTAAATGAATTCAGTGGTATAGGCCCTTGACTGGGATCGAACCCACGCCTTCCCACAAAAAAATGTTCATGTATGTTCATTCAACTTATTATGTTGTTTTGAAATTAAATATAGGTATAATTATGATTTCATTTTCAATGCTCTACGCGAGCACTAAGTATCGAAAATGCATAAAATGGCTCGAATAATCCTACTAAAGCTTCCTTTGAAATCAATATTAACTGGCAGTTAAATGTGGTAATACCACTTAACTGCATAGAATTGATGCACTTTTAGAGTGCGTTTCATTAAATGTATCCTCTCAATGATGGCGCTAGTTGCTTTATGTTTACCTACATCATCTGTGTAACTGCATACAAAAAATGTTAGTTCCAAAGTCATGCACGGAAGATATTCTATATAACTGACTCTAGTAATGAACCTGTTCTGTAATGGACACTGGCCCAGTAATGGGTCATGAAATGGTTCCAAATGATACACTTATTAATGTGCACTAAAGAAAACCTTAGGAAAATGAAAACCGCTTATTAAAATATACCATGTTTAGCACATCATCATCAGATTTGCCTATTGCAGTCCACTGCTGGACGTAGGCCTCCCCCAGTGTCCGCCAGAAGGTTACTACAATATTGGGGAGGTCTTACAGCCACACTTAGTATAGCCAAGTAGATATACTTTAATTTGTATTAAGTATCAGAATTACAAAGATATAAATTTCTCTTTCTTCTTTATACATTAGCAAAATAAACATTAAAAATATAGCAGAATAGCATTTTTAGCTGATCGGAGGTTTGTCTTTATAAAATTAATTACCATGATATGGTATCAGAACTTTTTTCTGGAGTCGACCATAATAAGGAGGTATGGCGGTGTTGATTTTAACATAATGAGCTCAGTAATTTCTGGACTACTTACCAATCTGAAGGATTCACTGTTCAATAGGATGGCGAATATAAAGTTTCATTATACATACATACATATACTCACGGTAGTGTTCAGATCAGTAAAAAGTTGCTAGATTATGGCCTGGAGAGAATGTCCAAGTTTTTTAGTTGACTTTTATGACATGCAATGCACGGAAGGAGATACTCGTACATGCCAAACGAATTTAAATCAGCCATCGAAACAAACCTGGACACACGCGTTTAGCTTAAAAATGTCTTCAGTTTTTCTGTAACAATACGGTTTATCTTTTTTATAAAGTATGCCAACCTACCAAAGCGTGTGTATCAAAGAAGGTGCGAGTATCTGTCTGGTAGATTCTTAAGAAAATCGATTTATGTCGTGACTTTTATTACATTTTAATAAGGCGACGCGTCAGCCGCCCGGGGACATGCCGGTTGCAAGCACGAATTTACTTTAAAATGTGATAAGAAAAAAGTGCAGTCTATTTCTTAATGATCTCTGTATGAATACTATAACTTAATTGTATTTTTAAATTTACAAAATTTAAATTAGAATTGTTTAAATTTGCTTGGAACTAAAAAATTAAATCACCTACTTAATAAAATGTTGTTTTTAAAGCGGCTACGACGAAAACTAAATAACATGTGCATGGTACCATAGTAAAATTGTAAGTGTTAATACAAGTATGTGCTACGAATACGTGACCTATTGGGATTTTATTTTTACTTTTGAAACAGCGGGTATTATAATATTAAAAACTTGTTATACCGGCAATAGCTTTCCCAATGGTGGCACTTCACTTGATTAGAAACTAAAACCTAGATCTATTCATAAAAAATGCAATTCATATGTGGCATACATAAAATTAGCTAGATGCAGTGATTTTGCGTCATTCAATAATTCAATACATCCATCTAAATTCACTTTAAAATAAGTTTATGTCATTGCTACTCAAACGTAACATAAATCCCGAACCAGTTTCCGCAATTTGTAAAACCACCGTTATTAAAAATATGCTCAATTATCTATCAACGATCAAGATCTATCATTCCAAACATCTATTTATCACTGATGTGTGAAAAGTAATAAAAATAACATAAACATCACATTAACAGGTTACAAAAGTAGAAAATTATGTAAATGAGATAAATAATCGGACAGCGGGAGGGACGAATAACATGCAAGATATTTTATTCATGTAATAGACATAAACGCACGCGCATCGCACGGGCCACTCTTGGAATAGTCATTTGAATAACTTATCTAAATATGACTCAATTTATTTATGTTTTTGGTAGTTAGTTAAAGATAATTTTAGTGTGTTTCAATAAAGTATAGGTAGAGTTTAAAATTTATGTATAAATTACTCACGTATTTATAAATTACTAGCTGTTACCCGCGACTTCGTCCTTGTGGGCTACAGAATGTAGTACTCGTAGCTTGTTTTCTTCCCCGTACTCCTAACTGTGGCCGCGTGGTGCCGGCAGAGTAGAATTCGTACCACCCCATGTCTGCCCGCGGGTATCGTACGAGGC
This sequence comes from Carposina sasakii, assembly GCA_014607495.2. Taxonomy (NCBI): domain Eukaryota; kingdom Metazoa; phylum Arthropoda; class Insecta; order Lepidoptera; family Carposinidae; genus Carposina; species Carposina sasakii. The sequence goes on from CP053164.1 coordinate 5,581,589, forward strand.
GATTAAGGGTTTCCGGGAGGTGGGCAGCAGCGCCTCCCGTGTTGACAACATAGTCCAAAATACACACTGCGGTCACCAACCCGCCTGCCCTGCGTATGGGCAAATACCCCCCATGGCAGTCTTGTGGCATTCCCTAGGGGAGGCCTACGTTCAGTAGTTGATTGCAATAGGCTGATGATGATGATGATGATGATGACTCCTAACTATACAAAATTTTAAGAGATTGGTTGAGTAAATAAAGTGTAAAATATGAAACAAGCAAACCTACTTTCGCATTTTAAATATTAGTTGGGATTATTAAAACATAGTCGCTTCCCGTTGTCCAGCAGTCTCTATGTATACATACTTATGGCCGATTTCAATACGAGTGATCAAAAATAATCTCGGATTTATTTATTCATAATTTGAAATTTTGTATGAAAACATTTGAAGTTAAATCTGAGATATGCAAAAAATCTCCCAAGATCAGTTACAAAAATTGATTGTTAGATCTTAAAAAACTACGCAACGAATTATTATGTTGTTTTTTTTTTCAAATAAATACAGCGATTCAAGAGAAAGGGTTTTATATGTAACATCGCAAGGGTGCAATTCTGATACGCAAGCATTGTATAACCCGCCCTTATAAGCAATAGTAGTAAAGCTAGAGGTAATTTTAACATTTAGTTAACAAATTTAAAAAAAGAGTAGTTTCTTATGTATGATATTGGTGATAGCCCAGTGGTTAAGACGTGCATCTTCCAAGCGGGAGGCGTAAGTTCGATCCCAGTTACGGGCCTGTACCGATGAATTTATTTCATGTTGCAAAATTGTCACTTAGCTCGTGCCTCGGAAAGCACTCCCTCCTCTCTCCGGTCGCGTCGGCTTTCCGTCCCATCGGACTATGAGAGTAACGGAATAGAGAGTGCATCTGTGTTTGCGCACACACTTGTGCACTATAATATCTTCTGCGTACCTGGCCAATCTCCGTAGAGATTGGTCGCCTTGGCCGAAATACGGTCAGTGATCATCATGATATTGGTAAGTGTTACCCTAAACCTAAGCTAATGATTTCTATAGAACACTTAATAGGGCCTACAGGTACATATAGATTGCACATTTACCTACATTTAATATCGATTGATCTAGCATCTAATGTAGAGCTTAAAGAAAAAGAAACAGATTAGAGCTTTTAACATCATTTAGATAATGAACACCAAAATGAGAGTCCTAATCATTATCAGTCTCATACTACACTATATTGAAAGCATAGTCGATCTCTAACACGTTAGCGTAAGCTCTAGAAACGGCATGAAGGCTGCGCCGGCGCACAGGGCGGCGTCGCAATCGCGACTGTGCTATCGTTCAAGCGGTCCCGTTAGACAGGGAGAGAGGTTGTAAGCCTGCCGTAACGAGTGAGGGAGACGGCTGCTCGCCCCGTCTTGGACCATCCGGAAGCCTCTGAAACTGGACCGTTTTCTTTTATGTTATTATTGAGCGGTTTTGTTGTCGCGAGGCCTGCGTTGATAACGCTATGGCCCGCCGAGGCGCGCGCGCGTGCGGACTAACGCAAATCGAGCTTACGGATTTTTTTGAAATGTGCCCTCCAGTGACTATTGCTTAGCGTAACTGTGTGGTTTTTTTTACAGACCGAGTGCAAGTGAAACTGATTTTTTTTGTGGATGAAACTTGTTTTGATTTTTCTGTTTGTTGATTTTTTTTCTGACTGGTTTTCTCGGAATTTTCTCTTGTATTTGACTGTGCTGAAAGTGAGGATCGTGTTTCAGTTTTTGGTGATAAGGTAGGTGGACGTTTTTTTTTTAATTAATTTATTTTGTGAGTCAGTATGGGTATTAAGTATTATATAATTAAGTTTAGGATGGAAATATTATACATCTTAATGCAACTTTTTGCTATTTTTATTTCATCGTATACAGTCGCTCATAACTTATCAAATTCGATAAAATACTACTTTCATCCGAACAAACTTGATTTTTTTAATGCTATGCTGGATTTGATATTTTAGGAAATATTATAAAAGCAATTTTCCTTACTTAGATGATTTAGCTACTTAATGTAATATAGAAATACGCTACAATTTAATTTATAACAAAATATATCCTGGCTACTCGTAATACCTAAGAAGATCGAATTTAAGTTAAAAATAGATTTTGCTCCATTTAAAATTTATATTCTCCCCATCATCATCATCATCAAAATTATGTCATGAAATATTTTATCTACACATAAGAAGGTAGGTATTAATTCAATATTTCATACAACATCAATGTCTCAGTACCTTTAGTTCTCACCCAGGTAACAAGTATCTAGGGGTCCTAGTAACAAAACAATAAAGGCGAAAAAATTGTATTAACACAAAATAATTTTTACAAGTCTTACTAAAAGTTCCAAAAAAGCATATTCCTCAAAGGGGTTATTACTAACGTGAAATAAAATACATTGGCTTATCATAAACGAGAGTGAACGGCCAAGTTTCATCCAATTTTCTCTATCACAATACAATAAATGTAAAAAAAAACACTATCGACCTACTAAACCAGAAAGTTTTACCCGCGCGACCGCCCGTCGGCAACTTTTTTTCTTTTTACGCTACGCGGCTACGAGCCTACGTTTTGCAGCTCTATTGCTATAACAGCAGTGTAATTTAATGACTGTTAATGTTATATTATACAATAAAAATAAGTAGGTTTTAGAGATTTTTTTATATAAAAAAATTGGCCTTATTTTGGTACTGTTTCTACATCCAGCCTTTTTGCATATCCAAAAAGCTCTGTTTATTAAAACAAAAACACCGTTCGAAAAGAAGCGCTCGCATTTCTCGCCTTATCATGTTTAACATCTACGGTTTAAAAGTACAAATAAATTCGACGGCTTAATGTAAATTGCACCGAAAAGTGCACTATATCGACCAAATATGCTGTTTATCTGTATTTTATAAGCGTTTTATTTTACGTAAAGGCATTTCCGTGGCGGCGCAAGAAAAGGAGCTTTTATATAAAGAGCTTAATTTACTTACTTATTTTACTCTCCGATAATATTCAACAAACATTTTGTGATTTAATTTTACGATAGGATTTTTTTTTTCAACACGCAGAATTTAGGTTTAGCTCAAACAATTTAGGCGTCAATTTTTAAATCAATCGAGATAGCAACAATGCAAGTGCGTCGCATTCGTTTTGCAAAGTTGCTCGTCTTTTTCGATCTCTATTTCACACTGGCCGCAGATGAAGATTGCGTTAAAAAAAGGACCAAGCCGACCGGTAAACCGTCATGTCATCTCTGTTATTAAAAAAAAATACAAAAAAATAATTAGACACTTCGCTTTCACTGCAGTAGGTGCGTAGCTGAGTTAGGTAACTAGAGCTGTCTGTTCTGATGTTAGGTGCAAGTGCTTGTAGTTTTTTTGATTACTTATCTAAATAGACAGATTGATAAAAACTATTTAGGTTTTATGTTTTAAGAATGGAATGATATTGGCTATCTTAGCTAGCTCTCAATTTAATTTTAGGACTTTACAATAAAAAAATAATTATTTAATTTAATTTAACAGATATTCCGTATATTTTGCTGTCAAAAATTGTGTGTAACGGGTGTTTGTGTAACTTTACACGCGGTTCATTAGTACCTATCGCCGTTATAAATTATAAAGTGTAGATATCCTTATTTTTTTATATGACTACTTCGTATTACTCGTATCATATCTGTGCTACTACTACTAAAGTTAATTTTATTACCACAAGACACTACAGTAAATACAGAGAAATTTACAAAGCAAATGCATATAAAGTCGTACTTACCTCTGCCAAAGAATTCTTCATAAAAGTGAGGATCGCCTGAAATCCAGAATTAAACACCACTATTTCAAATCAAATACCTGCTTATCATACGGAAGAAAATAAATATTAAACCGATTTCTACCCATACGGTGATTAAAAAAGAAATTTATAATGTAATAAACCGCTGGAGTTCATAAAAAAAAATGCTGTAATCGCATTTTTATTATATGGGACATAAAATTTTGTACATTTATTACTGTAAAAATTTACATGTACTTAATGTTATTTTTGTTAATATTTCGTATTAATATATGCACAATATTACGAACAGAAAAACTTTTTAATTACTACAGTTACGTGCATTTAATAAAAAAAATATTTAATGTCATTTATTTGTATCAAAAAATATTTTAAAATGATAATTTCTACTCGTACCTACTAGGATTTAAAAAAAATCATTTAAAAAAGCATTTAAAATGATTCTCTAAGTTTAGTAAAATAAATAAAATTGCTACACAGTTAGTACATCAAAACGATGAAACAGTGACGAGATTTCAAATCAAACCTCCTTGCAATTTTGCATATAATTGCGGTTCATACTAATTACCGAGTGAGCCTTACAGAATATAATATTTTGCATATAATAGAATATAATAATATTAAAATAAAATAACAATATAATAGGTTTGCACTGATTCCCACTCGGGTGAAGAATTTTTTCCATTTTCTTCATTAATAATTTTATTAAGAAAAATTTATAAAAACACTTCTCCGTTAATATAATCCGTTAGGATATGGTTGATCGTTTCATCATTAAACATTGTGCTGAGGGATTCATCTTTGTTTGCCGAGATTTGGCTAGTGTATAGCTATCGGGATGAAGAATAACGTTGCCAATATGTAATTTCGAAAAGAGATGGTAAAGTTCGTCATCCGAGTAATTGACCCGGTGGCTTAGTGGTTATAGCGGCTGGCACGGTTTGCAGTGGTCGTGGGTTCGATTCCCACTCGGGTGAAGAATTTTTTCCATTTTCTTTATTAATAATTTTAGAATATAATATACCTCACAGCCCTCCATGTGACATACATTACGACTATTATCATTCTATATGTAGGTACTCTTCATTGCAGTACTGAGAGAAAAAAAATTAAACGAATATCTGTTTTTCTTTTTGTATCTTCTGTCACTTGAAAGTTTTAAAAGTAATTACAATGTGAGTAGATAATACGTTGAGATTCGCTTCAATTAAAGTTACCGCATGCATACATATTGGCAAATGTACCACCCTAGGCCGCATCTTGTTTAACATCAGGCACGATGGCGGTCAAATGTTTGCCTAGCTAATTGTAAAAAAAAATACCTATATCATCTCTTATAATAATAGTAAGACACTACATTAGTCTCTTTAAAGCTAGAGTGAATAGGCACTTTCTAGGAAAACATGTACCACCTTAGGTCGCATCTTGATTAACATTTTTACAAAAAAAAAGTTGTAACATGATAGCTTATAGCCTACATTTAGCGACAAAGCTATAGAGGCTACATAATAACTAAACGTAGTAAATGTACCTATATACTTAGGTAATGTATCTTTTGGGTGTCAAGCAATCTTCAACCATTTTCACTTCCCATCGTCTGATAGTAAAATGCTTACCAGGCACTGGACTTATCTTCTATATACATATAATAAAAATGTAACGGATCGCTGTCTGTACATGGAAGATATATAAAAAGAAATATTTTAGAATACCTTTATCAACGCATTAGTACCCAAAACAATGATTTTTGGAATTTTTGTCTGTTTGTCTGTGCGTTTGTGCACGCTAATCTCAGAAACGGCTGAACCGATTTCGATGCAGTTTTCAGTAATATATTGTGACAGATCCCACTTAACATCATATAAATAACGAACGTCTCTGTGATTCTACTCTCTGCTTTGGTACCTCGTGCCTACACTACGCATGCGTGTATGTATGTACGCATTAATAGGCTTATCATATGATAAAACTGATGATGTGGTTTCCCTAAAAGTATATTATGTATTCTAGGACATATTATGTGAACTAGTCATAAATTAAATTTTATAAGTAAAATCTATATTCCAAATTAGTAGGTAAGTTTGTACTTTACTAGATCTGTCTGACCTCAGTCGAGTGCAATCATGTAAATCTGAAAATTATACCGCACGTCTAGAAGTGTCTGTGCATTTTTTTACAATCTGAATTGGATGTACTTATATGCTAGTGTTCAAATTTCCTTGAATTTTGATCAGACTCTCCGTCTGCGTCCGATGTGTTCATTGAAATCAATTCTACACAAAGTCTGGCTTCTCGCAATAGATTTTCGACTTTTTCTGTTCGAGATTTCGACTCGAATTTGTATGTTAGTTCGGGTTTTGCAATTCAACCCCTTGTGACCAAAGTTTGATCTGATTTATGTGTCTGCATTGGTAGACGAATAACATTTGTTGTGCATTGGAAATGGTTTATTTAAGCTGGTAGGTATGAACAGGTTATTTAAAGCGCATTCATTTACTTGCTCGTTCGTAGGTGTTGTAGTGTACTGTTATGGTTGTTCTCTTTTTAATATGTTTAAACGAAGCTTCAAAGAATTCAATACCTTAACTTAAAATTAGATTCCCTCCGCTATTATTTGTATATCAAAAACTACTTTGAAAAATTTTATGTTTAATTTAATTATATATTATCGATGCCTACAATTTTACGATATAATATTTTAATTAAGAACTGTACTTTTGTTCAATAAAACAATCCGCCTTTCTCTAACAGGCCGGACATCCGGTTTTGGCATCACTATTTATTGGAACTAATATTGCCTAAAGGCCTTTAATAGATTAATGTTTGAGTGTAAATAGTGTTAAGGAGAAGCTTCGCATTACTCGCTTAAGTTAATTATAACTTACTTTTAGTTAATAGCACTCACATTAAGAACTATCGATTTAATAAAGTATGTATTATGTGAAATTTAGTATCGGCAGAGCAGAATAACATCACCTCATGTCTACTTGTGGGTATCGTAAGAGGCGATCAAGGGTTAGCAGAAGGTTCTCAGCTAGCTGCAAAGTTCGTCGTCGTCGTTAGCCTATTGCAGTCCACTGCTGGACGTACGTCTCCCCCAGAGTACGCCACATGGCTTGATCTCCCGTTTTTTCCATCCAGTCTCTACCAGCCGTCCTCTTTAAGTCATCGGTCCATCTGGCCGGAGGGCGCCCAACGCTACGCTTGCCGTCTCCATTCGAGAACCCGCTTACTCCACCGTCCATCCGTTCTACGCCAGATGAGGCCTGCCCACAGCCACTTCAGTCTGCTACATTTCGAGACTATGTCTGTCACTTTGATCTTCCGCCGGATAACTGCAAAGTTAAAAAATATTATAATACTACAGTATGAAATATCTACTTATTATAATCTGTTATTAGCCGTTACTCTAAACTTCCCAAAGAACGTAGAGTGTTAGAGAGATGGTTCACCAAAGCAAACCGAGTCTTAAAGATGTGAATAGGAGATAAAACAGAGAAACTGCACATATATCCGCTGCTGCTATAAAACATCACTTTATTTTATTGCATGGCACAGGCAGGGATCGAACCCGGAACCCGTCACTCATGTGGCAGCTAATGGCCGCTCTGCATATCAGCTTAAATCATCTGACATAAGTAGCTGAGGCTGATATAGGGAGATTATTCATTTGATAATAGAAACGACAATTTCATGCAGTTTTGTTTTGTCTTGATAATAATGTTAGAGATTATAATGTTTAAATCATTTACCTATACACGAAAAAAAAACATTTATGCGTAAAATATATTTATGTATAAAATACTTATCTCTTACAACAGAGGTTTGCAAACTAATTTCGTCTAACGCCCACTTTGAAAATCAGTAGCGCCCCCCATTTTTATTTCACCTTACAAATGTCAATAGCATATTAGTTGCGCTATTTTTTTTCTGGGGCTTAACTGCCTCTCTCTAGGCCTCCAACGCCCACGAGGGGGCGTTATCGCCCATTTTGGGAAAGACTGTCTAACAATATGAAAATTCATTGCATTGAATGACCGTTCGTCTTTGTAGTACTCAAAGATGATTTAAATCGATGTAATAAAATAAAAGGAACGAAATTGGTCCCTAAAATTAAATTTAGTAAATTACAATAGTACTTTTATAATTATATGAACAGAACACATACAAAAATTTACCTAGATCATCTAGAAACACATGATCCGCATTCACTCGTGATTAACAAATTAAGCATTGTTATTCTATTATTCTAGTCTTCTACCTGTCAAACAAACGAACAAACAAACCCACAAACCTAATTACAGAACACCCATATTGTACGCTCACACGTATTTTTAAAACAAAAACATCACTTTCGATCGCGGTTGCGCAAGCGCAGTAGTGGATGGCAATCGGGTGCATGGGAAACCATTGTTCGGGTTATTTCGCACACATGGTACGGGCATTAGGCTGTTTTACTAGTTTTGTGGTACGCTTCCAAGCCCGTGAAATTACGTCGATTTTGCATTGGATTTCGGGGTTCCGTACTTAATAAAGTCTCGTTCCAACTAGACAACTTTTCAACTCAACCCCTGAAAATTTAAGATACACAAAAAAATTGATTTTTGATCCAGTTGGGATGGACCCCTTCTCATGTGCCCGTCGCAAGGTGTATTCATGGTATTTCTCATATTACTCTAACACAATAAATAATTCATTAAAAAACTCCTAATTATAAAAAGTTGGATAATAGTTGTCGATGGAACGGAATTCTAACGCCAGAGTCAGACTCGTAGTAGACGGATTTGTTTTTGTTACAGAGGCTTTAAAAATACTTACATACTTATCAAATTTAATTTATAATACAGATTTGACAGATACCAGATTCTTTGTTTTTATTCCAACTTATTATGTGCCATTTCACTTCTTATGAGCCTTATTAATGTTAATAGGTAATGAAGGGCTCGCTAGTATTTTTTCTGCTATACTCAAAGGTAATTATTAAGTTTAATCGAAAATCTTAATAAAAAATCCTTTATTTAAACTTCACTTGCAGTTTCATTATAAAAAAATTAGATCAATAGTGATTATCGTGATCTCTAACAATAACCGAAATTCCCCACGAGTGTGAAATCGTTTTTAATCGATTGCATCATGATCGAGATAAGTGCCGTTACCGATTTATTATAAAATCGATTTTTTACGCTCAATTTTGCAATAAACTTGGAAGTTATAGCTCTATCGCACTATCGACTTTAGTTTAAATGACGCTTTAGAAATCTTTATTTTATTATCTCTGTCAGGTCTTAATTTTGTTATTAAAAGTAAATAAATGAATACATTTTATAATTAGGAAAATAGTATATATTTTATTTCAGAAAAATAAAATTCTAATTTAACTATTACGGCGTTACTAATAAAAGTACAGGTAATTAAAATTCAGAAAAAATATAATTCAGATTTACATCTGCTCCTCGTTTATGATGTTTTTATCTCCTACTCTTTCCACCTCGTATTTCTCTGTACCTAAGTTTAATATTCCTTTCTTTTTAGAATACATTAGTAATTAGTTTAAACATTTTTCACTTAACATCTTTGGTCTTTAATAAATGTATGTATGTATTCTAATCTATATCTTTCAGTTTACAAACCAAAACGTAGAATCATTTTTAAAATCCTGAATAAATGAAAAATTCAGTGTTGACCATTACTAGCCGAGTGGAAGGCCAATCAGCGCAGATGTCCACCAAAATTTGCATATAACCTTCAATAAAAATGGAGCAAATAACTCGAATTTAATACAGATAAAGGCACTTTAATGTAGAGAGGAAAAATAATACAACATAAACTGATGTTTCTTATCTTTAACCCTGGATTATGTCATAAACAGATGCGAATTCATTATTTAAAAAGTAATTCCGTAACTGAAAATATCTTTGCGTGTATAAAGAACATTCTCGTGGTCTAATAATTATTATTATAACTTATTAATAAAACGCTATCGTAATTATTCGGTTGTTAAATGTCAACAAAAGTAGTTTGGTGTGTCAATTTTTCAACATATCGAAAAGAAAGTTAGCTGCAAATGTCATCCGCAGCTACTTTTCATTGGCTTCCGACGATTATCATTTGACAGTTTTGACATATTTCGTGAGTGTGCCCCACATGTCATGTCTTCACTCGAATGGGAGCATTCAACAACTGAACACCTTGGTATGAAGTCTACATTAAATTTTATATCATATTGAAACATACTATATGTACTTAATTTTTAAAATATGTATGAGTCTGATATTCATAATAAGACTGGAACTAGAAAGATTATATAGGTATAGAATTATACCAAATTTTAATAAAAAATTATTAATAAACCGTATGAGTAATTCATCTATCACAAAGGCTTCGTCCAACTCCAGGAATGCACCTATCAAAACCATAACAATGGCCCCCACAAACACTATCCCACGGCATATAATAATGAATAGCTAACGACGAAAACTAGGTGAATCTTTGTGCAATCGCCTGTGTCTTTTAAAAGAAATATGATCATTTTCAATTTCATAACGTTTCCCACACACACCAAGAGCCATGAGCCAGTCCGGGGACTGACAAATTAGTGTAATCTAAAAGAGATTTTCTGTCGCTGCGGCTCATTTTAGACGCGTGCCAATTGCGTGTACAAATAAAAATTATATGGTGGTTACTTTAATGAACATCATCAACTATTGCTATTGAGACAGAGTAAAAAACCTGGGGAAAATTTAAACAGCTGTCATACTATAATTAGATGTCAACATACTCTCACTCGAGAATTGTAGAGTTATGCGAATGTTGGGTGGACGAGGTGGACTCTGCAACCGATGATTTGGTGAAGAAATTGGCTGATTGGTTTATTAAAGCGGTTTCGTTGGCTGAACTCAAGCCTAAAAGATTTTTTTTAATATTATAACTAACATCATTTTCTATTTTCTAATCATGGTGAGATTTTCATTAATTAAACACAACTTTCCAAAAATATATCCTATGTATTTTTTAAGTTATGACCAATAACAACAGCTAAACTATTGCTAATATTCCATTTTAAAAAAAAGTTTATATTGGTACAACTATTATGCGTAATCTGACAGGAGTTCATTGTAGCAGAAACATCGCATTACAATACCACGCTAAACAATATGCAGTCCAAAACAATGAAGTGAACGGACCTTCATGAAAATAAAAATACACGTGAAAATCCCCAAGAACATGCGTTCAATGCAAATTGGCCGAATGTCAAACTATACCACGGCTGAACCTCACACCAAACTACATTCAACATAAAACAAGGAATTTTAACCCATATCACGTTCGCACACGATACATGCCGTAAGTATTATGTGGCAGAATAAAGTTACACAACGATCATCTTGACATTCCATTTTGTTCATCAAACAATCCCGAGATCCGAGCAGGTTCCCACGTGTGGGATTGAAAAGATAACGTGTCCACCGAGCCGGCTAAACGATAGATAACAACAGATTAGTATACTACAAAACAGCGTATCATTCACTCGTTCTTTCAGTCACTTATGACTCATTTACATTATCGTTCACAAGGTGATAATTTACTTTGAATTATTTTATTGTTCTTACCTTGTTAAAGTTTTATTGCCAAATTGAACTGTTTATCCAAGGATTATGTATACAACCAGCATTTTAACTTTATTATTGCATCTCGTGCTTAATGATTATCCAATAAAACATGGCTAACCTCTAATTACAGTGCCATTAGTTCGGGCATCATCGTATTACCAAACAATAACGTCAGTAGCGGACTAAATCGTAAAAATGTGTATTATATTGGTCAACAACGCCCATCACGCTGTTATTTCTAATAAGAAACTCGTGTAATTGGGAATCGAAGTCAGATTTATGCGTTATTACGAAAAGCAATCAGGGGAGGTGTAGCTAATGGTAATTATTTCTTAACACCATCTCAAAGCGGCTACCGAACGCTGCCATTAGACGCTTCCTCTGCTCTAATGACTTTGATTGAGACGCTCTAAAATGGTTAATTAGATGAATCTAAAGCGAATTGACTTTTAGTTCTGGCTGTAATAGTCACTTACATCGTGAAGTGTGGAAGACCCTTTATCGGTCGGTTTAATAGTCCATAAAAGATTTATTATGAGGCCTGAATGAGCCGAGCCGGTGGTTGTTTATTATAAAGGTCAATAAATCAAATTCTAAAACTTGTTATGCCATTCGATCGCATTGAAACGCGTTCTTGTTGAAATGATGACCACAAACAAGCTATTGAATTGGATGGTGCTCTTTTATTTGTATAACTGGCACATAAATTCGTAACAGTTCGGAATGTAAATTGCATAAAAAGTCTTTACGGTGTATTTAGTCAGATTGATAATGATTCTTAGTTGTTTTACTCATTTGATTTATTTCATAATTCTTACCTGGTTACTTTTAAATAATAAAAAAAAACGACTTTTTTTATTTACTTACGAGTAGCTTAATACAATATTTACAATTTATTTGCGATTTAGTTTAAAGTTCGATACTATTTTTTGTTTTTACTAACTGTTTCAGTTTTTTTTTGAAATCATTATCATCAGGTTTTATACAAATAATTATAACTACAGCGTACACACAGAATGCTAATTAAATTGAACTTGTACTAAGATACTTATTTGAAGTTATGGAAGTAAAACAAAAAATAATCAACATATTACTTCCTTCCTACGAGAAAGTGCTTATCAGATCGCTAAAGGGATGTAAGATATAGATTAACTAGACTAGACATTCAAGTCGATTATATATTTATAGTCAAGAGGCAAAAGCGGAAATACAGGTGTTTGTATTTATGACATTTTGCTATCTACTTGAAATATAATGTACTTAAACTATAATATTTTTATGTAAGGTATATTAGAATAAATTGCAATTTGTATATTATGTATTTATGTAAATGCTACTTACGACTATCTTGCATTTTTTGAATAAGTATAGTCAATCGCGTCGAATGCTTTTAGATAGATTATGCTCACGTTTTTTGTTATATATAATAGAATTACTAATAAACGCGTACGAATAACTGCATACATTTTATGTGACAATATTATAAAGGCGTCTATACACGAAAGGTAACGCCTGCACACATTAATACAAGTTGTACCTATTGACACATTGTCACGAATCAAACTTATAGACGTCCCGTCAATACAACAGATGAATAGATTTGCAATAATCTTATACAAGGACTACTTACAAAATTTCGATGCGTCGAGACGACTTGAGCTGTTGACATTTTTCGGTGTAACTGTCAATGACGAGTCCGCAGTTTGACGGGTAGTTTGACAGGCGGTTTGACAGCCGGTTTGAGAGCTAATCCTACGTGATGAGGAGATAAAGGTAGAGCTTAAACCGAGTTGTTTGTAAGTTGTTACCCTTGGCTGCTTCTAAGCAAATAAGTACCTATATAATTGTGTTTATTGTTACTCTTATAAATTAAATTAAAAGAGTTTTATATAACAGTAAGCTTTAACGCGTGCAATATTGGGAGTAATTTAACAACATTTTTCATTTTCTTTGACCTTAGCAGAGATAGTAAATAGAAATTTATATAGCTTTAAGTTAGTACGTAGTTAGTAGAATTTACTCGAATCACTATTCGATTCGATTCTGCCCTAGAAAAAATCGAATTTGTACAGTAAAAAAAAACACGTCAAAAAGCTATTACTGACTAAAGAAAATACAACGACATTCGCTATGTATTTTCCCATAGCCTAAGCAATCTAGAGCAAATTAAAAGACAATATAAATTCATCTAATATGTTTCGACATCGAAATTGCTTGTCATTAGCAAGGCTAAAATGTCACAGAACAATGCTGCGACGAACAGACCGAAGGCTGCACGTGATATCATTTCCACTATATTAGACTAAACACAGTCGTGCGTGAGTAAGGGTCGTAACAAACGTAGGTTAGTAGGTACCTCTGTAAAACGTAGTCTCTGACCGATATAGATACAGAGCCTTTTCAATAAAAAGCTTTAAACTAGGTATAAGCTATACTTACTTAGTTTAATTTGATAGATATTCCACATAGTTTGCTGTCAAATATCATATAATAACGATAGTACGCATGGTTTATTATTAGCGCCATAGACGAATAAGATGTTATAAAGTGCTAATGTCATACAGTTTCGATGCACCGTTAGACTTTTCGGTGCCTCACAATTCCAGTCCTTGAAACTTAGATTCTATTAGTATAATGTATAGTAATGTACTACATTACTAATGTATTGTTACTGCAATATAAGTGTCAAGGACTGGAATTGCGAGGCACCGTTAGACTTTTCGGTGCCTCACAATTCCAGTCCTTGAAACTTAGATTCTATTAGTATAATGTATAGTAATGTACTACATTACTAATGTATTGTTACTGCAATATAAGTGTCAAGGACTGGAATTGCGAGGCACCGAAAAGTCTAATGGTGCATCGAAATTGTTAGTATGACATTAGCACTCTATGTCTACATCTTATTCCTCTATGGTACCGCAGACAGTGTTAAGTTGGTGTTAGACTCTTATACTTTCAGGTGGATGACTCTGTCTGAAGGTTGCACCGAGTGTTCTAGAAGCACTTCTGTGATGGCGCACTTAATCTCGGATATTTTGTTATGCTCATTTAAAAAAACTACATTTAAAGAAATGTGAATAATAATTATATTAAGTGGAACATGGGCTATGTAGGCTCTTATTTATTTTACCTTACGTTATATCCATACCTTTATAAGTTAACTCTCATATAATTTATCGTTAACTTACACTCAACTGTTGTAAAATAGCTCTATGTCCAAAATAAGGTATATTACATACAAATATCTGTCACTCGAGTGTCATCATTAACATATATAATTGGTGTAATAGTAGTTTTCAAAATATTTATTTAGCCTGATTCTGGCCGTATTCCGGAATCGTTAAAATTATCGCGAAGAATCGGGTTTCATACAAGTTTAAAAGCAGCTTAAGTCCGCAATTCCTTTAAACCAATAAATAGCATAATGTCTCCGCCATTAGAGTTCGACATTTTATAGTTAGAATTGTCAATAAATTGTTTCAAGATACCTCCATTAGGGTAATTTATTCTATATTATTTGTTTGAATTAAGTTGAACGCTGAAGTTATGAAAATTTACTACTGGTGAACTTATTACAATACTCGCTCGGACAAGAGAAATACTTATCTTACTGGTCAGATTTGGATGAAACAGATTGCCTTAGACACGTACACGGTTTATAAAAGCTACATATATTTTTCAAAGTATTAACCTAACCTGTCACTACTAACCGAACTTGTACGTCTCAACTATACCCTCAAAATTGGTCAGAAGTGACACCATGTGGTTCTATCGGCTCTCGGTGTTCTGCCTATCCCGTAAGGGATAAAGGCGTGATTATATTATTATATAATATATTAACCTAACCTACACACATAGGGCCTTACATATATTTTTTATAAATGGAAATCTTTCAAATAAAAACGTAGTTAATTATTCACAACACTATTGTGTGTACCGTTTAAGTTTAAAATAAACGTTCACGTAATTTATTCGGTTAACATTTATCATCATAAGCGATCAAAATGAGCTTTCAAGTCGAAAAGTATTGTTTATGGTAGAGTCATCAAATTAGGATATAAACTATGAATACATAATTAACTTGAAGCTAATAGTTGTCCATTGTATTCAGAATTACATGTTACAACATTTTACGTTCAGCTTTATTACAAAATTTATATACAAAATTATTCAAAACAAGTATTGTAAAGCTCCAATAAAATTACAACAAAAAGTTCGTATTTATGTTTGTGAACTTTTTTGCTGACCGTCCAAATAGAACGAATCAAACAATAGTATTTGGAAGCGGGCTAATAGAGAGACGTGTTTCAAAACGAAGTACCGGCTCGACCAATCAGGGCTCAGCACACGTGTCGACGCGGGTCGCAGGTCAGTAGCGCCTCGGGCAATCATAGTTTAGGAGCTGGTATCATCTCACGCGCGGGTATATGATTATGTCGGAGGTCATAATATAAGAGTTTATAATTCATCTATTACGTACTGATTGAATGGGATTCAAACAGATTTTAATTTTCTTTATAACATGGTGCGTCTAATGTCACATCTAAAATAACAATTTTCTATGTACGAAGAAATAACGTTTACTGTAACTCTTTTTAGTCAACAATAAAACGGGTTTCTGACAATTAACGTAATAAATAAAAAAATAAAATATACTTTATTGCTGTTTCTTATCTTACAATTTCATAATACTTGCCTAATTACTAAAAACTTAATACTTATTCTAATTTTCGTTATTTGAATGATCGGCAACCGGGTGTTTATGTGAAACAGCTTGTCTTTCGACAAAAGCCTCCTCCAAAGATTTCCACGTAAACCTGTCTCTTGCTAAACGGGTCCAAATCGGACCAGCTATTTTGCTAAGGTCATCTTCCCATCTTTTGGGTTGTCTTCTTCTATCTTTTGCTATCTCTTGGATACCATTCTGTTACTAACTTGGTCCACTTCTCTTTACTTTCTCGTAACATATGTCCCGCCCAACGCCATTTTAGCTGTCTGTAGGTTGTGTGTGCATTTTTAAAGTTTTCTTTTTAATATCTTTTAATTTCACTCTATCTATTCTTTTAAGGCAGGAGACCACTTTAGGAGCGTAAAAAACAGGTATTTTTTGGGATTTTTTTAGAGGGAATAAAATAATCTTCTTGGACAAAAGTTTATGGAACTGTTGAGTATTGAAAAGAATTTTTTTTTCCGGGATGACCAAAAAAATGGCGGCGGTATTAAGGAGTTCCCGCGACATCGAAAACTGCTGCAGTTGCCACTCTTTTTCGGTTGATCTGAAAAAGATTTAATAAGGGTCATTCTTTTACTGACATATTAAGGGGAAGGATATACCTATAAAAAGATGAAAAAGTGCAAAATTCAAAATTTGGGAGCCTTTTTACTCCAAAGTTCGAATTTTCGACCATTTTTTCGACATATTTGACCCCCAAAAAATTATTTATTTACACGCTACCTTTGAAACTTTAGGTATATCCTTCCGATAATATTACTGAGAGTAACCTCACAAAATTTCATCCAAATCGGTGAATAACTTTTTGAGCTACAACACGAGCAGTTTTTGAAAAAGTAGTTTCGAGATAATCGCGTTTAAAGTTTCAACATGAGAAAATGATTAATTGTAGTAACTTACGGATTAATCGGCTATTCCAGGCGCGTACAATAGTCCTTCGACTTCCTCGAAAAACTGATTTTCCTCCGCTAGCTGCTTTTCCCCGAAACAGCTGCCTGACCATACAAAAGGTAAATAAAGGAAGCGAAGGTCGCTCTGCCTCTAACGGCCCGAGCGACCTGACCGCATATTGTTCCCGCACTCCAAATGCGATAACTCTGTATATATTCGATATTTTGAGTTTTCCTTTGGTCATAATATTTTGTTGGTATTATACTTTCGAAATATGTAATTTAAAAAAAATCGATTTTTTGAAAATTTTAAAGTGGTCTCCTGCCTTAATACCTAAAATACACCTTTCTATTGAATTTTGGCAGACTTTTAATTTTCTTTCTTGTATGTCTGTTAACACCCATGTCTGGCACCCGTATAGTAAACATGGCATAATGCATGTTTCGTATACTTTCTTTTTTCCTATCATTGGCATATCTTTATCTTTCATGACTTCCCTAAGAATTAACGTAATGTAATTTAAATATTTGTATTTATTATCGTAACTTGTAAAAATATGTAAGTACATAATATTCTATTGATAGAAAATGTGGTCGCCAGCTCCCCGCCCACTAGGGAGCGCGTGCTCATCTATTGTACTGACGAAACTGGCCTTCGAACCGTTTAAAAGGACTACCTACTTCGAAGTTCAAACTTTAAAAACCGTAACGTGTACGTTATCGTTTCTAAACTGGACTCTATTTGGGAGAGCATAAAGTGTAGCATTGCCGGTAAACTTTACGGTTTCAGTAAAGTTCGTGATTAGGCATAGTTGGGTATTCGTGTTATGACTAAGCACTCCAAATGTCATAGACCAGTTTGTGGAAAGGAGTAGCCAGAGAGTGTTATAAGGCTATTGGTATTTTTGAACGGAGTCTGAAATATAAACTTCGAGCACATATTATTAAGTATTTTGTACCCGAATCCAATGCTGTTGCGAGACTTCAGTATACATCAGCTGCTTCTTCTTCTGTGGATGTCTCTCAGGCGATGAGCTAGCAACTTGTCACCGATCTTTAACATTATGTCCCCGCTATGCTAAATGTGAATATAGAATCTCTTTTACGATCCTGCAGTTCTGCACTATATTGGACCACAGCCATGTGGTAGGTAGGTACATACTACCCGATGTTTAAGTATACTTCCTAGATCTGGCTATATAGATATAGGTATCTAGTTATTTAAAAAAATACAAGTAAGTACTACTTAAAAAAACTCTACCTTTACTATTGTTTTACAATATGGGGTCTGCAAGCTTTAGTAGAATAAACAACTTTAACTTCGCATAATTACAATACGGAATACCTATCTACTTACATTTGACAAGATTCGGTTACGTAACATTTTAGATTGTTGCCTGTTACATATATAGATAGATTATGTTTCTGCCCAAAAAGTGGAGATAGGCTCACAGTAAAATCCTCGATTACAGTTATCCACACAGATCCACCTACAAGGAGTGTGAAAATCTTTGTACTTACATTTAAATGAACGTTTGACTGTAGTACGAGTATTTCCATGTATAAAACTTGCAAAAATCTATATCGATACTATTATATTAACCTTTACCATTCAACCCCATTATACATTAACGTACAACTATAACCCAAATGTCTGCTATTGTCCAATAAACCGTCAATAAACAGCGTACACGACGATTTATACGACCCTAACTCAATCAAGTCGAGTCACCCAATACCTAGTGTCACAAGGGGGGCGAGTCGACCGATAAATCGCGGTCGTATGAAAGATGTAGTGCCGCTTAACATACAATGAGGCATAGTGTCGCAATCACTGAGCTTAGGGCAGTGGGGGAGCGTTCTACATGGGTATAGTATTGAATAGTGGCAAGTAGTAAGTTTCTTATTTTGTTAGTTGCCAGAATACTAACAAAATTAGATTATTTTGTGTATCAATTATTGGTAGGTAGGACCAATTATGCACTATGCACAAGTAGGTTTAAGTATGTATTTTAATGCAATCCAAAACAATGTATTTTTCCAGAGAAGCGGAGACAGAGACGGTACAAGTTGTACGTACATAAATAGAGTTTTCATTCGATAATGTAATCAAACACAGGAGATTTAATAATTCAAATAGAAACAACTACATTCCAACAATCACCAGTCACAAGTGGCTAGGTCAAAATCGAACCATATAATTTAAAAATTGTTGCTAAATCTATAGTTCAAATACCAAAGCATCTAAACGAGGCATAAGGCTATTCGCTAACGAGTTTGGGTGTGTCTTCTGAACCAAATAGCACTAGCACTATGCTAGTAATAATTGTAGCTATAGGTTCTATAGAGGTCCTATAAGACTCCATTGAAGATAATTTCTGAATATTAAGTACAAAGCTGGGGTACAAAGTATGTTACAAATATAGAGGTTTATTGTGGTTTTAGAATGTTTTTTTGGACTGTTTTTAAAATAGAATTACGTGCTCATTCCGCTAATTATGAGGCGATTTTGATGTCATTTTTAGCTGGAACTTAACTCATAATTACCTTGCTATTGATAAATTATAGAGTAATCGATTTACTAATATTTCGAACGTGAAAGTTAGTTTAAATAGAAGTTTGGATATTTGTTATTGTTTCACTCTAAAACTACTGAAGCTATTTTGATGGAACTTGGCTCGTAGTCTTACTCGTATATAGGCTATATAATGTGATGTCAATATATATATGCTTCATAATATAGCATATATTGACTCTTTAGAAGAACAACGTGACATCTCATAATGTATAGTTGTTTATAAAATATCACGTTGTTCGTTAAAAAAACGACATAGAGGCACATTTGAATAACACATGGACTATGGCAATGCAATTTACGTGGTCGACCGCCTGTCAGTGCTCGTATAAATATAAATGCCAACATGGATGTTATAAGAACCGAAACTCATTAATTAACCAACCAAACATACTAAAGCCTTGTCAAAATAAAACTTAACTAATATTGATTACTCGTACAAAACAGAATCATTAACAACTTAGAAGCTCAAAGCAATTACACACAGTCAAAATATATAATAGCCTTGGAACGAAGAAAATCATACAACATACGATTATACACAATATAGTATAACAGTTCTATTGTTAGTCAAAATGGTCTAGATGGTGATCATAGATAAAATAGTCATGTGAAAAAATGCCGCCAAGTGTAAATTGTATACAATTACTTGGTTCTGTAGCGGCAATTTTTGTAATTGGATCAAATGCCTGATCAACATACGTCTAAGTGCAGAGTAATAACAGTTAAATCTGCGTTCATTAAAATAGTGTCGGTGATTTCACGGGCCTAAAATATGCAGTTACAGTGATAGCTAAAAGCTTCAATGTATTGAATACCGATAAGCACCGCCTTAAATAATTCAACCAATAGAAGCCTATAAACATTTGCTTCGAAACTTTTAAGACCCAGTCACATAGTGATATTCCTAACGTGTATTGCTAAAACAACGATATATATAAATATAAGGTCTTTTCAAAATTAGTGATTATCTTTTGACACGGAACTAGGTAGGTAAAAAGAAACAACTTTCACGATGGGACCAACTCCGAAATAGTGAAGAAAAAAAACAGCTGTTCCATACATTTCAGTGCACATATGCAGATAATCACTAATTTTGAATAGACCTTATATATTATAAAATTATTAATAAAGAAAATGGAAAAAATTCTTCACCCGAGTGGGAATGGAACCCACGACCACTGCATACCGTGCCAGCCGCTCTAACCACCTTATATATACAATAAATAAATATAGGAACCTAGAAACATCCATGCTTCGATAAAAGCATAGGTAGGTACTTTTTTTTACTGAATTACGTCAAATAAACGTAGGATAACATTGTGTATGTATCGGTCAGTCTTTTTAATAAATATTCGGCATAATATGACCATCGGTAAAAATCCATTAGCTTAGACTTTTTAGTACAAAATATAACTTGACATATATCTTTAAAGTTAATCCGTCTACCTCCAAACATAAGAAGTCTATATTTTTCCATACAAAATGACAACTGACATTTGGCATATTTTTCTTTTAAGTTCACGCCACAAGACTGCCATGGGGGGTATTTGCCCATAGTCACCACACTGGGCAGGCGGGTTCGTGACCGCAGTTAGTATTTTAGACTATGTTGTCAACACGGGAGGCGCTGCTGCCCACCTCTCAGAAACCTTTAATCGCCTCGTACGATACCCACGGGCAGACTTTCCAATTCTTATAAGTTATTCCAAGTTTATTTATATTACACTAAAAAAACCAATGAAGAACCCTAAAAAAGAACGATATTCTTGTATTAATTAGCTTACACAATGGTTTTGTCCTCCGCATCTTATTTCAACACGTCTCTGATGGGTGGTGATTTGTCAGACAGCGCGTGTTAGATTGATGAGCAGGAATGCTATTTGATAAGTCGCCGGTTATGAAAAGCAGCAATGAATACGCAATTGATATGTAGGTCAGAATTTAATTGCTTAATATGAAACAATAGATCGATATGCTGGTAGGTAGCGTGGTATTACTTTAATTAAATCAGCCATTCATTAAGGCAGAATTATGACGATAAATGTTACTGGAGGAATGTGAGATTTTAATTATCTTATTAAGGCCGACTATACATTTTACTAAAAGTTTTGCCAATGATGGTAAAGTCATCATCATCATCTACCTGCTCTTATCACATCATTTGTTGGTCTAATATTAACGATTTCTTTCTAGCAATATGCTAAGGGTTTAGCATACGCTCCCCAAATGATAATTATCTAGATTCTTTAATTTATAATTCAGTATGTAGTTCGATTAATAATTATTTAATTAATTTGGCTTATTAACTATTGTGACATTCGTTTCGTTGTCTCCATAACGGGGTAACACATGTCTCGAAGACAACGGGATGCTAAAATATAACATAGGCCAAGGAATATAACACTCTCTAACATCCGTTAAAATATCTAGCTTTAGCATTTCTATTTGCACCAAATCAAATATTAATGAAAACTAGTCCGAGAGCCAGTTACAAGAGACACACAAAGATATATCTAACAGATACCATACTTTGGGCAAGTAATATGTGCATATTGCATACTATGATAATACAGATGGAAATTTCATTTACCATAAAAATTATACGCACAATAAGAAGATCTTCTATGCTGCTCTGGGAGTGAAAAAAAAACATATAATACTACAGCTGCTTCTCTTCTCGGGCATACTGTACG
Organism: Carposina sasakii; assembly: GCA_014607495.2. NCBI lineage: Eukaryota > Metazoa > Arthropoda > Insecta > Lepidoptera > Carposinidae > Carposina > Carposina sasakii. The sequence goes on from CP053164.1 coordinate 5,603,910, forward strand.
TACAAGTCAGTAGAGGGACAAGAGGGTCTTGGTGTTTTGTAGGCGATGGGCTGACCACCTGTCACTATTAACCGAACTTGTACATCTCAACTTTACCCTCAAAATTGGTCAGAAGTGGCACCATGTGCTTCTCGGCTCTTGGTGCTCTACCTACCTCATAAGGGATAAAGGCGTGATTATATGTATGTATGTATGTACATACATACATACAATAATAAGAGTCTGGAAGAAAAATAAAAATAATGCTCCTCTTTTAAAAATAAAATCAGCAAGTTTTTAAAAATATTAAATTTTATATTAATTGATACATGTAACTAGTTTATACACGTTCATGTCAAAATGGTAGAATTATTTATTACCTCGAGTACCTCATGCACATAAGTTCCACTATGATCACACTGTAAGACTAACTAAAAAAAATGGAATATGCGGACATAAATATAACGAACTTATAAAAATTTTGAATAATATTTATCGCTATTTTGTGTAACTTATATATTTCTGTATAGATACATTTGCCAGAGTATAACAATGTTAAACATCACTTTCTCGATGCCGACTCAATTTATAGGCTCTTTGAAACGTACGTCACTATCAATTTACTTTTGTACTTGTGTATTTGTTTGAAGTAATAATATAAGACTGTATGAATGTGTGTCTGTCTATTGTATAACTTGATTATACGTAGTACCTACTTTATTTTCAGTAGTTATTATGTGATTACACGGAGGATTAAATATGTCATATTATATTTTTAGTTAAGTAGTTAGTATTGTCAGTCATCAGAAACCAAAGTTCAGGGTGTAACAGAAGCGGTTTAATTAAGCAGAAAGCTATGAATACAGCCCACTGTAAATAATCTATCCACAAAATTGCAGATTGTATGAACATTTTATTTAATATTCATGTATTTAATTCTGGGGCTTTTGGGTATTCTTTCGCGGTTCGGGCGGTTAAGCTCTGGAATGAATTACCCCACACGGTTATAGATTGTCGCACTATTGGCACATTTAAGGAAAAGCTGAAGAATAACTATCTGTCCACTATTTGAATATGCTGTCATTTTTTTAATTTTTTTTATTTAACATTTTAATGAATCTATTAATAATACAATTTGCCACTCACGTAGTCCTTATTGGTCTGTCTGAAGTGGCGAGATCGTTCCGTTTACATAATACTTTTTAATTCAATGTAAGTTATTTCTAGGCGACTGTACAAAGTCTCTTATTAGTTCAGCAGGCATTTCGTTAGTTATATCCGGTAGCATATACTCCCATGTGCGTGTACCATATAGATTGTTATATTTCGGCAGGCTAAATGTTTTTGTATAGGTCTTTGTATACAGGGTGATTTTTGGTCGTCAACGTTCCCGAAAACTACGGAATCTCCTCATCATCACGATCATTTTTCTCCATGGAAGCATACCTGGGAAGTGTCTGGTTTCCAAAATATTAGGGTCCAAAGTTGAGTAAATAGACTGCGTTTTTCTGCATAAATGCACATAGACGCGCGTAGCAGGATTTTTTCACGAAAAATAATTAATATCTGTCTATAAAAATACTAACATAAACACTAGACACTATAAATTTCGCACGATCAAGGAATTAAAAAAAAAAATCAAAAAAAAATTTATTTCCCAGCATTTTTTTTGGCATAAACTTACTTTATTTCATGTATAGTATACGTACCCTTCGTTAAAGGTGGCCACAAAAAAACACCCTGTATATTTGTTTCTCTCCTTTTATTTTCTTAATGTAGTTTTGTAGTTTCTTAGAATTTGTTTAATTGCACATGTTACCCTGTTGTTAACAATTTCTCTTTACTTGCTTGGCTTGCTGGAAGAGATAAACTTGCCATTGTACATGCATCTCTTCTTTAATATTGTATGCCATATTTATTTTTGTGTATGTGCAATAAATAATAAGAATAAGAACATTCCTGACTTATTTAGGAATTCTTTATACTATCTGGAAAAATAAACATGTGTTTTTGAAATGATTTTAAGTGTGACCTTTAACTTTTATGCTTGAACTTTTCACACAAAATAACTAACCGTTGTGTGTCTATATCTATTCTATTCACATCGAAACTAAAACACTACGAAACAAATAAACTTTAAAACGAAATACAATGTAAAATAGAGAAATCAAAATTTAATTTGAATACAGAGTAGTCGAAATAACACGTTTGCTACGGCAATGGCATTTAATGCGTGGTTCTCTTGACGCCCTCCAGCATCTGTCTTAGATGATAACCATCGTCTGCTCGTGCGCATCCGAACTGCTTAATAACAAACACGTAACCTAACATCTGGCAGATGGGTTTCTAGATAACACAGACGATTCGACTACTAATAAATCGACTTAGTAGATCGCTGCAATCGATTATCGCAAACCTATCACTGGTACAGCCATTAGCCCCAATCCCTACAGGACATAATTGACCTTCAATCGACATGTGATAAAAATCGATTAATACGTTCCATAGCATCGATTGTGTCAACTTTGACAGTCAGAAACGTAACAAGGTTATCGATATGGTTATTAAATCGATAACGTTGAGTCATCCATGTTTCTGGTCGCATTTTTTAGGCAGTATGCACACTGATCGCATACGCGTCTGTCATTGTCATTCGAGATTAATGTTCATGTCTAAGCAATTAGATGTTCTAAATTATTTCATACATACATGCTATTAAGCACACGACATTAATTCCATTTGGTTTACGATCTCGTAGATTATGCTGGTATAATATCAATCAGTAAAAGCTTATTTAAATTTAGTCTTTATGATGAAAAGAAAAATATTGGTGTATTTCTCACTAAACACCATACCTGTAACTCGTAAGATGTTTACATATTTAGACATACCTCTGTAATTTGTGTCATTCGTAAGTAGATCTTTTAAGCTTTAGGTATCTAAACGCCGCTTAAAAATAGATATCTCGCGATCATTCCATTTCGCCCATTGTGCACATTCCTTTACCCCGATCACGTTCAAGAACGTCTATCGATCGTGTTATCAAATCATCAGACATGTCAGGACAAGGCTGCAGGGAGCGGTCAAGGGATAGCTGCCTTCGCCTCTCCGTGACTCAACCGCACCTTGACTACAAATACACAAATAAACTTTTACCTCTCGCGTATCCAGCAGCACTATAGCCCCTATTGTCACACCGTTAAAGTTTAACCGAATGCATCAAACGTAGTTATTTCAGTTACAACTGTTTTGGAATGTATTGTTATCGTCGATCGTACGACATAGTTGCGTTCACTAATTACTTTTTGTTTGGCAATGTTTGATGTTATTTTTTATATGCGTTTTATTAGGAGCCGAAGGTCGGTAATTGTATCGATTATTTTAATAGCTAAATAGTTTTGTGGCAATGCAACTGATATAATTGCTTCTGTTTATTGTAATAATAGATTACCTACCTATTATCGTTTTCCTCTTTCAGATAATTTGTTTAGGTTGATCTATATATAGGATTTTAAAAGCTGATTTAATTAGCATAATAAAAAACGAAATTGTTAATTTTATAGAACTTTATGAAAGGACAAACGCATATAAAATTTATAAATTTTTACATCCTTTGAAAAATCACCGACACAATATATTTTCAATATAGGAAATTGTGGTTGAATAAATAAGTAGAAATTTCATAGATTTGGAAGTTCTTAATGGAAATACATAACTATCGCCACCGGAAATTTATTGTCATGTAAAACGGTGACAAAAGCAAAGAGCTATAAATCATTTCAGCCATAACAGGCCTACTGTTGAGCATAGGTCTCCCCCGAACATACTTACAACCAATATCTGTAATCAACTCATCACTGACCTTAATAACATAACCTGTGACGTGTTGTCAGTCAAACGTTTTCGCTTTCGGATAACTGTTATCTGATTTCGGTGTAGTTTCGTCATACCGTTCTAGACATTAACGAAGGACAATGGGGAGATGCTATAGTCGATGTGAACCTGCAACCAATACTTTTGCCTGTTAACTCGAGTGACAACTAGTGAAGAGTCATAACGACAAAATGCATATTTTTTTCAAATCCAATCTTTTCAGAGTTTACACGACTACGCCAGAAGGATGGTTTTGTTTTTCTAGTGTATTTGTGTATGTTTGTATAAATGTACCTATATACCTAGTTCTATTTCGTTGGTGCGCCCTAAAGCTTCTGTGGCATTAGATTTATCGTGTTATGCGGGGTTTACACGGGTGACTAAAGCCGCACGACTTTGGCCGCACGGCAAAAATAGACCGTCTAAATGGCAATTCGGCTAGATCGCAGGTGACTAAAGTCGCAAGCCCCAAAGTTGGTAGGCATCCAACTTTAAGGCGTGCTGCGCCCCGCTGCATGCGTTGGTGACTAAAATCGACTGTGTAAACGATCAGTTGCAGGCGATCGCCCGCCGCATGAGGTGTTTTCGCGCCAATTTGCGCACGTTATACTACTACTGCAAACGCCTATACTGGTCAACATTTTCGGAGGAAATGGCCGAGTTCCATGCGATTTTAGTCACCAATGTAAACGGACGGTCAATGCGGCGTGCCCAGGCGACTTGTAATGTGATTAGCCGCATGGCGGAAATCGACCCATGTAAACCCCCCATTAGTGATACTAGGAAGGTGCATCAAAACTTTTATGTAGTTGGGATTTTTTTATAGGTACTTATAAAAAAAAAGAGATACAAATCTATTTAAATGCGAGTTCCATCTTTAAACCAACGTTATTAAGCCACCTCTGCTTCGTTCTTCCGCCATGGTTCTGGTATTCCGCTTGCGACCTTGGTACGGTATTGATTACGAGTTAGTTCTGCCATTTCTGGACACCTGATAACGTTGCCAGATCGGTATCCACTAAATTGGTATTTGTTTGGTAACCCGTAATGGATTTTCTGGTACTTGCGTATTGTTCGGTGAGTTCTTTGTGCGGTTGTAATTTGAACTTTAGGACAAAAAGGTTTTATTGTTTACCTTTGTGGTGTTTTTATGTTGCTATATTTCCTTTTTTTATAATTCGTATTCAATTTAATGTCAAATAGGACAAACGCAAAATTATACAGGATGTAACAAAAGGTTTGTGCACGAAATGCAATGAAAATTGGAATTGATTGAAGTCTGGAAAAATAAACAAATAACTCTTAAATTTTGAGGACATACCCTTAGTAGTTGGCTACTTTCATGGCATTATGCTTAACATACCTACCTACCCCTTCTATGACAGTACACATTGTTGTAACTACAAACTAGCCATATAATTTGTTAAAACACACTACTGATCTAATTATAAATATATAAAAATAAATCAATAATCGAAAGCTAAACCAGCGGATTTCTCTCCGAAAAATTCAGGAAAACCCGTTTGGAATTCCTTTGAAAGTTTCCCAGCACTCAAACATTGCGATCGCATGTTATGGTTGCAATAACCACTTCTCACTTGCAAGTCGCAAGTGAAAAGTAACGTTTTTGTTCAGTAGAAATATTAGTACCTTAGCGCCAATCTCGGCGACCGCGACGGAGCCACTTTCTTGCGAATCAAACATTTATAATATTTCTATATGGAACTCTATTGCATTCTTGGGTTCAGTTTTGCAAAGATACCTACTTGTTAGGTGGTTTTTATGAGTCATTCTTTGCTGTTAGAATTCAATAGATGCCATGGTTAGTTTTTCACGGCTCCACGTATCTTACAAACTTTTTTTTCTAGTCTACACCGACCCTAAACTTAAACTATTGCATAGGTCAAAATGTCACTTTACACCTTGAAGTAAAGTTATGCTACCTCTACTACGTTTATTAATAGTGAGGATAGCTAGCGACTAGTAGAATCTTATTTCTTGAACAAAAGACATAAACGGTCGGCGAGGACTCACATGTTTAGTTATACCATTGGAATTATTTATGTAACTGTCTTTTGTTTATGCAAAATAGTTGTTCCTCGTAGACCGTGTTGGTATATATTCTCGTATTGTACTAAGCAACAATGTACTAAGCACTGGGATTTAGCTAGGCGCGGTTTACTACCAACATAGTCAAATGATCGTCAACATGTCCCTTAAAGATAGCTTATATTATACAGGGTGTAACAGAAAGGGTATGTTAAGCGAAAAGCTATGTAAATAGCCCACTATAGAGATCCTATTTCCAAAATTTGAGACTCGAAATCACATTTTTATTTTTCAAGATTGTATGGACATTCCAGAGTTGTTTCGGAATTCTTCATACTTTCTGGAAAAATATAAATGTGAATTTGAGTCAGAAATTTTGGAAATAGGATCTCTATAGTGGGCTATTTACATAGCTTTTCGCTTAACATACCCTTTCTGTTACACCCTGTATATAACATAGGCTTGTATCAACCACGTAAATAATGTTGGAATGCCAATACCAGGCGCAATATCCATCCTCTTCAGTTGTCTTACTGAGCACACTTAATCATACAGATCTCAAGGGCGCTGACCACCTCCGTCCATCAATAAGAACACACGCCGATCTTATCATTTAATGACTTCTCCCCAAAGGTTAAGGTTCTAAGCAATTAGAAACCACATTGTCTTTGAAAATTCTTGTTTTGTAATCAGTATCGATGGTCAAGATCATTTGTTTGGTGGAGTAGAATTTGTGTGATGCGAAGAAGAGACTTTTGTATGTCTGTCTGTAATTTGTTACAAAGGTACAATGTTTTGTTGTTTTTTTTTGTAGGTAGTACTTAGTCATGAACAGTGTTAGAATTTTAATTATATGCATCGAAATTAGTGACAGTAGTTGCAAAAAATGTTAAAGTTACTTTCGTAATAATAGTTTAGGAAATTAAAGTTTCTATTTTATATCCTTTTCTAAAAAAAAAAACATCTAAAAATTAATCATACGTAAGTAACTACCAGCCAAAGCGGAATAATAATAGAGCCGCAAATAAAAAAAATTCGTTCATGTCAAACAAAGCAATCGGCAACTACTAGTATAAAATAAACAAATGCGATGCGGTATGTTATCTGACGATCACGATTCAGAAGTAGGCAAAAATATTACATGTATTACATTTTTAGAATAGTTATTACGTACTAAGAAACTCTATCTTGTTTTCAAAATGGACGGAAGTGATCTTGAACTCAACATTTTATTTTAAGAAATACAATTGGTATAAAATTCTTATTCATTATTGTACACAATAAAAAAGTTATTGGGAAGGGAATAAATAAGAGTAAAGAACAATGTAAAGGAGTATATAGCTTAAGAAAAGCTTATGTTACGAATCGATATGATATAATGTAATATGAACGTGGGTAGCTAGCTATGCCGATGAGGAAAGATCTTTATGATCCTTCTAAGCAAACTTTTGGATACAATTATCTCTTTGTCTATCAATACTTAATTTCAAAACACTGAACTAATTAGAAAATGCTAAAATTTCAGCTGACCACACAGCGAGGTATCTCAACAATATTTCGCTCGGAAAAGTTAGTTCTACATGAATAAATAGTGGACTATCAATTAAAGGCAGGAAAGCGGCCACCCGTGATGCTATACCAACAGTATCGGGTTACATACTATTAGAAGTTGGACGCAATATGTAGCAGAGTGTCTTCCATATTATCTGTATATCTAAACCATTTCACATTAGTAACGGTGCGTAACATTTTATAGTAAACTAGCGACCCACCCGGCTTCGCACGGGTGCAATACTATTCTATAAACATTCTCTTGAATCACTCTATCTATTAAAAAACCCGCATGAAAATCTGTTCGAAGTTTAAAAGATCTAAACATACCTATACATTGGGACAGCGGGAAGCGCTGTTTGTTTTATACTATGTTATGAAGTGGCTTTTTTAATAAAATTTGTACCTATTTACCTAAGTAATAATTTAATATCATGCTATCTATATCAAAGTACCTCCTATGAGCGAGGTATGAAAGAAAAATATTATTTATCATGGGCTGCATTAGGTTAGCTCCACGTTTAATTAGTAAGTTAGCACACACCCAATTTAAAGGTAAGTATTTATAAAACTAGATTAAACTCAAGAAAGAGAGTAAGTGCATTCGTTAAAACACGTTTAAATAGCTTTTTAGTAGGAAAAGTTAATACGATTCTGGTTTTCAATATCCGCTACCTGTCATTACTTCATTTATGTTCTAAATAAACTTTACTTTATCGATAGTAATTCACTGTAATGTTTCAGCGTCATTCGTTTTTCCGAAGACAGGAAGCGTAACCGATATAACTTCTCAGATAAAAGCGCAACACAAGCTTACCTAATTTTTTTATTAATACGACTTTGTTAGCTATTTAAAGCAAAATGCACTAGAAATACATTAAAACAAATTAACCCTAACATTGCCGAATTTTGATCGGTTAGTTCGTTAAAAGCTTCCTTGAGGAGCACAGTAGACAGTGCCTCCCGTGACGACAACATAATCCGCAAATCACTCTGCGGTCACAAACCCAGCGTAGTGACTATGGGTAAAAACCCTTCTATAGAAGTAGCCTTGTTGCGTGCCCTAGGATAGGCCTAAGTCTAGCAGTAGAATAGGATAGTGTATATAAAAACACATAAACCAATAGTTAAACTATATTTAATCCATTTCCCATAATTGCTGTCAGATTAATGTAACATGAAGGTCATTACACTTCGAAATTAATTCTCACGGGGCATTAAGATGCGCTGATCCGCTCCACATGATCGTCTCTCCATCACAGCCGAAACCAAAGTTTAAAACAACATCTTACAGTCGTTTTTAGCTTTGTACATCTAAACATACCACCGGCTTTGTATGTTTAAAATTTACGATGGATGTTGAGCTGTATATTTTTAAGGTTAGTGTTGAAGTTGGTGTATCGGTTTTTGTAGTATCAAATCAGCTGTCATTTCACACGCGGCTTTTACATGCGAATGTCGCCGAAACGACTGATTGAAACGGGATCTCGAGAGCGGTAAATGTATGACTCTCGATTGGTTTTTAATCCACGCTCGTAAATTAGTTTTCTTTTACGATCTAGTGCATGGTATTTGTAGAAAAAATATACGTAGATATGTCTAGGTATGTTATAACTATACATGGTATCATGAATGCAAAGTAGGTATCTATAGTATACCTACATCTTTTTGTAAATTAGTGACATCGATTTTTAATTGTCTGTATTTTAATTTCAATATGATGTTTAATAAGATAAATAATATAATTATATTCAATAAGATTAATTTATATATTTAACTTTTGTTTACAATAAAATAAAACCCTTTTTGTTATTTTACCACATTACCAGAATAATAGTAATAAGTAAGAAGACGCTGTAGGCCGAGAAGATGGTATAAATTTATAATGTTGTTTAAGATAAAACTCCACCAACACAGAAAACTTTATGTAGAAGCTAAATAAAATAATATCTGCTTAAATAAGCATTTACTTACTTTTATTGCTTTAAGTAGCAAAGTATCAAATAACAATGATTGATTTATCTATTTGATCAGCTTTTGCATCTAGTGATATCTATCAATAAATGAAGCAATATTGAAGATATCATCAAGTGAAATGCCCATATACTTACTTAAATAATATAGATATATATTTAACAAAGAACATTTGGTGTTGTTCGTAGGCGTTTTATTAGTACTATTAAAAAATAAGGTAAAGTAGCGCCTTCACAGATATCATCTTTTGTCGGAAATATCCTGTAGTTTTATACCCTTTGATACCATTTAAAATGAAAAAAATCTGTATTAAAGTTCAAAAATACCGCGTGGGTGGTCGGTTTTAATATACAAATATTATTTTACGGCCGTAAATATCGGAATTATGTCCCAATAAAATAAATATGACAGAACAAACAAAAGCTTATTATACACTAATAAACGCCCGCGGCTTCACGCGCTCTTCTTTCGTTGCTTACCGAAATGACAGTATAATGATTTATTACCATTTTATTTGTGTATGAACAATCAACTTATAAGTTTTTTCAATTGGACTGGCATAATGACTAAACATATCAATAAATAACCTCCAAAATCTTCTGAAATAACAAAGTTAATGAAACATGACAAAAGAAAAAATAACTTTGGTATAACATTTTAACCTAATAAGCAAAAGTTGTCACATAAGAAGACCATTGCAATATTCCTTGGTACCTACTATATTATTTAAAGGCTATTCCTCACTAAGGCACATGGTGCTGCCAGTAGCATAATCAATAGCTTAATCAAAAACTACCTACAGAATTTGCCAGACCTAACTAATGTGAGTTGCAGTGGAATATAGCATATAGTTTATGGCAACACTGTTAAAGGTATTTCTGATATTTATAGATATACGAGAGCAGGAAAAACGAGTATTCTGAAGTTTACGTGGACAGCCGCTAGTACCTACTCGTACCTACTGCGAGAGTGTAACTTCTGACATATTAAATGCCAAGTCGTTTACTATGGACAACATATTTTATTTATGGTATCCCAAAAGGACCCTCAAATTGGTTACGCTAATGGCTAATAATACTCTTAATACGTTTGGTAACTTGGTAGCTCGACTGGTTGCGTCACCAGTATCGCCCTAATGAATTATCACCCTAATCAGTTAAACTGTTGCGGCGCCTTTGATGCTTTAAACTTAAGCACTGAACTCATTTGGACAGCCAATTAAGAGCGAAATGTATCGCGATCAGCGAAAACTTTAAATTTGGACCTCATCAAAATTGCTCACTTTCTGTGTTGTGAGGTTTTTCGAGTTCGCTTCGGTATTATATGTTTGTGGTCAGCTCGTGATATGGACATGCCGGTTTTTACTGTATTGTTTTAACTGCAGGTTTTTAATAAATAATATACATAAATACTTTTATATAAATCCCATGTTTTGCATTTACAATATTGGAAATATCTCAATCAAAATTATTTAACATGTGCCTGTAATCATTGAACACATATAGAAGACAAGGGTTAAGTAATTTTAAGTTGAATTGAAATTGTTTCATATGAGAATCCATCACTCAATAAACATCTGATGCAAATAATATCTTCTAAAATAGATTTATTGAAAATCTTTCAGTAATATAAATAAATTTTATTGCCAACAATAAAACAAAATTACGCCGTATTAAATTCTTAATAGCATACAATAAGTTTCATCACCGGCCTATACTTACGACATAGTTATATCTCATTCACGCATGCGTCACTCGGTCTATCTTTTATATCAGTTTTGAATCACGTTTGATCTCTCTGACCCTTCGTTTCGGCTACTGTTAGCACGAATTTCGTAAACTCTCACCACAAAACATACTTTAAACCACCGTTGGAAGGTTCCAATTGGCGTAACATGCGGCTTCTTTGTAACATCTCATGTTAACAATCAAAGATTAGTATGTTTAGTAAATCTAGACGGGATCTAGTTACATAGAGTTGTAACATTAATCCGTTACCTATCTAGCAAAAGCAATGCAATAACAAAAATTCTGCAATATTCGCTGATCGCTTAACAATTTTTCGTATTACGTAACAACAATTCCAAAGGAATTTAACATTTCAACGCGAACATTTTTCGCTGTCGACTGCTTTGCTTCTGGAATATACGTACTGATCCTTCCAGTAAGTGGCCTATTAGATCAAAATAGACTCATTTTCTTTCATCTTTGGTCTTTTTTCTATAAATCAGATCAGATTCAGGTCAAAGAACTCTCTAGCAACCTCTAGCAAGCTTCAGTCCTACTTTTTAATTCTAATTACCTACCTATAGCTTTTTTAAGAGCCTAAAATATTTAACTTGACCACATCTGCTGACAAGAAAAAAAAGCTCAAAGATTTACGTTTTTTCTTACCAATATTTTGCAAACGTCTTCTTATCAAATAGTTGGTAGACCAAGTTGTCCATGATCAGAATTATCTACATATGTAATCATTATGATATATTTGGTCAGTCTTAAAGCAAGATAGTCCGAGTATTCTTAGATATGCATTTAATTTTATTCAGCAGTTACTTACATTTTCCAGAAGAATGTCTTACCACATAAAGTGAAAAGAATTTATCTCCCTTTCTATATGGAAAGAATCCTCCAGTACTCTCCGACCCAATACTAATACAGCCCTATATACACTGTAACCATATATAAAATCTAATTACTTAATCCAATCATCCATTTCCGTTAGTTCAGCTTCCTTCAATTTGAAATAATCGCTAATATTTTTAGCATTTAGCAAAATATTTCGCAAGTAGAATTAGCTCGGCCATTAGGCAAATGAATGAATATGTTGTAACATCCTGCAGAAAGAGGAAGACTGGTTCATGACTAATGGAGAAGATGAGTAAACTTGGTAAAGCTGATGTTCCACGTACATTCCTTGCTATAGATTTTATAGACGGCAAAAATTGTGACTGTGTAAGTGCACGGGGCAAGTGCGGGGCGTCCTTCTGTACCATTGAATATAATAAAATATATACATACAGACGAATTGAAAACCTCCTCCTTTTTTTGAAGTCGGTTAAAAATACAAAGTAAAGTGACATTACTCATACTACCTATACCATACCTACCATTAAATCGAAAAGTTACACCTAAACAAGCTACAGATTTAAAAAGCCTTTTTTAAAACAAGCTTTTATTATTTGTTAATAAAATGAACTCAATCTAATCAAACGAGCCCAAACTCGATGTGGTTGCGTTGTTTAATTACGGAGTTCCTATGGCCACCTTCCAGCTCCATCATCAGATTAGCTCTATGATATAATAATATTACATTGTCATCCGATTTATACTTGCATGCAAAATTTCGGCACAATCGGAAACCGGGAAGTTTCACTTGCAAGATTTGGTTACAGACAATGGGACAGGTGAAACTAAATAAAAGCTTGTAAAATACGAGTGTGCTTGCAAAAGTTTATGGATGTCAATATGAAAACTGATGAAAATTTCTTATTTGATTATTCTATAGAGTTTAAATTGAAACGGGTATGTAAACCTATAATACATCTTACCACTCACCACAAACAGAACCAATCAACCTGTCCGTATCGCGTCGCTTTTTCAAATCTCATAGATTTTACTTACGAGTCGATAGCATTGCTGAGTGTCAATAAGTTCGTGCTTACTCCTAGGAAATTTAGCTAAACTCAAATAACGTTCCATGTTTACTGACCATTTATCGATTAAAAAATAGTTCCATACATGTGCTCGCTATTAACTTGCAGTGGCCGTAAACCTTTACAAATTCAAACATACGCCGAAAAGTGCAAGGGCGCCATTATGGTACTCTACCAATATTTTAAGTCCAAGTAGAGAGGTCAAAACTTAATGTAACACTACTGTAATGTAACTATAAAACTAAATTTATCACAATAAAAAATCATATGATTTAGGAAGATATAAAATTTGCACGGTTTTTATAAGTAGAGTTTAGTTCATACTTAACTTATTTTGATGACATGTAAAGATAAATAATTATTTATACTTTTTTATTGTAACTAAAGATAAGCGGTATGCATGCGCAAGGTTCTAAAAATTGTATGTTTAATATCACAAGGCAAACCTGAAGCGTTTTTATTATAATATACCAAGTACATACAAGTAGAAATTAGATACAGGAATATGATATCGTGCACACACGAGATTTTATCATACATAAATCATTAATGAAACAAATTATTCATGCGCATAATAAAGAGCTAAAGATCGTGAGCAAAGTTGCATTTCTTCTATCATCGTTATAATCGTAGATACTGCAAGAAATATTGCCGACATCACCCTATAAGTTCTAAACCTATCATAAATTCCAAATAAACATGAAAATTCTGTAAATTTTACTAAAAAATACCCATTTTCTCGCCAGTTAAACGTACGAAGACTTGCAAAACTTTTATATTATATGAGAACCTAATAAATTATTTCATAATGACTTTTATTATAAAAATTCACACTATCATCCTTTGCAATTTTCGGTGACTGTACGTACGTATATGCGCTTACGCAACCATTTATCATCACAGTCGGCCGAACAAAGGTACAGTCTCGCTCATTTTTTATGATTCTTAATGCTACGATAAAAAAAACCATTTTGCACATATTGTCATGTAAATTCAACGTATATAAAAAACTGGTTTAATTAGTAAAGATAAAAGTAAATACCTGCCCGAAAATTACTATTTTTTAGGGTACGACGACGACCTTTATTGTACGATAAAATTACTATTATCCAAAATGAAGCTTTTCAGGTTTTACACTTCGTCGTCGCGTACATATGTAGCATATAATATAGTTATAGCATGTACGAATATAAAATATACAAGTGGGTAAATAACAAATACGCACACATACAGCGTTAAATAAGACATTTACATTAATTTCTACCAAAACCACTAGGTAAATACGTGATAAACATTTTCCAAGAAGAGTAGGCGGCAAAAAAAGCCACCACCACAAAACTGTATACGATTACTTCCTTATGAACAGGAGTTGCGGAAAAAATATCCTGCTGTTGAGTAAATCAACATGAATTATTTGGTATGTACGTAATAAAGTACCTAAAGTTAACAACTATTAGGTAGGTATGTATTTAAATCAGAATTGTATTAATTTCTACTACAGAATAAATTATATTATCTACGGTACAATATAGTTCTATCAAAGATGTAACTTTTGTTATCCATGTGGTTCGCCTATCTTAAAGATAAAATAAAAACGAACTTTAGAATTAATTACATAATTAATGTTATGGATAAGAATATATTACCGTTTGCATTACCTGTATGTACATAAAATAAAGTTTTTATGACGGACATACTAAAGTGTTTAATAAATTAACTTTTACATCAAAAGGATCAAGGCTTAAAAAGATATCACTGTCATCCCACTTCTGATGACTCATATCACCATCTCATCTCTGCAATTAAACCGAAAACACCTCAACAAAAGTAACCCAAATCCTGCCATTAAAACCTTATTGCAGATCTGCTGGTTGCATAACAAAATCACTTTCGAATGTAATAAAAAAATGGTAAAAGACCCTTCTTTTGCAAACATCGATCGTAAGGTATCGTGGCGACCCCAAAAATTACGACTGCACTAAAATTTTACTTGCATTTTTAATTTGCAATGCCATATGATTCAATTACTCCGTTTTTCACCGTTGAGTATTCCTTTATGGCAAGTGGTGACCGCTGACCAGCAATTTGTGTCAGCTCACCGCTGTTATACGGAGGTTTATTAGCTGAAAATTACGTGTTTTAATTCAATTGGCATACATTACGATCATTTGATTCATTCTCGTGAATATCAATATGGTTTCGTGATATGAAATTTTTGTAGCGCGGATATGAGGTAAAATCGTGAAGTTCTCGGGGTCGAGCACTAATGAAATTGTGACAATAAAAATAAGTTTGACAAAATTACATTTTTATTACAATAACCTTTTGCAATTCTGCGATTCTAGCTACGCCATTTCGGGAACGCATCCGTGTATGCATACCAATGTACACTCTGAAGAATTTCCCAACTACGAGTATACCTTCCGGTCTCCTCAAACTTAAATTTTTGACCTGACCTAACTGTGGTACGTTAGAATTATTTTGAGGTTTCAAAGTTTGAACGAAAGAGCAGACATACAGCTATACAGGGTGTAAAAAGACAGCAATGTTTTTTTAATACCTCGTATTCTTTGTAAGGCTACTATCATTTTCTAATGATACAACAAAAAAATTATGAAAAAATACTGTAATTTTATGCAAGCAATGTATTCGTTTGATGCCAAAGTATAAATTTACCTACAAAACTAACATTCTAACATTTTGACATGGTATCTTTGAAAAAAATATCTGTTAACCGATTTCAGATGGATTTATGTAAAAAAATAATAATATTAATATAATTTTGGACCTAAATATCTTGGAAACCCGTGGTTTCCCAGGGGTGCTTCCATAGAAAAAAATTATCCTTATGTTACAAAGAATATGAGGTATTAAAAGAACAAAGTTGTCTTTTTACACCCAGTAGATCACCAACCTAAATCGAAAACCTTCCTTCACTCACCGATCAAAATATATGCCATCAAATTTACAACAGCATCAATACTGAACATGGTTATAGCAGTGGTGCATTATAACATAGCCTTATTTTTCCAAAACAAACAAATAATGCTGGCTTCTATCGCAATAACAAGTGTAGCCTTACATCGTCCAAACACCGTGGTATTACGCGACTCGCGACTTAATTATTGTTATTTGTACGGCCACCGCTATAATTACGGATATCATCTACCTCTATAATCTCAGTAGAACATAATATTTTGTATAAACGAGGTACTCGATTTTTTTTTCAACGACCTTGCTCGGGTTGGTTACTTAACTTTTTGATGTCTTAAACTGCTTCCATCAAGGAGGTTGTGTAAGATTTTATGTGTTTAGTACACGGCTTCACCAAGTGATGCTCACTGGTTAACATCATTTCACAAATTTTCTTATGTAAAATGCTGACCAATTAACTATAAATTTCATAGCCAAGTGCCCAAAGAACATCATTCTTTACCTTCTTTTTTTACATGCGACATAAAATGTTGGCTAGTATATTGATTAAATTAAACTCTGCATATCTATTGCTCTACATGATTGATAGATTGATGATGAGTATTAGTGAAGTCTATCACTATGATTGTGAACTTTCGTGATTCAATGTACACGAACCTTTATAATATAAAGTAGATCAATGTGGGTAGAGAGTTAATACAGACGTCCGAAAATAGTGTACCACAACAAGCAGATGATGGATATGTAATTAATCGGACCAAAAACGGAAAATTGGCTGGTATCTGATTACGTGAGAGTTGTTTAAACCACAGATTATGGACAATTAATCAAAATGGCGACGTCAAGAGCCATATAATAAATTAGTTTTGATACATAAGGTTTTTATGCTTATACTTGTTTATTCTCATAGTTCATTCTTCAAAGCTTATTGCCAGTGCTTCTACACGGGAAATCTATGGGTCAACTACACCAAAAAGCCGCTGGAGACCCTTCGCGTACAATATAATATTATATTTAGGATGATGTTGGGGCTGCCTAGTTTCTGTAGTGCGTCAGGGATGTTTGCTGAGTATCAAATTGATGGATTCCATGCAATCATACGCAAAAAAACAGCCTCCCTGATACGCAGAGTTCGGGCCAGTCCAAACAGCATCCTGGAGACTGTTGCGGATAGGTATGACTCGCCAATGTGGCGGTGTTTCGTGCGAGGGGTGATCAGCTAGTCTGCGACTATTGTTCTCCTCTTGGACGGGAGACCTGCCGGGGCGTGTTGTGCCTGTCCGCAATAGTCTTCCTATATTGCAGCTGTGCATTATTATTTTCCTATTTAATTAAATTTTATTTTTATTATTACTAACACCAACATGATTGTATTTTCACTAACCCCAATATGGATCTTCGGTCTGAAATAAATAAATTTTATTTTATTATTTATTTATTTATAGTCTCGAAATGTAGCAGACTGAAGTGGCAGTAGGTAAGCCACATCTGTGGTAGAACCGATGGACGGTGGAGTAAGCGGGTTCTCGAATGGAGACAGCGCCTGGGCAAGCGTAGCGTTGGGCGCCATCCGGCCATGGACCGATGACTTAAAGAGGATGGCTGGTATTGACAGGGTGGTATAAACGGGAGATCGAGCCATGTCGTACTCTGACGACGACTTTTTAAATTAAAAAGTGAGAAGACTTTTCTAATACATGTGATATGAAATAAAAAGTTAATTATGTCTATAGTATATTTTTTAAATACATTAGTGATACATAAAACATTAAAAAATCACACATAGATACCATTAGATAAAAATCAGCAATATGATATTGATGAATACGCTCTCAATACTTTCCAAGAGTAACCTTTTAGTGCATTATCGAGTAACCAAAATACCTTGGCCCACATCGGTACTGGGTTACACCATATTGTCGCATCAATCTTAGCTGGCGATTAATGAAGGTGCCCCTTAGCTTCACGGATTTGAATCACCTCCTATTGTATGATATATGCAGCAATACACACGGTTCTAACGATTGGCAGGCTTACGTTATAGAATACTTCAGAGAATTGTTACAAGGCAATTTTAAGCATAGAAATATTTTAAGCAACTCAATCTAAATAATACTTTGCAATCCTATTTCGGAAATGCTGTAAATAGGACGGCACCCAGTGCCCAGGCACAGGGCGTAGACTCTGCCCAAAGAAGGGCCCAACCAGGCAGGCAGGAGTCGACAGGACTACGAATAAATAGGGCGTGGATAAGGCTATTTACGGCACTGCATTTCGGTTCTTGATTTATAGTAGATTAAGCTAATGCCTAATATTATAACATTCTAAGGCCCATTTCCAATAAATGCGTAAATTTAGATTACTATTGCGTTGATAAAGATCCCCTATAATATTTTTTCTCATATATCTTCCATGTACAGACAGCGATCCGTTACATTTTTATTATATGTATAGATTTCGCTTAATATACCCTTTTACAGACGGTATAAGTAAAAAGCTGTCATGTTTGCTAATTATCGATTTATTGAAAACTAGAATAGCATTTGTTGCACGTAGGCCTTAAATATAAGCCAATTTGTATATCAGTCAGTGTGTAATCTCTTCTCTCGACTCTCAAACCGCTAATGGAGCCCACAAATTATTTATACCTTTTGTTTCCCGACAGTTATTCATTCAAGCACGTGCTATCACAATACATCATAACATCCATCGTTATTGCACCTGCATGTTTAATCTTATGTCTTTCAAATATAGTGCAAAATAGATTGGTTTTGCTCAGAAGGATATTAGTGTATGCAGAGATTTGTCTTGTTAGGAAATATGCACATCAGCTGTTGAGAAATAAGTCTGGTTTGTTTTTGGTATCTCAATACAATTTTGTGTTTAATATACCTTAGTTAAATTTTGTGTCTAACGGCATTACAAAAAAAGCAAGATTGTGGAGGTAAGACGTTGCTAAAAGCAGTATAAGCGATTTTACCACACATTTAAGAATAATGCGATATAAAAAATATAGTAGCAAACAAAACAACCAGTAAGAAATCAACAATTGCAAAAATAAATAAATTGAATAAAGCCCAGGTAACAATAGTCATAGAACAGTTCAAAGATCATGCAATTAGTTACCAATAGACGATTTCCAGTAAGATTGTCACGATGCGACAAATTCGCCGGCAAAGTTGCGACAATGCCGCGGTAATTCGCAATCGACAACTTTTGGGGACGACGACAAAGTTGCTCAACTGGCCGAAGAGAAATTTACCTCGAAATAAATTTATTATTTGTTAGTTACTGTTATTAGTTGACTAGGCTTAGGTCAAAGGTATCCGCTGCATATAAATTAAGAATTAAAATTATGTTTGGATGTTAATATTTACTTAATTTCTTCATTTTTTGTTTCAGTGTATCATCATAGCCGCCAAACTGTCTACCGCAAATGAGGTTCTCCATAGTTACCACATACAGGCGCTAATAGGTAATTACATACACATTTAGGATGTATTGGTTGGTTTACCATTGGTATATTATTTTAAAAAATCATTTATATCTCGGAAATGTAAACAAACACATACCTACATTGATTTAATGCCTCTAGAGATTCGAACCCTGGGCTTGGCTTCGAAGGTAAGAGTCATTGCGAATGAAATGTCCTTTAGATAATCCCTCATTTAGGTAAAATCTAAAATTCAAGAAAATTATTTTAAATTTAATAATACATACATATTTACTAAAAATTAACCATCTTCTAAATATAAGCCCTAAACCAACAAAATATACTAGTAAAGCATAAGAAGCTAGAGATGGATATTCACAGTAATGGTGGCTTATTATATTAATCGTGGACGGGCGAGATACACGGCTTGACCCGGGGCACGATTAGTCGCTACCAGACTCGTGCTGCACTTGCGCATAGAATAAGTACATAAAGTACAGAAGGCGCACTCCACAAATACCCAACGAGCGAGTTTGAGAAAAAGGTTGAGCTCACTGAGCGGTGAGCAGAAACTCAACCACAGCTTGCCCTTTTATTTTTGTTCCTCTTATTATACGTCAAAACCCTCCTAGTAGAGATAACAAGCTGTACAAGTAGAATAGTGGTAAAATTGGGATAGGTCATTAAACTCACACATTTTTATAATAGGTTCCATCCAAATTTTTCTTTCTTTATATTTATTTTGTGGCTGCCGTGTTTACAAGTTAAAGAATGCATATTTCAATTATACTCCCAGGTACTGTACTTACAATAAGTGAAAATTTCCAATAAATCATTTTCGGACGGAAATCAAACTCATTCATTTTAAAACTACCTCAAAATGACCCTGATCGTTGCAACAAATAAGCAATTTATAACTAACTTAATATTCATTTTTCTTTTACAACACTCATCATAAAATAATTTTGACAAGTGTCTTATAATGATACCGGTCACGCGATCTTGATGGATGATTGTTAGAGTGGCCTAGTCAATAAGGCCAAAAGTTATCATACCTCTTTTTGGGATATAAAAAATCTACATATACCTACATTATTTAAATTTACACTGACAATCATACATTGAATAAAATTAAGTATAGATTCACTTCAGCAATATGCTATAAACTCTCAATTTTCTGTAAAAACATAATACAATTTTATTCACATCTATTCCGACTATGTTAAACGTGTATTTGGGATCTCCTTGATGATCCTGTGGTACCCCATTTCCACATAACCGTGTGTTTTAATAATAATATAGAAGTTATTAATTCGTCACAATTATTAAAACACATTATTTTGAAGTCGGTTAATAAATGGAAAACAGCTTTTATATCGGTGAAATTTTTATAAATAATTGATTTGATTGATATTTTTATTTTTTTTTAAATTACCAAAGAAATTTTTATACATAATTTTTGTTTAATTCGGAGTAGTTACCTACATCTAGAGACAAGTAGTGTTTGTGTCTAGTATATATTATAAAATACCTATTAATCACAAAGTTTAATGGGCTGTAGGTACTACAGACCATTTCATATTCAAATAGTTGAGCGGGAGACTAGTAATTGAAAAGTAATTTTCTTGAACGCTCCGACAGCATTAGTTTTAATAACCAATCATAAACCGGTCGTAAACTTTTCATAATTTGATATAGGGAGTTCATCGATACTTTTTTTAGGTTCTACAATATTAAGCTCACCTTGAGTAAGCAAGCAAACAATAATTAATAGTACGAGTAGACATATTTCTTAGGCATGCTATAGAGCTCAAACGACTTGTCCCAGTCGTATTTTTTGTGAATTAAGTGGCTATTAGAACCAGAGTTAACGTAGAGTAAAGTTAAAACAAAAATTTTCGTATACTCATATCAATTTTTCCGTTTTATTCATTCCTTATTTATTTTGCGTTATATCATGTAAACTGCATTATTAAAACTCGGTCAAATCCTATACCGCTAAAGTTATTCAACTTAACTAAAATATTTACAATTTATTTGGATTTTCTTAAGCTACCAGAACTATCTCAGTACAGAAATGCACATAAAATGGAGAGCAAGCGCACGGATAATCTAACAACACTGTGAATAGCCCACTTTCTTCGCCGATACATCGCGAAAGCAACGGATACGGCGGCGTTTGCAACCACAATTGAATTATATGCGGTTAGAATCAACCTTCGGACGCTGATACCGTTTCTATGTAATAGGCCTTCTGGAATGCTGTGTGTGTTAAATTTCTGGTTATTAAACTTTTGTGATTAATAGAAGATTGTTACATTGTGTAAAAAAAGAGCCATGTAAAGCGAACACTCCTTTGTTATACCCTGTACACGTTAACGTACATTTAGTTTTTCATACCTAAATGCCAGTGAGTAAAATTCTTTAATCGAATTTAATTAAAAGTAGAATGGTATTGCATTACAAGATTCTATCTGAATTCAATTATTAATCTTGTTATTAACAGTACTTAATATTATTACTGGCATAAAAGGTTGTCCACAATCAAGGAGTAACGATTTAGAAGGTATAACAATACCATCTCGTTGCTTATGTGATTTCATGATTATAAATACATACAACGCATGATATGGATAAGAGAGACATACCTCACATCTTAATGTCAAATCCAGGTCGCAGTATCTTAATCAAATTTTAGAGAAAGACAGCATCAAATTTAGCATCTTCTCATTAGATAAATCAGCGCTTAATCCAATAGACAATCCTGCAATCACCGATATTTTCATCGGTCAGCCTATCTGTAGGATTTTCATGCTATCTTTCTAAAAAAAAAATATCAAAATAGAGACAGCATCAAGTTTATCCTTAAGATAAGCTTTCTGACCATTGGAAAGATTAGCGTTTAATCCAATAGAGAATCCTCCGATCCTTATTAAACCATCGGCAATGTAAAACGAAGCTATAATAAACAGGTTTATGTAAATGTAATGAATAAAATTGAGTGTTATGTACTTAGAATGACAACATTCCGACCATGTTTGGTATATAATAACGACATTTGATAGTACAGTAAATACTGATAAATAAATAGGTACTAGTTTATACAAAGTAGGAGATAAGACAAAGGATATAAACCGTTTGATAGAATACTTATTTAGGCCTGTTTTCACTTACCGTAAGTCGTAAGCATTTTGCAAGTTTTCGATAACTACGATTTAACCTACTTCATTTTACATTAATAATGTCTTGTCAAATTACCGGTAGGGTCACCCCTTATCATGAAAATTAGTCTTTTGGATAACATGTGCGTGACTGTATGTATTTTTAAAGTTATTAGTCCAAAATACATGATGGTCGATTCTGACAGTCGCACTTAAACCTAAACGTAAAATTAGTCCTAGCTGTTCTTTTCTCTCTCTGCCATTTATGTTAAGAACAGAAAGAGATAGACCTGACTAAAATTAGGTTTACGTTTAAGTGTAACAGTCAGAATCGACCCTATTGTCAAAATAAATCTTCGTATTTAACAATAACATAGCCTAACTTTTACAAGTGAGAATAAAGAACGACGACTCTACTCCGCGTTTATCAATATTAGGGTATATTTGACCCTTATTAACGTATTAAAAAAACTGAATTAGCTTCCTGGTTTAGCAAACGGTGTAAGGATTTTCCTATCGGCATTAATAATCAGTTTTTCAGCCATCAAAATGTTGGGTAACCGCCATTGCAACTTTCGATTGTTTTTGAGACAAAGCGACTGATTTCACAGACCGCAAGGGTTGTGTCGTCACCGCTTCGGAAGCGAAAGCGAAACAATCGCTTCTGCCACTGCAGTGCGTGACCACGGTCTTTGTGGGCAACGGACAAGTCCTCAGCCGGTAGCGCGGTTCATTGGATAGTCTCATTCTGAGTTAACCTCAAATTAGGGTACAATCATTTTGTCATCGTAACATCTTATGTTTCAAATTCTCAATTAACGATAGTCATCCGAAACGGCTCAGTTGGTTTAATGTTTTTGTTGTATAACCTGTAGATCTGCATATTGAGTATATTTGTTTATATTCATAGTTATGATAACCATTGGAACTTCGAGAAATGGAAGTGGCACCAGGACGACCTAGAATTATTGAAACAGTAAAAATAACAATGTAATAGATAAATTAGTTGGAAGCAAAAGCTTTTTAGCATCGTTTCCTACTAAGGTAGTTAAAACTAGCGTCGTGACAAGCGACGCGTGCGCACGTCTGAAGTAGAAATTCTAGTCAGGCCCTGTCACCTCATCGACTTTATAGAAATAATAAAATAATGTTCTATAGATTATTTGGTAGACATACATAGATACCTACATATGCCAGCTTTCAAATTTAGCTCCTGCTGAACGCATTTTAAGTCTAATTAATCGACACGCTTAAAAATGATTGAAAAACTAAAAATGTTAAGCATAAATAAAAATAGTACTAATACTGTGTGTCGAAAGAAAAACAATTTAAACAGAAATAGATCAGTACCTACACTCTTTCATAATTAGTACATAAAAGCAAACATGCAAAGCGCAATTACAGAAATAACACTAAAGGTTCCGTATCTCGTCTCTCCAACCGGCAGTAAAATAGTTTTAAATACGTTTATAGTCGAGAACGCGTTGTAGCGTCAGGCACGACAGAGGTCGTCGCGGTCACTGCTGTACCATCGCATCGTCTAATTGATTTTCACGCTTTATATCATTAGCGAAAAACTAGTGCCGTAAATTGTAAATTTACATCGCGCGTGGTTCCCGTGCTTATACATTGATTAAGTAAGATTCTGTTGGATATGTAGATTTTATAGATATAATTGGTAGGTTTCTATAAACTCCAGAAGTAAAGCGAGATATCGGTCTGCTCTACTTATACAGTGAAAATCATATTACTTAAAGAAATCATGGAAACCCACCTGGATCACCTAAACACTGGAAACTTACTAGCAAAAAAGAAGTAAATGTTACCGTGTTATTAAAAACTTAAATATTGTTTAAGCTAATCACTGTCTAATTTAGACAGATATTCCATACATACTGAAAAATTATGTTTTTAAACATCGTTTTGATTTAGACGCGGTTTTGTAATAGTGGGTACCGTTAATGTTGCATACAAAGATAATTACTATTTTCTGAAACATGAAATAAGTTAGTAATTGCTTTGTTGCTTACTATGCAAGCTCTCGTTTTAAGCCTATTGCAATCAATTCAAACTCTCAACTTCAATGGGTGGTTGTCGTGGCTATAAATATTTTAGTGATGCGAGTCTCGACTTACCCATTATTGGGTTCAAGGAATTTTAAGGACAAGGTGACCGTTTTCAAACAATGTTACTGATGAAAGCTTTTTATGAATACCTATAATTACATTTGTCAAGTAGATAAGAATACTAAAGTACATTTCATTTTACAAATCTTTTACAGACTTATACATGATGTTTTTTGTTGCCACCCTTTACGAAGGGTACGTACGTACGTACATCAAATAAAGTAAGTTTATGCCAAAAAATTGCTGGGAAACATTTTCGAACAATAAATATTTAAATTACTTGATCGGGCAAAATTTATAGTGTTCAGTGTTTGTGTTAGTTTTTTTATAGACAACTTTTAATTATATTTCGTAAAAAATTCTAGCTACACGCGTCTATGTGCATTTATTTTAAAAAAAGCAGTCCATTTACTCCACTTTGGACCCTAATATCTTGGGAACCAGGCACTTCCCAGGTGTGCTTCCATGGAGAAAAATTAATTTGCTGATGAGGAGATTCCGTAGTATTTGAGAACGTTGACGACCAATGCTATGTAGGATTGCATTCGTCGATCTTGCAGTTCTAGCTACCAAATTTTTTGGAATACATTCGTGGGTATGTATATATATGGAAATACTACGAATGAATGCATCATCACATTAACATCAACAGATCAATTTTATCAAAGTGTTATTAAATTAAAGTGCAATTAATCGCACGGAATCCCAAAATCAGCTTCGAAACACGTGCGGGCGACACAAAGATAATCAGTTTGACCTTTCGATCTAGCATTTTACAATTACGCCACCGCGAAATTGTGGTAGCGTGTGGCCAGCCTTATTTATATTGCCTATGTTACAGTTAACATGCGCAATTCGATTATACGCCTGCTAACTGGAAATAGTATAATAAATTTAGTACCGCAATGTATTGGCCAAGCTACTAAGTACATATACCTATAGCAACTTATTTCTTCTTACAAAACTGACTATTACTAAACAACATTACAAGAAAACAACAAAAACTACAAAATCAACTTAACTCAAAACGATTTTCAAACACTTTTAAACTAGATAATGCAGACATTAGCTAGCAGTGCGCTTTGCGCGCAACATTTAGGTAGCTTGGGAGTCATCGCGAGGTAATAGCCGCTCTCTCCGCGCGTGCGCACCTCGGTAACTGGGCACGCGCGACTCTTGCCGTACTACGGTAGTGTTGCCACTGATCGTGTTGGGCTTTACTGGGCTACCTACTCATTTCTTGTCTTTATTGGCTTGCTTGTTGATTGCCTTTCAAGGCTTAAATGACTAATTATTAAGGTTGCTCAGAGGTTAGGGTATGATCTGATTATCGCTATTTAACCTAATTCATCATCATCATCAGCCTATGCCCATGCACCGCGTGGGCAGGCCAGTTTGTATTTTGGACTATGTTGTCAACACGGGGGGCGCTGGACGTAAGCCTCCCCCAGGGCACGCCACAAGACTGCCATGGGGGGTATTTGTCCATAGTCACCGCGCTGGGCAGGCGGGTTGGTAAATGCAGTTTGTATTTTGGACTATGTTGTCAACACGGGGGGCGCTGCTGCCCACCTCCCACCTATTTAACTTAAATATAAGCCTTTTAACTTTCGTTTCAAAATTCAAATTATTACGCCTAGTAGGTTATTGCGTTTAAATGATAACTTTTTTTAAATATAGGTTCAAAAAGTGCAAGCTATACGCGCGCCTTTGACTGTAGATACTAGGCGTAAGAAAATCGTATTTTCTGTAATGACACTTTAAATATTGGTAAATATTGCACATAGATTTTTTGGCAGTGAAACTATAGTTAAAACACATTAGTGATCTAAAAAGTCATATTTCGTGGGCGGCTTTCGCGTAAATGGAGGTAAAAGTGGCTGTGATTTTCGTAAATTACTCACATTTAACTGCATAAAACCGATAAAAGCGAAATTCTCGTTTTTTATCATCCGATCACTTTACGCGTGAGTGCTTCGTGAATCGTGAGGTCATCTTATCGTTGTATTGTACTAACATAGTAAGTTAGAAAAAGTTTTCATAGTAAGTACGTCCTAATTGTCACTAACTGTACTATAAAAAGAATTCTTCTTTCACCTTTAATAGAAGGCATTGATGAAGTCTATGCACATACGTGGGACTAGGTCATTCGGAAAAATCATATAGCATCGGACTTTGACGGATTAATAACTTAATACATAACATAAATAATCATATACGTTTAAGACGATATTATCCAAAGAGTGGTTCGATGAGCATGTGGTTCTCTAAGCTTTTCTTTTTTACTATGCCAAGCCAACAGACTATATTGATTTGATTTTCTGTTCACAATTTGCTGGGGTATCATAACATGGCAAGGTATCTGTTATATATTTATACTAGTCTCTAAATGTGGAAACTTTTGAGTGGTAAATAGTTGCTTATGTTGTAATAATCTTAGTTATTGTCAACCGTTTGTTTCCCGAATAAAATAAAATAAAAATAAAATAAAATATCTAGTAGGTACCTTAAGTCTAAATATACATATATTTCTAGATCCGAACAACAACTGAAAGCACACACACAATATACAAGAAAACTAGAAACGTCGTTAAATAGATAGAAAAATCGCAAGCGAAAGTTTTGCTACAAGTACCAAGTTATTTAGTAAGTGCTTTGATCACGTATTGTCAATTTTGGCTGTTTGTACTTCGTCTATCGACGTGATGAAATTGAAATGGTGACCACAATGTAGTTTAGGACCATTATTAGCACCTACTTTAGCTTTCGAATAATTTGAGATTTTGCTCTTACGCGATTTTTATTATAGAAATATATAGGAACAAATTTGATGTTGAAACTGACATATTGTGTGTGTAAAAACTACAACTAACCTATACAAATATACGTTTACCTATTGGTTTATACCTATTGGCTCAACGGTCCAGCAAGCTGAAGTGGCAATGGGCAGGGCACATAGCTCGAAGAACTGATGGCCGATGGAGTCGGAAAGTTCTAGAGTGGATACCACGTATCGGCAAGCGCAGCGTGGGAAGACTACCCGCGAGGTGGACGGACGACCTGGCCAAGGTCGCGGGCGTCGGTTGGATGCAGGCGGCTTCCGACCGGTCGGAGTGGAGGTTGTTGGGGGAGGCCTATGTCCAACAGTGGACTTCTCAGGGCTGTAAATGATGATGATGATGATGATTGGTTTGTACAAGTCCTAATTTCTTGTTTATAGATACTACCTACATACATATTCACACGCCTGTGTTCCCAGAACTTCAGAAACACGATGGAGATCCAGCTGATTTACTTATACATGTAAAGGAATTACAAGATTTATAATTACAATAAATTAGAAGAGATGTAAAATTACAATAAACTGTACTTATTTATTACTTGCAGTTTTAAAAATAAATTAAACTTCTATGAAGTCTAATATCTATTTTTTACAAAACTAGATCACTATTTATTTATTGCTTACTTTCCTAATTATTTTGACCACGTAAATTACTAAGGCAGGCCCAGACTATGGTTATAGTCAGATACTTCCTCTCAGTAATTGAAAACGTATCCGTTCCATATATTTTCTCAGTGAAAACCATAAATAAACGATAAAGACATTCTGATCGTCGAATACTCTTAATATTCATAGTAATATTCGATTAGAATACGAGTATCTACACTGTAAAATCACTTCACTACCAGAAAGTTATCAAGCTCTTTTACTATTATTTTATGTATCATTTACCGTAAATAATATAATGAAGTAAGTATAGATAAATTTATTTACATTTCCAAGATTTTACAGCCTACTTGGTGATATAAATAAATGACATTATCATTTTCTGCTGTTTTCTTATAATTTGAGCTCAATGCAATATCATTCACTTATCGAGGTGATTATATGAGTTATGGCACTTTTTTATTTCTATGTTGCTTAGTTTAACTTAAAAACTCTATGGAATACCTGCCTTTATTTTAGCACATACGTACACAATTTTTTAGCATATTATTTCAAAATACAAATTGTATAACCTCATTTACGATATTTACTAAATTTTTATCGCAACCAATTAAAAAAGACAGCTTTAACGGCATCGAATAAAATCGTAAGTACGTTTCTGTCATCGATTTCTAACTACTGATAGCAGTCGTAATTGGATCGGAGTAAAAGTGACCATTTTACCATGATAGCTCTATTCGAACAGGGTCCGGTCAATAAAAACGAATGTTTAAGGAGATACGGATGCAGAGCAATGCGACTTCTGTAACTATATACGTTTTTGTTAGATACGCGTTTATTCCTAGTATCGAATGAGTGAGAAGCTAATGCCTACTATTGATAATCACTTTTATATTGAGTTATAATCATTATTATTTAGATTAATGTGTGATACCTGTGGCTCTACACTCGTAGTCTACCAAATTGTAGCATAATATTAGAAACTATTAAAGAAAGCTCTCTATTGCTACTGTTGTATTTAAATTAAAATATAATTAAAGATTTACGTCGTTATCGCATCAATTAAAATAGATAGTTACAGTTTGAATTTTTTTTCGAAAATCTTTGTCATCTTGTCATGATCTTCACCTTTACAATACAAAAATAATAATACAAATCAATATGACGATTTTAACCTTCAAAAGTTATTAGTATCTCTTAGAAATTGTATTGCAAACAATCGACGGAGCGCCGCGGGCTGTATCTTGCGTTATCCGGAGCTCCGTCTCAAAACAACCAAAATCAATTAGGATTAAGAAATTAACTCGGCTCAAAGGAGCCGCTAAAACATCCGATAATTTTCGAACGAGGCCGGCGATTTCGCACCAACGAGTTTCCAACAGTAGCTTTCATTAAATAAAGCTAGCCTTAATTATAATGGACTGTAAATGCCACTTTTAACACCATAAATCCTGTATAGTAACGGGATATCTTTAATTTATAGTACCAGTGCATAGGTATATCTATCTAAACATATTTTCCCATAAACAGGTGTAAGGAGCTGTTGCGAAAAATGTCAATTAGTGATCGCAATAAATTTTCGTAATTGTTAGCTTTATTTTTAAAAACTTTTACAGCTTCTTTAAAACTCCTGAATAAAGTACTTACTTGTTATATCTGCGAATACTATATGAATAAGGCTACATCGTAATGGTAAATACGATTAGACTAGTAAAAGCAACAATGTTATTACAGAAACACTAATCGCCAGAAGCTCCGCAATAAAATTTATAATAATCGTAAAGGCAATCCCAACACATCGACTAACTGTTTTCAGAAAATCAGTTAGCACGTAGGCAAAAACAGTTGTTACGATGTCAAAAAAGCCACGGTTAAATTTTCAGACATGTCATAGAGAACGATGATTTCCGAGAAGCGTGAACGTGAGAAAGACTTGGAGTGCACCACCTTTGACATCAAATGGCTACTTGGAGTCCGACAAAGTAATTAAAGTGACACTTTCGGTGTACATTTTTGTGAGGGAACGAGGCACGTTCTTGTATGGACACATGATGTGTTCTCACCATTAAAAACTGTATCATGGCATTCACGGCTGCTCTGTAACCGCTACCCGTCTTGTGTTACTCATCTTTGGTCGGAATTTTTTTGTTGCATTTAATTGTGGTTTTATTATCTTGATGGCAATTTTGTTTGATACTTTACCAGACCAAGATTTTTTGGGAGCATAATATTTTTACGTAGATTGTTATGTTATAATCCCGTTTGTTTTTATTACGGTCGGCAATGATATGTTCGTATTTTATTAATTCGTTGGTAATTAATTCGTTCAGTTATTGGTATTAGTTTATTATATCTATCTATTAGTTACTGGACATTAGTAGTGGTTGGTTTAATAAGCACAATAAATTAGTTTCTTACGTAGAAATGTAATACGCTTGAAAAATCCAGTTTACTCTCACTATTATGGCTCTAGTTCTACCACAGCCATCAGCACATATTAATAAAATAGTTATTAGTTTTCTATATCTATATCTAACCTTGGTTGTGTAATTATAATTTTTTATTGAAGTACATTTTATTACTAGTACACAGCGAGACATAAATACTAAATATCACGGTGTCTCGATGTAAAAGGGGGTGGCATAAACAACTTTTCCTTTGATCGAGTTTTCTCGCTCGGACCGGTCACATCAGTTGGCGGAAACTGTCGTTTTCAATACTGGAATCGGAGCGATGATTCCCCTTATCAAATTACGGGTCTTAGATAGTGAAAATTTTCCCACATTTTCTCGTGGGGCATCAACGCGCAGATGATATAAATCAGGGTGAAATTGCTGGTTGCGCCTGCGCCGCTGGAGGCAGTTAATGGACGGTTATTTCTGAATTTCCACTGGACGTCTGTTACGCGCCATCGACCATAGTTTATAACACGACATCGGAGACCTAAGCTACGAGAGTAAGACGGCGCGGGCGCAACGCAATCAAGTTCACTTTCGTCATGATTTTTTCGTAATAATAATGAACTAACTAAAAACATTTCAAATGACAGTAATGGCGCATAAAAAGAATCATATAGTACGATTGCCATGTGATACGACATTTTTAATCATATGTTGCACAATAACGTGAGAGGGTTCTCACTAACCGCTGGTTTTGATTAACGATATCAATTAATATCGATAGAGATCGGAATGAAGACAGTTTGGTTGCGGAGTCCTGCTGTGACAGCGCGTGCGTGTCGCCCAATCGAGATGTCGCAAATCGATATCTACAATCGATTGGAACGCTCGTTTTGCAATGCTAAGTTTCATCACTTCCTACAATTCATTCAGACTTATAGACAAAAGATGTAAAGTACATCTATATTTTAAAAGAGCTCGAGCCGAGCGCAGCGATTTGTGTTGATTTTAATCATATCTTCTAGATTTGTTGTTTATGATTTTACTTGCATCGTCTTCGTAAAATTACGCTAGGTAGTAGGCATTTAATTAATGGAAATAATAGTGTATTCTTGAAACCATCAGTTAATGTAATAAATTAAAATGTGTTTTTATTGCGACGGAATTACGTTCGTCAAATTGACATCGTAAAATTAATTGGTATTTTTTTTAATCTATCTTATTGCCGGGTAAAAGCCAAGAAATTGCCATCTCTCAGTGAAAAGATATGCAAAGAGCTTTCAGATTATCAACTATTCTATATCGAGCAATACTAATACAATGTTGTTAAATCCCTGCGGTTTCTCAAGTATGCTTAAACGCCAAATCGAACCCATAATTTGTTCTAGTTCTTATACAGAGCCCATATGTTATAGAGCATAGCCACGCCTATTCCAATCGGTTTTATTACGAATGCCCCGTGTAATGACAGTGAGGAACGGGACCGACGCTATTACGGAGGGCACGACCGCCGCCGGCCGCAGGCGACGATCAAGTGAGGAAGTGATGCCGCAATCCGGCGCACGCGCAGCCCACCAATAGGGGTGTCGTGACTTTTAATCTATAAATGTTTGATAGGAAATTTTATGGGTTTTCAGAATCGTTTATAACCGTTGATTCAAGTTACAAACGATTTTCTATGATTTTTTTAAAAACAAAGATTAACTTTTGATTTATGTACTGAAAATAAATTTAACCGAACATGTACATCTCAACTATACTCTCAAAATTGGTCAGAAGTGGTACCATGTGGCTTTATCGGCCCTTGATGCTCTGCCTACCTCGTAAGGGATAAAGGCGTGATTATATGTATGTAAATAAATTTAAATAGCTGAATAATAAATAAATAAATAAATAAATAAATAAATTTGTCTAATATCTTGTATTAATTTATGTATTAAATCAACAAGTATTTAGATTTTGGGGAACCTAAAATAATAGTTATAAGTAACTCATTTGGAAGAGAGAAGACTTTAAAAATTTAGATAGCTTCATGCATATCTACAACTAATATTAGGCTTCTACCGGGACCTTTATCCCATCAAATCTTATAACTCATTGTTGTGACCAGTGGTAAAGCCAACCATAGCCGCTATGAGGTGGTCACTAATCTGGGTCAATAATCCTGAGGATGCGACGGGTGTGCTTCGATGTAGTAGCTATGTACGGACTGTTTGCTAGGTGCTATGATCTGATTTATCATCGCGACCATGTTGCCTGTAGTTACTTTCATGAATGACCAGATTCTAGGATCAGAGGATGTAGGGCGAACACCAGTTGAGCGATTTGAACTTTAGAATGATAACATTTAATACAAATACATATAAATATGCATGTGACAACCCTATGAAGTTATTCTTTACACGCAACACTATAAGCAAAGCCACGAAGCTAGTATTTGCACAAAGCGCCGCAGAACGCCGTCAGCGATCTAATGTCATTTCACGGACGCGAATTAGTTCTGAACCCTGAAGCTTGCATAAATAGATTAGATTAGACTATAAGATAGTTCTAGGACTGTTAGCCTATTGCCATTTGTTTGTGTTGTAAATATAAAATAGAATTAGAAATAGGTACAATAAGGTTATACATAATGGCATACAGTCCACTGCTTAGCGTAGACCTCCCCCAGGGTACGCCACAAGTCTACTACTGTACTATCTACTGCCACATGAGGGTTAATGCCCATAGTCACTAGGCAGACGCGTAGGCGGCTTGGTGACCGCAGTTCCAATGATTTCGGACTAAGTTATGGGGAGGTGCTGCTGTCTGCAGATCCTGGCACCCTACGAGACTTATGGGCAGACGTGGGAGAGAGGCCTAGAGAGATAGAGTGGTGCAAATCTATTCTGCCAAAACTACAAGGCACATATAATAATCAAAGATAAGCTTTCATGTAGTCTCCCAAGTTCCTAAAATAATACGCTCTAGGGCGTGTCTTATACAAATTAAATAAGCGACAAACCTAAAAACTTTTAACTGCTAATCTTAAAGAGGTTTAGCAAATCATTGGTTTATCGACACTGAAATTAAGTCTACCGAAAATGTAAAACAAAAATACTATCTCATATAAACTGCTTATTATAATGTTAATATTGTCTATTAAAAGACTTGATAAAAACTTATTTTATACTAATCCTACCTAATATTTATAAATGCGACAGCAAGTTTCTTTGTTTATTACCTCTTAACGCTTTACTCAGCCAATCTTGTTAAAATTTTGCAAACGTATAGTTGGGAGTACGGAGAAGTACATTATGTAGTCCATACAGACGAAGTCGGGGCAAGAGCTAGTTTTACATTAAAAGGCATCTCAGCGAAAATCTGTCCATTTAAGCATACAAATATTTCATCAGTAACACTAAAGACAACAAATTAATTTTAACCATTAGAAGATAACTTTTTCTATTGTTATAATAGATGTTTAATAATAAGTATATTCAATAATAGAAATGTTACTGACCTCTCTATTGTCAGATGATTAATTAGTTTTATTTGGTCTAGACTAGACTTATCTAAAATAAAAACTTTTATCGTTAATGTCATGGACGCCTAATAGAACTACCGTAAAGTCTAATATGTGTATGAATATTTAAAAAAAAAAACATGATATCTATATTAGTCATTGGTTTCAATTTTATTGTGAATTGAGCATTATTATTACCTAACATTCCTATGTAGTTTATATTTAGGAAGTAGGTACGCATAGTAAACAAAAAAATCTAGATTTCCCTACAATACAACACAGTTACTACTAATATTAACATAGGACAATAAAACGAAACGATTCTGTTCGCGAGATTATTCTCATTCACCCGCTCCAACCAGTTTCGATTTCAATCGGATCGAGGTATCGATAAGTATCGATTCCGAGACATTTATCACTATCATCTACTTGTACATCAGGCATGAATATGTAATGCAGTCATGCAGTTTGAATGGGCGGTGCATTCAATGTGCTCGCCGCTAAATACCGTAGTTGCACGCGTTCCGGAGCGTTTGAATACGAATGCGTTTAAAGGATTTTTACCACTACGCATTAAACCTTAACTTTGAAATATAATACGTATAAATATAATGATAAAATATAGTATGTAGAATTCGTAAACAACGTTATAAGAAAACAACTGTTTTATAGTATTATATAGTGATATCTTAGACAGGAGATAGTTTATTTTTCATCATTTTTTTTTGCACATTTAGCAAAACATTTTTACTAAAAACTAATGTTATGTATACCTATAATATAAAATATAACGAAGCACAGGTAGACTGTCATTGATACCGTACAGTGAGCAAAAAACTTTACTGTATCAGTGAATCGACATTGTAAGCTCTACTAGCATGTTTTTCTCACTTAGAAGTGTTCAACTTAGTTTAAATTTATTTAAGTTTTTCTGGCCACCTGTCGTGATATAGTTGTAACATCCGCACCGAACAAACATTAACGTTGGTAGCTGTGTACTTAGGTACAATTATTGCTTTTACTGGCAGTCAATAAGAATGTGGGTACTTCGAGTATGTAAGTACAGATGAAGACAAAGTTTACTCGTAGTTTCCAATTTTACTTAATTTAGGTTATAGGAAACTAGAGTACCTTGGTCAGATCTGGAACATGTCGAATTCGATATAAGCAACAGAACCTCTCAAAAAGAATCAAAGCTACTCTGTATGCTTTTAAATTCACCTTGTGACCCTTTCATCATCATCATTATTTCAGCCACTGCTGAACATAGGCCTCTTCCAATAACATTTCATCTTTCTAATATTATAACGCGAAATTTTGTGAGTATGGATGGATGGATGGTTGTTTGTTACTCTTTCACGTAAAAACGGCTGAAGCGATTTTAGTAAAATTTGGTATGGAGTTAGCAAACACACCTGTTAACCCGGGAAAATATTTTTATCCCGGATAATTTCGACATTTAGTTTTTTCTGCAGTCTAAGCGGACGAAGTCGCGGGCGTAAGTTAATAATAATAATAACATTTTCAATAGGTTCCTAACTCCTATGTATAAATGTCCTCAAAATTGTAATCTACAGTTGCAATATTCAAAACAATGCTTATCTTCGATCAGGACAACCTCAATGCATCGATGACAGCCTTCAAGTGGGCGAACAAAATGCCTCAGGTACTACTTTCATAACCTAGGATACCTATGAAACCTAGGTGTTATTATGCATTTAATATTCGACAGAAGTAATAATGTGGACAGGTAGTATGTAGATGGAATACTATCGCCTTTTGCTTGCAGCATTACACGGCCTGCTCAATTTTAGGTAATTTTTAAAGGAATCAAAATGTCTACCCAACGCATGACTTATGTTATTCATCATCATTTTAGGCATAGGAAGTCCACTGTCGAACAGAGATCACCCTAAAATCCTTATTATTACAATGCATTCACAAGTTCGAAATTACATAAATAAGTTGAGTTTTATTTAACTCACATTTTTCGGACTGGATGACTATATTATTTCAAATGGTTTAAGGATCTTTGTAACAGCGTAAAAGCTATCTTGTCGTCACAGTTCAGAAATATTTGGCCGATCTACACAATTATTTTGGTCAAAACACGAAATGTAACATTAATACAGTACGTGGGCAGATCCGTCCACATAACATGATGAATCGGTCGCCATTGGTTACAAAATCCCGCGATTTGCATTCAAATCCCGGGACTAGCTGGAAACACCGATAGTACGTGGTACTGTTACAAGCATAATTTATAGGCTACTGCCACCGCAATGGTATTTGCAATTGGCGATTTGAATATTATGTTATTATGGGTTTTAGATGTACATAAATTAGGCTCGTTTCCATACATAATGTTTTTATAATGGAAACATTGTGGTTTGCCTTTTGTTACT
Source organism: Carposina sasakii (assembly GCA_014607495.2). NCBI lineage: Eukaryota > Metazoa > Arthropoda > Insecta > Lepidoptera > Carposinidae > Carposina > Carposina sasakii. The sequence continues at coordinate 5,640,399 of CP053164.1, forward strand.
TTATTTTATTTAAATGATGCCTCTGTATTGCCTTATGGTTTAGTTACGGATTATGGCCGGCCTTTTAGGTAAATATGTTTCCTGCTGTAGCATTTAGATCGCCTTAATGCAGAATAAGTTTGTAGTAGGTATATAAAGAATTTTATACTTGAATCTGAATGCCAGTTTTATATGATTAAATATCAAATTAATTTCGGAAAAACTAGTTTATCTTCTAATATATTACTACAGTCATTTCGTAATTATACAGTTAAAAATTACTTATAAACCGCGCGTAAAGTTACACCCTCGTTAAACACTAGTTTTGACAGCACGTTATGTAATATCTATCGACTTAAACAATGAACTTTGGCTTATACCATGTTGCAATATTTTTTATTATTAATATTTTAACTAATAACTAATAACGTGTCAAGGTTATGGTATTACAAAAAGGGCGTGGCGGAACAAAAATAAAGTCCTATACAAACAAATGCATTTTGGATAATAAAGAATCGATTAGGCTAAACAAGCGATTTAGCCGCGTGGTGCCGTCAGAGTAGAGTTTGTACTACCCCTGCCTACTCGTGGGTTTCGTACGAGGCGATTAATGGTTTCAGGGAGGTGGGCAGCAGCGCCTCCCGTACTGACAACATAGTCCGAAAATCACACTGCGGTCACCAACCCGCCTGCCCAGCGTGGTGACAATGGGCAAAACCCCCCTGTGGCAGTAGCCTTGTGGCGTGTCCTGGGGGAGGCCTACGTCCAGCAGTGGACTGCAATAGGCTGAACAAGAAGGCTAAACAAAAGATAACTGACCTCAAGTAAATAAATCATCTAGTATTAAATTCGAGAATAATAGTATTTCCTTTATATACCACCATAGCAGTCAAGTCACAGTACAAGGAAATCAGTAGATAGCCTTAGAAAATAGCCGTATAAAATAGACATATTGATATATACTTCGTAGGTAACTAGGACTTGGCGGCACAAAGAAAACACGCGTTCCGTAGGTGAAGGCTAGTTTATTACTGGCTCGGTTATTGCCGAGCGTGGCGCGAATCGCACACGCAGCGATATACATCACATATACTACGTGAACATCTTTATGAACACGACCTACTGTTATCCTTAAATAGCCATTCCAAAATAGATTAGACTCTATGAGAGCGTGATTGATGGTGCGCATGCGTGGGCGTGCGCGTGCGCGTCGCTGAAAACGATCTAGTTTGCTCCACGCCCTGCCAATTGTGATTGGATGATTTGAGCATACTCGCTAATGGACAATTCTGTTTGATGATAGTCAGCTATTTGGTTATGTTATGCAAATTTTTGTAATGATAATGATATCGTAAACATATATGTATATGCGATGACATACATACACACAAGGCTGTGTTTCCGAAATACGGAAGCCAGCACTGCAAGATCAAATAGGAGATCCTGCACCCATGTTTAGAATAACGGGTACAGCTGTTTATGTTTAGGGTATAGTTTTTTTATGAACTTTCAAAATTAGTTTTGAAGTTTGAATGATATTTAATGTTCCTTATGATAAGTCACAAGTACGTACATATATACCTACTCGTAAATTTTCATATTTGGTGGAGCTTAATGTCCAAAATATACAAAAAATCTTAATAACTAATAAAACTTGTAGCATAAGAAACTTCAGTTTTGCGTTTAGAATTGAACCTAATCTAATGAAGTAGAGCCTCTAAAGAAAATTTAAATTAATTTACAACATTAACATTATCGAAAAAATAGATTGCTAAGCTTTGAGCACAGAGCAATAACACAAAGAACTATTAACCTATCCATTACTTTTCACTTTCAATACTATTAATTAATAGCCGAGGCTAAATCTCAGTCGCCATCTTGCGCAAGTCAGAGTGATGTACGTTGCCTCCAATCCTGCGCGGGCGCACGCAAAAAGTTTATATTGGTTAAGAGAGTCCCACGGTTGCTCCGCCCACATACCCCGCCACCCGCCAAGGATACGCGTTAAGATCTGCGTAGTGTTAAAATTCGAAATTCGCGCGCTTTCGAGCAGGCGGGTCAACGCTAGGTCAAACGCAGAGAACATAAAAACCCACGCGCCGTTAAAAAATCATTCATACAATAGAACACATTACCTGCATCATAGTTATATTTATGTATAAAATTCATCCTGCAACAAATGATGAATAAAACGGATTAATGGTAGATATCCATGAAGCGATTCCGCAAAAAGTTTATATTGGTTAATAGGCTGTAATTGAATTAGATATATTTTTATAATATCAGATCTTTTTATATTATTATGTGATCCAGTAAATACTATTTAGTGATTTTTTAATCGGATACTGATTGTCAGTTCAAATTATTATTTATTATACTTTATTTTAAATATGGTTTCTCTAAAGCCTATTAAATAGCTGTAACTGGTTTTTCTTTATATATTGTATGCCAGTATGTGTATAACATAAATGTTAATAAGTACCAAAAATTTCTAATAAGTATTACAAAAAATCTTATGTTAACACTAAGCTCCTGACATCGGATCAAACTACTCCTAGTTTTTCGATGTTCAAACTAGAATAATATAAAAATGTAAAAGAGTACGAAATAAATAAATAATATTACCTATGTATAGATTTAAATATTTTTAATCGGAAAGATAATTATGTAAATATTTTATCGTAATTTCGACATCATCGTCTTACCTTTGATTCTCTATCTACATATTTTAGTTTTATTTCGCTCTCCTTAGTAACTGATTGAGCCAAAAAGATTTTTATTAATTGTGTCTATTTTGGCTTTACAAAAGTTTACTATCATTATTATCTTTGACATATATATTCTTATCGTGGTCTTCTTTATATATTGTATGCCAGTGGCGTGCGCCGGGGGAGGCCTATCTGGATTATATTATTAAGTATATTATGGCCGCGTGGTGCCGGCAGAGTAGAATTCGTACCACCCCATGTCTGCCCGTGTGTATCGTACGAGGCGATTAAGGGTTGGGAGGTGGGCAGCAGCGCCTCCCGTGTTGACAACATAGTCCAAAATACAAACTGCGGTCACCAACCCGCCTGCCCAGCGTGGTGACTATGGGAAAATACCACCCATGGCAGTCTTGTGGCGTGCGCCGGGGGAGGCCTACGTCCAGCAGTGGACTGCAATAGGCTGATGATGATAATGATGATGATTAAGTAGGGATCCTTACTTAGAATGGCCTACCGTGTCTCTAATGAGCTTTCAATGTGCCACGCGCCACTCTATCAGACTCGTTTTATGATCTATCCGTTCGTGCAGTTCATCATTTTGTGTTTATGAATTAAGATGATCATTAATAACTATAATAATGTCGTTTTTATTGGATATTAGTTACAAGATTTATTCGATTTTAATAAATGAGTTATTAAAATAAAAAATTAGGTTAAGGGGCCGGTATCACCGAAAAATTACGGTAACTTTACAAGATATTTGCCGTACTTTGAATTAGATGATATGAATTACATAAAACTAGTTTTTGGCCGCAACATCGTCCGCGTGGACTACGGAATGTAGCCTATACTCGTATCATTCTCCGTACTATATACATACTCCCAATATATATTATGTATGCAAAATTTTAAGAAGATTGGTTGAGAAAATAAAATGTTAATAACAAACAAACTTACTTTCGCATTTATAATATTAGTTGCGATTCTACAAGTACTTATATGACTGTACTTTATTATAATTATTGTTAACGTATTTAGTAATAGCATTATTTATTATAATTATAATAAAGCATTATTTATTTTACCAACATTAAATATTTACAAAAGGGTAGAAATTTCTATAACTAACTTAAAAACTACTTAGGGCTAGCGTGTATACGGTAGATCGGTCGACCAGTTCCGGTTTCACAGGTTGGTCAACCGATCTCCGTTATCAGGTAGCGTGCCCAAAATGCAGGCTGCGTTGCCACGCTGGATTGCAATACTTATTCTTTGGCCTAAGTAGCAGCCAGCATTTTGGTCACGTGTGGACTCCACGAGCCGCGCGGCCAGGTCCTTGTAGAATTGGAGCGCCGCTGGTCCCCAAGGGCCCAGCGTCTCCACGCCAAACGGCGCAAATAAGTAGCCCCTGTCGAGGTTGGAATATTTTTGCTGTTTGAGGAATTCCACCACAAACTCCAAGACCCTCTTGTCGCTCTACTGACTTGTACAGTATGCCCAGGAAAAGAAGCAGCTGTAATATTATACGTTTTTTTTTACTCCCAAGGCAGCATAGAAGAATATTAAGCTTACCTTATATCTCCAATTTGTTTGTTACAGGTACTTACATTTATTTGAATAAAAGGACGGCAATGAGGTAAAAATCAACTACGTAAAATAATATTCAAAGTGCCACTTGGACTTCAATTTACTGAACTCAAACCACGATAAAATAAAAACAGTGAAACCTTGATATGAAAATTAGTAGGCAAAATTACTAATGAAGGAAAACCTGCTTATTCACTATAACCCATCTTCTCAGATTTAAAGAAACAAAACTACTTTTGTTTCTAGATGAATACTCGAGAAGGTATACATAGCTTTGTTTACGTACAAGGACAGCAAACAGTTACCTCAGATACACTAAAATATTGCTTATCAATATAATACAAAATTAACTTTGTTGAGGGCTGTACAGTGACTTATGCGACTAATTAAAAGTTATAAATTAAGTTAGAAGACGTCCATCTACGTTGGGCACTTAACTGCAGATTTATTTAGAAGGATATCCTCAAATGAAGCAATCATCATTATTTTCCTGACCCTAAGATCATTTACAAGTGGGGTCTAACCTATTATTTTAAATACCAAGAAAAAGCATTTAACGTTTGATGCGATGTAGGTAACTGCATACTTAAATCAGAAATCAATATTTTTGTCCAACAAGCGGCGGTAGGCCTTGTCACGTGGGACTTCAAAGAGACTAACAGGTAAAAGGTGTGGGTGTTTGCACACTTCTTCCTCACTCTTTCCACCTCTTTAGGGTAATAATAGACATGACTATGTACTCTATTATGTAATCTACCAATGCGATAGTAGAAAAAAATTAATCTAACATTTTGTTTTCATAATCCAAACTTATTTGCTGGAAGACTTTTTTTCGTGATATTAACCGTATTAATGTACAGTTATGTATGCATATTAAAATTTCACACAATATAAAATAGTCGAATTCCCGCAGGAAAATTCGTAGCCAGGTAAATAGTGGTAATAAACCGTCATCTTGTCATACATTCCAACCCTTAGCGCGTATCTATGGGCTGGTAATAAAAGGCTTATCGGACACTGAGATGTTTACCGCATTGAAGTAAAGCCGCATCAGTTTCAGCTCAGGCCGCGGTAAGATTTACTGGTCCGTAAGTCATATGGCCCGTTTGCGCCGGCCGCCGCAAAACCGGAGCTATAGCGATTACACACTTTTTACTCTTCAACATCATTGTAATTCTTAAGACTAGATAGGTATTAGCACCTACTTACTTAATTGTTGCTTTCTATTCCTATTTGTATAGCCATCATAGGCTGAAACATCAGCTGCATCAATCATACATCTATTCCCGCTATCCTACACGTGGGAATTCGGGAATTTCGGGAACATACCCGTATTTACAGGTTATTATACAATATTCATATTTTTTTACCTTTAAAAGAATATACTTTTATGACAGAGGGTTATGCTAAAAGTACCTAAACTGAATCATGTTACGCAAGATACAAGATAAGTAAACAGGTTCTCTTCAGCCCTTACATCACCCTACAAATTTATAATTTCTAATACTTCTTCAATAACTACCTTTTTATAGCAGATGTATTATTGCTCCAGCATCCTTTAGACCAATCAGCAGACGATGTCAACAATCCACCACCCGCGTGCCTTGCGTAAACCCGTTAGCCTATAAACTGGACCAAGCAGTACATTGTAGCCCATGATAAATCTCCTAAGTATCTAGTTACCTATTCTACTTGATTGTGAACTATGGCCAGAGTATCCTTAATGCTCTATAACTTAGTTATAGCATGCTTAAAGAGTAACAGCTTTATAAATTTCACTTCTCTCTAAGTTAGGTGCACTCAATCAATTGTAACATCCATGGAGTTGATCCATATAGGTACTCGTATGCAACGTGTCTAATATATCTATGTGAAAATTATTCTAGTTTTAAAGTCTATATATTCTATAATAATATACCTACAAATAATATACAATTTACTAGAAAACAATTAAGTACGTTTCACTTCCAATAATTTTACCTGTAAAGTGCCCCATATTTCCCTATTGACACCCCATAAACTGTCGCAGGCACGACCGTCCCTTGTCGTGTAACTCGACACTTATAGCCATCGACATCGACGGATTGATCGACATGGTCCTATCGACAGAGCAGCTGAAAAAAAAACCCTAAATAAAATCAAATGTTTGTTATATTGACATTAGGGCATGAATATCGGAATTTTGGAATCTCGTAATATCGGAATCTCGGACCGCGAGATCCGATATTACAATTCCGATACTGAGTGGTCCAATATCGTAATATCGGAATCATACAAAATGTTTATATTTTATTATTCTCACGCGAGAATTTATATTTTTGCTTACACATGTTAGACCAGTGGCAATGGCCCCATATCATTGATACCGCGGTGGTAACTACATATCTGATACATAGAGCAGGATGCGCAGAGCGGTGCGGTTATATTTTTTATTATGAAATGGCGTAATTTATTGTAAAACATTCATTCTATCTAGTTAATCAGATTTCCCTGGACATAAAGAGTTTCCGGGTTTTTCCCAGACACTATTTAAAAACCCCGCCCGGACGCTCCTCGGACGCCCTCTAAACTAGGACAAATCCGGGAAAACTCGGACGGATGGCAGCCCTATGTGTACGTAGTACGTACGCACAAAAATCAGTTGCGCTCGTGAATTTTTTTATGATTGTTGTTCCTAAATGGTTGATTTTGCTTGATGTTATTAAATTATAAGAGAGTTATTTAAAATAATTATAGAGGAAAGTCTGTGAATATTACATAATTTGATTTTTAAATATTTTTTATGAATTACAATACAATAATTTAACGAATATGTGCAACTAATAACAAATGTTGCAATGCCGATATTAATATCGGAATTCCGATATTGAGATGTAATATCGAAATTCAGTATCGAAATTGAAAACCTTTCGATATTACATGCCCTAATTGACATCTTCTTAACTATATAAAAGTTAGCACTCGTATGATTTTAATGAGACAAATAATGCAGTGACGATGTAAACCAAATTGAAATTATATCAAACATTCGAAATATTCGAAACGTGATATGTATACTCTATAAACACGATAACTGAAAAGACTACACAATAAATATAGATAGCCGGATATACAAACAGGTAAATAATAATAAACTAAAAAGACAAAAAATCTCAGCGATTCATCATACAGGATCCATTATACTGATCTCAGTGATTGGTGCATTAAGACGAGTTTACATTGAGTAAGTCATACACAACACAGCTGACAGTAGGTCACCTACTAACGCTCGTATTTTCAAACTGTTCCCTTGAAAACTCTCGGGTGAGGAATAGTAGTAGATGGTAAAACTGATGGTTTTTTTGACTAATGAAAAAAATGGTTGAGTGTGATAGAAGCTTGAGTCAGCACAAGCAGTTTTGTGGGACGTTGTATCTAGTTATAAGATTTTGTAATTAAATAAAGAAAGAGATAAATAAAAAATTATAAAACCATTAATGATTTGGAGATAAATAATGCCAGCCGGAATGTTAGCACAACTTTATTACAACACAATTAAATTACAACCGAATGCTAAATAACTTAATATTTAGTAGCTTAAAGTTATGGTCTAAAATTGTTTTTACTAATAAAATTTACTTGCAGCTATCAAATAATAAAGTTTTTCGTGTTTCGAAATTAAAGTGCTCTAACGGGAATCTAACTATACCCACTGAGAATACGAGTACTGGGTAACATTAGTTTCCTTCAATTTTGAATTGAACTGATTCAATGTAAACCAGCCATTATCCCGTGACTTCCTAGCCTTGGCATTTGGAAAAACATGCACCATTTCATATAATCATCATTACTGTCGTTTTGACGACAAAAAAACTGTTTCACCTTTACCATCTGTAAGGTGAGACTCATCACTTGTAAAGAGCAAAATTACATGTCTGGCAAGTATTTATATTGCTAATTGTACATCATTGCCATGAATTATACAGTTAAATTCTTCGTAACTTAAAAATTCACTCATATACAAAGTACAAAAGGTGTATTTTAAGCGAAAATAGCCAATTACCTATATAAATAAGCAGAATATTTAAATGGGACCGAAGAATCACGTTATGTCATACAAACTTTGTCTTCGTTTTGCACCCTCTTAGGGGTAGAATTTCGAAAAAGCCTTTTTTATCGAATGCCTACCTACATCATACCACACAAAAAACATACCTTCCACGTTTCAGGTCTCTACGTTCAGCGGCTTAGGCTGATCTATCAGGACAAAGCATAATTTTTTTTTGTTATACAAAATCCACAGCTCTATATACCTATAGATCATTAAGAGCCGCAGGAGAAAGACTATACATAAATAATACTCGACTGCACAGCAGTGTATTATCGACACCCCGTATGTGTAGGAGCAAAACCACGGTAGTGAGTTACTGCTCAATTTTTTAGCTAGGGTTACCACGCTAGCATTTAAATTAGCATTTCTATTCTGTGACACAAAAGCTTTCTTGTAGTAGTTGACAGATCTAAAGAGTAAAGGATCGGAATAGCTGAAGGACATGAGGATAATGAGGATGAGAAAGTTAGTTTTTTAAAATACATACATACATACATATAGACACGGTCGTGTTCCCAAAATGTGTCGCCAGAACTGCAAGATCACGAAGGAGAACCTACAGCCTTGTTTAGCATATCGGGCAGTGATGTAACCGTCTTTTAATAGCCGCGTCCACACCAGACGTATGGGCTCGTGCGACAGCCTCGATGTAGAAGCTCGCGAGCCAGATTCGCGCATCATCCCGGTACATAGAGGCAAGCCTCGCGATGCAGGCCGAGCCATCAGAAGTTCATGATATAACCTACAACAAGCGCTCGCGAGCCAAATCAGACCGTCCACACCGAACGCACAGCGCACACTGAGGCACCTTTGAGCACGGCCCGTTTATCGACAGCCTATGGCTCAACCGCGAGGCACACTCGGCTGAGGCAACGTGCGCTCGAGGCAGCCCGAGCCATGTCCACATCGACCAAGGCTCGCGAGGCTGCGACGCGGCTAATGATCAATGACAGATCAGAGCCTGAGAGAACACCCCGTAAACTTTTTGATGAAGATGGCTCTTTATAATCAAGCATAACGGCATTATCTCACGATCAAAAATGTTCTTTTTGGTATGATTTTCTAATATTTTCGACTGTAATATATTTTAATATTTTCGATACAATGATTAATTATACATTTGAAATCTTTATTAACTTGAGGCAGGTCGTGAGTGGGTGTGCCGACGAACCCGAAATAAAGCCGCACAAATGAAGTTATAAATCATATTTTGTTAAAATACATTTTTGGTACATCCATCAAGAAATCGCGGACAGGTGAGCTGTACGACTTTTTGGTGGGTCGCTGATTACATTATTAACTTTTATTGTTCGGATGTAGCATTATATTATTATGACCCTGTGAATAATATACAAACATTCTTATACACCGTTGCGAGCTAGAACTGCAGGATCGTAAAGGAGATTCGACGGTCACGTTTAGCATGGGGACAGATGTAAATGAGCAGTTACTCATAGCCGACTGAGAAAATGCCCAAGTTCCTTAGGCAACTCTTACGACAAGGAGATGCAGCTGATGTATTCTAGTGATTATTATATCTTCTTTGGGTGATATTCTTAATAAATAACAAGATTTGAAAATACTGTACAAACAGCCTTTCAATTTGACCATTAAACCATAGGTATATCTTTTGATGCAATAAAACTGCATACTTTCTGAACACCGTTCTACTAAATAACAATAAAGTCTGCCATAGTAAACTTGTCGACAACGTATTCCTCAGTATGCCTTACATGAAAGTACGTCTAAAGGTTTACGGCCTCATAGACCAGCCTGGACTTCATTAGAACCCTGCGCCCGCGCCGTTTGTTCAGTATATTTATTGGCAATATTGAACAGTGACTATCGAATTTCAAATTATGTTCATTGCAATGCAACATTGCTAGTGGATTAGAATTTATGTCTATACCAAATTATGTTGAAAGTAGTTACAATTGTATTAAAATTAAATCAGATTTAATTAAGTTATATTTACATAGTGTTGCGTCTAACCAAATTTGTCTATAAAAGTCTGCCTTCTAAGACACGTTTTGTCGTAAAACTAATTAAGTCAGCTTTACCACAATATGATACTGAGAGAGAAGTAAGTGTCAAAACTCTATACAAACCTTATACGAGTACAAAGTATATTTTTCAAAATTAAGGATGCTCGCCTTATTTCTTCACATAAAAATATTACTAGAAAATACTCGCGGAGAATACGGGTCGAAAGAAAAAACACATTTCAAATTTTGGAATACTAAAATCTTTTTTAAATTATATGAATCTATAGGTAATTGGCCTCTCATTTAATTTTATAGTGTATTAATGTTTTCGCGAGCTTACTTATATGATCCATTAACTATCAAGTGAAAGGTCAGCTACTTGTAACAGCCACTAATGATTTAATCGTATTAAACTGGAGCAGTATACTCGTATATGCACATTTACATTTTAATCAATGTTTACTGGCAATTTCTTTGCGTTTCATAGCTTTGTTGATTGGCTTATGTACTGGTTTAGATATTTGTGATGTTTGACGTCTTCATTAGGGGTTTACGAGTTGCATTATGGTAATGTTTATTGCTTCATCGAGGTATCAAGTACTTACCAACTGTTTAAATCTACTCGCTAAAAGTTTAAGCTGGCTTTATAATCATTTTTATGCTTGGGGCTAGTGTCTAAATTACTAGTAATTACTTATTAGGTGAAATTACAATATATCTCCTTAGTAGGTAGTCATAGTCTTTTTAAATATTATGTAGACTGAAATTAATCAGGTTTTTTTATCCTACTTACACATACATATTTTAAAAATACAATATCAACACTGCTCTCAAAGCGATTCCGCACAGTAATGCTAACACCTAACTAGCATTAATGCATTGTATTCGTGCCATAAAATTAAAACGCCCTTACTTGGCGACCCAGAACGCACTCCGCCCGTGTGGACAAGACAATAGTAATGCAGGACAATAAGGAAGTACCTTAGTACTAGTACCAGTTATCGGACAGAGGGCAGACTTTGCCCTGCTTGCATACTTTCTCTATAGCTTGTTCCAAGCCATCTTGGGAAGAATCTTTACCATTTGCTGCGCTCTGTTTCGTCAAAAGGCTACCGTTGCCGAGCCGTCGTGGCGTCGTTGTCGTTATCAGCGTCTTAATGAACGTATAATAGTTAAATATTTTGTAAATATAGTATGTACGGCTTACTGATTGCTGCCGTATTGAACCTAAGTTTGTTGGAAACCAGATGGCAGATTTTTAGGCTGTTGATACCCAATATTGTTTATGATAAACGTTAGTCAAATTTGATTGAAATTTAGTACTGTATATGTATATTTATATATTTTGTATTGGCTAAAGGATAGTATATAGGTGCCTATATTTATACATTTTAAATAGTACCTGAAGATCGAAGGATTTTTTTCATTTTTTTTCTATTGTATTTCTGACTGACCTTTGCAAAGTTAACCATTAAGATAAAGACCGAATAGAACAAAAAAAAATTAAACTAGCAGCCGCCTACGACTTTGTTCGCGTAAATTTCGTGGCAATTTCGGGAAAACTTTTCATGTTAAACCTATATGTCAAAAAGGAAGCTACGGTCCAGATATCACGTTTCTAGCTTTAAGTACTTTTACCTCGGCGTTGACAAGCCTTAAGACAAATTTCTTTATTTATATAATATACGTAAAGACAGATAAACGTAGTATCTTTCATGGCCCTTTAATTTTATTTACAAGTAATTATTTGTATATGTGAAAAGAAGTCGTCAGGTCACATTTAATGACCATATAATTTAGCATTTCAGACCACACTAACCAGTTTTACGCAATCGGGAACCTTGCGATATTTACCTCAGCACTCTAAAGTGCGAAATTAATAGCAGTCGTTACTTGTAAAATGGACTCTTTATTGAGATGTACACATCCCAGCTAAGATTCTTTAATTGCATAATGGAGTGCCAGAAAATGGAATATTAGAGATACATATCATGGTGATGATCTCCGACCGTATTTCGGCCAAGACGACCAATCTCTACGGAGATTGGCCAGGTACGCAGGAGATATTATAGTGCACAAGTGTGTGCGCAAACACAGATGCACTCTCTATTCCGTTATACACATATTACACGAGATACATATATTATACGTAAGTAGGTTATCTGATTTTTTACTTGAATAATCCTTATAAAATATTCTATTCAGATTCGAATAGCATGGATTAAACAATAGAATAGATGGAGTTTATTTCAAAAAAAATCATACTTATTCGTTTTGTTATGTTGCACATCGGACAAACAGAATGTTTGTCTACGGTTTATCTCAGGGGTTAGTACGTACTCGTAACTATCAGTAAAACTATTGTAAAGTTTTTTCTTTCATTTATTTATTTATGGGAGACTAGTGGACGGCCGCAATTCAAATTCGAAAAAATATTTCCCCGGCATAAAAAGTAGCCTATGTCCTCTTTCAGGCTCCAGACCTCCTGCGTACCAAACAACAAAAAAATTAAGTTTAAGTAAAAAATTTTGTCACATCATTTATGATGATAATTTTATCCTCACTCATCATCAGTTATCTCAACATGTAGATGACCGAAAAACACCGTTACTTTACCCGATTTGATTATGTTAAAAAATCTCAAAGGTAGTTAGTACCTACCACTCATATCTGATCTATAAGAAGTAATAACCATCTTTAAACCCAATACCGAAAGTACACTGATTCGATCAGATCTGACAAATTAAATATAATTCATACTTTTTATTAAACCTTTCAAACATTTGCATTCAAAGCTTAAAATATGTTGCTTTGATACAATCTGGGAAGATAAATCGGTTGTTTTATTAATTATCTGCCGTTCTTCGATACACGAGCTCACTTGGTGATACTCACATAAAATTTTGACAACATACATATAACCCATTCAATATAGTAGATTACCATCGACGTTCTTAAAAGTTACGCTAACGTTAAAGTCTTGTCAACAAAAAATGTCAAGTCGACGATTATTAAATAGATTGACGTACATACTAGGTTAGGTTAGGTTAAGTGAGTTAAAAGTTACTATGATTATCTGATATCTAATCCAATGTAAGATTCTTTTGTTAATATGTTACTTAGTTTTGACTGTGTCGCTGGGAGCTTTCTTCTTCCAAGCAATGACACTTCACTGAAATAGTGTAACAGTAATAGTAGAATCATGCGGTGTGTTAGACCTAATATTGGTATTGCCATAGAGGAGAACTGTCCAGCAGTTCTCCTGGATTTCGTCTTTAGGCGACCTTAACACTTATTAGCTCCACGTTGGTGGCTATTAAGCCCCGAATCGCCAACTTATGCCTGACAGACCGTAACAAATCGCACCTTGGGGTGGTGACCGTTGCCAAAGCAAAAGCTTTGTGATTTAATTTTTTAGGTTGTTTTTATTCACCTCCTTTTTTGTTTGGTAGCAGTTTCATTTTGGGGTGCGAACATAGAAAATAACATAAAAAGATCATCGACACACAAGTTGTTAATGATTTCATGTCGAATAAATGATTTTGAATTTGAAATAGGTTAGCGAATAAAACTATATTGGCCCGACCCTAAAAGCTGCTCAAACTGCGTTTTTATGCTCCAGCCTACCGCCACATTATATGGTCGAATTGTGTAGTACTGAACCAGGCTATACCTGTAACAGCGAGCGAGTACGCTCTGATGCAGCATTATTACGTCGCGTTGCGTTGTATTGTATTTTTCAAAGCGCTTACAATGAAAATATGCGATATATAACGTAAAACGCTAACGCCTTACAGCGCCGTTCATTACGCTCTCTGTTTGACAGGGCCTTTATTTAGATTCAGGAGCACATAACATTTATTTCTCTAAGCACTTAGATTATGTTACAAAATAATTGAATAGATCGTAACATTCCTATTTTTAGATGCTTCAATCTCACACTTTAATAATATTTTTACACCAAGTTTATAACTTAATACAGGATTTTTCTGCAAGTTAGCATCACCAAACGACGACGTCGTGTATCGACGGCATTATAAACGTATACTATATTTTGACAGATCATTTTTAAGGCCTCGCATAATAATTATGGGCTGTGAAATTTATAAAGAACCGACCCGGCCCGTGTTCGGGTTAATTAGTTGCAATCAGTCACTGTAGAGATCCAATGATATGAAGTGAGATCTCTTAATAAAGAAGATGATTTTTAATACTTTCAAACATAAATGAAATTATATTACATTAAATTATAGGCGTTACAATTCGGAAGTTCAAACATTCAAATAGTGCGATCTTTCATGCCGGGTGCTCAGGTCTGGTTTCTCGTGGCGATTGTAGTTAGTGCAAGTGCTTGTATTCGCAGTTATGAGTTATCGGATCCGAGAATCAGTGGAGGGTGTAGGGCCTGGTAGTGGGCGCAGCCACAGTGAACTTTCAAATATACCTACTCTTACAAAAGAAGAAAATAAAACCAAAATTCTCGATAAAACCTTAAAATTGGGTCCGTGGACTAAAATGAAATCGGTGGCGTCGGCCACATGTGCGTCAACCACTGTGGTCGTAATCCACGGACCCTTAAAATTTGCTAGTTTGAATCATCTTCTTGCACTTATGACTAATCCCATTAATTATGGGGTCGTTGCACTATGGTTCTTCGAAACCCATATTGCCAAGGATTTATTTTTCGGCCGGCTATCTGTCTGATGCTAACCTTCCCCGGGTAATAGCTAGGTAACAATTTTAGGTAAAAATTTCCTTACTCGAATATCATCTACATTTCTTTTTTATGCCAGTGACACACCCTGCACATTGCCCCGCTCTTAACTAACTGACGCAAAAATATTTCTACGTGACTTTCACGTTTGTGTTTAATAAGTAGGTATTAATTACTGCACCTAGAACTAGATTTTCTATATTCAATAGTCACACCTATAACTAGGTACGAAGAAAAAGAGGCAAGTACTGCATAATCACCAGGACATCATCAATACATCACCGATCAGCTTCGCAATAGACTAATATTAATTGCCGTACTCGCTGATGTGGCCACTTGGCCAGATATTAGTGTTAAGATGACGTTAAATTACCTGTCATTGGAAGGTAAAGCCGCGTCTTATATACTAAAAAGTAATTTTCTTAACTTTTTCTTAAACAAGAAATTAATGTTGATGTACATTTTCAATCAATAATTTAACTATGCTAGAGGGCGCCCATGTTTTCATCCGCGTAACCCGTAAACTTTGGAATCCTGTCACCCGTTCCTGTGGGAATTTCCGGGAAATCCTTTATTTTCGAATTCCTACGTCATGCAAATAACATACCATCCAAGCTTCATGTTTCTATCTCAGGGTCTGCAGCTTAGTCAGTCATTCAGGACAAATCATTTTATTCTGTTTCGAGTTAGAGTTTAATTTTATAACCAACCTACAGCCGGCATTATGCACTGGACATGCCAGCAAACCGCTCGAAATAAATTAAATTTTAACATCCGAAATAGAAATCTGCCATATCCAATAAGCTTTATATCGCTGCTTCGATAAACAAGTCGGTGTGAACATAGAGTTTATAAGTTATTAACCAGTAAGTGTTAACATGTTCGGGGGAAGTCATATAGTATAACATGATGGAATTGATGGATACTAGTTTTAAGCGGTATTAGGTAATATCCACTATGTCCTAGTAAAGTACAGATACAATATTATAAAATGGCTTAAGATTGTAATGGGGCCACCATACTAGGGTAGCCAACTAAGCTAGTATAAACTTGAAACTAACATTTTACATCTAGCCCCACTATACTAAACGTGTCTGTAGGATTTCTTTCGTATTTCTGCTGTTCTGGCTACCCCATTTTGGACACAGCCGTGTGTACATGTGTATACCTATACATATATTTAGTATATAAAGTAGATATGTAGATTAAAAATATTGCATATTGAACGACTAACACAAGCAAAACGGCTACATACAACAATTTGTCATATTAAATAACGTTCCATATTAGCTGTTGACACATCGTTCGATCCGCGACGAACGCGGCGTGCAAAATGTTCGCCGCGCCTGTCACGAGCGTGTGAAACGACGCGACAGGAGATGTGTGGACGTGCCTTAATATTCGCTACGTTTTTAAATTTATTTTTGGACGGGTGAAATTATAAATGTATGAAAGCTGCTTACTTTTATCACAAACGAAATATTTCCGATAGATTCTTAAATATTTATAAAATAATCAATTTCAAAACGGCTTTACAATGAAGGTTGAGATTTAAAGCAAAAGGTAAAATCTCAGTATCGAAATATTATACCGCCCTATCCTATATTATACTTAGGTATCTGTAAAGATTTTTCATGTAATCTAAACACAAACGGAACAACGAATAAGAATGAGCCACCGATATAGGCTGATGCTTATGTCGGCACTTCTCAATAGAAGTATCAGTAAAAAATACTTTATTACATGAGTAATATGAATTTGATGTATAATCGCTAACACATCGCAACGCTTAGCTAGCTAGAATGATATATTGGTTTGGAACCGTGGCCGGCTGTCCGGCCGTCGTCGCCGGATGCATGTCCAACTATATCGATGGGACCGGTCCCACTAGCGTTTCACCTCCGCGTTTCAACGTTTAATTGCCCGTGCATAAATGCCCTTAAATTAAATTTAATTAAAACTGAGGCGACGCATCGTAAAGCAAACATGCGAAACGATAAATGTCCAATTAAATTGAATTTAATCATGGGAAATGTGCTCACCTTTTTTATTTGTCTTACCTTTTGAAGAAAATGCTTTTTCCTGGCCTTCGACGCAATATATTTATCTTCTTCTGAAAGAATGCCCTAGTGACCCGAGTTCCTTAGTCGACTCTTACAACATATACGGAAGGAGATGCAGTTAGATGTATTCTCATGAAGCCCTGCATAATAATGAACAATATCTTTTTTTAAAGTGATTTACAAAATTGCTTTCACGGAACATAAAATAAGAAAGCTTTAAATGCGACAGATTGTATGATCTTTATAAGCTCAATACTTAACTCAAGATAATTTTATAAATGGTTACATGAAATTCGTTTAAATGCCTCAGTGGGCACACTTTAAGTTAATGGCGGATATAAATACGACAGTTCGGTTTTTACCAAGCATTTCACGTCAACGAGACATTTGAATAAAAAAACAATGGGTGGTCTTACACACTCTACTATTTATTTAATTGATATGTCCCATATATCTTTGGCGCGTACTTTTGTACAAAAAATATGTATTTATTTAAGAGCTGCATTATCAATGGTTTTGTATATTTAAAGCGGTAGGTTGGTAGGTGTCATTATGGTATTACAAAAGTTTTAAGTTAAGAATCTATACCTGTTTTATTTGTGTGTATGTTCGTTCATGTATACAGATGACAGTGTTTGGCAGATGTGTATCTTAGTTTGTTTGAATATATTTTTATAAGAATGCTTTAAGCTATCAGATTATTGCTGCTAGAATACGCAGAAAACTCTATAACAGCGATTTAACTGATCAGCAAGAGCTAAAAAAGTTAGACAATTGATGCATTTCCCACCATATTTACATACTACACGATACCGCATACCGCATCCAGTGTAACTATAGCCATCCATAGACAAACCAGTGGAAATCCTGCTTCCACAAGAACGCCACAACTAATTACTGATACAGACATAGTACACACGCATTTAATACTCATTAGCGCATTCGCGTGAACTGAAGATGAATAATGCAAATAGGCTATGAGTGATAGGCTACAAAAAGACATAGCTTTGAACCGGTATTTGAATACTAAGGTACCTCATAGAATAATGAGTCCTCCAGAACCCACGCGCATTGAAGAAACTTTAATTTTATCAAATTGACCTGATTTCACCTGATTCGTTGGGCATTTTGGTAACTACCTCTTTGTTTTATTTAAATCCTGAAAAGTAATAATATAACACGCATTGGCAACATTCTGCGGTGGAGAAGAGCTGAAGGTGTGGGACTTTCGCCTTGTTCTATGTCAGTTATTCTTCTGGGGAATCATGCGATCGGAGTATTTATCAAGGAGGATCAAGATCAATAGTTTTCTATTGCCAATAGAAAACTATTTTGTCAACTAACCATTTTAGCCCTTTAGCACTTTACCATGATGTAAAGTGATATTTTGCTTAGAAAAGTCTGAATGTATGACTACTTTATACTGGGAATGGTAATCTTATAACACTGAAAATCATGCCAGTATGGCCGAGTAAAACACATATTGTACAAAACAAACATTATGATAACAAATAAAATCTAAGTCCGATTCGTTATTCTGAGCTCCGAGTGATATGGACAGAAGCAAGTTGAAAGGAAATTAACATATCTATTTGAGCTAACCTCAATAAATCTCCCGTGGTGCTATAAATTATTATCCATAAAGTTTAATGCACAAAATCAATATCTATAAAACCGAATGATGTTCAATGATGTTTTAACACCACCATAAAATGATATGCTAAACACCATAATCCTTAATGCCTTAGTGGGCATTATAAATGACTTTACGTAGAGCGAAGCCAATTATGTTGTTATAAAGGCTATATATCATTTTATAGTAATTTGTGGACTGTGACGTTTTTTGTCCGAGGACGGTGTTGAGAAGCCATCAGTTAGAAGCGTAGCTATCAATAGGGAATACTTGGTGAATATAATTTCAATAGCGGCGCGTCGCGCTCATGATAATTAGACGAGAACTCCTTTTGCTTGCAAGATTACTAAAAATTAAACTTATATACAAATACAAAATTACTGTTGAACTTACAGAGTATCGTAAGAGGCAATTAAGCGCTTTAGTAGATGTGCGCATCGCCTCATGGTCTTACAATACAGGGTGTGGGTGACAGCCAGGCAAATACTGAAATGCTGAACAAGTACCATTGTGTTAAATTATACGACAGTATTATTACTCGCAGGAAATGTATTTTTGATTTGATTATCAGTAATCTTTGCTTTCCGCGCCAATTGTATCGGGCGATCCTGTGACTAATTAAATGGGCTTATTGGTTATTGTGTGACACATTGCTGTTTTTTGGATCACTTGTGACTCTTCATTAGGGTTGATCGGTTATTTGAACTTTTTTAAGGGCATCTTATTTATTTGAAAATTATCTTATTTAAAAAAAAATTAGATCATTATCTAAGGGCTAATTAAAACGAAGTAAACTTTTTTTTCTGAAAATATGAAAAAAATGTCGAAAAATGTTGGAATTTTCCTCCGAAAATTTTCACTGTTTTCCACCTCAGAATCATGGTCGAAGTTATGGTATCAATATTTGCCTGGTTGTCACAAAAACCCTATATAGTCCAAAATCATACTGCGGTCACCAACCCGCCTGCCCATCTAGGTAACTGTGGGCAAACCCCCTATGGCAGTCAGTAGCTTTGTGTCATACCCTGGGGAAAGCCGAAGTCCACCAGTGGACTGCAATAGACTGATGGGATGATATACTTAGACTAGGTACATCTTATAAAACAAAGTCGCTTCCCACTGCCTGTCTGTACCTATGTATGCTTAGATCTTTAGACCTACGCCATGGATTTTGATGCGGTTTTTTAAAATAAATAAATTGATTCAAGAGGAAGGTTTATATGTATAGTATTAGTATTGCACCCGTGCTGGGGCGGGTCGCTAGTAATTAATCTTTAACTACCTGTATCTCTCTCGTCCCCCACATCGCTCACTCATCACTTTTATGGTGCAAAATATAAACATACTATAAAAGTTATTCCTTCAAGACACATGTTATCTTATCGTAAAATGTTACGTTAATATAACTTAGAGACTCTGAAAAAGCATTAAAACATAAAACAAAAAACTTTATATAAAAACACTTTTTAAAATAGTGTCAAAAAGTGGCGCTATAACCGACAATATTGCACATTTGGAGGGTGTGTTACTTATAATATGACGTAAGCATCAAATAATAATAATTTATTTCCCGAAATTCCCAAGGGAACAGAAATAACGGGAATTATAATCTTTACGCGGTCGAAGTCGTAGATGGCCGCTAGTACATTTCAAAACAAAGTTTTATAGTGGAAAGGAAAAAACGCTAAAGCGCCACTTATTTCGAAAATTAGTTAACACCTATATAATAGGCCAATCGACGCTGTCTTTTTCTCAGACTCAATTGGTCTATTTAACTTATTTTCGAAACAAGTGACTTTAGTATTTTGCTTGTTCACTGTCAACTCTCGATATACTTTCCTAATAGCGTTTCCTACAATACCTAGGGATCTCTGTCCACTGTAGTATAGAATTTCACCGTGTCACTGATGTCCCTAACAAGAGGCAGCGGTATCTAAATTCCACTCGGCCGACGCGAACGTGGAGAGATCACGAAGCGGTCGTCAACCATGTATTTTATAGTCCTATTATTAAGATAATACATAATTTGTTACTTAAAATACTGTAAATAAGACGATAAAGAAGTCTGTTGTGGTTACTGTAGAGAAAGGTGATATCGTAGGTTCTAATCGTTTATTAAAGTTACTTGTAATAATTTTACTTACTTATCTTAATAAGATAATACATAAGTGACAAAATAATTTAATTAAATATTTTATGATAATGTTTTTTACGTAATATGCAATTACGTTAATATTTGACCTAAAAATAAGAAATTTAAAAACATAAGTAAATGTTAAGGTCACTAAAATAGCATTAACCCCAAGTGACTTAAAATGTACTTCTTAGTTTACGTTACATAGTTATATTTATATTATTTTCTGCTACATAACTGGTTTATTTTAATACTCATTATTTTCTGTTACAGGTAATAAAACTAAGTCATCATGCTAATTGCGGAAATTATGTAAAGGTGAGACGATTTCTACAGCAATTCTACAATGATAAATTTGCATGTATATTTTGCTGTGTTAAAGTGACTTGGCCGCGTGGTGCCGGCAGAGTAGAATTCGTACCATCCCATGTCTGCCCGTGGGTATCGTACGAGGCGATTAAGGGTTCCCGGGAGGTGGGCAGCAGCGCCCCCCGTGTTGATAGTCCAAAATACAAACTGCGGTCACCAACCCGCCTGCCCAGCGTGGTGACTATGGGCAAATACCCCCCATGACAGTCTTGTAGCGTGCCCCGGGCGAGGCCTACGTCCAGCAGTGGACTGCAATAGGCTGATGATGATGAATAAAATGGGAATGGCTATGATCCTGCTAGAATAGTTAGTTATTCATATTCCATAAACAAAATCGAGTAAATAACTGTCCCATAATATGCAAATCAATCTTTCCAAGCTTTTATGTTATAAAATAGCATCACAAAGAAATCCAAAATAATTCCATCTAAATGCGGACTTTTAAGTATCTGCAGACTGTATAACTCATCAACATTCGCTTACCATCAGCAAAATAAAGCCTCATCAACTATCTCAGCCACAAAATTTATCAAGCAAAAAAAATAATTATAAAACTCAGTACACCAAATGGTTGGCGACTCCTGCCGGTTTCACCGCCGAGAACCAGTCCCGATGTATCGCGCGCCGTAATTAACGTGGCCGGCCCGTGAAATCGAATCATGTCGACAAATAGTTTCGCGACTATCGCTCAACTGTAAATTATCTATTTTACATCCCATGTAATTGTATTTTAAATGTATAAATATCTTTAAATTATATTATTTATTTTATGGCATGCCAACAATAACATTATATTACAAAAAATTGAGAAAGGTCCAGGTCTGATGCATATGTATTGGAAACTATTTCCAAAAATTTCATATTTAACAGATTTATTAGGGCCGATATTTTCAATGGTTAGTAAGGATAAAGTTGATGCTGTATATAGAGATCTCTTGATTGATCAAGAGATCTCTATCTTTATAGAGACAGCACCAACTGTATCCTTCAGCTTACCTAGGCTATCGGACCATAGAAAAAAAAATGGCCCCAATAATTAAGAATAACAAATTATTTCATAAATATTTCGATAAAGTTTAAAAAAAACTTGATTGTCAACAAATTTTATACCTAGGAAATATTTTCAAAACAGAAATGCGTGTGTATTATTTCCTTTTGTGCTCTCAGTTTACCGAATATCTGCCTTTAACTAACTGTTTCCCATTCACATGGCATTATAATTAAACCGTAGCTGATAAAGGTAGGTTCCCACGGTGCGTGATTTCGCGGACGGACGCGAATGCGCCGACGGCTACGGACGGACGCGCGCCACGGGCGCGTCTGTTTTACCACGGACGCTCCGTTTCCCACGATCCGTGATGCGGGCTGGTGCGCGTCCGTCCGTAATATCACGCACCGTGGGAACCCACCTTAAAACATACAGGGCATTATTACCTCTTCAATAATAACATAACTTATAAAATCATTCGTATAATTAAACAGCTATGTCACGTACTCGTATCCACCTGGTAGATCAGAGAAATGAGACTTTCGCTTTTTAAACGTAGTTATTAAGGCGAGTGCCACAGTTTTAAGCGAACTGGAGTACCGCACCCATCCCAAATGACATGCTATTATAAGATGACCTCTCAGGCCTTGTGTTTTACTCCCATGTCATTAAACGTTCTTAAAATTTAAGCGTAAAAAATAACTCTTATATGACAAACAAAATAACCACCACATCTTAATTGAGGGACTTAAGGGAAAAGTTATTATTAGTAACTAAGAATAAGATTGTTATTTACACAATTTATCTATTAATCTAGACGTATCCGTATATTTACAAACCAGTGGACGCCCGCGACTCCGTCCGCGTGGACTACAGAAAAAACAAAATGTCGAAATCATCCGGGATAAAAACATTTTCCAGACAGCGATCCGTTACATTTTTATTATATGTATATAGATTACCAAATTATATGATGATGCATTCGGCATGTACGAGCTAAATCGCAGTATATCAGATACACTGTTTCTCGGCTATACCTAGGTCCTTAGATTTCTACCACCGTATTTAAAATCGCTTCCTCGGAACTCGTTCGAACTCACATGGGTCTAAATGTGCTATTATAATTTGTGCAGTTTCTTAGATTTCCTACACAGAGTAGGCTAGTCGTTAGTCTATAAGTGTCCGTGTAACAACGGGCTGAGGCTAAATAAAGAGCAGTTTTACCGTTAATGGTACATCTTATAAAGAGTTCAACACTGGTTCCGTAGGGATTGGAAATTGTATCGATATTGAATTATCGATTTACGGTAATTTTATCTATAGTGTTTCTTTTCTCCTTTTGACGAAACCAATAGTTTACATTTATGTAGTTTTTTTGACAAACAAATAATAATAATATGTTCTCACCTAGAGGTACATTTTCATCACCAAATTAATCTCGAATTTATCTAAGTACTTAATCGTAATCTTCTATATCTATATCTTCTTCTATCTATACATATAATAAAATTGTAACGGATCGACGTTTGTGCACGCTAATCTCAGAAACGGCTGAACCGATTTCGATGCAGTTTTCAGGAATATATTGTGACAGGTCCCACTTAACATATAGGCTACTTTTTATCCCAGGAAAATGTTTATATCCCGGATAATGTCGACATTTTATTTATTCTGCAGTCCATGCGGACGGAGTCGCGGGCGTCCACTAGTTTATATATATAGTCCCTTTTGACAGCAAACCAATTTTATAGTTAAAGCAAAATACTTACATTGAAATAAATAACTTTGATGCTAAGTATGGATTTATAAACTATCTAGCCGCACTTGCCTTGGGTGGTCGTTAGTTACTCAGCAAAAGGAATTATCTATTATTTATTTCAATAATTACTGCTACTTGGCTCATAAATTGAAACCGTTGTACAAATAAAATAACCACTTGTATATTGCTTTTGGCGAACATTCTAATTTACAAATGTTAATAAACAAAAACAGAAACACAAGTTGCTAACCACCGCGAGATTTATTCATAATTGCAACACCCATTGAGTTAACTAGTGGATACACTGGTTAAATACGAATGCAAATACGTACATGCTAATCAGAGCGGAAAAATGCGAGCAACGTGTTAGAATTTAGAATATCGATCGATACAAGTACGTCACTTGGAATTGGTGCAGCTCTAGGGATGGGCAAGATCAGTATGTAAAGCAGGTGCGAGCTCGGCCGTGTAAGGCATAATGGTGTCGCTCCAGGACCGTTTGCGAGTGCTTCCTTTGCCCAAGAGAAAGTCTTTCGGCGCCTCTTCTATGGATCGCGCTCATGATTAAGACGGCCTCTTTTGGTAGCGTGATATAATCTGATTTAATCTGTTTGTATGCTTACCGATACTGAATTAATTATATGGATTATTACGGTACTGCTCTAAGTATTCCGTCTTTGCAAAGCTCTTTTGCTTTATATTAAACACGACAATCACGAAACGGGTATCTTCGGTATCCTTTTAAGTTTTAAATTCATACGCAATAAATTTTATTGATTGATGAATCACTTAAACTTCATTCACTAAAATAAGTGTAGATAATGAGAAGCAATTATTCAAAAACATTCGATTATTTCGTAACGACTCACGTCGGCTACTAGTTCTTTATAATTTAGTGGAACAGGAAGAAAGCCGGTTTTCGGCTCGGTATTAATTAAAGAATTGTCGTGAACCAAGCGACTTCTCAAAATGCGCTTCACTAAGTAATCACGTAAAGAGCCGAGATCGATATCGATATTATTTATCCAATTATCGGACGTCCTTAATTCTGACACCTGATATTTGGGTCTTTCGGTTTCTTGACCCAGTCTGAAACTACACATTAATATTTAATTGAAATTATTGTTTGAGAATTTGGACGTACGGAAAAAATTCTTCGCAATGGTTTGATTATAAGATAAAAATCTTCTTGTAATCGCCAAAAATATCTGTTTATTTTCCATGTTACATTCGCATTAAAGAATTCGTCACATTTTTTCGACTTAGCTTGCTGTTTAGCTGCCTAGTTTCATCAAAATCCATTCAATACATTTTGCATGAAAGAGTAACAATCATCCAAACATCTTTATATTCTCATTAAATACATGAGAGCGTATTGTATAAGATATTGTTAGAAAGCACCTCAATCATTTCAGTTGCGTGTCATGGTTAATACGTCCATATATTAACCATAATCGAGTATAAGCATCTCATAAGCAGTTAACAGGCTCCATGTAAACCTCACTGTTACCGTAGTAATGTCTCGGTCTGCTGCCTACATAGCGAGATAAGACGCATGTTGTCTCAAAGAACATGGATTTATTTGAACATTTCTACCTATACAACTAGTAACAAAATGGTTTCGAATATAGTGGAGGCTTATGACGCCCCCGTATTGAACCGAAATCATTTATGCGCAAAATCCTTTCCTTGAAGAGATATATTATATTATTACTTGTTTATTTTACCCAGCCGTAACGAATTTTCAGCTATTTGATTTGAAAATATTAATATATACCTACAATAGTAGAAATATGGGAGAGGCAATAGAAGTCAAAACGACACTTTTTAGAATTATTGCACATCACGCAAAAACTACTGGATAAAATGGAATGCGGTTTTCAATGTTTTATAGTACATCTAACTTAAAAATGGTTTCTCTTTGATATTCATTTACGACTCTTTGCTGCAGTCCACGCGGACAGACGGACGACTACTAGTATAACAATCTAAATGTACCTGACAAAAACACGGCGAAGTGATAGTGTTTAAACATCATAAATTTTACTCAAAAAATTTATTGCGTAATATAAAACACATCTACTTTATAATCTTTACTCGGCGCTCAATTAAATTGAGTTCAAAAAGCGAAGGACCGACCTGCTCCGAAATGCTCTCATATTACACTTGCGCAACATTCAACAGGATTATTGTTTTCGAAAGTATGTACATTCATCACGTAACCTGACGGACAAGACGATCTCTTATTAATTGGCGAAAAAAACTCGAGAAAAAAGCCCTACTTAGTGCACTTGTGCGCTTTCGATCTTGTTTCGGTACCTTGAGAGTGCTGGTGGCCGCTTTGATGTAATACTAGCAGACGCACGATTTCATCCGCATGAATTTTACAGGGTGTACATAGAAAGTAGGTAAAGCGAAATGCTATGAATATAGAATACTATAGAGAACCTAGCCCGCAAATTTTAGATTTGAATGTTGACATTCAGACCAAATTATTTTTTAGGATTGGAATATACCTGACTTTCTATACTAGGTATCTACAAAAATAAACATGTAATTTATAGACAAATATTATGTGAATAGGTGAGAACCATTATAGAGATATAATGGGCTATTTTCATAGCATTTGGCTTAACATACCCCTTTTGTTACAAAACATAGTTATGTATCAAGTTTCATCAAAACCAATTCAGTAGTTTTTGCATTTCCGAATATCCAAACGCCTTCACATTGTCATAAACTTACACGTTTATAATCTTATTAGTTGTTTGAGACAACATTTAGTTGTTAGTAATTCCTTGACCATTCTTTATAATTTACACAATCAAATTATACGAGTGTAACTGTCAATTATACGACAGCGTCCACTGGGGCCACCGTCAAAGGAATAACGACCGTGAGTTATGTCGCCCAATTACAGATTGTCTCCATAACAATAAGCTCTCATATCCACTCAACTCGCTCGTCGTCCATCTTTTGTTACAACTGCCGACAAACAACCTTAATTGATAAACTCTATATAAACGTCCACTCGAACGAGTTTAATACAGTTTTTCCTCTTTAATGAAGCCCATACACGGCGATCGCTCCAGAATTTGCATTGATCCACGTAATTGTGAATGTAGAAAATTCCATCCAATTTGGCTCAGCTCTGACGATGCACTTGTCAAGGGTATATTGATGGTCTATTCATCCCTTGCTAGGAACTTGTCAGGGCGTGATTGGCGAAATTATTGGACCAATTCAAAGGTAATGCCAAATATGTAAATTTTCAATAATGATCGTGTTGTATTCGATCGTAAATGAGACAGATCTGAGGCTATTGTTCGATGAAAGGAAAATAGGGTTCGAGGTTAATAAGTGAGACATAATGTCGGCCTGTTGTCGATCAATAGAAGTACTTACAACTAATTACATAATAGAAGGATTTGTCACTAAAGAACTCTTTACTTCATTCGCTTATTTTTATCATTATTATTCATTTGTGTTTGGGTCACAGGATTACACTAACCCACCAAATTTCATCTGATTTGGTCCAGTAGATTTGGGGCAAGTTGGATGTGATGATGGACAGAAATGCAGAAGACGCACGAGTGATGCCATAAAGGTTCTGATATTTTAATTTATTGTATCCATTAGGGTACGTGGTAGCTTTTTAGGGTTCTAATTATAGAACCTTACTACTACTACTACGTACTAATAACACACAAAAAATTATTATAATAATTACAAGCCACCAAAAACAAACAGGATGATCGATGTTATTTACCACCGATATGATATTGCAGTAACTATGAATAATAATAGTTAATAAATAACGAAACGGGCCTGACACTTGGACAATAATAACTAGACTCGACACGTGGGCCGGATTCAAATCTAATGCCAACAGATATTAGCCAATATATTGATTTGTGACGCATACACATGGTTTACTAGGATTCTATTCTACTAATATTATAAACGCAAAAGTTTGTTGTATGGATGGATGGATGTTTGTTACACTTTCACGTTAAAACAGCTGGGGCGAATTTAATAAAATTTTGGTATAGAGTTAGCTGATACCCACAGGATTAATACACAGGCTACTTTATATCCCAGGAAAATATTTTTATCCCGGATAATTTCAACATTTCCAACGCGGACGAAGTCGCGGCCGTCCACTACTATATTATAAACGTAAGAGGCTTATGGGAGTGGCAAATGTATTATCAAACGGATTAGATAAAACTTGACAGTCATATAGCTTATACGTCGAAATAATACATTCCTAGGCTATAATTTACGTGAACAATTTGCGGGCATCTAACTTTTCATAATGAACAAGACATTTTTCTAAAAATAAGAATTTACTTGTTTCTCTCCTTAATAAGCAAAACTTTGGTAAGACCTTTGTAGCCTCTGCATCCGTCGAACCTTTTTCATTATAAATTTTGTAAATTTTAAAATGTCTAGAAATGTGGGTACTTTAGTATCAGTTCTCTTGCATGGTTTCCAGTTTTATGGTTCTATCCAGTTTTGTCGACATGGGTAACTTTACCTTTATAGTTCATGGATGCACCTTTTGAATCCCATAGGTAATATAAATTCGAAAGTAAGTTTGTTTGTTTGTTACCTCTTCACGCTTTACTCGTATTTACTCAACTAATCTTCTTGAAATTTTCTATATTGTTGGAAGTACGGAGAAAGACATAGGCTACATTGTGTATTCCACGCGTACGAAGCGAGAAATAGCTAGTTTCTAATAAAAGTCTCGGTTAGCTAAGTTTTATCCTGTTTTTTCAGAAGACCATTATTCTTAAAATTACGTTCCCACATTATCAAGTTCTCTGTAGCCGTATGTATCACAACTCATCGATACTACAGTCGTCTAACAATCGTATGTCGCCGACATATCGTCCCAGGAATCTGCTAGACATTTCGGAATGCCAAGGCGAGTGGGCAGCCATTGTCGCCTCACCATTGTTTGTTCAAATATTAGGTTACCGGCGCATTAATATGTGACTGTGGCTGGTTTAAACGCATTCTTTTGAAAGTGTTAAAGGTCGGTCGGAATATGTTTGTTTTCATGAACATAGATGTTTTACACTTAGGCGGTGATAGGTATGACACAGAAAACTCTCTAGAGTAATGAAGGTTTGGCATGCATCTTCCAATCAGTTTGCATGGGTTCAGTTCCAGTAACTTGCATACTGAATGAATGGATTTACAGTTATTTTATCAAGTTAAGTTTTACCAAAGAGGGTTACATTCTTAAAAGTAAAAATCTTAGCCCAATATTCAACAATTTGACTTTTGAAAGAAAACATATAGCACCGACCCCAAATCAGATCAGGGAATCAGGGAGTCTTCCCACAGTTAAAAGTTAGATGATAAGTAATCTGATAAACAGATGATTAGAAACTCTTCTAAATATGGAGAGAGCCAAACAACAAGTTACATCAAAAATCAGTAGCGGTACTTGTACATTATAAACATACATCTCACGCCGCATACATTCTGCCACAGGTTTCAGTAATTCCACAATCGATACACCGCACTTTCCGGAATAGGCTACTATTAGAGACCTAGGTCAGACTACATTGTACTTGTAATTAAGGGTCATTCTCCAGTGGTCCCTAATCAGACGCATTAAGCCCGACCTTCTGGCTGAATGGTGCAGAACTGGTCCATGCCATTGCCCATGTCATTACACCTTGTGTTTGTTAGCCATTTTGTATGGATACAGTATGGTTAAGTATACCAATTTTTATCTATACCTATATATACTAACTATATATAAAATGGGCTATGGGCAACTATAGACGAAAACCCCCCCATGGCAGTAGCTTTGTGGCGTGCCCTGGTGGAAGCCTACGTCTAGCAGTGGACTGCAATAGGCTAAAGACAAGACATATAATATAACTGTTAATTAGTATTTAATTCTTTTTTACATACCATCTTTACAGGTAAACTTAACCTATCCTACATAATTGGTTTTTCCTAAATGACCGACGGTTCAGCGTATAGCCTAGTATGACGTAATCATTCGATAAGAAGAGATTTATCGAAATTCTATAATTGGTGAGTGAAAAATGGGGGCAAATTGTATATGGGGCAATGCGATTCTTTGGTCCAATTTACCATAGTCGAAATGGAGAGGATGGGGGGCTACATAAAACAACTTTGAATAGAGTCGTAGGCTTGTAATGAAGTAACAAACTGATAGTTTGCCTAATTGAAAATGTAACCAGCCTGTATATTTGTATACCCACAATATATAGACCAATAGTAGCACCCTATGTAACTAAGTGTACCTACATAATGGTTCATTATAACGGCGGGTGCGACCAGGTCAAGATCTTCACGGTGCGCCTGCGCACATGGGTGATTCAGTTTACCGATTGTGTGCATAATATGTGTACTCCTAGATATTTGTTATCATATAGGTGTAATAGTTCTAGTTCAACATGAGTTATACAGGAGGGTCATATTACGCGAAAAGCATTGAAAATAATCCAGTTCAGAGAACCTGTTCACAAAATAATTAAAGGTCTATTTTCAAGATTGCAATTCCTATACTTTTGTATCTACCAAGTTTTAAAATTAATTAGTAATTTACAAAATGTATAAAGCTATTCGTGGTTCTATCTTAACTAATGATATTGTAACAAATAGCACATGTATGTTAATTACTAAATCTAGTTCTATTAAAACATAAATAACCAAGATTATCTTAATTAACCTGTTAAAGTTAACTCCATTAATATTTACACATTTATTTTGTACTAATTGAAATTCTATGTAAAAGTGGCTTCAAGATCTCCTTCATAATCGTGCGGTTCTGGCTACCCCATTTTACCCACATCCTAATGGTCGTCGTCAGCCTATTTCAGTCCACTGCTGCACGTAGGCCTCCCCCAGAATACGCCACAAGGCTCGATCTCCCGTTTTTGTCATCCAGTCACTACCAGCCACCCTCTTTAAGTCATCGGTCCATCTGGCCGGAGGGCGTCCAACGCTACGCTTGCCGAGGCGCGCCAACATTTTATTTTGTAAGTATTAAATGTATGTTTGTATGGAATCTTAGATAGCGTTAGAATAACTTGGTACAGGTTAATTTGACAGATGTGATGTTAATAAACAGTTATTTGGCCATAAAATACAAGCACGCATATAATACACACACTTATTTATGTATCGAAGTAGAATCATTAGAAGTTATTATACACCGAAGTGTAGGGAGGAGACGATAGCCTTGCACGTGTTCTTGGCATCATAAGCACAGGTTATATATTTATGATGAGGCATATAGGTAGTTCATAGGTAGGTACTATAAAGGTAGGTACTACACAAGTGCAGAAATTAGAATAATTGAGGCGTGTCCATTATATAGAACAGTTTTGCATGTAGACTTAGGAATGCTAAGAATAGGCGTCAAGAATTCGTGTGATACAAACTTGATACAATGAAATATTTGTGTGCAATTTAATATGATTATCTGCTGATGCAAGTATCCTCATGGCCAGGCCTATTTATTTTGAATGGATCAGGATTGTAATGCTATGTCAAAGTGATGAAAGATACTACGAAAGTTACCTAACTTATCAGGTGCCATAAGTTTAATGAGATTTTTTTTTAAAGATTAGATTAGTTAGGGTGTAACTACACGTAATGAATATGACATGTGACAGCAAAATGGGCTAGTTTAGCCTTACCAAATATATATCCTTTTCTGCAAAATTTGCTTGCTTTTGACAACGCGTTTTTTTTTAGAACTACAAGTTTTTTAACATCACATTTGATTATGCAGGCTTACCAAGCAGAAGAGTCAATAGAAAGTCACCTATAATCAGTATTTGAGACGATTCCAATCAACATGAGTCAAACTAACTGGTACACATAAAATACCAAAATTTAAAGTTTGTCTAAAAACTATAAACCCTATTTCATAGATGTAATAATTCGTTATTTATCGATATACCTGTCCCCATAACATCAGAGGTACGTATATAAAATGGCTCCTAATAATACATAAGTGGACGTATGTGCAATCGCAGGGTCAGCCGTACTACATCACATGAACAATGCCAACCGGCTTATTAACATAATGTGGATGCTGTAACTAGAACTGATGCAAGGTTAGGATGTCTATCCGCTCTTAGGTCTATGTTGCTGATAGTCTGATATCCGGTATTATATTATTATAACAAAAATAAAGAGTATACATAGACGTTGTCCCCATTGATAATTGGGACAGCGACAATAAATTATATTGACTTCCCACTGTCCCCATGATGGGGCCAAAATCATAGGGCCAGCGGGAATACACGGTATAGGGTAGCCGGAACTGCAAAGACGCGAATGACATCCTACCATGCATCATGCCACGTTTAATATATTCAGCACTATCATGACGGTTAAAAAACAATGTTATATTTTAAGTTTGATTTGTCTAATTACAATATATAGGTACACACCGGGTACAACAGCGAAATACTACGTAAATAATATTGAGAAACTAACCACAAAACAAGAGACACAATGAAAATGCTCTTACGACGCGGCGTAATGTCGCGATGTTACAAATAGATTTACTGACATCCTGTAAAATAAATAAACCAGAATAACTCGAATATCGTTCAAAAGATATCATAGTTTCACCGCAACATGAGGAAATACAATAAAAAATAGTGCACATGTCAATCATTTGATTGATGACGAATATTTTAAGGTTCCTATACACATCGGCTCGCTCCTAAAAAGGTATGTCGCACAGCGCTCTATAAAAAATGCAAGTCGTAAGAATAACATTGGTGAGATCACTTTGTGATGCCTCTATTCAGGTTGATACTGGCGATTATATCATGATTTGATTGATATGGGCATTATCAATCGGACTCAAATTTCAAGGCAGCTGACATCAAAGTACCAGTTTATATTTATAATGTGGCGAAGGAGACGTCTGTGTGTGACATAACAAGTTATATAATGAATAAAGTAGGCATTACCGTTACACTGGAACAGATGAAGATGAGGACTACCAAAGATTATAATGCCTACAAGGTGTATGTGCCGAAGCAGGATATCTGTTTGTTTTTGGACGATAATTTCTGGCCAGAAGGGATCGCTTTTAGAAGATTTGTTGATTTTGGTAAAACGAGAGTGTCCGCTAATACGGGCACTGTGGGCACTTTACTACATCCATAATGGTCTCAAAACTAAGGATTGTGAGTTTCAATTGTAAAAATATTATACGCTCAGTTGAGTGTGTCAGGAACCTCTGTCACAAGTCGGACATCATAGTACTCCAGGAAACTTGGCTGTACCAACACAACATATCATTTCTTGGCAGCATAGATAATAATTTTGCTTACGCGGGCAAGTCGTCGATGGACCCCTCCTATGAAATTATGCGGGGAAGGCCATATGGTGGAGTAGCCGTATTGTGGAGAAAAGATGTTTTTCCGTGTGTATCCATATTAGAGTGTAGCAGTGTGCGTCTAATAGCTATAAAGATAGTGATGGGAGATCGTTCTCTATTAGTTGTTTCTGTGTATATGCCAACGGATGAGAAGATCAATCTTGTAGAATTCACAGAGTGCTTAAGTGAAATTAATGCGATTGTTCAGAGTAATAACATTGAATATGTGTATGTGGTAGGTGACTACAACGCGCATCCAGGTGAGAACTTTTATGTTGAACTCTTAGATTTTTGTAATGAGCAATCGTGGTCTTGTGTTGATATTGAGTTGCTACCTAATGATACCTATACATATGTAAGTGACTCGCGCGCGGGTGTCCTGCGATGGCTTGATCACTGTGTGGTGACAAGCGCTGCGCGACGCTCAATTGTAAACATATCTGTCTTATATGATGTTTACTGGTCTGATCACCACCCACTTCTAATCGAATGTGATATTGAGTTATTGACATGTAAAATATCTCAGCCGGAGATGGCCCGCAATCCTGTCATATGGGGTGAAAGGGATATCGTACAAATAGAAAAATATCAGCAGTATTGTAACGCGGGATTGCGATTAATTGACTTTCCAGTGGAACTTTGTGACTGTGCCGATAAGTCATGTTGTAATGTCGATCATAGGCTAATGTTAGATAACTTGTATAACCGCATCACTTCTGTATTGCAATCAGCTGCTGAGAATAGTATTTCTTGTAGAAAGGGGCGTAAGAAATATAAGAATGTGACGGGGTGGAATAAATTCGTGAGTGACGCTCACGGGGAGGCAAGGTTTTGGTTTCAGCAGTGG
Source organism: Carposina sasakii (assembly GCA_014607495.2). Classification (NCBI taxonomy): domain Eukaryota; kingdom Metazoa; phylum Arthropoda; class Insecta; order Lepidoptera; family Carposinidae; genus Carposina; species Carposina sasakii. The sequence goes on from CP053164.1 coordinate 5,674,658, forward strand.
TTGTTGTATGGCAAATTTAAGTCGGGTTTTGTCTATTCTAAAATGTGTGAAACGCGAAAAATATTTAAGGCTAAGTTAAAGTACTGTCAAGAAAATGAACAACAAATCAAAATGGATATTATAGCAAAAAATCACAATGATAAAAAATTCAGTGAATTTTGGAAAAACACTAATAAGCTGAACCCCAAGCCGAGCCTGCCCGTGAGTGTAGCTGGCATGCAGAGACCGGAGGATATAGCGATTGCATTTCAACGGCACTTTAGAGTACCGACACCGCTAGCACAGGCGCCACAACAGGTGTTCGATGTTGAGAAACGTCACGAAAACATCACTGTACGTTTTACAGCGAGTGACATTGCATCTGTCATTAGGAAAATGGTTAAGGGAAAGTCTCCAGGGCATGACGGTCTGAGCATCGAGCACCTTAGGTACGCCGGAGTGCATATCTCAAGGGTTCTGGCCATGTTTTATAATTTGTGCGTGACTCACTCATACTTGCCGAAGGACCTGATGCATACTGTTGTTGTTCCAATATTGAAAGGTAAAACTGCGGATGCCTCCGAGGTGTCTAATTACAGGCCTATATCTCTGGCCACAATAATGGCAAAGGTATTGGACAGTTTGCTTGACAGGCAGTTAAGTAAACACCTGGTTTTGCATGATGCACAATTTGGATTTAGGCCAGGTTTATCTACTGAAAGTGCAATCATGTGCCTTAAGCAAACTGTTCAGTATTACACGGACAGGAAAACGCCAGTATTTGCCTGCTTTTTGGACTTATCGAAGGCATTTGACCTGGTCTCATATAATACACTCTGGCATAAGATGCGGCAAGATACCGAGCTGCCGCCTGAGATTACTTCAGTCTTTCAATATTGGTACAACAATCAAACGAATAGTGTAAGGTGGGCAAATTCGAACTCGGACGTGTACAGGTTGGAGTGTGGAGTGAGACAGGGCGGGTTGACCTCGCCAAAACTCTTTAACCTGTACATGAATAAGCTGATCGGTGAACTCAGCAGCACTAATATCGGTTGCCATATAGAAGGTATTTGTGTAAACAATATCAGCTACGCTGATGATATGGTGCTGCTGAGTCCATCGATCGGCGCATTGAGAAAGCTTCTACATGTCTGTGAGTCTTATGCGGTGGCCCACGGACTCAGATATAATTCCCAAAAAAGTCAGCTAATGGTATTCAAAGCCGGAAGCAGGTGTTATGAGAAACTTCCTCCAGTGACACTTTGTGGGAAACCGTTAGAAATGGTGGATAAATTTAAGTATCTGGGGCATTGGGTCACCAGTAAGCTTAACGATGACCTGGACATCGAGAGGGAGCGAAGGGCTCTGTGTGTACGCTGTAACATGTTGGCTCGCCGATTCGCTCGCTGTAGCAATGATGTAAAACTGACGCTTTTTAAAGCCTATTGCCAGTCATTCTACACGTGCAGTCTGTGGGTTAGCTACACGCAGCGAGCATATGAGGCCCTTCGTGTCCAATATAATAATGCGTTTAGGGTGTTGTTTGGATTGCCCCGATACTGTAGCGCATCTACCATGTTCGCGGAGGCGCATACAAATTGTTTTTACGCAATTATCAGAATGCGTAGTGCGTCCTTGCTATACCGCGTTCGGAGCAGTTCAAACAGCATACTGAACGTGTTAGCCAGCAGGTGGGACTCCCCTCTAATGGAGAGGTGGATGCGGTTACACAGGTGCACAAGTTGGGTCCTTAATTAAGCCCAATTCTGTTATTATTATTATTATTTATTAATTAATTGAATTAATTTAATGTAATTTTAATTTATGTTTAATAGTTTGTATTTAATTGTCATTTTATTTTATTTATAAATGTTTACTAACATAATATATAAGTCATCTCATACTAACCACTATGGAGTAATATCCGAAATAAAATATTTGAATTGAATTGAATTGAATTATACTTGCAGCGGAGCCATCTATCGGATGTAGGAGAGAACCACAATCCAATGCAAAATCCTAGAACGTGATATCGAAGTTTCTCACGATGATTGGAATATATACATAGGCCACACAACAACTAGTGGCCCGGTGGGGCCGGAAGCGCTTCCCTTTTCACCATCCCCACATTGGTGACCCCTGTGAACTGGACATACGCAACCTTCAGCCTTCAGGAACTTCATCATCATCACAGCATTCCGCAGCAAAGGTATCATCACAACAGCATCACCTCTCCTCTTCTTCCACGACAGCAGCAGCAGCACGCCAGCAGTCAGCAGATTCATAAGAAGCCGCCATCACAGCTTCCTGGACCTGTTCGCAACGCACGCACGTAACGCATCACGGCACGACATGTTCCCAGTCCACACGCAGACCAGAGCACATCAGCCGCATCACGTTCACAGTCGCCTCAAAGACCAGAACGCATCGCCGCAATACGTTCCCAGTCGACTCACCGACCAGAACGCATCTCGCCTGCACGCGCGTCGCAATACTTTCCGGTCGACTCACTGACCCGAATGCACACTTGTGAGAGTACACGCTGGGTGCTACCGAAAACATATCAGGAGATAACCACAATCGAATGCAAAATCCTAGAACGCGATATCGAAGTTTCTCACAACGATTGGAATATACACATAGGCCATACAACAACAGCTAGTAGCCCGGTGGGGCCGGAAGCGCTTCCCTTTTCACCACCCCCACATACTTTCTTTAATAATATATAAATTAGGGCTAAAAATAAAATAAAATTTACAAATAGAAAACTCCTTGATAGTCCTCCACCGCTGGTAGTGTGCCCAAAATGAACCAGCCCTCTGGTCATGGGATGCCTCGACCAACCTTTTTGAAATATCCTTAAAAAGGATATGGACTCCTGGACCCCATTGCCCCATGGTTTCAACCCCAAACGGCTCAAATAGGTAGTCACCACTGTGGTTTGCGTATTTGCGGCGTTTGAGGTTTTCCGCCGCATTGGCTGCAGAGCCACTTTCGACTGATGTGCCTGGGAGATGGGACGCTGCTAGGGTATCAACGCAGGTTGCGTCTCATACCAGAGAGCGCCCCATCTTCGAAGGCACGAGGGTCATACCGTCATAAAGATTATTGTTACTTAAATTGATATTGTGTACTGTCCTGTGGGGCTTGATTTCTCCTTCCGAGCATGTCGTAAGAGTGGACTAAGGAACTCGGGCATTCTCTCAGGCGATAAGCGAGTTACTTGTCACTGATCGTTTATATCTGGCCTCGCTATGCCTTATGGATATGGGATCTCCTTTTTGATCCAGCATGTGGATGTCTGCGGATCTGTATGCACTTTTAGCTTTCATAATTTTTTTACTAATTATTTTAGGTCTTCAAGGAAGCCCATTTGCCTGAAAAGACAATCCAAGATAGATTATCCTGGCGCAGAAATGTGAGGAGACCCGACCTCACATAATGGGAAAAGGGTAGGACAAAGAAGAAGAATTTTTCGGTCGTCCCTACTATGTAGTAGAGTCGATGTTCAACAATGAGATCCCTTAATTTTCTGACAAAATAGCTTTAAACATAGCATCTAGCTCCTTACAATTTCAACTCTCCTTAGAACTAAGCCTCGTTTACACCAGACTTATAACTCGATATTTCAAGTCATTCATTAGCAGGTAATCCGCGACACTTATGCCATCCGGTTACACCCGTCAACCGGTGGCAATCGGCCATATTTTGTAACCTTATGTAAATTTAACTTTTCATAATCTGTTACCTGTTGCATGCATCGATAACTGGTCAATTGGTATAATTTTAAAATAAATACAAAAGTAACCGCTCCAAAGTTAATCTGACTGGTTATTGACATTTGGATGTTAAATTAGAAACAAGTAATTAGTTGACAGGACACAGTTAAACAGGGGAGCAATTCTTGAAAATTTTTGAGCCGAAACGAAACCACTATGCGATACAAAACTTACCGGTTGAGTTATAAGGTATATTTTTGCATGCATCGGTCGCGAGTAAGACAGAATAAAATCAAATATCTGTCTCGTGCTGAAATGTGTCTAATTATAATTTATTAATAAGAAAATGAAAAAAAAATCACCCGAGTGAGATTGTGTCTAATTACGTCACCATAAAGTATTTATTGCTTTGTTCTGAGTGTCTACAATGGTTCCGTTCCAATATGCCTCGATCACACCGGATGCGTATGCGTGCACGTAAGCGTAGACGTACACGTACCTCTGAGTTTAAGGCTCGAGCACACCGGATGCGTATGCGTGCACGTAAGCGTAGACGTACAGGTACCTCTCAGTTTAATGTATGGAACTGTCACCGCTTGACATCTATGCTTACGTCTACGCATACGCATCCGGTGTGTCCTGTCTCATACAGTTCCATACTTTACAACTCAGCGGTATGTGCACGTCTACACTTACGTGCACGCACACGCATCCGGTCTGCTCGAGCCTTTAATGTATAGAACTGTCACCGGTTGTCGTCTATGCTTACGTCTACGCATACGCATCCGGTCTGCCCGTGCCTATACAATTCCATCCATTACAACTCAGAGGTACGTATACGTCTAGCCTTAAAATATCTTTATGAACGACTATACTCTTAATTGGCATCCTATGTCCCCTAATAAAAAAGAGAATTTAATAATGGTTTTACTCGACTAATGACAAATCAAGAACTATACAATCTGGTCTGTATAGCTCTGAGTCCCCAAATTACAAGAATCGAACCCTGAGCCTCTGGTTGACAAGACTAGCACACTAACTAGACCAAACCGGTCATCAATATTCAAATGCCTAGTATTTTCCCTTTCCCATATTAAATGGGCACCCAATACATCGGGACAGGCGAAGATAGCGCCACCTACGTACTGCGTGGGGTTGTCCTGTCGAGATTACATTGGTATGCCAATACAGGAATACTAGTTATTTATTTATTTACTCGCGAATTTCAAGTGACATTTTCTATTGGATACGTTACCGGTTGATAAATAATATTTGTACTAGAAAAATGACGGTAGGCTCACTCACCCCGTATCACGTGGGACCTAGGTGATTTGAACACTTCAGGGTATTTAGGAATGATAGACGTAGATATAAGTATAAGTGTTTGTCTAATTATTATTGAAAGAAGCTTTCATGAGACGCTAGACTACGTTTACAAGATCTTCGCGATTGCCAAAATCCCATTTTTACAGTCTCATAAAGGTCTTATTAAATCTGATTGTATTTGACTGTTCGTAACTACATAAATATACTCTCGTATTAAGCACAATATTTGTGCCAAATGAATTATTTTTATTATTGAATGTATAAGTTTTTAAAAACAAATTGTAGAAAGTTACTAATACACCTTTTTAAAAATATTGTTACCTAATGTTCCCGATGTCTGCAAGCTCTACGGATAATAAAGGCTCATTAAACAACTTTACAGCGGCCGTAAAAGTAAATATTAGGATCATTGCGATAGTCCATGACGGTCTCTAATAGTCATACCTACAGACTGTAATCGAACTGCTAACTTAATTAGCAAGTAACTTACTTAATTAGATCATGAACGCGTATTGGCTAATTTCTGTGTAGAAGTAAAAACTTTTATTATTAAGGACATTTATAGCGTTAGTGTAGGTATCTCAGCTCTCCGTAGATTTGTAACAAACAAACACTCGCAAGTTCAAATGCAACATAGACGTTTATTTATTTGCGCAAATCCGTGAACTCTTAAAACAAGGCAGTTTCCATTAACTAAGCAAGATACAGTTTATATGCAGTGTGGTGATGACATTCCAATTCTGCACTGAAAACAATCCTTCTTTTAAGATTTCAAAATTTTAGAGGATGAACTCAAGTTATTCCTAAAACAATGAAATCGAAAATAATTGAGACCATGCGCTTATTTTAGATACCTTTTCGTAATAAATTTGCTGAATCAAATTTCATAAAATGAAGTAGACATAGACATAGACAAATATTTATTCGCTAAAACAACACACACTACACATTACACTAAAATTGGCAAAGTGATGGTACAATTTATTTTATGTCTTACAAAAGTAATGTGCGATGTGTCACAATAGCAAAAGGGTCCTGACTCAGCATGTGTTACAGACAAGTCTGCAACGCTGGTAAGAACCGAAAGAGGAGTGCACGCAACAATAAAACCATGATTAAACAAATATTATAAGTTGATTTTGTAAATATATCAAAGTCTAGTCTTTTTAGTTCTTTCCAAAAGCTATATTAAACAGCCAGCATCACATAATATTTTTTTTTATCGGAATCGTTATTATTTACGTCTTCCTTCGATCGTTGTCTCGCCTTTACTTTACAAACAACACAGGTCATTACGTATTCAGTTTATAATCTCCTCTGAATTCTGCGCAGAACCGCAGATAACCGAACATGCTGTTGATAATTTATGGAGTGCCATTAGTGCTTGTTTTCTATTTGAATTGGAGATTTTCTGTGACACGTCCAGTATTAAAATGATATATCGCGATTTGATTACGAGATAGTGCGTGGGGATTGACATTATTATGTGCCAGGAAGTGGACAAAGCCAAAGTCGCAATGCAAGGTCTTTGGGACAACGTATGGCTAAAAAACTGTTTTACCGACAAAAATAAACTTTAATTTCATTTTACCGACCAAAAATAGCATTCCAATTATAAAATGGACTCACTTATATTTTTCTTATAAATGATTAATAAATTTATGTATTCTGCAAAGTCTGTATTAGCAATCAATGAAATTAAAAATCTAAAGAAAACCTAAATCCTCTATTTCCCACACGTTACCGCCCTGATTCCCATTGAATAGCAATAGCTACCACATTGTCGTCATACGCATGCGCGGATAATTCGGTCTCTATTGGTCAGAATTAATACGCAGTCCGAATTCACAGGATTCCACCGTGATTGGCCAATAAAACTGTATTTATAATTTTCGTGCCAAATGTTTTGGATGTATGAATCGTAATTTGGCTAGTTAAATGGACGTCAATGAACAATTAAACAGTTATCGTATCTCGATGCTTAACTTGCCTAGGTTCATAATTGTCATCATTAATCTTCCCTTAAACAATACTTTTGTGTAACTATTGATGGAAATTGGCCGTTAGTTGACATCTTTATGCTCAGTAGATAGAATTAAGCTAGTAGAAACTTGGAAAATAGAGAAATTATGAACAGATTTTACACCGTGTATGTCGAACTTCTAGATACTTAAAATATGAAGCAACACCAAATTTCAAAACCCAAATTTTATTACTAGCCAGACTTATGCAGTATTAATACTTATAGGGCTAGAAATGGGCAACGAAACCTTTTAAATTACTAATAATAATGCAACCACTTGATTAGTATTAATACATTGCCTTGTTTAACCTAAAGGAAGATTAAATCTTTACGCTATAAAATTCATTTTAGGAAACCCAATGAGCGATGCTAAATATTTTTTGCAATGCTCACAAGTAGTTTACAAGCCCTCATTTGAAGACATAATCGATCCATCTAACATACTCATTCTGGGCTCAAAGCAATTTCATATCTTGCCATAAGGCGACAGGCGCGACACGTTTCCTAAAATAGTGATGTGAAATAAATCACAGATTGTCGATACGGCTGGCGTGTAAAAAAGCGAGCCGTGTGAATCTCCGTCGGCCGCAATCGTATGAGAATACTGCGCGGGAATGTCTAGACAACTCAACGCAGACTCTCGAGTGACTTATGAGATAGCGACCTCTGATTTTAGCTGGGAATACTTGTCCAAGTATGTCCGACACAAAACTAATATCTCACAGCTAATATAGCAACTTTGTAAGCTTCAATATTATTTCTTTTTTAACGAGAAATTTTGTTTCTTAACATGATTTATTGCGGCTGGTTTTAGCGAGTGCCTATTAAGTTTTACAAGAGATTTCGTCTCGTTGCGAAGCTGGGGTTCGTGACTACGCAGTGTTGCGTCCTGCGGCAACGGACTACATTTTTTACAGACATCGATACGCGGCGGTGGCAAAGCATAGCGCAACACCATTGTTGTGGCGCTCACGGTTTGTTTTTTCAGTAAAATAATTGAGAGCGATCTTTGCTAATGATTTTGAAATTCGATGTAAGATACGCAGCTCGAGAATTGATACTATATCTAACATTTGTTTACTCTCTGTATTACTTATCTATTAAATTACGAAGTTTTAAGATAAGATTAATACCTAACTAGTTATGTAATATTCGGAGGCGGTATGTTAGGTGTTTTAAGGCAATTATTATCGATATGATTACGTAAAACGCACCGCGATTGGAGGAATCCATTCTCGTTATACACAAACTGGCCAATTGGCAAACGGATATTCTAATCACGTAACAAGCAGATACGCAACTATTCTGTACGGATACATTTATTTTAGAGACGTCCTTATCTATTCTATAGTTTTATTGGTGTACAGGATGGAACAGAAGGGCTAAGGTGTTAAATGTGACTGATGATACCATGTCACTAAAGAAAAAAAGACCTACGCAAACCTATCATTATCAATTTCAGAAAAACGATAGGAAAATTTGATTTATTATTTTTAATACAGTTAACATTTTTGTATGTAAAAATTGCGCTAACTCTACTCAAATTATTGAAACAGCGATGATGATGATAGGTACGAGAAAGTCTACATGTTTATTATCCTTACTAGGTAGGTATTGATGTTTTTCGTTTTTTAAAGTAGAGTAGAGTTTTATCTTAAACTTATTAAAACCCTAACATAGTTAAGTATGGGTGATAATTCACAAAAATCTTTGAACGTTATTTTACCTAAGCACGACTTTGACAGACAGGTATTCCATAAATTTTATCTGACAAAAATGGCTTATAACTCACGCTTGTGTGTTTAATTTAGACGTAGTTTTCCAATACTACCCAATATCCTAGACCAGTTTATCAGCAAAACTTCATCGAATATTTAAACACAGTTATAAATTAACTAGCATGGGCCACAATTGCCACAAGGCGTCTATTTTACTTGTGTCTGTACTTTGGTGCCAATAAAACATTTATTATTTCGATGGCCGACACACACATAACAGATGTTTCACAATAGTAAAAGCGCGATGCGTGTTGGCACCACCCATATGTCACGCAGTGTGACCACGCATCGCGCGTGACGTATGTCTATTGGCTGAGCCGCCGTTTGAGGTGTGAAACTAGTGTTGTACATAAAACGTTAACGTTATGTATAGCGCCACCTTTACTTCCTTTTTCCTTCCTCGGTGCATAAGTATGAGTATTTATTGTTACGGAGTCATTATTGCTTTATATTTGGTTACAAGATATAGTATTTAGTACGGTGTTTATTTAATTCTCGTGTTATTTTAGCTAAATTACTTATTTAAGAGCATTATATTAACTGCCTTGTGAGTGAAGCCTACGATTGAATGCACCCTTGCGAGTAATGTTCCACCATATACTAATGACCGATTGATTGATTCCTATAGGAGTTTATCACCCATTTCTACAGAAAAGCACGTCAACTCAACTAGTAGAAACAAACATTTATTTTAAAACTTTCTCGGAATCTTCATGTAGCCATATTTATTGCCATTATTATATATAGCCAATTTTATTGATACAAAATTTAAATAAAATAATGAGTGTTTAATTTATGGTGAGTTCAGGTTACAGATATAAAACTCTTCTGTCACTGAAAGATAACGCACAGCCGAGAATGTTGGGCATAGGGAAGGACACTTTTAACAATTTTCTTTGGAGATTAGAAAAGCGCTCATAAAAGATATGTCCACGGGAACGGGATTCAAAAATTTAAGCGAACGAAGTTATGGACGGCGGCTGGTACATAATGCTATAGAACAGGTAGTTAATAGTTATTTACGCATAATAAATATTTTGACGTTGTTATAATCATGAAATAGCTGGTAGTAAACCTTTTAGTAGTAATTCTCGCATAGATAACGGAAAATATCAATATTTCTTGTATATTATTAACAATTTACCCACATATTATGGACATAGTACAAATAGTAGCTATGTGAACGAACAACAAAGGCTTAACAAAATTTATATACTTAATTTATTTAAGTTTGGTTGGGTCCAGGGAACTTAACCGTATCCAAAACCTAAGCTTTCAGTGAACAAAACTGCTGGAGACCACGGAATTATAATGCTTTTTAAAATCTAGCGATGTTTCCGTGCCACATAAGGTATTTAGAGTCAAAGCCTCGTCCGTTAAATAGCAGGGTACACCACAGGCAGGTGAGGTTGACTTTTGGGTCTTGAGGTATTAGTCGAACTCACTTGCACCCTAGCCGAAGAGCGGCAGTAGGCTCACCCCTTATTACTTGGAACTTAATAGGCTAACTAGTGAAAAGTGAGTGTGAAATTTGCACACTTCTTCCTAACCTCTTTGGGGGATAATGGGCGTGACTATATGTTTAAAATATATGTGATCTTGTGGCTATCAGGCCCCGTATGATGAATTTGGTGAGAGCGAGATGTCTCACTTTTAAACGTTAGATTAAATGAATTAGGGCTGATAGAAGTGGTTTGCAATCCCTTTTTACACACCAATTAGAAACACTTGCCTTGTCTAGTTATTACTTAGATCTGTGGATTTGACGTTTAAAAGTGAGTCATCTCGCTCTCACCAAATTCATCATACGGGTGCTGGTCATATAGGATATTACAAAAAAAACAACCGATCTAACGTTTTTATTATGGGGTATCTGTAGGATGAAATTTATAATGTCTTTCACCAAAACTTGATCAAGATACAACATTAACTTGATCCTTTAAATAGGCTATCTTACCATTGGAAAATTCGGACCTAAAATACATAAATACTGACCAGTGATATGGAAACCGCTTGGTTGTTTATGCATTCTGCATTACACAACCGCAGTGGGACGACCCGGCTCGTCGTAACACGAGTCAAGTGTTAGTTTCGTAGTAGAGGGCATAAACGATTCAAATGCTAATATATCACGAGCGATGGCTCTCATTGGCCAGACGATTTACATTAATATACATAACCAGTGGCCCCGCCTACCACGATACACGTCACTTCCTAATATCGTTAATTAGTAATTAGTAAGTCGTGACTCCGAATCGAGATGGGCAAAATTAGTGTAGCGGCTTCTACAGTTGCGCACGATCGTTAAGCTAAGTTAATTTATAGCTGTGAACTTAAGTTAACCTTTTAATAGAAATTTTAAGTGGCTTTATAGATAAGAAACTTCTTAAATTAACACAAGCGTCAATTTGCATTTTCTTCGAAACATATAATGTAGGTACATGTATTATACATAGTGTTCCCAAAAGGGAGTAGCCAGAATTGCAAGATAATAAAGGAAATCCTAAAGCCACGTTTAGCATAGTAGGATCGGATGTAAATGATCTATGGTAAAATTGCTAGCTCATCCCGAGAGAACACTCCTGATTTCTATAGTCGACTCTTACGACAATTGCGGTAGCTGATGAATTCTAGTGAAGTCTCGAAAAATGTAGGTACAATACGTAAAATCACAAAAACCACATCCTTAATGCTATCCCATATCTCTCTTACCAAAACAGCATAATATATATCAAAGGCCAACTAACCCGTAATAAAGCAGAAAACGGTTCAACACCGAAGAAAGTGGTACCTAAATCCTGCATAGCGCGGGTTCCACTGCCTCTAGTTTCTGTGCCCCTAGTAACAAATCATAAGCATGCGCCGTTGGGTCACGCGCAGCTCCAAATAGGGCCCTCATGTCGGAGCCCTATCCTTGTTGCGAGGATTTATGCCCTCTACATTTGGTGCAAATTAGCCGCGTGTCGATTGTAGGCGTGAGCGAACAAAGTAGGCGCACTCTTTTGACTTTCTGTTACCCTGGTACCTGGATAAGATGTTATCATCTTTTTATTGAAATTCCCTTGAAAATCTTATATGGGTTCTAACAGAAGTTACGTTAATTTGCAAATAATATGGTTAGATACCACACGTAACTACCTACGTAACATAAAATATGATGAAACTTTTTGCTTACTACAGTTTCAATAGGTAAACTATTGGGAAAAAGCCTTCAAATGGTAGAACAACTAATAGAACTTGATAGGGCAGATAAAGTGTACATAATATGTATATGTACATAATAGTTATTATTATAATTTATTTTGTTTAGCTTTTTATCTATACTAATATTATAAAGAGGAAAACTTTGTTTGTTTGGTTGTAATGAATAGGCTCCGAAACTACTGACCGATTTCAAAAATCACCGTTAGAATCCTATTGGACCTGGATGAACATAGGCTACAAGAAATATTCCCACGGGAAGGCGACCAACGGGAATTCTATATTTTTTACGAAAACCGCTATACATTAGCTGAAATCGGGCATAATGTTCATTGGGACAGCGAGGGAGGACTAAAAACGGATTTCCCGAAATTCCCACGGGAAGGGGACAAACGGGAATTCATAATTTTTACGAAAACCGCTATAATATGAAGCTGAAATGGGCATATAAGTTAATTAGGACTGCGAGGAAGCACTAAGAACGGATTTCCAGAAATTCCCACGGGAAGGGACCAACGGGAATTAATTATTTTTACGAAAACGGTTATACATATGAATCTGAAGTTGGGCATATATATTTATTTGGGACCCCGAGGAAGCACTGAGAACGGATTTCCCGAAATTCCCACGGGAAGGGGACAAACGGGAATCATAATTTTTACGAAAACCGCTATACATATGAAGCTGAAATTGGGCATATAAGTTAATTAGGGACTGCGAGGAAGCACTAAGAACGGATTTCCAGAAATTCCCACGGGAAGGGGACCAACGGGAATTAATTATTTTTTACGAAAACGGTTATACATATGAATCTGAAGTTGGGCATATATATTTATTTGGGACCCCGAGGAAGCACTGAGAACGGATTTCCCGAAATTCCCACGGGAAGGGGACAAACGGGAATTCATAATTTTTACGAAAACCGCTATACATATGAAGCTGAAATTGGGCATATAAGTTCATTGGGGACTGCGAGGAAGCACTAAGAACGGATTTCCAGAAATTCCCACGGGAAGGGGACCAACGGGAATTAATTATTTTTTACGAAAACGGTTACACATATGAATCTGAAGTTGGGCATATATATTTATTTGGGACCCCGAGGAAATTCCCACGGGAAGGGAACCAACGGGCGTTCCAAATTTTTACGAAAACCGCTGTACCTACATATGAAATTGTAGCTAATGTACTGATATGTACCGAAGCGAAGCGAGGGCGGGCCACTAGTCTCATTATAAAACCCTTTAAGTAGGTGGTCAATTTCTTAACTCTTATCAAAACCACTTTCATTGTTTATAATGTTTAATCACTTGTAAAAGCCTACGAATACCTATCAATCACGTACACCAAATAGAGTGATAACAGCGGCGGTGTTTTTTATCGGTATCCGCATCTGCGCCCGCGCAGGCCGTGACGCGACGTGGGTGACGCGGCAATCGATCATACACAATGAAGTTGTACCAGTTATTTCGGCACGACTTTGTCAGCGGCATGATATAATTTAAAAAATTAAGGATTGTACAATAAAATTTGATGAAAATAACAATGTTCCCTGGGTTTGACCACATGACCAACCTCATTTATTCCTTTCATTAATCTGAGATGATAGCGATAGTAATAGAAAGCACAAACAAGGGGTAATAAAACCGATCATCGCTAGTAGTACAGATTTCATTAAAACTTAGTACAGTATGTTAAGAGGCTTTTCAGTTATCAAATAAAGAGGCACATTTAATCCAAGACCCGTTTTTTTTCAATTACCTAACATAATCATCTAATAATAGAGAGCGGGCCGCGCAACTCGCTCAATATTTACTTTCGCAAAATAGCCTATTCACAGCCATGTTAGAAATTAATTAAAAAAACATCGGTTTCGGTAGCGATTGCTCCAGTTTTCGATGTCGCAACGAGTGGGCGTGGAGGTGCGTAGGAGCTGACATCTATCAGACACCCCCGCCGGACCGGTCGGTCGCGTCATTTCGCAATAGCTCGGCATGCTAAAATACCGGTGATTCTAGGATATTAGAGACCAGGTGCAAGGTTGGCACGAAAGTATGGGTACTTTTAGTAAGCTCCTCGAGTCTAGCATTATTTGAGGCTTGTGTAGATCTGTGAAGCTGATTTACGTTCTCCGTTGTTACAGGTCGGTTGCGCACGAGCCCGATGAGCGCGTGCGCGGCGGCCGCCATGCGCGAAAAGCACGCGGCGCCGCGCCGCCTCGCCTCCCCGCCGCCCTCGCCTCTCGAGCCGCACTCCAGCCCACTCAGCTCCCCGCGCTCCGACGAGCCGCTGGACCTCCGAGTCACGCACAAGCGTCCCCAGCGGCTGGAAGATGAAAACTGCAACCTCATCATACCCTCGCCGCCGCCTCACCCTGGACACCCCACCCATCCGACACACCCGGCGCATCCAGCGCATCCGGCGTTGCTACAGTTCTGCAGACGACTTCCCCTCGCTCTGCCGGCCTCGTTTGGCAGATATCCATTCCTCCCGGCGGCGGCGGCCACACTACTCGCACCGGGTGCACCTCGGAGCCCGCACGTGCCGACGAATCCGGGAGTGCCCCGCGCGCGGGACCGGTACACGTGCTCGTATTGCGGGAAGGCGTTCCCGCGCAGCGCCAACCTGACGAGACACCTGCGGACGCACACCGGCGAGCAGCCCTACCGCTGCAAGTACTGCGACCGCTCGTTCTCCATCTCCTCCAACCTCCAGCGACACGTGCGCAACATACACAACAAGGAGCGGCCGTTCCGGTGTCGTCATTGCGACCGCTGCTTCGGCCAGCAGACGAATCTCGACCGGCATCTAAAGAAGCACGAGGCCGAGAACGGGGACGATGGGCGACGAAGATCACCCGACGAGACGTACTTCGAGGAGATCAGATCGTTCATGGGTCGAGTGGCGCCCGCCCGCCGCGCCGCAGCCGCCGCCGCCAGCGCCGCCGACCTCACCTGATAAAGAAAGGCACCCAACCTCGCCCGTTTTACTAATCTGGTCTGTGCATCCAAATGACTTTCGTATAAATTGAACATGACTACTATTATATTCGTGGTCGGTTATGATGGGGCCGATAAAAGATATAGACCAAACGAGTTCGGTACCGTTCGCATTCTCGCCGGCCGTCATTAATAACCCCCGGCCGCCCCCCGCCCCACCGGGACTGTTACCGTCAGTGATGCAAGGAGTGACGCGTCAGTGATTGATATTCTTCGCCGCGGTGATGCTATTGTACAAAGTGATAATACAAATAACTGTATTTAATGTAAATATTGTGAAGATAATGTTCAAAATAGTTTTATTGTAATGTGTACCGAATTTGCTCTACCCATAAATATACGAGACTGTGTAAAAGGACGAGTTTATACGATAAAGTAAAGCTAGTGTTCAGAAGTGTTCGCTATTTTAGAGTTATGTAGAAACTATTTGTACGGTTGTATGAAAATTTCTGTAATATATATTTTGTAAATTTTACTTTCGGTGTATAATGATTAGTATTATTAGTCTGAGTGGAAACGCCGGTTACCAATAAAAAATATAACTTGTTGCTTATTGAAGATATTATAAATATTTTTATGAATTGTTAGAAAATTTGTTTCAAATGATCTAATCACTCGAAATTTAATATACGATGCGTTGTGTAAATTATTTAGTTTGGGATTTAATTTAACATTTTGTACGAATGTTATTATCCCAATTGTTAAGTTTCAGAATATTACAGATATTAGATAGATTTTATAATATTTTGAGATTTTAAATTAGAAATTAATGAAATAATTAAAAATTGTACAATTTACAAATTTACTTATTTTTCTCCAAATGTACTAAATTAAGATACAAATCTGTGATTTAATTTATTTTAATAACTGGTTTGCGAATTGGCTTATCTTTCTTCTTTTTACTTTAACATAAAAAAAATTATATATCAAAGATCTTTTAATCTAAACGTTCCTTTTTAAGTATAGATAGATCTCTATATTTAATAGTAATGAGTGTAAATGTTTTCAGGATTTTTTTTTGTTGTCCCCAAATTTTATTTGTATTTTTTAGTCATATTGCCGTTACTTCCTAAATAATACTCCGAGTTAATGTTACCTTTGTACAATCTTAGCCTGTTTAAATTCAATGTAGATCGACTGAAATTATATCTACAAATATCTGAAAATTTATATAAAAATCAGAAATGCTTTATAAGAGAAAATACACACCAATAACGATATTACCTGCACTATAATTTTATGGAATAGTTAAGTTACAGGAAGAATTCGTATAAACTTATAGATACCTTGTACTTTTAATAGATAGTTCAATTTTCATTGTCAATCAAAACTCAAAATCATAATGTTATTTGCTTTCTAACTGTTTCAAAGTCGATCTATTAACACTCATATACCAAACTATATATCCAGAGACGCTATTTAACTTAATACATTATAGAAATATTATTAAAGTCATATAAGAAGAGCGTTGAAGGGTTAACTATCCTGCTCACAAATATACAATCTTCATAATAAATTAAAATATATACAAAAACATCATGAACGAATAAATTTTAAGCAAAAGTGGCTTGTGGTACTCTTATTGTTATTAACAGATTGTTAAAAAAATTATGCAATAACTCTATATAAATTCTATAAAAATAGAGTAGCTATACTTTTCAAAGGCTCTTTTTATATGACGGCAACTCTTATAGAGATTCCTATCTTGTCGTTTTGTACTTTTTTACCAATTAGTCGATCAAAGGTCACCGATTTACCTTGTCAAAATAAAATAAATAACATTTAAAATTATGTAATCGTTTTATTTTAAAAATCTACAAGTAAGTTCTGGGTAGATACATATTTATATGTTAAATAGCTGAAAGAACTGTAGCCGATGGAGCCGATGGAAATTCTGGAGTGGCTACAATATACTGGCAAGCCCAGCATGAAAAGGCAACCTAAAAGATGGACGGTGCTATAGTCAGGACCGCGGATCTGCTGGTTGCAGGCCGCTTCAACAGGTCGCAGTGTAAGTTCTTGGAAAAGGCCTATGCTTAACAGTGGGCTTGATGGCTGATATGATAATCATCACATAGATAATAATATTGGCGTAAAGAAAAATCAACCTCATAATTAGTTTTTGTAACTTGTAATTTTTAACTTATTTTTCTCACTTTGCTTTCTGGTATGCTGAAAGAAATCTCTTGCGGAGATAAGCACGCCTTTGTATGCATTTCTTTTGTAAATTTTCTCTGTATTTTTTGTAATGTCTTTATGTACAATAAAAAATAAGAATAGTTTATCTTTCAGCATTCAAATAAGTATATTATAAACGCATCGGATTAGATCATCATCATTGCGTAAAGCAGTATACACTTTAGTAACACTCTACAACACTATGTAAGCCTACTTTGGTATCTCTTTGAAAAACATTGTACAACACTATTAGACCTATAACAAAAACCTGGTACAAAACACCTCGTACATTTCCATGAATGACTCTTAAAGTCCTGATATCATTCCATCTTCCCTCCCAGCGGTACCATTATCACAATTTGAACCTACGGAACTTATAGTTCATTCTGTTGATTCTGGTACTTGTGTATAGAGACACACTGTATTGCGAATTTGCGGCGGAAGATGGAAGAAACCTACATTGTAACAATCTTATAAACGAGCAAACATCCTATACCGAACTTACTTTGACCGTAAACTCAGACTATACGACTGACATCCCTACTCCACGTTTAAAAATAATTGGTGATTAAACGAACTTACCTGTAAGTGAAGTTCTATCACAATTATATGAGTACGTTTCATTCGAAGATATATTTTTAACACATGTAGTACTTTTATTGTACTGGCAACTTCGCACAATTTCATAGTGGGTAATTCGAAAACAGAACTACCTACAACCTACGACACTATTCCTAGTCTACCGATAATTTCCTTCATTCTTTAGAGCATCACAAAATTTTCTTAGTTTTAAGGGATCTGGGAAGGGAGGGTTTTATCTTATATCTTCGAATGAAACGTACTCATATAATTGTGATAGAACTTCACTTACAGGTAAGTTCGTTTAATCACCAATTACATTTCGTACGTTTCATTCTTTGATATATTTTTAACACATGTAGATGTTTAGAGGTGAAAATTTTGCAAGCATCCTGGTTAATGAGTTGTATACCTAATTATTATTGTAATTATGGGAAAAAAGAACACTACATTTTTACAAATTTTTGTTTATAACATAAATATAACTTTTTAAATTAGATTAATTTACAAGTGATAAATCTGCTTATAAATTATTTTAAATTTATGATGATTGATTGGACAGAAAGACTGATCTTGCAAAGTGAGCATCATCAGTCACTGGACGGTTATAGAATTTACCAAATGTTTCTGAGGCCTGCGACCAGCCAGCAGTTCTCCTAATAACGTCTAATGAGACACCCTGCGCTCGCGCTGTAGATGTGGCAGCGTGTCGTGTGCTATGAGAACTCCATGCTGTCACATCCACCCGGCTTCCGCCAGGATCTCCTTAATCCATCGGCTAATGGTTTGGGTGCTAACAGACTTATATGGTCTTCTAGACGTTATTATGAGATTTTCGACTGTGTTCGGTCTTAAATCATTTGGAACTAACAAATAATCTTGCAAAACTGTAGCAGGACATATATTGATATTTTCTGTAAAATAAGGCAAGAACAGAATTGGCTGGTCGCGCCCAGCTGCTGATGTTTTTATAATGTCTGAAATTACAATTTTTATACCGTTCAGGCTGATATGGATATTATTAGCTTTAATGAGAGAAAGTGTCTGTGCAAAAAATTTTTGGCAGAGTTAAATCCTTATTAGGGCCCCATGAGGTAATATATTGCAAAACTGTATGAGGGTCCCATGTGGATGCGTATTTTGGAATATTGGGCCTTAATTTATATATACATTTCAATAGTCTTTTAATTTGGTCATGAGATCCTGACTCATCTCCGAAAAGCAAACTTAGAGCCGAACGATGACTATTCAAGGTGCCATAAGCCGCACCTTTATTAAACAGTTTTGTCAAAAAAGTCAACATTCTTGGAACGGAACATGTGTATGGATCTATATTTGCCTCAGTGCAGTACTGCCACCAATACTTGTAGGAGACACCATATTGTTGCAAAGTATTTTTCGACAAAGAAGCCATCATAAGGTCCAATGATTCGATAGGGACACCTCGTTTCAGGAACGCGTCCCTGAGAGTTTGGCTGCACCCAGGATTTATAAAACTAATATCGGATGTAACCATTCTTTGTAACAGTGGGAACCACGGCTGGGAAGGCCAGTATGGAAATATTAGAATGCCTTCAGCCTTGTCCAATATAATTTTTTCCAAGACCTTTAATACGAGTGGGAATGGTGGAAAAGCGTAAAAGTATACGCCCTTCTACGAGATAGTGAAGGCATCCACAGCAACTGCATCTGGATCTGCCTTCCACGACACATATCTTTGGCATTTGGCATTAGTGCGAGAAGCGAATAAATCGATATCGGGCTTACCTAAATCCGTTACTAGTATATTAAATACTTCATCTGTTAATGTCCACTCAATGTCCGTATTAACCTTTCGGGACTCTTCATCAGCTTCTCTATTGTCTTTACTTTTAATATAAGAAGCAGATAACCATATATTTCGCTTCTAGCACCATTGCCAAATTTCTCGCGCTAAATCATTTAGATGAGGATACTTTATGCCACCCATGCGATTAACGTAACTCAACGCCGTAGTGTTGTCAATACGTAATAAAATAGAACAGTTTCGGATATTACGTGCAAAGCATTTGAGTCCAAAAAATACTGCAAGCAACTCTAGAAAATTAATATGAAAATTTATTTCACTAGCTTTCCATTTCCCATTTATTCTTTGATTTTTACAAAATGCACCCCAGCCAGACCTGGATGCATCTGTAAAGATCTCTAGTTCAAAACTACTCGATTTTAATGGGGTTGATGTCGATAAAATATTTTTTGACCACCATTCTAGGTCAGGCAATATTATAGATGAAGGACGAAATTTAGCTTCGTATGTTTTATATATTTATAATGCTAAGTATTTAATTTGCTCGAGACGTTTAGTGTAAACCCAGCCGTATTTAACTGCTGGGCATACTGCAGTAAGGGTACCAATGAGACAAGCAAGATCTTTTATAGTGCATAATGGTAAGGATTGAAATTTCTTAACTATTTTTAGTATATATAATCTTTTATCCATAGGTAATGATAATGTCATGTCAAGAGTGTTATAAATAAAGCCCAGAAACTTTGTCTGTTGTAAAGGTCGTAACGAACTTTTTTCATAATTTATAACAAATCCTAAGCTTTCAAGTAGTGTCACTGTTTCCGTTACATTATATAAACATTCAGAATGTGTGTGGCCGATGCATAAATGATCGTCTAGGTATATAACAGATATAAATCTTTTGCCGCCGTTGGCTTTAGGAGCTAAAAATATTTTAGAGATAAATTGATCTGTCTGTGGCTCACACTTGTATATTGCGCCTAAGTCTAATAAATTGTTAATTGCCTTAGACATATCACGCATTTCTGCTGTGGTAAAATTATTACTATAGGGTACACTATTTTGGTAAACTTTTTTCGAAAAAGGTATTTTGTAGCCATTTTTTATCCAGGAAAGAACTAATTTATTATTAGTGATTTTCATCCAGTTATCATAAAAATATTGCAGGCGACCCGCATGTACCTGTTTATCTAATGTCGCGTGTAGGCTCGCTGCTGACTGCTCTGGTTCGAGTAGGCACGAGATCGTGTCAGTGTCGTCGTCGATGTGGCTCCGCGTCTGTATGATGTCGTTGTTCGTGGAAAGCCTCCGCGCCCCCCCCCTGTTCCCTGATGTGTAACGAAGGGGGCGAATCTCGTTTCCCGGAAGGCGAGATCTTGAAGTGGATGGGCCATTTGTATGTGCAGGTGCTGTCTTATGTGTCGGTTTCTTAATTTGTAGACCTTGTCTGGAAATAGCCTTTGAGGCTTTTATGGTCTCCGATAGTTTATCACCAAAGAGCGTGCTGTCTCGTTCATGATCTTTGATTAATGGCGTAAAGGATTTATCGAGGCAAGGTGTTATAAGTTTTGTTCTGAGCTCTGTTTCTATGTAATGTACGTCAGTCAAGATCCTGCAGCTATCCGACAGTACCTCTATTGCTTTTATCTTGTCATCTCCAAGGAGGAGTAATGTAATGGCTTTATTAATTGCTGTTATTCCAAGCCCTAATTGGTCTTGCTTTAACTGAATATTTTTATCGCGATTTTTAGTGATATCAGATACAGCAGCTTTTATTTCGGCGTTTAATGTCGGTGCTTTTAGTAATTGACAATTTTCAGGTACCTGGTATTTTTTAAGCAATTTTTCCTTTGGGTCTTTATTTAGTCCCTTCGCTAATATAGGCAACCAGCGTTGTGCCAGAGTGTGGTGAATTTTTTCACCAAACATCGGTTGCTCGTCCGTTGTATCATCCAATGCTAATAAAAGCTCCGGGTCGAGGTCAGGTGTCTCGTTTTGAGCTTCCGGGGTTTTATTAACTTCTACCGGAGTATTTTCCAGTTTCTCTTGGGACTCTGTTGCTGAGGTGTATTGAATTACATCATCTTGTGCGGTTCCGTCTAGAACAATTATATGTGAATTTTATTTTATATATCATTGAATATCTGACTATACACACTATATTCTGAATATCGTCGTGTTGACCCGCAGTCAACCTCCCGGTTAATTTTTTGCATCATGTTAAACCTTCGTGATACCCTCATTGTGATATCCTCCAGGTAACTTAAAGATGCTTATTCTGAATACCGTCGTGTTGACCCGCAGTCAACCTCCCGGTTAATTTTATGCATCATGTTAAACCTTCGTGATACCCTCATTGTGATATCCTCCAGGTTAACTTAAAGATGCTTATTCTGAATACCGTCGTGTTGACCCGCAGTCAACTTCCCGGTTAATTTTATGCATCATGTTAAACCTTCGTGATACCCTCATTGTGATATCCTCCAGGTTAACTTAAAGATGCTTATTCTGAATACCGTCGTGTTGACCCGCAGTCAACCTCCCGGTTAATTTTTATGCATCATGTTAAACCTTCGTGATACCCTCATTGTAATATCCTCCAGGTTAACTTAAAGATGCTTATTTTAGTTCACAAAAAAATTATACAGAACTTGTCTTAGAACATTTTGACTCGTGTACAAGAATATTTAATAAGAGATCATTATATTTTCTTACCTTCATTTTCCTCAGAATCTGACGATGACGAATAAAGAATCACTCTAGTTCGCTTCTTGTTTTGGCTTTCTTTTAATTTCTTAATTTTATTTAAGTAATAGTTAATTTCACTAGAAGCTTTGCGTTTAGGCATGTTCTTAATACTCTGATAATAAATTTGAAAAATAGAATAAACTAAACTATAATACTAGAATTGAAAACGTGTGCTCGTTGCCGCGCACAAAAAAAGAATGAAGGAAATTATCGGTAGACTAGGAATAGTGTCGTAGGTTGTAGGTAGTTCTGTTTTCGAATTACCCACTATGAAATTGTGCGAAGTTGCCAGTACAATAAAAGTACTACATGTGTTAAAAATATATCAAAGAATGAAACGTACGAAATGTAATACGTATAATATTTAGTTTCATTAATCGTTGAATATTGAAATAATTAACCAACACAAACTTAAAAAATAATGATTTAATCAATTGAGATGCTTATCAACTACTTTCTCTACTACCATTTTTCCTGCAACCTTACATGACATTCAGGTTCATAAAGCGAAAGTGTGCATAATATTATAGTGACAAGTAATACCTCACGGCGCAATACTACCATTTTAACTGATATGATATGACATCGGTACGTGCACAGCAAGAGTAAAATTATTTGCTCTTAAATGCTTATTTCTGTAAAAAAGTTGTTTTTTTTGTTGTAGTGAAGTATCTTATGTAGAATTTAGGCATAACGTAAAAGTGCGGAGTAAAATTATAACAATATTCTAATACAGGTATTGCAAATAGAGAGGACACATCTCTGTTTATCTGACTATGGGATCAACTATGAACTGTGGCATACAATATAGATGTTTATTTCTATAAACACGGAAAAATATTTATTACTTATCATTTTCTACAAAAAATATCTTTACTTTTCACGAAAATTTCGCAACGTTTCCCAAAACAGTGTGTTCAGCGATCCGCCCGCGGCCGCGGTTGCTGCACGAAGCGTTTACGATATGATTATACTATATTACGATTAATTCGCGACAAACGAAACCGCCCAAGATCTAGTCGTGTTTATAACTCCAATTAAACTACTTACTGACTACACCCTCCGCTGACAACACAAAACCACTACAGTCGTAACGAGAAGCCAGATCCAAGCGCCCAGCATGCAAATATACATAGCTATTAATCATAATCGACATATGTTTCACCAACGCCTGTGGCATCTTCAGGATTTAAATTAATTCTAAAAACTAAAGCCAATGTATTGCATAGCAGTTTTAATATATCCTCAATCAAAACATTAGTAGCTACGTAGGTATATACCTTTGATGGCAAAAAAGTCTGTCAATATTGAGGGAATTTAAACTATTTTACGATTACGGAATCCGGATAAGATATAGATAGATCATTAAAAATCTATTGTTCTGGTAATGTCAAAGCCTTAATATCTATCCAGCTAGACAAAATAAGACAAATAACATTCAGGAGAAACAGCGCTTCAAATTGAATAAGACATTTGGAATATCAAAGACGACAGTCAAATCAGTTTTTTAGTTTAGTTTAACAAAGAGGCATATAATAGGTACTACGCTATTTTCTGCAGTCAGAAAAAACTTACTCGTTCTAGATCCTTTATCTAGAAACCAATGGAGCCCTTACAGTTTCATTACTCTTCTATAGGTACAATAAAACCATACTGCGTACCTAATGATTTTATCACTATCTATATACGTATGTAATCTGTATTAGGTAATAGGTACTCATTTACTTTACCATCATAATAATTCCCTTTAGTACCTTTTAAGAATATATGGCTATTAACATTCATTGTTTCAATCAGATTCAATTAGACCTATCTCTAATTGTCCCGGATAAAATAGTGACTCGCCTGAAACCATTAGAAATGTGAAAGTTGTAAATTAATGGCGCTTGGGCTTGGTTATTGTAACTTATTTGTTTTGCCACCCATTTTAATATAAAATCTTGAATATGAGTTCGCAGATTTGCTGTTATTAGATATCTATTTTGAACTTATATTACCTACAGCTTATTTCAATAACCAATCTTGAGAGACTTTATGAAAATTTCTAATTTAATAATCAGTTGCTTTCATACTAAATTTGAACTTTGGAATGGAAAATGTGAGCTATAGTATTGAAATTGCCCACTAGGGAATAAGCATTTTAGATATTAGACACACTCCGTGTAATAAAATGTTTAAGTGAAACACTGTCTGATTTTGACAGATATATATTTTTTTAATTATTATAAAACAGTGTTTAAATAAAAACGCGGTTTTGTTATAACAACGTAAACCTTTTTTATTCTATGTACTGTCGAAAACAGAATGCAATAAACATAACAATATTGAGAGATCTTAGATTTATTTGTACACCGAATGGGATGGACATGATGATACCAGGATTGCAATTTCGCCATTCTCATAACAACAAAATAACATTGAGGCTACTATCTTATTAGAACACTTTAAAGCTACTACATAAAATATGATATATTCAAAGCAGACGTTATTATCATATTATACACAATATTGTGACGTGACGTTATAAAATTGAGGAATTCTCAAGGAAATAATTTGGCTCTTAGGCTAGATATTATGTTATAAAATTATTAACAAAGAAATGGAAAAAATTCTTCACCCGAGTGGGAATCGAACCCACGACCACTGCATACCGTGCCAGCCATAGATATTATGGTAAGGTTTAAATAGAATATTCTTCACACGGTCTCTAGATACACTACCAAAGGACCTCTATTTTTTTAAGTGTTGCGACAAGTAGATCAAATCAAATCATTTATTCAACATTAAAGCACATACAAGTTATTTGTCGATTTTAATTTTATTATATGTTATTTTCTATATTTGAACTTGATATGCTTACTGATAGCCACTTAGATAAGTATCTAGCCATCTAGTGGCCACTCTGGCAGCGCCACCGCGGTGTCCTAATGAGTTAGATCCCCGAAGTAACCTCATCGATATCGCGAAATATCTAGTTTATATATCAAACAAGTGTGTTGTATCATTGTGAACACAAGTCGAACACGAACTGAATCACTTAGGCGGTGGTCTCGCTGATAGGCGACGGCGATTACGAGCTGACCTTCTTGACCTCCAGTGAAGGGACAGGAGATTTAGATCCAATTTTCTAACAATGGAAGGGTGGACATAGTAAGTATATATTTATTAGAAACTGAGGTAGGTAAGTTAGATTTATATGAACGTTCGTCGGTGTGGCCCAGACTCCTTATTATTGAAATACCTACATAAGATTCCTAAATGGTTATTTTATAGGTAAAAAAATTCATATTTTAAGAAATTTTATACATTAAGAAATAACATGATTAAATATCAACTATAACATTCGAATTTTAAAGCTAAATCTATAAATATTCAACTACAAATGACCATCTAAAACCGGAGGGGTAAGCACGAACTTTTTTCCGCTGCGTAATGCTATCGACTCGCAAGCAAAATGTAAGTCTTTCGATAAGCGTTACGGACATTCGATAGGTTCGTGCTTGTCCCACAGATCAAAATTACAGTTACACACTGTCGCTTATGACTTATAGACAGAACTATCCGCTACAGGGTGGGGCGGTTGCACAACGATGGCACGGCGCAGGCGCCTTGTTAGCCGCGCGTGCCACCGGTGCGTTGCGTTACATTCATAATTTATAGCTTATTGAAAAACCAGCGAGCGAACTACTCTTGTGCACAACTGTACTTTGTTTAGGACGGTTTTTGGTGACGTAAAGTTTATTGGATTATCTGCAATAGGTGTTGGAAATCTTTTGTAGCATTCTTCTTTGTTATAATTTGTAACTTTGTTGTTATAAAGTTTACTATACATCGATTTAAAAGTCGAATATCTGGCACTGTAACATTAAACGCAATTATAATTTC
The DNA here is from genome assembly GCA_014607495.2 of Carposina sasakii. Taxonomy (NCBI): domain Eukaryota; kingdom Metazoa; phylum Arthropoda; class Insecta; order Lepidoptera; family Carposinidae; genus Carposina; species Carposina sasakii. Next base: position 5,700,862 of record CP053164.1, read on the forward strand.
GTTTCTGATTTGGCAATTGTTTATAATTGTCCTACCTCTCCCCAACCCCATTCCTGGTGTTATATTATTCAGGTACAGAACATAGGTACTAAAAAGCAGATATTTCACATTACAACTTAGGACTTAGGGCTGTTATGCCATGTCTCCTCTATACAGTGAAACAGAAAGGATATATTAAGTGAAAAGCTATGTAAATAGCCCACTATAGAGAACCTATTTTCAAAATTTGAGCCTAGAAATCACATGTTTATTTTTCAATATTGTATGAAAATTCCTGAGTTGGGTAGGAATTTTCCATACTATCTGGTAAAATAAACATGTGATTTTGAGTCTGAAATTTTGTGGGTAGGTTCCTTTTAGTGGGCTATTTACCTAGCTTTTCGCTTAACATACCCCCTTTTGTTACACCCTGTATTTATGTGTAAGATGTAGCTTCCCCAGAGCACGCCACAAGGTTACTGCTTTTGCCCATAGTCACATGGTATCTACGCATAATAATAAATAAATATATATATATATATATATAGTTGGATAAGGATTACAAGTAAATAATTAAGTTCCTTGTTAGTTACTTCCCCATTATTGGATTACATAAAATAGTTAATGGCGTATTGTTGTACGGACAGAGATTCGCTAAATTGGTGTGACGCAAACTGGTCAAAGTTGCTGTGGGCGTTCTATGATAATGGCTGGCCGGTTAGTTATTACAGCTTTCTTTCTACTATCTTATAACAGCCCTATTTCAACGTCCTATTTTCCGTTATCAGTCAATGAAGACAATAAATAAATTAAATAAATGCTCGTTTTATTTGAAGTAACTTTTCTCTTGAGTTTACAAAGTTGGTATGTATTTCATTTTCTTTGACATAGGAGTTATTTTTAATACAAATGACTTTACACACATAATAAATAAACATTTTATATTATTCAAAAGGATCTCAGTACGGTTTTCAATGATAAGATAAGGTAAGATTTTCTTTGGATTGATTTTCTTTAGCATAATTAATATATATAATTAACTTATTAAATTTATATTAATACTTACCGGAAATTTTAAAAAAAGTTTTTAAAATTGGTATTAAATAGATGACATTTCCGACAGCGTTTTAAAAGTAAATAACATTATTATGCCTATCAGTACATAATATAACATAAATTAATCGATAAGATCTAGATTGGAAATCCTTACGTGTAGTTTAGAGAGACATCTGACACTTGAATGTCAACTTCTACAGCGAAATTTTGAATGGCGGCCTTGCTAGAATATACAAGTACAAAAAATTTAGTAGTTTATTAATTACACAGGATGATTTTTGGTCGTCAACGTTCCCGAAAACTACGGAATCTCCTCATCATCACGATCATTTTTCTCCATGAAAGCATACCTGGGAAGTGTCTGGTTTCCAAAATATTAGGGTCCAAAGTTGAGTAAATAGACTGCGTTTTTCTGCATAAATATACGTTGACGCGTGTAGCAAGATTTTTTCACGATAAATAAATGCCAAATCTTTTGCAATTTGAGTTTCGAAATAAACACCGATCCCATAAATATAGGGATAAGGGCAGGAAGACAATGAATATAGACATTTGAGGATAGGAGATACTGAGTGAGTAACAGAGAATGTGCAGCTGGAACTACTGGGTATAGAAAGCTGTTTAGCATACCTATATGAGTAAAATCTTTGGGATGTGTACATACAGAGGAATAAGAAATGATTCCCCTTTAAATGCTAACTGTTAACAATTAATTGTACTCTTTAAAAGCCGTTTATTAAACTAAACTACTATCTTGTTTTCACATCGACCTCATCAAATTAGTGTAGTCCAGTAATTTATGTCGATGTGCGCAACAGGTGACCAATCCATCACCTGCTCAGTGACGTGCCTAATTAACGAAACGCAAGGTCGGTGATGAAACCAGCACCCACTCTCTTGAGACTAGATATAATGTTACATCTTCGTAAAATTGTATAATAGATTTTTATATTTAATCAAGTAATATAATTAGTAAAGTAATATCGCAGGCAGGAGGCATGAGTGCCTGAATCTTCAATCAACTTTAACTGCGACTTTAACTGGTTAACTGGCAGTTAACGAAGTCTCCACCATACCTGCTGACCTCTATTATACCAGAATATTAGAGCATTAGATAGGTTTATTTTAGAACCAACAGACTAGCGCAAGAATAGAATAGTAATATAATTAATTAAAATGAGGATCATCTCATAGTAATTTTGCATACAAAAGACATCAACGCCCTATCATAACCCGACACAATGAAACTTTAAAAGAAATTAAACACCGTTTAATGCTATACATTAAATGTATGAGATATTTCACACAGTTTGCTATCAAGTCACTTTTAAACAGCATTTAACTTTAGCCACGGTTTCGTTATAACACATTCAACATGAACCAAATCTCATTTTGTCTCAAAATTTAAAACACATAACCAGTCAACAATAAAATTTCACCTGCAAACTGCGTGCTGATGACTAGGTGGTAAACAAAAATAACATTTCAAAAAGTTTCACAGTCGCAAAAATTAATGTTTTCATCAGGTGAAACTTTGAGAGACGCAATTAAGGTCATTATATAAAGTAGTAAAAAATTGTATCAATACATTAAATGTCACTGCAGTTTCCGAAGTGTATACTTATTTTAAAACGTAACATATTGTGCAAGGAGGTAAACGATCGGGTCAATTAACGAAAAATGTGCATCTACCTTAAATACGGTCTGTTTTATTTCGCACAGAAAACTAACAGACAGCGTGGTAACTTTGGTGAATTTGCCATTGACTTTTCAATAATATTTGAATTCGTACATACGTGAAATAAATTTAGTAGTACAGGCCCGATTGTGATCGAACCTACAACATTCAACTCATAGCCTATACATACTTAAATGAATTTATTTTTACGCCCATTATTCCCACAAATGTCGGTTACACATATTTTTATAATGGGGAGCGTAAATGTAGCCTAAATTCCATGAACCGCTATTACTATACTCTTCACGACGCCAAAAACAGAAGCTACTTGTAACACAATCACAACCGGACCACACACAAACACACAAAGCTCACAGATATGCTGCTTTCACGTTACTCTGTGTCAGATTCGTAGCTTATCACCGGCGAGCCGGCAGTAGATTCGTGCATTCGGTCCACTTAAGGCGCCTCGCCCCGTTTTGGTCAGGACCTCATGCCTCGCGGAGATATTTTGATGAGAACGCGATAAATTAATTATAGAGTCGCATGGCTCAACGCTAATAAACTGGCATCTGGCAAACTGGCTTATCTTGGCTGGATATAGACGGTAATGGTGTATCAGAGTGGCCTAATGGTGAGGTAGGTCTGGATTGAAATATTGGAAGGTCTAGTTAAAAGGAGGAGATATATGGCATTGCTGTCTGTGAGTTGGTCGGTAGTTCGACGTATACCTACCTTAAGAATCCAAAATCAACCACACCTGCAGTGAACCCTATTACTTGAGTTATATGACGGATGCTAAAAGCGTTGACACATTTTATAAATTTATAATGGATTGGTCACCGGTTGCCATCTTGAGTGTTGGACTCGAGAAGCGGCGGTAGACTCACCTGGTTGTATAATTTCTATACTTCTATTCAGCCTCTTTGGAGATAATTGGAACTAATTATAGTTCATAATTAGAAAATTATATCAAATGTATGCGTACTTTGTTTCAATTATTAACCTATTTACAATCGATTGCAAAAGTTAATAAAAATATCGTAGAGGAATCCAAATAATAATCATAGGTATAATGCAAATTAACTAGTGCTGCCTTAGGGCAAACCTCTCTGTAATTATCGAAACGAACTCCAACACGTTACTTCAAACATCATGCCATTCGAATCTATTCTTTTAGACATAGTTCACGTACAAACACATACAAATGTAAAATTTTTGCATAAATCTTTAAGTATGACAGTAATTAGTAAAGATTCAAAATTTTTAAGTTTACAGTAATTTTAGTTACATATTTCAATCAGTTTATATATTAATTATGCTACTAGAGAAAGGTAACTTTTCATAGAAACAATAGAAGGTGTGTAAACGTGACAGCATTATTTATTTATTTATTATTATGGTTTACTTTTTCTGCCTACCCCGTAAGGGATAAAGGCGTGATTATATGTATGTATGTAGTTTTTTCAACAAGGTAGTTGGTAAAACATCCCTGACTTGAATATACCTCATTCTTAAATTTTATATGTATATACGTACGGACACAAATTAATACATCAATTTACTAACAGCATCGATAAAGTGTCACCCATATTGATAAGAGAGCACAAAGTATCGATAAATACATAGTAAAGGGATCGATAAGTGTCGTCACTACAGTGCGTAATGTCGTCCAGTTGTACCATATGATTAAGAAATAAACGTTATCACAAAATTATAGTGTATTCGCTGTTATCAGAGCAGTCATCGGTGGGACGGTTAAAGCTTCGATGATATAAATAACATAATTGGAAGGTACGGTTTAAATAATAAGTGAATATAGAAATACAAAGTATTAAAAGTACTACACATAATTGGTAAGTTGAAATGATATATTATAGACACATAAACATAACAATTTTAATATACAGGAGAATGTATGTACAATAGCGAGTTTATACCTTTAAGAAATTTCTTCCAGAAGAGAAATATACTCGCGATATCATCTCCCCATGGATGTTAAGTTTAGGACCATGGTGTCAAACGACGAAGTCCAAAAGACTTACTCGTATTGGCCGATTGACACCACGGTCTCAATCGCACAATTCAAAAAAGGTCCTTGTGCAGTTGTGTGCGCACCGCGGTGTCAATAGCTCGTGGTGTCAACCGACGAAAGACCCATTCGTGGTCTACGCATTTTGAAATAATACGCGTATTATATGTATAACTTCATCATCATCATCATTTCAGTCATAAGAAGTCATCATATCTCACCCCCAATGACCTCTGCGACCGGAGCCGGTATCTTTTGGATTATAATAAGTATAATTATATAATAGAACGGCTGCTGTGTCGTAGTCGTCTGTTCGTTGTATCTGAACTATATTTCATACATTTTGAGTTCATTGTTTCTATTTCTTACACTGTAAACAAACACACTTCATTTTAAGAAACCCTTGCTCAAATCTCCAAAAGAATTTTGACTTTAAATAATGTAAAACATGTCATTAAAGGCGCATTGCGTAAGGATGAAAACGTAACGGGTTATAAGCACCAAGTCGGGACGAACAAAAGAGAAAAAACATAAGAAACAAGAGCAGATACCGAGATAATGAGGGAGACAGATACGCCGATATTCGGCTTCGACGAAAATAATATAAGTGAACGGATTCGTGTTTTCTTATGAAATAGTCAGGTAAAAGAAAATAAAACAAAAAATCATACGTACTCATAAATATAATGTCTAAAGTATAATGCTAACTTACTAACATATTGTTAAAGCAAGAGTGTCTAACTCTATCTACTTGATACCTTTTCACGAAGAAACGGTTGAGCGGATCGTGATGAAACTTGGTACATAGATTCGGGAATATCCAAGGAAGGTAGACACTAAGGAAATTATGTAAGTAAGTTTATAAAAGTAAAGCATAATAACTTCTACTTATGCAATTAGTAGGTACATTTCAATAAATTACCACTTTTAGTTTTTTCTGTATACTGTTATAAACATTAAGTGCACGAAGATAGCCTACTAATTTAATTTTATTATTTATTTTATTTTACAATTATTATTATTTATTTTATTTTACAATGTGCCTGCAATAAATGATTATTATTATTATTATATTATTTATTAATTACCCTAAAATATAAAATATTGAATAGGTATTTATATGGAAAGAATATTATAGTATTTATGCCGCTAAAGTACAAAAAGGAAAATATTAGAAGATATTATTAATCAATTCTACTTGCCCTATCCACCTGTGTTATTTTGTCGCAGGTATTTGGTATGGAAGCCTGCGCCGACGCAGCAGGGTTCCATTAAATTGCCTTTACACTTCGGATCGGTTGTAATGTTAAGTGAAATCACCTAATACCTACGCATAACTATTTAGATAGAATTGCAAAGGACATTTTTTACCTGTTGTCTCCATTTTATTGCGTACCGGCGCTTTGGTATTTACAAGGGTTTTTTACCATTAAAGTTTAAGTAAGATCTATTGGTATTTTATATTTTGGTAATAGATACGTAAATGCAATATAAGTAAATAGTTACGGTGCTTGCTACTGTAGAGCCAAGTCTAAATAGATGAGCATATCTGGAAATTCAAATTGCTTAACTAAGTTTGTATTTACGAATCATGCAAAAAACGCCATCACAATGGTTGTAACATGGTAAAATAGTCACTATAGGATTTTGTTGTCTTCATTTTAAAATTGGACGTAAAGTTGCCAATTTTAACTTTTTAATGTTAGGAATAAAGTGGCTGAATGGACTCTGGCATTATAATCACCTAATTCCTTTGCTGTTAGTTAGGTTTGAAAGAAAAATACATCCACCAATGGGAGTCGACCACATTATCTCGGATTGAGAAGCTTCTAGAAGGTTTTAGGTATAAAAGGGAGCTGCAGATCACATTCGAGGCTTTTTCTGATTTTGCTCTGAACCGTACAAATGTAACAAACGGAGTGACTTTCTATACCTTCCATTTTGCACTGAGTGCCACCTCATCTGGAGTCATGGCCAGAATAATTATTTATAAATATAAATAATCATGTGTGCGTGGACAAGGATATGTTTTCTTAAATTGTCTGGCTGAATAACCGTAATCGAGAACAGATGGATATATATTTCCCAATTAATGGGTTCCATAGGAAGATCTAAAGCCTAGGCAGTTTTAGTCTAAGTCGCCAAGGAAAGCTACCTATGCTCTGACAGTCGGACTATGCAGTAAAAACCTGCCACGTGCTATGGGGCTGCTACTTGGAGATCTTGTCACAGCTTGACTAAGACGTCTCCTCGGATACATGGACCATGGGAAGTAGTTTTCTAGTTCATTAATACCGTGTACTCTAAGTTGTGGATTTAACTTTATATTTGATAGCCACGTGGTGAACAAATACCACCCTAGCGGTTTCTGGCAGTAGGATCTGTACCTTAAATAGTAAATTAACCAGAAACTTTATGTAATCTATCTGGCCTTTAGCCTCAAATCCTAATTGTTAATTTATTAAAGTGTTCTAGGTTACTTTTCAATGCATAACTAAATAATTTAAGTCTGTTCACGCACCATGTTTATTATTCAATAGCTCTTCAAGCTAAATACCATTAGTTACCTTTCATTATCATATATATATATAAATAGGTAGTATAAGAATAAATATATTGATAAGATATTCTATATATAGGAAACTTAAAACTAGTACATATGATGTAAATGTGGTAATATTAGAGTGTAGGACACTGATATGTACCTTCTGCAATAAATATATATATATCTTGTAATCTGTTGTTTTCTTTAACTGCAAAAAGGTCTGGCGCCCTGGGAATAATCTTTTTATAGTCTTTGCTCTGCCCACTAGATAACTGGCCGGTGAGTACCAATCTTTTTTTCAAGCAACACCCACTTGGAAAAATAATGTTATAAAGTGGCGAGCCCAACGTGTGGCACAGATTTTTAAATATAAATTTGACCTTTAGTAGCAGTTAAAGTTAAACATCTATCTCTACTCCGTATCTATACTTAAAACAAAAAATGGGTTCCCTTACTAAGTATATTGGGTACCTAAGAAAGGATGAACTGATTTTTGAACTTTACATTATTAACGTTTCAGCAAATGAGACTGACAGCGTAGATGACCTGAGGAGACGTCTGAGGCAAGCGATGAAACTGTCTCGACGAGGCAGCATAAAGGGTGAGAGGACTAAATCTCCCCGTCCTATCACGGAAATCCAGGTATGCAGGCCCAAAGTACAAGAACTAGAGAACGAGCTGGAGAGCATGGGTAGCGACCAGAGATTAGCCATAAAGATAGCTGTTCGTGCCAACTATATAATCGATAGGTTGTCTTACTTAAATAGTGAGGATTTAGGATTAAAGGAATTGAGAAATCGCCTTATCTTAATTCTAAGTAAGGTGGAACCTAACTCTGATTCTGACTCAGAGGATGGATCCAGACATGTACAGTACTATGATGCATGTGAGAATGAAATAGTGAGTGATGCTGCAGAAATAAATGTACTAAATCAGGATAAGAAAATAATTTTTGTAAAAGAGAAATCAATTAATTTAAATAGCCTTAACTTAAAATTCAATGGACGTACTTGTGTGAGAATGTTTGTAGAAAGACTGGAGGAATTGAGAGTAGCAAGGGATATATCTGAAAAACAAATCTTAACCGCTTTCTCTGATTTATTGGAGGACTCTGCCCTGGCTTGGTTTCGCAGTAATCGGGATAACTTTAACACATATGTAGATCTAATAACTTTACTCAAAGAGGATTTCGATATCCCTGACTTTGATTGGAAACTACGTAACGAGATAAGAAATCGAACCCAGGACAAGAGCGAAACAATAGTTAATTACATCTCAGTAATGAAGGGTATGTTTTCGCGGTTATCTGTACCTATGCATGAAGAAGAACAACTAGAAATCCTTATGCATAACATTAGGCCGGAGTATATGAAAGAATTAGCCTTGCACGATGTCACCTCCATAGAGATTCTCAAAAAACTAGTAAAACGTTTAGAGCTGGCAAAGACAAGAGCCGATCAATTTCAGGAACCGAAACCTCAAAACTACCAATCGGCTACTAAGTTCAAAGCAAATCTCTATAGAGGAGATGTCAACAGCAGGAATTATGCATCTAACTCTAACCGCATAGCTTCTGTAGAAGAGTCTCAACAAAATACCTCAAATAAAAAGTGTTTTAGATGTCAAACAAACTCACATTTCACTAGTCAATGTTTTAAATCTCGAGAAATTATTTGTTTTAAATGTGGCAAGAAGGGGGTCAGATCTCCTGATTGTCCAGTCTGCCATCCTCCTTCAAAGAAGAAGCTAATTAAGAAGGGCTTTACTATCTCTACTTCAAACATAAATAGTAAAGTCCTATTTGAACAAAGTCCGTATGACAATAGACCATATCTCAGAATAAATGTAATAACACAACAGGTCTATGGTCTCTTAGATACAGGAGCTTTCTGCTCAATTTTAGGAAATAATTCTCACTTAACTTTTGCTGAACTAGGATTTAAAGTTGTTGATTTTCAACATCAACAAAGTGTTTATACCGCTGATGGCACTAAACTGGCCTGTCTAGGTCATATGTCATTACCCGTTCAATATGAAGGTATTCTTAGGGTAATTTGTTTCTATGTAGTTCCAAATATTAAAACATCGGTTATACTGGGTGTAGATTTTTGGCAACGTTTTAATTTAAGTGAAAAAATTCTATCTAAGACAGTCTTATATAAGAACTCTAAAACTATCTCTGCTATTACAAAGTCTGATGATTTAGGTTTACATGATTTTGACACCCTAGGTCCTGACCAGAAGCGCATAATGAATGAAGTTATTGCAAGCTACAATTCCATTAATACTGAAGTAGTAGGCTTAGGGAGAACGGACTTAATCCATCATAAAATAGAAACTGGAAATAGTCCTCCCATTAAACAAAGATATTATCCTCTATCACCTACCAAACAGAGAGCCCTAGAACTAGAATTAGATAGGATGTTAGATATGGGAGTAGTGTCTCCATCTGATTCACCATGGAACTCTCCTGTTGTAATGGTTCAAAAGCCGAATGGCGACATGAGACTTTGTCTAGATAGTAGGAAATTGAATTCGGTATCTAAGTCCGATGCCTATCCCTTGCCGTATATCAATCAAATATTAGACAATCTTAGGGACGCTAAATATATTAGCTCAATAGATTTAAGTGCCGCCTATTGGCAGATTCCCTTTGACAATAAAGCTTCAGCAGAGAAAACCGCTTTCACAGTACCTCGCAGAGGCTTATTTCAATTTAACGTGATGTGTTTTGGATTGGTGGGTGCATCAGCCACAATGCAACGTCTAATGGATAGAATATTAGGAGCTGAATTTAACAACAAAGTATTCTGCTTTCAGGATGACATTATTCTAATTTCAAATGAATTTGACGAACATGTAGACCTCCTTGAAAAAGTATTGCAACGCCTTAAACATGCTAAGTTGACGATTAACATGCAAAAGTCTCAATTTTGTAAGAAAGAACTAAGGTACCTAGGTTATTTTGTGGATAGGCAGGGACTAAGAACTGATCCAAGTAAAGTAGAAGTAATACTGAATTATCCTACCCCTACCAACTCAAAAGATGTTAAGCGTTTTCTTGGTATGTCTGGTTGGTATAGACGCTTTATAAAAAACTTCTCAAAAATTAGTAAGCCTCTATGTAAACTCACTAGAAAAAATTGCATATTTGTATGGACTAAGGAAACCGAAGAGTCATTTATAGAACTTAAAACTGCTCTCGTTTCCGCCCCAATACTTAAGTGTCCTAAATTCGATCTACCTTTTAAAATACATTCGGATGCATCTGCTTTCGCAATAGGGGCAGTCCTAACTCAGAACTATGACGATATAGAACATCCCATAGCTTACTGTAGTCGCTCTCTGAATAAAAATGAAGTTAACTATAGCACTACAGAAAGAGAGTTACTAGCAGTCATCTTTGCCTTGGAACAGTTCCGACAATATGTAGAGGGTCAGGAATGTACGATTGTTACAGATCACTCATCCCTATTATGGTTCTATAAACTTAAAAACCCTTCTGGGCGTCTCGCCAGATGGAGCATGCGACTAAGTCAGTTTAATTTCAAAATCGAACATAGAAAAGGGAAAGAAAATGTAATTCCTGATGCTCTCTCTAGAATAAAAATAGATGTAATTAACTCTGACCTAATAGAGGACCGTTGGTATAAAAACTTAATTAGTAAAATAGAAAAATGGCCAGGGAGGTTTCATAATTTCAGAATTCAAGATAACAAATTATATAGACATACTAAAAATAAATATAAACTGACCGATGAATTCAGCTGGAAGCTGGTAGTTCCTGAAGAACAGAGAAATGAAATTCTTAGGAAATTCCATGATGATACTGCCAGTGCACATTTAGGTATTATGAAAACTCATCAAAGAATCGCTTTGCATTATTTCTGGCCAAAGATGTTAGACTCTGTTAAGGCATATGTAGGCAATTGTGAAACATGTAAACTTTATAAGCCAGTAAATACTGCTAGACCAGGTCTGATGGGAAATCCTAAAATAGTATCCAAACCTTTTGAGGCAATATCATGTGATTTGTTGGGTCCATTTCCTGTTTCTAGGAATAGAAATAGTTATCTTTTGGTATGCACTGATTACTTTAGTAAATATGTCATGATACATACACTTAGAACTGCAACAGGTCTATCGGTAGCAAAGTTCTTGGAAAATAAAGTCTTTTTAGTACATGGGGTCTGTAGGAGCATCTTTATGGATAACGGGCCTCAATTCATCAGCTATCATTTTAGGCAACTGCTTGCTAAGTACAATGTTCCTAATATTTACTATAATCCTAGATATCATCCTCAGGTGAATCCAGCAGAAAGAGCCATTAGGAACATAGTATGCGCAATTGCATGTTATATAAAGACCGAACATAGAAAGTGGGATGAAAACTTAATTGAGTTGCAGTGTGCACTGAATACCGCGGTAAATGAAACTACTAAATGTACCCCATACTTTTTAGTGCATGGGAGAGAATTTATAATAGATGGAGATCTATATAGAAATGCTGAACAACCGTGTCCTCGATCACAACTAGAGATAGGAGACACCGCTGTGTATACCAGTAAACTGTCAGAATTAAATTCCATATATGCCAAGGTAAAAGTTCACATTGCAAAGGCCCATGATCGAAATGCTAAATATTATAACCTAAGGAAACGTCAATATGAATTGAAAGTGGGTCAAATTCTTTATAAACGCACTTTCTATTTATCCAATAAATCTAAATACTTCACATCTAAACTAGCTCCTAAGTTTATAAAATGTGTAGTTACTTGTAAGAAATCTCCTCTAGTTTATACTCTGGCTGACCTGAATGGGAATGACCTAGGAGACTACCATATCAAAGATATTTTGAAATATGATGACTAAATGTGATGAAAAGCAGTGAGCAAGAAGAATGTATAAGAATAGTCAAAATTAGCAAGCATGCATGCAACATTAGTGTAATAGGTATGAATGATGAAGTATGAAAGAACATCAACATCAAATATCATTTAGGTAGTGATCCATATAAGAGTATAAACCTGATATACCTACTTAACTTATGTTATTAAAATATATATAGGTTTACCTGTAACTGACTAAATTAATAAAGAGGATCCTCACTTAATATAAATTCTTAATGAAACTATAAAGATAAATGCAAACCATGCAGATGTCATAATCTTATATATATATAATTTAAACTCAATTAGTAGTTCTTAGTATTCTTAGCTTTAAAACCTTTGAGGGGAACATTCCTGAACTAAAAAATAGTCCTCATTGGTAATAAGTTATACTTACTGCTACATGTAGATGAGTTAAATGGTTGATCTATAAAAGTTCTTATTATAAGACTATATTAAATTGATCATAGTAGTAATTGTAAATGATCATATAAAAGTCTAATACATAGATGATAGTATAGGATCTCCTTAAGAGATACAATATGAATTTTTATTACCTAACTAAATGTAAATATATGAGTAAGATCACACTTAAAATAATTTTTTGGTAGTTAGAATTATTATATATATATATAATTACCTGATGTACATAAACACTTAGGCTTATTACTCTTGTAGGATGTAGATAAGATGCATCTATTATGAAAGATGAAATGATTTGGAAGATAGCATGACACTGGGCAACTAGGGTAAATTTAGAAATTGGTTTATTTCTCTTTTGAGTCATTTAGTGACTTAGTTATTCTATGTCTAAAGGTCTTCAGTTTTTTTTGTTTTTGTTCTAAGGTATTGGTTCTATCTTATCAGCGCTTGTGCATAGCTCAATTGAAATAGGAATCCAGTTGGGTGCCCTTGGAGATACAGTGCTGAGACTTCATGATTTGTTTAGGAATTTCATCGTTCTCTTCCAAGTCAAACTTGTATATAGGGACCTCACAGCGGGGTTTCCCACTATTTATTAGTTATAGTCTTAGTCTTGTTTATAGTTTATGACTTATAGTTTTGTTGATATAAGTTATCCTTTGTGTACATGGCTATATGTATTTATGATAGCCATGCCATAAATTTCCTGAAGGCAGGAAATTTATGTATATGGGAGGGGGTTGTGTAACATGGTAAAATAGTCACTATAGGATTTTGTTGTCTTCATTTTAAAATTGGACGTAAAGTTGCCAATTTTAACTTTTTAATGTTAGGAATAAAGTGGCTGAATGGACTCTGGCATTATAATCACCTAATTCCTTTGCTGTTAGTTAGGTTTGAAAGAAAAATACATCCACCAATGGGAGTCGACCACATTATCTCGGATTGAGAAGCTTCTAGAAGGTTTTAGGTATAAAAGGGAGCTGCAGATCACATTCGAGGCTTTTTCTGATTTTGCTCTGAACCGTACAAATGTAACAAACGGAGTGACTTTCTATACCTTCCATTTTGCACTGAGTGCCACCTCATCTGGAGTCATGGCCAGAATAATTATTTATAAATATAAATAATCATGTGTGCGTGGACAAGGATATGTTTTCTTAAATTGTCTGGCTGAATAACCGTAATCGAGAACAGATGGATATATATTTCCCAATTAATGGGTTCCATAGGAAGATCTAAAGCCTAGGCAGTTTTAGTCTTAGTCGCCAAGGAAAGCTACCTATGCTCTGACAGTCGGACTATGCAGTAAAAACCTGCCACGTGCTATGGGGCTGCTACTTGGAGATCTTGTCACAGCTTGACTAAGACGTCTCCTCGGATACATGGACCATGGGAAGTAGTTTTCTAGTTCATTAATACCGTGTACTCTAAGTTGTGGATTTAACTTTATATTTGATAGCCACGTGGTGAACAAATACCACCCTAGCGGTTTCTGGCAGTAGGATCTGTACCTTAAATAGTAAATTAACCAGAAACTTTATGTAATCTATCTGGCCTTTAGCCTCAAATCCTAATTGTTAATTTATTAAAGTGTTCTAGGTTACTTTTCAATGCATAACTAAATAATTTAAGTCTGTTCACGCACCATGTTTATTATTCAATAGCTCTTCAAGCTAAATACCATTAGTTACCTTTCATTATCATATATATATATAAATAGGTAGTATAAGAATAAATATATTGATAAGATATTCTATATATAGGAAACTTAAAACTAGTACATATGATGTAAATGTGGTAATATTAGAGTGTAGGACACTGATATGTACCTTCTGCAATAAATATATATATCTTGTAATCTGTTGTTTTCTTTAACTGCAAAAAGGTCTGGCGCCCTGGGAATAATCTTTTTATAGTCTTTGCTCTGCCCACTAGATAACTGGCCGGTGAGTACCAATCTTTTTTTCAAGCAACACCCACTTGGAAAAATAATGTTACAATGGTACGCAATCAGAAAGAGACTACGCAACCAATTCCAATTAAATTCAGTACAGGGATGGCATAGAGCCTGATTAAATGTGACATCTTAGTTTGTTAAAATATATAGATTTTCTTATATCCTTGGCAATATGAGTTTCCCCGTAAATTTGATATGATGAATATCGATGTTTGTTTCCGAGTCATGGATGTTTCTATACTTATCTATGTATTTATATACCGTTGCTTAGTACCCACGACACAAGACCTTAGGGATCTTAATGTGGGACTTGGTCAATGTGTTGTGTAATGTGTGAATATAAAAAAATAATAATAATGGGAGAAGGGCACGAAAATGATGAATGATGAGATCAACATGGCACATGAAACAAAACGCAATCAAAGACAAACAGAAACAAATGTTACTAAGCGGATATAAATAAGGTATTAAAGTCTGTAAGTATAAAAGATGTCCAGCAGTATCAAAAATGAAACCAGTAACTATTTTATTATGTAGTTCAGTTGACAAAGTCGTGTACAAAATCTAGTCAAAATTCAAATTGAAAATATCTATGTCCATTTAAATTAGTCGGTAAGTTAGTCCGTTTTCACTCTCTATAACCAAGCAGCGATTTTCTCAAGTGATACAGTTTTTCATTTAGTCACCGCAGAGACGAGTCGGGACCATTGATTTATAAACATAGGTGCAATTTTGGATATGGTATCTGATAGACAGCAAGATCAGGAATCTTCTAATTATCAGGTACTTAGAGTAGTTTAACATCTACCTATACATAGATGTTGCAATAAAATAATATTTTAAGTAACAAAAAATATGGATGAAAGTGCTTTTTACGCATTTTACGAGCGAAAGAGCAATTTGTAAAGTTATCGAAACATTTTCTCCAATAGGAAGCCTACATTTAGCGTATTTGTGAAATGGCGTAATGAATCCGCGGAACGAGTTAATTGCGGACCGAGTCGCCGGAAACCTCCGTTATTGGTAGAAACGTTGCGATAACTTTGCGAACTTCGCTGTCGCTCGTCAACGGCTCATCAAATTGTTACATTGCCTAAGTCTTATCCAAATTTTTTGTTTCTTATAAAATCGTTCTATTGCAACGTCTCTCTAGATGTTTACAGTGCACATTACTTTTAATGTTCAAGTAAATTGGTTTTCGGTAGTAAAGATTCCGCATTTGAATGTTGCATATAAACTTTTAGTACACGGCTGTAAAGTTTTGATCAGTTTACAACAAAACGCTAATTCTATAATATGATCTTGGCTTTTATAGGCGGAATTACTAAAACAGACACTAATTAGTGATCTCTGGTACACAGCAAGTAGTTTATTGTATAGCTTTTAGCTTTCTACGAACTATATTATCCACCTATATGTAGACTGCAAAGAACAATATCTATATAAAGGTTTATATAGTGATGAATATTAATTTTCTATATCTTAGAAATAACTCTCAGATGGTATTAAACATTATATATTTAGATAGCAGTGAATATATATTTTTAATAATAGAACCCACTGTTTATTGAAAACATAAACGTGATTAATTCAATATTCACTTAGATTAATATAAATAAATAATAAATATTCACACACTTCACAACATATTCATCTAGTCCCACATTAAGATCCCTAAGGTTTTGTATCGTGGGTACTAAGCAACGGTATATAAATATATAGATAAGTATATAAACATCCATGACTCAGAAACAAACATCGATATTCATCACATCAATGTTTGCACCTACCGGGATTCGAACCCAGGACCTATGGCGTCGCAGGCAGTATACTATATTATTATGAACACGAGATCTCTTTCGGTATTCTCGAAAAATCGTAAATGTACTTGTAAATCGTAAAAAAGCGAGACATTTCAATAAGCGCTTTCATGCATCTAGGTTTTGATAACTTTCTCGGTGGCGATGGACGAGTGCGTTTTCGCGGCAAAAAACGCCTTGTTAAATTCGAAATAAGAATAAGAGCGGTCCCCGTAGGCACTGGCTACGTAAAATAGAGCGCGGCCACTTAAGTTTACTTGTCTGTGGTCGGTTTTTTTTTTACTGGACGGTAATTAGATTGTTACCTGTCTTCGAAAACAATGGAATTTCGAATTTGGACGTTTTAACCATGTTTCGATGCGATAAAAAGTGCTTGATACAAAGTAAGTTTCAGTATAGTGTTAAGAGAACATCCCTGAGTTCCTAAGTCGATTCGTTTGTTATGCATGCAAGGATATTTTTCTTAAGTCAATTAAATAATTTAACAGTAGCGTTATAGGCCCACCAACATGACTACTAGAAAATTGGTTTCAAAAATGCTTATAATCTTCGGTAATAAAGTTATTCTATGCAGCCACATCTAAATATTCAGTTTACATATTAATTTGTAAGTTTAAAGACCCGCGAAACACTTGTAAACCAATTTCATAACAAATCAAGCATTTCCAGAGTGGAATATCTAGCATGAAATTTAATCTTTATGCAATACATTCTCAATATTTCTAGTAGTGCTAGTAAATAAACAATTATACAGCATATCGGCCAATGGCTCCCGCTGTGAGGAATTCACGGAATACCTGACGATCTTTACTTCATAACTCTGGTAGTAATTTGTAGCTGGAATCGTATAGAATTGTACTTTATTGCACCAGTTATCTATAACAGAAACTATATTTATAATAGTTTCGGTATACTGTTTCGGATTTATACGGCGTTTGATATTTTAAACTTTGACGGCCGATTTTGTCTAGTAGGTAGTGACCCTGCTTGCGTCTTCCATAGGTCCTGGGTTCGAATCCCGGTAAGTGCAAACATTGATATGATGAATATCGATGTTTGTTTCTGAGTCATGGATGTTTCTGTACCTATCTATGTATTTATATACCTACCGTTGCTTAGTACCCACGACACAAGACCTTAAGGATCTTAATGTGGGACTAGGTCAATGTGTAGTGTGTGAATATTTATTCAATCACTCTTAGCTGCCTCTCCTACCGCGCACGTCGTGAAATTCGACTAAGGAATAAAAGCATTGTCTCAGACAATGAGCTAGCAACTTGTTATTGATCATTTATTATTCATCTGGTCCCACTTTGCTAAATTGGCTACAGAACCTCCTTCGTGATCCTGCAGTTATAGTTACAGTTATAGTTACAGTATAGCTACTATTTTGGAAACACAGCTGTGTATGTATCATTATCATCAGCCTATTGCAGTCCACTGCTGGACGTAGGCCTCCCCCAGGACACGTCACAAGACTGCCATGGGGGGGTATTTGTCCATAGTCACCACGCTGGGCAGGCGGGTTGATGACCGCAGTTTGTATTTTGGACTATGTTGTCAACACGGGAGGCGCTGCTGCCCACCTCCCGGAAACCCTTAATCGCCTCGTACGATACCCACGATTGTGTATGTATAGTGCGTATATATTTTACCACTCCAATATTCCTCAACTATTTATAATAATCAGTCAATATGTGTGGGATATATGTATACAATATATGTACCTTCTTCGAGTGATTGGGAAAAACTACGCATGCCAGCAGTATAAACTTGCTCACGCGAATTTTTACTAGCTTACCCATTGGGCGTTTTTTCACTAGGCGACAAGACAACGACATGTCTTCATCTAGTATGGGGAGCCGTGTGGAAAAACGAGCCATACTATCTAATACATTTTTGCTTTCAAAAAAGCCTGGTCGGTTACAGAGAGTAGTTTTAGGCATCTCCCAACACCTATCGGTTTCCATTCTTTACACTACAATGTATTCTAGAAAGTTGCTTCAAAAATAAAAAATGCCGTTCAATATTATAATAGCGTTGATTCTGAGAACCAAACTACATATTTTACCTACTTAGAAAAAAATCAAGGTACATAGAGGAAGTAATTTTAATGCAGGTGCAATATTTTTATTTAAACTGGTTTGAGTTATAATTGTTATAAATGAAACTGCCTAATAAACATTTACTTTTGTGTATTTCAACAATAGCTTTAAATGTCGTAGGTAGGGTTAAGTTAGGTTAGATTAGCTCAACCTAACTCGCGTAGTCAAAAGACAGACTTTTCATCAGTACCTACATCAATTCGCTTTTTTTTTTCATTAAAAAAAATGTGAGTTCACTCTAGGTGTACGTTATTCAGTATTTACTTTCATTCTACAGTAAAAATCTTCAGATTCCACTTTAGGCACCGTGTGAACATAAACAAAAAATCATACATAGGTATGCCATGCAATATCTAGCTTGAGTTTAGAATCTAGACTATTTAGGAACAAACAAAACGAGTTGGCAAACATTTATAGAAACTATTAACGATTTCCTTTCCTGTTATAATTTAAACCATCTTTTATTGATCTAGATCCATTCCAAGTACATAGAACCAGATGTGAGGGTAGTAGGTACAGAGATCAATGTATTATTCATAGAAATGCGGAGATTTTGATGTCGCAAAGAACCTGCTGTAGACCGAGAGGTTGATTCTAAATATTACACTTTTTGATATAGGTACATCAGTAGATAATTATAGTTAAAATATATTTAAAATTATATAATAATGATTAGAATTTTCTATTATTTATGAAGGACCAACAATTTATATGAAAGTCTAGTGGACTTTAGAAATCCCTTTCATTTCCGTTCTTTCTTATCGCATGCCTACGTCATTAGAACACACTCTTCAAATTTCAGGTCTCTTAAGATCACCGGTCTAGGCGGTTTACTGATTTTCTGAACGACTATTCAGAACAAAGCATTTTATATGTGTCTTATTAGTTGACTATAATAGGCTTAAAATTACATCGATTCGAGTTTTTCATGTAATGTTGAATGTTATCCGAAGAAGTAAGCTACAGAGAACTGAGATCTCGATCTATAATGTCCGTTTTTGCTACAAATCCGATTATATCTACGTAATAAATGTATCATAAATGTATTGCATGGTACCGCTTAGTGATAGTAGTTTTTGTGATGACTGATGACGTTACTTATGACAGTATTAAACATGAGACGACGGTAATAATATGAAGAAATTTAATTGTGTGGACTTCTCGTTCAAATAAATGTGATGATTTTGACTTCATGTTAAAACGGTGTTCAGGATTTTTACCCGACTGCGCTAGAAAGAGGGTTTAAATTTTCTGTGTGTATGTATGTACCTATGTATTTCTTTGTTACGCTCTAGGACCCAGACAGCTAGTCGCATTTGAGGTATCATTAGATTTCTCTTAGTCGTGAGAGTGACACAGGCTGAAAATTTTTACGAAGTCGTGTTTTTTTTTTTAAATAAACCCGGTTTGGCTGTATTGTGAAACATTTTTGAATGCTGAATAAATAATTTCTTTCTTTCTTTCTTTCTATTCGACGAATGTGCAGGGGGGAAAATTTATGAGCCGAAACGCAACCACTAACGAACCGCGGTGCAAAGCAATTTATACTTACCGCTTGAGTAATAAAGGTATATTTTAGCACGCGTCGGTTGCGAGTATGACAGAATAAAAACAAATATCTGTCTCGTGCTGAAATGTGCCTAATTACGTCACCGTAAAGTAGTTATTGCTTTGTTCTGAGCGTCTACAACGGTTCCGTTTCGGCTTCGTTCCAACTCGAGAATTGGCCCCCTGATCTTGTTGTTAACTTATGAAGGCTGCGTCGAACCTGCCACAGTGAAGGAAATATATTGTAGGTTGCATATCCATCAAAGCTCATCTAAACTAGCGGTCCGCTCACGACTTCGTCCGCGTGAGTGGGCATCATACCCGTGCTAATCGCAGGCAGGTCTCTAGTTGTACATATAAACCTTCCTGAATCACTCTATCTACTAAAAAAATATCTGTTCCGTGGGTTTAAAGATCTAAGCATACATAGGGACAGTCAGACAGCGGGAAGCGACTTGTTTTATAGGTATAATAATGTAGTGATGTCAGTAGTTATGTAAACTTATGAATTCTACTGCAACTTATGAATTAAACTCCTCCACAATAGCCAACCAGAATGAAGTCATTGCACCACCAAGAGAGAGGTCACGAGAGGACACACATCTCTTAATATAATTATTATCATCCACGACTATCATAATATAATTATTTGCATTAATCTCATTCATGTATACTATACAGCATGTTCTTTTATACTTGGAATGACTTAACTGTGGACTGAATTGGTCCATAAAGCTGTTTAAGAAAGTAACAGAACAACCTTGTACGTTAGGTAGGCTCTTCCGTATTATAATTTTACTATTATAGAGATACCTACTCTTAAATTATGCATATTTCTGTCCAATCTTTTTAGTGATATTGGGAGTGACTGTATGAGCTATATTACCTACAACATGTATGAATGTAGGTATGTATCAGATTCTGATAAAAAACTGATAGGATTAGGCTTAAATAATAAATAACACAAACACATGAATAATCATACTGTATACATTTTTCCTTGCATTGCTACTAGCGTATAGCACTTACGATTTTTGCTTGTAGAAAGTCATGTTATATAAACGTTTTTGAAAATTGTCATGGTGTTTCAAAAATAGTATACTTATGAGGAAAAAACTTGAAAGCGAATTAGCTACTTAAGTTGCATACAATAATCATCAATGAGGTAGAATAAACACTAGGCCCGCATTATACGCATGTACGAGTACCTCGGATCGTGACTGCCGGTCGGTAGGCGCATACTTATGCATCCAAACACAGCATCAATCATTCTAATGAGCCTGGTCGGTGAGCAGACGCCTCAGGGGTCGTCATGGAAGCTAGTGCTGTGAACTCTTTTGTCGATAACGAACTATTTGGAACTATATCGGGAACTATTCATATGAGGAATGAGCTTAAGTAGATATAACCGGAGAAACTGCTGGTTTTAAAATAGTACCAATTTTATTTATTTCTTTGTTAAATTTTAATTCAACAAGTTGTGTGTGAATGGACTACTCTGATCTTTAGATACCTTCATATACAACTAACTTTGCAAAAGAAAATATTTGATATTAGAAGTCTGATATTTTGTTTCATGGCTATTTAATTTTATGGTGCATAAGACACTGTCCAGTATCTGTCATTGTCAGGCACCCATTTCTTAAAGAATAACAATTAAGTCAACTATATAAGCAATAAATGACATTCATCTATTTACTTTCACGTACAATCGAATAAAAAATTGAAATAAACTTTACAATAAATCGTTAAATATCTTTGACATCTATTTAGCGCCGCAAAAAAATCCAAATAAAAGTTACGAATAGACCTGAATAGTACCAGCTCGTCGCTATAGTCACGAACTGTTGATTCTGTCGATATCGACAAAAACATAACCCTATTTTAACTGTGGTGATATTAACTAACAAGTTTAGCAAGGAAAGGAAAGTGGAGATAAGATTTATATAGAACAACATATTGCAAGCAATTTTCCTATTATTATTGAAACTGCTATGATTTTAACATTATAGTGATTCCTTTATCTGTTTTGAAAATTTACACATTTAAAGGATGCGATTGGATGTAGAACGGACATAAAAATGGATTTCATAAATCTTTCCTCAGCACAATACATTAACATATGATTAGACTGTTCCAAAAAGTCTGATATACAAGAAGAGAATCTACACCAAGTTTTCACCGAGTTCTTTATAATTAAGTTCCTTCATACAGTTCACTGCATCATATTTCTAACAACTGAGCATTCTTACTTGCAAATTGCAAGTAGTTTAGATCAAAACTATTTCTTCCAGTTCTGTTGTCAGTCACAAGTTTAACTTCTATACTAATGCTACGTCTATGGAAAGAAAGCTGCCCAGATCGTCCGCACTATTCACAAATAGGCGCGAGCGAGGCACGCGCTGAAAACGCATAGCGAAATGCTACATCTGCTGCTGACTTCCACTCCAAACTCAATCATATACTCCCAAGCTGAGAGCTTCAAATACTTTGGTAACTCCATGTCGCGTATGTGAGAATACATTCAGCAGATCAGTTACAAAGATTGAATGGCGGTGTGCAATGATACCTTGGTGCCATTAGTTGAAGCAAAAAGGTTAAAATTCTTTTGATTCTGTCGTTTATTTTCCTTTACGGATTGTTACGGCCGTTTTTGCCGCGTCGAATATTCATGGAGGTTTTCACGCAATTTACGACAGTTGATAACTAAATTGTGGGGTGTTTTAGGGTATTTATCGGAATTTTTTGTATAGTTTACAACATAAAAGGGCGTTTTAAAGTTATTATATCGACAAGAGTTTTAATTTTCCTTTGAAAATTTTTTTGGTACAAATGGACTTTGAGAGAAATTCTGAACCTATTCTTAATTTACAAGTTTACTTTATTCGCAGATATGAATAAAACCTATCACCAAAGCATTACAAGAAATACAACCAAGTAATTCAAGAATAACTTGAAATATTTCTTCAAATAGATAAACCTAAATACTAAAACCATGTATGCACCAGGAGGTGGAGTGAAATGGAACTGGCACAATAAAAAGCTCACAAGAGCGAAATCGAAACAGTGCGCAACTTACTTCTTCTTTGTAACCTAAAGTCGAGATCATAATAAACATTTATCAAAGGAAGGAACTTCTGGGGAGAAAGAAATTTCGCAATGATAACTTCATGGTAACTCCTTGTGTAGCAACAGCTTGGGTTTTCTTTATACCCTAAGTATCCTATGACCGTCTCCTGATTCAAAGCTACCTCCCCGACCAATTTTCAGCCCAATCGGTACAGCCGTTCTCGAGTTATAAATAGTGTAACTAACACGACTTTCTTTTAAGATATAGATTTCGCTTTACCTATAGACTCCGTTTAACTAAGACCTTCGTGTGTATGTATGTTGTCATTATAACAACAGCATGGATTCCCGCTGCCGTCTGCTAACAATTATCTACAATCATGTCTTCACTAGCCCCCAGGTACAAAACTATAATAGTAGACTGTGTGTGGACTGAAACAACTTGATAGTTTGTATTATAAAATTGAAATTTATAATGTTTTAGTTAAAAATTGGCACAGTCTAGACTAGAGCCTGTACTCCTTGTCGCATTTGAGCTTGGGAAGTGTCATTAGATTCGTCTTAATCGTGAGAGTGGTATAAAAGAGGAGGTGGGACTATGAACTGAGTCGTGTGGCAATCGTGAGGCCATGACATCAGGATAGGGGCGGAGCTTCAGGGCTAATGTGTGTAACGCAGTAGCTGTAACCACACACTTATGCAAGTAGTTTGACTAGTCACTACAAGGTGGTTTCTATGTAAATGGGCAGGGCTACAGTGTTAGGATGCTCCCCTCGTCCCATACTTCACCCCCGCTCAGCGGCACACTATTTTTATATGAAAATATACTTAGCCGCTGCTCCTCTTTTATTTCTTCTCCATGGCGTGGGGTACAAATTTTTATTTTTTTTCTTAAAAGGCAGATTTTTCCAAAAGTCAGATAGCCTATCTGAAGAATAAAGTTGATGCTGTCTCTATAATGATCAGATTTTAAAGAAAGACAGCATGAACTTTATTTTTCTTATAGGTTATCTGACGTTTGGAAAAATCGACACTAAGTAAATCTTAGATTATAAATGATATCTTCATATATTGTGTATTTTTCTAACAAGTTACAAATAAAACCCATATCTCTAAATATGATACACCACCAGGTAGGCATGCATGATGTTATCTGCATATTTTCTGTTACTTATTAACTAATAACAACTCATTTATAATTACCAAATACTTCAGAAAACACATAAACACTTTACTTAGATAAGACTTAAGTACAGCTTTAATGCATCCACTCATAGTAAATTAGATCGAATGATTTATTACGTGATGAAACTAAACCATACTAAAGCGGTGTTATCAAACTTTATCGTTTAATATTATGGGTAAACTATTATTATAACTTGGGGATGGGTTCTTCTTTACGATCCTGTGGTTGTGGCTACCCCATTTCTAGAACATAGCCATATATGTAAACCTATATCCTATAATATAATATGTATCGGGCTTTTGTTACAGATACTACGCCATCAATGTTATGGATATTACTTCCATTGTCGCATCGTAAATCTTGGCTTCCTAAGATAGCGGCCCTACATCGCTATATGTCGGCACCGCTCAGCGTTACCAGATGTCCCGATTTTAACGGGACCGTCCTGATTTTTTATTCAAAATTAAATTTACCGCGCGGGACAGGCTCAGTCCCGCTTTTCGGGAATAACTCGACCGCGGTGCAGCGTACACAGACAAGTGTGAACTTGGACTTGACTTTCCTGAACGCGTTTTTTCCTAGATGAATTTAAAATGGTCGGATACTAGACATAAATGCTCATGCAGAATTACTCATCCAGTTTAATCTACAGCGATACTATGAAGAGTTCTTCATCTTTATTCAAGAGAAAAGGAATACTATAAAAGAAGTTAAATCTTCACAGGAATATCATGAATAAGTAATAGGTAGGTACTTATAAATAATTATTCTTTTATAGTAAGTTGCAATTTGTAATATTCCACTTCTCGGAATATTGTTAGAGAGTAATTTTTGGACTATTGGTTGAGACGCTATATTTTTTAATGTTTCTAAAAAATAAGTTATAAAATTATTAATAAAGAAATGGAAAAATTCTTCACCCGAGTGGGAATCGAACCCACGACTACTGCATACCGTGCCAGCCGCTCTAACCACCGAGCTACCGGATCAATTATTAAATAATAAGTAAATAAGTGCTTAAACTTTTTTATTTTAATTTTTGTTTTATTTTCTTTTCAGAAAACGAATAAGACTCAACTATTTGATGATAAGGTAAATCTGATTTAATTTTTTTTTTTTTTTATCTATGGATATTTTTATTATCTATTGTCACGTAAACGTAATTTGAACACAAATAGTAAGATAAATATTCAAAAACTTTTAATTACTTATATGCGTTTTTTACTGTCCCGAAACTGTTTGACGAAAGAATTCCGCTTTTTTCACTGAAAAAGTTCCTTAATCCTGACTTGGCAAAAAAAATCTGGCAACGCTGGCACCGCTATACCACTAAACCTTATTTTCTATATCTCTAACGCAATCATGCAAATAAATACATACAACGATCAACTCGTAGTGCTCAAGCTATAAAAATACCTCCCATTTTTCATACCCAATTGCCGCACAAGTGAATGTTTGGATAATCGCCCGTTTTAATTAGTATTATAATACTGTTTTATGTGTCTATAATAAATCTGAAGTTAATGAGACGTCATTATTTGTCGTAAAATACATGAGGACACACGGTAGTGGTACTATCAATTTAATATATCCATTATATTTTATGGTGAAAGCTGTCAAGTAAAAGGGCCATTTTATGTTGAAGCTAAGTAGAATTCTTATGGCATCAACACACTTTTAATTATAAAATTATTAATAAAGAAAATGAAAAAATTCTTCAACCGAGTGGGAATCGAACCCACGACCATTGCAAACCTTGCCAGCCGCTATAACCACTAAGCTACTGGGTCAATTACTCGGATGACGAATTTTACCATCTCTTTTCTAAATTACATATTGGCAACGTTATTCCTCATCCCGAATATTATAAAAATATTAATAAAGAAAATGGAAAAAATTCTTCACCCGAGTGGGAATCAATTTTAATTAAAGACACTTTTAATTAAAGAAAGTAAGTAAAGTTTAAAAGGGCTTGGCTATCTGAAGTAAAATTAAATGAAAAATTACTTGCTACAAAAAACTCCGTAGTAACGACTACGAATCATGGATATTAATTTCTAGGCAACGGACATGTCTCAACGACACTATAGTTTTGTTTTAGAATTACGATATACCCAGAATACCCGTTACAATTTCAATAGTATGTGTATATTATGAGTGTATTTTCCCTGCTGCTGCTTTTCTTTTCGTGCATGTCGTAAGAGGCGACTAAGAAACTCGGGCATTCTATCAGCAGGCGATACGCTAGCAACTTGTCACTTATAATTCACACCTGTCCACAATATGCTAAACGAGACTGTAGGAACGTCATAAGATTCCTTTCTGTACTAACCAATGGACGTATTTGTCTGAAAATAAATTATGTTGATTTTATTTTCATTTTATAATTTTGCAGTTCTGGCTAGCTCACTTCAGAAACACACCCGTGTGTATATTATTATGTATGTACGTAGTTTCCCTCAATCACGAAGTTTCCTAAGCAAGTCTATGATTACTATGTAAATTCTTAATGCACGTGCAGCTAGCTGACGGGTGTTCACTTTACTTCTGTCACTCGACTATTTCTAGCCATCAATCGTGTACCAAATCGTATATCTAAAAGCTCTTCAGTAATGGAAATGTGTTGAGAATTGAGAAACGATTCCGTTCAATTAAGCAAATACAAGAAAGTTCTAAATTAACATTTCCTTATACACTTCTAACTATTTTGACAGTAATAATTCCGTCCGACAAAAATAAGAATATAAATAAGAATAGAAATACGAAAAAAATAAGTCCGACAATAATAATTATACATCTTCTAGATGGTTCAAAATGGGTTTAATCTTTAAAATATAGTCCAAGACATTACTGGTATCTACAAGTTTTGGTGATGGACAGATTTTTTTTTTGACAGTTTCTTGCAGATTTGTGACAGCCAGGCAAATATTGATACCATGACTTCACATTTTCGCAGGAAAAGTCCAAAATTTTCCGACAATTTCTTCATATTTTCAGGAAAAAATTGTTTACTGCGTTTATTTTTTATTTTGACGGCCGATTGGTGTAGTTGGTAGTGGCCCTGCCTGCGACGCCATAGGTCCTGGGTTCGAATCCCGGTAGGTGCAAACATTGATGTGATGAATATCGATGTTTGTTTCCGAGTCATGGATGTTTATATACTTATCTATGTATTTATATTCCGTTGCTTAGTACCCACGACACAAGACCTTAGGGATCTTAGTGTGGGACTAAGTCAATGTGTTGTGAAGTGTGTGAATATTTATTTATTTATTTTTTTTATTTTATAATTAGGCCTTAGATAATGACTTAAAAATAAAATTTTAACCAAAAGATGATTTTCAAAAAAAAAATCCTTCTAAAAAGTTCAAATAACTGTACAACCCTAATGGAGAGTCACAAGTGATCCAAAAAACAGCAATGTGCCACACACATAACCAATAAGCCCATTTAATTAGTCACAGGATCGCCCGATACAATTGGCGCGGAGAGCAAATATTAATGATAATCAAATTAAAAATATATTTCCTGCGAGTAATAATAACACTGTCATATAACTCAACACAATGGTATTTGTTCAGGATTTCCGTATTT
Organism: Carposina sasakii; assembly: GCA_014607495.2. Lineage (NCBI taxonomy): Eukaryota > Metazoa > Arthropoda > Insecta > Lepidoptera > Carposinidae > Carposina > Carposina sasakii. The sequence goes on from CP053164.1 coordinate 5,728,746, forward strand.
GCCTGGCTGTCACCCACACCCTGTATGTATATATTACGAAATATATTTAATTAGTAATATAAAAAGACAAATCTCGCGAAGAGAAATTTAGACCTAAAAGGCGTAAATATTTTTTTTTCTTTCCTCAAAATTATTAACCTATTTCAAAGGTAAAAAAAACTAGATAATTTAAATTGGTCCTCAATTGCAGTTTTAATATTAAAAGAAAGTCTCTAAATCTTTGACGGCCGATTGGTGTAGTTGGTAATGACCCTGCTCGCTGCGCCATAGGTCCTGGGTTCGAATCCCGGTAGGTTCAAATATTGATATGATGAATATTGATGTTTGTTTCCGAGTCATGGATGTTTCTATACTTATCTATGTATTTATATACCGTTGCTTAGTACCCACGACACAAGGCCTTAGGGATCTTAATGTGGGACTAAGTTAATGTATTGTGAAGTGAATTACGAGTTTTGGCTGTAGGTTATGATTTTTAAAAAGATGATTTAATTAATATTAAGTTATTAATTAAAAGTACATAGATTTATTGTACTTATTCTAAATTACAGAAAAAACTTAATTAAGGCAGTGATCCCGATTGATCATAAGCCGTCCTTCCGCTACCGGGATTATAGCTTAAAGGCACTCATCACTATTAAGATTGTCTCACGAGAACACTGTCTGCTGCTTGCTGATGAAGCACATTCCCATGAGATGACTCAGTGAGATTTCGGCAATCCTGCTGGGTTAGTACATGGAGTGTACATGGCTTGTACCCGTAACAAGTGTGTGAATATTTATTTATTTAAATCATAATATTATGATCACTGATGCGGGTGCATGCTACACTTTCCAGTGGACTCGTGATCTCCTTTATCATAGTACTTCTACAAACGAAAGTAAAACCGTGAAGATATAATTATATACCTATTTATACAAGTTTTACCCGTTCTATAATAACTAGGTGGAGTGCTTGAGGTGGTACTCCCTGTAATTTTACCGTCCTGTACTTATATGAATTTGATGACTACCTTATGTGATTTCTGATGCTATGGAACATATATTAAAGTCGTGGAGGAACATCTTAATGAATTGTGAAGGGACACGTTTTATGATGTGAATCCACAGCTAATGGTATAAACAATATGATGATATATCTCGCTTCCACATTGGAAACAGTCCGGGGTACAACAATTCTCGAAGTCTCAAGCTGGAACGAAGCCGAAACGAAACTATTGTATATGCTCAGAACAAAGCAATAATTACAGAACAACAAAGAAACGTAATTAGACAGGTTGCAGCACGAGACAGATTTTTTATTTTATTCTATCATACTCGCGACCATTGCATGCTCAAATATACCTTAATACTCCGGGGGTAAGTAAATATTGCTTCGCACCGTGTTTCGTTAACCGTTAGTGGTTGCGTTTCGGCTGTAAATCTTTTCAAGAATTGCCCCCCTGCTTTTAATGTAGAGCTTTATCGTATAGTCGTTATCTTTTTATGATGTAATATCACATTGGCATTGACATGGGAAAATTATTCTTTTAGGTGTAACTAAATTATCTATACCTATATACTTTGGTGTCCTATGATAGTGATTAATCATATAACAGCCTTGAAAGAACTTTTCGCATATCGGCACTGTACATGGGACGCGATTTTGCGTACGTAAGGGCCGGTAAATTACGACACCACTATCCTACTCGGGAAAAGCCACAGATCATAAAAAGATCTTTTCTCAAACTAATGCTACCGTATAACCCATGCAATATCTATAGCTACATGTGCAAAGATTGAATGAAGCAAGCAATTGATTCAGCTGCGCACACGCAGCCACCACGATACCTTATAATTAGGCGGTATCAATTCGATGCGATAGCGTAGCGAACCCTTGCGAAACCCGTCTAGCCTCTAAGGAACCATACCTCATACTTACCATACTTAAATATACAAAACTAAACTCTATGTCAAAGAAAATAACCAACTTTACCGCTCAAAAGAAGGACCGATATCGCTTGTACTCCAATTTTAAATACAACCTTTTGAAATTAGTGCTCATTGGCTACCATTGATAAAGTAACTACGAAAAGACGTTAAATCCACTCAAGTAAACTTTAATCTTACTTTCTTAGCATAGAGTCGTAAATTCTAAATTGGTAATAAGCGAGATGTTACCTTATAGCGTCGATAGGCTCATGCGTTAGAATCAGGATGCTGTAACCATCCGGACGTGATTCTAATTACCTCTGGTCGATATTGCGAAATATATGCCTTTGCGCATACCCTTCGGCTATTGTACCATTGTTGCACCATTCGATGCTGGATTGCCTTTTTTAATTAACTGGGCATAGTTGCTACTGAAGAAGACATAGGTATAAGTAACGAAATTAGAGTAAGTATCCTTTTTTTATATAACTTTACTGAAAGTGTTTAGTTACAAAATGCAACTTACCACTTTATAAACATATCAATCAAAAAGTCAAATTCAATCTTCAAAAAACATTTCCTAAATATATAAGGCCATGTACATATTGCGAAGCATAAGCTTTCAAACCGTTTTGCCTGTAACCACCGTAATATGCAATACAATATACAATTACACTTTATCTTAACTGATCTCTAACTATTTCTAATTAATGTACACCACAATCCCAATTAAACGGTCTTGTGAAAGCATTAATTACTAAACTTAAAGTCCGGTCATGAAATGACGATGCATTTGACATGCTTCTATCTTATTCTATCTCATTATATTCAAGTCAAAATGAGTAGTTGCTTCTCCTTTCCTACGAGCCAAGATAATTTGGTTTAGTATAATCAGCACGCTACCTACGATGCGATGATAAATGACAGTGTCGTTTGAATAAATTATATTAAATTCAATGTGTAATTTTATTACGTTTATGAGGTGTTAACAATGAATTACCAATTATACGTTGTCTAAAGTATGATTCATTCGTAGCTTAGAGCTAACTAGCAAACAAGATATTTAGTATTAATAAACAGAGAGATGATCATCTAGTTTATTTCGGTTATCATGGATTTCATTACTTCATATAAGGTATTTATACTACGACCTTTAGAACTAGCTTGTGTCCTCGACTTTGTCCGCGTAGACTATAAAATGTAGCTTATGTTATTCTCCGTTCTCCCAACTAATATGTACGCATAATTTGAAAAATATTTGTTAAGTAAACAAAGCATAAAGTTTAGGTTCTGCCTAAAAAGTATACCGCTTGATAAGTATCTAAAAGCGGTGATAGCCCAATGGTTAAGACGTGCACCTTCCAAGCGGAAGGCGTAAGTTCGATCTCAGTCTCGGGCCTGTACCAATGAATTTATTTCATGTATAAATTTTTATGTTGCAATTTTCACTTAGCTCGTGCCTCGGAAAGCACGTAAAACCGTTGGTCCTGCGCCTGATCTCTCTCCGGTCGTGTCGGCTTCCGTCCCATCGGACTATGAGATTGAGGGAATAGAGAGTGCATCTGTGTTTGCGCACATACTTGTGCACTATAATATCTCCTGCGTACTTGGTCAATCTCCGTAGAGATTGGTCGCCTTAGCCGAAATACGGTCGGAGATCATCATCATTTTCATCATCTAAAAACCAGTCACCTAGATCCAAAATTTTCAATAAATTAATTCGTGATATCTTCGTGAATTCTTTCTGGCCGCTTTCAATACTAGTTCATATAATACATGTAGGTATGATAAGTATGACAACTGTTCCTCCTTTCAAGCATCATATTATGTTATGCATCATATTGTGTCATTTGTGGTGAGAAATAAATGAATTCAAATTCATATTCAAAATCATTTATTCGACATGAAAGCATTAACAACTTGTTTGTCGATTGTCGATCGATTGTTATATGTTACTTTCTATGTTCGCACCCCAAAATGAAACCGCTACCAATTTATTATTATTATATTATTAGAATGAACCTCATAAGATCAGTGGGAGGTTGGGTTGTCAGTTACGAAAATATGACAGATTTCGTCACACGTTTTGATTTCAATCTTGCGGTCGAAACTAAACCCTCGAACATCGTGTCCACCATAGAATACATGTATCGGATTTTAACGTATTTTGTTGACAATGGATGTATCATGCAATTAGTTAGGTACTTTCGCAGTTATGCAAACGTGACTGTGGCATCATCCTTATGATCCTGCAGTTCCGGCTCCCCATTTCGGGAACACAGCCTGTATATGTCTGTATATGTATGTATATTAGCATAAAAAATACTCCATATTGGTTTTTTTTTTATAAAGTTTGCTGACCTGGATACAAGTCCTTAGGCCGATCTCCATATTGGATATTGTTGGTGTTGTCCAGCCAAAATTAAATTTTTCTTCAAATAGTTATATTACAACATCCAAAGCGTTTTTTTTAATATTACTATTATTTACTTCGCCAATTTATGTAATTGGAATCACAGTAAACACATTGTGAATATATTGATTATTTTCTTTACATTGTTGTTAAAACCACCAAAAACTATACTTACCTCAGCAAAGATTTTACCGTGAAAATCGATAAGAAACTCGCTGCAAATTCGCATTAAAATAAGGGCGAATTACGAAACTTTGGAGAAAGGTGAGGCCGAGAGTGCACTTATTTAAAGCAATAAAAGGTATGCCTTAATGATGTAGAAGGTATTAATATTGGACGAAGTGGTCGGACGGCTCTTCGACTAAATGTAGTTATAAATTATGTTTTTGGAAAACAATACACATGGGTGGGAAAGATTTGCACCTTGATGCTTTTGGTGCGAAAAAAAATTCTTCTATGACAATTTGGAAACTGAGGGAAAATTCACTGGGTAGAGAAAATCAACATTTTTTATTTAGTGATTAAAGGATTAAACTCATAGTACATACGTTTGTATGAATACTTATAAATATTTATTTACATCTGTATGTAAGCGCGTTGATGTCGTTTGCGCTGCAAATATGAAAAAGTGTTTGTTCTTTTTATAACGAGGTAGTAAATTGAAGTATAGAACGTAAATTACTTTTAAATGTTTAAATTATTCCATATTTTTAAAGGAATTACTAAATAAAAAGTCAGTAATTATATCCTTAATTAGTCTTAATTTTTTTAGTATTGCAATTTCATAACCAAAATGTTAACAAGATCTAGGTGTAACATAAGAATTAATTCACAATTTTGTCTGTCCGTGTGTCTCAGAAGTGATACACTATCCGATCTACATGTCGAGCGGCGCAGGCGCATCGTTATCGAGTACATTGCACGCCCTAAATGTGCCGTTTATAATAATTATTCAATTATTAAACGTTTCACATTTTGTTAACTTTTTTATGGTAATATTTGATAACAGCAATGATGATAGTCATCAAGGAGAGACACCATTTATCTACATTGTATCAGGGAAAGACATTAACGTAAAGTTCTGAATTTTTGTTATCAGTATAGATTCAAACTCGAACTTCTTGACACTACGTAACTCAAACGTCACATCAGCCTGTTAGAGTCCACTTCTGGACGTAGGCCTCCCTCAGGGCACGCCATAAAGCTACTGCCATATGGGGGTTTTTGCCCATAGTCACCACGCTGGGCAGATGAGTTGGTGACCGTAGTGTGATTTTGGGCACCTCCCAGATGGTGTTAGTCTACTCTACCGATACCACACACAAAATCTATGATATTGACAATGTGATAACTACGTTAAGAAACGTCAAAAAGTTTATGATTGCCTTACAGCATAAATTTTCACAACTGAGAATCTCTCCGAATTCTTTCAGAATTTTAAATAATAGGATAAATGTCATACACAAACAAACATCCAAAGGGTCACCAAATTACGAATTTATTTACATGAAAAAAAAATTACCACAACATACCCCACTTTCTCATCGCTTCAGAGACGCCTGGTAATAGTCCCTTCCACGCTATCTCGATCGTCTCGTTACGTGACACAAAATTGTCTCGAACAATGTGATATTCGAGCAAATAACGAGCAGTTTCGTGTCTATACGGAATAATCGTAATTATACCACCTTCGGAAACCCTGTATTCTTTGGAAGCGGAGAAAAAGTAAAAATCGCCGATTTTGCACCGGTTTATTTCGTAACCCGTCCGAGTCAAATTATGCGAGATCGTATTCTTTGCGTGTCAATCAAGATACTCGAGATCTTCAAACGTATGTAAGTCCGTGGTACGTAAAATTGGGTTACTTAAAATGGATCCCTTGCGATCCGCTGCCAATTTGGGCATATATATGCCAATTTTTACCCGATTGCGCCAAGTAAATACGTAAGTAAACACGCAAGCGAGTACGAAATGGGTTGAAAGGATGATTATACTAATGTAGTTGGAAGTTCGAAATACAATGTACATATTTGCGATGCATCTATTTAAATAATTAGCCTCTCTTGTGTAGCACTAGCATCCCGCCCACCACCCTGTACAATGCGACACTTGTATACAGACAACAATGGCAGTAATTTACAGAAGATACTTACTAAACTTACATCTAGTTTTTTAATACAGTGATTGTAATGTTCGTTAAAAATAGTATGTTTTTAAGTAATTCTATTTAGCTAGCTCATTAAGTTTGTTAAAGCGTCATGTTAACGCTTGTAAACGTGATAATTATAAGCTTAAAATACTGTCTAGGACTAAACTTACACTGGATTTGTATTGTGTGTTTATTATGTGGAAAATAAAGACCTTTTTGAAAAAAATTGAAGTTTTTTAATAAAACGAGTCTTCCAAGAGTATCTATTTAACATACGACAATTAAAATTTCCATAGGTAGGTGCTAAGATTAGGATTAGTTACGGCTTACTTTGGTATCATTTATAAATCTACTACCTAATATAAATATGAAAAATCGTGAAAACGTTCGGATGTTTATTTGTTTTTAATACTTCCACGTCTACTGAACAGAATTTGATAAAACTTGAGATGTAGAGATAAAACTTGAGGCGTACTAACCCGAATTAAGTATTATTCAGTTACACCAATTTAGATTTGACCAAATCATAAAATTAACAATAACTTAATCTAATCTGTTAAGAAGAGATTTAACCATTGTTTTAACGGCATGTTAAAAGTAATCAAATCCACCGCTCGACACTAGTTTATCAGATAAACCTATTAAAATATAAAGTTTTAGATGACGTAACCTTACTAAATAACATTTTTTGTGACACCTGCCATACATAATTCATTATTGGCATCCAAAAACTAGTTCGCGCAAACATTGGTACCAACTTATCAAATCAGTTGGTCAAAACTTAAAACCAAATGAACTGTCCCATGTCATAATATCATTTATTCGATAATACCGATAACAGCAGGTGTACAGATAAGTTTGTCGCTCAACTCAGATGATGTACATACTTGCATGACATAGATATATCGTGGACACTTGTATTTTTTTTAACTAAGGCAATTCTGCATCAGTGGACTGCCATATCGGAATGGCAAACGGGTTTGTCGGCGCCGACGCCCTTGAAAGAAAAAACTTAAAGCTTAAAGTGACAACTTACAACACAAACTTACACACCTTAATAGGACTATTTTTTGTTTCTAACATCATAGTGTAACTGAATAAATTACTTACTAGTTTAAATATATTTTTGATTAATTAATCACCATTGATTGATTTAATCACTTTGTAACATAACATTTCCGCTGTTCTCTGGTTGCGGAGTAACGTAGACCTAAGTGTTTATTTAACTCAATACAGAAAATCTCAATAATAGCTCACTTGTTGTTTGTCATTTTTTTTTTCTAATAAGCTAAATATTACCTTCAGATGAAACCAATGACATTGTTCTGTGTTATTGTGAGTGTGTATGTTACTGCAGATACCTACAGAACATACTCGTATAATTTTTTTTTTTAACCCCATACTCGTATCTTCGAATTCAGGCATTATAAGACACAATGTTTCCTAGACAATAAAACAATGTATCACTAATGATATTATATGTTATTTCAATAAACACGTTGCATGTTTTATCGTGACATGTGCAGCACTTGTTTGCCCCTCTTTCTGTGTCACGATTTATTTTATGAAACCTGTCAGTATCTGCGGTCAAGAAAACGGGTGTTATCATTATTGCAGGTCTAATAATTGCGTCGGAACTGGACCGATGTTATGTAAGCCAATAATTCTCGGTCGCGATGGAAACGTCACAAGGTCTGTTGAAAATATTGCATAAGATTATTTTTTGAGACCAGTTAGTGATTACCGCTAAGGAATTCTCTAGGTATAGCATCAGACTACAAAAACTTTTCTAAGCTAGGAATTAAACCAGAGTTTGTATAGCCTTATTCCATTATTATACTGGTTTCTATGTTGGTTATTTGACTAGATACAAGAATATTGTACGCTATTCGTAGTACGCCAAACCACGCAACCACGCTATATTTTACTTTGCACTGTACCGTATCCGAATCTGAAACTGTCATACAAAGCCTCTACTATGGAGATGGCCAGTAGATATATGATACATTTTCATACGAGAACAGAAAGATTTATTGATATTACTAGATATCAGATTTTTACGAGTCCGAATGCAGTGCGTAAAGGCTCTAATAACTTTCATTACGTTTAAAAAGAGAAATGTTTTCCTGCAGTCAGAGACCTACCTTAAGGATAGACTAAAGAGTATGTAATTGTTGAAATAAGAAACTGTCATAAGTTGTAGTATTAAAATTAACAACGTAACGTAAATTACCCTTTCTACAAGGTTATGTGAAAATTATAAAAGCTAAATGTCACCAACTCTTAACCCTCGTATTCTTAGTCATAACTTTTCTCCCTTGAGGGTACTCAGTAAAGAAATGGAACTACTTTGTATCCTTTGACACATGTAAGAGTTACTTTTTAATGGTTGGAGTTGAATCAACGACATATGTGGGTAATTAATTTAGCTCTCAGACGTCTCAGACCAACGTTGCTCTGATTTCTGAAACACTCGAAAGCATTCGGAAAACTCCACAAATGTGTGATCGCTGTAGTTTTGGCAACTTGGTACAGTTCTTGGCTCTAAATTGCTGCATTGGCCAAGCTTTTGAAATTCCCTGATCCTGGGAAGATTTGGTGTTATGCCACGTATGGCAGTGTCGGAGTGTTGGACCACCAACGACTTATGTAATTATGATGTCAACTGTAAATTCAATAGCGGTATATATGTTTGGTGTATTAATATTTCGTTTCTGGAGTTCTTTTGAGATAAAAACATTTTTTTCGATATTTGCAAGATATATGTACATATACAGAGATTATAGGTAGTCGTAAAGATTAAGGTGGGCCTGGAAAAGCTTCGATATAGATTGTGTTTTGCAACCGAACACTTTACTGCTAGAACATTAAGATATTACATACGTATGTATTGAAACGTACCTGCGTATTTAAGATATACAGGATGTGGGTGACAGCCAGGCAAATACTGAAATGCTGAATAAAGTACCATTGTGTTGAGTTATACGACAGTGTTATTACTCGCGAAAATTTTCAGTGTTTTCCGCATCAGAATCATGGTCTGAACTCATGGTATCAATATTTGCCTGGCTGTCACAAACACCCTGTATGTACCTATCTGTCAACATAAATAATTGTATAATAATATTAATATTAGACATTAAAACAGGTACAGTGCGAGTTTTTTAAATCAATTAAACTGTGTAGGTATGTTAACCCTATAAAAATGTGAGAATTTACGCTCAATTAAAATATTTAAATATGTACATATTGGTTTATTAAAACCTGCGAGTATAAAAATACGAGAAATCATAAAACGCAAAAATTTCAGTTTTTTTTTATATGAGATTGAGAGATTTTTATAATAAGAACTTTAATGATTCCTTAACAATTCTTGTCAATTTTTGAGCCGAAACGCAACCACTAACGAACCGCTAACGAAACGTAGTGCGAAACAATATATACTTACCGTTTGAGTAATAAGGTATATTTTAGCACGCATCGGTCGCGAGTATGACAGAATAAAAACAAATATCTGCCTCGTGCTGAAATGTGTCTAATTACGTCACAGTAAAGTAATTATTGCTTTGTTCTGAGCGTCTACAACGGTTCCGTTTCGGCTTCGTTCCAACTCGAGACTTCGAAATTGGCCCCCAGGAATGAACATTCCATAATCGTGGAAAATAATCATATTATTTCGGGTTTCATAGCATTATTTTCATAGGATTTACCTTTTAGCTTAATATATACCTTTTTCTACACTCTGTTTAAATGTACCTACATATACATGTTTTATATAAGTTATTTTATAAAAATCAACTTACACACGAGTGCTGACAACCTCAATTAAAGCAAAATGTCCGTCGCGGCGGGACTTAAGAAATCAGATTTGATTTTGATTGATATTTCGGTGAAATGCACTTGTGTACGAAACTTCCTGTTTTAAAGGTACACGTTCACAAGACATTGGCCAGAACAAATAAATCTTGTGAAATATTAGGTAGTACATCATATTATTATATATTTGTAATATTATATTAATTGTGGAATTAATTGAAATAATGAACTAAAAATGTTCAAAAATAAATTAATTTGTTAAATTTATAAAATTTTGTGAACATCGTTTCAACAAAGGCCAAATAAATTTTATATTAAGACTATATTATAGGCTTTATAATACATGTACATATTTATAAATGTCCACTATTTCAGTACTTTCTTATCTTAGTTTTGAAGTGTAGCAGGTCCTCCTCAGAGCTTCTTTACTTATGTTAGTACCCTTTACATTTCTTTCAATGCGCCCCTTTTTATGCAGCGCAGCCTCTAGGAAAGGCTGATTAACATTGATTCACTACCCGGGTTCAGACACGACATGGTCTTTGCGTGAGCTGAATACTTTTTGTGTCGATACTGCGAAACAACTGAACAGAGCAAAATAAGACGATACTAGGAACTACCATATAATGTGGTCGATTTTAACCATCACGGTTAGAAATGAACTTAAAATTAACTATGTCTCTCCGTCTCTCTTAATGTAAATTGCTGAGATAGGTAGAACAAATGTAAAGTTTATTTTTAAGTGGAGCGGTCAGAATCTACTACATTTAATTTGTTCTTGTTTTATATGGATAGGGCTTATGGAAGGGAAAACGCCTTTTTACCTAATGATAATATAAGTAATGTTAATAGATAAATAGTAAAACTGAGCTTCTACTATACTGGTGATACGAGTACATAAAGCTGTTCATCGCACCAACAGCGATGAGCTAGCAACTTGCCTTGCATCAGACCACGCTATGCAAAATGTGGTCGCAGGATCTCATTGGCAAATTCGCGATCCAGCAGTTCTGGCTACCCCATATTTAAAACAGACGTGAGTCTGTTCACAAGCAACACACTGTTTTTCTTATTTTTGACAGTGTACGTGCACCTTTAATCTCTGACAAGCTTCTTGCTTTGTCCAAATTTCACATTTAACATCAGAAAGGATTAAAATTGACACCCGGTAATGAGTTCAAAATGTAAGCGATGAACATGCGATAATCGAAGACGAGATGTCTCAGAATAACATAATAATACATATACTTAGCACCATTTAAACTAGCTAACGATTTAAAAATGTTATATGTCAAATATACACTTCAAACACTCTGATCATAATGTATATATCTAAGGAACCCAATCTGGTTCAGAACTTTGAATTGTACTTAATATTTTACCTTAATAAGATTGAGTTTTATTTTATGTATCATATTTTCTTAAATAAATATATAAATTTACATTTTTTTATCCAGGATTAACTCTGACGTATACATGCATCGACACTTATAGCTTAGGTATGTCAGCGAATAAGACATGCGTCCTAAACAGATTTAGTAGAATTGTTAAAAGTGGTGCTGTAGTATAATAAATAAATATAGAGAGACACAAATAGGATTTTAATTTTTATTAGATTATATAGATTATATGCTGTATATAATATTTAACTAGGGACAGGAGGACTGCTTTTTTGGGTTACTCATATGTAGAGCAATCTGACCTTAAGCTTTAATAAGTGTGCTCTACTTATTACTATTCTGAGATACTGGCAAACTGGTCGGATGCGGCCGGATGATAATTATTATTATTATTTATTTAGAATAATAATTCCACAGCGTGACAGTAGGTACACCAATATGCCATGAAATAATACAAGTGTTATGTATAAACATAAAAAAACAAAACCATAATATACAATATTACCAAAAAAGAAAAAAGAAAAAAACGTATAACGTACAGAACTAATAGATAATTACTTATTAGAGTATGCTAACAAGACAAATACCTTGTAACCGTCCGTATGAATTCTGCCAGTGAACAAGTACACAAGTCCACCTCCCGAGATACCGCGTTCAATATGCTTATACCTCTCGTAATAGGTGCCGCTTGTAATAGATTTGTTCTACAAGTAGGAACCGCAAAAAAATTATTGCGGACTCCTTGACGCATTCTAATGTCCGGAATGACCAGTCCCAAAGCTTGGAGCAAATAAGTGGCCAACAGTAGATCACGCCTTACCTCTAACTTAAAGTATCCCACCATGCCCAATAAGAACAAGGTCGGATACATAAGCGGATAATAAGGGTAAACTCCGTATAGCTTCAAATACAAGCACCTAGTAAATTTATTTTGTATTTTTTCCGAGGTTTCTACATGCTTTTTTGCATGTCTCTTCAATATGTTTGCGAAAGATAAGTTCCCTAGAAAAACGAATACCGAGATCTTTAATCGACATTACCCGCGAAATAGATTGATTGCCTATCCTGTAGTCATAGGTGATTGGTTCATGTGCACGGGTATACAACATCACGCTACACTTTGTCACGTTGAACATAAGTTTATTCGCAACACTCCATGCGGTCTAAATCCCTCTGCAATCGCTCACAGTCCGATAAGTCATGCACTGCCAAATATAATTTCAGGTCATCAGCAAATAGTAAGCAACCTGCGTCCTGGATAACTTCCGGTAGGTCATTAATCATAATGGTAAATTCCAAAGGACCCAGATTACTTCCCTGACCCTTATTGATAGCGCACAGCCGAAAGCACAGGATGTACAGAGTGCGTGTGACAGCCAGGTAAATACTGAAACTGAACAAGGTACCAATGTTTTAAGATTTTTCAGTGGTTTTCGCCTCAGAATTATGGTCTGACGTCGGCATATCAATATTTGTCTGGTAGTCACTTTCACCCTTTCATAGTAGAGAAGCACGAATTTTTCCAAGGGAGCGAAAAAGCAGATGATATTATGGGCACCTTCTATTAGTGGAGTACATTGTTAATCCAGTGATCTATGCACAGTCATCAGGCTTAAAATAGGATCTAAATTAGCCAAATTAATAAGCATTAAGGTTCGACAGGTTTGTAATGGGCGTTTATAATTATATCATATTATGATCTCGCACGTGCGCTTGATTTAAAGATGTGGTGTACTCGTAGATGTTTCATTAAGTCGCCCGTATAGCCTAATCTATTTGTGAGTAATGATCTTTATAGCACGATGAAATCGCTATGATGGTGAAGGTGTCTACTAAAATTTATGACATTTTAGTAGGTTTTTTTTACCTACTTACATACTTCGTAGAAACCGATAATAAGAACTATAGAACCGATAAAGAACCTACATATCAGCCGATCTCATGATTGGGAACAGGGTAGGAAGAAGAAGAAGACATTCTAAAGTTGCGTTCCTAAAATGGTATAATTGAGCTGCAGGATCAGTTACGTTTATCAAAACGGAGCCAGTTTTTAAAAATTAATGACAAAGTTGCGATCTACGACCTGAAAGCGCGCCCCTGAGTTCCCTTGTTGATTCTTACTACATGAACGGAATAAGATGCAGCTGATGTGTTCTACTGAAGCCGCTTATTCGGTACCTACAGGAAACCAATAAATTCGAATTATATGCTTTCCTGGATACATAAATATCGAGTTTTTTTATATTAAATAGGCTTACGCTTGACCACAACGCGCCTGATGGTAAGCACCGTATTCATATTGTAATGTAATTTATTAAACTTATTTCCTCTTTTCCGCTGGAAGTCTTTACAACTTATCAGACCAGAGCAACCTTCTACGAACTTTGAGCCCTAGCCTTGCGTTCATGACACCTAAATTCCTAGTAATTCAATTGGTCCATTTAATTTTAGAACGAGCTGATTTGCTTGCACGTACCGTTCCGCACGAGTAGGTCGACCTTGGTCGGTCCTGGGGGGTTACCAGTGTTACCACAAACAAAGCGAGATGACGTTCTATGCTGCTTATAGCGGCATCTCGTTTTCGCAATGGAAACAGTCCTGCTAAGTGATTAACATAAAGTTAAGTATAACGTCCAGTTCTAAGTCCTAAGTACAAACAATCAGACACACATACACACGATCACACAATGACTGATTTTCATATATTTCTATCCAGCAACAAACTTTGTGTCTATATGATCTAATAGAAGATGCGTATTGGGTAAGCCACAATATGGAAGCGATTTTCTTTTGTCAACTTTGCTTATAAATTAATAACACTCAAAACATAAACTTGAAAACCACCTTTTAGTAAAATACTATGAATATAAACTCTAAGCACATGGCGCATGAGGACCCACACGATGATAAAAAGTGTAGTGTTTACCACTGCTAGGGAATGGCTTCTCGACTCCGCCGGAGACCACACCTCGTGATCTTTCGCCTTCTCTTGCCATTCTAGAAGGTAACTCTCCAGATCCTCGCACCATCTCATCCTTGGCCTACGTCTGCGACGTTATCCGTCTTCAAACATAAATTATTCAAATATATAAAAACTAAAGGAAGTTCTTACCGGCCCATGTGAGTAGGCTTATTTCATATCTCTCGTTACAACAGCATAGCAAATCTGCCACCAACACATACAACATAGTATTTTGTTCCAATATCACTAATTAAGCGCCTCCTACCTACGTAACCAAAATACAAGTTACGGGCGAATTACAAAATAACTGAAATCGGACACCGTCGTACAATGACATCATTTAATTTCTAAGCAAGTACGATAGCCCGCTTCTTATAAATCACCGCGGTTTATCGCTGTACTAGCCAATAAACCTATTTGTACGTAGATCCACATAATCGGGCGCACTTGACAGATATTACGCCCTAAATCATGCGATTATTTTCTTTGTAATATTTGGCTCTTGGAAAGGAAGCTCTAACTACGTAGGCTAGAGTTAAAAGCTTTTTAGCGGGTTAGTATTGGTAGTAGTCATGACTGGGAATAATAACGTATGGAAGCATCGTTTTAGCAACTCAAATAAGATGGAGCAGCAGATTTTTTTTCCTTTATATTCTGACCATTTGATATAAACTGAAACAGACGCATTTCCGCGTAAGTGTAACAGAAAAATGTTTTTCCTAATTATATTATGGATAACATCAATGGGTAGGTCGGGTAGGGTATAAGTATCTATAAACCAAATCGTTTTCTTGATAACTCTATAATAAGCTGTAATTATAAAACACTGTCATAAATAAAAGCTCCAAGATTTATCCACATTATATTGGTTGTGTGTGTACCCCATAAATAAATATTTAATAATATTTATTTATTCACCATAGAAAGTCCGTCTAAGGTTTCTATGGCTAATGAATCTATATAACAAGGTTAATGCCGGTGGCTTTACGAGGAGATCTCCCGCGCTTCTGACGGATACTGTAACAGATTGCCAAATTAAATTTTACTTGTATCAAAATAGTTATGCTATGGTTCGCTATTTATGATATGTTAATTTCGCAATAAAATGTTCCTATCGGTAATGTTGGTAAATGGAAACTTGTAGGGTAATCTCAGTAATCTGATGATTTATGATTATGATATTCTACTAGGTAATAGTTCGCCGACAAAATAACAAAAAATGTGATTTTTCAGGAAATTTAAAATCGAGAAAAGGTAGGTAGTGCCCGTACGCTTCGCTTACTCGTCTTGGCGGGGGCACTACCATGTCCCCAGATTAAATCCCTTTATCTGTGTGTGGCATCCAAATCCAGCTGATTTGCAAACAGTATTTTTTGCCACCTATATAAAACGCTTACCTATGCAAAATGTACAAGATACTTTTCAAGTAGTAAATTAAGACTTACTCGCTGTATAAACATAAATATAAGAATGTATCGATCGAAAATCGAAGCCCAAATTATTACCAAAGGTAAGACACTCTAAGCTATAAAAACACTCTCACTCTCACCTAATTCTCATTTACTACAAACATCAGGTATAAGCTGCATAGAAATGAACCCCCATATTTATCGATAAAAATCATATCGATCGAGTGCACAAAATCGCTATGATTCCAGAATGAGTAATTGACGGTGGTTGCAGGCCACATTCGGTGTAGTCACGACATGAAGGAAGGAGATAAAGGATATGGCGAAACAACTTTTTTCAGACTACAATTATGACAAATACAATACATACGTACCTGGTTCGTTTGACAGATACGCATAGACACATATATCAGCCTATTGCAATCCACTGCTGGAGTACGCCTCCCCCAGGGCACGATATAAGGCTGCCCTATTTGCCCATAGTTACCACGCTGGGCAGGCGGGGTGGTAACCGCAGTGTGAATTTCGGACATTGTTGTGAACAGGGCTGTTCTCTCACATAATGTCAAATTGTCACTGAGCACTTACATCTGACTCCGCTATGCTAAGGGCTGTAAGGCTCTCGTTCGTGATTCTGCAATTCTGACTAACCTATTTTGGAATCTCCTGCACAATTTTATAGTGTATTCTGGAACACTAATATACGGGTCCAGCTGAAAACCAGCGCTGCAGGCTATCTGTTTTGGTCTGCAGCTGTATGCTGAGCTGGGTCCATTTCAGCATAATTATGTTTTTCTGTTTGGCTGTATTGTGAAACATTTTTGAATGCTGAATAAATAATTTCTTTCTTTCTTTAATTGGCAAATCTCCTTTGATATTGGCCGCTATGACCGAAATACACTTGAAGACATTATTATTATTTTGGAATCAGGCGGGGTCAGTTCCGACTGCGCCAATCGTCGTCAACTGGTACCTCCTCCAGTCCTTCTTCCTTGAGTCACGAAGTCGCCGCGTGACCCGCCGCCGCCGACAAATCGAGATGAATTGCTGGTGTATTCTTTCCTTACAATCGAATGGACCCCACATTTCAAAACAACGATTATGAAAGACTCGTTTGTCTCCGAATTTATTTGTATTGCTAGCTGCCTAAAGGGTAAACTGCTGAGTGACTTTGTAAGATTATGGCGTATGGATAAATAGTTTTATCTTTTAATATACTTAGATACTTATACTATACAAGCCCCAGCCATCATCCTTGTTGAATATGTCAGACTTGGACCGTTTCGTTAATTTAAAAGTTATGATATAAGTAACATAAATACTTAAAACAAAATGTGAATTAATCTCCAGTGAATCATATCTACCTAAAAGTAGAGAAAAGTTAGAAATTAATGGTTTTGACAACTTGACAAAATTTTACATAAAAATATACACACATATATACATAAAAATCACGCTTCTTTCCCGGAGGGGTAGACAGAGATCACGGATCTCCATTTGCTACGATCCTGACACACCTCTTTCGCTTCATCTACTTTCATGATATTCTTCATGCACGCTCGTCGGTGTAGGGTACTCTTGACCTGACCTCTTTCTAGAATTTGACCAATTTGATCGGTGAAGGTCCAGCGAGGTCTTCCCCTACCAAACCCCTCCATCCACTCTTCCGATGTATACTTTCTTTGTCGGTCTACTTTCACTCATCCTCTCCACATGCCCAAACCACCTCAACATAACCTTCTCAATCTTCGTCACCACGTCCTCGTTTATACGACACTTCATTCTAATCACCTCATTTCTTATTTTATCTTTCAAAGTGACTCCACATATACTTCTCAATGCTCTCATTTCCACTGCATTCACTTGACTTTGGTGTTTTGATTTCTGCCATACTCAATTTTCACTACCATTCATAAGGGTCGGCACCAAAACACCTCTAACAGCCAGACGTGCCGCTTGCGACACTTTCTGGCTACTCATAAAAGAATTAAGTGCCCCATTCACCCGATTCCCAGCATTCACTTTCTTTACAATATCTTTGTCATGCTTACCATCCCTTGTAAACAAAGTCCCCAGATACACGAACTTAGTCACTTGCTCCAATCTTTCTTCGCCAATCATTATTTTGCAATCCGCCATTACCTCATCCTTTTCAAAAACCATTACTTTCGTCTCACTTACATTCATCTTCATCCCTTTACTTTCAAATGAACCATGCATTTTTGTTATGCATGCATCTACTGCAACTCCTCCTCCGAAGACGCAAGCAAAACCATGTCATCGGCATAGAGAAGGCATTCTTAGATCATAATCATCGTCTTTCAAACCTTGCAAACAACTGTCCATGAATAGATTGAATAGCCACGGTGACGCTACACATGTCTAACACCCTTTTCGATGGTAAACCAGTCTGTGTAGGACCCGTTTATTCTCGCACAAGCACTTGAGTCCTCGTAAAAATATATTAGAGCGTTTTTTTTATAGTGAAATTGCACATAAAATTGATGCGAGGTCAAGAGTAAGCTCGGCTTTTAATTTTATTCATAATTCAAATGTTATGTAACTACGTTTTAAACATGTAGGTATGTAACATTTTATCTATAAATATCGAATGAAATCAAATTTGTACTAAATATTTGCATTATACAGGTTGTTGCAAAAACATGCGAAAATCTTAGCATTTAAAATTGCTGGAATTTACAAAATTATGTGACAGACCTACACTGCTACACATTTAGATAACATGTAACTATCTGAGTGTAATTTTTTTAAATTATAATATAATAGATACATAACATAATTATTTTCCCAAACTTGCTCAATTTTCCTATATCCATCGCCCCTACCTATTTTTTTTTTAATATTCACACACTTCACAACACATTAACTTAGTCCCACATTAAGATCCATAAGGTCTTGTGTCGTGGGTACTAAGCAACGGTATATAAATACATAGATAAGTATAGAAACATCATATTTATTGCCTCTACAAGGCAACAGAAACATAAAACCGGGATTGATTCACCACTGATTCCCGAAGTGTGAAGACATGCTTAATATTAAATTATTGATTGATAAACAAATTCATACAACAGACACATAGCATCAGATAATTGGACAGATACCTATTTTCGCATATATAATACAGGGTGTTAGTGATAGCCAGCAAATGCTGAAATGCTGAACAAGTACCATTGTGTTGAGTTAAATGACAATGGTATCACTCGCAAGAAATGCGTTTTTATTTTGATCATCCGTAATTGTTGCTTTCCGCGCCAATTGTGTCGAGCGATCCTGTGACAAGTTAAATGTTCTTATCGGTTATTAAGTGTTACATTTCTGTTTTTTAAATCATTTCTGACTCTGCATTAGGGTTGATCATTTATTTGGACTTATTTAAGCACAACTTTTTTTTTAAACATCTTTAGGTTAAAAATTTGTTTTTAAGCCATTATCTAAGGCCTAACTAAACGAACCATACAATTTTTTTCCTTGAAAAATAAATAGTCACAAAATTTTGTTATCTTCCTGCGAAAATTTTCAGTGGTATTCGACTCAGAATCATAGTCTGAAGTCACCATATCAATATTTGCCTGGCTGTCACAAACACCCTGTATAGTGTGATTCAACTACAACGAAAGTATAAAACAGCTTAAATCCAACAATACAAAATAGTAGGTTAACAAATACTGAACACCCTTTATGCTCTCGCACAAAGGTTTCCATTAAACTACTAATTTCTGTTACAGTTTTTTATTTTATTTTTTATTGCGCCAATTTGCTTCATCAAAACCCGTCGGCCTTGAACATACGGAAGACGGTGACACTCTGCTCCCATCGTCAGCGATTATTCAGGCCTCCAGCACACCAAGGCGTAACGAAACGTTTCAGTTATAATTAAGAAGTAGAGATGTGGAGCTATTGGGAATTTTAAGATATTATTGCTATAGGTACAATTCTATAATAATATTTGTTGCAAGACCCCTTGAAATAAAAGAATTTGAGTCCCCATGGATACATTTATTATGAATATATCAATATGGTCCTAAAATATCGATTTGTAAACGACTCTATTAGAGTAGACTTATTTATGTATTTATATACCATTTCTTAGACCCCTCGATGATGCAAAGCCTTAGTTGTCCACGTTGTGATGGTATAATATATGGAAGTAGCGACAAAATTGTTTCTTATAGAGTTTGTATTCATTTCAAAAGCAGAGGTGTTCAAAAGTTGAGAGTTAGTAAGAGGTAAACGTACCTACTACGATTCATAATCATGCAGTTTGCTCTTCGGTGTCAATGAAGTTTGACAATATTATTTAATGGATTTTAATTATTACTGTCCAATGGTCCATTAAACATCACTATCTCTCTCATAAAATAAGATATTACTACCTTTAACCATAGCCTTTAACTATTATCAGCTTATTTGTTACAGATATTCTGTTGGCGAAATTATCTTTACTGGCCAGACGATATCTCGTGCCATAGCGAACTCTATTTTCAAAATAATTAAATAAATGAGCAATAAATAAATCAAACTTTTTTAACAACAAAAGTTATATATATACACACAAGATTGTGTTCCCAAAAATCTAGACAAAGGTATACTATAGTATGATAATGAAAGTGTAGATAACAATATAGGTAGCAACACAGTAAAATCGAAACCAAAGCTGACCACCGAAAAACCCCAATTTAGGGCACAACGCCCATCACTACAATGTAATATGCCAACCCACAAAAAATAATGCTTCTCAATTTCACGGCACATAAACTTCGTGATCGGTTTTTGCGTACGGTTTCCTAGTCCAATTGTCCACTGTGCTTACTCATCGAGGTTTTTATTTCTCACATCGCTTGTCACCTTGCACTTTCGATTTTATTCAATGCGACACTCAATGGTTGGTTGAGGTTCCATATTGACAGATTTTAATAGGCAAGACTTTAGGCTGTTTATTTGGGTAAGTTTTGTACGTTAGGTAAGCACGCGATTGCATTGCACTATGCATTGCGTACACCTTATTACTTTGGCTATTACCGAATACTTTGTATAGGCTAATGACTATAGAGCAACAGGGACTTTGTAAGACCTTTTTGATAAGATATCCATAGTAGATTGAAACTAATGTGTATGCAGTCAAATTGTGGAACTCTCTGCCTCACACCGTGAGAGATTGCCAAACTATTGCTGCATTTAATAAAAGGTTAAAGAACCACTACCTCTCGCTTCAATAGAAATGAGTCTGCCTGTTATATATTTAATTAATAAATATTTATGTATGTTTATGTAGGTATATTTTATTAATTATATTGATTAGATTAGGGTATCTATTTGTTAAATTCAAACTTTCCCAAATTATTTGCTGGAAGAAATCTCTTTCAGAGATAAGCACGCCTTTGTACATTTTCTTTCATAATTTCTGTCTGTATATAATTGTATGTGTACAATAAAGAATAAGAATAAGAAACTTTGTTAATACTCAATAAAACAATAGATTTCTTTTTTCATTTTCTGAGTGCAATAAGTAAAAAAGTATTTATTACTTATTAGGTAAGCTCGTCCTGCGGAATGAATTTTGGGTTTTCAAAACCACAAATGTCATGCATTTATAACGCAAAAACAAATATTGCCTCCATGATTAACTACTAATCTTATATTGCACTATGAAGAAATAATCGAAAAAATTTACTTAAGAATGCGTCGAAGCTTTACAGTAGCACGTATGAAGCCATTGAGCAAAAACCGCAAAACCGAGACACTTGCATTTTTATTAAATAATTACTTTTCGTCCTTGATACAGAAACCTTACTGTGTCCAAGGTGACCTGACTACTACCCACTGTGCAACAATTTAATGACCTAATCTGAACCTTAAATTATGAACTTAAGTCACCGAACAGCTTGTGTCATTATTTTCGATGTCACATACTTTAATTACTTTCGATCTTGCTTATAACAGGTTGATTTTAGGGTTCCGTATGTGAAAAGGAAAATACAACATATGCACACAGCTATGCTCCGGAAAGTGTGTAGCCATAACTGCAGGATCTAAAAGGGTACCCTTCGCACGTTTAGTATTACACGAATAGATGTAAATGATCAGTGACAAGTTGCTAGCTTGTCGCCTGAGTGAATAGATGAGTTCCTTTATTGACTTTCATCATGCACAGAGGGAGATGCAGCAGATGTATTCTAGTGAAGCCCCGCATCAGCACAGGACTATAGGTATAGTAACGGATAAAGATATAGCGGGAAATTTCTGAAAACTTTACCGTTTAGTAAATGCAATTAAAATATTGTTAGTGCGAATCTGCAAATAAATATCAATCTATCAACCTTAAATATGTACCTACATATTTTTGATTAGATTTCAAATACATCAAAGAACCCTCAAAACGCAATTCCAAAACGCACTTGGCCAGTTTTTTGTGTCTAATATTGATTATGAATTAAATTGGACAGCACAGTGAAGCGTGGTGTTGTGTAATATTCATAGAAAGTGGATCGTGGTTGATAAGGCGAGGGTTTTCACTCCACTGTGGCAGCCGGCGGATATTAAGTTTATCAGCTCTTGTCCGGATGCTGTAACCATGTTATGCTAATCATGGGATGCAAATGTGTAATCATCGTTCTTATTAGTTCTACATCTAGTAAGGTAAGGAAGTGGACTCTTAAATTAACATTTAATTAATGAACAACCGAATATTACAAAATCTTGATGAGGTGAATACTACATTTTATGACTTCATTCAGTTACACAAGATACCTATGCTCGTAGATACAAATAAAAACTTGACAGTTTGACTACAGGCAAAAACCCCCTATGTGTAAGTTAGTAGTCTCGTGGCGTGCCTTGTCCTGGGGAGACCTGCGTCCAGCAATAGGCTGATATGTAGATACAATAAATACACACATCGATATTCACAAATGCATAGCCTACGTACAGGTGTAGTCATTTAGGCAATATGGACATACTTGAATTGTCGAATACCGTCTTTAACCGTCTACTTAATTTTCACGGAGACATAAGTACCTACATGTGCGCTAAGCGGAAAAATAAAGTATCGAAACTATAGGCATTGCAAGATAACCTGTTGCTCGTAACTCGCACTTTCACATGAACAATAGACAAAAACCGACCCAAATCCAGATGTTCCCAATAACATAGATAGCAACAAATCAGCACAGATTAATAAGCCATACAATGTCGCTGCATTAATAAATTTGTCGCAAGCTCGCGATAGGCCGGGAGTGTTCGCGGACAATAAGGTCCACTGAATTATAGTGCTTATCGTCCATTAGTCTTTCTGGAGGTATAGAATAATGGGTCAGAGATAAAATCTCTAACTAGAAATGGCACGCTGTAAGTCAGCATTCGTTGTCTTTGGGCGGTCGTGCCCGCCCTGAGGTTTACATTGACGTTTAATGGCTTGGATGTCGAAGTGTTGAATGAATTTTACCTTTTAGATCTTTTTTATATGGAGATTAACTCTAGGTCTATCGATGCCTAATATAAATTGTGTCTGAAGACTCTACTTACACTTACATTATTTTATTAGTTTAATTTGTTAACGACGGAATATCCGCAGTTGGTTTGTTTGTCAGTTGAGTAGTTGTATTAATTTAGTAATGATGTGCTAGCCTGTAAGTGACATATAGGTATATCAGAATATTTGCTCAAATAATGTTTTTAATGATGTGTGATATTTATGTTGTTGGTAAGCCTTATTCAAATAAATAAATATCCGCAGTTGGTTTGTTTGTCAGTTGAGTAGGAGATCGTATATTTGACTCCCGGTAGAAGCAAACATTTAAAAGTAGACACCATTGGATATTTCAGAAACATGGACGTTTTCCATATTATATTATGAAGCATGTATTTGTATTTATTTTTTGTATCTGATCTGATTTATTAAATTCTGTTAATGAACCGTTTTGCGGTATCCAGTTATATGTTTTCCATGTCGGAATCCATCGAAGTAATGGGGTGTTTTGCCGGTAACTCACCGGCCGATTGTATCTCTTGTCGGACTCACCTTTTTATGAGCTCCACCGTCCTATGGTGGTAAAGAACTAGCTGATCTTTTCGTAGTGTTCATTAGACATGTACACACTGCTATGTTACAGAAATGAGGTACCCAGATCTGCAGGATCATAAAGGGAATCCCACAGCCACGTTTAGCATATCGGGTACAGATGTAAATGATCAGTGACAAGTTGCTAACTATTGCTCCCATAAGAATAATCTCTTGCAGAGATAAGCACGCCTTTCTTTTGCAAATTTCTCTGTTTTTACTGTAGTATTTTGTGGACAGTAAAGAATAAGAATACATAAGCTACATCTCCTTCCGTACATGTCGTAAGAGTCGGCTAAGCGACGAGGATATTTCCGTAGTAGGTATTCATGACAATAACGTTAAGGCAACTGCTAGTAAAACTTTGGTTTTCTAGGATACTGGAGTCGTGATATAACGGCCGCACGTGTGTAAAATCACGCACTCTTTACGATGCCGACATTGTGTTCTTTCGAGATCGCTTTACCGCGGCACCGCCATTATAGGAAGCTTTAGGTCTAATATTGCACTTTGACATTGTTAATAACCCTAGAAAATTTTGAACAAAGTGTAAGCCCACCATTCGTTTCCCCGGGTGAATGGGCCAAAATCAACATCAAATTTATGCTTACAACCGAAGCAAACCATCTAAAATCTATATTGTTACTGTATCACGTAGAAATAAACAATACATCAATGTACGCGACTTCACAATTTATCTGTTAGTACATACAAAGTTGGATCTATCGATTTAGTGCAAGTAGTTTATTATCGCAATCTATCTTAGCTCCATCTAACAAGGCTACAAAATTCAACTCTTATCTAACAACAGGAAAATAAGTACCCGAGTACACGGGTCCAGTACTCCAGTGGGGCTAAATACGCAACTGACCTACATTTATAATTCCTTTCTTACTGCAGTCTGCTTCTTATTACATAAATATATAGCTAGGTAAACACGGTTGCATTCCCGAAATGTGGTAGTCAGAAGATGTTAAATAGCCAGTGGCAAGTTGCTAGCGTATCGCCTCAGAGAATATTCAAGAAGACAAAGTATCTACTGTCATCCCTCATGTGGGTGCCCTCAAGGCAAAATTCACCACTAAAAATACGACCGTTTGTCTGTGGCCTTTTATAGATGAACGACGCTCGTTTCACATCAGTACTATGTAACCTATTCGTGTACACGGGTTTAGTTATATGTAACAGCAGGAAACTATGCTAAGCTAATATACACAGGTATAATAGGGTACAGCCTAGTTGCGACGTAGATGACCTATGATATATTTAGCGCGGTAGGGACAGGGCGTGGCGCGACGCGTGCGCAGCCGGCCCGTAACTACGGAGGAAGGGAGTGTAATGAGGGTACAAGTCATAAGTTGCTGGCTGTTAGATAAAGGCAGATAAATACCAGTAAAGCGATATTATTGTGATAGGACTGTGGCAAGTGGAGATCTGTGATCTCTACCTACCCCTCCGTGAAAATGACGTGATTTTATGTATGTGTGTTAGATAAATCATTTTTTCATGTCGAACAAATGTGGCTAATCATACACGAAGGTCCTTGACCACCTCGTTTTTGACCGTGCTCAAAGACGTGGTCTTAGCTAACTACAGAAATACTTCGCAAAAGGCAAAAAAAAAGACCTAGTGCGCATTGTCCATCACCCAAATCACTTTCTTTTCTATACCCGCTTTTATAGCACCTTCACATTATTGAGGTCGCCAACAGCAGCGCGGGAGCTGAACAAACATTGTTGTGCTTCTCCGCTTTTGGAAAAACCATCACACTGCTTGCGACCTAATGTAAAGCTTCATATAGCCGCTATCGCCTGTATTTCAAAGCGGATAGGAAGCCTGACGTCGTGCAGCCGTCGCGGCGACTATTGATAAATCATCGACAGGCCACGCGCGCCCCCGGCGAGCTGCGCAACCGTAATGCACACAACGATCGACAAACTCGAGTGACCGACAAGGGCCGACGGACGATGGTGTCCGACGACGACCGATGGACGACGGTTTCCGACAACGACTGACGGCCGATGGTGTCCTCCTGCAACGACCGATGGACGAAGGTGTCCGGCAACGACCGACAAACTTGAGTGACCGATAAAGACCGTCGCACTTGGGTGACCGGCAAAGATCGTCAAGCTGCGAAGTCAAGCTATGGAGAAACGCAAGAGAATAAAGATGGCACTCGAGTGCTAGTTAGAGATTATTGAGCTATTGCAGGATGTATCCAGGAAGGCAATCTTACATACGACCTTTTCAATAAACACCAATGATCAATGAACGGAACTGTCAAAAATTGCCTGACCAACAGTCTACCTTTAGTAATTTGATCACATTAAAATGGTGCTTTTATACGATAATCAATTTATGTATGTAGCCAATCATGCATGTTTTCTTTCAAAAATAGATAATATATTTGACCACGATCGAATCATCATTTCCATGAACCAAAAATCGCAAAAGCCGGCTAATTCAAAAGCTCTTTCCCTTTAAAAAGCATCAGAATTTACAAGCGAACCAATAACGAATTTCCTCAAGCGCTGATAACAAGCCAAAGCTATGACATGAAAGCCATCGTTTCTCTAGTCGTTTCGCCTCGGGCAGTACCGATGAAATTTCCAACAATTTACCACAGACATAATGAGCCCATCTTTAGATCTACCGGAATGCTGCGTAGGCGCATGGACATGTCTTAATTATCCATTGTGCGTCCGGTCGCCTATCTGATTGTTTTTGGAGCAGGAATCGAATTAGTTTTGTGTAATTAATATACTAAAGCTAATTATGTAACAAATTGCGTTTAACTGCATTTTCTGTTGAAACTAAACTAATCAAACTTGGAATAGAGACGGAATAACTTTAATCTGAGGTATAAACTGCATCTTTATGTAGTAGTAGTGTCGATGGGAACGAAGATGTTAGTAGTGCAGAAGGGACTAAAAATTCCGCGACACTACCGGTAGTGTGGTCTGGTAGTGTCATGTGTCAGACAGAAGGGGAACAAATCAGAGTGACTTCGGAGTAAGTACACTTGGAATTAGATCTGACAGATTTTTTATTAATAGGCTCATCAATAAGTTTAAGTTTTAGATACTTATTCCTCTTTTACAGTTCTATTGGATATTATGCAGCATTAGGTAGGTATACAAGTATGCAGATATTCTAGACTTTATTTTAGATTTATAAGTTGTCCGCACCTATATCAAATCCGCCACAGTTATTAGATAAGCCACAGCTTATTGTATTAACCTCATGAATTTAATATTGTCAGCATTTAAAAGGTCAAAGGTATTTAATGAAGGATTAATTGTAATTCACAGTCCAATAAAATTAAAGGTGAACTTGTGAAATTCAAATAACTGTTCAATACATTCCGATTACAGAAGTTTTTACAATTAAGGGAACTTTTGTCTGGCTGTGGACAGATGTGAATAAATCTTCTTCGCTATATCCTTGTTTCCTTTCCTTATAATGTAAATGCCAATGTTTTTTTCTACAATTGTTCACACTGTAGGTTTTTTGCACCTACTCATTCTCTATATCCATATAGCCACGAAAAGGGAATAATAATAATATTTATTTATTTCAGATACATATATAATAATCACGCCTCTTTCTCGGAGGGGTAGGCAGAGATCACGGATCTCCATTTGCTACGATCCTGACACACCTCTTTCGCTTCATCTACTTTCATGATATTCTTCATGCACGCTCGTCGGTTTAGGGTACTCTTGACCTGACCTTTCTATAGAATTTCACCAATTTGATCGGATCCGGCGAGGTCTTCCCCTTGTATACATAATATACAGTTTTATCTATATCTATACATATAATAAAAATGTAACGGGTCGCTGTCTGTACATAGAAGATATATGAGAAAAAATATTATAGGAGACCTTTATCAACGAAAATAGTACCCAAAAGTGTGACATTTGGAAATTTTGTCTGTTTGTATGTCGGTTTGTCTGTTTGTCTTGGCGTTTGTGCATACAATCTCAGAAACGGCTGAACCGATTTCGATACAGTTTTCAGGAATATATTGTGACAGGTCCCACTTAACATATAGGCTACTTTTTATCCAGGAAAATATTTTTATCCCGGTTACATAATTTCGACATTTTGTTTTACTGTAGTCCACGCGGACGGATTCGCGGGCGTCCACTAGTCCATAATAAAATCATACATTTTTTAAATGAAGTTAACAAACATTCCCGTAAAAATTAATTTGTTCTTTTGCATAATACCTCATTATACCTTATAAGAGATTTTATAACTTTCATGTGCAAGTTCTATTGGGGTAAAAAAACGTAGGTAGGTACGAGTACTTTGACAATGGCTGTATGTATGCATAGAGTTATTAGTTACCTACTGCATTTATAAAGCTCGGAAATAGGTTCCTTTTGATATGAATTCAAACCAGCCGCTGCAATACATTGCAGAGTCCTACGAGTACATTGTACGCGTGTATAATTATCGTCAATAAATATAGAATTATGTACTTAACATGGAGAAACTACGAAAACGATATGTTCCATTAACGACATTATTTTCGTGTCATGGGATGGAGAGCAGGGTTGCTAGCTGCTTCAGCAGTGGTCGCATAGCTATATAGATTATCACACCGCCACATTGTATTTACTTCATAATACCAACAAATTACCAATCCATACCGCACAAAATACCCACACGTATAAAACATTCGTAAAACTTTAACTACATTATAGGCTTTTAAATGTACCGCTTAATAATCGTATGAAAACAAATACGGTCGTAATTTTAAGCAGTTCGTTGAGTCTGTGAGCCCGCATTAACTTACCAATTCGATATGTTGCCCCAACAAGTGTACCGCATGAGATATGGAACAGTTTTAGGGATCCTTTTAGCTATATTTTGTCATTTCTATCAGCTTAATAACTTTATTCGACGCTTGCTTGGTATTTTCTACGGTTTATTAATTAATTTATGTAATACAGAGACTTGACTGTATTACAGCGATACCAAGATAACATTTCTCTGGTCCCGTTTTCTCATCCTAGATTATATAGGTGCGTCTCTCTAAAATAATATTAGTAATAAAAATGTAGTGAATCGAAGTCATATAAATAGAGAATTGTTTTTCACACATAAAAAAAATATCAAAAACCGCAGAAGCCTGTTTCGCCTTAACAACACGATAATTGTTTAACTTTCGTGTTTCGACTACCACCATAATAAGCCTACGGGACTCTGCCACATTTTTAAAACTCAAACATATCCTTTTTTTAAGGCCATACATCCTATAAGAGAGTGCAGATCGGCACATCCTCTATACTTAGCGTCAAGTACCAATAATTTACTTAGTTACGGCCTTACAAGACAATTTCGCGGGCCCTCGATTTTCAAGAGAGAGAAATAATTTTCGTCAATTTATAGTGTTAATAAAATCACTTGATGGATTGATCGATATCGATGTTTATGCTGCCCTGTGGTACACAAATGTTTCTTCTATACCGCCGTGATCGCAAATAGGCATCAAGAGAGTTGGAGTTAAATTTTGTCACAATTAATTTAATTTAATACAAACACAATTAATTTAATTTAATATAAACACACGTCGACTCGGATTGATAAAGGTAACTTTGAAAATAAATAGATATCGATTCTAGAATTTTATTATAACTTATATCAAGACCATTAATCACGCAGATAGAGTCAAAGGGATAACAAATATAGAAAGTAGCATAAAAAATGACAATCGACAAATAAGTTATGTACTTATGCATTCATGTAGAATAAATTCATTTCATTTTATTTCGTTAAGCTTCAAGTGTGTGTGTGTTATGTGTGTGTTTGTTACGCAGTTAACAGGGTTAATGCTATTTATAAAATGTGTGTAAAGTTACAATCTCGTTATACTTGATTTTTGACAGCAAAATATACGGAATATCTGTCAAATTAAACTGTGAATAGCTGTTTAAAGTTTTTTAGTAGTAAATTATTAATCACGTCAATACACACTGTTCATAGAATACTCTGTCAAAGTTAGATTAATTTAGCTTTAAGAACGTCAGACGGTTTCGTCATAATACAGCAAACTTTTTCATTTATTACGAGTTAGTATTAACCCGGTAGCGAATAGTCAAAACAGACTGACCCTAGAACTGCATGTCATGCTCACACAGACGGTGCCTTGTCTGTACAATCTATTTTATTTATTTCGTCGATTGATTTTATTTACAACATTCACGACATATAATCTGGTGTGAAATGAATCGGCAGCAGTGTACACACAGGTACCTAAGATATCTATTTAATTCTTATGAAAGACATGGACATATAGACACAGCTATGTTCCTGTGTAGACATTACAGGTTCGCTTAGGTATAAAATACAGTGAAGCCACGGTATATTTACACGGCTGTGAGTTTTCCCGACATGAGATAGCCAGAATTGCAGCAAAATTAAAGAAATCCTGTCGCCACGTTTAGCATAACGGGGCTAGATGTAAACGATCAGTGACAAGTTGCTAAGCTAGACGATTAGGTCTAGGTGTTGAAACCAATAAAAAAAAAAAAAAACTCTTCATCGTTTCCCATTAGATTCTTTATCGGTAGCTAGATTGTTGTATTTGTGCCCGAAAAGCGGCGGTAGGCTCATCCCCTACCACGTGGGAATTAATAGGCTTACGGCCAATTTCAATACGAGAGATCAAAAAGAATCTCGGATTTCTTTATTGTTAGTTTGAAATTTTGTATGAAAACAATTAAAGAGTAAATCTGAGATATGCAAAAGATCAGTTATAGAAAATGGCTGTTACTGGTGAAAAGTGAGTATGGAAATACTTCTGCCCAAATTCTTTGAGGGGATAAGGGGCGTGACTATATGTATGTAATAAATCATATTCCGTAGGTGTTTTGGGTAGTCGCGTGTACTCACTGAATAGAATCAATTGATAGACCACAAAACTCATTTGGGAGCACAACACTTTGATTGCAATTCGAAATCAAGTTATCGCAACGCTGTGGTCCATATTGTAGAATTACGTGTTGCTTTCATAGACTTGCTGAACCTACTGAACTGTGTGGATAAGTGATATTGACCTCATTCTGAATACCAAATAAAATTGATTTCTATGAGATGTAAATTGAAAGAACTGTATTTTGCATGTCTGTGTTATGGACCGGAAGAAGCACTTAGTCAGTTTTGCGTTCTTCTCTTGTACGTATCCGTCGATTAAATCTTGACTGATGAACGATTTTGTATTGTAATTTTTTTATTTTTTTATTCTATGGTGTAAGTGGGTTCGACCAATACCTTAGGACCCAAAGTTAACCTTACCTGCCCGTAAATGGTGATAAGTGGGTGTGTAATTTGCACACCTCTGCCCAATCTCTTTGAGGGATAATGGACGTGACTATATGTATGTATGGAAAAATATTAATGGAACTCACTGACATAAAAGCTTATCTGGCTGTGTTTTCGTCATCTTTTTTAAATAGAAGACTCTATGAAAATGCAATAAAAGCTTATCTATGTTTTTGTCATCTTCGTGACACAGAAGACACCATGGCAGTCGTATTTAGATACATACATACATATAATCACGCCTTTATCCCTTACGGGGTAGGCAGAGCACCAAGGGCCGATAGAACCACATGGTGCCCTTCTGACCAATTTTGAGGGTATAATTGAGATGTATAAGTTCGGTTAGTAGTGACAGGTGGTCAGCCCATCGCCTACAAAACACCAAGACCCTCTTGTCCTTCTACTGACTTGTACAGTATGCCCGGGAAGAGAAGCAGCTGTAGTATTATACGTTTTTTTTTCACTCCCAGAGCAGCATAGAAGAAAGAAGTATCTAAATATCAAATTAATTACAAGAAGCCATTGCTGTTCCAGAATGCCTAGCGGAATAAGGAATGCAAAAGCGGTCAGGTGTGGTCGGGTGACTCAGCGCCGAATTCCATAGATAAACGGCAACTCCTTTATTCTCTTTGGTCTGTCTGTCCAGAAAGTCAGCTAACATGGACAGCGGCTACAGTAATGATATAGTTTACAGCTGAGATTTATTGCGGTCAATGATTTTATAAATATAGATAGATAAGTTATGTTTATGGTAAATTAGGTAGGTTAAATGTTAAGCATGCGATGTGTTGTGAGGTTGCTATAAAAACATTGTTAATTTGCATAAATAAGATTTCCCGATGAAAGAAAACTATAGTATATTAGAGACCAAGGGTGGATCCAGGTTTTTTTTCTGGGAGAGGGCTTAAGGAGCAAATTTGAACTTATAGTCATATAGGATATCTGTCTGTAGAAGACACATCAAGTAAATTAAAGGTACTCTATGAATAGTGACTACTATAATATTAATGTAGGCAATTACGTATACTTTGAACTTTACAAAGGTTAACCATAATTGAACCATGAAACAATACCTACTATAAGGAAAAAATAGATTTGTTAACATTGATTCAATGACAATAATTTCATTTGCAAACAGAATAGCCAGGAATTAAATGTTTGTAACGAGCCGTATGCACCGACAGTGGCCTTTCGAACCGGGCTGCGCGGGCGCAAGATGCCAAATCACTCGATGCAGGTATATAACTGTGAAACATTTTAGATTACGATCTAGCTTACAGATTTGTACTTTAGGTAGTTTTAATCTAGAGCATACAACTTAGCCCATATTTGGTAAGTTTCAAAGACTAACGTTTTCGAACGTTTTTAAAACAAGTTTAAAATTCGGATGCCTTATTATTCTGGATTATCTATAACCAGGTCACCAACCCGCCTGCCCAGCGTGGTGACTATGGCCAAAACCCCCCTGTGGCAGTAGCCTTATGGCGTGCTCTGGGGGAGGCCTACGTCCAGCAGTGGACTGCAATAAGCTGAAGAAAAAAAATGGTACTTCTAAATTCTTCTTAAGGACATACAACGAGGATGTAGATACGCTTTACGAACGTACATGCATGTTTTTCAGTTTGAAAAATAAATGCTGGATCATTTTAGACTACAAATAAGGCACATAAAAATAAAAGCTTATTATAAATTGTAATGTAAGGAACTTAAATAGGTCATTAAATAAATCAATTTGATGTTTGACTGCAACATGTACATGTAGGTAATATATTAATTAAATGTGCAACTAACTGTATCATTACCGATACATCTCCCTAATTGGTTATCTTCCAATTTATCGATTCGATAGAGACCTTATCGAGATGCTACTGATTTAATTGGCTTCGATAGCGCTATATGTTCGATTTGCATAAAAATGTACGATATACATGTGTACAAAGAAGTATAGAGATACACCGTAAGCACGTGGATGACGAATTTCCATAATGATCTCTGGATACCCCATTTTAGGAGCACTCCCGTGTCTGTCTATATCCTATCCTATAATTTCAGGAGCACGCGCGTGTCTGTCTATATCCTATCCTATCATTTCAGGAACACGCCCGTGTCTGTCTATATCCTATCCTCTCATTTCAGGAGCACGCCCGTGTCTGTCTATATCCTATCCTATCATTTCAGGAGCACGCCCGTGTCTGTCTATATCCTATCCTATCATCTCAGGAGCACGGCCATGTCTATAATAGAAGATACGAGTAGGATATAGACTCTATATCCTACCCTACTAATATTATAAACGCGAAAGATTGTGAAAATGTATGTTTGTTGCTCTTTCACGCAAAAACTACTGAATGGATTTTGATAAAATTTCCCAATAATATAGCTTATATATCAGAATAACATATAGGCTACAATTCATTATCCCGGGAAAATATTTTTATGAAATGCCGGAA
This sequence comes from Carposina sasakii, assembly GCA_014607495.2. Lineage (NCBI taxonomy): Eukaryota > Metazoa > Arthropoda > Insecta > Lepidoptera > Carposinidae > Carposina > Carposina sasakii. Next base: position 5,762,671 of record CP053164.1, read on the forward strand.
AATTTCGACATTTTGTTTTTACTGCAGTCCACGCGGACGGAGTCGCGGGCGTCAACTAGTGTATTATAAATTAGCTTGCCACTTTATTTATGTAAGTAATTTAAAATAAAAGCAGTCGAAATCGCGGGGCAGCAGCACGTTGATATAAGTTTTAATTAGCCTTCTATACGTCGATGTGTTTATTGCGAAAAGAAATGTCTTCAATACTGCATAGTCACTGTAATGCAATTTAAATTGTTGTTTAAAGCAAACACAGATTTATATCTCAAAATACATATTATGTAAGGTGACGTGCGTGGTACTTGCAGTTAATTTTATATTTACATCTGACAAAAATATAGGTAATGTATTATTGTATTACACCTTACATATTTAGTATGTTACTTATATTAAAGGTTGATCGAAATCACAATAATATAATTATAGGGAAGTATAGTCTGAAGCAAAAGTACAGGAATATAGATACTTAGGTACCCACTAAGACTGAAACAAGAGCCTATAAAAGTGGCCATGTAAACAGATCAAAACAAAACTCATTAATAAAATTGTACAGGAAGACATACCCAAATGAACTTAAAGAAAACGAAGAGTATACCATTTTAAATATGTTACGACACAAATATTTGCCTTAGCCAGCCTGTAATCAAAGGCAGGACCTCGCAGACTCAGCTACAAGAAGTCCGATTTATTTATACCGGCAGGTAATTTTCTTACAGCCTAAGTACATGCTTGTTGTTTTTTAAGCCTTTAAAATCAATTCTCCCTTAGACGGTTAATTTGTTTATAATTGAACTCATTATGACCGTGCAGTTTGTATCGCGAATGCTTTTTACCTCTCAAGGTGACCACGGGGTAACCATTACACCGATAGGAATTTACACCGACAAATAAAAATTGAACCAAATACCAAAAATTGTAATATACATACCTACGTACCTATAGACACGGCAGAATTCCCGAAATGGGATACCCAGAACTGCAGGCGCATGGAGGCTCCCACAGGCACGATTGGCATAGCGGGGATAGATGTAAGTAAATAAACAGTGACAAGTTGCTAGATTACCGCATGAGAGGATCAGAGGATTCCGTCTCTACTTCACATTAATTTATTTATGTTAGCGACAAATACTGACAAAGACAACGGATACCTTCGTCATATTTAGCTATACTTTAGTATATTATTTTAATCAAATATTAAGTATACGATTCATACAAGCTGTTATAAAAAAAGCTACTGACACGGTGTAACACCAGACACCTTTCGATACAAGAAGGACAACAAAATGAAATAATCGACTCAAATCATCCTTGAACACTTCCGTCTAAGGATCAGTGTCGGACCAGTGTTTAGACGTCGGATTAAAAGATAATCGTGACCTATTTGTGTTGTGTCAAACTAGGTGGGTTGGTCTAGCCAATTTCGAATTAGTTTAGCCTTTTGCAGTAGGAATCCTACTTAGTGATTTAGCAATCGATTTTAGGTTGGTAACTTGTACAGACTTACATCACTATTTTCTTTTCAAGATTGTATTAACATTCCTGACTTATTTGGAAATTCTCCATACTAAATTGAAAAATAAACATGTGATTTTGAGTTCTAAATTCGAGTGCTATTTTTTATATCATTTCACTTAGCATACCTCTTCTTTTACACTCTGTATAGTTTGTTCCTGTGCACAGTTATACATACTTAGGTTCGTTAAACTTATATAGATACAGAGAAAATATGATAAGATATTTTTAGCATAGTTATTCTTACAATTTATTAAGACAATTAGTTATGAACTTATAGTAAGGTACTTGGTATATAAGATTTGATCATAACATGGTACATTCAAACATAAACTCTTTGTACATCACCGATATGATGACATTCTCCTTTTCGCTATCGCCGGACCATTTTATAAAAAAAAATCTATGTAGATATTATGTGCATTCCCCGTGAGTAACTAGATTTCATAAATAAATGCTTAATTAAAGAAAATCAATCGCAAATAGTAGTAGGAGGGCATTCCTGGTAATATCATGGATACCCTCTTCCGTTTACATAAATATAGATTAATTGCAAAGATTAGTTTGAGAAATATAGATACATACATAAATGAGAAACATTATTTTTCAATACTTACCTTTAAAAACACCCAAACCTTCAGAAATTAACCGCCCAGCATCCTTGACACTTGAATCATGATCTAATTCCCGTGTAGCACGTCCCACCGAGATGATTGTAGTGATTTGGTCATTTCATCCAAAACTAATCTACACAATAAACTTGTACGTACGCTGCTGACCCTAACTGACCTACTTTTCTGGCATTTGAAGTCGATTTTAATCTAATCATTTTGTTAGTGCAAGGTTTTTCATTACTGTTTTGTGTCTCGATTTTTAAGAGAGGAATAGAGTCGCAGTTACAATTTAATATGTTTGGAAATTAATGTCGCTTTCGATGGCCTGGAAATACTGTCGTTATATTTTACCTACTATGTAAAGTCAGATTGGTTAAAATAATCTTTACAGATTGGTCACCCGCTCACATATAGGTATCTGCCAAATCCGTTTTTTAATTTGGTCATAATCAAAGCAGTGTACCTTTAGAAATATAGTAAATTGTACTTCGTTCCCGAAGAAGGAAATTTCCTTGACTATAATTTGCTTATTCCATTTACATATCGTTTCTGTTTTTGCCAATTTTCTGAGACATCAACATTGTAACTTGACGCGTAAAGACTTCTGACAGCGTAATCCGCAAAACAACACCAAAAAATATGTTAAACAGACAATTTTTATAGGAATCCCCTTTAACCAATCCGGTTTTGTTACAAGTGTTAAAGCTTTTAAATTTGTCATATATTTTGTTCGATAACTACACTGGAGGTGTAAGTAAAAAGGTTTAGTACTCAGAGTAACGATATGTAGAGCTCCTCTGCTACAAAAGTAAATTTTTTTTTTATAAAATATACATGCTGTAATAATGTTTCATTTCATTGGATAAGGAATCTATCGTTAATACTAACATAACAAGATCAGAAACTGGAATCAATGAAAATAAATCATTATTTTGTTAAAAATATAAATACTTTATCGATATCATTTGTTGAAAGTAACTTTCTTTCAGAATCAGAATTCTCCTGATTATGACAGAATACTTTGACACTAAACTTCCATGCGACTGCAACTAGCGAAATGCTTTCTATATGTATATTATTCTTAGTTACGCCCGTACTTTGGGCACTGCCATAACCGTCAGAATTCCGGGAATAAAAACAAAATCAACGGTGGTGCAGTAATGGACTCCCTCAGCAGCTCGTAAATTTACCTCGGTCGTTTCCATCGATATTGTTTGTCGGTCGATTACAATATTTTCCTTCGGACAAGCCTTAACGATACTTTAAACGGGCGGCCGGGCAATTTTCGCACCTTTTCTTATTTGCGGCTTCCCGGTTTCAATTTAACAACTCATCGATTTTTTATTTGTGGTGCATATTAAAAAGTTAATTATGCTAATAATTTCGTACCACACCATAGTGGGATAGGTGATAATTTTTGGACAGATTACACAAATAACAAGCGATGATTGGTTGTTCACGAGCTTGTAATTGACGGCGTTTTTTATGGATCATCGATAGCTATGGTTTCTACTGAAGTGGTTGAGGAAAAATTTATTAAAATTATAGTTTTTACGCAGTGAATTATTATATTGATGTTTTGGCATAAATAATTACGAATAGCTAGTTGACTATTGAGAGTCAGCAGTTTTTATACCATTACAATCCAACTAAAAACAATGCTCTATATTCTACGTAGTAGTAAAAAGCGTGCTAAAACACATAGACGAGAAGTAAATTGAAATATCTAGTCATTACAGGATCAAGGAGTTACATAACATTAGTAGCAAATCATCAATTGGAATTTCGAATCTTACAATTTACATGTTCATGATGTAAATATTCTCTTAAAATTATAATAACGCGGCGGTGGATCAAGAACGTAGACGTGCGCAGAGATATCTCACACGATCGCCTCGTCCTTGCGATGGTATCCACGGGTCACTGTGCCATGTCGGACGCAAGACGGGCGTGTGTCGTGTCTTCCCTGATGCGCTCTGCATTTTAGTGTATGAGATCGAATCTATGAAGAGAGCTTTAAAATTATGTTTTTACTCGAGTTGTGAGCAATGTGCATAAGTATACATTTTGGATTAGGAAAACGGAAACCAAGGAACAAGATTAATAAAATGGAGACATCAAATATAGATACGGAAATTACTACAATTAATGTAAAAAGTTCACATAGCAGCATTGAAGATGCAAAAAAGCCAATATAATTAATAGTCGTCATCAGTAAAGATAAAACCAAGAATACCGAAAACATGGCCGCTAATCAAAGGACGGTAGCTCAATCAAATGACTGCGATAAATAATCAAAAACCAGAAGATTCAATTACATTGCTACCGAACGCCGACGGAGCGACATTAACAAATTGTCCAAGATAAATAAAACCTTTTTAATACGACAGACCACGGACCGGACTCGTTCTTATCGACCCTCGATAGCGTTTTGGTGAAATTTATCGTACACTTAATGTTTCGACGAGGAATTAATCGGACCCCTTAGTGAAAGCTGTGCCGCCTTGAAATTATAATGCAAGCGATAAACTTTGTAATCTTTTAAAACGGTTTGGTGATGCTTCCAGAAAAGCATTATGCCGTAGTACTCGTAATTTCTCCTACAAGGGCCAATTTTTCCAGATATCTAAAGGATTTTGATGCTATCTTTCTTTAAAACTTGCACAAGATAGAGACAGCATCAACTTTATCCTTCAGATAGGATGTACAGCCACTAGAAAAATCGGCCTTTAAGGAATCGAAATTTTAAGAAAAATGTGTTTTCATAAATCCTGCAATAATCATCCAGCGACTAAACTGTCGTATGCCCTTTAACCTATACATCCAGCGCCAGCCAATGCTTACTCAACGCAACAAATACCCAATTACCTTATCTGAAAGGGGCATCACTAAGCAAATAATGCCTTTACACGCAGATATTACTATAAATATATCCATCTAGAGATCTAAATATGCTTTATCTATTGGAGGCATCCGCGAGACCACAACATGCCGGCACGAACTCGCCATGTACAATCGAGATCTCTAAACAGTATTTTGCACACACCCTTACAAACTTATAACAACAGCCGACGTTGTCATATTTTGTATATTACACTATGGAGGAACTATCTGAGGTAACGGCATGTTTAGTTGGTAATGTAGTATACCCTATTTGGGCAGGCCTCAGTTAGGAAGCAACATGACACCTCTCGATCGCTGAAGCGTGCTTCTACCCTGTAGATGTAATCTGTGTTGTTGAAAATATTCTTTGAGTTAACATCTTGTTCTCTATGTTGGGAAAAGGGACAGTTGGAAACCGGAACAACCTTAACTTTACCTAAAATTTTCTTCAATACTTGGGGTTCTCTATGTGAATTTTCGTTGAAATTTGTACAAAGGAAAATGTCAATTTTGGTTACTTAACAGAAGTATAGTTTTTTGGTAGAGTAGCAGCTGACAGGTCAACAACCTCATATCGCAAAGTCAGGAGGACATAAGGTAATAAAATATCCCAGCTTCTAGATTTGATAGGCACTAATTGCTATGATACTGTCATTATAATTTACATCTCATTATCAAAACATTTATAGATGTTTTTATCGTTTATTTTAATGTTCGGTATCTTTGATGGTTCATATAAGTAGAATTGCCAAAAATTTCGGCTGAATTATAATGAGTATAAAACTGTTTTTAATTAAATATTTGGCAATAGATTTATCAGGCGCCCACGTTTGATCTATGCTAGTATGTAGTACTTATTTGATAGTGCAGTTTTTTTTATTTACGACGAGCATGTAAGTAATTTGAGTAGGCGTTAGACTCACATAGATTTCTTCCGGACATAGCTACATCTAACCAAATGCTATCAGTCTATAGATCTAATCCAGCATTACATACATATGTTTTTTAAATTTATTTTGTGTCTTTATTGTGCTACCTAGATTTAACTGGCAGAAAATGCTTTGTAGCATTAAGTTCGCCTGTGTAAAATATTTTTAGTAAATACTATAAAGAATTTTCTATCTATCTATAAATAAATAACAATAAACACATTGTTTTCAGCTCATTTTCCATCAAGACTACATCAATTAAGCATAAAGAACGCTTTTAATCCATCAGCATTGTTATTATAGCCATCCATTACGGCGAAATAAACAGATGTAGGTAGGTAGGTACTACCGAAAACCTCGCGCCTGAAATCTGAACATAAATGTATTTTCGTCTCGATACGCCCGCAAGCAATCAGCTGAGTAGCACACGGAATTTTCCTATACATTTTTTATCAATCCTTCCCTTCATATTCGTAAAAATAACGCTTTTAATTTACTGCAGCGATAGCGTTTAAGATAACAGCGATTGCTAAGATAAAGAACCCGCTCATTTACTTGTGGATGACTGTACTGTCGAGAATTGTGTGCCAATACGAACATTCGGAACATTCATACACAATGTTAGTGTTTATACTCAGTGCTGTCGGATTAATAGCGCATGGTAAGTCTACTCGTAATTTATCGAATAAACATCTCATATCAAAACTAAACGTTTTTCTAATAAAACTAACGTAACAGTTACTTGGTGTATTTTTAATCGTATGAATGAGCAAGACCGGTCGACGCCCGCGCGTCTCGCAACAATAGTAGCTCATCTTGGGCTCAGGATAAATATTTATTTATTCTACTGTTGACAATTGTATTTACATTGTCAATGCATCTGGTATGTCGCCACGGCACGCCGCGCGTGGGCGAAGGATTTTGAGCTATGTTGATCGTCACCATTACGAATTTGGGTCACTGTTGTAGATAGATAAATTTGATTATGATGATAAAAATATACAAAGCGGTTGGTTTATGTGCATTTGTTATGTTTATCGGGCACGTGGCGTGGTTTCTTTGTAATGATAACTCCTTTTATATATACTTACGAGGTTATTTCAATTAATACAGCTCCTATTTTTGACATCACAAACAAACCTAGCTAACCAAAATCTGTGTGAGTAATGGGCGTGACTATTTATTTACGTTCCTGTGAAACCAGCACCGGTAGCATGAAATCGGTAAGAGCGACGGCTCTCACATTAGCGACAAATGCACAGAGATATAAATAACTAGATAGGGTAAGAACATGTACTTCTCCTGTAAAAAGCTAGTGCGCCGGACTATTAGTGAAAATTAAAATCCACTCAGTACTGACTCCAGAACGAACCTCTATTCTACTCCCCAACTTTCTTTTTACACGTGAAATACATATTTATTTTGTTTTGTCTAGTTACTATATAGCTCTGTGAATTTGACGTTTAAATGTGAGATGTGTCGCTTGCTAGCAGTTGCTGGATCTAGTACCTAGGTAAACAAGACCGCATTAGACTTGATATTAGTCGAGATGTAGTCTTAATCACGTGCTTTCATCCTTCAAGCTAGATAGATAGTACCTATTCCTCATCTTGAATACGCACGTAAAGGGCTTGTTACATTGCCGGATAAGTTACTCTAGTTTATACTAACTATTAACGTAGAATTTTCTTGTGAATTGTGTTTAGTATGGTTATTGCGTTGTCTCTTAAGTTACTTAAGTACTTACCGAGCTAGGATTTGATCATTTTATTCCCATTCCCATATTAATTATCTAGCTCATAATTGCGTTAACATTCACATCGTTGGTTGAAACATTAAAGATGATAATACATTTATAAATGTTACCTAATAAAAAAGCAATGACAATTTGGCTAACATAAAAATTAGCTTTTCTACTATTTTCAGAACGCTTTTTGTTAGGCAGGGATAAAATCGCCTATTATTTTGGAGCAAGCAACTTTACAAGATTGTGTTTTTGTTGCGGCAAAGCAAACATTTTTCAACCTACGAAGAATTCGAGGGCTGAGTAAAACTAAATAGTGTAAACCTTTCGCTTTTCGCTTTTATTTACCTCATCTAAGGTTTTCGCAATAAAAGTTCTAAGCTTCTACGAACCTGGCAATATGACATCTGCCTTACCTGTATTTGCAAACAAGGCGGCAGTGTCGCAACCCGACTAGATACTGTTACAATCTGTTACAATAGTCAACTAGGCTGTGCACAATTATGTCAAGCGCCTATCATCCACTTTCTCGAGATACATCGCAGAGTTGCGCATACGCATCGACGATCAGAATCTACACACGGTCACTATATGAAATTACGGGTTTAGGTCCACTAGCACAAACTGCTTAATATCGATAATGAGTTGATACTCTGTCGTATGTTAATTATGACAAGACAGCTTTGACTTACTTTAATTAAGCGGCCTCAGTTAGTTAGGTACCTAAATAAAAATGCCTTCGAGGCATCGGAGATGTTCCATAAATTAATACTTATCTACCACTTACTTGATGTACAAGTAGATCCATAAATGAACAAGTTTAAAATTAATAGGATGGAGAACAGAGCCAAAAATGTCTATGTAAGTAAGTGATGATCTCCGACCATATTTCGGCCAGGGCGACCAATCTCTACGGAGATTGGCCAGGTACGCAGGAGATATTATAGTGCACAAGTGTGTGCGCAAACACACACAGATGCACTCTCTATTCCCTCACTCTCATAGTCCGGAGAGAGATCAGGACCAACGGTTTTACCTACGTGCTTCCGAGGCACGAGCTAAGTGACAATTTTACATTCAAAATCTGTACATGAAATAAATTCATTAGTACAGGCCCGTGACTGGGATCGAATGCACGTCTTATCCACTGGGCTATCACCGCTTAAGTAAGTATAGTGCTAACTAACGTACTCGTAGTCATCTTCAGGGTAGTTTATAAAAATAAATAAAGGAAGGGATAGACAACATTTACCTACACCAAAAAGGATATAGGCGCGAGCTTCAGAGATTGTGCATAAATTCGCTCAGCACACATTATCAAAATTGGTATTGTCCGCCGTTTGATATCGCCTTAATACCGCACAATCGGGCTCGTTATACTCGTAGGCTACTTTCTCCAGACGTTTCCCCGGTGAGATGACACTTGTGGTCGGGCGGGTAATCTGAGATGATGCACATTGACCAATTATCTATTAACTGATCTGGCGCCGAGACGGAAGAGTATGAGTACTCGAGTCTTTGGACTGATTCTGGGAACCTTGTTTTGCAGACTGTATAGTACTGTAGTGATCAGCACAAGTAGCGAAACACAATATGATAAACCGATTTATCGACATTAGCAAAATACGATAAATATAGGCGCCATGTTGAATATTTTATAGAGACGATACGACATCGTACATTACGATATCAACGATGCGTGGTCATGCTAGGGGGGCAGGACAAGCTAACTCAAAATACGTAAAAATTCTAGGTATAGCTTGACATACGTTTCTACCTAAGTAAGCTTAAATACAGATTATCAATCAATTTGCCCTTATTGTCGTACCGTTGCATTTCTAGTAGCTAGGAGACAAGATGTTTTTTTAGTTTACCTGTATGTTCTCTGGATTGAAACGATTATTATATAGGACACACAACATTAATTTTATACAAAAACGAAGAGCTTATTTGCAACTTTAATAAGTAGATATAGCTGCTCTCAAAATTTCGCACATTTCTGATGAGAACAAAATTGCAAGTGCAACAACTGTTCTGATTTCTCTTGGCTGATAAGTTATTGCACCCGCAATCATGGCGTACCTATTTAATTAAGCGGAGCAAGTGTTAAAGGTGTTAAGGCACCTGTACATCAAGCTAAACGACCTTCAGGGTTTTCGAATTCAGATGATGGCTCTTAACCGCATATAATTTTAACCTCAGATTTCTTGCATGTCAAATTACACTATCAATTACTATCCATTGAAAATATTATTTTTTCTAATAAATAACTGGAAAAACAGAAAATAGCACCTCTCTGGTAAAAAAAAACGTATTGAATTATTATCCTTCAAGATTTCTGAATATTTCCCTGAACCAAACTATAATAATTATTCCAAATTAAAAAATATATATCACCAGCGCCTGCGCATGCAGGTGTGCATACGCCTTTACCAAGATGGACGTGTTGTGCGTGTAATGGCCGGTCCAGAATACAGCTTACGTTTGTTTTAACCGCCGCAATCATATGTCATTTTCTCGCGTTCTCGCGCCAAGTCTTGCCATCAGTCGTTCCGATCCTCGTAATTATTGAAAGCGAGGGAATCCGCTCTCGATGCGTAGGTATGTAGCATTTGAACCATAAATGAAGGATACCAAGGAGATGCTCTCACAATCTTTGTCCATAGAGTCAGTGGCGTAACGTAGCCCGTGGCGTGGCAAACTCACTGTATGCCCCTATAAATAATGTTGAGAGTTGTTGAAGTCGGGATTCTCTTTTGATCGGAATCTACTCCAACTTTGGGCCGGTGGGTTTTGTAGACTTCCCACCCTGTAGTTATTCCTTGCCGTATTTGTAGCGGTCTGTAAAGCAGGCATAAGTTTGCGTTTAGGGGCTTAAGACCGCCAAAGAGCATCTATCTAGCTAACTAATAAATGGTTTCAAACACGAAGTGACAAAACTAGTTTAAAAAATACAACTGAATTGGGAACCTCTCTTTCTAAGTCGGAATAAGTTTGATAAACTACATTGGCGATCACGTATCTGCATTAATTTAGCATCTCCTCTACGTTTTTCCTTGATGACTGGACTGGACCGCTTAGGTCTCTTTCGCTTTTACAGAGAAATGCGGACTCTAACGCTGATGTTAGAGTTGGATGATAATTAATAGGAAACAAACAACTTAATTATTGAAATGCGTTGTGACAGGAAAAGCGAATTACACATCTTAGGTATCGTAGATACTTACATCCATTGGAATCCATTAGAAATTATTTTATACTGTAGGTACAAAGTCTGTTACTGTGCAGTGTCTCCAGGGCTGGCACAACTCTCATCTTGCACTTCAGGGCTTGACAGATAGGTACTCACCGTCACGATGATCAAACTGTTATTTTATAAGTAGATAGATAATAAACGTGACTATTTTATTTGGGGGTGTAGCAGAGCCGAAGTACAAGCGAAAACATTAGAACGCGACATCAAAATATCAATGTATCAATGAATTATGTTCAATAGTCAATCAATCAGGTAGGTAATAGGTTAGGAAGCGCTTGCCTTTTCACCGCTCCAATGGGTTTAATCAGCTCTAGCAAACCTCTACAATAGTCAAAGTTAACTGTTGAACAATTAATTTAACGTCATTATCTTCTCCAGTTAATGGAGCTGCGGAAAGCTGTCACTACCAGCGTTGCCTGAGCTGCCATCCTGAGGAGACCACGTACACCGGCGAGAGTGTATCCTGTTACAACCCTGGCAACTGGGTGACGGCAGAGTGGGTGCACAACCTCGGACACCCACCGCCATCCACGGATTCCAGGGTGCCTATTGAGTTCCAGTGTTTGAAGATGGTGGCTACTCCTGATGATAAGTCATGTAAATAATTGATTTTTTTAAACTAATTCTAAGGTGTAGATAGATACCTATTTGAATCAACTACTTATCTACCCACCATCAACAGTTTATGTCAAAACGATCAAGACTTTGACCATAAGATTGCCATAAATTGCAAATGGTTAGATTAAAAGCAAACCAAAACCCGAATCGATCACGCCGCGAACTGGTAAGAAAACTTTCTAGTTACCGCGCTAAACTTGAATTAAATGACAATTTTCATACAAAAACTCAGTCTCCAGTCCATACATATTGAGTAGACAAATTCGAATAGGTACCGACCGATTCAATCAACAGCCAGCAGTGGTCTAGCCATAGACCTAAACACGCCTGTTTTCTGCGATATTAAATGGGGTAGCCACAACTGCAGAACCATCAAGGAAATCCCACAGAAACGTTTAGCATAGTGGCAGATAAAGTGCAAGCTCCTAGCTCAGCACCTGAGTTTTCCTTAGTCGGCTCTTACGACATGCTGGGCAGGAGATGCAGCTAATGTATTCTAGTTAAGCCCCGCATCCGGCTGGACAATACATAGATCCTTTACCTTTCTTTCAGTTGGCAACACAGTGGACGTGATCCGGGGCTGCATACCCCGATCACAAGTGGACTCCGTGTGTATGGGTCTTGTGGCAGTTGAAAGGGCCCGAGGCCACAGCGACGCCCGCTGCTTCACTTGCAATAGAAGCGACTGCAACTCTACATTCCGGTCCCTTCTGAACATACACACACTTCTCACCTCTCTCATTCTCTACTATGTGCTAAGATGAAGGAAAGAGCCCTAGGTCCACTAAGATCCATTGTAAAAATCCATTGATGGATCTTTTTACACTTTCATGTCCACTTTAATCCTCGATCCTAGAATATTTGCAAAATGGATTTTTTTTAACCAACATAGGGTGTAAATGTAAATAAAAGATTTTGTAAGCAATTCCCGTTGTCTTTATTGTGCTTATTTCCCTGTTAAATGCACAACCGATTAATTGAATTAATAGGTTAATTATAATTACAATCACTTTTAATTTACAAAATTCAATTATTAAAATAAAATTAACAATTAAAAATAGACTAGAATTAATAATAGAAGGTTTTAAAATTGATAAATGCGTTTTCATTAATATAACGCTTAGATTAAGAATTATAAAGGACAAAAATAATATTATTTTAATGATTAGATAACATTGAAATTCAATTTAACATAAACTATAAATAATACGTCCATGATTATTACACTTATACCTTGGTCTAAGGCTAGTTTTTAGACAATTTTTCAGATCTTTCGTATTAGTCTTAACAATTTATCAGAAAGTAAATAATTAGCTGCACTTTATATTTAATGCAATTAAAATTAAGATTTAAAAAGTAATCCGTAACAAATTAATCAGATGGACTTATACGTCTTTTTACACAAGAATATTACAACACTGTGGTCATTTACTTATTAATAAAAATCATTCGAGTATAATTTTAAGTATCAGATATTGTTTTGCTTCACGTAGATGGTAAATTATATTAGTCACAGACTAGGCACATAATGTATCTTACATTAGGGCGCGAGTTGTTGCAAAACACGCAATATACCATGTAACGGTTAAGGGCATCCGCCATATAACATGTAACGGTTAAGGGCATCCGCCATATAACATGTAACGGTTATAGGCATACGCCATATAACATAACGGTTGAGGGCATCCGCCATATTATATGTAACGGTTAATGGCATTCGCCATATAACATGTAACGGTTGAGGGCATCCGCCATATTACACGAATCATGAAACACTTTAAACTGGATACGAAACAAACAAATTAATAAAATTATTTACACTATTTATTGGAACTTCTATTATTTGTTAACCTTAATATTTACGGAATTTTATGTATTCTTTTTACTGCACGGAAATGATATGTCCGCTTAAATTTTTTTAAGCATTCTAAATAAACTTAAAACTTACATACTTATTGAAATGTTAGATATCACAGACTACTTAAAAAATATAAAATGCTTAGCAATAATATGATATAGATCTTATGTAAAATTTTAATATAAGTAATATTTTGTACATCATTCACACTTTATAACCGACAAAAGTTTTGTAAGTAATACAACATAAATATCGCAGATTTTCAGTTCTTTTAACATAATAGTAGGAGCGCCGAGATTTCTAAAGTATTTGTACAAAAAATTTAATATAATAATTATGTATACTTATGCATGTTGATATTACTATTAAAGAAAATTCATTTCTCTGTCTGTAAATACAAACTTAATTTAATTTAACTTAGTATTTATCTTGTTTTATATAGGGGTTCTTAAAAATAAATGTATTGTGCCCATACAAAGGTGCGATATTTGAATAATGAGTATTATTACACTGTGGTGTCAATACAGTTCCTAACATATTGTTTGCTTAACATTTAGTTTCATTATTGTGTTATTTCCGTAATACTGTTAAAAAAACATAATTAATCAAATTGGAATATTCATATCCGTTTGTCCGAGATTTAACTACCACTAAGTAACACTACCGCCAAGGCACGCGTTCGAAATGCCAAATCTGCCCACTCTTCTTCACACACTTCTTCGCATTCAAAGGATCTCCTACGCCATCCTTACTCTTAGCTAATACTGACGTCAAACACAACCCGCTTACAGTCTTCAGTCTTGGACCTTCCTGTTGCCAAATTTGTTTAGGACTATCACCGCAACTCTTCCACAAAGCGCGGCCGTTGCCTTGCTCTAAGCATAGACCTTCGTCGGCCATGATTTTCCCTTCAGGTGTGAACACCACTAAACGCTCTAAATCAGCATCAGTGGCACAATACACCCCCGCCGCCGGCCCGCCCAACCCTGGCACGGAACCCGACGCTCCCAGACAACACCCATTTTCATTACGAATCCTACCGAACCACCTCTCTTGCGTCGGAAAGAAGTGTTGCGGCCACACATTATCCAAATACCATTTGAAACTCTTACACTTCAAATTCTGACGCAGCTGCACCCTGTCTCCAACTTGCTGCTGGTCGCGGATGGCAGCTATAGACGGGTTGAATTTGAAGAAGAAGTCCGCCCATTCGTCCATCCACACCGTCGCTGCACGCGCTAAATTCGAATTTAAAACCTTACTAACCCCGCCGGGGTACTTATAGGGACTGTGCCTCCTAAATATATGCCCTACTCTAGAGCATGACGTGATTTCCACGCGCGCACCGCACTGCCACGCTCGCCAGGACAACTCCAGATTCTCTGCTCCCCAAATAAGCATACCCTCATCGTAACCTCCTAGACGCCAGAACAGACTTTTCCTCACCGCGAAAAGTCCACCCGCCATTGCCGGGGTGGGATACGGTTTGGAAGGGTTTTGAGATTTGTTGATCATAACTTCAGTGCTGGGCATGAGCCATCGGAAGTGGAGGCGCCAGCTGAAGGCTCCCCAATGAGCATCTATGCTTTTGGTGTAGGCGAGAGTGTCTTCCGAGAGGAGGTCTATATGAGGACAGATGAAGACGTCGTCGCTGCCCGCCCTCTCGAGGAGAGGCTCCAGCCAACCTGGAGTTACCTGGAAATAACAAAACGTATTCGTGATGCCACTAAAACGTTGTTTGTTTAATCGAATTTCTAACGACGCAATTGTTCTAGCTACGTCGATCGCCGCTGTATTACGGCCGCTAAATTACGGCAACGCTATCCTAGAAACTTACAGCTTAAGAAATAATATCCTGGCATTAGCGTTATTATGATCCTTTATATAAGAACTAATGGACGCCCGCAACTTCGTCCGCGTGGACTGCAGAAAAAACAAAATGTCGAAATTATCCGGGATAAAAATATTTTCCAGTGATAAAAGTAGCCTATGTGTTAATCCAGGGTGTCAGCTAACTTCATACCAAATTTTACTAAAATCGCTTCAGCCGGTTTTACGTGAAAGAGTAACAAACATCCATCCATCCATCCATACACGTACTCACAAACTTTCGCGTTTATAATATTAGTGACATTTTAAAAGTTTGCAGTAATCGTCGCGTCGTCCAATAACCAAAATTAATCGCGATTTTAAAACAACAACAGCTTTCGATTTCGGCCATCAAAACGCTAATTACCTTTTTACCAATTAAGGTAATGGCTGCCGATAAAAAACCGTTATTCTAAAAGAAGTTAGTCCTTGTTTAATTGCGCGATAAAACTTTATATCATTGAATTGCAAACAGATACATCACTTAGATTACTTTAAAACGCCCAATTTATTCAACGCAATGTCACATGCAATAAGTAACCAATATTTATTTTTCCAAATTCACCACGGTATGTTTTTGATTTACCTATATAAGGTCTATTGAAAATTTGTTATTATCTTTTGACACGAAACTAGGTAGGTAAAAAGAAACAACTTTCACTATGGGACCAACTCCGAAAAATTGAAAAAAAATCAGCTGTTCCATACATTTTAGTGCAATAATTATTCGAGATTGTATGGATTTTTTTTTCAATATTTCAGAGTTGGTCTCATAGTGAAAGTTGTTTCTTTTTACCTACCTAGTTTCGTGTCAAAAGATAATATTTAATTTTGGATAGACCTTATATATTATATTAAACTTTAGGTATAATATATCATCGATAAACAGAGAACAAAATTTTAAATTGAGTTAAAAGAAATTAGTCCTTCGAGCCGGATAATAATCATCACAATCAAAGTACTTACCTAAAATTATGTGCACTATCTTTGATCCCATTTTACTTACCATCATGTAAGATTAAAGTAATGTCTTTATTGAACAAGTAATAATTTTATAATGTAATCATGTTTTACAACATGAAAATTAAAGCAAACATGAAAAATAAACGATGTATTTGTTCGCCTCCACATAACACCGAATTATTGAACGGAGCAAATGGCATATAATTTGCATTAAATTAAATATTTTTATAGTAGGGTTTAACGGCATCCATGGTTTTATTGAACCTAGTCAATTTGATAAGCAGAAAATATAAGAGTATGTAACCCTAACCTTATGTTAGTTTTTTAGCTAAATACTAGTTAATTAATATGGTGAACTACGTGCTTGGTGTTTGTGTTCTTATTGGAATTTTATCAAAGGGTATGTTTTTTTCATCATGCTACGAATTCGCACCTCTATTCTTTTTCAACTTTCTAGAAGAACTGTAGTTCTTTATCGTTACCTATAAAGTTAAAAATTTAGCTACTACTAAAAATAAGCTACTTTCCCTCGCTCTTTTTTATACTTACATTATTTTGAAGTTTAGGAAAACTTCTAGAAACCTTCTAGAACATAATATAATATGTTAAATAAATGTTTTAATATTCAGTTGACAGCCGGGATAAAGCTTTACATCCAAACAACACGTTTACAAAACGCAAGTACGGGGAGGATTGGATATTTTTCCCTGACGGAGAGGGTCATCCACACTTTGTAGACCTAACCATAGATCCTACCGTACTTCGGTCCAGTAACGTGTTTGATGCAGAATTCAGACTGTACATTAAGTAAGTTTTACCTTATCTCAATATTTGTTGTGTGTATCTGCGATATTCGGATTCTGCTATATAATCGGCCGATTGGTGTAATAGGTAGTGGACAAAGACATAGGTCCTGGGTTCGAATCCAGGTAGGTGCAAACATTGATATGATGAATATATATGTCATGGATGTTTCTATACTTATCTATGTATTTATAAACCTACCGAATATTTATAATTAGGTAAAACAACTCTAAGTTCGTTAATCGTTTTAAACTATTTATTTTAACGGATTTCAATATAACAAAATTTTGTTCGAATCAAGTGAGATCACATCCAATATTTAAATAAGCTTATAATCACTACATATTTATAACTGAGGGCTTAGACAACGTAACATAATTTGTCGATAGAGGTTCGACGAAACGTTTGCTTTGAAGCTTTCATATTCGCGCGTTCGGCAAATCACGTGGACTCTAAAATTACTATTGGCTGGAGTGTTATAACAACGAACGGTAAAGCAAAACAATGTAACATTGCACCCTGCACATTCAGCCAAATTATAATTTCAGAACTCGTGACAACTACATCATCATAAACGATACATCCTTGCCCACCAACGATGTAGAAATCGACTCTAGTCTCAAAACCAAGCCAATAAAGATGATCACACACGGATGGAAGTCCTCAGCTGACATGGACTCAGTGATAAACATAAAGGACGCATATCTAAAGATGTCTGATGTTAACGTCATAGCGGTGGACTGGAGTGGCACTGCTGAATCAACTCTCTATCCCGTAGTTGCTTTCCAAACAGAGTTTATAGGCAAAGTTGTCGCGAACTTTATAAATGCATTGCGCACTGCTTATGACATCAGTGGGAAGAACCTACACCTTATTGGACACAGCCTTGGGGCGCATGTTATGGGCGATGCTGCCTCTTCAAGTAAAGTAACAGTTTACCGAGTAACTGGTAAGTTTATTTTTGTCCGTAAGCGGCTGGTTATATCCGTAGTAGAAACAATGGATAGTGGAGTAAGCGGGTTCTCGGATGGAGATTACGCCTCGGCAGGCATAGAGTTGGATGGCCTCCGGCCAGATAGTGGTAACTGGATGGGAAAACGGCAGATCGAGTCTTATGGCGTTTCCAGGGGGAGGCCTACGACCAGCTGTGGGTTGCAATAAGCTGATGTGAATTATCTATCTACATTAACGTAGGTTATGAATACCTAAAATTTTTCTAAATGCTATCTACCCGACTGTGCCGGTCGGGAGGAAGGTTTTTCTAATGTATGTAAGTCTCTAGAGCCTAAACGACTTGTGACATTTGAGCTTCACCATTAGATTGTCTTAGTCGTGAATGAGAGTGACACTGGGTCAACATTTTTACGCAGTTGGATTTTTTTTCTGTAAGGTTATTTTATCTACAGTGGGGTAAGCACGAACCTTTTTACGCGGAGTAACGCTAGCGACTCGCTAGCAAAATCTATGTGATTTGACAGTTGGACGATAGCGTTACGGACTATCGAGAGGTTCGTGCTTACCCCTCAGGTCTCGACCCAGCCAGGCCTCTATTCGAGATGCCTTTCAAGTCAAACAGCGAGAGACTAGACTTCTCCGACGCGGATTTCGTGGACATCATCCACACGTGCAGCGGTCTGCTAGGGTATGAGCGACCGGTCGGACACGTGGACTTTTACCCTAATAATGGAGAGGCTCCTCAACCCGGGTGTTTGACTATTGAAAACTTTTTTGGTAAGTCAATGACATTATTATAATGGTGCTAGTATGAAGAAATAAATCTTGGGTGTAGGTGACAGCCAGGCAAATACTGAAATGCTGAACAAGTACCATTTTGTTGAGTTATACGACAGTGTTATTACTCGCAGGAAATGTATTTTTGATTTGATTATCAGTAATCTTTGCTCTCCGCGCTAATTGTATCGGGCGATCCTGTGACTTATTAAATGGGCTTATATTATATTATATTGTGTGACCCATTTCTGTTTTTTGGATCAATTGTGACTCTCCATTAGGGTTGATCAGTTTTTTTTTTGAGGGCAACTTTTTTTTGAAAATCATCTTTTGGTTAAAATTTTATTTTTATGTCATTATTTAAGGCCTAATTAAACGAAGTAAACATTTTTTTCCTGAAAATATGAAAAAATGTCGGAAAATTTCGGAATTTTCCTGCCAAAATTTTCAGTGTTTTCCGCCTCAGAATCATGGTCTGAAGTCATGGTATCAATATGTGCCTGGCTGTCACAAACACCCTGTATACATATTTATATTCACACGGCTGTGTTTCCGAACTGCAGGATCATAAAGGAGATTCCACAAAATTTGCGGCTGCCCGCGACTTTGTCCATTAAAGCCTATGTGTTAATATTCTGATATCTAAGTATACCTAGCTAGATTCATCAAAATCCGTTCAGTATTTTTGCCCCCCAGAGGTTAAGCAAAAGTGTGCAAATTATACACTCACTTTTCACCAGTTAGCCTATTAATTCCCCCGTGGTAAGGGGTGAGCCTACCGCCGCTTTCGGGGCACATAGGCAACAATCTAGCGACCGGTAACGAATCCAATAGGATTTTTTTTCGTGCCATTCTAAATATGTATTATAAGCTATTTAGCGTCAGAGCCCGTTCCGTTAAATATATCTACAGTGTAGGTAAACTTATTTCAGGTGTATGCAGTCACAGCAGAGCCCATTTATACTTCGCCGAGTCCGTCCTACGCCCGTGGGCATTTCTGGCGCGTTCGTGTAGAAACTGGGAAGAGTATGAGAAGAACCAATGCAGTAACACCACAGCTTTCATGGGGGAAGCCGTCGACACTAAAGCCAGGGGGAAGTTCTATTTGAAAACCAATGCCGAGGCTCCTTACGGGTCATCCACTTACATTAGTAATCAGTTTAGGTAAATTGTATGTATAAATAAATAAAATACTTTGTAATACAAGACTTAAACCAATTGTGTATCCAATTAGGATTAATCCCATCTGTCACCCTACTTTGCCCCCAGCTCTAGGTCGCCGTCTCGTAGGGGTAAACGTTTGATCTGTCCTGTCTCGTTGCAAATTGGAGAACAGATTAAACCTTTCTCCTAAGGTGAAAGATCTAAATAATCCTCCGAATTAAAAATAAGCAAATAAGTCCCAATCTTAGGTAAACTGACAACTTACCTCAAACTAATATTGAATTACCCTCAACTACTACCAACTTACCCCCAACTACTACCGTGACTTACCGCCAACTGTTATTAACTTACCCCAAATCACTAACTTCTTACCCCGCAACTTATTATCGACTTACCTCGCAATGCGCATCCAGAAACACTAGTACATCACCCGTGGCTATGCTTGCACCTTTTAGCCTAGCCCCCACCAATCCTTTGCGCTCTGTGCTTCTGATTATTTGTACTTTGTCTAATTTGTTAATGGCGGCGTCTAATTCTGCACCTAAGTAACGACGATCACTCGCATCGTCCACTAGGATTATCTGAAATTTGTAAACATGCATTCAAGTATTAATAAAAGACTGTGATAAAACTAATTCAATACAGATCTTTAGTTAACATAATTAATTTAAACATATTTTTAGCAGCACCAAAATAAAGGTACAACCACAACAGTCGAAATCCGACTTTTACGCGCTAGATTGTATCGTTATATCCTAATAAAATTTATATATTTTTCCGGATCCGTCATGTTCCTTATTTGTGATTTTCCAGATAACTCACACTCCAGATAGATATCCTAGTGAGTTATCTGCATGACAGGTTCATAACAAATCAGTTTATCTATAGGTTTGAGATAAACTACGGAACATATTTTGATGAAACTTGTCAGTCATCTTCATACCATTTAATAGGCCACGTACGTACATACATAAGTTCTGGCGAACGAAGTCGCATGGTCCACTAAGTGTCCTATAAAGTAAAGATTACCTGCTAACATTACCTGCTTTAACAGCGCCTCCGGTGACCTCATAATAACGGACATGACAGTCCTCATGAGGGTGGACCACGCCTCGTTGTGGAAGACTATTACTATACTAGCAGTCGGCAGGTTGTCCAGGTCGTACTCGACGTCCTTACAGCTGGAAATTATATAAAATTATTATATAAAACTAGTGGAGGCCCGCGACTCCGTCCGCGTGGACTGCAGAAAAAACAAAATATCGAAATTATAAGGATAAAAACATTTTCCCGGGATAAAAAGTAGCCTGTATGTTAAGTTGGAGATTAGCGTCGTGCACAAACATCGATCCGTTACAATTTTACTATATGTATTTACTACACTATATGATTAGGTTGCCCTGCAGGATCATGATCTATAGCCACGTTAACAGCTCTACGGCCACATTGCGGTGTCAGATACAAAAGTGTTGTTAGCTAGCCGCCTGTAAATCTCTTGCTAACGCTGCGATACAACGAAGCGGTACTGGCGCTCTATAGCTTGTACTCTTTGGTCGAAATACACCAAAACAATGTATAAGGAACGCCATCCTATCCTACTAATATTATAAACGCGAAAGTTTGTAAGTATGGATGGATGTTTGTTACTCTTTTACGTAAAAACGGCAGGAGATATTATAATAAAATTTGATATGGAATTAGCTGACACCCTGGATTAACACATAGGCTACTTTTTATACCGGGAAAATATTTTTATCCCGGATAATTTCGACATTTTGTTTTTTCTGTACGGACGAAGTCGCGGGCGTCCACTAGCTAACATAAAGAACCTACATCTTTTATACCGACGGTGAAATAACACAACATACCTCTCACTACGCATATCAGGAAGGGTCCTATTAATAGATATCTTATCGCTAACGAGTATGTTGTACGAGTGCAGTGAGTACAACTCCCTGGCAGTGATCAGCTCTCTCTGACTGAGCTGCACCGGCCTTCCCCCTTCCCCCGCGCCCTCTACAGGCGCGTAGTTGTTGCTGTGTATTGCTTCTGTAAGAAAAAATAATATGGCCTCGTAGTGCCGGCAGAGTAGAATTCGTACCACCCCATGTCTGCCCGTGGGTATCGTACGAGGCGATTAAGGGTCCCCGGGAGGTGGGCAGCAGCGCCTCCCGTGCTGACAACATAGTCCAAAATACAAACTGCGGTCACCAACCCGACTGCCCAGCGTGGTGACTATGGGCAAATACCCCCATGGCAGTCTTGTGGCGTGCCCTGGGGGAGGCCTACGTCCGGCAGTGGACTGCAATAGGCTGATGATGATGATGATAGAGAAATTTAAATCTTATTCCTCTATAGTAGTAGGTAGAGTGTGTTTCACCGCATAGTTCCGTTGGATGATGGCGCTAGTTACTATGTGAATGACCATTTTATGTTTCACTGCATACAAAAAAATGTTAGTTCCGAAATCAGGCATAGGAATTATTCTATGAAACGAACTCTCGGAAAATTTTTCTGTCCTGAATGACTAATAGAACGCACAGCGTAAAGTGCTGATCTTACATAGCCGAAACTTGCAGGGTGTACCTATTCTATGTACCTACATATGACGTAATAAGTATGATGAGAAAGGATTTCCAGAAATTCCTACAGGAACGGGAGTGACGGGAATTCACGCGGACGAACACACCGCGGCCACAACATACATAAATAATATACATAAGGTGGTACATAAATTACAATTTCAAACAGTGTAATTTATTCATATGGAGAGAAACTGACTGTTACCTACACTACAACATGCTACTGAATAGTTGTAGACGCGAGTCTTTAAAGACGATATTTTAATAGACTTTTAACACAACCTTTATAATGTTAATAAAAAGGAATAATCACAGTATTATACACAAGTTTCAAGCTTGAAAATTTGACTGGGCTATATATGTATTTCTTTGAAATGGTCAGTTTATTAAGTATGTAATATAAATGAAATCATATTAGGCGTTACAATTCGGAAGTTCAAACATTCACTATGGGTGTGCCCACCACCGGGCCCTACACCCTCCACTGACCCTCGGATCTGATAACTCATAATTGCGACAACAGGCACTTTTTAAAATTTGATTTCGGAATAGTGCAATGTATCGTCTTGCATGCTAGGTGCTCGGGTCTGGTTTCTCATGGCGATTGTAGTTAGTGCAAGTGCCTGTTGTCGCAATTATGAGTTATCAGATCCGAGGGTCAGTGGAGGGTGTAGGGCCCGGTGGTGGGCACACCCATAGTGAATAAGTATCTAATCACAAAATGTTTGATGGCGCACATTTCTCTAAGATCATTTCATAAACGCTTAATATGCATACAATTTTGGTGCATTTTTTGTTTACAAAATGTGACTTGGTACAAAATGCGCTAAACCGTGTCGAGACGTCACGCATCCGTGGCGATAATAATTAAAAAATTTGGCCTCATGTATTGTTTACTTCACCATAATTACATCAGCATAGTCTAATAGACAGGTGAACGAAAAAGGTCCATAGTTTTAGTTTTTTGCAATTACACATATGCATGGAGGGCGATAATTAAGCACAAATACATTTTCTATAAGTTCTCTGTGCCCTACTTTATCACCAAAATCAAATAGTCATCTTTACAATGTTTGTAATTCTGCTTATATCTGTTAATGTAATCTCACTTGGGTGAAGATTTTTTCATTTTCTTATTAATAATATATAATATCTTAGTTAAGATAAATTTATAAGATACTTCTCTATAATATAATCTGCTAGGATATGGTTGATTGTTTCATCATTAAACATTGTGCTGAGGGATTCAGATTTGTTTACCAAGATTTGGCTAGTGTATAGCTATCGGGATGAAAAAATAACGTTGCCAATAATGTAATTTAAAGAAATGGTAAAGTTCGTCGTCCAATTTAATTGACCCGATAGCTCAGTTGGTTAGAGCGAAAGCACGGTTTGCGAGTGGTTGTGATCTCACTCGGGTGAAGAATTTTTTCATTTTCTTATTAATATTTTATAATGTTACCTATGTATTTGTAGAAGCTAGTTTAAATGAAATCCTTTTCTAACTTCTTTATTAGGTTGTCCTTACCAACTTAATAATGGCATATCTTCATAGATTAAATTAAACAACACACAACCTATGTGCTATACTTATGAATAAAGAAGTAAAATATAATTAGTAGCTTACATGAAAAAAGTTTTTTAATACTGGCCTACTCAGTACAGGAGTAAGTAGTTCCTGTTTCTCCTAAGTATAAAAGTTGTAGTA
The DNA here is from genome assembly GCA_014607495.2 of Carposina sasakii. Taxonomy (NCBI): domain Eukaryota; kingdom Metazoa; phylum Arthropoda; class Insecta; order Lepidoptera; family Carposinidae; genus Carposina; species Carposina sasakii. Next base: position 5,786,906 of record CP053164.1, read on the forward strand.
TTATAAATTAATATTTCACATATTTTAAAAATATCCTTTTTATAATAATCTTACCATCAGACAGGTTTCCTCCTTTGTTACCACCTACATAATGTCCGACAATTACTTTCATTCCTCCTTTTTCTACATATGAGTTCTTGTCTTCAAAATGTGAACTGGAATAGATAGAACATAATAATTTATAAGTCATATGTTATGATTTTTTAATTATAAAAACAATTTATCATGAGTTTGAATAGTATTATTTGTAAGCCCATTAATTTTGTTTATCTATAACTAGTAGCCGACCACGGCTTCATCGTGTGAGAGTGCTTACTCCCGTTCGAAGCCGGGTTATACATTATAAACCTTCCTCGTGAATCACTCTATCTATAAAAACCCTCAACAACATCTGTTCCTTAGTTTGAAAGATCTAAGCATACATAGGGACGGACAGACAGCGGTAATCGACTTTGTTTTATAATATGTAGTGATCAACAAAGCTTACAACAGAACTGTAACTCATGGGGGTAAGCCTGCCTTTTCACCATGGCATGCTATGCTACATTGCTATGGATGATTTTAGTATTAACCAATCAAATAATTATAATTATTAACAATTAATTAATATTAACCAAAGCAAGTATGATTGCTACATAAAATAGCACATCTTGTGGGATAGACAGCCTTATCCTGACATTTTCACAATAGCATCAATCCTGCTTTAAGAGTGCATGGTAACCTCCTACAATTGTAGATGACGGTAATAAGAATACAGGGAAATTATTGGCATATTCCTAACATCCAATCATGGAAGGTAGAATACTAATTAAACTCTTTTAGTACCTACAACCACAGAACATGAAAATAAATGACACATTTATATGATATATTTTAAAGATATTACAAAAAAATATACATACCTGTCATACCATGGGCTTTTATGCCTGTTCTTCATAGTATTATATAGTTCCAGACTAACATAGAACATTGCATTTATTAAAAAGATAAGAAGGATAATAAGAGTCAGTATTTTTTTCTTTCTTCCCCTACATAACAAAGACCAGAAATCCTGTGAAATAAATAAAACATATTATAACAACAATAATACACAAGTAAAAGATATCATCTGTGAACTCTAAGGTAAGTAGGTAGGTAGGTCATGAAATAAGTAAACTTACTCCCATAGGTAATTTTGTTTATGCTACTCATGAACGTATGAATAGTTCTTTTTACGTTCATGATGCTACTTACATTTCTTACAAACATATTCACTCTTGATAATTCTCCATAGTACCTATAAAAGATCAAACATTGACGCGTGTAGCAAGATTTTTTCACTAAATTATCATATTTTATTTAAATGATAATATTAATGTTTAAATCACGTAAATTAATACTAAATAACAGAAAACAAACTAAATAACAGAAAAGAAAATGTGAAAAGCAGGGTTTAATTCACATTTATTTAGCGAACATATTTTTTTCATGGAATATAAAATAGGGAGGGTGTCGCCGCAGGTGTTCGTTTACTAGTCTGTGTTCGTCAAAGAGTATAATAATAATGTGTTCGTTTTGCTGGCTGTGTTATTGAACTTTTGACAATGGACATGAGTGACATTGACAAGCAACTGGGCGGAGTCACAAGTTTACGGGCGGAGCTATGGGTTCGGAGTACACGAGCTAGATATTTTTGCCACCGTGCATCGTTTAATTATCGGTTAGTAGGTGGACAACTGGGAAAACCAGTTCAGTGTTAATTTTTTTCTTTTGGAACTGCTTTTCTTCTAAATATACTTCCATTTCCACATTACTTCCATTCATTAGTTTTAAACTCTTTACTTGAAAGAATTTTGTTTCAATGGGTAAATAATGACGTACATGTTTCCGTAGGTTTTCTGAAATGAAAAGTTTGACAATGACGATCCATAGTCAAAGGAATAACTACTGAATTCGGCGGGAAAAGCTGGAAAAGTGCAGGTGTAATTTTCTTGTGAAAATCAAAAATTATTTGTAAATGGCTTGCATGTGTCCGTAAAGTGATGTTTTTTGGTAGATAAGTAATATTTTGATTACTTGTGATGTGAATCTAGTGCGTGTGCATGGTTTTATACGCAGGTAAGCCGAGTAAAACTTTAGCCAGATTACGATCTCTTCATGGGCGCATGTAAGTTGTTTCTGCAATAATTTTTCATTTTGACTAACTTTACACTTGTTCTTGAGGATTTTCCCAACGTTTCCATTCATCATCATCATTATCATCCATCATAAATTCAGAAATCATTTACTAAAGACAATGGCTGTATGGGCTTAGTTCCCCTTGCCTTTCCTTCGGGATAAACTAAACAAAAAAATAAACTGTATTCGGCGGGAAAAGCTGGAAGGGAGCGGGTGTAATATTCGTGTGAAAAATCAAAATTTATTTGTAAATGGCTTGCATGTGTCCGTAAAGTGATGTTTTCTGGTAGATAAGCAATATTTTGTTTACTTGTTATGTGAATCTAGTGCGTGTGCATTTTTATATGCAGGTAAGCTGAGTAAAACTTTAGTCGGAATCTCTTCATTGGCTCATGTAAGTTGTTTCTGCAATTATTTTTGATTTTTACTCATTTTGAACTCGTTCTTGAGGATTTTTCCGACGTTTCCATTGATCATCATTATCATCCATCATAAATTCAGAATTCATTTTACTAGACAATGATTAGGCTGTATGGGCTTAGTTCCTCTTGCCTGCCCTTCGGGATAAACTAAAAAAAAAAAACTACTGTTCGCGTAGTCTGTGCTGGGATTCGGCGGGAAAAGCTGGAAGGGTGCAGGTGTAATTTTATTGTGAAAATCAAAAATTATTTGTAGATGGCTTGCATGTGTCCGTAAATTGAAGTTTTCTGGTATATAAGTTATATTTTGATTACTTGTGATGTGAATCTAGTGCGTGTGCATGGTTTTATACGCAGGTAAGCTGAGTAAAACTTTAGCCGGAATACGATCTCTTCATGGGCCCATGTAAGTTGTTTCTGCAATTATTTTTCATTTTGACTAACTTTACACTTGTTCTTGAGGATTTTCCCGACGTTTCCATTCATCATCATCATTATCATCCATCATATATTCAGAAATCATTTACTAAAGACAATGGCTGTATGGGCTTAGTTCCCCTTGCCTTTCCTTCGGGATAAACTAAACAAAAAAAAACAAAAAAAAAGTAGTCTGTGCTGTTATGGCTGTATGGGCTTAGTTCCCCTTGCCTTTCCTTCGGGATAAACTAAACAAAAAAAAAGTGTGCTGTTCGCCGGCAAAAGTTTTAATATATTTTTGTGGTTCTAAATCTCTGCATACATTTATTATTACTTATTGGAGAGCAGATAACATACTAAGAAATGGAGCGAAGACAAAGAGGTCGAGGCGGTAGAAATAAAGGTTTACCAAGAGACTGGACCAAAATGAGCCAAGGACAAGAGAAACGTCCTCGTCGTGATCTTCCTCCTGGACTCACCGGTAGACAGATTGGAATGTATTACAAAAACCTCCAAAAGAATAAGCCAAAACAAGAACGTATGGTAAAGTACCCACACTATTTATTGCCTTAGGCGATAAGCTAGCGACTTAGAATAATGATTCGCTCGCTGGAGCGAAGACCAATCATTAATCTAAGGCTAGCAACTTGTCACTATCGCTTACATCTGTCTCTTCTTTTTCCTTAATGATTCTTTCTACCTTTATAATTTAGTCATTATAAATAAAATGATTTTGCAGATGGAATTTCATATACCAGAGGGTGTCATTTCAGGCTTACGGTCAAATGTAACAAAACTTGACACATTTGCTAAAGGAAACAATATCTACATTAAGTCTGCATCAATAACAAAGTATGTGCGACCAACAGACACTAATGAAGGATCTATAGATGAAATTGGGACTAATATAAAAAAGGAAACACCAAGCATTTATGTGGAGACTAGGCATGGAGATGATGACAAAACTACAGACAAAAACAAAACTGTAACTGAATGCAATACATCTCATAGCACTGAGAAAAAAGAAACAGAAGAGACTATCAATAAGGATATGGGAGATTACAAGTCAACTTAAATAAAACACCAACCAAAGATAATAACACTGCTTCTGATCAATCTCCACAAGCATCAGGAACAAACAGATCAAGTGATACTTATGTTGCATCCAATCATATAATAAAGAAAGAGATAGATGAAGATTTATTTGTTATGCCCTCAACAACTACAGTAGACTTCTATCCTGTTAAAAGAGTAGTTACAACGGACTATGGAGCAGAATACAGAGTAACCTCATTAAGATCTAGTAACAATTACAAGTATGGATATGATGACATTATAACATTTTCATATGAAGAAAAACTTGCAGAATGCTTATCAAGGGTATACCAATAAATACTGTCAGTAGAGAATCTGAGAGAATAAGCACTACAATTTATGAGGAATACAAAAATATGATAGAGAAAGATGGTTATAAACAGATGTTGAAGTTCCGTAAACTGTTACCCACATATAAAAAAGGTGCAGAGCTAATAGATGTAATTGATAAGAATCAAACTGTTGTAATCAGCGGTGAAACAGGATGTGGAAAGTCTACACAGGTATGTTATGACACCCCATTTTAAAAGTGTTACAGCAAATCCCTATTTTGCTACTAATATTTCTAATGTTTGTGAGAATGTGACTGAATTTATTATAAACCTTGGCTATTATGTAGCTTATACATCAGAATAACAGATTATGTCATTATGTTAATGCAGGTGAAGTTACTTAATTTATTTTCAATTTCAGTTACCCCAATTAATATTAGATGAAGCAATATGCAAGAACAGAGGTGCAAATGTGAAGATTCTAGTAACACAGCCAAGAAGGATAGCGGCATCGTCTCTAGCTATGCGTGTTGCTAAGGAAAGGGCAGAAAAAATGGGAAACTCTGTTGGTTATGCTGTAGACTGGAAACGTAAGTATGAGAGTTTGCATGTAGTATATCAATAATAAACTTTCTACAAACTATAAGTACATATCATAATCTTAAACTGTAGGTTTTTTGTCCCCTTCATTCATAATCTGTCTCTATCTATACTAATATATATTAATTAATTAATATTATAAAGCTGAAGAGTTTGTTTGTTTGTTTGTTTGTTTGTTTGAACGCGCTAATCTCAGGAACTACTGGTCTGATTTGAAAAATTCTTTCAGTGTTAGATAGCCCATTTACCAAGGAAGGCTACAGTCTATACAACAACCTGCCCGGCTTCGCACGGGTACAACGCCCCCTCACGCGGACGAAGTCGTGCGCGGCTGCTAGTGTAGGATACTTAGTAAATGGCTTATTAATTAGTATAAAACTTGCTAGGTCACAAAGGTTTGCATTTTGGGGTCTGTTTGAAAGCTTGGCTTTAAATCTTCTATCTACATAGAAGTAAAATATACAATAAAAATGTAACGGATCACTGTCTGTACATGGAAGATATATGAGAAAAAATATTATAGGAGACATTTATCAATGCAATAGTACCCAAAAGAATGATTTTTTGAATTTTTGTCGGTTTGTCTGTGCGTTTGTGCACGCTAATCTCAGAAACGGCTTAACCAATTTCGATGCAGTTTTCAGGAATATATTGTGATAGGTCCCACTTAACTTAATATAGGCTACTTTTTATCCCGGATAATTTCGACATTTTTTTTCTGTAGTCCACGCGAACGGAGTGGCGTGCGTCCACTAGTGGTGAATATGTAGGTAAAAATGTGTAAACATCTACAGGATGTTAGCAGTGGCATCTACTGGGGGGTTGAACCAACAAACATACATACATGGTATGGTAGAATGGGCTTGTTTCCGCAACTCGACGTCTGTGCGCTTATTTTGCGTAAAGTACATACATACATATATGTACCTACATAGTTACTGTGGCTTGATGTAATTTTCTATTTTTATATGTTACACATATGATTTATTTTTGTTTCAGTGTGGAACCTAGATCTGTTGGTAGTATTATTTACTGCACAACTGGTATCCTCTTGGCTGAGTTGGAAGCCAATCAGGGACTCACTGGATACAGCCATATTATATTGGATGAAGTCCATGAAAGAGACAGTCATGTAGATCTTGCTATGTGTGTCTTAAAACGGGTAAGCATTTTTTTGTTGGCCTTTGAAAATTTTAATTAATTTAAAATAAATAACTATTTTCAGAGTATGCAATGACATATATAATGTAGTCATACTTAACTTTATGAGTCATACGCATAGTAACTAGCACCATTATCCTAACTAGAAACTATTTTGTGAAACACACTCTGCCCCTCTAGCATGACCACGCATCGTGGATATCGTGTCGTACGATAGCGTATCGTCTCTACAAAATTCAACATGGCGGCTATATTTATCGTATTTTGACAGGCTAAATGTCGATAAATCGGCTTATCATATCGTGTTTCGCAGGTCATGCTAGACTTGCTGGTGGTGATGCTTAGACTTAGAGCTAAGCCACAGATGAATATAATGTTTCACTATTTTACATTGATTTGCCTCTTAAGAACTACCCATTTTTGTTCGTATAGAAATTAATGCAATTTAATGTTATCCCTTACAAATTTCAGCTTCTAACCAAAAGGAAGGACTTAAAATTGATTCTAATGAGTGCAACCATAGATTCAGATACATTGTCAATGTATTTTGACGATTGCCCAGTGGTAACAATAGAAGGTTTGGCATATCCAGTGAAAGATGTCTATCTTGAAGACATTCTGAAAATGACGCATTTTCAACTACCTCTTAACAATCCCCCACATCAAAATCGGCACAGGGGTAGGGGGAGAAAAAACAATGATATGGAAAAAGAAATTCAGTATAAGTATGAAATCAGTAAGTTGAAAGTCATAAAATATATTGAGTACCATTTTTAATATCATTAAGCCATGTGGTCTGGTCCAATATGAGATCATTTCTATGGTTAAATAAATCACAAACCCAGAATCTGAATTTAAGCATCAGCAGCATCTAAACTAAGAGCTATAAATATCTTCTATAAGGTTTATTTATTCAATAGGTGGGTATGCAACTATGCATCACCATAGTCTCTTCTCACATCCACCACAGCCAATATTATATGTACATGTAAAGTAACTTGTCCTGATATATCAGGTTCATCAACGTCATTAACTATTTCCAAAAGCTGCCTCCTTATAATTTTCAGTGTATGATTTTTATTGGAATTTCCCTTTAATTGTTCACTGTTTAAATATTTTAGGCTCATGGATAGATCCTTTGAAGAAGACTCTCGACCGGCATGTATACGAAACATTATTGAACTATAGAATTGAGGACATGAATCTAGATCTAATTCACGAACTGATATGTTATATATGCAAAGGCCCTCCCGGTGCAATCCTAGTATTCCTACCTGGTATTGGTGAGATTACAAATCTGATGAAAAAACTTCTGGAGGATCGGTTTCCGAAATCCACTTACCTAATATACCCGTTACATTCAAAACTACCCACACTACAGCAGCATCAGATATTCGAGAGACCACCTGAAGGTGTAAGGAAGATTATCATAGCAACCAATATAGCGGAGACCTCTATTACTATAGATGATATCGTTTATGTAATTGATTGTGGAAAAATCAAGTATAGCGGGTTGAATGTGGAGGAAAAAGTCGTGACGTTAAAAAGTGAATGGATAGCTAAAGCTAATTTGCAACAAAGGTAAAGAGTAAATACTTTAAATAAATAAATAAATAACCCATAAAAATTACCAACATCGCAAATACACAAAAAATCATCTAAATCAATAAACAAAGGTCCTAGTTTCAATTACATTTTCGTGTATAAGGTGTTTTTAGATTAACTAACTCTTTTTCTCTGACACATTCATTAACAAACAACATAACTTTTAGAAGATAAAATATTTTCTAAAAAACGCCACACTAGTTTAAAAAAAAACGCCAAAATTAACTTTAACACCAAAATATTTTTCCAGACGCGGTCGCGCCGGACGTTGCCAGCCCGGTATCTGTTACCACACAATAACATCATTCCGAGCCGAAAAACTCCAAGATAGACTGCTACCAGAATTGCAGAGAAGTAACCTTCTAGAACCAGTGCTCGTTATAAAGAAATTGAGACTGGGCAAGGCGCTAGACGCTTTGAATTTCGTGCCTTCATTGCCTGATACTAGTATTGTTGAGTGGGCAGTCAAGCATTTACAGCAGTGAGTATTGTATTCTTTAGCAGGGTGAATATATTCCAAACAATGTTTTTACCCTCATACAACAGGGCGAATGGAATGTGTTTAAGAAGGGGCTGGGCCAAGGGGAAGTTTCTAGAAGTAAGTAGGTAGGTCAAAAAGGTACCTGTGGGGTTTTTGTTCTTTTTTCTTCCGCACGGAATCTCGTAGGGTTTTGGGGGTTTTCACTTTAATCCAGTTTTAGGTATTCTGCACTGTAACTTCACTTTTAAACGAAGGGCACTCCTTTGAGTAGGTCAGTTTATCACACACAAAAATTCAATTGTTGAGCGAGAGGTCAGTACCGCGGTGGTTGGACAACTGGGAGATAGGGGGAACACACGTGGTCCGCATTCACGGCGAGAAAAGAGATAGGACGATTAGAAGAGGGAAAAACAAAATTATAGTTTTAACAGAATAATTGTAGCAGCCTAAGTTACACTTATCCGTTTTCCATGTGTTTCAGCAGGGAAAAGTTAAACTTTTCTTCACTATGGGTGCGCCCACCACCGGGCCCTACACCCTCCACTGACCCTCGGATCTGATAACTCATAACTGCGAAAACAGGCACTTGCACTAACTACAATCGCCACGAGAAACCAGACCCGAGCACCTAGCATGCAAGATAATACATCGCACTATTTCCGAAATCAAAAACTAGATTAATAATCTACATATGTTTCTCCAACAACCGTTTTTCTAGTTTTTGATTTCGGAAATAGTGCGATATATTATCTTGCATGCTAGGTGCTCTGGTCTGGTTTCTCGTGGCGATTGTAGTTAGTGCAAGTGCCTGTTTTCGCAGTTATGAGTTATCAGATCCGAGGGTGTAGGGCCCGGTGGTGGGCGCACCCATAGTGAATGTTTGAACTTCCGAATTGTAACGCCTAATACAATTTCATTTAAACTTTTCTACTGCTTTTGCTTACTAAGGTAGCTATCGATTCAAATGGCTAAGCATTTTAAATTCATAGATTCATTACTTATTACTATTATGTACATAATGATATTAAGATTTTTATATTATAACCTAAGCGTGATAATTTTTTATCCACCTTAGGGCTGATTTTTCCAAACATCAGATAGCCTGTCTGAAGAATTAACTTGATGCTGTCTCTACAATGATCAAGTTTTAGAGAAAGACAGCATCAACTTTATTCTTCTGATAGACTATCTGACGTTTGGAAAAAGCGGCCCATAGGCTCACGTATAAATTTATCATATTTTTTAGATGTGGTGCTCTAGACACGAATGAAACCCTGACACCCCTGGGGTGGCATTTGGCCCGCCTCCCCGTGCACCCTTCTGCAGGCAAATTACTGATACTAGGAGTATTGTTTGGATGCTTAGATCGGGCTGCCACGGTCGCGGCCGTATGGGGGTTCAAAGATCCGTTTATCCTCGTTTTAGGTGAGTTACTTGCAGAACTCAGCTGCACGTTTGTCGCCATATTGATTTTTAAACCAATCTGGTAAAAAAACAGATAAGCGTATCTCACATTGACGTAATAAGGTTCAATTCGCCTTGCAGAGCGCTGAAGCCCCGCCCCTTTCACCTATCTATCATGCTGCGGGCATCTAGGAGAATTCACTTTTTATCTTGTTGGTGCGAATGTCACTAAGTGATACTAAGTGAAGACCTAGTTAGGATCACGAATATATATTATGTACTAGATACAAGTCACTTGCAATCGGTGGAGGTCACTTGGAGGGGCTTATGTTCAGCGGGGGATTTCCTATACCTAATGATGATATGTTATGTTACAGAAAAAGAAGCCGAAATCAAAAGGGTAAAACAAAGACTATGTCAAGGGGAGCCGAGTGACCACGTAGTTATCTCCGAAGCGGTAATCAAATGGGAGAGCTTTCCCAACGGACAGGCGAAACGCAACTTCGCATATAACAACTTCCTGTCTTACCCAACTCTGGAGTTACTATCCGAAATGAAAAAGCAACTGGGAGATAGTCTGCGACAAATGGGATTTATGGCATCTGGAAACGTCAAATCCTCGTGGGAGAACAGAAATACGAAGAATTTGAGCCTTTTCAAAGCTATTGTCGCTGGAGCGCTGTATCCGAATATTGGCTCTTGCAAGTTAGACTTTTTTTTTTAATCAAATAGAGAGCGTGTTTGTCGCCCGGTAAAGTGGCAATGGGCTGGGCATATGAGCTCGAATTTAAAAAAAAATATAATTATAAAATTAAAATACACTTTTATGAATAGAATACCCACGTTAGAAATGAATATACCGACGACGGCGACGTTAGAAACGTTTACTCTATACAAAGTCTGTCCTTTACATGCATTTTTATATAGTTTCTTAAGTCGGCTTTTCACATATTACATTACATCTACATCCCATAGTGAAATGCCGACTTTTCATGGTGTAAAATACCCTATTGCAGATGGCCGCGCCGCCGAGGGATAATCGCGAAAACGTCCGAACATCCCCGAGTGAAAGTGCACCCGGGCTCGGTGTTAGTGACGTCGAGGTACGACTGCTTCGAGTTCAACACCTACGACGCTTGCTGGCTGGTGTACTGGCTGAAACAAAAGTCGGCCGAAATATACCTGATTGAGGTCACCACGGTTTCTAGTACCGCGCTGTTGTTTTTTGGCGAGCTTACTGTTACTGACGGTGAGTAGGTTGTCGTGATTTGTCTTTTTCCAGATGTTACGCTCCAGATTTGATATAATAGTTGATGCTATGCTTAGCCTTTTCGGCTTCTTGTGGACTGTATTAGGTAGGCTTGTAATACACGAGATTGGGATAGATACGCGCACTTATTTCCGTCCCGGGGCACTAGGCCGTACTGATTTCGGCATGTTTAGCAACGAACGTTGTTGGCAACGAACGTGAATTCCCAATTTGAAATTTTATATGAAAAACTTAGATGAAATTATTACTACATTAGGTGACAGCTCAAACTATGACAGGACAAACAGAAGCTCAAATGTATGGCTGTGCGTCTATTGACCTAATTTGGTTAAGCCTTGTTGTAATTTCATTAGATTCAAGTTTAAATATTTAGCTTTAAGGCTACAGTTACTACGTTTATAAAGGTTCACTCGTGCCACTTTTTTTGCAAATGTCATATAACACCCTTCACGCTATAATCACTGATGAAAATAATAGAATAATCTAACATGGTATATGAATTTAATCTTGACCTCTAGTATTTAAACTGGAAATTAATAAGCTGTATTCCACAGCAGAACCCGAGCACCCAAACGCATGCATACTGACCGTATCGTCGATAAAGTTGCGATGTGAGCGCGAAACCGCACAATTAATACTGCGCCTGCGCGGACATTTAGACAACGTGCTTGCTGCAAGGGTGGGAGTCAACAGCGAATACGCCACACGAGACAACCAGTATGAAAACCAGGTGTTCAAGTAAGTTGTCGACGGAGAAATTCTGGATATACATAATATGAATGTTAATTGAAAGACGCGCGCTCAGAGAAACATTCATATTCGAAGGGCGGAGCTTCAGCAATTATACCTTATTTATTACATAAAATCGAGATGTGTTAATATATTTTGTTTAAGTGTCTATTTGAGCTATAAACTAGCTTGACTAGAATAATAACTGTAATATTAAATGTTCGTTGTAATAGTTCTGTATGTTTTATATTTCGAATTTACCTAGTTCTAAATTCTAATTTTGCTCTATTTTTCAGTGCCGTCATAGATCTGATCACGGCGGAGGATATAGGTCTCAATCGATGGCCGAAAGTTCGGAGTCAGATATTACTGACACAGAAACGGACGCCCCACTTTCATGAGGGAAGTAGTCAAGTACTAGTATATAAAGTGCTTATAAACTTGGTAAGACCTGATCACCGGAGCGAAGAAACGGAGAAAATACAATTAGTCCCTCCGCACATGGAGCTACTCAAATATGACAGCATATACACAGTAAACTCGGGTAACCTAGTAGCTCGGCGACCGGCACGACGCGTCGCGCGCGATCAGTTGCCAACGCGTTACTAACTGGTTAGTGACTAGTCGCGTCGTGTGCGAACCTGTATGGCAATGTATGGGCGGTGACGCTCAAAAAACTCGTTAGTAACTTGAGTTTGTGATTAGTACCTTTTGAGTAGCTCCATGTGCGGAGAGCCTTAAGGTTAAAAACCTGACTTCCAATTTTTTTTTTACTGACTTTTACTAAAGATTCTTATACTAATTGTGACCGTGAGATCTTCTCTATATTCCTGCAGTTCTGGCTACCCATTTCGGGAACACAACCGTCCCCTGATCACGTAAAAGCAATAGCAAAGCCGAAGCAGCGCGATCGCGATAATTGTGTGTGTGTGTGTGCTTGGGCGAGGTGCACGCACACACTCAATTATCACGATCGCGCGGCTTCGGCTTTGCTATTGCTTTTACGTAATCAGGGGGCGTGTGTATGTATGTAATAGACTCCTCGTAACCTATCTATTCTTATGTTAAGACGGGGTATTTACAGATAATGTTTGTGTGTATGTATGTAATAGACTCCTCGTAACCTATCTAGTCTTATGTTAAGACGAAGTTAAATACTTTAAGCCTTCCATATTATATTATTGTGAGTAAAGAAGCAAGCTGTCAAAAGGTCAGTAGTAATGTACTTGTATGTAAATAATACACCATACAATACATGCTAGGTGAAAAAAAGTATAATTTGACTCTTTCTAAAAGTTTATAAGTAAGTACCTAGTTGTTATTTATTTTTTATATTTATTTAGACTGTTATTATTTTGTAATACAGTTGTCCAAGTCATCGTAATATTGATATTATACAGGGTGTAAAAAGACAACGTTGTTATTTTAATACCTCGTATTCTTTGTAACGTATCGATCATTTTTTTCTATGGAACCAACACTGGGAAACGAAAAAAGTTTTTGAAAAAAAATCTATTACAAGCAATGTATTCGATTGACAAATGTACCTACAAAACTAACATTTTTAAATAGATAGATAGATAGATGCTGATATTCATGTAACTTTGGACCTCAATATCTTGGAAACCCGTGGTTTCCCAGGGGTTCCTCCATAGAAAAAAATGATCATGATATTACAAAGAATACGATTAAAAGAACAAAGTTGTCTTTACACCCAGTATGTACGAGTAGGTACTTGAAAGACTTATAGGTAATAATTATTGACAATGTTCCGCACTTTTCATGTAGGGAATTTCAAGATGATTTCCTTTATAAACTGAGTTATCGTTAACGTTAATTGTAACTATCATAAGTCACGTTAAGATGTTAAAGTACTTATTCAAAGTACTTCACTCAGTTGTTATCTTTTTTTGTTTCTGGTCATGTGTCAATTTTTTGTTATTGTACTATTAATAGTATTTCTAAGTTTATGTAAATATACCTATTACAACAAGATTTTGTATTTAATTATATATTCTTAAAACCTTAGTTTGTGTTTATTCTCTTCCATATTAAAAAATAGTTTTGTGTTAAGGAGTTAAAGCGATAAATATGGCAACTTCACGCGTCAATTTTTTTAAATTTAGCTATTGTTATCAGTAGGTAAACAAACACAGATAACCTATATCTATTCCGACTACAAGAATATTTTAAAGTTTAAACATTAAATCAATTTAAAATATCAAAATGCTCTCTATGATAAAGGTGAGTACTTTAGTTAATTGTTTAGTTAACTTTAGTTAGTTAGATACCTAACTACTTAGTTAAAATATATTTCTTTTAAATAGTGCCAGATAATTTTATAAACTTCTTTTGCGTTGTAAGCTTAGTAATGTTTTTCAAACTTAGGTGTGTATAGGTATTATAAGCTTACATCAACATAACCTAAAAATGTTATTCCAGAGTTTCCATCTAAAGTCAAGATCAATACGCACCATATGCCGGAATATTCACAACGAATACGTTATCACAAGCGAATCGAACGGTACCAGAGAAGTAACGCTTAACCATGCCAAAACAAAGTTAGTAATGTGTTTGTAAGCAATTAAATCTCACCCATTCTACCTTAATTGAAGGCCATTTACTTGATGGTGTTTGTTATCGATATTTTTAACACATACTACCTTTACCTACACATCGATGTATGTAATGTCCTTGGCTAAACAGGATGTAAAACCATACACTACGTATATTAATTCGATAAAACTAAAACAACCGTATGGTTTTATGGGATGGTGAGTGAACTTTTCACTCAAATGGGTTTAATGTAATAGGTATTTACATAACACTCGTGATTCATTGCTTTAAAATAAGCGTATAATTCACATGCAATAAGCGGATAATAAAAAGCCACTACGTTTGTGCAATAATAAGTTTGATAATGGTTTTGTTATTCAACTTAAAATTCTATATCTCTTCAAATGGAGATTCGTTTTTAGAGTAGAATTGACTGAAGTTCTTTTGAATTCAGGTTAGAGGTCCACTCTTAAATAAATACCTACCCTTACTCAAAGTTTTTGATAACTTTAGAAACTCACTATCTCTGGAAATTATGAGCAACCTGTTGGCAGCCATAACAGAAAATAAAGACGACTCCAGTCTTAGGGCTATAGTGCTGTCAGCGAAAGGAAATGTCTTCTCTGCTGGGCATAATTTGAAGGAATTTGTAAGTGAGACAGCTTTTTAGTATTCTTTCTTATTACAATAAAAATTGCTTAAGCTAAAACATTGCCTAAATTTTACGGATATTCCATACATTTTGTTGGCCAATATAATTTTTGAACGGTGTCTAACTTTAGACACTGTTTTGTAATAATACTGCTTGTTTTTGGGTTCAGCTTCAAGTTAAAAGCCTTCTTCAAACGTTCATGTTTGAGGTTTTTGTGAAGGTTAAGGCATGTAGAAGGTTTCTAGCTTGACTCTTGCTTGAAGTTATTAAGCAGACGTATGTAGATGTACACATTTTTAGTTACCATAGATAATTTAACTCTATAGGGTCCAGGCACGCAGACAGAAGAACACAGGGCGGTATTTAGGAAATGCACGGAATTAGTAAAGTCCATAGTCGAGAGTCCAGTCCCAGTTATCGCTAAGGTACTTAAGTAAGACTACGAAATAAACAATATAATAATTTATTATTAAATGCATCTACATATTACCTACACTATTTTAACCCACCTCTTCAAGCAACACGATCGTGTATTTTGGCTTTTGAAGACGACTGCACCTAGATAATCTTAAGACACGTAAGTACTCTACATAGTCTTTGTTAGGTAGGTACGTACCTAACATCTGTGTTTAATTAATGTTGTTGCTATCTTCGACTCGATACAGTATCTTATAACAATTTATAGATAACCACACACATAAGTGATACGTTGACTGCTGTGGCTATGAAAACTCTTTAGGTATTTGATTTAAACAGAGATTAGCTATTACAATAGGGTTGCCAACCGTCCTGTTTTCCCAGGACATGTCCTGCTATTTGGGGTGTCCTGGGCTGTTCTGGATAGTTTTTAAGCTGGAATTTTAAGAAAAAGTTAAAGGATCACTACCTCTCGCTTCCTTGATAGGTCTGATTTCATTGTTTTATAATTTCTTCTCTTTTTTTGTCATCTTTCCCACTATGTAAGTATGTCCTTTTTATTATTTATTTTATATTGTGTTATAGTAGGTTATATTTTCTGTGTATTTATTGTTATTATAAGTTTTTGGTATGTATTTTATGATTGTGTACACATACAGTCCGCCTATTTATACACCTACATATATTTTCTCTCTATCCCAACTGGTTTGCTGGAAGAAATCTCTAAGAGATAAGCTCGCCTTCGTACATTATATATGTATAAGTACTTACCTGCTGTATATTTTCTGTGTACAATAAAGAATAAAGGAAGAAAGATTTTGATTATTTATTCTGATAAGCATAAAAACATCCCTATTCCGGTTGAAATATCAAAGTTCCGTTTCGGTTGGAAAATTTATTAGAATAGGGGAGGGAGCGGAGATAGTAAAGTCTAGGCTAACTAGGTAGCCGTCTTACGAGAAAAACTTTTTCCAGAAAATAAGACTTAAGTAAATTGTTTTTCTAAAGTCGCTTGTTGAAATAAATAAATATTTGCAGGTAGACGGGTTCGCGACAGCTGCCGGCTGCCAGCTCGTAGCGACCTGCGACATGGTCGTGTGCTCCGACTCTAGTAGATTCTCCACACCTGGGTAAACTGCCAGTTATAAAAACAATAGGGTATCTACGTAACGTGTTGGCTTTAATCCGCGGTAACACACATGGCGCAATTTTATCACTCTTATAAAATTTTAAGTTGCACAAGATGTGGGTCTGGGGGTTTAGAGTCTAAACTTTAGACAATAATTCTATATTTTTTTACCGATAGAGAAAAATGAAAAGTTATTGTAATAACGTATTAATTTACCTACCTATTAACGACTTATTAGGTATTGCAATAACCTTACGAACTTTGCTAAGGTTAAAAAATAATTATTATATTCCCGATAACTTCTGTGCATTTTGCCTTCGCGCTATTGTCTAAACACACTGTCGTTTCTCACTGCATCGCTCGCTTTTGCTTATTCTGTCGTACCTACCTATCTACAACTCGAAACCTCGAACCTATTAAGGTAGATACTTTATTTAAAGGATGAAACCCATTATAAAACAAGCAATAAGTACTAATAAACTAACTGAGACGATACATAATAATTTTACTTCAATGTTTCAGGGCAAACTTTGGAATTTTTTGTTCGACCCCCGGCATTGCCTTAGGAAGAGCAGTGCCGAAGTCCATTGCAACTTATATGCTTTTTACAGGTAATGTTATATTCTACTAGCTGTTGCCCGCGACTTCGTCCGCGTCAACAAACAGAATAAAATATTTTAAAGTACTTCTGCGTAAATTATATTTTTTGTTTTATTTTCTTGTGGCAGAAGAACATACTGATTTTCTCCGCAACCCGATCTTATAAACAAGCAATAAGTACAAATATTAAACAGCAAAAGATAACTGAAGATTCGACTTTTCCTACATAATAAGCTGGGCTGTTAAGGGTTCTGCATCAATAGACCTTCAATTTTATTACGTTATTAGAAAGGGCAAACTTTGGAAGTTTTTTGTTCGACCCCAGTCTAGACCTTCAATTTTTTTCTTTCTTATCATTTCTACGTCATTTTATTCTTTCATACATATTTTTTGGATAACTTGAACCGTTTACGCAGCGCACGCAACGGAAGTCTCCAAAGTTGAATAATTTTCCCCGTTTTTTCCACATTTTCCTCTTATTCTTCGTCCCTATTGGTCGCACTGTGATGATATATAGCCTAAAGCCTTCCTCGATAAATGGACTATCCAACACAAAAAGAATTTTTTAATTCGACCCAGTAGTTCCGGAGATTAGCGCGTTCAATATTCAGCTTTATAATATTAGTATAGATTCTATCATAACTTTCTATTATGAGTAATATTTATATTGACGATAGTGGACGCCCGCGACTCCGTCCGCGTGGACTACAGAAAAAAACAAAATGTCGAAATTATCCGGGATAAAAACATTTTCCGGGATAAAAATTAGCCTATATGTTAAGTGGGACCTATCACAATATATTCCTGAAAACTGCAGCGAAATCTGAGCAGCCGTTTCTGAGATTAGCGTGCACAAACGCACAAAAATTCCAAAAATCATTGTTTTGGGTACTATTGCGTTGATAAAGGTCTTCTATAATATTTTTTCTCATTTATCTTCCATGTACAGACAGCGATCCGTTACATTTTTATTATATGTATAGATTACATTGTCCTACTTAGGTGCCTACATACATGTTATTAGTTGCATTTTATTTGGAAAAGGCAATAGATGACGTATAGCCTAATAGGCGAGCTCTAGGGGAGGCCTACGTCTAGTACCTAGTGGACTGCAATAGGCTGACGACAATAGATGACTGAAATTGAAAAGATAAGATCATGTAAATTTAAATGTATTTTTCTATTATTATATTCCCTTTTAGGAGATTCAATCACAGCTCAAGAAGCATACAATTGTGGGCTAGTAACAAAAGTAGTTCCATCGTCAGAATTAGATAATGAAGTTAACAAAATCGTGACAAAATAAAACTGAAAAGTCGGAGTGTGATCACTTTAGGGAAACAGTTCTATTACAAACAAATAGAGTTGGGTTTGTTTGAAGCCTACAAGTTAGGGGAGGAGATAATGGTGAAAAACATAAATTCTTGCGACGGCCAGGAAGGTGTCAAGAGCTTCGTAGAGAAACGGAAAGCTGTGTGGAGTCATATGTAGAACTGTTTGCGATAATAAACGAAACTTGATGCTTGAACAAAGTAAAATAATATAATATATCGTATACGTTTGCTCGAATAATAATCCATCGTTTACGCAGTTACATTACCTACGTGATAAAGTTATATAAATACTTAATTTTAATTAGTGGTAAGGACTTCACAAAGTTAATATGGGCGATTCTGACCGTCACACTTAAACCTAAACGTAAAATTAGTCCTACCTGTCCCTTTCTCTCTCAGCCGTTTGTGTTAAGAACGGAGAGATAGACCTGACTAAGATTAGGTTTAAGTGTGACTGCCGGAATCGACCCTAATTTTATTGTGACAACGTTACAATGTGAGCTGAAAAATCAAACATAGTATACAGGTGATTTTTGGTCGTCAACGTTCCCGAAAATTACGGAATCTCCTCACAATCATTTTTCTCCATGGAAGAATACCTGGGAAGTGTCTGGTTTCCGAAATATTAGGGTCCAAAGTTGAGTAAATAGACTGCGTTTTTCTGCATTAATTGCACATTGACGCGTGTAGCAAGATTTTTTCACGAGAAATAATATATGTTAAAACTATCATAAACACTGGACACTATAAATTTCGCCCGATCAAGTATTAAAAAAAAAACAAAAAATTTACATCGTTTCCCAGCGATTTTGGCATAAAGTTACTTTATTTGATGTATAGAGTACGTACCCTTCGTTAAGGGTGGCAACGAAAAAACATCCTGTATGTGTAGGCTTCTCATTAAATGCACATATTTATGTCACCTAGTGAGTTTTATATTTATTACTGGTTTATAAAAGAAGTGACCAGCCCTCCTAGCATGACCGCGCATCGTGGATATCGTATCGTCTCTATACAAAATTCAACATGGCGGCTATATTTATCATATTTTGACAGGCTAAATGTCGATAAATCGGTATCATATCGTGTTTCGCAGGTGATGCTACTAGAGCTGGTTTATAGGCTGTGTAACAAAATTACTGAATAGTCAGGGTCAAGGGTGAAACTAAACGAATTTGTATAACATGGACTGATGTAATATAAATAAAATATTATTTTTATTTACACCTAACTTTTATTTGCCACTTCAAAAACTTTTAGTGCAGTTTTATGCCTCATATACAAGATATCCTGTTGCTTATGTTATAATATGATTATTTTATTATTACATTCTTATTCTGGACATGATAAATGATATTATGAGAAACCTTTTACAAAATACTTTTCACTTTTTTACAATATGAGGTATAAAAGTGTTTTATTATATAATGTTACGCAACAGGTAATAATTTTTACAGACTCTGGGCCTTAAAAATCCAAGTTTTAAAATAGGTAATAAATATTTGCTACATGCTACATAGCAAAATATTCCAAATAGCTTTTTGTAGAATACAAAAAACTAATTGTGCCTCTACATGTAATAATTTTGGCCCAGAGCAATAATGAAATAATACAAAACTTACACCGAAATCTAAAATATAATGGAATAGTAATTTTCATGATACCGTTGAATTTCTATTTTCTTATTGTCAAATTCCCAAACAAATGCTGGTGTCAAGCAGGCAGGGACACCAATAAAAGCAGAGAAATGGTGAATGATGTTTAACATAGTAATTGTAAATACATTGTGCTGCAGCAATAGCAGTTATTCACCAATTGTGCCTATTATAATTTTATTTTTATAAATAAATGCATAAATAAATATTTGAATGAATAATAACTATAGATTTCACACTGCATTGCACATGCAGATCCAGAAGTTCTACAATATAGAATTATGCTAAAAGCAGGAATGCTGAATCCATGAATATACAGAATGAATAGGTAGTAAGTAATTGATTGAACTGAATACACATTTTATTAAAATACTGTACCAAAGTATTGAAAGTATATTATATCATGGCATGGTCATAACTAGTGGTCAGAGTAGGTATATTGATTTTACATACTTGCGTCATGATATCATAATATGGACATGCATTTTTTCCGGAATGTACTGGAGTTTCCAAAAACTAGCAGCATAGCGTTGAGAGTATTGATACATTTTTAACTAGTTTCATGTAATAATTTCGAAGTTTCGGTATTTTTATTTTATTTTTATCATAATAATCCGGAAACTCGGAGGCGTATCCAGATTAACATATACGTTTGATGTCAATGACCTTAATTCAATATACCTACTCCGACCACTGGATATAACATAACATTAACTTTTGTTTTAATTTCAAGGTCAACTTGTTTTTCAACATGGATTTGAATCAATTGCAAAGTGCATAATGTATGTTTAAAGCAATTACTTTATATCATGTTTTTTTTCACAACATTTAACAAAATCCATAAGTAAAACACTGTTTAAAGCATAGAACAAACACTAGAGGATTTTGGTAAATATTTTAGGAAAACATTGTGCTACAAGCAAAGCAAATCTGCTATTTTATATATGCATTGTTTACAGTAAACCATAACATAAAACATTAAATTAATGGACCAATTATAATCATTTGCCTCTTTCACAATCATGTCAATTTAAAAAAAATTGGTTTACTTATTATGTGGAGCCTGCAACATAATTAAATTTAATTTATATGAAATCATAATAATTATTATAAAAAGGATGTGATTAATTTAAAGAAATTACATACCAAGATGTGTACATTGTGAAAAAGGCCTAACCTAGAAATTTTAAAAACAACATTAAATGATAAATATTAGATAAATTTTAGTCTTTTCTTCTATAATAAGAATGTGTGCTGATTAGAGACAGTGCTGGTATGAGGCAGGTATTACTTTGATCAAAAATAAACAAAGACAATAATATGTATATGTAAACCACATTCATACTAATTAGATTTTTGAACCTTAACCAGCCTGCATCTAATCTGTACACACTATAATGTATCTTGAACTCACATAATGTTCATTATTTGGGAGAAATATGATGTAGATGTTTAACTTATCTCACTTCTTTGCCAATTCATTTGATAGCCAGTCTAGACCTTCGTAAAGACCTTGTCCTTGTGTTGCACAGGTTGCTTGAATATACCACTGGAAAAACATAATTTTGTTTAGATAACATTTATGAAATGTTGAACTATTATGATGTAAGAAAATTTAAACAATGTTAAAGACTTGTAAGAAATACAACTAGATTTTCAATACCTAGGGTTACTAACACTTGTAGGGCCAAGAACCTACGTCCAGGACCTGGTGGTCTGTTATTATTTATTTATTTATTATTATGTAAAACACCAGTTTAGGGTTTATACTTTCAATATGTGGGCATGAGTGGGAATATACACATAAAAATGGCTTGAATGACAGGATACTTACACGACGGTTTCTCATGTTATTAAGGTTCAAAGCATTGGTGAGCTCTGCAGCAGTCATTGCATTTGGCATGTCTTGTTTGTTTGCAAACACTAATATTACTGCATCTCTTAGCTCATCTTCTTTCAACTGAAAAATACAAATTGCAAGTAAAAACTGCAGCTATGTCTTATATTGTCCGAGTTATTGGACCATATTAAAGCTATGCAATACAACACACACTACATGGAATTTTATTATTCAATAAACTATGTGACATCACACTATTCTTTCTTACCATATTTGCCAGCTCATTCTCAGCTTCTGCTATCCTCTTTGTATCACTAGAATCTACCACAAAAATTAATCCTTGAGTGTTTTGATAATAGTGGCGCCACAGAGGCCGAATTTTGTCTTGGCCGCCGACATCCCATACTGTAAAACTAATGTTTTTGTACTCTACTGTTTCCACATTGAACCCGATTGTTGGTATGGTCGTCACAATTTCACCCAATTTTAACTTATAAAGTATAGTGGTTTTCCCAGCGGCATCTAACCCAACTGAAAATAAAACGTGTATATTAAATAGGGACAATATATAGTTTACTATAAAACTAAGACTGAGGGCGTGTAGAAACAATATTCGACGCATATCTTCTAACGATGAGCTGTCACTTACCCATTAGTATACGCATCTGCTTCTTGCCAAAAAGCCTAGTAAAAACACTAGATATCGTTAAGCCCATGGCGTATCACTTTTTCTAAATAGATTTATGTAAAAATACAAATAAAAATACTCCCAATTAAAAGTAAAATACCTAAATATCAATTTTATTTCCAACCATACAATGACGATACGTCGACGTTTCGTTTTTATGTTTTTTTTTTATTGCACCATAGACAAACTAAATACCTAGAGATGTGCAGTATCTGTTTGTCGTTATTTATCACGCGCCTACTTTTTAAGGAACATAGTACATGCGATTATTCCCAGTTGTCACCCCAAAAATAGTTTTGCCCTGCTGTTTTTGCCTTTTATTGACAGCTGATTTTGACATTACGATCTTGTTTGTTTATTGTTTTGATCCTCCTTCCACCAATAAGAAGCCAATTAGAGTTTGCTGTCATGCGTCGTCATAGAAACGTTTTATTTTAGAAAAAACATTTTTGGCCGGAATCGACATGGAGATTTACGCAGGTAAATTCATTTATTATTATTTTAACCTTATCTAAGGTAAAAGGAAATATATAATACCTAATAGAACTGTAATTAATGAAATAATCCAAAATAACTTAACAGGTTTAGTAGTTGAAGGTCTTGTAGATTTTCCTATTCTCGCTCACTATGTTCTTATTGGTTCATAAAATAATAATTCCTTTATTAATCATCCTATCTACATATCAAAGTTATTGATGTTACTAGAACCATCAGTTGATCTAAGGTGCGTATGTAAAGTAATTCAATGTCAAAGTAAAGCCAGTTTTAGGCATGGAGCTTTATTAAGTTCAACTACTTACTCATATTTACTAACATCAAGAAGGACCTACTATTTGTGCGAACAGGCCTATAGGCAAGAAGAATAAAGGATACGTAGTTCTATTCACTATCGTGAGTAGGATATAGCAAAATAATAAGATCTATCGATAGGATCAACACCCATCAATCTACCGAGCTACCTATCACTACGAACTTAACTATGGCACCTAGATGCCGAGGTTCATTTATTAATGTTGGTACTAAATAATGTAATGAACATATGTTCATGATATTTAAAAAATATACACACGCTTAGGTACCTTCTTACTCTCTCCTAAGGTACCTTTAAGTACCTACCTACATACATAGTATCCCCTAAACCTAAATAAATATCCAGTAAAGCCATGGATAGGATAGGTATCTAAGCCTATTTAGAATTCTATGGCACGGCATTTTATAACCTGAATACGTCATTTCTTGTTAAGAGGCGTAGGTAACATGAAGTCGCGACTTCTCGAGCTCGGTCAGAGAGGCAGAGTATTGCGTGGTATTGCCATTGAATTAAGGTACCTACCTACTCGTAAATGTAGGTAGGTAGATAGGTACTGTATCAATGGAGACTTGCGGCCTTATGCGTCGCTGCTATTGGTCACCTGTTATAGCTTACAAGGTGTAGATACTATGTTGATATAACGTTGTAATTTTATAACATAACATGCTATATTTCATCGGGCGGCCATGGCAGCGCGACCAGTCGCCGTTACCAACAAAATGTATACCTACCGAGCTCTTTAGAGAGTTAATCACCTGTTGTCTGTTTAGTCGAGGTACCAATTTGGCGGCGCAACAATTAATTATGGCGCTGGATTGGTGTCTGTATATGTTTTTGGTGTGTCCGTGGTATCTGTATGGTGTCTAGTTTGATAGCATAGACACCACTATCACATTGCCATAGTCGCCCGTTGAAATATAGTCTTTACTCTTCCTCCTGCCCTGTTCCTATTCTACTTGAGGTCGACGCAATATGTACTCTTTCCATTAATCCCTATTATCCATCGTCTCGTACTAACTCCCTGTACACTCAATATGCTGGCTCAAACTGTCCATCCAACACTTCTTCTATAACCATCCACATGCATGTCCAACACTCTGTAAAAATATTCCTTTCATACAGTCGCTTTATATGTCCATTATTAAGGCAAATGGTTACTTGTATGTGATCGGTGCAACTTACAAACTTATATGAATCGAAAGGTACTTAACATTTACCTTCATTCGTTAAAAATAAAAGATTGTGATCCCGCTCAAAGGGGTCTATCATGCATTTCACTCACCTAAGTATATAGTAATTTCGTATGCATGCTTACTTACTTTAGTTCGATTCGTAGACAATATGGAGATAAAAGGCCTGTAAAGGACAGGCCTTCTTGACATACTTAGGCTCAACAACATAAATATGAAAAAAAAAACTATAGAGTTCCTACCTAACAAAATGGATTGTCGTACTAGCTAGATAAATCTCTAATTTTAGTTTCATAACAGTGCATTTTGTCGCACGTAAATTAATAAAAAAACACAAAATATGCCGTCCTTCGTAATGAATATCGAAACAAAAAAAAAATGAATTTGGTATTCAAATCTTTGCTTAAATAAAAGTTATCTAATTTTAGTTCATATAGGTGCTATTGGCAAAAAAAGCCAAAATGCCCTAGTTACAGATGGACAGTTGGCATAATACTGTTATAATAAAACAAACTGACCACTATCTGTAGGATCTATTACGACTTCCGACTGATTTATCTCTATAATCTATATATTTCAAACTGTTTATTCTTTTTGCTAGTTACGAACAAGCATGATCCATAATTTTTGAAGTACAAAAAGGCATAGTTTCTTGTGGTATGGTATTCTGACAATAGATTGGGATTCTAAAATAACATTTGCATCAATCATTGCCATCATTATGCACGAACAGGATCTTTTTTTAATGTTAGCAAGTTTAACAACGTTTCTTTAAATTTTGTCCAACACAGGTAAATGAGCAAGAAAACGCTTCCCAAACAAACCGCTTTCGCCTGCCATTGTTCTATATTTCATAGTTTCTACATCCATGAGAACTCAGACCTGAAAGTTGTTCATATATCAATATCCTTTTCAGAAAAACTACGTTACCGACTACAGTCATGAATTATAATTACATAACTTATTTCATCATTGAACTCGACCTAATCATGAAATGTTTCTTCGTGATCATTTGAATGTTGTATAAAATCATTGGTATTTGATATTTTTGTAGATAGCCCTGTATTGTATTGAATGGAGAGTTGAATACCGGTCTCTTCTGACCGTTTCGTATTTAGTATTCTTCTTGTCATCGTTTTACCATTATTCCGCCATAATATACCACAATCTGAGACACAATCTACATTGTGATCTCTTCGCTTCACTTAGCAATATAATTACTTTTGATTGTCTAACCAAAATAATCGGCGTCAATGTTCAACGCACTTTATCGCTGATCTTATTTCCGAGGCGTTTATTTTTCATAATATTACAAACTGCGTTTTTGCTGGTCATTGTAATGTCGAATCGGCTTTCAATTTACTTTCCTATTTTGGGCTATGTACCATAACATCTCACTATATTATGTGATGTTTATTTAAGCACACAACACAATAGTGGTGATTTTTGTTTAAGTTTGTTGATTAAGTTTGTGCAAGAGAGCGGAGTGGCGCGGCAGACGGCGGCGCTCTTTCTTTTACACTCGAAGATAAAAATCAGAAATCGATGTTAAAGATAATTCAATAATTTGTAACAAACCATTAGTCATTAGTTCATTCGCTTTTTCAACGTGTGCTTCTAGTAAAATAAGTATAGTATTGATGACAAACACAGACGGAACGTGATCAAAAAGCATACACAATAATTTGGTGTGTAGGTGTGACTCCCACCTGAGGCCTGGTTGTCTCCAAATGGTGGTCATCGGATGTAAACAACCAATCGAAGGTCGTTATGCGCATCTTTAGCGACAATGAAAATGCATGTCATTAGAAAATTGTGATTTTCGTTAAGGCTCTCTCAACACAAATGTAGGTTACAGTGAAATTCTCGGTCGTTAAGAAATGCATCGTGAACTGTATTGTATCGGGTCGCTGTATTTTAAAACAATAGCAAATTCATTTTTCCCCCCACATATTTAGATATGTAACAACCATCTTGAAATTTATATCTTATAGAGTACTCAGGATATAAATACTATTAGGTTATCTCAAGGCACTGTAAAACTTCGTATTACTAATCGTCCCGCGAGGAATAAATCACACCTGTCACTAGAATATTATAAATTAATTTATTTTGCAAACCTTTTCCGTACATGCGCAAATGTCTATTATATCCAATCTAAACCACATAAATAAATTAAGCTTCTCAATTGAAAGATTTGCACATCTTTCACATATTAATGTCAATGATACCCTCCTCATGATGTCCTCGTTTGCTAATAGATCGTACATTGACTCTTACATTCTGTCTTATTGGACTATGACAATAGGACCTTAGAATACAATGTTGCTGTGTACATAAAGGTACCACATTCGATAACAAATTATAAATCTTGATACCATTTTATTGACCTCATTATGGTAGATTCAGGTAATACATCAAGTGCTATTATAATAGATCGTTCTACTTACGCAAATATTCGTCTGCTGTTTGGTATCTTTAAGTCGATCAATAGGAAATTGGGGCCATTAATCATGAATTTCGCTTCTTCGACCTCATCGATAGTTCGGCCTACCTATATTATTGTAGAGTTAGTTGGTATACGAAGCTACATCTTTTAATTTCGCAATCAAATTAAAATTCATTGCAGATTTAGTTGTACAATTTACTCTTTTACATAATGGCATAAATAGTTAACCCACAGAGCTTAATTATTTCTTTGTTTTGGTACTCGTAGTGAGACTTCCACATAGAAGGATGTTATGTCGGCATCAAAACACTTTTCATAAGCTGTATTTATCTCTACAGGCCCAATTGGGTGGGTGTGTCGGAAAACTTATTCGGTCGTAGAAATTTTCCACGGCACTTTTGTTCGCCAATTTGTCCGCTTGAACTACAAAAAAAGGATAAAAGACTTTTTTGAAGTAATTCATTCGTAGTTTTGACAGTGTTCTGTGGTCATCCACTTATTGGTAAATATCGTATTAGCATAATATATAATTAGTTAAAAAGGAACCCTCAGAAAATGAAAGTCATTGGACTTCTTATTTAATTATCTACATTAATTTAACCTTTGCTTTAACTTTAACAGTGGAAGTAAGCCACGAATTCTTTCCGCCTACGGATGAATAAATTTTTAGACACCTGTTTATCAAATATTATTATCAAGTCGCTAACAATCTCAAGGTTTGGTATAATCAATTTTTTTTTTTGTCAATACGTCGAATCCTGCATATTCACGTAAATCTTGTGCTCAATTAAAAACTGTTCGAAACAAAGAAAGCGTGTTCAATTAATTATATCATAGATACCAATATAATTAAACTGTGCACGCGGTTATAAATTAATTAAATACTTTTTCAAGTCAAGCACAATAATATTACATGAGGTAGCAAATGAATATTGTCCATGTCAATATTGGCTTAGCTAAAATATCTGTTGCATTATTATCGACACTTATTTGTCTGTTTTGGTGAAGAGTTGTTTGTGAAAAGCTCTATTGTCTCAACTTGTTTCACGGTATTATTTGTGGACCAAATTCTGCTACGTCATTTTGTCTTGGTCTCGTTTTTCTCTTAGAAAAAAGTGAGTTTCATTCTGTTGTTGCCATACTACACTACCTTGCCGTTAATACTTCTAACTTATAAACCTTAGATTAATGATTGGTATTCGCAGAGCGGAGCAAATCATTATTCTAAGTTATAAACCTTACTTATCTATCTTGGAAGTACATACAGGATGTTTTTTTGTGGCCACCTTTAACGAAGGGTACGTATTCTATACATGAAATAAAGTAAGTTTATGCCAAAAAAAATGCTGGAAAAAAAATATTTTTTTTGAATTTTTTTTTTAAATTCCTTGATCGTGCGAAATTTATAGTGTCTAGTGTTTATGTTAGTTTTTTTATAGACAGATATTAATTATTTTTCGTGAAAAAATCCTGCTACGCGCGTCTATGTGCATTTATGCAGAAAAACGCAGTCTATTTACTCAACTTTGGACCCTAATATTTTGGAAACCACACACTTCCCAGGTATGCTTCCATGGAGAAAAATGATCGTGATGATGAGGAGATTCCGTAGTTTTCGGGAACGTTGACGACCAAAAATCACCCTGTATAGCAGAAGTAGGTGCCTGGATTTTTAGATTACGTCACATTATTCTTTTAGGCTTTTTTTGACATTAACGGGTGATGAATAAATTCAACGCTAGTTTTATTGGTAGCTATTGCATTGCCCTTCTCATTCGTTAACTCTTTCCATCAATTGCCTAATTGCTAGTGGAGTTCTGTTTGAAGGATTAAAAAGAAACATTGTTATTTTATTACCCCGGTCTATATCTGTTCTGTTGCAACTCATTTGTTAAAGCTTTTTCCACTAAATTGTGGTTTCTTTCTTGAGCACTTGCACTAAATGTACAGGTAAACAAGATAATTTAATAGGCATGGCTTTACTTCATACACATTTGCTTTATTTAGAAAATTTGAAATGGATATCATTATTTTTTGTGATAAAATACAAAATCTGTGGTGATAAAGTGGAAATTTAGGAGTGTCTTTGAGACTAAGTTGCTTTTTGAAGATTATTTTTGTAGTGTTGTTTGTTACTTTCGATGTTGTACGATGTTTATTATTAATCTTGAATAACTGTATACTTGTAGCCTATAGGTAACACAGATTACATAATAGTTACTATGTTCCTGTAGCTTGTTCGTTTAAAATTAATGATTGTTTCTCAGTAAAGTTTTAATATATTAGAGGTTTTTTTTGAGGTTGCGTAGAAATTTAACATTGGTGTTGAAATCTGGCCTTTATACCTAAATATGGCACTTGTGTAATAAACTTATTATCCCAACTTTCCATAGAGCAGTATTGTTTGCGAATCAATACCACTACCTTTCTATGTATTGGGGTGTGCAGCCATGTGTGATACAGAGCAAGCGATGTGCTTCATCGAATTCAATATCTATACAATATGTATCTAACTTTTATATTTCATCCTTTATTGCTACATTATTATAGAAATTCCATACGTATTATCAATGTTTACTGATCCATCTTTTTGAAAATCAAATAAAAACAACTACAAAGCATTGCAACTTTAACTCAAACTATTATTATGTTATTAGTATCTATTGTATAAATATGTTATGTGCTATGTGTCCTAGTCCTATTAAATTTTTAACACTAACATCACGTTCATCTAAATATTATTCGGATATCCTTGACAAACTGAAGGTATACATATTATAGAATTATAATTATTGTAAATCATTGAAATATCATACAATTTTTAGACGCCTTGTCCAACTATTTGCTTATTTTATTTCTAGCCTTGTTAATGTGAAGGAAGTCATTTTCAACGGGAGAAGAGTGGCGGAGGACGTTAAGGATGCTCGCATACCTAATATTTCCGTTCACGCCTAGCTTGTTCATAGTATTTTAACTACTGTCTTACTCCTTAACGACTCTATGGGCTAAACGCTTAGTTTAGTTCTTCAATTCCGCATTGTTCAGTTATTCAAATTCCGAGCTATTTGAAATATTTTCTTGATACTCCTGACTAGCCTACCTAGTTAACCTCATTCAGCACACGAAGTTTTTGTTTGTTGTTAAATTATCACTTACCCTACACATTGTAGGTATATTAGTTATCACTGTGATTCTACAAACACTATTCTAAAATTTATCCTTGGCTATGTATCTGAGCTGCTTGAATAATTATAAGATGAAGGAGATCACGTTTGTCGACAATAACAAAAGCGCGATGTTTTTTGCCCCTTATCCGTGTTGCACAAATGTGAGGATAGTTTTTTTCAACCGCACCCTTGTCTAAATTGAGTTGCTGGTCCTCTTTAAAGTCGCATTCTTTATAAATCTTTTTTGTAAGCCCGAATCCAACGGAAATGTGGTCTCCGATGTTGACATCGCAACATAAGAGTTGGAATGCCATACACGTATACTTTGGGTATTTCTTATAGGGTTGAGTCTGTTAATATGATAGGGAAGGGAAGAAAGTTCATATTATCAAGGCAATTTTTTTTCTGGCCGTACTCCATGTGCCGGTCAGCTGCGCATGCGGCGCTTTGCGTTTAGTTGCGTTCGATACACGCCCATGAATAGCCGTCCCTGTTCCCGCCGAAAACTGGAATTTTATACCATATTCGTATAAACACGAGCGTTTACTTGTGCAATCAACGCGCTCCGCCCGTCCTCTAGTTAGTTACGGCTATCGCGACGAATATGTTATCTTGTTTACCAATCGAATTCTAAATATTTACTATCAGTATTCTCCTCGAGAGGTTCTCGTAAACTCGTGCGTGTAATTGGTTTATATGTTAAATTTTTTGGCGCGTTATTGTTATCATCTTTATTTTTGCATTCGCAGATAATTTTTGATAAGGTTATTTTAGTGTCCTTGTTATTGTGAAGAGTTGCTAATTAACAGACTTACACTTTCAATATTTATACATACTTACGACAAGTTATCAATTTAATTATTTTATGTCACTTGCTTTAACGCCGGTTTTATTCTACTTAATTAAGTATTTACAATATGAGCATGTGTGTGAGTGATGCGCCCGCGCCGATGCAAGTGTAGCGTTGGACCTATTTTCGTTCACGGAAATAAGAGCGGCAAAAGAAGCAAAAAGCTGGACTGCCTGAAAAACGGAGGACGTAGTGCCGGCTGGATGTATTTCTGTCAGTTGTGGTTCGATGTAGATAGTTGTCGATATAATTAGTGCTATTAAAAAATATTATCATGAAGAAAAAGACGATTTCCAAACTCAAGTCGCTGTTCAGCTCCTCCAAGAAATGTAAGTGATAGTTAATTTTAACTGTATAATACTTCCTGTTTTATTATTAACAAATTTCAAGTGTATTTTGCTACATTTGATACAATTAGCAGTCGCTGTTGAAACTATAGTCGCGTGCAGGTGATTGTTTTCATAATTCCTCTAAACCTAACCAAATACAACTGGAATAGATTTTGTTATGTGATCAATAGTTAGTTACAGGATACAAATTTTATTGCTATTGATTTCCAATGTAATTTTTAATTTATGAATAATCTTTAGGTAATGTATGAAAATAAAAACATTACGTATTAATTGGATTTATCATCTTGAAATATTTTTACAGTATTTATCGTTGCTGCATTTTCTGATCACGGTCTAGTTTTATAAAATTTTGCAATAGTGGCATGACATACATTCCTTGAGTGCAGCTGGGACAAATAAGATTTTTTTCTCACCGTATCCCTTTTCGAGGCCAGCAGCTGCTTCCACTTTTGTTAACAAGGGTAACTTGGCTTTGATGTGATTTACATGAGTCACATTTTTTGATTCATATATTTTTACACCTCAGTTTCTTCGAGCTTTTGGCTAAAATTTTTATGAGAGGGTTTATTTAATACTAGCGTCCGCCCACGACTTCGTCCACAACTTTAAAATTCCTGTTATTTACCTTTTCCGTCGGAATTTTATAAATGCTTTTTCTAACTACACTTCACAAAAGGAAGCCATGGTCCTAATGTTATCACGTTTTAGCTTCATTCAGTAGTTTGTTTGCCTCGGCGTTGATGAGTCAGTCAGGACATGTTACTTTATGTAATAGATAGATCTCAGTATTACATCAATATGGATAAATAATATAAGAATATGTAGTAGCGACTATTATTATCACAAAAATTTTAAAATTTGGCTATCAGATGATTTTCCTAAGGTAATATTGTGCCGTGCCTTAATGGCACACAATATTATTAGCCAGTAGGTAAGGTTATGTTTTGGAATTAAAATATAAATTTATTTTATAAAGTGTTTCGGAGTTAATATTTATTTCAGAAAACAAGACCACGATGTACTGGTTCTAAGTTTAGAATAATCTGAAATGACATTCTCTTTCGAACAGGGCATATGATAATTGGGATGTTGACTATGGTTGAATTTAAATGACATTTTATGCTTATCAGAATACCTGTTGTGACCAAATCTACTGGTCGGTATATTTCTGTTTGTTCGGTAATATCATTAAAAAATAATTACCGTATTACCTAAAAGGTATCTATAGAATAACTAGTGGACGCCCGCGACTTCGTCCGCGTGGAAATTGAATTGTAGCTTATATGACAACCATCAGTATCTGGTCGGTATATCTGTTTCTGATAATTGTGTGTCGGTAATATTGCGACTATAATTAAAGATCTAAATCCTATCTCTCAAGTACTGCTCACGGTGTGCCTAAAAGTAGTTTAGGAGTCCATATCGTGACAGGAGATATAATATATTTTTAAAACCGATTAAACACTCGTTAATATTATCCCAAAAGAACCAGCATAGCGTGACGTTATCGAAGATCTGCGTCAATCGTTTCTGAGGTGTAGAATAACGCGTAGCACAGTTAAGAGACTGATAACTATGCCGGCTAGCATGCGATAGCAAATGTCTCTAGCTAGTTACGCGTTCAGTGTTTCAGTTTACACTCGCAATAGTACCCGTACAGAGCGTGTAAATTCTGTGTTCTCTCTGATAGTTATACAATGCCTTGTGGAATTAAATTTAGAAAATTCAGCTGGAAAGGTGACTTAATTTACAATACAAATTACTTGATTTTCTGTGTCTATATCGTGTGAATTTACCAAGTGTGTGCACATGATTATACTGTATGTAGGTAGGTGTATTATATTTGTAATGAATCTTTTTGGCGTCTTGCTTCATCAATCTTTACAGTCACCTGTCATCTTACCGGACGTCTCAATTTACTTAATTCCGGCTCTATCCATTGTCTAGACATGTGAAGGTGCCCCGTCGTTAATACCTCCTACATTAGCTTCATTATGGCATGGGAACTTCACAAACTCGTGGTACACGATCTTAGTATTAGTTTAATCTGATATACGGTTAATGCCATCTCTAGATATTATGTATTTGTTCAACTATGTTGAAAAGATTTTACAGGTTTCCTCGCCTTCAATAGTAGCTAGGATCGTGGCTAGAGGTTTAGATGTTGGGGAAATTATTCGTTTTGACCGTGACGAGGGGTTATGGTACATCTCGCCAACGAAAAAACTCGTCCGCGGGCCAAACGTCTACTTTAGAAAATGTTTATGGATAGATTTCAAATCAAATCATTTATTTTGCACAAAATATGAGTAATATTGTTACAGGTTGTTATAGTTTAGTCTAGTTCATGCATATTTTGTCATGGGAGACATGCAAAAAACTTATTCTATTTAAAAATTATGATCCGAGATTGGCCCGAATCAGTGTGGAAAATCGCACTAGATGTCTTCCATTAAAAACCAAAGGGATGTTTCGGCAAAATTTTATATTTACATTGAAGGACCCGTGACTTTGTGGTGACTTGAGCCTGATAATGTATTTCTTCTGCATAATTATTTTATATCTTGCATTGCTGTGATATCCCCAGTAGGTATATGCGGGTCAAAAGTCATGCCGGTACGTCATGCTATTGTTTTTACTGCGCTGTTTTTCTGATAACAGACGTCGAGCACGACTCTTTATCGTCTCTACTTTTTGTGTTGTTTTTTAAGGCTAGGTTTTCTTAATTTTTTAGGTTGATGTTAATTTTGATCTGCAGTTTATGTAAGATTTCTTATTAGAAACCATTGTGTACCCACTCTAAAGAGAACACTTGCGCAAAGAATTAACATTCAATGTGTGTATTGTCTTGCCAAAACCTAAATTTGTCTCAACGAATTTAATAATTTATGTCTATTGTTAACTAGCTAGACACTTTTGTTTGTTGTTTGACTGGCATTTTAAACTTTACTTTAAGAATCATCCATTACATGTTTTGCTCAGTTTTTGTTTTGTTGAGATAGGCTTACGAGTAGTAAATCGTAAGGAAAATTGTTGCAGGGGTTTCTTTTGATTCGATTCTCCTTTTTTTAAACACTATCTGAACGGTTAGTTTCATATATCTACATTTCTCCATAAAACTTTGTAATTTCCATATAAGCCATAGTATTCCTTTTCTTAGTTATAAACTTATAAAAAACTAGTGGGCGCCCGTGACTCCGTCCGCGTGGACTACAAAAAAAAACGAAATGTCGAAATTATCCGGGATAAAAGTAGCCTATATGTTAAGTGGGACCTGTCACAATATATTTCTGAAAACTGCATCGAAATCGGTTCAGCCGTTTCTGAGACTAGCGTGCACAAACGCACTGACAAACAGACAAAAAATCCAAAAAAACTTTCTTTTGGGTACTATTGCGTTGATAAAGGTCTCCTATAATATTTTTTCAGATATATCTTCCATGTACAGACGGCGAATCGTTACATTTTTATTATATGTATAGAAGATATAGATCAGCAGTATCAACTCGTATCAAAAAGTGATTCGTCAAGCAACCACACCAACCAACCGTAGACGTATTCAATTCTTCCGAGAAGATATTCGAGATGACCGTATTGGTTTTCATATCTTTCGTAACAGCATACTACAGTATACTCGTATTTAAAACAGATTTCTATTTGCCATATCATTGCACTAGCAAGGCCTTTGGAAATATGATTCAGTTTACTTTCACTGAATACTGAATAGAGATATTTCAATTCCAGCACATTCAACACCTATTTATTGTCGAGGTTCTAGTTTTACAATGTATGTTTGTTTATACGTTCGACCACAATTAGATGCTAAAGAAAGGGTAGAAAAAACACTTGGTTACAATTTAAATAAAATTTAATTCTATAAAACGTCTCTTATGATACCGACTCTTTGTCGTCATAAGTCGCTTGTGCTGTTGACATATAAATAAAATTACCCCTCGCAAATATCTCATGCAAGTACAAAATTTCGTAAAATAAATTACATTGACTTGTTACATTTATCTTGTCCAGATTGTGAGATTGTGTAACAAAAAAATCAGCATGGAACCATAGACATTCTAGCCATGTCTTTATTATTTAACCGAAGCAGTTCTATAATCCAAAAAGATAGTTGGTCTCCCTGTCGGCTTGACCTTTATTGACGTAAGAAGCGTGAAATAACAGAGCAAACTCCCATATTTTCGCATCGTGTTTGCCTTTGCATGCGTCCGTTCCCACGTTGGTGTAAGTACACGTTAAATTTAACCTTTCTCAAACTCACTGTACTGTCAGTCAGTATCTCAATACTTGCATGATGTTTACATTAAACTACGCAATTACATCGTGTGCTTACATAAAATAAACATCTTTATCGTTTATAGGAAAGGTTCAGCTTTAAATGCTTTAAGCATTGTAGCACGTTTGTTAAAACGTATAACCAAAATCAAACTTTCTTTATTTCGTTCATTCTCGCGTCAAATACTATACTTTGCGTTAGAGAGTAGGCGATTGATGGACAGACAATGCATTAGAAGTAAATCTGTCATGCGGGACACGTTTCGAAATGTGTCACAACTGCATGATGTGGAGACTGGAGATTATCTGATCTGATAGTAGCCTCCTCGGTCCGGTATGTTTTGTTTTCTAACTGGATATGCTTGTGTATATTGTCTACGGTTACATTATTCATCTACGGACAGAAATTACACTTCCAATTTGGTATGTTTGAAGTAGAGTTCGGGTACGCAGTCTTTTAATTTTCAGAGAGAAAAATATCCTGATATTTCCTGATATCTGTCTGTGTTCATTTCGTGTGGTTTAATAAGTTGGTAAAAAGTAATTCTTTGCATACATCATACATTTTCTGACAATGGACTTTCTCTATTTAATATTGACATAGTGAATCTGAAAATTGTAAATTTTCTAAATAAATAAATCAATTTAAATTGATTAGGAAGTCACACCTCTGGCTGGTACTAAAATTAAAGTTTTTGATACTTGTGCATTAGTTGAAAAAAAAATCGAGTCTCATCATCTGATCACTATTTAATTACAGTAATTTCTCTACTGCTAATGTAAAAATCCGCCACCTGTGAAGCGAAACGATTGCGCTACCTATAAATAAGTGCGCCGGCAACTTCTCCGTGTAATCTTATAATAATTTGTTATGCACTAAAGGAAGTTATTTACCTTAATCCAATATTGCCTCATTCACGCGAATTATAATCCGTGATTAAAGTTTTCATTCTGTTACGCTTTCATGTTGAACGTACCTAATTATATTTTAAATCAACAGTGGAGATTGTAGGAATGCTTTGAAACAAGGACCTTTCCGCTGACTTCTATCCGGTTTGATGAGCCTACGGAATATTAATAGATACTTGTATACTTCCAAACTCCAATAAACTTGTTGGTAACGTAAAATAATTTTAGAGCTTAGTCTTTTTTATTCGTGGTAGAGTAATGACAAGTTTTCAGAAACATTATCAGTCGTCTTCGTTTATGTACATACTCATCCCATCCTCACCCAATACCTAACAAGTTCGTATAATGCAACCTTAACTAAATTTCTCATAAATATTGCTATACAAACGACTTAATACAACAGTTATACAGTTACACATTCCTACGATCCTTATTTTGCTCTGCTCCATCATAACATAAAGCTAGTTTATAGCGTGCTTGACTATATCAAACACTTTTAAGGTAAGACATGCAACTCGTTTATGTTCATTGGCTTTATTCTATAAAATTTTCCTGTTTACTTCGACGTCACAACTAAGTAGTGATTAACGATAGAGACGTTCAAGATCTCAAGGTTATGGGAGGTTTATACACATACTTCGTTATCGGCTTCCAAAAGCTAATGCTGCAGAAAGTATTCCCAATATATCTCACTTTGTCTATGCATCTTTAAAATTTTATAATTACAAGACATTAAATACCTGAATTCTCCAATTTCTTTTTTACTATTTACGTTACTTAGATACATACTAATTTTGCTAAGAATCCCATCAAGGAGTTTTTACCCTAAGAAACACCTTCGCTTTCGTGGCATCTAATTGTACCGGGTCGTGCCTAGCACTATGTCACCCTCCATTCGGTTTGCTTAGTTTACCCTTCGTAGGCTTACCTCTGTTTGTTCCTGTAGTCTTGTTCTCAATTTCTTGGTTCTATTTATTTATTTTGACCTTATTAGTAAAAGGCCCCTATTCTACCATAGAACAAGAAAGATAACAATTGTCAATTTCAAAAAGCAATTGTTCCGTTCTACCGAAGGTGCGATATAAGTCTTTGTTGAGATGATAACCGTCGCAATCTTAGTTACATTATTCAGATATTTTATGGAGTTGGCAACTGTTATGTTCGAAACAAACTGTGCACTTCCGTGGGCTTCTAATAATTTTAATGACTCGCTATTTATGTATGTCCCATCATTAGGGATCCAAATCTCCACAGATGAATTCTTTATTGTTCTCGTTCTATCACAACAGATAACATAAAGGTGAACTTAATGTCCACAGTTTCATTCTCTACTGGCTAACCTAGTTACTTAGGAAAACACTTTAGGGTAGCACAAACAAAATTACACATGAAGAACATACCCAGTTTATATTTCTCATGTACGCATCTTGTTGAAAGCTCTCAGGGTGCATACAGTTGGTGCACATTTTTTATGGTTGCTTTATGGTTGCATTAATATTTCTCATTTAAATATAAATCTTATTCATAGAACTCCATGACTAATTAATGTTAGTTACATGAGTTTGAGAATAAGTTTTCGTGTGAAAATAGCAATGATTACTGACTATTAACTAAAACTAATTAAATTGTTATTATAATTTAGAAATTAACTTATTCACAAAATTAAGTTTTCTTAATTATTTACACCTTTCCAATGTAACCTTACCTACTTTCTTACTCGTATAATGCTTTAAATTACCAACAAAATTTTACTTTAAGCAAAGGCAGAGGGTTAGGTAGGTTGATGCATTTTGAGAAATACTATGTCCAGCAGGAGATAAAGAAACAGTGCTCTATTTAGGTCAAATATTATACAGTCCTTTATGCAAGTTGTGCAACTTGCATTGTTACATAGCTGAGATTGCGACAGGCTAAGAACCCTATATGGATGAAATCTAGATAGATATCCCATCTATGTACCTATAAGGTCGTCAATCCTTAAATTATCCTTTGGTTGGTTTCGCTGGTACCAGCAACTCTGACGTTTTGGTCTTACAACTTTTACGGTAATTTTAATTATTACATACTAGCGGACGCCCGCGACTTCATCCGCATTGACTGCAGAATGTAGCCTGTGTTCTTATCCGTACTCTCAACTATATGTACGTTTATATAAAATTTCAAGAAGACTTCGGATATTTCAAATTTTATATGAGATAAAATAACGATGGCTGGTTTGATTTATGTTCTTCTAATTTGTATTCCACGCGGCTTGCGCCGTTAACATGACTTGACCCTCATCCTTTGCTCTGATGTATTCAGTTACCGGCAGAGTGCCGGCAGACAGCGGTTCGCTTGTTGCCGCCAACTCGGTCAGAAACAAAGGCGAAGGCAAGTGGTTCCTGTTCGCTATATATTCATATTATCGTCCTTTTTGATTCCTTGTTCTGAGAATTTTGGCATTGACAGTGAGCGGTCATTACGTAATATTTAATCAACTAAATTTACCTAGATCAATATATTAAATGGTACTGATTTCGTGTTAGACTAGACAATGTTTGACCACAGTATTAACTATTGGTAGGTAAATAAGTTACTTATAGGATTGCTCAGAATATCAGGTGACAATGGCTAAATAAATAGACTTTCAACAAACTCTTATTATGCGTTCCAAAATGTAAATTCCATATCTGGCATTCGGCTTTAAATAAACCACTAAATACAAGACGTCTTTTGAAATCCTTGATGCATTATATCCTTAAAGAGGTCGTTCCATCATTGAACAAGAGAACCGTTTTACCGACTTGACTGAAGTCAATTAGTATTCGGCACATGCCCACCACTCGAATGCCCTCGATACCAGATGCATCTGCTCCATCCGCCTGTCCCATTCCAGTTTTACTGATAAAGATATAATTTATTGTTTCTACTATGTCTAAAATTATGCTACGATCAAATAATGTGGCAAATATGCGAAGATAATTAATTTTACATATCAATATGACCTTTTCAAGGTTAGAAGCTGGTTTTGCTGGAATGTGTAAATTATTACATAAGCCGACTGGTTGTGTCTGTGTCAATGAGCAAGACTGGAATGGAGTGACACTCGTTGCCAATGATTATGAAAAGGAAGTGGCTACTCAACGCTCACTTAAACATAATTAATGAGATGTCTATACAATTTTACTTTTAAACGTTTATATATACTTTATTTTACTCTTCCCTTTAAGATGTGCAAGTCATAATAAGTATTACCCGTAGTTCATCATGTTGGTATTAGCAAAGTTTATTTCTGTGGATCGCGTGACCTAGGTTGTAATTTTCCTAATCGATATGAAAGGTTGTGGCAAACTTGGCGGTGTATTTGCCCACTACTTTATCCGTTTGTAGTTTTTTTCGCCGACGCTGTCGAGTAGGCAATTAATTACCTAGGTATTATCACCTTTCCGAGATGTATTTAATTTATGTTTGTACATATCGTTAGGTCCTTATCTACTCTTGGACGAACAGTCGTTTTTGTTAGAAATACTCTTTTGGTATTTAAAACTATATGTTCGTGTCAGTTTTAACTAAAGACTTGAGATCATAGGTACACGACCTTCTAGAAAAGAGGTTGTTCAAACATTGATTCTGTTTATGCAATATGTACTTCTCGTTCAACTAAACATGATAATGATCAAGATATCATTTCACATAGGTACTGACACCACGGTGGACACTTTTCATAACTTCGTTTACTCCATGCTTACGCAATATTTGGGGCTTGGGTCCCGAACAACATAGAGCTAAAAAGTTTTACAAAGGTCAAACTATGTGCGACATAGTTTTGGTCGCTTTGTCTTTTCGTATGTATCTGTTAGTACGTATTGTAGGTATAGTATAATTCTTTCTGCTACTATGTATGCAAACTCAAACCTATGCCTGTCAGTCTGTTGTATAATAATTACATAATATGTTACTGCCCACTTTGCTAAGTCGTCGTCGTCGTTAGCCTATTGCAGTCCACTGCTGGACGTAGGCCTCCCCCACTTTGCAAGTAGTTTTAAATAATAATAACGATGACCTTTTCCATTGACAGGCAAAGTATTCAAAAACGAGACTTAGAAGTCTACATTACGTAGATCGGGTCCGAAGACCTCTGAGTAAAATAGCTCTTAGTTAGAATAACCCATAGAAACGGTCAAGTGTCCTGGAAGTGTATCCGCGTAGCCTATCAGGCCCCAACCCTTGTATCACTAATGAAGCTTTAAGTTTCTGACAGGACGGCCTAAAAACCATGTTTCCCAAGCATGAAAAGACTATTACGATCATATTTTAATCAATGTTATCATTGCAGGCAAGCGACAACAACAGCAGTCTTCGAAGTCGTCGCGCTCTCCGTCGCCCGAAGCCGAGGCCTGTCCGGCCGGCGGCGAGTCATTCCGGCCAGTCCACCGGACGCCGCCACCGCCGACCCGGGCTGTGCCTCCTCCATCCCCCCCGGTGCCAACCAGCCCCATAGCCCCCGTCGCCCCGGAACCGTCCGGTCCACAATCCCTAACACCCTGTCCGGTATGCGGCCGGACTTTTGTTCCCATGTCCCTCTCCAAACACGTCAAAATCTGCGAAAAAATGACGGTGAAGAAACGGAAGACGTTTGATTCGTCGCGTCAGAGGAGAGAAGGTGGGTTTCATTTTTTTTTAACTTATGGTGGTGGTTGTACAACATCCATTGTTTTAATCTCTTTAATGTTATCAATAGTATTAATATAGGTATAGAAAACAAGATAAGAATTCTATCAATTAATTCGAAACTCTATTGTTGACACGAACTACTATGTATTTATATATCGCCTTAGCATGCGAGTTTCTTATTGTTTTTGCTATTATTTATTCGGTTTTTGTTGTGGGTAAGGACTGGCCGCTGCGATGGGTGCTAATTCCGGTGAGTGGTTGAACGGAATATTTTGCTAACACCAGGCTAACTTGTGATTGTTGATTCGTTCTACTAATATACATGTCCTCACTCATTGCGTCTTCTATGTTTCCGTCCACTATTAACATATACATATTACTCTCTTATTCAACTTACCTACTATAACTTACTATTTAAATTGTTCTTATTGTTGTTGTTTCATTCCCGTACTGATCCGGGGCTTGACTATTATACATCAGCGGATTCTTCCACGCATGTCGTAAAAGTCAAATAAATAATGTAGAGAGTAATAGGTACTCTCAGGCGATTTTCAAGCAACATGTTACTGATCTTTTACATCCAGCCCCGGTATATTAAACGTGGCAATAAGATTACCTTCGCGATCCTACAGCATATTTTGGGTAAACGGTTAGACGTGTTTATTATATTTTGATATTTACTAAACTTGCAGACCTTTCATCATAAAATAAAAGAAACATTTGCGAAAGAAAAACTTCGCTAGCGTGAAAACTTTCCGGGATATAACGATTTCAAAATCACAATTTTAGACTTGCCAAAAAACGCTCCATACAAAGCGGCTACCTACGACGTGACGTCATTCTTTCAGTAACTTGTATGCGCGTAAAAGATTTTTTGTTCTACAGCTATATTAAATATTGCGTTTATAAATATGGTCACAGAACAAAAGTTGCTGTAAATGATGTAGTTGGACATGTGATCTTGTAATTTTTAATTAATTTCACATTTGAAAAATGGACTTGCCAACTTAACTTTGAAGGCTTATTACTACATCATTTGGGCACATAATCAAATTGTAATTTTACAGATAGGCATGGTTGTAATAATTTATTCTGATAAGCATAAAATGTTATAAGAATTCAACCATAGGAAACTACCCCATTCCGTGTTAGGTGGTTTTAATTCTAATAGAGCTACGTTATCTAGATAAACTGAATTATTTATGGAGCATTTGTGCACCGTTCTTCTCCTGAACCTTAATTGGAATGAGACCTTATTAGACTAGTCCCTTATTTGCATTTAAGTAGATACACGCATATAATATTCAAGCATTTAGCAATGTACGCCTACCTATGTCGACCCTGTGGGTACTAAATCGATCATAATGCTGTGTTACATTCTAACTAATTAAAATTGACATGGCATATTTTTATATCGGGATTAATTGTCGAAAAATAGGAACGTTGTAAGGATACTATGTGATTATAAAAAATACTTTTATTAGGTATGAGTGTATATGAGTGTGATTGATTGTGCACCTTTGTGATGTATTTTGTAATTTGATTTTATGTCTTATTTTATCTCCTTCCATTAACAAAATACGTTTCAGTTATACCATGATTAATAGGTTCATATTGATTTCTGTGCAATTCTCGTACGTGTCTAGTTTTGTAGTTGTTGCCATTCTTTCAAATGCTGATTCTTACTTGATTAAGGTCAAAGTTGAGGCGTCATTTAACTTCGGTGCCAACCGCTGCCATGACGAAGAGTAAATTATCCCATGTCATAAAGGCCCTAACTCTGTCTGACAAAGGAGATATCCCGTAGGCGTTTGTAGGATCACACCTACCTACTTTTCTAACGCGAATTACCTACTAACCCGGACTTACTTAACATGGTATCCACCTCAATCCAGACCTTATTATTCCAGGCACAGATTTAGAACAGTATTTGCCAAAGAACTTCGGTCTTCCGGAAAACAGTCCGTTCTTGGAGAAGAGTCCACCAAACACAGCCAAAGCTACTGCGAAGCCGAAAGTACATTCGGTGCGGAATCCCATCACAAAGGTAAATCTTCTATCTTAGGTGCATGTGTAAGTCTACGAAGTGCAGCTACACAAAGTTTTACCCGGCGGCTGGAAAAAAGGAATTTGAAACGACCCTTCAAGTTGGTTTGTCTAACCGATTTTATGTTTCTATGTGTATTCTGAACCTGTGGGTGATGCTAAATTGATTGGATCCCAACAATCTAAAACATCTAACTCCATGCTTGATACTATTCTTCACCGGGCTCTAAATCTCCAAATAGTCCTTTGGTTTAGCGGGCTGGCGGTATTTAGTCCAAAAATTATTAACGTGAATTTAAGGCAGATTTTTCAATAGGCAGATAGTTCTAACTGATGATGTCTTTATCTGAAACTTGGTAGAGACAGCATCAACTTTATCCTTCAAATAAACCTATCTGACTATTGGAAAAATCTGGTCATAGTACTTATGTTATAATCTCCATAATAACGTAGGTTCATCGCATACAACATTTGTATTGTAATTTGTACTTGGTACCACAGATATAAAAATACTATAGTTGGTACGTACATAATGACAAGCCGTTTTCGATGATAATAAAACCTTAAAGGCAACACAAGGTTTTAGTACTGAGTAAATAGTCGTTCTCTTTCATATTCATTCATTCAGCATACATGTAGAAGGTGAATGATCACGAAAACAAGTTTTACCACAATTTATAAACGTTTTATAGCTGTAGGTATTGTTATTTCAAAACTCGGATCGCCTTATTTATAAGCAAGTATAACTTCTAGCACTGTTTCTTTCCTGAAACTTCGCATTCCGATAGTATGGAGAATGGAGATATTCCTAAACAACTGAGGGATGTTCTTGAAAAATGGACATTTAGTTTTTGACTCTGAATTCTGCGGAAAGGATCTCTATAGTGCTCTATATGCAATTTTATAACATTTCGCTTAATACACCGCGTCTATAAACACACTCCATAACGGTACAGAGAGCAGCGATGCGATGCCTTGAGAGGTGTTAGCGTTCATTTCTCATATTTACGTTTATCGGTCAGCGCTTTTTGCACCCCTTTAGTAGCCATGTCGGATTTAAAGAGAATATACTACTCGATGCATAAGTACATTAACTTGTAGATGATATCCAATCATTCATACTACTTTTTCTAGCGTACTATACGAGATGCTTTCGCTTTGATTTCACGCGATATTAGGGACGCTGTTTGGGTAGTATGCATATGCTTCCGAAAAACGTCGCTTGGAAGATCTCATCTGTATGTACTTACAACTCTTCTGGGCATCGTGTGTATACAACAAGCGACCGAGTCCGAAATAGCGGATTTAAGTTTAATTCAGCTCGCACAGTCATAATCTAAAGGTGGGTTCCCACGGTGCGTGATATTACGGACGGACGCGCACCAGCCCGCACCACGGATCGTGGGAAACGGAGCGTCCGTGGCGGTGCGTGCGGATCCGCGATGATAAATGTAGGCGGACGCGGACCAGTCCGCACCGAAACGCACCGTGGGAAGGGGTCGTAATATTCGACCACGGAGTTCTCTTTCGGGCGCGTAACAACGTCATTATCTCTCCGTTATAAGACTCCCCCTGATGCCTATGTCTCAGATACTGAAACAACAATAAAAAGTTAAAAATAAATATTCTATTATAATAAATATTTTAGATGT
Source organism: Carposina sasakii (assembly GCA_014607495.2). Lineage (NCBI taxonomy): Eukaryota > Metazoa > Arthropoda > Insecta > Lepidoptera > Carposinidae > Carposina > Carposina sasakii. Next base: position 5,831,757 of record CP053164.1, read on the forward strand.
TGGTTGGTGTTTAATTACCTACCAGTTTTTATGGGAGTGGTCCTATTTTCTTGTGGTATACTTTGTTAATGGAATGTAGTCTCCTTAACATGGCGCTAGTGTCTTGTATTAATAACACTTTTATTTTATTTTTGGGATAGTTGTATAAAAATTGGTGGGACTTTATTATTATAGTAACGGATTGTAGTGAAGCTTCCTGAAGCCGTCATCGTGTTTCAATAGCGCATCCCTTTACAATACTATTTTAGGAATGTCATCCTGTTTACAAATGGAACTGGACTGGGTAACGACCACTTATTTAGATTTATCTTATTTAGATTTGTTACCTTGTTAACATTTTATGGGTCTTTGTTTCGTAATATTTAAGTTTGTCGAAGGAGGATGCATAAATGTTACTGCTATTTTAGATAAACAAGCATGGACTAATATTCTTCACTTAGCTATGCCCGTATTCTTAGTGGCATTTTCTTAACACCTAGTTGTTAATAGTAGGTACTGACATAAGGTTATTATTCAATACTTGAGTGTTTAAGTAAAAGATTAATGATATGGCTGTTAGGTACCTACTACGTAGTTACGTTTCTTTCTTCTTGTATTACTAATCACATCACACAGCCAATAATCAAGGGCTGATAGAGTTCCGAACCTAACAATAGCTGTAAGTAGGTTTATTTAATTTAATAAGTAGTAATGATACGATAGTAGATTCTGTAGAAAAACACTGAATAAATTATGATTCAAATGTTTCGCTATTTTAGTAAATACAAACATGAATACGTTTCCTCGCTTCTAAATGGTGCAATTATCCACTCAATTCAATTTTAGTTTTGGAAACGAGGTGCGTTTTAAACGAGTCACGTCCATATACAATAGAAGAGGTGCCATTTACATGTGAATAGTCTCGCCTTCATAGAATAAACAGTAGAAACCTATATTTGTAATCTATTGTTGTATACTTCTCAGATTCTAGTTATTTATTTACACTTAGTACTATAATTTATGACTGGCCCTCTGGTCTGCTGGTAAAAATAAAATCTGTTACAAAAAACAACCCTTATATCTTTGTAAATTAAAATACTATTCTTATATAATAAAAAATAAGATTATTATAGGCCTACATACGTGTAGGTACTTTACATTATGGACAGAGGGCAGTGTTGTCAAGAATGAATTATTTTAATTTTACCTAAATCTTTACAGCCAACGGCGGAGTTACAGAAATGTCCGCACTGCTCGCGAGCATTCGGCGTGCGTGCGTTCGAGCGGCACGTGGATTGGTGCGCAGAACGAGCGAAGATCTTATCATATCGCTAGGCTCAATGCGCGCACGCAACGGCGGACGTGTGTCTAAACTACGGTTTTATAGAAATACGAACGCAAAAAGACAGCCATCTCTACGGTCCGACATCACTGCTCATGACGGCGCTATCCTACCTAGGATCTAACCTTCGTAAAATTATGATTTGAGTTTTGCCTTTTAAAAAATAGTTGTGTATTACATAGGCAATTTAGGTGTTCTTAAAGTGCAAACGTTCGACTGTGCGATAACGATTACAGCTTTGTTCCGTGGATTTTTTGTAACGTGTTATACGCAGAACTTAACGAGCTGAACCACGAATCTGATACTCAGTACCCGCTGCGCCTGCGAATCTCATCCCGCCGCCGTCTTCCCGCTTTAATTTATCGCTTTGACGCAAAGCAGTGGAGTGGAATGCTAACAATGCGCGCACGCAGTATAAACCGCGCCGAACCCAAGAACCGGGATTTTTAGAATTATTGAAATCGGGAGCTGAAGGTATAATAATTCATGTGTCTAAAGCTACGGTTTTATAGAATAGCGGCCGTACGAACGCAAAAAGACAGCCATCTCTATTCAATTTATTCTAGCCTAAGGTATACCCTCTCCCACCTCGGTGCCGACATCTAAGGAGTTCCTTTGCGGTCGGTACTCGACCAGTCTTTTAAATGACGGCTAAAACGGCTCAAATATGTAGTCTCCACCGCTATCTAACCTTCGTAAAATTATGATTTGAGTTTTGCCTTTAAAAAAATAGTTGTGTATTACATAGGCAATTTACGGCGTCGCCACATCGGCATCGGTGGGGGACATTTGTTAAAAATTCCGACACGACATGCTGTAATAGTTCTTAACTGGTTGAGTATATTTCCCACAGCCTTCGATGGGGTATTACCTGGGCAGACCGCCTTCCATCGCAAACGCAATTATTTACACGCGAAACGGGTTAAATGAACCTAACTGTGCGATAACGATTACTGTAGAAGCTTTGTTCCGTGTATTTTTTGTAACGATCGGTTATACTTATTATGTAAAATATGGTATGTGGGATATAAGAGGCTTATGGAAATACGTGGAACTTACTACGTCACAATAGCTGAACCACGAATCTGTACCTACGTGTTGTAGCATGCATGATTTTATAATACCTAGAAATGAATAATCACATCCTCAGATTGCATAAGTGCCTACGCAAATTCTTGAAGCTCATCCCGCTACTGTAAACTACTACCGGTCTTCCGCGACTTTAATTTAGGATCTATGTATTTTCCCTTTCCCACGGGAATTCCAGGAATAAAAGAAGTTTAAGTAACTCCTTATTACATCAGTTATCTGCCAGTGGAAGTGGAATGAAATACCTAACAAAAGTAACTATCTAAGGTTTCTTTAACACATTCAGTGTCGCTTATAGTACGTATTTGCGTTTCTATGGTTTTCTAAAGGTGCCGCAGATGCGTATTTGCGCCCTGGCACTAGGAGTTGGAACTGATGTTGGCATGCCGAGAAAATCTGCCGGCAGCAAATGTGTACTTAACAAAATTGCACCGGTATGATGAATTTGGTGAAAGCGAGAATGTCTCACTTTTAAACGTGAAGCTTAAAAGTGAGACAAGTAATAACTAGACAAGGCAAGTGTCTCTACTAAGTGTGTAAAAAGGGATTGCAAACCACTTCTATCAGCCCTAATTCCTTCAGTCCAGGCTTGAGAACGAGTGTCTATTCTAATTCTTAAGTCTATTTTTTACATGCAAAGTACATCCACTTAGTTTATCTAGTTATTAATAGCTCTGTGAATTTGACGTTTAAAAGTGAGACATCTCGCTCTCACCAAATTCATCATACCGGTGCTGATTGGAATACCCTTGCAGGTCATCTCAAACTCGCGAGAAGTCTTCCAATAGTAGATCAGCATCTGTCGAGTCTTCACGCGGCGTGTCGCCTCCACCGCAAGAGTTTGGAGATTACAAGCAGGGGCGGTGTAGGGCTTCGGGTAAGTCCTTTTGTCGCACTAACACGCCGTAGTATATCATCCACGCCTATTATCCTCAAATACGTTAGGTTGAATCAAACTTTACACCAATTAGTTTATCCACATGATAACGGGTGAACCTACCATCAATTTTCGTACACAAATACAACAATCTAGCGACAGATAACGAAATACATACATAGGTGCATTCTCGCTTAAGGTTTTCTTGGATGGCGGTGCCCTCATTTGGCGGTCGGAATGCGGCGGTGAGTGACGGCGCCACCTCTTGTGTCCAATTATATTTACCTACATAAGAACCTAAATGCATACAAAAAATTATTTAAGTAGGTTCATCCTCGAGTATTGCGTTTACGTTTATCGTCTTATTTTCTAGAATCAATGTCGAGCAACGATGACATGTCGCCCCATGTGCCGGTGATCAGGAACACCAGAACAACATATAATTCTTCCGGAGACGCCAACGTCAGGGCCCGGCAGGCTCGCCTCGCGAGAGATCTTAGCAGCTCCAGGTCTGTGCAATTTTATATTAGTTAAGTAGGTCTTATATTTTACGTAAAGACCGCGTCATTGAAGAAGCCAAATTATTATTGGAAATTGAACATTGACAGATAATATGACATCGCACAAAATGTCGTTCGTAGATATGCGGCCAGTATATTGGATTCTTTAATGACGTGATCAGTTTTAGGATTTAGTTACAATCAAATAAGGGGAAAGGAAGGATCAGTAAGTTTTATTTAAATTTTTCATTTTGTCTTATGTTTATTTGAGCCAATTTTCCTGTCTCCTTGTTTGTTATTTCTATATCTGATTATCTGTCAATTAAATCTCCTTCCTTTCCCCCCTCAATAGAAAAAATCAAGAATCTATCCCTACGTCTATTGAACAAAGTAAAACGGAACCCAACATCCAAACAAAACCGCCTCAAAAACCTAGAAATAAAATGAGTATTAAAAGGCAGCAACAGCTCAATAAGCTAGAAAAGATAGCGTGTAAATATAGCGAAAGCATGAAAAATGCCAAAGACGAAAAAGGTAAAGAAATACCAGATAAAAAGCCATCAGGTAAATTCGAATTGGAGAAAATACATGAGAAAAAACCTTCCGCTAAACTTGAGTTTGATAAAAGTCGCGAGAAAAAATCATCCCCTAAACTAGGCTCTGACAAAAGACACAATAAACAATTACCTGCGAATCCTGTCTCTGACCAAAATTATGACAAAAACAATTCCGGTAAACTCGATATAGATAAAAGTCAAATACCAATCTCGAAAAAGAGCGCCACAAGAAAACATAAGAGAGAAATACAGGAAACTGATGAGAAGAAATTACAGATAAATACAAAGACAAATGTAGTAGACCGTGCTAGTACAAAAACCAAATCAACTAAACCGGTAAAAATGCTTTTAGAAGGCTCCGTGGCAGAAAAGAAACTTGAAGATAAACTATTAAGAAAGCCTAGTGGTAAAGAAAAAACAAAGAGAGATAAAAAGCTTACAAGGGAAGCTAGCATGAGTGTGGACAGCCTGGAAGGTAGTTTAATACAGAAGAATAATAATTGTCAATCAATAGGAATTAACACAGAGTTACTATGTGTACCTTGCGTCATATACGAAACGTCTAATCAGAAAAAGCCAACCAAAACGAAAAATAAAGCTTTGCTGAACGACGTTGATGTGAAATCATGTGAACCTATGATAGAATTGATTTACCAGAATCCATCTATGGCTAGCTATTCTGATATAGCAGACACTTATGATAGAGGAGAAATAGAATCACAGGAAGATCTTTTATGTTCTAAAAACGATACGTGTTCTGAAAAAAGTAATACTATTAACATAGAACCCGTAAGCTGTGCCCGATATCACGGTGATATTAATGTTGTGGAAGAAATTGAAGAAGATAGCATAACGGAAAGTTTGAAAGTTGATAATGATAGTAACAACTTTAATGAAAACATTCCTGTTAAAATCGAAATGAAAGACAATTGCGAAAATAATTCGTGTAATGAACAAACAAGCGATGACGTTAACAATCTTTCTGCGGAACATTATGATGAAGATTATGAAAACGATGTCAATGAAGAAGTCTATAATGACTCAGCAGAAAATAACAAAGATAATATATCTGAGCCAAATACTGTATCATGTCGCCATGGCAGTGGCGATACTTATACAAAATTTACAGAGAATCCGGAAGATTTGGAAGAATTTATGAATATAACGGATAAAATGATGGAACGTCAAACTTCATCTGAAAATTTTACTGTGTCGGAGCTGGATATAGATCATTTGCAAACCCCTAATACTGAGTCTATCGATTCCCTCGCAAACAGAATAGATGATGACAACAAAGGGGATGCAAAGTACAATTTTTCAGATTCCCTAGTAGAATTAAAAAACAACTTGCGGAGTTTACTAACTACTGCAGGTAATACTGCTGTTGAAGAAGCTGTTAATAAAGTTGAATTAACAGATGAGGCAGTTAGAAATGTCAATGACATGGAACACATTACAGTATATGAACTAAAGGTAAATGACAAAAATCTTGAAATGGAAAGTAAGAGCAATGTTCCTAAAACAAATAATCAATTAAAATTACCATCTATACTTGAAAATAACAGGCCACAGAGCCAAGTTAAGTGTTCTCGGAAGAAAATGCAGAGGATATTCAAACCAAACAAACAATATCGGATGTTGGGTGATCAGAAAAGGACAGATAGAGAGTATCAGACATTTATTGTTCAAAATAATTTGGAGGATAGTGACAGTCAATCCATATCATCTGAGGCTCCTCCATTTAAACTGCCTAGAATAGATAATAAAAGGTTATTTTACTTTGTCCTGTCATGCACTAAGTAATGTAGCATAGCATTATGTATATTCATCTCAATTTTTGTAAGTTAGTTCATTTTATTTAGAGTGCTTAAAGTTAAGAAATCATTATAGTATAGGTCACCATTGTACATACATACATTTCTCCATATTTTCAGGTGCAATGTAATAGTTTTACAACTTGATGTTAGATAATGCAATGCAACACTTATTAAATATATGTATAATATGTATATTATTCCAGGCATGATGACAATTACGATCCATTTGCATCTGCGGCAAGACAGATGAAGGAATTAATGTCTTCAGACACAAATATTCACAAAAAGGTCCAAAACTCTTCCAAAGATTCCAACCGAACCCTTCCCAGCTTACGCACAACAAAAGAGAAAACGCCCCCATCCTACCTCCGTACTGATAATACCAAGATGATGAAAGACTCCCTCAATAAATCTTATCAAAAAACACCCACTCTACAACGAATGAAATCATTTGGTAGTGCAAACAACGAGAACAATAATAATACAAGTACTTTTGGCGGACGATGTAGCTCCTTTAGGATAAATAGAAATGACAAAAAATCTAGTCAAAAAATGAACACAACCTTTACTAAATCAAGTAAAGAAAATATTATTACAGTAGAAAAATCGTGTTTTAATCGTAACAGTAGCCTCAATAGATCTTTTTCAAGCTATTCAACATCTAATCATAGCACACCAAAACCAAGAGACAAAATCCCAAAAATATCAACGTCAATGTATCATAGTTTTCAAAGATCTACTATTAAACAACCGGTAAAACTGGAGAAAATAAATAAAGAAGAAAAGAAAGATTTCGTTAATCTCGATGCAATACTTGCAAACGGCAATTCTTCCATGACGGATAGTAATTATATCGATCCTAGGCTTATTAATGAAAATGATAATTTACCCCTTAATGTTACTACAATTTTAAATAACCCTGACATGATCAGTAGCATGGAATCTCTACTTACTACAGAAAATTTACCTCCTAAATTCGATTCTTTCAATACAATTCTTCCTAACAATAATAAAAACAATAATGTAGAAACGAATAATAAAATAAACAATGCAATTGCTCCAACTATTGACAATTTCAGTTCACAATATGATAAAATTATATGCTCACTTGAACAGAGCATAGCATCAAAGACCTCAATTAGGGATGACGACTCATTATGCGAAGATTTTGACCTAGAGGAATTCATGACCACTTTTGATGAGGAATTTCATAAACAGAAACCTGAGACCAAAAGAACATGTAGTTCAACAACTAGAGTAGTTAAACCCAGTCAGCTAATAGAAAGTAATGGTAATTCAGAACTAAATAGCCTCTGTCCTTCGCCTAAAATAAGTAGTCTTAGCAATGGTTTGCTGCCAGTTAACAAATCAATGTCTCTAAATTTTAGCAGTAACAATGTCGTGAGTGAGAACCTTTTCCCTTCCTCCATCAAAAGATCCACTTCCCTCCTTGACTCTATCCAGAAGAAAGTAGTGGCAAAAGACTCCAATAAGAGTCGTCAGAAGGCAGACCAAATAGAACAAGATATCATGCAGTCTCTAAAGGATTTTGACAAATTTTATGAATCTGAAAAACCCGACATTTGCCATAAAGAGACAATCAACCATAGCGTGCACAATGGCTCTGCAAAACGAGACGGTCGAGTTAAATTAGGAACGAAGAGCAAACAGGAAAATGGTTCTAATGGAAACTTCACGCCTAATGGGAAATCGAGCGCAGATTCCGCTTATAGCAGGTTAGTCAGGTAAATCACTCATAAATAGTAAAGGATTTACCGTTTTAATTTCATTTACTGAAATCACAATATCAGTTTTGACTTAATGGCCTTATATTTTGCAGCCTGAACAGAATATCTCCATCCAAGCTATCAGTATGTAACAAAGAAACCAACGGCCCCACGTCATTGGATCGAATACCTGCAGGATCTGATTCCAGTAAAGATGAAATGAGATCAATGTCGAGCGAGGAGTTCTTGGCTATGGAGCGATCTGCTGAAAAAGACGAGCCTATAAAAGTTGTTGATGTACACACGAAATATAAAGATGACAGTCAGGCACAAAACGGTATGTATTAAAACATTTTAATCCAGTTGTTATACTGTAAAATCTTGCTTAAACCAACTAAAATGTAAAGATAACTATTAACTTAAGTGGGTAGTTAAGATATCATACTAAATTTTAATCAAATGTAATGAGTTGAGAGCCTGCAGGAATTTTTAGAAGGTAATTTCGTATAAGTCCTAATAAAGTTCTTTGCAGTCGTTTTGTCGTACAGAAAAAATAAACTGATGTTTGAACTAAAATTCAACAATATACCTGTACAGTACAAGTTTCTTATTCTATAGATAAACGGGTCAGTTCGCGAGCCTCATCCCGACGAAGTCCGCTATGGCGATCGCGACAGGATCTAAGTTCTAGCGGCTCGGAGGTGTCCCTGCATCGGTCCCGGGAGACCCTCCCGCCGCCGAGACTCTCACGGTTCTGCCACGAATGCGGAAGCAAGTTCCCTGTCGACACTGCCAAATTCTGCATAGAGTGCGGTGTCAAACGACTTTTAGTGTAAATATATGCAAAGTGTCTGTGTGAGAAAACTGCACCCAAGTCGAGCAGACCACTTTTTTATGACCAGAAGAAATATGCTTATCCCATATTTTTGTAGTGCTATTCTCGGATTGGTCAAGTGAGTGTCTGAACTGTTGTAACGCGCAAAAGTGTGTTCTAGTCTTAATGGAGACCACTTTTTTATGGCCAATTCTTGTGTGAAATAATAATATTGACAGGTGCAAATTAAAATATAATGTAATTTGCGAAATAAATGATTGTTATGCAAGTTGAGATTTTGCGTAGTAAGCAAATAGTTGAACACTGAAAATGTCTAGTTTCCAATTAGCTGTATTTGAAACAATGTCACTGTTCTACATCAGTTTTCATTACACGTTTTTGTGTAAGAAGAATATTACTGACTGAATGTGTGAAGCACATACCTGCCCATATAGACAAAATACTAATTCAGTATTGATGGAATTTATGAAAATGGCAGATTTTTTATTTTTCCTGTATAATATGAATGGTACAAAAATGTTTGTTCACATTTGAAATATTTGTGCCTCATTACATGCTTGATGATTTTGCACTAGAGCTAGATATGTTTTTACCGTGTATTACTTGTATATAAAATATGTCGACCCGACATTTGGGACAAACATATTTATGAAATTTTATCTACCAATGTTCTTTGATCATAATACATGAAGTACATGCAGGTACAAAATTAATTATGCTTACAAAAATTGTACTAATTGAATAATGGAATTTCATATACAGGATGTTAGTAACATCGTAATAAGAGGTGAGTCATCCATGAACTGATTTGATATCAATTGGAATCCTACTGAAATAGTTTCCTCACTTTCTGGTATTATGTTACTAATGAAAACCATGTATTGTATTCTTGAAGGAAATGAGATAATAATTAATTATGAATTAAATAAATACTTATTTAATCTTATATCATGTTACCAAAATGCTATACTTATAACCTAATTTGTGCCTTCTTAGCTAGAAAATCTGGTTTATTGTAGCTTTGTCACTGATCTTGGTTACATAATATGTTTAGTATCCTGTGTATACCAAGACACAGGTCTTTGGAAAGTGGTGACTCTGTGATAGAAATGGCAAAAATATTATCCGAATGAATTCTGCTTTTCATCTTTTGCACAAAATGTCAAACATATTGCTGGGCTGGGATTTGAAAACAATACCTGTGAGATACTTTACAATGTAATGTAAATCTGTACGAGGAAAAGTAGTGCATTTGTAAGGCTGAGCTTCTAGTAATACATATATCATGAAACCACTTCATTGTAATGAAGCTGTTTCACAAGAATCTTATATGCCAGCCCAAACAGTCCCAGCAATAATTTATTATATTGGTGTTACTTTTAAAAGAGTACATAAGTGACAATTATTGTTTTTTATTGTTATTTTGCAACTCTTAGCAAACCTTATTTTTTATGTTATTTTTATCCTTTCCCAGAATTTCCATTAACATCTTGTCTACCAATATAGTTGGCCATTTAACAAGACTGATTTTATTTTCAACGTTTATTGAACTATGAATAATCCTTAGTTACTGTTGTATATTGTTTTTAATAAATAACAATTTATTATGTAATAAATTAACATTTTTAAATGTTTTTTTTTTAGAAACACAAAGTAAAGCACACAGTGATTTTGAGTAATAAGTGCTGTAATCTGGGTTATCTTGACTCTAGTTTCCTAGAACTTTGATTCAAAATAATGATTATTGTTTAACCCAAGTTAAGCACTCTAAACTCTTGGTTAGGGTGCTCATAGGTCCTAAAGGAGATACAATTGTTAATTTCAATCAATGCAGATACAAAATTTATAACTAGTTTTACATAAAAAAGATATTTACAATTTATTACCAGTTTAGAGCCGATACACTAAGGGACAAATGGAAGGTCCTGCAACACTTAATCAGTGAGTATTCAGTATCCCTCAACATTTACCGTGACACGGAGAGGGTGTCATGTTCATAGCAGCCACTATGTATGACGTAACATGTGCTACAATTCGTCTCAGGAGAGCTGTTTTCAAGAGCATGCTCCACCACTTGTAGACCAGAAAGTCCAGTGTGTAGTGTATCCAAGGCTTATACTTCCTATAATCTAAATAAACTCCTATGAGCCTTCCTGGATGGTATGGTACCTCTTGTCCGTAACCTCCTTAGAGCCTCTCTCAAATGTTTAGGCTGCAATGGACCTGGTTCCCCAGATTTTTCTAGGACTTCTAAGGCTGAAATAAAAAGAGTAATAAGATATAATGTAAGCTAATCTATACATATAATAAAAACTAGTGGACGCCCGCGACTCCGTCCGCGTGGACTACAGAAAAAACAATGTCGAAATTATCCGGAATAAAAACATTTTCCCGGCATAAAAAGTACCCTATATGTTAAGTGGGACCTGTCACAATATATTCCTGAAAACTGCATTGAAATCGGTTCAATCGTTTCTGAGATTAGCGTGCACAAATAGACGAAAATTCCAAAAGTCATAGTTTTGGGTCCTATTGCGTTGATAAAGGTCTCCTATAATATTTTTTCTCATATATCTTCCATGTACAGACAGCGATCCATTACATTTTTATTATATGTATAGATGTAACAGATTGCTGTCTGTACATGGAAGATATGTAAGAAAAAATATTATAGAAGACATTAATCAATGCAATAGTACGTAAAAGAATGATTTTTGGAATTTTTGTCTGTCTGTGCGTTTGTGCACGCTAATCTCAGAAACAGCTCAACCGATTTCGATGCAGTTTTCAGGAATATATTGTGACTGGTCCCACTTAACATACACGCTACTTTTTATCCCGGGAAAATGTTTTTATCCCAGATAATTTAGACATTTTGTTTTTTCTGTAGTCCACACGGACGGAGTCGCGGGTGTTTTAAATAAATACATTCAAATAAATATGTAACAGCCACGCCAACATAATATTATTAGTTCCAAACTTAAAATGCCTAATACAATTACAATTATTTTAACAAATTGAACCAACGAATAGGATACAAGATTACAAACCTTCCTCAACAACTTCGCCAACAAACACTTTAGCGATCCCAGACATGGCTATGACAACATTCTGTCCAACTGAACAGCCTGTGATAGTCTGCATTAGCCTTTTGACTGCAGCTTTAGGAAATGCAGCACGACGATACATTTCATATCTGTCCAGCTGTTCTTCAGTAAAGTTTGATACCAGAACTCTGAAAGAATATTACAAACAGAATATTAATTCTTGGATTGCTTAAGTAGACAACTTCCAAACCTTCGACACAAAATTTGTTTTATTTAGGGTGTTGTAGTAATGATGCATAATATTTGTGCAAATGGGTGCAGTTTATGTATTAACTATGATCTGTAGCTTATTCATTCATTACCTTGAAGTAGAATGGTTGTATAATGGAAATAGGGGCCAAATTACATTCTATCATTTAAAGAAAACTATTACTATTAATATACTTACTGCATCTTCTCCCTCTCTTCTTCTTCTAATTCTTTTTTGCTTTTCTTCTCCCTGTCTTTGTCAGTCAATGACATATCCTCCATTGTCTGGGTTTCATAAGTATCTTGTTCAATTTGTTGCAAATCTTGGACATTTGGTACTTCCTCCACATTGTCTTTGCCTATATCTTGCTGATCATAACTCTCCATGTTATCCAGTTGATCTGTTTGACTCCTATCAATTGGTTCAGAGTTTTCAAAGGAATATTCACTCATGTAAGATTCATATTGATCATTAACATCAACAATAGGATCAGTTTGTGAACTGATAAAGTTGTCAGAATTGTCTGTGTAAATGTTACCAAGTTCATCTGCCCTGTGTACAGTTTCAACATTTTGTGAGTTATCTGAGTATGCTTCTATAACTTCAGTATCAAAATTGGTATTTTGGATACTTTCACCATAATTCACTAAAGTAGTGTCTGTAAAGAAAATCAATTAAATTAAATATTAGTCACACCCGATATCCTCCCATGAAGTTGGGCAGAAGTGTGCAATTTACACACCCACTTTTTACCAGTTAGCCTATTAGTCCCATGCAGTAAGGGGTGAGCCTATTGCTGCTTTTCAAGCACAAATACAATAGCTCTACCAGAAATGACTCCAATGAAACATGTTCCCAAGTTATTTAAATTAAATATTATGTATTATAAGCTTTTAGGGTCAGATCTTCGTCAGTTAAATAGCAGGGTGCACCACAGGCTGGCGAAATTGACTTTGAGTCCTATGGTATTAGGGGACCCTCATACACCCCCACCTTACCAATTAACTGGAATAAAATCTTTTCTATAATTTTAATTGCTGTCCTGTGCTTATGTGGGGCTTTACTATTTATTTTATTTATTTATTTGTTATTAGTTGTTACAACACAGCAATTACATACGATTAACAATAATTTACATATAATGTGTGTAGTGCCAATAACGAGAATACATCAACTACATCTCTTTCCCATTCCCTTGACGGCCAATTGGTGTAGTTGGTACATATCTATGTATTTATATACCGTTACTTAGTACCCACGACACAAGACCTTAGTGATCTTAATGTGGGACTAGGTCAATGTGTTGTGAAGTGTGTGAATATTTATTCATGTAGTAAAAGTCGACTAAGGTGAGTACTCAAGCATTTTATCAAGCGATAAGCTAGTAACTTTCAGTGATCGTTTACATGTATCTTGCTATGCTAAATGTGGTTGTGGGATCTCCTAAATGATCCTGCAGTTAAATTTAATCTGAAATTATTATTACATTCTGGTTCATCCTTTAGCAGCTTTTCCTCTATTTCTAAGGATATCTCCTGCGAATCTTCTTCAATTGAATCACTATGATCTAGATCACGAACCAATTCGTCTTCTGCAAACCAATATTATATCGTTATGAATAAGAATAGATCTAGAAAAATGAAAAATAACTTTATTGACCTCATTCCATAAAACTTCAATGAATTCTTACCCCTTAATCTATCTCCATCGGATATGCCGTCGCTACTTGGTATATCAGCCATCGCAAAGACGCATTCCAGAACTTATTATAGCCTTTAAAACCTAACTTTTGCGCAAATTTAATCAATTTTTGTTTATAATTTTTTTTGTTTAATTTATCCCGAAGGAAAGGCAAGGGGAACTAAGCCCATGCAGCCATTGTCTAGTATTTATTTTATTTGCCTTAGTAAATGATTTCTGAATTTATGATGGATGTCATCCATTGGATACGGCCAAGGATTTGGTATCTCCTCTTAGCGCTGTTTCCAGCTTGTATACATTTCTATGGATACGGCATATTGATGATGATGGATTCGGCGAGAAAAGCTGGAAGGGAGCGGGTGTAATTTTCTTGTGAAAAAAAAAATGTAAATGGCTTGCATGTGTCCGTAAAGTAATGTTTTCTGGTAGATACAGTGCCGGATTAAGCCTGCGCGGGGCCTGTAGCAAATTCTTTCAAGGGGCCCTTGGTTTGCTTTAGGTTCTCATGTTTAGGGGTATTAAATAAAACAAAAATGTTAGGTACAATTAACTTTTCTGGATTTACATACGGCATAAGGGCCGATAGAACCACTTGGTGTCACTGTCATTGCTAAAACGCGAAATATGTTACAATCGTGTAGACATTATCAAGAATTTGTGGAATTTCCGAGTCCCATAATTAAAAAGCGAAAGACTGCTCAGTTATACATACAATAAATGCGCGAGCAGAGTGAAAGCGAAATTTTTTCTCATATTTTGCGGGCTGCAGCGAGACATTGCGACTACTTTAGTTACCTATTTACTAAAATTCAAGTTCTACCGAGAAATTGTGACTATTGACAAAACAACCGCGAGTGGAGCGAGCACGAAATTAGGACCACTTGTACTGATCTAAATTTTGCATCTCAAACTCAAAAATAGGCTCCTTGTTCTCGTAAAATTATGAAATTGCCTAAGCTGACCTAAACCACAGGGGGTAGTCATGAACACCATTACAATGAATCCGCGTTTGGCAAATAACCTAATAAAAGTAGGATAGGCTGGACACGATATTATAAGGCTTGATTATGCCCGGCTTTATCCTTTATTACGCCTACAAAGGCATGATTTTTTTTTAATCACTGTCCGATACGAGTAGGCATTGGAGCGCGGGGCCCCCCAAGGCACGGGGCCTGTAGCATTTGCTACTCTTGCTATATGGCTAATCCGGCACTGGGTAGATAAGTTATATTTTGGTTACTTGTGATGTGAATCTAGTGCGTGTGCATGGTTTTAATGCAGGTAAGCTGAGTAAAACTTAAGTCTGAATACGATCTCTTCATGGGCTCATGTAAGTTGTTTCTACAACAGCCATTTTCTTTAGTAAATTATATCTAAATTTATGATGGATGATAAATGATGATGATGCATGGAAACGTCGGAAAAATCCTCAAAAACGAATTTAAAATTAGTCAATACCAAAAATAATTGCAGAAACAACCTACATGAGCCCATGAAGAGATCGTATTCCGGCTTTGACTATGAATCTACCCTTAGATTATTTACACAATCTTAGGATCTACCTTTCTACGTATTCCGGCCACAAACGTGTACTTGGCGTGTTGGGGGGGGGGAGGCTTGTCATTGTCATTCTTCATTCTTCTAGCTTGTCTATCTATACAAAAAAAAAAAGTTTTTTTGGTGAACACGAGCAGCGGGGATTCGGCGGGAAAAGCTGGAAGGGAGTGGGTGTAATTTTCTTGAGAAAATCAAAATTTATTTGTAAATGGCTTGCATGTGTACATAAAGTGATGTGTTCTGGTAGATAAGTTATATTTTGTTTACTTGTGATGTGAATATAGTGCATGTGCATGGTTTTATATGCAGGTAAGCTGAGTAAAACTTTAGTCGGAAAACGATCTCTTCAGGGCCTTATGTAAGTTGTTTCTGCAATTATATTTGATTTTCATTAATATTACACTCGTTCCTGAGTATTTTCCTGAAGTTTCCATTCATCATCATTATCATCGATCATAAATTCAGAATTCATTTTACTTAAGACAATGGCTGTATGGGCTTAGTTCCCCTTGCCTTTCCTTCGGGATAAACTAAACAAAAAAGAAACGAGCAGCGGTGTGTTGTATATTCTTTGGTTGTGTGAATGAATGTGGTTATAATTTAGTTTATATAAAATAATAACATTGTGCTCTAGGTGCGGATAGAGAGTTCCATCATGAGTGCATTGATAAAAGCAGCAACTTCTCGTAGCCCTGCATCGCTGGTAAATATTAAGATATCTTGTGATAAAAAATAAGTTATGTAACCGGAGGCTGGTCAAATGTTTTGGTTATTTTATCGCTTTATACCTAAATGATAAATTAATTACTCTTACGTCTTATGTACCTTAGTTCTCAGAACGTTTCTACAATAATTAAGACAACGAAACTCATTTCATAATATTAGAAAATGTAGGTATTGATTTAGACCTTGTGGGCCTCAACAGCTTTTTAGTTTGGGTGTCTCAATAATGGTGCTGAGTAAAACCGTCACCGTCTTGATCTTAAACATGTATTGCAATATTGAAAAAATCGGTGGAGGCTGCGTCTTCTAACCTATATTGCCTTATTGGGATTCACCAAATTATGTATTAAAACATTACTAATAGATCCCAATTTTCAACACCAACTTGCTGGTAATTGATTATGGTGCCATCTAACAGATCCAGCTTTTATACATATACCTTCTCTGAATTTAATGGTTTTAGGGTGGCAAATAGCAATGCACTTTATTAGAGAACATAATTATTATATAGGTAAGTATATTTTGTTTGAAATCCATAGTAAAGGAGATACTGTTCTTCAAGATAAATAATGGATATCACAAAATGTAGAACTTGTACATCTCAACTATACCCTCAAAATTGGTCAGAAGTGGCACCATGTAGTTCTATCGGCCCTTGGTGCTCTGCCTACCCCGTAAGGGATCAAGGCGTGATTATATGTATGTATGTACAAAATGTAGTAAATAATATAACATTGCAAAAACAATTTTAAATAAGGAATATTTAGTCTTAAAAAACACTAAGTACTAAATTTCAACTTTATAACTATAAATAAATATCAAAGTCATTGATGAGAAAATAGTCCGGGAGGTAGCGTTGCATTTTACAAAATCATTTCTGGTCGATTGATTAATATCATAACGTACTTTTCATGGATAGTCATTGAGTAACTCGAACGTCAGCAGCTCCAGTAAGGGTGGGGAGAGAATTTCAAGTATGTCAAAAAAAATAAATCCAAAAATTATTTCTGTTCGTCCGAAAATTTGCACATCAGTAGTTTTAACAATAATAATAATTATAGAAACCGTCAGCTGTGAAGAAAATGGCGGGTTGTACGTCAGCAGGTTATATATACCTATATTAAAAATAATTATTTTCATTTCATTTCCGGTCGAATGAAACTGATACAGGTTATTCTTTATGCTATAAAAATGATAAAAAAAAGCCTCAGCAGATCTATCGATAGGGGTAAAATCGTCAGTAAAATAATCAAATATGTGCCGAGCAGGTATTCAATCCGAGTATGCATTAACCTTGCTGACGATTTTACCCCTATCGATAGATCTGCTGAGGCTTTTTTTTATCATTTTTATAGCATAAAGAATAACCTGTATCAGTTTCATTCGACCGGAAATGAAATGAAAATAATTATTTTTAATATAGGTATATATAACCTGCTGACGTACAACCCGCCATTTTCTTCACAGCTGACGGTTTCTATAATTATTATTATTGTTAAAACTACTGATGTGCAAATTTTCGGACGAACAGAAATAATTTTTGGATTTTTTTTTTTGACATTCTCTCCCCACTCGCCCCACCCTGAGTGCGCCTGCTGACGCTCAATTCAATTGATGTCCTCATCTAAACTATCAATTGCACTCAAAATCGATCGGCCTAAAATCACCATCAAAAATGCAACGCTACCTCCCGGACTAAAAGCAAATTAGCAAGTACAAACTAAGTTGATGCCCATTATTGTTATAATTATGTGCATTACCTTCTAGTCACTATTTTATACCACCCTCAAAAGGGGATGCAACATTTAGAAGGTTTGGATCTTTGCCATCAAGCCCTGAAAGAATGGAAGAAGAAAATACTTATAAAATACAGTGTTCAGAGAATGTCTTTAAAATTTCAGGCTACCCACCTATACAGAAACTTGCATCTATCTGTTGGTGGTGCTAAAGCAACCAAAGATGTCTCAAACACCAATACAACAAAGGCCTACTCTGTAATAGACCATCAGCATGATGCTTTGGTCATCGGAGCAGGTGGGGCTGGTCTCCGGGCAGCCTTTGGTCTGGTGCAGGAGGGTTTCAAGACTGCTGTTGTTACAAAATTGTTCCCGACCAGATCTCACACTGTTGCTGCACAAGGAGGAATCAATGCTGCTCTAGGTAACTTGAGAGGCATAAAAATTTCTTTTATAACCTCATTTACCTATTTTACATAATCATGCACTTGCTTCACATGGAAATGCTTTTAACCTCCTATGTGTTGTTCTAAACCTTTATATATGTATATTTCATTCTCAAAGACAACAATTTTTACTTTTATTAATAAATTCATATTTATGTTGATCAGGTAACATGGAAGAAGACAACTGGCTGTGGCACATGTATGACACAGTCAAAGGGTCTGATTGGCTTGGAGATCAGGTCAGTATTTAGTGTCAGCAAATGTATCTAAAGAAAATAAACTACACTACATCTGTATAATTATATTCATGATTTTTTGTATAATTATACATATTCAATTGTTGGTGGTGATGAATCATGGGCCATTTTGAACTTCTTTTCTATTAGTACCTATTCTATTAGTGGTAGTCTGCTTTCAACTGTAATTATGTCTAATTTTCGATATGTTTTGAGCTGGCTAAATAACATTTAAAACTATTTTGTAAAAGATATGTGATTATAGACCATGGAGAAGAAATAAAAGAGGAGCAGCGGCTAAGTATATTTTCATACAAAAATAGTGTGCCGCTGAGCCGGGGTGAAGTATGGGTCGAGGGGAGCATCCTAACACTGTAGCCCTGCCCATTTACATAGAAACCACCTTGTAGTGACTAGCCAAACTACTTGCATAAGCGTGTGGTTACAGCTACTGCGTTACAGCTACGGCCCTGAAGCTCCGCCCCTAATATGTCGTCATGGCTCACTCGGTTCCCACCTCCTCTTTTATACCTTCTCCAATCTCCATGTTATAGACAGACCAGTAATATGATTTTCACAGGATGCCATCCACTACATGACTAAAGAAGCACCGCATGCTGTGATTGAGCTGGACAACTATGGCATGCCTTTCTCCCGGACTCCTGAGGGCAGGATATACCAGCGCGCCTTCGGAGGACAATCCCTTAAGTTTGGAAAGGGTGGACAGGCTCACAGATGCTGTGCTGTTGCTGACAGGTGAAAACATTATAATTGATAATATAGGTACCAAAATAACCATTATGTTTATATGGGGAACTCAATGTTTGATGGTCTCTTAAGTAAAGAAAGAGTGTGTGGTGTTGAGGTCTTGTATTTGTTGTGAAGATTGTTTGCTTTGTATGTGTAATATTAGGGATATATGGAATTTGAATCCAAAATATGCATTCAACTTAAGTTCAAGTTAAGTTACATTGTAAATCTAAGTGCTGGTTGGAAGGTTTTTTAATTATACATAATTCAATTGGACGCGTGGTGCCGGCAGAATGGAATTCGTACCACCCCATGTCTGCCCGTGGGTATCGTACGAGGCGATTAAGGGTTCCCGGGAGGTGGGCAGCAGCGCCTCCAGTGTTGACAACATAGTCCAAAATACAAACTGCGGTCACCAACCCGTCTGCCCAGCGTGGTGACTATGGGCAAATACCCCTCATGGCAGTCTTGTGGTGTGCCCTAGGGGAGGCCTACGTCCAGCAGTGGACTGCAATAGGCTGATGATTATGATGATTACATAATTCAATGGCATTTATCAAGTTTAATTAATTAAGTAAAATTATTAAAGACATTTTAGATAATTTCCCACTAGGTCACACTGTCGTTGTCACGTAAGGTTTAAAGATCACTTTTTGTTTTCTAAATTACGTCACGACACTTTGAAAAAGTTCTTATCTTCGCATTTAATTTGCACGGGTTCTCGACGCGATGTTTTTAAACTTTAATCGTTAACAAATTGAGATAAATGCACAAATAACCTACACACCCACTTAGCAAATAGTAATAATAATAATATGTAGTGCAAAAATGGTGCCATCATACATCAGCTCCGTCTCGTTCCGTGCATGTCGTAGGAGTCGACTAAGAAACCGAGGGGCGTTCCCGCTTGCTAGCGACTTCTCATTGATCTTTTACATCTGGCCAAAGCTTTGCTAAATGTGGCTGTGGGATCTTCCTCCCCATTTTGGGAAAACAGCTTTGTGTATACATAGTATATGTATGTATATGCTGCAAAACTATCATATATATATATTGTATGGTATTCGCACAGAACCGGCCACTCTCTGCTCCACACGCTATACGGGCAGTCTCTACGCTACGACTGTGAATACTTTATCGAATACTTCGCGCTAGACCTGCTGATGGAAGACGGAGTCTGCAAAGGATGCATCGCTCTCAACCTTGAAGACGGCACTTTACATAGGTAAGTGATAAAAAACATACATACGAAATTGATAATCCCCCTTTTTTGAAGTCGGCTTTAAAAACGCTTTCTAGGAGACTAGCTGCCGCCCACGACTTCGTTCTCGTGAAAGGGCATTACATCCGTGTGAAGCCGGTGCGGGTCCCTATTACTAGGGACATGTAAACCTTTCTCTTGAATCTATTCAAAAAACGCACCAAAGTCTGTTGCGTAGTTTTAAAGATTTAAGGCTACATAGGGACAGACAGCGTTTTATAATATCTGGTGAGTGATATTATAGATACTTTGGGGTCATCCATAAATTACGTCACACGAATTTCATGATTTTTTGCCCCTCCCCCCCTCCTTGTCACAGATAGTCACATTTGTGAGACCTCCCCTCCCTAGTGTGACGTCACATTTAGCTTTTTTTCAATTTTATATTTAGAGATTATTGAATGAAAATGTGACGTCACGAAATTTAGGACTCCTCCCACCCACTTGTCATACAATGTCACGGTTTGACGACCCCCTCCCTCCCCCTTAACCTATGACGTAATATATGGATGGCCCCTGAGAGTAGGTACCTACTTAATTTTTAGACCCTGAGTAGAAGAAACCTAAATAATTTGTGCCGTAATACCGGGCCAGCCCTTTAACTTTGATTAAGGTCGGCCCACACCAAAAAATAATAATTTCCCACTGCTGCCTGTCAGGAGCTTTGATGTAGTTCGCTTCTCATATCTATTTTACGTTCATAAAGCTGTTTCTCCGATTTGGCCTAAAGTTAACCCCTAGGGTTAAAGTACACCGATGTTACGTAATTCAAGAGTCAGGAGTACAACGAATCAATGTTTAATTCTAAAATTAGGCAGACCAATTATATTTTATACTAGTGGACGCCCGCGACTCCGTCCGCGTGGACTACAGAAAAAACAAAATGTCGAAATTATCCGGGATAAAAAGTAGTCTATAGGTATGTTAAGTGGGACCTGTCACAATATATTCCTGAAAACTGCATCGAAATCGGTTCAGCCGTTTCTGAGATTAGTGTGGACAGACAAAAATTTCTAAAAACATTCTTTTGGTTATTATTGCGTTGATAAAGATCTTCTACATATTTTTTTCTCATATATCTTCCATGTATAGACAGTGATCCGTTACATTTATACATATATGTATAGAATAGATCACTTGAAAACATGTCGTTAACCTTGAACTTGTGATGTCTTCTATTAAATTATGAGATGTTTGATAAGATGTTTTGCTCAGTTTTCATAGACCGCTAATATATACATACTACATACAGGCGTGGTGGCGTTTTTGCGTTTTTGCCTTTCCACTGTCGATATAAAGTTTTCAAGTTTTTTTTACCATAACATCTGAACGAATTAATATGTAGTAGTGGGTGTATTAATTGATATTAATGTTTTATATAAATAAACATTATGATGATTGTTATAAATATTTTATTTAAAGTGGATTTGAATTCTAAATATTTACAACAAAAATATCTGATTGGTATCAAAATCTGGTAACCCTACAAATTTTCTGTCATAAAAATTATCTTTAAACTGTACAAACAAAAATTTTATTATGAAATAGTTGAGATAAAACTTTATCTGATGCTTGCTTAATAAATGGCATATATGTATATAGTTAGGTATTATGTATCCAAAGTTTAAGATTATTCTTTGCTGGTGATTAAGATAAGACAACTTATATAAGATATTATAAATATATGAAAATTTTTCAAAATAAATGTATGGATGTTTGTTGGTATTTCACGCAAAATCTACCGAAATCTAATTTGCAAGTGCAAAGACAAAGCAATGCGTACGCGAAAATTGCGAGTGTGTGACGTCCTCCCCACGCTTGCAATTTTCGCGATCAGATTGCTTTGTTTTTGCAAGTTACATACCTAATTCCCGTGTCGATTGTGATCAAACTGAACAGTTGCATTACATAATTCATACTTGTATTCGTTATTGTTTCGTCTTTTTCTTCGTTTTCGTCTTTCTGACTAGGATATAATAATTATGATAAAATTGCCTAAAATTTAGTTGTAATGAGTTCAAAATTTCAACATAAAAGCATGTATCTCTTATCTGTCGCTTGTAATTTTAACATGTTACATCTTAGATGAATTAATATAGGGTCAGCTCTCAATATACGGATCGTCCGTAATCTGCTCAAAACTGACAAGCGCAGATCACAAGGTTTAGTTCATCTATGACAACGGTATAGACAAAACGTGCTACAATGCCTCAGATTGTTTTTAAAAAATACGGAAACAATTCCCGAAACCTTAAAATATCTCACGGAATATCTTACTTTCAGTAAGTAATTTTCAAAAGGTTTCAAAAGTTACAGCGAATGTAACCAGCTGACCTATAAGTTAGTGAACTCGGTGTTCATAAAGCCAACAACACCACATGACATACATAGACTTATATTGAATCTAAAAAATACGAACAGTACAGGCTACGATGAGATATCTACGAAAGTAGTAAAACATGTGGCAACAGAAATCTGTACTGTCCTAAGTCATATAATAAATTTATGTATACAACATGGTATCTTCCCCGACAAGCTAAAAACTACTATTATAAAGCCACTGTTTAAGAAAGATAATAAACAAAATATAAACTGTTATAGACCGGTGGCCCTTAATTCCGTTTTGTCCAAGTTGTTTGAAAGGGTTATATATAATTCTCTGTATAGCTTTTTCGAAAAATACAACGTACTTGCGAAGGAACAAATGGGATTTAGGAAAAATAAAAACATAAATATGGCAATATTCAGATTCTTGGGTTATGTAATGAAAGGTATAGATTGTGGTATACCTGTATGTGCTCTTTTTATGGATTTAACTAAGGCATTTGATTTCGTTGACCATTCCATACTAGTTAAAAAGCTGAATGCGTACGGCGTGCGCGGGAGCGTTCTTAGTCTTATTGAATCCTACTTGATGAATAGATTCCAATTAACAGAAGTAACAAGATTATGCGTTAAAACAAAAACTGAAATTAAACATCGATCGAATTTTAGACAGGTTCTCTATGGGGTACCACAAGGAAGTGTATTGGGGCCTCTTCTCTTCTTGATTTACATTAATGACTTTCCTGCAATTACGAGCCACCCGACATCCCTATTTGCTGACGACAGTACTGTGATATTCTTGGGTAATGACATAAATGATTTTGAAAACAACATAAATAATACTCTCAAAGACATAGTAAACTGGATGTGCGCTAATAATTTAAAAACAAATATTGACAAAACACAAATTATGACATTTTATAATAGAAAACCAATATGTGATAAACTAGACATAAAATATAACGATACTAAAATCAACGACATAAAATTGACTAAATTCTTAGGCTTATATATAGACAATAATTTAAACTGGAAAGCACATATTGAAAAACTTACCTCTAAAGTTAACTCTTTTTCTTATGCACTACGCCTACTTTCAAAAGTGGTGAACCAATCTGCGGTACTTACGGCCTACCATGCACATGCTGCTTCTTGTCTGAGGTATGGTATCATCTTCTGGGGTAACTCAACCCATAAAGAAATGGCATTCAAAGCGCAAAAGAGATGCATTAGAGCCATTGTAAACATTAAGCAAACCGATAGTTGTCAGCCACACTTTAAAAGATTAAAAATACTAACTGTTCCATGTATGTACATATATGATATTGCTCTATACGTTAAAATTAATATCGATCAATTTGAAAAACTGAGAGGAAAACGTAATGATTGCAAAATTTGTATGCCATTATGCAAAACAGTTCTCTATAACAAAAGCGTATTTGGTATGGCTCCTAGAGTATTTAATAAATTACCAAGTGACATATGCAGGACTGATGACATTAACATATTTAAAAATAAGCTTTACAAGCTCTTGGTTGATGGTGCCTACTACTCGACTGAGAAATTCTTGATTGCTAAATTGGCTAAAGATTTGTAATTGTAAAAAGTGTTGACATTTATTTTATTTTACTATTATTATTTTATTTATCTGATGGTTGGCTACTAACATTAACTTATGATAACAATATCTATATTAACCCACTAACATTTCGGCTGTCCCAAAATAAAACACTGAATATGCCATTTTGTGAAAATACTGTTTATCCCAATTTTGGATGTTCTGTGTTAATATCTTCCGTTTATGGCGTATTCTGTGTTTTTGGACCTTGGTATCTTTGCCATTTTAACCATTTTCAAAAAACGGATTTTTGATTTAGGTACGGTTGCACACAGAACATCCAAAATTGGGATAAACAGTATTTTCACAAAAATGGCATATTCAGTGTTTTATTTTGGGACAGCCGATTTGCATGCCAGTCAATGGCAAAATATGCAGGAACTAAATTTTCATTAATGTTATCTTTATTATGTACCCATATTTATGCAAATAAATTATCTGAATCTGAATCTGTTTTATGTTAATAATCAGTGGATAACATAATATTTTACATAAAATATTTAAACAAATAATAATGTGTTTGACGGATGACATATTTGCTTACTTCCTATGCTATTTCCACTGTAATATCGGTAATGTGTCCAACTAAAAATATATTTCCCTAAAATTAAAAAGTGGCAGAGTGCGAGCTGCACCCGTCACGGTATAATATGTTGTGAAAACTTTACTTGAAAAGTAGTGGAGCATAGTTTCTGTAGATTGTATACTATCTGTAGAAGTTACTATATTATTGTTTTCTGTTAAGTTTTACTTTGATTAAAATTATAATAAAGGTTTTTAAATTGTTTTAATTCAATACCTAAAAATATCTGAATGTTTTTTTAAAGAATACTGTCTGCACACGGATCTTCTTAAATCCGTAAATTCCGGAATTCCCCGTTCCTGTGGGAATCCCGGGAAACCCCTCCTCTCTGGACTTCTACTTCATAAAAGGAAGCCACTAGTGTATACACACGGGAAATCCCGGTACCGAAATTCCCGGGAATTCCCGGGATTTAGAAGCGGTAAAAGAACCGGGAATTAAAATACAAGAACCGGGATTTTCGGTACTTTCGGGAATTATTGAAATCGTAAATTGACATCATAAAAAATTCGTATAAAACCCCTTTTTTCATATTAGCTGTAATTTATAGTTTATACACATAAATCCGTATACATTTATGGTAATTGGCAACACTGACGCTACGCGTGAGCGGTTCAGGAGTGGAGCGGCCACTTTCCCGCCCAAATAGTAACGAAATGTGCAATAAGATTGTATTACCTACTACTAAAACGTACTAGTCCCCCGCCATCAACAACAGCCCAACATTCACACGCTCATCAGGTTATTGAAATAGAAGAGGACTTCGAATCCGCAGTAGAAAGAAGTAATCTTACGAAGAGCGACGAACTAAATGCAGAACTCCAGAAGATTAGGAAGGAACGTGTTAGATCAACGAAGAATGACGACCTTGAAACAAATATAAGAGTCGAGATGGCCCTTTTCAAGAATGGAGGCGCTCGTGGGTGACATTTATCACAAACTTATGACCATCTTATGAGTATTCCACCCACCAGTGCTGAGCCTGAAAGAATTTTTTCTTCGGCTGGCCTGCTGTGCAATAAGATTAGATCGCGTTTAGGTGATGTAACTTTGGATGCGTTGATCTTTTTGAGGACATATTACAATGAAAAAAGCTTTCAAAAAGACCAAATAGTTCCACTTTATCTGTGAAGGCGTAGATTTTATTTGATTGTTATCTATTTGAATTCAATTTATTTTAGCCTAAGGTATACCCTCTCCCACCTCTTATGGTGGATTCTTATTAATCTTACTGCGTTAATTACTAATACTTTCTATAATAGTCTGATTTTAACTAGATTTTAATTAATATTAAGTTTGATTGTCATTAATCATATTTAAAAAGCCTCGACCAGTCTTTTCGAAATGCCCTTAAAAAGGGAATGGGCTCCCGGGCCCCATGACCCCATGGTTTCAATCCCAAACGGCTCAAATATGTAGACTCCACTGAGGTTTGCATATTTGCGGCGTTTGAGGTTTTCCGCTGTGGCGTGTGGGGCATGGGACGCTGCCAGAGTATTGACGCATGTAGCGTCCTATACTAGAGAACGCCCCATCTCCCAGGGCACGAGGGTCATGCCGTCCGGTCTCTTGCCATCGTCGCGCACCAAACCAACAGGTTCTAAAACAGATGGTGCCCCGGTGATGGCAAGAGCCCGGCGAATGATATCGTTAATACTAGCATGACGTGGGATGCGACCGGCACTCTTGGCACATGAGAGGCCATGGTGTCCGAGTTGATCGACGGCGTCGCCATAACGGCATCGGTGTGTAGTGAGTAGGCGTGTGGCAATGCAGAAAGTGGTTCGGTCCAAAAGTGTACCGACGTTGGCTGACGGCAGTGCCTGTAACCAAAGGCCCGACTCCCACTCGCCCAAGGCTGTAAGGCGGGCACGCTCTGCGGTTGTTGTTTGACGTGTTTAATAGGTTTTTCCGTACCAATTCACAAAGCGGCCCATCCCACAGCCTCTGCGACGATGGGGTAGACGGTTCAACTCCGTTTGGGCAGACCGCCTTCCAGGCGGTTTTGGCTTCAGCCATATGTGCAATTTCGACCTGGCTTTGGCTGTTTAAAATTTTGATGACTAGTGGGAGAGTGCTATGGGCTGAAGCCAAAAAGGCTGGGAGTGCTACATTAGTAATTTTGCGTACACCTCCAAACCTTATCTTGGCCCAGGAACGATCATCTAAACTGATATTGATAATCGAGGAGGAGGGTCTGCTTAATAGTTTGGTCTAAACGAAGAAGAAGACCCTGAAATTTCCAGATTTGACTGCAGCGGAGGTAGTACATAAATCTGGGGGCAAAAAGGCAATGGCGTATTATATAGTAGGCCATGTGCGTATTAATTTTGAAAAGGCGATCTGAGGTGAAATTTTGAATTTGTTCATCCACGAAAGAGGGTATCGACTCGTCTAAGATGGGCGAGCCCAAAAGGCGAAAAGAGCTATTATCCACAACAGACAAATTTGGAGCCAATAGGTTGAAAGCAGAAATTATTTCGTTACAGGATGGGGTGGAAGCAGGGACATATAACTCACATTTTCCCGTGTTGAGCTCAAGCCCTATTAATTTTAATTCCTGCTTCAGGAGTTTAAGATCCCCTAGGACAGAGCTCGCTTCGCCTCCTAGGGTGCCATCGTCTAGATACCACACGTTTAATTTTGATTGCAGCTTCTCGATTATCGGGTGAATAGCTAGGCTAAGTTGGAATAAGTTAATTATTGTAGCTAATGTTGATGCCCGATGATGATGGATGATTGATCTCATTCAATGACAGACTGAATTTATCTAGATTGTAAGTATTGTATTGATATTAAGTTTGGCTGTACCTAAAAGCTGATTACTACTCAAATAAAACATTCTTTTGTGATTTTTATTTGTTTTCTAGATACCGTCACAATTTAAATTTATCAACTAGCATCATATTATGTATGGTTGAAAAAAAAAACCGAAAGTACCGAAAATCCCGGGAATTCCCGGTTCCAGCATGGTCCGGTACCGAAAATCCCGGTTCCTTGAAACATATCCGGTTCTCTATACCCTAGAAGCCACGCTTCAAATATCACGTCTCTAGCTACAGTTGTTTTGCCTCAGCGTCGATAAATCAGTCATATTGCTTTACATAAATTCATCATCTTCCTGCCCTTAACCCATTATTTATTGGGTCGGCGCAATATGGTTTCTTTCGAAACTCACATTGCCAAAGATTTGCCATACATAATATAAATTACTAATATATTATAAAATAGCAGTATTTAATGAAGGGTTTTATTAGAACCTTAGAAAGTAATTTATAGAGACCTAAAAAAATAATTTATTACACGAAATTTAATAATTAACAAAGTTACCGTATACCGGGAGAGTGCCCAGAATGTTGGCAGTATTTATTATAATGAACTATTATTCCATTGTATCTATAAAATTTTAATGACCTACGTTAATATTTATAATTAATAAGAAAAAATATACGACTGCCAAAAAATGTCTCTGGTAAATAGGTAATATCTGAAAATTTGTTGGCAACTCATAATGACATTTTGCAGTGGAAATAGTGGGAGCTTCAAATAACTGTAAGCTATCTAAGTGACATTTGATTTTGACAGATTAGTCAAAGCTGCATAGGGTGATCATTTTTTACAAGCAAAATCAATTCTTATGGTAATTTCACAAGGTTTAATTGAAATATTTAGCTTATAACAGTTATTACGTTTTATATATAGATTCTTTGGTGGCAATTTTTTCGATGAATTTAAATGTGACCCTGCGTCTACCTATAATCACGTCACTGTGTTACATACTTCATTTGGCAAGGCAGAAAGTTCTGAAGACGCTTAAGCATATTAATACATTTATTCAATTTATCACATTTTTTTATTAATATATTTTATCCACTAAAGTCAGTTCTCCGTTATGTCAACACCAACCTTTAATAGGTCTGATGATGTAGGTTCCAAGCCAAGAACACGATCCTGGCGACGGGCGGCACGGGTCGCTCGTACTTTAGCTGCACGTCCGCACACACGTGCACGGGTGACGGCACCGCTATGGCGGCGCGCGCCGGCCTGCAGAATGAGGATATGGAGTTTGTGCAGTTCCATCCTACGGGTGAGTGGGAATGGCAGACTTTTATTTTTAAAAGAAAACAAGAGTGCTACACAATCGTGTTGAAAAATGGTCGATGCTGAACGTCACACTTCTTCAAATTAGCCGCTAAATTTGCTCGGCGCTGTAGCGTCGCTGCTTTGTAAATGCATGTAAATAAAAAAACGTGTGCTGTTGTATAGATTCGGTTACAAAGTAACCTTAAAAAGTTCCTTATATTACCTAGATTTATCCTTGATACCAAGTCGTAAATTCACTGTTATCTCCAATCAATCCCAACAATAGAATTATTTAAAAACGATCATGTCAAGAATGCGAAGGGCTCCCCGAATACGACTTAGCTTCAAGGATAAAATTCTTGGAATACCAGCTAGGCCCTTGGTTATATAGTCATTTTTACCAGGTATCTACGGGGCGGGCTGCCTCATCACCGAAGGCTGTCGCGGCGAAGGCGGCTTCCTGGTGAACTCTAAAGGCGAGCGCTTCATGGAGCGATACGCACCCGTCGCTAAAGACTTGGCCAGTCGCGACGTCGTGTCCAGAGCTATGACCGTCGAGATTATGGAGGGTGCGACAACATTTTCAGTCATTAGAAGTCTACTAAACCAGGATTGGCACACCACTCATTTCTACCACTTTAACTTCTGTTTGCGACTAGCAAAATGCAAATAAAGCATAGAAAATCCTGGTGGGATCTAAGCGACTCTAACGTATCAAAACTAACCAAAAAACTGAATGTGAAGTTTGAAGATACCTACACTTAATACTAAAAAGCACTGACAGACAAAATTATCACAAGTGTACAGATGAATACTTTTCAGACGGGACACTGGACAGATTGAATAGAATAGCCTCGTCCGTTAAATAGCAGGGTGCACTTAGGTGTGAGTGAGGTTGACTAAATAGGCTAACTGTTGAAAATTGGGTGTAATTTGCACACTTCTCCCCAACCTCTTTGGGGGATGATGGGCGTCACTATATGTATGTATAATGGTCGTCAGGTCGCGGCTGCGGTCCGGAGAAGGACCACGTTCACCTCCAGCTACACCACCTGCCCCCTGAACAGCTGAAGCAGCGTCTGCCCGGCATCTCTGAAACGGCCATGATCTTCGCCGGAGTGGACGTCAACAAGGAACCCATTCCCGTGTTGGCGACCGTACACTACAACATGGGCGGCACGCCAACTAACTTCCGGGGTGAGGTGAGATGGTGTACAACATAAATCTGGCGTTTTTCTTTATTTTAGGCACAATCTGGTCTGATAAATATATATATATTTTTTTTATTTATCCAACCAATGTGTTTTCTCCTCTTACGTGACATTGGCGGAATTATTGTGTCCGACACAATGGTGGCCATTAAACAAAATTGAATTGAGATGGTGTGCTGCTTCTGTTTTTGAATTATTGTACACAGTAGTAAAGTTTTCACAAAATTAAGTTTATTATACAAAGGCATTTTCGTGCATTTCATAAAGTTTTTTCTACCTTTCCCAGGTAATAGCCCACCACAACGGCCAAGACCGCATAGTTCCCGGCCTGCTGGCGGCGGGCGAGGCGTCGTGCGCGTCCGTGCACGGCGCGAACAGACTGGGCGCGAATTCGTTGTTAGACATAGTTGTGTTTGGCCGCGCCTGCGCAATCACCGTGTCTGAGACCAGCAAGCCCGGGGATCGGCAGGAGCCTTTGAAGGATGTAAGTTTGTAGAAATCTTGTAGAGTCCGTTTTATACAATAATTCCTATTCCTGATTTAAATGCGTAATGATAAAACATAAAAGAAAAATGCGCCAAAAGAGCACCATCATCCATAGGTGAAAATAAGCTGTCTTCAGTATGTTGGAATAATTAATTAATCAATAGTTTTTACTCCTCACGTGTTACTGTGATAAGATTTTAGTATATTATAGAATTCAGATTTATGATAGTACTTACTTGATATCAGTAATTACATTTAAAACACCTCATCCTCACTAAGCGTCAATAATCGAACAATGTAATGTCGCCGCGCTCACTAGGCGACGTGGCTTTGTTTAATCACTGGTATAGCTAAATTGTTTACTATATTTGAATCCAAACAGCCTTGCTTCCGTCACAAATAATCATAATCTATTGAACCCTTGTACAGACTAACCTACTAAGCTAAACTGATAACAGTTGTTTTCATCTTAAATACATTTTAATTTTATCTATTGTCTATCTCTCTTAAAATATTCCGAGGAAGTGCTATATAAATATTTTTTTATTTGTCAATTATTTACATTTCATGGCAACTATTAATTTAATAATGTCAATAAGATACAAGGAAAAAACTGAATGAGTCACACACACATATTCCTTTCTTCATAAAATATGTACTTAGAACATTTTGTCCACATTTACATACAACTCATAAAAAATTCTATAAGGGTTTAAAAACAAATTCAAAAATTATCGATTCATTAATTAGTATTATTCCTACATCATAGTGTTGAGTAGGACATACAAGAGGCACTTCATTTGTCCCGGACATGACGTCAAAATGTAAGAGTGCCTCGAAATTTTAAATTGTACTACTTCAATTTTCTTGTCGCGGTCGAGCTTGAACGGTCGAGTGAGGCAGGCAGACAAACGACAAGCACGTCACGTGATCACGTCACGGTCGTCGCGTCTGACATTTTGAGCGAGAGAGAAATATATTGTCTTCCATGCGAGGCGAGGCGCCATGACAAAAGCACGTCGCGTCTGACATTTGAGGCGTCAGGAGGCGCGCATATTTCGTACTATTATAATAACTTCAAATGGTTCAGTCAGTAGGTACGCCTCGCCTCATTTGAAGTGGGACATTGTACTGGCTCAGGACAAAAAAGAGGCTACTCTTACAAACTCTTTATCAAGTCGTGTCCTACTCAACACTACTACATCAGAGGCGGCTGCTGACATTTTTAGATGGGTGTTCACTCCCTCCCTTAACGAATGGGATGGTGCAAGTTCAACCGTACGCTTATAAAAATTCAGATGACCTAATGAAACACATTAAAGACAACCATATCGCGTTTTAACTCGGACTAAGTGACCTCTAGTGGCCGCATACGCGAATCAAAGTGAGCGGCGCTCCAGATAAGGCAAATTTTTCATACGAAATCTTCTGTTTCACACGCCGGCCTATGTCCGTATGTCTCTTTCGCACTCATTGAGTACTAGGAATCGTACCAAATTTCGTTTCATTGGAGCGCGATCGCTAGAGCTCCACTCGATACATAAGATTACAACTTACTTTAGACGAACGCATAGACACTATTGTAAAAACATAGTAGAATTGAAAGATAATTATAAATATAGAAAAATATAGATTGCCTATGTAATCTTTGTGGGTGGAAGTGCACCGCACCAGCGCTCCTTAGGCCGAGCCGCCAGTGTAGAGCCGCCATTTTTACCGATGGACGATGGTGCTTTTTTGGCGAATTTTTCTTTTGTGTTTTAACATTTCTCTCTGTATTTCCTTATTAAAAACGTCAATATTTGCCAACGATGTAATGAATTTGTTATAATCGTAATGATGGCTTATCGCCATCGCTCGCTAACAATTCAAAATCATTGACATCTATTCCTGCTGTGCTGAGCGTAGCTGGAGGGTGTTCCTTATGAAGACAACCATGTGTACATATATGTATGTAATGTATGTACCTACAATGTGATAATACTTTGTCAGTCGACGGGCGAGGCGAGTATCGCGAACCTGGACCACATCCGCTACGCGGACGGCAGCGTGGCCACGGCCGACCTGCGCCTGCGCATGCAGCGCTGCATGCAGAAGAACGCCGCCGTCTTCCGACAGCGGAGCACGCTCGAAGAGGGTATGCACTTGTTATAATACCGAACTAAGTTAATTAACTGGCTAATGGCTAACTACACAACCACACCTTCTATATCTATCTACTACACATATAATAAAATTGTAACGGTTCGATGTTTGTGCACGCTAATCTCAGAAAGGGCTAAACCGATTTCGATGCAATTTTCAGGAATATATTGTTACAGATGCCACTTAACATATACGCTACTTTTTATCCCGGGAAAATGTTTTTATGCCGGATAATTTCGATATTTTATTTTTTCTGCAGTCCACGGGAACGGAGTCGCGGGCGTCCACTAATAAATGATAAATAAGATTCACATGCTTTACATCACATTAACCTAAGATCCCTAAGGGTGGGTACTATGCAACGGTACATAAATACATCTATGACTCGGAAACTACTTCTACTACTACCTTCTTTCCCCGCACGCACCTGGTTCATGTATTATGATTTATGACTAGCAAAGTAAAAGTTCGGTCTACCAACTTGGAGCACAAACTTATAACTGTAGATCCGGCGCGAAAGCGAATATATACTTTACATTTATCAACAAGACTACAATGACATATTAATAAACGACTTTAACATAAAATTAGATACATACATATAATCACGCCTTTATCCCTTATGGGGCAGGCAGAGCACCAAGGGCCGATAGAACCACATGGTGCCACTTCTGACCAATTTTGAGGCTATACCCTCAAAATTGGTCAGAAGTGTGTGAGATGTACAAGTTTGGTTAGAGTGACAGGTGGTCAGCCCAACGCCTACAAAACACCAAAACCCTCTTAATATAAAATAACTTATTAATATTTATTGTGCCTTCGCTCTGAACGCAACTTAATAGGGGTTATAAATTAAAGAGAATAGATTGTTTTCAACCGACTTCAAAAAGAGAGGTTATCAATTCGTCTGTATGTTTTTTGTTTTTTTTTATGTGTGTTACCTCAGAACTCCGTCGTTTATGAACCGATTTCAATTTTTTTTTTTTATAGTTGGTCATGGTATACTTCCAGGTTGGTCCCATATTCACCATATCAGGATCTGATGATGGGATCTTGGAGAAATCGAGGGCAATCCTCAAATATTGTAGGCACATGTAGTCTGTTTTTATACTTTTACTGAGCGTTTTGATCACCTACATATAAAACATAATATCTGATGATGGAATCTCTAAGGAATCTAGGGATATCCTCAAATATAAAGGGCACGAGTAGTCCGTTTTTAGATGTTTATAGAGAATTTTGGTCAGCTACACATAATATAAAGGAAACGAGGGTCTGATGATGGAGCTGCCGAAAAACAGATAGTGGAACTTTTTAGTAGTGGACTGCAATAGGCTTATGAAGATGAAGATAATTGTATTAAGTCGTGAAATTGTGTGTTGCGTTAAGCCGTGTCCGAAGTAAGATGGTTATAGAGGAAGAGGTAGACATGAGAATAACGAGATGACGGATAATAGGGATAAATGAAAGAAGAGTACCTACATATTGCACCGACCTCAAATTATTGGGAACAGGGCAGGAAGAAGGAGTGTAATTATATGTTGCTTAAATAAGAGTGTACATGGCTGTTGTGCTGCCAAATCTCTTATATTCCTCCGAGGCGTGGTGCATGTACCGTCGCCACATACGCACTCTGGATCGATTCCACTTCAAGTGCCTCCGATCCAGCATGAACGCCAACTTAGTAATATCTAGGAGTAGAAGTGGTCGCCGAAATCGGTCGGAAGTCATCATTATCATCATCATCATATTGTCAGACGTAAAGTTTCGAAGCCTAGTCCTTTTTCTCTTTTGTCATGTGGCCTATTTAATCATTTGCTGGCATATAAATCTGACAATATTATGCCTCCTAAACTTCGTACACGGCTTAACGCAATATATATTTGCCCTTTAGTAAAATTTTACTTTAGTAAGTTCGAGTTTTGGGAGGAAGTCGGTTTTTCATTTAAAAAAAAATTATTAGTGTCCATAACTTAGCAATATTTTCTATAAACAGGCCACAAACAAATCCACGAGATCTACAAGCAAATGGCGGACATAAAAGTTACGGACCGCTCGCTGATCTGGAACAGTGACCTGGTGGAGACCCTGGAGCTGCAGAACCTGCTCATCAACTCGGTGCAGATCGTGGAGGGCGCGCTGGCCAGGGAGGAGTCCAGGGGAGCTCATGCCAGGGAAGACTTTAAGACCAGGAGGGATGAATATGACTATGCCAAGCCTTTGGAGGGACAGGTAAGAATTGGGGCCACCGGTTTTGCGCTCGCCAAATGGCGCCACTGAGGTAAATATCGGTGGCGTGTAGTGTAGTGTTTTAAACGTAGCTGTTAAAGTTGGGAGATTTATTAAGTTTGGTTTTCTAAAACGACGGGAGGCGAAGGTTATTTACAATACAATTTCTTCTGTGGCCCAAGCCTACTTAAACTGTATTGGAATAGAGTGGTGGGCACTGGGTATGGCCCATACTAGTACAATCGAGAGATATGATTACAGCATAGCCTCTACCCAACAGTGGGATTCACTACAAACTAAAAGTTTTAGAAAGGAGAATACAGTCCAGGCCTTAAACATGTTGACGTCAGGAGCCATGTGTCACATTGTAGGAAGATACTTTAGATCTAATATATAAAATTATCGGGTCGCGGTGTTTGTTACCGAACTCCTCCGAAATGGCTTAACCGTTTTTATGAGTTTTATATGTATATTCGGTAGGTATGAGAATATGTCGTAAACTATTTTTTATTCCACTTCCACGCAAAAAGCGACATTCACGCGAGCGAAACTATCTTTATAAATTCTAGCCTTTGTAATTAATTAATTAAATACAAAAAATGATATTCTTATTTATTTTATTTATTTATTTATTTATTACAGCTCTGTGGACAACCAACAGCTTATAAAACAATATAATATATTCTATAGCAACAAAGAAGCCAATTACATGTAACAATAACATACGTAGTTTTAAGAAGTTAATAATTTCAATTATTACCTAATAGCAGAACTGCCTTAAAAATCCATGAAAAGGGAACATTGACATCGTGTAAATTTATATATGAAGAACAAAAGCTGCGTCAGAGCAACAATACCCGCTGCCCAAACTCACCACTATTGTTCCGAATCAAAGAATTTACTGCTTATGTGCCGCCTAACAATCGCCACACTCTTACCGTTAAATAAATTGATATCTAGTTCTTAATTCTTTATTGTACAAAAATGAAAAAATATTATTATAATTTAATGTTGTATGCCATATTTCTTTTTGTGTATGTGCAATAAAGAATAAAGAAAGAATGAAATATGACATGTTGCAAATAAAGAAATTTTTATTTGATTTTGATTTGACATGTAATCTGTAATGTCTACACAGGAGCGCAATGAGACACAAGCGTAGTGTTAGACCATTTATTCCGGACTGCCTGCGGCAGCCGCACGACAAGCATAACTCAAAGTAAATCTATAGCTAGGTACCTATACTACATCCCTCCACCACTAATTAACAATACTAATAAATTTACAAAAATACTTAACTATTACAACTTATAATTAACTTTATTATTAAGCCTACATTTTCTAATTAAACGGGGAGACTGGGGCGGTACAGGGTCGGAAGGCGGTGTCGAGAACTGATCCGCCGCCGCCTCTTTCTGACTCTCCTCCACCTCTAGTTGGTCCTGGACTAGCACGGGCTGTGGTAGCACAGCGGGCGGCGCCGGCGACCCCGAGCCCGATGACCTCCCCGGCTGGGGTCCGAGTGGCGTTACGGAAGCTCTAGGGGAGGTCGGTTCCGATGGCAATGGCGACTTTGTGGGAACTACAAGCGAACTTCTCGTCCTACGCTTTACCTGATCGATATGCCTATGCACTTGTTTACCGTTACCGTCTATAAGTGTAACATCACTGGGTCCTTCAGAATCCACTACCTTCCCGGGCATCCACTTTTCCCCCTTAAGGTACTGGCGGTACCATATGTCGTCTCCCACTTCTACCCTTCTACTCGTTCCCCCTGCCCCCTTGACCTGCTTTAGCTGGGCTTGTTTTACTTTGGCTCCCATATCTGGTTTAAGAACATCTAACCTAGTTCGAAGCCGCCTGCCTATCAGCGCCACCGATGGGCTAACGCCTGTCGTGCAATGTTCCGTATTCCTATAATATAATAGAAACGTATTTAAAGCTTTATCTACGTTTTTATTCTCTTTATGTGCTTTTTTTATTACCTTTTTAAGCGTTTTAACGGCATTCTCTGCAGCTCCATTAGAGGATGGGTGGTATGGAGCTGTAAATATGTGCTGGATTCCATTTCCTATCATAAATTGCTCAAATTCTCCGCTAGTGAATGGCGGTCCGTTGTCAGTGACAACCTGCCTAGGAAGGCCCCATCTACTCCATAATTCTCCCAACTTACCTATAGTGTAACCTGCAGCCGTACTGGGAACTTGAAAAATCTCTAGCCACTTGGATGTTGCGTCAACGATTACTAAATACGTTTTCCCGCCTATAGGTCCCATAAAGTCCAAATGCAGTCTAGACCACGGTCGCGACGGCCAGGGCCAAGGTCGAGGCGCGGCGCGCGGGGGGTTGTCAGATTCCGCGGCGCACACGCCGCACGAGCGGCACTCGCGCTCCACCGCCTCGTCGATGCCTGGCCACCATACATAACTTCGCGCCAAAGCTTTCGATTTAACGATTCCCATGTGCGGCTCGTGAATAATTTTAAAACTGCATTACGGCAATTTTCCGGAATTGCCACTCGGTGACCCCACATGACGCACCCTAATTCCTCGTAAAGCTCCGCTTTCCTATTCCAGTACGGTTGCAAGTTGTCTATTTCACACCTATCAGGCCACCCATCCCGAATGTAGTTTAGAACCCTACCTAACATTGCATCTTTATAAGTCTGTTTTTTAATCTCACTATATTCTAGTAACAATCCGTCCTGTGCGAAATGTAGGTATGTCTGCTCGGGAATGGTTTCTTCACTACTACTTTGAATACTTTTGTTATCTGGCAGGCGCGATAGCCCGTCTGCGCAGTTATCTTTAGTTCGAATGTACTCTATTTCGTAGTTATATGCAGACAATATCACCGCCCACCGTTGCATCCTACTGGCCGTCATTGTAGGTATTCCCGTATTAGGACCTAAAATCGAAACTAAAGGTTTGTGATCTGTACGTAAAATAAATTTTCTACCGTAAATATATTGATGAAATTTACGCAAACAAAATATAATAGCCAACGCTTCGCGATGAATCTGCGAGTAATTTTTTTCTGCAATAGTTAGTGAACGAGATGCATAAGCCACGGGGCGCTCACCGCCCGGTCCCGGCTGCGCTAGCACGCCCCCCACACCCCGCGCGCTCGCGTCGCATGTTAAGATAAGAGGTTTGTTTTGATCGTAATGAGCCAAGACATCTGCACTCATCAAAGCCTGTTTTATACTTGTAAATGTGCGCTCACACTGTTCACACCAGTTCCATGCTACTCCTTTACGTAATAAATTATTCAATGGCACTAACAAGGAACTAAAATTCTTTATGAACTTAGAAAAAAAATTAACCATACCAATAAAAGAACGTAGCTCGCTAATATTTTCCGGGGTTTTTATTTTATTTATTGCATTTATCTTTGTTCTGTCAGCTTTCACCCCCTCTTTAGACACTATATAACCTAAATACGTAACTTCGTCTACCAAGAAAACACACTTTTCTTTTTTTAATTTTAACCCATTATCAGATAACCGTTGTAAGACTAGTTGAAGAGCTTGCAAATGGTCGCTTCTACTTTTCCCCCCTATTATAACGTCATCTAGGAAAACCTGAACATTGGGAATGCTACCTAATAAAGTCGTCATTATACGCTGAAAAATTCCCACACTTGAGGATAGCCCGTAAACTAATCTGTTATACCTAAATAGACCTCTGTGGGTATTGATCACTGTGTACTTCTTTGAGTCATCAAGTTCCACCTGGTTGTATGCTTGAGAAAGATCTATTTTGCTAAAATATTGTGCCCCATTCAAGCCTACCAACACGTCCTCGATTCTAGGAAGTGGATACCGATCAATCAGCAAAGCCGGATTGAGAGTCGCTTTGTAGTCCGCACAAATACGCAAGTTACCATCAGCCTTAGTAATTGGCACCAGCGGAGACGCCCAGTCGGAGCAGTCGACGGGCTCGATGACGCCGGCCTGCAGCATGGCGTCTAGCTCGGCGTCAATGCGCTCGCGCAGCGCGTATGGCACGGGCCGCGCGCGGTGGAACACCGGGGTCGCGCCCGGGCGTATTCGCAGCGTCGCCTTTCCGCCCGTGTACCGACCCAATCCACCACTGAATAACTCCTTATACCTGTCGAGAATATTTTTAACACTGTCATTATTTTTTAGCCAATTACAACTACTTATCTTGTTATAAGTACGAGTAAATCTAGGTAATTTAATTTGTAGCTCAGTTAACCATTGCCTACCGATCAATGACGTAGTTCCATTTTGTACAATAAACAATTCGAGATCTTTTTCTTGTTCCCGGAATCGAACCCGAACCCTAACTATACCCAACGGTTTAATTGCGGATCCATCATACAATTTTAAAAGGGTGTTGTCTTTTTCTATACATAGGTGTGAAAAATAATGCTCATATGTACAATAACTTATACACGAAATCGCGGTTCCGGTATCTACCTCCATGTTTAACAATATGTTATCTACCCAAATGGATAAACTTACTGGTTTATAATTATTAAGTCCCATTAGGTTCAAACATTCCTCCACGTCTTCTATGTCAGATTCGCCCTCCGCGGTAGCGTCTCCGAAGTTGACGTCTTCTTTCTGCCCTCCACGACGGAAAATTGGTCTTCCTGAAAGACGTTGCCCATTGTACTCCGGACACACTCGGCGTAAATGTCCGGTACGTCGACAACGACTGCATGTAAAATCTCGATAACGACAACTTGCATAACTATGATTAGTCGCTCCGCAAGCTGTGCAGTTGCTGTTCCGACCCGAGGTATGAGTCGTGCTGGCCCCGCGTCCGCTGTGACCGTTCGACCTGCCGCGACAAAGCGGCCGTCTGACGCCGCCGCTCCCCACACTTATGTGTTCCTCCGCTGTAGCAGCATATACTGCCTCCGTCGTCGGCGACATTGTATTCGTCGTACTTTCTACCACAGCCGCGTCTCTCTCCGCCGCCTCCAATGAGGTAGCTAACTTGACCGCTTCTTGAATTGTTACTGAGTCATCCTCCGCAAACAACCGTTGCCTAATGACGTCGCTTTTGAGTCCACAGACAAATTGATCGCGTAAATTTTCATTCAAATTGAATCCAAATTTACAATGACGCGCCAATCTCTTTAATTCTGCCACATACGCGGCCACGTCTTCCCCCGCTCCTTGCCTTTTTTGTCTAAAACGGTATCTTTCTGCTAGCGATGATGGCGTCGGCTGCAAATGCTGACGCATAAAACTGTCGGCTTCAGCAAAAGTTAATTGTGACGGTTTCTTCGGACTCGCCAAGTTCACCAGTAGCTCGTAGGATTCGTCTCCCATTGTGGATATTAAAGTGGGTAACTTTAAATCGTCCGTTACATTGTTCACCTTAAAATACATCTCCAATCTATCCACGTATGACGACCACTGCCCAGCTTTTACATCGAACTCACTTAAACTACCGATCGGCATTGTTCTTGCTAGTACGTCTACACACGCGATAAGTATTTTTTTTAAATCGTCCTCGTCGCCAATTGTAATGTCTACACAGGAGCGCAATGAGACACAAGCGTAGTGTTAGACCATTTATTCCGGACTGCCTGCGGCAGCCGCACGACAAGCATAACTCAAAGTAAATCTATAGCTAGGTACCTATACTACATAATCAATAGATTCACAGAAGAAATGAGCAATGGTGCTTACCTCTTCAAGAGATTTTTTGCTTCAATGTTAGTTGCGTAATCACGTCTTCTTCTTCGGCCTATTGCAGGCTACTGCTGGACGTAGGCCTCCTCCAGGGCACGCCACGAGGCTACTGCCATGGGGGGGTTTCGCCCATAATCACCACACTGGGCAGGCGGGTTGGTGACCGCGTAATCACGTCACTGAATTTAAATTCTATTCTCAATTTGCAGACAAAGCTACCATTCGAGCAGCACTGGCGGAAGCACACGCTGGCTGAGACCGACGCCGCCACCGGCGCCACCAAGCTCTCATACCGACCCGTTATCGACAACACGCTCGACCAGCAGGAATGCAAGACTGTGCCGCCCGTCATCAGGACGTATTAGATGCTATGCGCTGTAGGTGAGTTGTGTAGCGTGACATGCATTTACCGACAATTTCAATAACTGATCTCGAGAGATATCTTGCATATCTCAATTTAAATGTTTCATTGTTTTCGTGTAAAATTTCAAATTTGGAATTAAAAAATCTCTAGTAATGAAATTAGTTAATTGATTAGAATAGAAGGTCTTTATTTGAAGATACGAGTAACATATACGCAGATACAATAGCAACAATGAATGAAGTTTATCTACATAGATGATACATCTATGTTCTACGACAGATGTAGCCCACCCACTGCCATTTCACACAATTATTTTAGATACCGCTCATTGCACTATAAAATAAAATAAAAATAGCCTTTATTCTACCACATGCAATAGATGATTAATTAGTTTTTACAGTTTTCATTATTAGTTAATTGTGCTTTACATACATTATTATTTTATTCATTATTTCATTCTTAACTACTACACTGATTACGCCTAATATAATTTCAATCTGTTTCTTCATTGTGTGGAAGTGGCCTCTCTGGCGTAGGCCTCCCCCAGTTTCCTCCATTCGTCTCTGTCTCTGGCTTGTCTTCTCCAGTCTGGTCCACATTGTACTATAATGATATATAATTAAGGAATTTAATTAAGAGATATACCCACCTCATGCTACGCATACAGGCGAAAAATATTGTACTGAATAGATTGTGGTGTCTAAAATCAATTAACTCTGCACCGAGTCTAGATAACCAACCAACATTAGACCTTTGGAAACCATTTATTTTAACCCCCGACGCAAAAGAAGGGGTGAAGTTTGAAATGTGTATGGGGTAGCTCCCAAGCGGATGAACTGATTTCGATTCTATTTCTTTTGAGAGATAGGTTAAGCCATTTGAAAGAAATAAGGAGTGAAGTGAGTAGGGTGATTAAATTTTTTAGGCATAAATGACTTATATTACTATTGTACTCTGGCAGGTAATCTCTATCGAGGGTGCTGACTGAGGAAGCGTAACAAGGAGGTTCCGCGCCGGCGTCACCGTACAATCAATCATTATTTATTTATTATTTAAGCCTAGCTTAGTCTTGTTAAGAGCAACTACCCGCGCGAAATCGTTCACAATCACAAGAGTTGCAAACTGTGCCAGATCATGTTACCGTTTATAAATGTTTAATATTGACCGTGGAATTTGTATATATTTTTGAATTCAGCATTTATTTATTGTGATTTAGAGGCTCAACGTTTCAGGCAGCACCAAGTGTACTTAAGTAATGTTAGTGTCGTGGAGCAAATACGTGGCCGCGTGGTCCGATTGCTTCATCCGATTTATAGGACGATGCTGATTTTGGTCCTGTGCTCGATTAATCGGACTACGCAGAATCCAATTCCATTTTGTCCTAGTGAGCGGACTACTCGGACTATTATGATCACTCGGACGAAACGCAATCGAACCAACTGGACAAAAAAATGTGCATCGTCCTCTCAATCAGAGGAAGCAATCTGATCACGCGGTCATAGGGATACATGGAAGTGGTTTAGCAACGTTTGTTGATATGTTTGATATGTAATAGTATCGTCATTGCCGTTTGAGGCAAATGGTATTGATACTTGTGCATGAATTACAGTGGTAATCACATCTCTCCTTTGTATTTACTCCATGTTTAGTATCCACTGGTAATACACTGTTACCTTGATTTACGTACTGCGATCACGTAACGTTTAGCAAATAACAATCGTACAAACCCATCTGAAGCAATGTTAATTTATAATGTACAGTATTTGGCTAACAAGTATTATATTTATTTGAATTGAATAAAAACCCAAATTATTTCGAGATTGCACGGAAAAATTAAATAAATACAATATTTGATAATAATTATCTTGTAAGTTAAATGATATTTGTAAATGGTGTCTGTAAAATAAATTAAATTAACGAACTGATTTCAGTAAGTAATGGTTTTTACTGTGCCTACTTTATCTTAATTGAGTCTATTAGACCAAATCACGTGAAGAAATAAAAAAAATGTCTCCATTTTCTAACTTAGCAGTGTTTATATCAATTGGGGAAGTGTAATTTAAGATTATTAATAAAGAAATGGAAAAAATTCCTAACCCGGGTGGGAATGGAACCCACGACCTCTTACCACTGAGCCACCGGGTCAATTACTCGGATGACGAATTTTTGCCATATCTTTTTGAAATTACATTATTGGAAACGTTATTTTTTCATCCCGATAAATTTAAGTAATTTAAGAAGCAAAAAGAACATTCAAAGGGGGGAATGATTTGTGAGGAATTAAAATCGGACCTCAATACACACAGATTCGCTGCCGGCAGATTTTCTAAGGGTGCCGACATCAAATCAACGCCTAGTGTGAGGACGCAAATAAGCATCAACGGCACCTCTAGAAAGCCTAAAAGACGCAAATACATACGTAACCGCCAGCACTGAATGTGTTCTTATCAATATTGCATTGTATTTCATAGAACGTAAAGGAAGGGGTTTTTTTTACCAAATGTAACCGTGACACCGTGTCTTAAACATTGCCTTAAAGGAAACCGAAACGGCTACATACAATCTTGGGCTAAAATGTAATAAGATGAGAATGGTGTGGATAAATAGCTTTAAACCTATTAATCTTCCACTGAAAATTCTGTAACATTTGACAATCTGAGAGCTGAGATAATAATAATCTTGTAAGCGGTGAAAAGTGAGGTTATGTTACAATCTATACCTACCTATTAACCTAACAGCTGATTTGTGCATAAATAAAACAATACCTCGCGAGGGGAATTGAGGTCCTCCCTCATCCTCGTTTTGATATGGCGAGTTACCCATCGCTACAAGACGCAACGGAAAATACGAAATGAATGAGCGAGCGATGAGAGGCGGAGCCATAGATAATAAATATACGGCAACGGTCAAGGAACAGCAGTCACAATAGACTAAAAATAAAAAATCGATTAATCGATATTCCATCGATATCGTTATATTGTTTTTTTTTGTTTCATTTATGTATTAATATGTCAAATACTAATAATGCATATTAAGGTGCACCCTTTTGAGTTCATTTCCTTATCTTGTGCATTGTGCGTAAGTCGTTTTTTTGTAATTATGTAAACTAACTATTAATCGATTAATCGATAATCTATGTAATATTTATCTTCAT
Source organism: Carposina sasakii (assembly GCA_014607495.2). Lineage (NCBI taxonomy): Eukaryota > Metazoa > Arthropoda > Insecta > Lepidoptera > Carposinidae > Carposina > Carposina sasakii. The sequence goes on from CP053164.1 coordinate 5,876,059, forward strand.
CTTAAGATATCTCAGCTCCCAGATTGAGAATCAGGCTGATTTTTCATATTTCAACATGAAAAAATATGACTATTTTTTTAGATCATACCTCGAGTTATTACATTTTGGCCCACGATTTTCTATCTCCTTTAACAGATAATCCATCAATTTTTCTGTTAAATGGCATTTTTAAACATTTTCTAATTTTAGACACGGTTTTGTAATGACATCGACAGTCTCTGTTGACATCATTTTGAGACGTTTGTGACTGATAAAATGGATTATGTAGATAATTAAGTGGACAAGGCCTCTTTCTTTAGTAGACTACTAATGGACGCCCGTAACTCCGTCCGCGTGGACTACAGAAAAAACAAAATGTCGAAATTATCGGGGATAAAAACATTTTCCCGGGATAAAAAGTAGCCTATATGTTAAGTGGGACCTGTCACAATATGTTACTGAAAACTGCATCGAAATCGGTTCAGCTGTTTCTGAGTTTAGTGTGCACAAACGCACAGACATTTTCTCATATGTACAGACAGCGATCCGTTACATTTTTATTGAATGTATAGATTATTTTACAGTACCATACTTTTGTATCACCGACTTAAGAGGGCCCTTCCCGGTACGTCTATCGTCAACGCGAGCATGGTTCAAGAGCTTGTTGTTTCAACCAGCGAAATGTTAGAATAAGAGGCAAAGCGAAAAGAGAAAAGAAAATTAACTCTTATCTTAGGGGTCGCCTGCAGTGTATACGCTCGGATGAGTTATCATCTGACTGGTGCGAGCTTACTGCAGTCGTTCCACAGGGAGGTGTTAATTCTATCACTGACGTTCTTTCGTCCTGCTTTCATCTCTATGCAGACGACTTACAGCTTTAATTTTCACTTCAATGTTGAGGATCTAGAGTTGGCCACGTCTTTGGTAAACAAAGATTTAACCAACATCCATGACTGGGCACAGTCGTTTGGCTTCGTTGTTAATCCGGACAAATCTCAGGCTATGGTTATTGGTAGCAGGTTTAAGCAACAAATTTTAAATCAATCCAACATTCCGCAATTATTATATATTGGGGTTGTGATACCCTATACTAATAAGGCCAAGAACTTAGGTCTTACATTTGACCATATTTTTTCGTGGTCGTCTCAGGTAAGTGAGGTAAGCAGGAAAGTGCATTCCACCTTCCATGCACTTAAACGTCTCCAAAATTTGCTACCTTTTAGCACAAAAATCACTTTAGCTCAATCCCTTCTTCTGCCACTATTAGACTATGCTGATGTTTGCTATCCTGATGCCAATGAAGAGCTGCTCAATAAACTGGAACGTCTTCAAAATTTGGCTTACGCAAGTATGACCATGTAACTCAATTTCGGAAAGAGCTCAAATGGCTCCCAATTCGACTTCGCCGGAATGTTCACATACTAACACTTCTATTTCAAATTTTATACCATATACTCTGTCCTGTTTATTTGCGTGAGCGATTTGATTATCTGTTCTCAAGAGATCGCCCACTACGATCAGTTACTACTTCTCTTCTTAAAACTCCCCTGTTGCATATGACTACTCCTACACTCACTATGGGTGCGCCCACCACCGGGCCCTACATCCTCCACTGACTCTCGGATCTGATAACTCATAACTACGAAAACGGGCACTTGCACTAACTACAATCGCCACGAGAAACCAGACCCGAGCACCTAGAATGCAAGACAATACATTGCACTATTCCGAAATCAAAAACTAGATAAATAATCTACATATGTTTCGCCAACAACCGTGGCATCCTCAGGATTATAGAAATTAGTAAACCACTAATTATTATAAAACTCTAAAACCCAACACATTACCTACACAGAATTATCTACCCTCTACTTAGTATTAAAAAATATATAAATAATTACCCACCATTATTTATATATCAAATAAATATATACTATTTGTGCACACAAACCAAATAGTATTGGGTGAATTAGTTAAATTTTAATGAAAAAATTCAAAAATTCACCAAAATATGCTATGGACGCGTTCACCGTTTACATTATTAGTGGGCGGTTTACACGCCACAGATATATTAGTAAAGGAAAACAAGTATGTATGTAACAACATATTCTATTGCCAACAAAAACAAAAATTGTTATTGACATGCCATTAAATACTTAGATTTATTAATAATATTTATCAAACACTACCTCTTGCAATTGAATTTAAAAGTGGAGAAGCAAAATCAACTTGTTCATTTAAAAGGTTTACACCAGAATATTTGGGCTTCAAAATCTCCAACTGTTCCAAAATAGATAGACGAATGCCCTTTTCACACGTATATAGACTAACAAAACTGTGGTCATCTGGAATTTTATGATTTGAAACTAACAAGTGTTTGGCAAAATGTGATTTTTCAGGGAAATTGTTCCTGTAAGCTGCTAGATGTTCTTGGTATCTAATCTTGAAGTTACGACCTATTTGACCTATATAAATAGAATCACAGTCCGGACAGTGTAAACTATAAACTCCTGATTTTTTTATGAGTTGTTAATATTTGTTTTGTGTTAATTAATCTATTTAAAGAATTAAAAGTCATGAAAGCCACCAAGATGTTTTGTTTTTTCAATGATTTTGCAATCATCTCTGAGATATAGCCAAAATACGGTAAACCACCAGTATAAATATTTGTAATCTCCTCTATTTTTGGGTACAACATTTGTTTAACTAAAATGTTTTTCTTTTTATCAATCAGGTAATAAATTAGTTGTGAACTATATCCATTTGATCTGGCTATTTGTATAATAGTGTTAATTTCTTTAACACAATTAAAGTTATTAAGCGGTAACGTTACTAACCCGTGTATCATTAATTTGTATGCCGCTAGCTTATGTTGCCATGGATGAAAAGAATCAATTGGAATAGTTATATATGTATGTGTTGGTTTCCGGTAAACTGCAAAATCATGATAATCTCCCAATCTAGTAATAGTTACATTTAAAAAATTTATACTATTGTTTATTTCTTGTTCTATTTTAAATTTAATCTTAGGATGTTTTGTGTTAAGGATGTTAACAAAAAGATGAAACTGTCTAACTGTGCCTGTCCAACATAAGATGATGTCATCAACATATCTAAAATAATATTTTATATGACTATTACTATTAACAATATATTCATTTTCAAACCAATCCATAAATATATCGGCTAAAAGAGGTGAAAGCGGAGAACCCATAGTAAGACCAGCCTTTTGTATGTAATATGTACTATTATAGCAGAAATAATTCTGGCTCATAAATCCTCAAGAACAAGTGTAAAGTTAGTCAAAATGGAAAATTATTGCAGAAACAACTTACATGCGCCCATGAAGAAATCGTAATCTGGCTAAATTTTTACTCGGCTTATCTGCATATAAAACCATGCACACGCACTAGATTCACATCACAAGTAATCAAAATATAACTTATCTACCAGAGATGTTTTCTGACTTTACGGACACATGCAAGCCATTTACAAATAATTTTTCATTTTCACAAGAAAATTACACCTGCACCCTTCCAGCTTTTCCCGCCGAATCCCCGAAAGCCGAGTAGCATCAGTGTTGCCAGATCGTACATTGCGAAATTATCTCATATTAGTTGCAAAATTATCGTGTTTTTATCGCATGATAGAATATATGGACAAGGTATGAAATCCTACTCACCCCCCGCGTTTAAAGAAATTAGAATTTACGCCGAAGAATCAAATAGACGGAATTGCCCCCCCCCCCCGCTCACGAGTTGGAATTTAGTGGATTTCAGAGGTAAATTTCATAATTCTTGGGGGTAAAATTGGATGTTTACAAAATTATCGTAGATTTGACAAAAATATCGTAGAATTAGAATTTGAACGAATTATCGTGCGATACCTAATTTTAATTTTTATGGCATGGCACTCAAAATTATCGTGTATCTACGATAGATAATTATCGTGCATCTGGAAACGCTGAGTAGCATTCAATTCCTCCTTCGGCTTAAGGACTTGGTTCCAGGCCAGTAACATTTAATAAAAAAAATATAAAAAAATTCAATTCCTCCCGTCTCACCCCGACCCGATTCCGCTCGAGCACGACTTACCCCCCGTACCTCTCACCGCCATTCAGCTAACAAGCAAGCGATAACATTGAACGAAAATTAGTGTGCGAAAATTTCATAAAACTTGTTCCAGGAAATACGTGGTTTTTAGTAAGACTTATAAATTTGTGAAATAAATTGTATGTCAATAAGAATCTCCTTTGCTTTTACAAGGTTTCTATGCAAGTATTTTCTTTATTTTTACAATTTATGAGTAATTATAATTATGAACGCCCAAAGTTCAGGTAAAATTTGTGCTAAAAAGCAGATTTTTGGAGGCTTATACTGAATTTGTATCTCCACATTTAAATTTTTTGATTTGATAGAAACCTAGATATAGTGCACAAGATACCCAATAGTTCAAAAGTTTGAAAGAAACATAATGTTACAACCATACCACATACGCCATAACCACGTACGAGCGTTTGTTTGAAAAGCAATACGGGTTGGCCGCTCTTAATCATCATAAAATAAATTAAAAAAACTTTATGAACCTTACATACAGTATGTACCTGTAAATGTACATGTAGAAATGTAGTATAACCTAGTATGACACACTTTTTATCCCGGGATTTTTTTTATCCCGGATAATTTCAACATTTTGTTTTTTCTGTAGTCCACGCGGACGGAGTCGCGGGCGTTCACTATTGTTTTAATAACATTTAGGTATTACATTAGTAGTAAGGCCACCCGCGGGATGGCCGAACGACCTATAATAGCCAATTTTGCGGGCGTTTTGGTTGGATGCAGGCTGCTTCCGACCGGTCTGAATGGAGGTTGTTGGGAGAGGCCTATGTTCAGCAGTGGACTGATTATTTTAGAATGATTATTATATTACTTATTATCGGCCGCCCACAGCTTCGTCTGCGTAAACTTTAGATTTCCCTTTCTCGTGGGAATATCGCGAAATCCATACAAAGTTCACACTCTCCAAATTTCAGAGCTCTAACGGCCAATTTCAATACGAGAGATCAAAAAGAATCTCGGATTTTTTTTATATTCTATTCTTTATTGTACATTACATTTAGTTACATTTTATATGGAAAAACATTTTACATTGACAGTGTACAAAGGCGTGCTTATCCCTATAAGAGATTTCTTCCAGCAAACCACTTGTGATAGCGAAAGTTGGGTGAAAAAGGTAGATTGTATGTGTACACAATACCAAATAAATATACTTACATAAACCTACATAATATCAATATACCTACATAATAATACATATTGTTAAAGTTATCATAATATCTACATTTCAAGGCGCATTGGCGCAAGCTGTAATGCTTTGTAATATGGTTGTTGTTATAAATAAATAAACCCCTTTCTCAGACTCTAAATAAATATCTACATATAATGTAGTGTCAATAATAGTCTAAATTTAATAGATAAAATTAAAAATATTAAATTATAAACAAATTCCAAATTATTTTCTTTAGATGTTGTACGGTGAGGTCCGTACATACGAAATGATAGGCCGTAGTTAAGATATAAAATAGAGAAACTTTATTAATTCCAAACTATGGCTAAAATGTTATGATAATGAGTACACGCGGGTTGATTGGTGTCCGAACGTGAACTGGTTATAAAAGGCACAATAGGGTAAAAATGCTGACCGCGTGATAATGTACGCTGTTGCACCGTACATGCTCCCACGGGAGAAAAGATGATGAAGATGGTAATGTGAGTGAAAGTGATATAAGGTGATCGACAATATTTTCTTATATTAGGATGATCATACAAAGTAGTTAATGTAATAAACATCAACGTGAGGTTGACTTATAAAAATAGTTATATTACTAAAATCTAACTCGTTCAACGATAGGCGAGTTAGCAATGTTGACGCGCTCACACACAGTAGGGGCAAGTCTGTGAACCCCTTTATTGGAACACTGAACACTTTGATCTGCCACTTCACTTGTACACGGATCACTTTGCTCTGCTTTTACACTCACGCACTGGTCATTGCTACGATAAGTGACGGGCGCGTTCTCCAGCGCTCGCCGCAGCTGCATGCTGGAGCGGCGCGCGCGCATTCGGCGCACGCAGCACACTACTGCAGTCGCTCCCGCCGCACACAACACCAAATAAAAGGCGACGTAATGATGAATGTCGTGGTAAGATATCTGGTCTACTGGAGCGGTTTCGCTCTTCATCTGGTCTATTTGGTTTTTTAGATGCTTCAAATCGACCGTGTTGTCTACGGCCGTTGAATCGACCCTGCTCACAGGAATTGTCAAATTGATGACATTATTAATCGGTGGAATGTCTAACTGCACTATGTCCGCTTGCAGTCTTACTTCATTCGATGACTGTTTATGTGAGAGAACAGTCATATCTTCCGTTTTAATAATACAGTCGTCGCCTAATGAGACGATGCCGACCTTGCTAAGTCGATCTGCGGTAACTCGATGCCCACATATAATTCTTATCGGACACTCGCCGCAACAAAAATACAGAAATGTATTCAATTTGCTTAGTTGCATCCACGTGTCTCTGCACGGAACTAATTCTATCTTACAGCGTTGCGTTTTTTGATCTTTAAAGCATAAACTCTCATCAGATCTCATGATATAAATTGGTTTTTGCAAATGACACAATTGAGTGTGGGTCTCAAATTGTATACATAATTGTATGTCATTCTCTGATAATGGTACATACGAATCTTTTTGTAGGTTCAATGCAATGTAACTTGATATGGGAACTAGGGTAACCATATCGTTATTGATATTTTGTGGAAGTGGTATTATTTTAAAAATTTCATAGTTATCTCTGATTACAACAGGAATTTTTATCTCAAAAATAAGATACTCTGTGGTCATTCTGGCTCTTACTTTTAACAGATTATATATTTTTGGTAGTTCTATCTGTATGTTATCTATAGGTAAACACAGATCTTTTGTAAGTTGACTTGATATGGTGCTTAATTCTTTTAACAGCTGCTCGGGTGTCAAAAGATGAATGTTAAACTTTCCATAGTAAATATTTGTTACAGAATCTAATAAGGTACTTTGTATATTTTTCAAACTCATCAAAATGCTGTTAGCGGTGATAGAAGTTAGAGCGAATTCATTGGTAGTTTCAACTTTGGCAATTTCGGTTTTCAGTGCATTAGCTATATTTTCTATATTATTGAGATGATGTGTGAATATTTTGTGCTGCTTGTTCATCGATTCTTCTACTCGTTTTAGTAAATTATATTCCGACTCTACTACGGAAGTTTGGTTTTTCCATAATAAAGCAAGATGTTTTTGGTTGCTTCTAATTAAGTTGATGTCCTTTTCATATTTTTCGGCGAATTGGTCGTCGAGTACACCGAATAAACTATGTGCAATATTACCTACGCCATTGATAAGCCCACGACGACGTAATCGTAATTGTCCGCCGGGAATCTGCCGACCTAGCAAAACCTTATTGTAGTGCTCTAGCTCTGTTAAGCCGTGGCGTAATTGTAATAATATTAAATCGCAGTGCGTTTTGATATCAGATTTTATACATATGTCTTCCAGATGACTTATGTAGTTACTATACAGATTATTTCCTTGCCAGTACGGACTCATGTCAAAATACACTATAAGATTCCATGTGTCTCGAACAAGGTGCATGTTTGATATCTTATCGAAATACATGCCTTTGTTTATATTCATACTTGATATATTATATGTACAATGAATTGGTGGTACGATAAACATAAATAGCATAAGCGCCACTGTTATAAGATAACACAAACCTTTACCATTTCGTTTTGTTGTGGTCGATTTAGTGATTTTGTCGACGCTGCTGTTTAATGATTGTTGGTTGTTTTGTTGGGTAGCAGGTATAATGTTAAATTTGTTTGTTTGGTTGTTGGTAGAAAGTATTGATATTTTTAGGACCGGTCTTTTGATGGTTCCACCTTTGGTTTTCAAGGTAACCACCCGGACATAACCGTCTTTTCCTGGATGAAGCTCCATAACTCGTCCAAGAGCCCACTTTCCTGGCGGTAAGTTGGCGTCATGTATGATTACTACGTCATTAATTTCAACATTTTTCTGAGTATTCTGCCACTTGGTTCGTGCAGTCAACTGAGTTAGGTATTCACTTTTCCATCTCTTCCAGATATCTTGGTATATTTTTTGAGTAAGTTGCCATCTGGTTCGTTCGTCCTTTTCGGTTTCAATAATGGTCAATAGTGGTCCGCTTGACAAGAAGTGTGACGGGGTGAGATAATCTACATCGTTAGGGTCTTCGCTGATTGCACATAGTGGTCGGGAATTAAGGCAGCTTTCTAATTGCGCTAACAACGTAGAAAACTCTTCGTAGGTTAACTTCTGCTCCCCTATAACTCTTCGCAAATGGTACTTCAGGCTTTTTACAGCCGCCTCCCAAAGACCTCCAGCACTAGGCCATGAAGGTGCGTTGAAGTGCCATTGTATTTCCATATTGGTCAGTTCTGTGTAAAATTCAACATCCATCGTTGACTTTATGTCAAAGATTTCTTCTTGCAGCTTTCTGTTAGCTTTTACAAAATTGGTCCCGTTGTCACTATAGACATGGCGAGGAGCTCCCCGTCGGGCGGCAAGCCTACGAAGAGCTGCCAGGAACGATGACGCCGTCAAGTCGGATACTAATTCAAGGTGTACAGCCTTTGTTGCCATGCACACAAAGACCGCCACATAGCCCTTGGTGCACTTGACACCGCGACCTTTGGCTGATTTGACTTCTATAAACCCTGTAAAGTCAACCCCCGTATGGTAAAAGGGTCGGGTTGCATTAGTCCTCGATTCTGGTAGATCTCCCATTATTTGGTTTTGTGTGGTAGGATTTATTCTCCTACATCTGGTACAATTTCGTAGATTACTTTTGACAATGCTGTTACCTCCTATTATCCAAAACTGCTGCCTGAGCCAAGCTAGAGTCAGACGAGCACCCCCATGGAAGGTCATTTGATGACCTTGGTCAATAAGCATATTTGTTAGAGGGTGCTTATGAGGTAAGATTATTGGATGTTTCATATTTTCGTGGATATGCGCGTTATTAATACGTCCGCCCACTCTCAATAATCCTTCTTTATCAATAAATGGTTTCAAGTTCAGTAATTTGCTTTTGGTGTGAACTTGGCTAAAAGTTTTTATGTGGGAGATATCATCTTCAAATTCAGTTTTTTGAACATATTTAAACAAAATGGTTTTAGCTTTTCTTAGCTCTGGTAAGGTTAAATAAGATGGTTTGTTTTGACGTTGCAACTTTACCCGTAACATCCAGGCAAGGACGCGCGTAATACGAGTAAATTTGCTGTATCTTTGAAATAAATAATATATTACATCACTTTCGTGTTGCTTTATTATAACGTTAATATGTAAACAAGTTTTAAGTTCTTGATCTGTAATAAATTGAAATGAATCCTGTTTCCTTTCATGGTTAAACGTGGAAAGCCAGCTAGGTCCATTCCACCATAATGAATGTTTCGTAAGCTGTTCTATTGTGATGCCCCTGCTAGCACAGTCGGCAGGGTTGTCACTTGATTTTACATAGTTCCAATTATTTGGTGGTATTATATCTGTGATTATTGACACTCGGTTAGCAACGAATGCCTTCCATCTGTTTGGATCTCCATGGAGCCAACCAAGAACAGCTGTAGAGTCTGACCAACCGAAGATTTTGGTATCATAGGCGGACAGACATTCCTTTACTATTTTCATTAGTTTTGATAGTAACTGAGCAGCGCATAATTCTAATCTAGGTAATGATACATTTTTCTTAACTGGAACTAGTCGGGATTTGGCAGCCACAATGATTACTGATGCTTGTTCTGATTGATTATTCCTATTGACCTTACAGTATATTACACTAGCATATGCCTTAGTAGACGCATCACAAAATCCATGTAATTCTATGTGGTCGTTTTCATGGATTTGTAGCCATCTTGGTACTTGAATGGCATTTATATTCTCAAGGTCTTTTCTGGTCTGTTGCCAATTAGCGCTCATATCATTTGGTAAATGATCATCCCACTCGAGAGCAAGAAGCCAGCTCTCTTGGAATAAAAGTTTTAGACTTGTCGTCACTGGTGATAGCCATCCCAAGGGATCGAAGATCTTGGAGATGTCATATAGCAGTGATCGCTTAGTTGGTTTACATTGCGTGCTATTTATTTTTAGCTGAAAACTAAATTGGTCGTAATGTGGTTCCCAGCGTAATCCAAGTGTTTTGGTAGATTCTTGGTGTTTGAAATCAAATGCTTGGTTTTTTAATTTCGTTGGTTGAACGTCATCCAATAGCTCTGATTCATTCGATGACCACTTTCGTAAATTAAAACCTCCTAATTTTAATAAGGTGATTAGTGTGGATTTTAGCTGTTTAGCTGATTTGATATCATGATGACCATGTAGCAGATCGTCCATGTAGAAGCTGTTTTCTAAAACTTTTGCTGCTTCAGGAAATTTTAGAGCTTCATCCTTGGCTAACTGTTTGAGAGTCATCATTGCTAAAAATGGTGCGGCTTTGGTGCCGTATGTTACCGTTGACAATTGATATGAACGTAATGGTTGAATCGGAGAATCTCTCCAAATAATCTTCTGGTATGGCTGATCATCATCATGGACAAGAATTTGTCTGAACATTTTCTCAATGTCAGCCGTGAAAGCTATCTTGTATTGCCTCCACTTAATGATAAGTGATAATAAATCTTGTTGCAAATTTGGTCCGCGGTACATTAGATCGTTCAAACTATTTCCTGTAGACGTTTTTGCTGACGCGTTGAATACTACTCGTATCGGTGAAGTAGATGAGTCGTCACGTAACACACAATGGTGAGGTAAATAACATTCAGGTGTCTGGTTACCTGAGCACTCACGCATGTGACCTAGATTGTAATATTCGCTAATAAATTCATGATAACGTTTTGAAATGGTAAGATTTTTGGTAAATTTTCGTTCTAGCTGTTGAAATTGGGCTACTGCTTTTGGTTTCGAGGTTCCCATTTTTTCATTAATATCTGGTTTTAGTGGTAACCTAACAACATAACGTCCATCTGGTTGACGTATCGTCTCTGACTGGTATTGCAAGATGCATTGTTGATCTTCGATTGACAAAGCATTTGATGTGTTATCTGCGATGTCCTCAATTTCCCAAAATCTTTGAATGTCCTTTAAATTAACCATAAGGACGCTTCTACCATACGAATTAATGTTTGTACACTTTCCGCTTATCATCCAACCCAGTTGCGTCTGTTGTGCAATATGGTGAGATGATGTTTGACGGATCAGGCCCGGAAGAATAATTAAAGTATAAACTTCTACGCTTAATATAAGATCGATTGGTTGGCTTTTATAAAATTCCGGGTCTGCTAATTTGATATTTTTCTGGTACGGCCATGACGGTTTTTCAAATGTTTGTCGTGGTAAATTAGCATCATGGATCATGTTTTTCATAACAAATGCTGTAGTGGTGAAAGTGAAATTGTTGTATATTGAAGATGCAGTGATCTTTATATTGCCTTTGCTGTGGTTTGCTCTCGATCCGACACCAAAGACTAACCACTCACACCGTTGCCTTGGTAGGCATAATCTTTGCGCGGCGTTCTCTGTAATCAGAGATGATTGTGCGCACGGGTCGACGAGAGCTCGCATAGTATGGTAGGATCCATCTGCTGCTTGAATGTTAATTTTCGCAGTTGCTAAAAGGGATTCAGTTGTATTTTGAAGTGGTGATTGTGAAACGCATGCCAAAGATTTATTATGATTTTCATCTTTTTCCGGCATATCAATGGTCATATTTTTGGTAGTTATATAAGCGTCATGTAGCAGCGTATTATGTTTGTCGCCACAGTGTCGGCATGTTTTGTTAGATAAGCATTCTTTTCCATTATGGTTATAAAGACAATTGACACATAAATCCATTTTCGTAATTGTTTTCCGTTTCGCATCGGGTTTCGATTCTAAGAATACCTTACATTGGTATAAGGCGTGATGATTACTGCATAGTGGGCATTTACGTGGTAAAATTGATGCACCTTTAGCAGTAGAATGATTTATAAATGATTTATTTTGTATAGTTTTATAAGAATTTTTAGGATTAACTACCGAAGAGTTCCATGGCTGTCTCTTGTAATTATCTTGTGGTAATGATTTCGATGAATCTTGTTTGCGACGCGATGATTCAAGTGAAGTAAATTTGCTTTCTAAGAAATTTAGAAAGTCGCTAAGGATTGGTAGGTCCCTAGGATTCTGCAGGGATTCTATGTAGTCATGATGTGTTTCAGTATCTAGCTTCTGCGTAAGCAAATGAACCACAAGTGGGTCCCATGTTGATATATCTGTACCCAAACTTTTGATTGCATTTAAACATTCGTTGACGGTGTCATGAAGTTTTTTGATCTGCGCGGCTGATTGCTGCTGTATGGTCGGTAGTGATAACATAATATTAACATGCGAGCTGAATATTAATTTGGTATTATTATATCGATGGTTAAGTATATCCCAGCTGATTTGGTAGTTGTCAGTCGAAATCCTTAAATGTTGTACTAACTTTTCTGCTTCTCCCCTCAATTTGCTTTTTAAATATTGCATTTTTTGAGCACTCGACAAACATTTATTGGTATGGATAGATTCTGTGTACAAATCTTTGAATGATAACCACTGGTGATAATTTCCGCTGAAGATTAGGATGTCAATTTTTGGTGTAGATTGCACCTGGTGAGAAATTGCACACATCTTGCTATTTATATCTCTTTTGATATTTAGAAACTGTTTTTCATATTCAGTAAAAGCCAAATCATATTCCTCATTTTCCTCAAATTGTTCGCAATCGATCTCCCAATGCAAGGAGTCGATAGCAGACCACCGTGATTGCACTGATTTTATTACATCTTCATATTCCCATTTTTCGGAAATACCTTCAAGATCAACATTGTTAATAGTACGAGAGAATGCTTTAAAATTACTTTTTTGTTTACGCAACATCTCCTCCAACTTGCTAGCGTTGCCCTGGGGAGTGTATGTTGCCAATGGTTGCCTGTTACTGATACTAGCTGCTGGCTGCGATTCGTCTACTACGGGTTTGGTGAAAGTAGTAGAAGGTAATGGAAGCGATAATTGTATGTAACTCTTACAGTTGTTGTAATATTCTAAAGTCTTTTGGTATAGGTTATCTTTAAAATATGGTATCTCTGGGTCCTGGTAGTTACGCAAAGCAATATCGTTGCTTTCAAACTCGTTCCAGTATGTTTGCAAAGTCTCCAATTGCCTATTAATGAAATGAACGGTTCTACGGTCACGCCCCGTTTTTTTAAAGGAAGACAGGAGTTGCTCGATTGCAGATTTTAACTGCTTTTGATTTGCTAAAAGATCTTCCATCCTTACTGATATGATAGTAAAATTAGAAAGATCTTACTTGATATTCTGGAACCGACAGTGATGACTCCTTTTTCACTGACGACACGTGGCCGTGTGGTTGTCCACGTGCTCGGAATCCTCCAAGTAATCCGAATAATTGTAGAAATCCAGATAATAGTTTGGTAGTCCAGGCACTGGTTAATGGCACTGAACTTTGGTTTGTGGTCACTATTTAATAGCACTAATGGTTTATGGTCACTGGTAGATAGCACTGAAAAATGGTTTATGGTCACTGGTTTTTAGTCAAGTTTCACACACGATTGACTCGCTCGAAGGACCACGATGTACGGTGAGGTCCGTACATACGAAATGATAGGCCGTAGTTAAGATATAAAATAGAGAAACTTTATTAATTCCAAACTATGGCTAAAATGGTATGATAATGAGTACACGCGGGTTGATTGGTGTCCGAACGTGAACTGGTTATAAAAGGCACAATAGGGTAAAAATGCTGACCGCGTGATAATGTACGCTGTTGCACCGTACAGATGTTGAGAGTTTGTTTACAGATGTTCCTTACAAGGAATGTTTAAATATTATTAAAAGTTGGTGTGAAAAAGTTAAACTAAATCCAATGGAGGCAGATAATCTTATTATATTACCTTAACTAGACTTTGTATGAGCCAGAATTATTTCTGCTATAATACGAGGGCTGTATGATAAGTCGTTTTAAAAAGTATTTTTTTTTCTTTTAAACAATTTACATTTATTTCTCAACATAGTCTCCTTTGAGGGCCAAACACTTGTTCCAGCGAGTTTCCAATTTTTTTTATTCCCTCCAAAAAATACGTTTTGTCGAGGTCTTCAAAATAGGCGTTTACACCAGCGATGCAGTCCTCATTTGTCAAAAATTTTTGCCCTCCAAGCCATCTTTTCAGATTTGGGAATAGGTAATAATCGCACGGAGCTAGATCCGGCGAATACGGAGCATGCGGAACCAGTTCGAAGCCCAACTCGTGGATTTTGGCCATTGCAATAGTTGACGTGTGCACTGGGGCATTGTCTTGATGAAAGAGGACTTTCTTGGGGGACAATTTTGGTCGTTTTTCCAACAATTCGGCATTAAAACGGTCCAATAACTCTGCGTAATAACGGCCAGTGATAGTCTTTCCCTTTTCCAAGTAATCAATCATAATTCGCCATCCCAGAAGACTGTCGCCATGACCTTTCCAGCCGACAAAACAGTCTTGGCCTTCTTTGGGGCACGTTCACCAGTCGCCATCCATTGTTTTGATTGCTGTTTTGATTCAGGTGTATAATGATGGACCCAAGTTTCGTCCACAGTGACAAATCGACTCAAAAAATTCCGAGGATTACGCTTCATAATATCCAAACACAGTTTTGAAATTCGCTTTCTTTCGTGTTTTTGTTCGATTGTCAACAAACGTGGCACCCATCGTGCAGACAGCTTTGTCATACCCAAATCTTCATGCAGGATTTTATGTACTCGCTCAGTGGAGATGCCTGTGTTCTCAGCTATTTCACGCACCTTCACTCGGCGGTCGTCGAGTACAATATTATGGACTTCTTCAACAACATCCTCAGTAGTGACTTCGATTGGGCGACCAGAGCGTGGAGCATCAGATGTGCTTGACCGACCACGTTTAAAATCATTTATCCAGTTATAAACAGTCTGCAACGTTGGTGCGTTAGTGCCATGAACAGAATCAAGTTCAGTTTTTATTGTGGCAGCACTGCAACCCTTCATAAAAAAATGATTTATAACGGCACGAAATTCAGTTTTTTCCATAGTTGTTGAATATTTACGAGTGATCACTGTTAAACAATGGTTATACTGACAAAAACTTGTTTTTTTTGCTGAATTTTTGACAGTCTTCATTTGAAAGATTGTGCCTGCCAGTGTTAACGCCATTTACCAGAAAAAAGGTTTTACAAATAGTTTTTAAAAGGACTTATCAAACAGCCCTCGTAGTACATATTACATACAAAAGGCTGGTCTTACTATGGGTTCTCCGCTTTCACCTCTTTTAGCCGATATATTTATGGATTGGTTTGAAAATGAATATATTGTTAATAGTAATAGTCATATAAAATATTATTTTAGATATGTTGATGACATCATCTTATGTTGGACAGGCACAGATAGACAGTTTCATCTTTTTGTTAACATCCTTAACACAAAACATCCTAAGATTAAATTTAAAATAGAACAAGAAATAAACAATAGTATAAATTTTTTAAATGTAACTATTACTAGATTGGGAGATTATCATGATTTTGCAGTTTACCGGAAACCAACACATACATATATAACTATTCCAATTGATTCTTTTCATCCATGGCAACATAAGCTAGCGGCATACAAATTAATGATACACGGGTTAGTAACGTTACCGCTTAATAACTTTAATTGTGTTAAAGAAATTAACACTATTATACAAATAGCCAGATCAAATGGATATAGTTCACAACTAATTTATTACCTGATTGATAAAAAGAAAAACATTTTAGTTAAACAAATGTTGTACCCAAAAATAGAGGAGATTACAAATATTTATACTGGTGGTTTACCATATTTTGGCTATATCTCAGAGATGATTGCAAAATCATTGAAAAAACAAAACATCTTGGTGGCTTTCATGACTTTTAATTCTTTAAATAGATTAATTAACACAAAACAAATATTAACAACTCATAAAAAAATCAGGAGTTTATAGTTTACACTGTCCGGACTGTGATTCTATTTATATAGGTCAAATAGGTCGTAACTTCAAGATTAGATACCAAGAACATCTAGCAGCTTACAGGAACAATTTCCCTGAAAAATCACATTTTGCCAAACACTTGTTAGTTTCAAATCATAAAATTCCAGATGACCACAGTTTTGTTAGTCTATATACGTGTGAAAAGGGCATTCGTCTATCTATTTTGGAACAGTTGGAGATTTTGAAGCCCAAATATTCTGGTGTAAACCTTTTAAATGAACAAGTTGATTTTGCTTCTCCACTTTTAAATTCAATTGCAAGAGGTAGTGTTTGATAAATATTATTCATAAATCTAAGTATTTAATGGCATGTCAATAACAATTTTTGTTTTTGTTGGCAATGGAATATGTTGTTACATACATCCTTGTTTTCCTTTACTAATATATCTGTGGCGTGTAAACCGCCCACTAATAATGTAAACGGTGAACGCGTCCATAGCATATTTTGGTGAATTTTTGAATTTTTTCATTAAAATTTAACTAATTCATCCAATACTATTTGGTTTGTGTGCACAAATAGTATATATTTATTTGATATATAAATAATGGTAGGTAATTTTTTATATATTTTTTAATACTAAGTAGAGGGTAGTTAATTCTGTGTAGGTAATGTGTTGGGTTTTAGAGTTTTATAATAATTAGTGGTTTACTAATTTCTATAATCCTGAGGATGCCACGGTTGTTGGCGAAACATATGTAGATTATTTATCTAGTTTTTGATTTCGGAATAGTGCAATGTATTGTCTTGCATTCTAGGTGCTCGGGTCTGGTTTCTCGTGGCGATTGTAGTTAGTGCAAGTGCCTGTTTTCGTAGTTATGAGTTATCAGATCCGAGAGTCAGTGGAGGATGTAGGGCCCGGTGGTGGGCGCACCCATAGTGAGTGTAGGAGTAGTCATATGCAACAGGGGAGTTTTAAGAAGAGAAGTAGTAACTGATCGTAGTGGGCGATCTCTTGAGAACAGATAATCAAATCGCTCACGCAAATAAACAGGACAGGGTATATGGTATAAAATTTGAAATAGAAGTGTTAGTATGTGAACATTCCGGCGAAGTCGAATTGGGAGCCATTTGAGCTCTTTCCGAAATTGAGTTGGGTGAATTTCAACAACCTCGATTTTTGACTAATTACGCTGGCGAAATTTTATATCCACTTTCTATAACTTTTTTGTATTCGAAGTAATAGCTAAAAATATATAATATTCAGTCATATGGTACACATTTTTAAAAACGTATTATTTCTTGAGATATCTGCATTTAAAAATTTCAATCGCCACCGATATTATCATCAAACCACCGAAATTGTTAATCTCTCCACTGAAATTTATTACAACCAGCGGAATTATAAATACAGGAGAACATCATACGAATGACCTATTTATTTATTTTATAAGAACTTTAGATTATTCGTTTATTAGTTGGTAATAATATTTATCATCATGATTATAGCTTAGAAACTATGATAACAAATTTAAGGAACACGTTAACAGTTAGGGAAATATTTTATTACATACTTTAAAATGCTGCCTAGTGACTTTTTTCTTAGATAAGATAAGATAAGATAAATCTTTATTTGCAATTAAACATAGTAAATTAAGATGTCACATATAAAAAATTGTCCTTATGTCTAGCCAATTAAACTTAGCATGCAAATTATAAAGTAAACTAAACTACATTAAATTAAATTTATCATTACAATGTCAAATAATAATTGGTACCTAGTTATCTTTGTTCCTACACTTAAAGAAATCTTCTAAATTATAAAAGTTTTTTTCCTGAAGCCACTTGCGTAGTCTAATTTTAAATATTGAATTATTTAATAGTTTTATATCGTTTGGTAATTTGTTATATATTTTTACACACATAGTAAGACAGCTTTTACCATATTTAGCTGACTTTGGTATTTCGTCATGAACTAACCTATTAGGGTTTCTTTTTAGTCTGTTATTTACAGCACATGATTTTACAAATAGATCCTTGTGTTTGCTGACAAAACTACTAACTTCAAGGATATATAAACAAGGTAATGGTAACAAACCAAGGTCTTTAAAAAATGGCTCACACGACTCGTCGGGTGGGATTCCGCAGATAGCTCTGATACATTTTTTTTGTGCAATAAACGCTTTATCTTTATCTGTACTATTACCCCACAATGGAAGACCGTACCTCAATATGGACTCCACTTAGCATAAAACGTAGTGGCCATGGTATCTCCTTTAAGATCTCGCAGTTCTGACTACACAATTTCAGGAACCTAGCCGTATTTATATCTTCGAAAACCAGAAATAAGGATCATTTCTTTTCACATTTGAAAGTGCACCTCGTTAGCTACCTTTATATATAAGGAACACCCCATCCGGAAATTTACGGTGTCAAAGATATGACATTTTATGATTTTTTTAAAATCTCCTTTTAGAGGAGTAGAATGGTATATAAGAAATAAATCACATTTTATACTTTGACTTCCCAAAAATCTATCAACATGGAACGGTCAAGCAAAATTTGTTAAATATTTTTGCCAATTAAGCCCTTACTCTTTCAAAATAATATACTGCGTCATGCGTACTCTTTATCAAACTAAATTCCTTATTTAATAAGCTACTCAAATAGTGTAACTTATTATGAGAAAGCTTATCAGCAGCTGACCAATATAGGTTTCGAAAAATACATTCCGTGGCGCTACAGCCTATAGCAGTGTTATATTGAGGCAAGTAGAATGTAGAACTCTTCTGTTATCATCAGGCGTACTTGTTCAAACTACTCGGGTTTATCGCAAAGTTACTCGGGTTTATTCGTAACTGTTCATTTATAGTAGCAATATATCGCTCCTTGAATACAAAAGGGGCACAAATCGAAATCCATAAATTTTACAGGACAGCCAAAACAAATTTTTGAAACTGTTTTTTTATAATATTTCATATATTTATTAATTAAACATAAGATGTTAATATATCATTAGATGCGTATTTATTAGCTCTATCTATCTACAATATAAACTTTGTAATAGATGTTACCTATTAAGAAAAAAAAGCATAAAAGTCCCTTTTGCATTCAAAATTTGAACCAATATAATAAAAAATATGTCAAAAATTAAACACAGTTTTACAAATAAAAATCGTTTATTGTACCTTTTTGGTAAAAAACCGTATCAAAAAGTTTAATCTTATTACTAGGTAAAAACATAAGTGAATGGACACCAGGAGAACATTGTATTAAAAAATCTAAACTAAAAAATCTTAACTTATTATTAAGTAATATAATTGAGATCAACTTTGTACGTAACTATTATTCAGCAAAATTAAACATCTCTCTAAAACAATTATATTTGTAAGAATTATAGAAAAAACAAGAGATAAAACTGTAATAATCATTATCAAAATATAAATAAAATAACCATATTCATTAATAAATTCTCTAAATAACTCAAAAAATAATCAAGTGACGACACTAATTTGTCTCTCTTTAACATTAATAATTTAAACAAAACAAAATACAAGATCAGTTCTAAAGGCACATAATTCAGTAGCAAAATATTATAGCTTTTATGTAATAATACTATTGCACAATAACAATCTAAGAAGTCTTACAAAATCACAGTTATAAACACTTTAAGGCACTTTTTACGTAAACTATTTTAAGTTACAAATTATAATCGTTATTTATTATTGTTATGTAAATGTTTGTATGAAATTTATAAGTCTTTATTATCAAAAGGAACTTTTAAAATTAACTATTCTAAATATTATCACAATTAGGTATCTAATAATAAAATTACAAATTTTCGTAAAAGCTTTGGTAATACTTAGGAATGATATTTTTCTCAATGAGTTTAAGAATACCCTGTTTTTTAGTTTCAGTTATTTTAAGTTTTTGTTTGTACAGTTTTTTTGGCACTATAGGATTAGCAGACCTTCTTTTTGTCAGCGTGGCTACCGAGGTAAACTCTTCAGTTTCGTATGAAGTCTTGAAGAAAAATTTGTTCTCATAATCTCGATGGACTTTAATAGTTTTTATATCAGCCCATTTGACTTTTTGTCCATCTTCTGTAATAGTGTAATTGCCGATAGCCAGAGATTTTAAATCTAAAAAACTCTCATGCGTAAGTTCGTGAACAACGAAGGGTCTTCCTTTCTTCTTTGCAGTTTTAATAAGGGTTATATACTGATCCGGCACATAAATGGGAGAAGATTTTAAAGCATTCGAAATGTTGCGTTGAATTAGAGAGTGAGCAGCATCTCCTTCATTTTGAGTGTGCCCTTTTATTAAAAAATTATGAGTAACACTCCTCAACTTCGATAACTCATTTATGGCGTATTGGTACGTTGCTAACATAAATTTATTTTTATGTTGGCCACAACAGTTGTCGCTGTAAAATACTACGTCAAAATAGTCAGAAGCTTTCTCATTCAAATTTTTCAAGTACGCGAGCACACACGATCCTATTTCGTTAGCACCACGAGATCCTGCACCTTCATGCCAAACGTAGCAGGTCGTATTATTTGAACCCAGTTCAGTAACAGTAAAATTCAGCGTATTCAATTTTGAAATATAGTAAAAACTAGAGACTTCGCCTTGCGGACAAGGCATCACAGCCTGGAAGTCATATACACATACTATAAAATTATCGCTTATATTTTTTTTATCATTTTCCTTTTGAGCTCTGGCTAAATTTTTTTCTTTCAAATGCAGATCATATTGTATTTGTAAAAGCGTTTTATCTTCAACATTTGCGAAAGCTGTGCAGTCTTCACACTGGTCTTTTTTCGGTTTCCAAAAAGAAATGTTGAAGTCATTCACGAAGATATTATAGTACAGTTTATAAGAAAGATAACCTTTACCTTCAGCTTTACATTTATCGACGTAATCACGGTGCAAAGTAGCAATAGATCGGCTTCCTTCAATATACTCACGCTTAGAGCGAGCGCGACAGTAGTGGCTCTCAATCCTGGGTATGGAGTTAATGTGTTCCTTTGACCTATCCTTCAAAGCAGCATCCAATTTAAATTGATTGCCATGTTTTCCTCGGTTATCTTGCATTTGAATTCCAGTAATTGATCCAGAAAATTTCTTTACAACAGTCCGAATGCTTTTATCTGATATAGCAAGTGTATTCATAAAGAATAACTTGCATACTCGAATGCGTTGATCGATTTTCGTGAAGTAATATGCGTGGTTTAAGTTTTGGCGGGTACTACCAACACGGATGTACCGATACTTTGGCTCAATGTTTGTCATATGGTTGTATATAAATTGCCTCTGAACGTTTAAATCACCAGTGTCCCAATAGGCATTAAATATGGCTAATCGTTCCTCAAATGAAAACACATTTTGACATTTAAATTTACACTTATCTGAACAAACAGGTCCCATATTTTTGGCAGTAATCATTTTTTTCGATTTAGACATAGTTGTGTGTGCCTTCCCGCTATTGTTCAGAGTCTTGGTTTTGTTTCTTTTCCATGCTTCTGGATTAGCTTTTCTTTTCCGACTAAGACGCTGAGGATCCACGCTAGCTGGTTCACTGCCAATGCTGGGTGACTGAATATTCACGCTGGGTGACTGATTATGACTGATGGATGGCTGTGTTTCTATATTAGGCGACTGAGTATCCAAATTGACTGGCAGATTATCATTGATGAGTAAGTGAGGTTCTACACGAGAAGGGCCCGGTTGGGGTGAAATACAAAATAGTTTGGCAATTACTTTTGACTGTATATCTCCTTCGGAATCAGAAGATCTTTCATGACTAGGTAGAAAGTTGGGATCTAAAACACTGTCATCAGAAGAAAAATCTGCAATTGATGAACTGCTGGATGTTGATGATCGGCCGGAATTGGTATCAGAGTCATTATCAGAGTCGCTTGAACTGCTACTCGAGTCACTCTGTTCAACAACTATTTTTGGCCTATTTGTGTCTTTGGGATTCGTTACACAGCTTACTTCACTGTCTTCATCCTCTAATATTGATAGGTTAAGATCAGGTTGACTGTCTGCTATAGAATTTGTATCTGAAGAATCAATGGGTAACGTGACGGGTAGACTGAGTGCAGCTGGAGTATTAAAAAAAGTTTTATTTTGCACATTATTATTGTGGCCAGGTAATGCTTGAACTTTTTCCGATTCTTGAACGGAGGTTGCCATATTCAACATTTTTCGTGCTCTATTCATTTTGTCAATCTGTAAAAAAAAACATCTTTAACGTTTTATAACTAAAAAACATAAAATACACACAGTTCTATACATATATTATACAGTCCTTAGTACATACACACAATACATACATACATACAATAAAACATACACACAATCAAATATATAACAATCCTTAATATGACATTTTCAATACTAATTTGACAGGAATAACACCTTAATTATATTTAACAAATTTAAGCTACCACCTCATATTTAACATTCAAATTCACAGTCAAATTCACAGAAAATATGAGGCAATGCATTTTAATCACATATTTTTCAACATTTACGAATATCTACCCATATTATTATAGGTCCCTATAAACACTCACTGATATTATTTAAAAAACTTTAAATTAGTGACGAAAGCTACAGGGACAGGGCTTCAATTTAGTTTATATTATTAATTTACAAACAAATAAATACATTTGTATGATTTTTAAGTTAAAAATCACTGAAGTAATAAGAATAGAACAAAATTAACATCAAAATGGTAATTTTTATTTTTAAAATTGTAACGAAAACTAAAATTATTATCATGCAAAACGGCCATATTTCTGGCCTTCCCATTGTAGCACGCTAAAAATAATTATTTATTTCACTATAATTTAATGCAAAAGGGACGTATTTCAAAATATGCTACTGTTGTATTATAAAATATAATTATACTTAACTAATATTGGATTACAAAAAGGACGCATTTCAAATATGGCAATTTTGTATTACAAAATATAATAACAAATACTAATGTTAGAATGCCAAACAGACGTTTTCCAAAATATGGCACTTTTGTATTATATATTATGGTTACAAATACTAATGTTAGAATGCCAAACAGACGTTTTCCAAAATATGGCACTTTTGTATTATATATTATGGTTACAAATACTAATGTTAGAATGCAAAACAGACGTTTTCCAAAATATGGCACTTTTGTATTATATATTATGGTTACAAATACTAATGTTAAAATGCAAAACAGACGTTTTCCAAAATATGGCACTTTTGTATTATATATTATGGTTACAAATACTAATGTTAGAATGCAAAACGGACGTTTTCCAAAATATGGCACTTTTGTATTGTAAAATATAATCACACTTACCTGAAACTTTGAATCCAACACAGACGTATTTTGGATTGTGGCACTTTTTCACGCAACCGACGTGCGTTTGCGTTGAATCTCCGGGCGCAACTAACAAAATGGCGGTTTTGCACTGACATTACCTGTCAAAGTGAGCTAATGCAAAAATGGCGGTAAGTTAGTGTAGCCATAATATAAGCAAAAATGATGGGAGTTTTTTTTTCACTATAAAATATAGTCGGTTCAGGTGTAATTTTTGCAATAAAACGATTTTCATTTTTTTTTAAATTGTGGCCCTTTTGTATTCAAGGAGCGATATATTGAGAGATGAATCTTAAGTGCCTGGAAGAACTTAGTTCATTTAGGAACGGTTCCCTTCCTATGATCTTATAACGTCCTTATAAGATTCCTATGCTATAATATATATATTATAATGTCAGTTCATCACCTTTGTATTTTTTTAAATTTGACTACACACTTAGGTTACTTGTTAAAAAAGGTTGTCGCGCCATAGTATAGCACTTTTAAAATTCTTATTAGTCAGCTGTTGGTAAGCTTTTTCATAATTATACCTTTTGAATTTAGTTTAATTAAGTGTGCGAATTACGTGAGATCATTACTTTGAATGAATAGGAAAGAATCAGGAAAAAAAATTATTTATTTATTTATTTATTTATTAAGATTAGGCACACCAACATCACATGTATTAAAAAGTAGAATAATGATTATACATTGTAGCACAATACTGATACATGCAACTATGACTGGCGCACACAAAACATGCACTAAAATCCTTACGGCCGCGCCGCCCAATAGTCCATCTCGCAACAGTTAAGTGATACAGATATCCCTGCCTCGATCATGAGACAAGTTTCGAGAGGCACAACTCGTAAGGTAAATACAATAATAATAAACATATGGCCTAGGTCCGTCAATATTGTAATACCGGCAACAAAAGCCTAGTAGGGTTGATACAAGAACAAAACAATAATAATATACAATATATGTAGACACTTCAGAATATAGGCAAGCAATATAAATGATACACAATCAGTTTAGCCTAGCTAAGTCGATATCTAAGCAGGCACAAATTTATCTATCATATGTTTAAATTTGGATAGAGAGTGAGAGAATATATCAAGTTCAGGATGTTTAGAATTAAGCTCATTATATTCACTGCATGCTCTGACTACAGGTGAGTGTCTGCAGACGTTAGTTCTATATGGGGGTAAAAAGAAAGACCTAGACATGGGTTTTCTAGGAATTCGACTGGGAACTGCCAAAGCCAAGGATTCAAGCAACATCTCACAATCAATCCGCCCATTCAGAATTTTATAAAGGAATACCAGATCATGCATTCTCCTACGATGACGTAAGGAATCCATCGTATAAAATGACAAACGCTGCTCATATGGACACCTATGAGATATGCCGCGTGAAGTAAACGAAATGTATCTCGTGAACGCTCGCTGTATTGACTCCAGACGCTGCGAGTGCACAGCGTATACAGGATTCCACGCAACGCTAGCATACTCCAGTCTACTCCGGACAAGCGAGTTGTACAGAGCAATTTTTGTCTTGACATTAAACGATCGGGCATTTCTCTTTATAAATCCGAGCATTTGCGCGGACTTCTTGGTAATATGGTCAATGTGCGAGATGAATTTAAGCTGACTGTCAATGATAATTCCTAGATCCCTTATCTCCGATACCTCTTGCAATGTTGCACCATTTAATTCATATGACGAAGAGGTTTTATCTTCCTGCTATAGCGGATGTGGCTGCATTTACCCAAATTCAGAGACATGCAGTTGGATTTGCACCAGCGGGCAATAGCATCCAGATCACTCTGGATTAAAGCGACATCGTTTGAATTAGAAACATTTCCATAAATTTTTAGGTCGTCCGCGAAAAGAGAAAATCTGCAATGCTGAATGATGGACGTGATATCGTTTATGAAGACAGTGAACAGCAAAGGTCCCAGGTGAGATCCCTGGGGAACTCCAGAGCTGGCGTAATATATCCTAGACTCATATCCCTTTACTGCAACTGATTGAGGCCTGTTATCAAGATAGGAGTTGAACCAGGCCAGTAATGGTCCATATATACCATAACATCCTAGTTTCTTTATCAGAAGAGGATGACAAACTTTGTCAAAAGCACTACTGAAGTCCGTGTAAATAGCGTCTACTTCAAGACCCCTACCAATGTCATGAGAGATATTGGAGATGAAATTAAAAAGGTTAGTCTGGACAGAGTGCCCAGTCCTAAAACCATGCTGGTGAGGGGACAAAAACCTATCTACATATCTTGCGATAATTGGATATAAAAGGGATTCAAACACTTTGGACGGACATGACAGAATAGCAATGGGTCTATAGTTTTCGATATTGCATTTATCTCCCTTTTTAAAAACTGGCACTACCTTAGCTTTTTTCCATATACTGGGAAATATTCCGTCAAGAAGCGATTTGTTAAAAATCATGGCTAAAGGCAAGGATAATTCAGAAGCATTTCGTTTAAAAAATACCGGAGGAATGCAATCTGGACCAGCGCCCTTGCTCTCATCCAGCAAGCGCAACTTTTTTTTCACGTCTATCGCTGAAAATGAGATATCACTTGGCAGATACATATTGTCAGAGGAGAAATTGGGTTGATCGGGGTGGTCATCAGTATATACAGATGAGAAGTGTGAAGCAAAAAGTTCCACTATATCGGGACCATTGTTCGCAAAAAGCCCTTTCAGATGCATGCTGGCAGGAAAAGAAGAGTCACCGCCACGCCTCTGCTTAATAAATTGCCAAAAAACCTTGGGATTAGAGGTTAATGCCGCTTCAATCCTGCTTTTATATTCTAAATAGCATCTGTCATAATGAATGTGGCATCTTTTGCGGAGCAGCTGAAATTCAAATTTATCACGGAGATTTTTATATTTTCTATATCTGAGCCGAACCTTTTCCTTCTCTGCTAACATCCTAATAAGCTCGGGAGTGAACCATGACGGAAACTTAGCTCTTCTGTGCTTGCCTTTTGGAACATGTTTGGTTATCAAGTTATTTAGTATATTGTAGAATTCAGACACCATATCGTCAGAAGAGTCGCAGTCAGAGAAGCGCAGCTGCCAATCAATATTCCCTAACTCTCCAACCATGGCATCGTAGTTTGCCTTAAAAAAATTCAGCTTAAAACTAATATTATCGCGGAGATCCAGAATAGTTTATAAACCTTTTGGTAATTGTACTTTGACAATGCCAAGTTGATGTCTGTTGTTTTGTCTCCAATGATTATTTATTTATCTAGTTGAATTACTGAAATATACACGTATTTTAGTTTTTTATGCATTTCCATTTAATAATAAGGTGATTTTATAAACATTACAAAATGGGGCATAACCCTGAAGCCGTAATTTTTTTAATGGGTCTTCCTACCCATGAAGGTAGAAAATGGGCTGTACTTTTACATCTCAATAGAAATAATACCCGTTTTCCAGTCATCCTGTATACAAAAAGACAAAATATCAATTACGGTGACATTGTTAAATTACGGTGGCCCTCTTTTTTGCCACCGGAGCCACTGGAGTTGCGACACCGTACTTAGAATTAAGTAACAAATTTCAAATTATAACGGACACTATTATTTTAATTGTAATAATTCATTTGCAATTACGTCGATACATCTAATCTTTAATCATCTGTAAAATTTCTTTTTAAACAGCCTTTTAGTTTTTTAAATACACATGACACCGTTATATGATAAATTTGTATTCCTGCGCCACCGCAGGTTATACTTACGTTTTTGGCGGGAAAACTGTTCAGTGTATCAAACATCCTTGTACTTGGTATACGATGGCTTGACTGAGCAGTGCGGGGAAAGATAGTTTAGCATCTATCTCATTCATTATGATGAAATAGTGTAATGTTCAAAATGCGCCAGCGTTATTGACTTTTTCCGCGGGACATTTTTAAAAAGCTGTTACAGGTACTACCGGGTTAAGTTAAATTACTGCTCATGGTGTAAATAATAGTGTCATTTAATGTATTTTTAAAATATGTATGTATTCTGTTAAATTAATTCACCCGAAAATTTAAATAGCCAAATTTATTTTTGCAAATTAAGTGGGGACATAGCACCGCAATTAGATTTAGAGCCTTTGATAATTTTTTTAATGCGTAAACAAATAGATTTTGGTCTTAAGTTTTAAACGTTAGTCTAGATCACTGTCTGAACTTAATGAAAAAAAATTAATAAATGTGCATTTTGCACTTTCCACTACGATTTTCATCCACGCCGCGCTAAAAACGTACCTGGGAAATTCACCCAGTTACATGGTCATACTTGCGTAAGCCAAATTTTGAAGACGTTCCAGTTTATTGAGCAGCTCTTCATTGGCATCAGGATAGCAAACATCAGCATAGTCTAATAGTGGCAGAAGAAGGGATTGAGCTAAAGTGATTTTTGTGCTAAAAGGTAGCAAATTTTGGAGACGTTTAAGTGCATGGAAGGTGGAATGCACTTTCCTGCTTACCTCACTTACCTGAGACGACCACGAAAAAATATGGTCAAATGTAAGACCTAAGTTCTTGGCCTTATCAGTATAGGGTATCACAACCCCAATATATAATAATTGCGGAATGTTGGATTGATTTAAAATTTGTTGCTTAAACCTGCTACCAATAACCATAGCCTGAGATTTGTCCGGATTAACAACGAAGCCAAACGACTGTGCCCAGTCATGGATGTTGGTTAAATCTTTGTTTACCAAAGACGTGGCCAACTCTAGATCCTCAACATTGAAGTGAAAATTAAAGCTGTAAGTCGTCTGCATAGAGATGAAAGCAGGACGAAAGAACGTCAGTGATAGAATTTATAAATATCGAAAAAAGGAGAGGCGAAAGAACACCTCCCTGTGGAACGACTGCAGTAAGCTCGCACCAGTCAGATGATAACTCATCCGAGCGTATACACTGCAGGCGACCCCTAAGATAAGAGTTAAACCATTCTTTAACCCGTGGAGAAACATTCAGAGAGCCAAGTATGCCTAATACAACTGTCAACACAGTTAAAGGCGCTGCTAAAATCTAGCAGAGCTAAGATGATGAGCTGTTGGTTCTCCATAGCCCGTCGGATGTCATCAATAACCTTCAATAATGCCGTAACAATACTGTGTCCCCTTCTGAACCCCGACCGAAAAGGATTAAGTAAGGTGTTCCTGGAGAGATAGGAGGACAGTTGATTATGTACAACAGTTTCTAGGACTTTGGAAAGAATGGGAAGGATGGAAATGGTACGATACTTTTTTATTTATTCCTAATTTTAAATTTTGTATGAAAACAATTGAAGATTAAATCTGAGATATTCAAAAAATCTCTCAAGATCAGTTATAGAAATTGGCTGTAAGATGAGTGGTTTAGGCTGTGCGTTAATCCGTCAATCATTCAGGACGAAGCATTTTATTTAGGTATATGTATAGATTTTTAATAACCAAATAATATGGTCGACGATCGTCCTGGTTTTATTTTAAGGAGTAGATAACATTTTACTGGTTTACTTTACGTGCCCAATCACGTGTTCTTATAATAAACCTACTTCAAATTAAGATCACTATCTACTATCAGTTACCGACGAAATAAGAGTTCAGAGGCTAAGGAAAATACATAACAACCATATTCGGCTGCGCGGGGTATAAAAAAGAAATCTATCCGGACGCGTGATATAATGACAAGCGTTCGACATTACCTAGAAGTATATACAGATTATCCCTAAAATGGCACGTCAGTGACACCAGAGATTGTGTAGCTCAAAACGGGAATATTCCGATCTATCACCCTATTTTATCCCCCTAGAGTGCCATACCGGAAATGTGTGATCTGTCCCACTTTTTATACTAATAGTGGGACAGATTGTCATTCTAGGGGGACAAAAAGACCAGCCTAACTTTTACTGAATTCATAGGCTTAAGCTAGCCAATCTCCGGTATCACTGTGACGCGCTCTTTTTGGGACAACCTGTATAAAATGATCCACGTTCTTTATTTCTACTTATAAGCAGTTGCACTCCGGATAGCCATCGCTTCAGTAACCTACTAGGCGTTGAACAATACAATGATACCAGTTGATACTAATTCTCATTCCCTTTATGTTATTATATTTCTGAGTAATTACTATATGAAATAGGTGTTGAATAGTTGACGAGTTAGTATAACTAGGGCTTCTAATAGTCTGTACGTAGTTTAAAAAATCTAATTAAAATTATAGTGATGTAATGAACGTATAAAGAAGTTTGTTCAGCAGCCTTTTGTGACTGCTGCAGAACTTGGGACTTCTGACAGTTAACATCTCTTGGAAATAGACCGCTGCCTGTGGTGTTTTTTCTACATCCTCTGCATAGAAGACAGATTGCTGAACGTTTTCATACCCGTATTCACAGATTACCCCCAGGGGGTAATAAAAGAATTAAATAAAAGATAACTATAGATATTGCCCTTGCCGGTAGCGGCCCACTATTATGTAAAAATGCTGATGAGTTTACCATCTACTACGATAAATAAAAACCCCAGCATCAACGAGGCATTCACCCTATACAGATAAGTATGTCACTGTCTTATTTATACCACAAAATTGCTTGGTTATTCGAAATCTAGTTAATTTGTATACCTAAACCAAATATCTTTCAGGCGATAAGCTAGGACTGTCACTGATCGTTAATATTTTTCTACGCTATGCCAAGTGTCTGTGGGATGTCCCTTATGATCCTGCAATTCTATCTACCCTATTTCACACAGCCAGCCGTGTCTATATGTATGTACTTATGTCTAAACCAAATAGGTATACTAATATCACCACCCAACTCATTACTCTGAATTTGTACACAGGTCAAAAGTTATCGCTAACATACGTCTCGCAGATAAGCGTGCCGAAGGGTAGAACGTCACGGCGACCATTTTGTTTAGTGGCTTCCCACGTCTCCGTTGCTATACTCGTGCTCGTTTGTGCTATCTGCCCTTGCAGGTCCTCCCAGTTCTTTGTGTTTTCGCTATAACTCCGTGCGGTTTCATGGTCCTTCTTAGCACCCTGAATAGAAGTGTCAAAGGCCTCCCCCGAGGCGAAGTTAGTCGCACCTGCAAAGCTACGCTGACCGTTCTGACGGTTAACAAGACAATCTTCAACCTGTGTAACGGTACCTATATTTTTGCCTTTCCTCTTAAAATAGCGCTGTCGTAGAATGTCCTATTTGAAGTGCTACTTTGACATATGTGGCACTTTTTTCAAAAGGACATTTTGCGAAACCATTTTAGCAAATTAACTTTGTGGACTAACTCAAAAGCTAAGTTATAAAATTAGTTTAGGATGTAGCATATTTAGGACATTATTAGTGCAGTGGCTTACTGCGCCTGGAGTGTGCGTATTGCAGAAATACCATGTACCTATTCCTGTAATGTAAGTAGGCAATAAGTTGAAGTAAGTTCAACACTGTTGTTTCTATAAGAACCTCATAAGACCACAGATATTTTTAATCACGAACAAAAACAAATATATCTGCAATTTAGTGACCGTTGGTTCAAGTGATGAGGCAATATTGATAAATTGAATAGAACTGTATTGCAAGAATTAAATATAGTTAGTAGATAGCTACCTATATGTACATAGACACTCAGGTAACTAATCAGGCAGGCTTATTAAGTAACATAATGGTCATGCAATACATACGTTTTATTGTATTTCCGTGTAATTTGTAGTAATGGTCCGGAGTAACAAAACGCAAAAAAACAGCCTGTATACAACCATCAAGAATGTTAAGAACTGAGGTAATCGAGGGCTTATAATCTACCCCCGTTATAATAATAATAATTTATTTTCGGAAAGAATATTACAATCCATTTGTTAGTAAGTACATAAAAACACCACTTAAAATCTATGTTAGTAAGACACAATTTAAACTCGTTGTTTTCGACATGCTCTTACCCGAACAACATTACTTTTTCCAGACATGTACTTTTGCAATATTATTCAGATAAGAACAGTCCACCCTATTTGCTATCATGTTTAGAATGCTGTTGGTGCTGCCACGCACTCTGCTGACCATTGCTGCTAGGCGCTTCCGTATCAAGGCCTCAAACCCATCTACTCTAGCCCAAACGAACATGCCCGAGGCACTACAGTAACGCGGCAGCCTCAACAGCATCCTGAACGCATTATTAAACTGAAATGTTATGCTTAAAGTAGCTGCAGGATCTCTTTCATGATCCGGCAGTTCTGGCTACCCCATATGGGTACCTACAGCAGCCGTGTGAATGTATGGGACTATGCACCTATTTTTAAATTTTTTTCTCGTAGTTATTTACCACGTAACTTGTCTATGAGCTTCTTGAAAATTCAAGTTCTACTCAGGTATTATGTTAAAGGATTTAGATGGGGCAGAGGGCTTCCACAATCCCTCTCGATTTTGCGCTTCTCGCTCCAGCTCTTCGCCTCTGCGATGATCGTCCGCCGCCGGGTCTGTTTGGGGCGGCCACGTTTACGCTTTCCTTGGAGATTCCAGCTAGGGCTTGCTTAGGTATATGGTTAGGATACCTTCTAAGAATGTGACCGATACAGTTCAGTTAGTTAAAGGACTTAACCGTTTGTTTTCCAGCCTGTGAATCTAGCATGTCTTGCATCCCGCCGTCCGCGTTCTCTGCCCGCCGCATCCGGGAGACCCAGCAGGATCAGAACATGAAGGTCTCCAATACGAGCAAGACGACGCAGCAGTCCACGAAATACTTCGACGCTGCACGTAAGTTGGACATATCTACTTTTAATATAACCTACGTACGTATGTACGTACACGTAATGCAGTGGATATGAAATATCGAACATGTAATATGAAAGATGTAGGTAGGTCGTAATCTCATCGCCAATTTCCGTTCCAATGGGAATTTCGGAAAATGTTTCGAAGGTAGGCTAAGTAGGTATATTGGGTAATAGGTTGGTCTAGGTAGGAGCACAGAAAAATTTCTTACCTTACCTACCTACCTACTTAGGGAATGTCTATACAGTAACTGTGGGAGTAGGCACGCCCCTCCTAAATATATCATTGCAATAAGGGGAAAGAAACCTTATCTTGGTAGCCTACCTATATAGGTACCTTTACCTACTTATAGAACAACTATGATATTATTTCAGTGGAACTTACCCCCGTCAAGTACAATAGCAAGCTAATGAATAGCATCTGGGGTTTCTACAACCGCTACTCGCCGCACAACGTAAAGAAAATCAACGATGTTTTCCGTTTCAACGGGGAGATGCAGCAGTAAGTTACAAACTGTCTTTATCTATGAAACGGTTGGCTAAATGACTACAATCTGACTGCAAAATACCTCAAATTCAAAAAGCCCTGGAGGCGTAGACAATGTACGAGCTACATCGAAGTTAAGAACGCTAAGTTATCAAAATCTTCCCTCCAATAGGAAGCCTTCATTTAGCACGTTTCTATCGAGGGCTCACCCACCACTGGGCCCTACACCCTCCGCTGACCCTCAGATCTGCCGACTCATCTAAACACCTAGCATGCAACCATAAGTAAAAGCTGCTAATCCGAAAATATGGTGGTGGGTGAGAATGGTCAATGGAAATTTGAACTTCCGAATAGTAACGCTTGATGCAATTAAATATTTAACACGTTTGTTAAGTGACATGATGAAGTCTTTCTTTTATGCATTTCTTTTGTAAATTTCTCTATATTTATTGTAAAGTTTTATGTACAATAAAGTCTTACCGCTATTGGTGGAAATGTTTCGATAACATTGCTAACTCTAATGTCGTTTGTAAAGTCTAACTAAAGCCCTTCAGGAAGGCTATTTGACCATTGGCAAAATCGGCCCTAAACGAAACTTTTTGCATATTTTTAATCTAGATTGCGATTTTTTTTTCAGAAATGCTGCTTCTCCCAAAGACGTGAACATGTAGGCCGGTGTCAACGTCTCACAATCCCATTGACTGATTGGTCTAATGTTACATAAATTCGCTTGGCTTATTTAGTACCATAGTAAAGTAACTTTTTTATAACAATAATACTTAATTGCGATTTTTTTATAATAAAAAAAGTATAATACACCTATTAAATTAATCTTTCATTTACATTAACTCTACCTAATGAATTCACCTATTGCTCCAGACTTTTTCGAGAAAACGCGTACGCCTGGAATGGACAGATCTCTATGAAGTCTGATTTACAGATTGAAGACGGCAAGATAAGATAAATCTTTATTTGCGAGGAAGTAAATAATCTATACATATAATAAAAATGTAACGGATCGCTGTCTGTACATGGAAGATATATGAGAAAAAATATTATAGGAGATCTTTATCAACGCAATAGAACCCAAAACTATGATTTTTGGAATTTTTGTCCGTTTGTCTGTGTGTTTGTGCATGCTAATCTCAGAAACGGCTGAACCAATTTCGATGTTTTCAGGAATATATTGTGATAGGTCCCAATTAACATAGGTATAGGCTACCTTTTATCCCGGATAATTTCCACATTTTGTTTTTTCTGTAGTCCACGCGGACGGAGTCGCGGGCGTCCACTAGTTAAATAATATAATTTTCATGTACCTACCTACCTAAGTACCAAATTGATACATTTAAATTTTGTAGCCTTTTTGGAACAGCCGTGTGTATACTGGGTGTAAAAAGACAACTTTGTTCTTTTAATACCTCGTAATCTTTGTAGCATTACGATCATTTTTTTCTATGGAAGCACCCCTGGTAAACCACGGGTTTCCAAGATATTGAGGTTCAAAGTTGCATTAATATTATCATTTTTTTTACATAAATTCATCTGAAATACGTTAACAAACATTTTTTTCAAAGTTACTACGTCAAAATGTTTGTTATGTAGGTATATTTGTACTTTTAGCATCAAACGAATACATTGCTTCCAATAAAATGACAGTATTTTTTCATAATTTTTTTGTCGTTTCCTAGGGTTGGTTCCATAGAAGAAAATGATTGTATCCTTACAAAGAATACGAGGTATTAAAAAAACATCGTTGTCTTTTTACACCCTGTATGTAGTCCTGCCTGAACCAGCACAACTCACTGGAGGGGACGTTCTAACAACTTTTCTTCGAAGAAAATATAGTATGTGGAAGAAAACTACACCAAGGTGGAAGCAAATCACCCACATATCATAAGATATTATGGAGTTGGTTTCTAGAAACATCGTTGACGATCGCATCGGATGCCTCTCACATCGTTCTAATCTTAGTTTGAGAGCACTGCGGGCGCTAACCCGCGATTACGGTTACATAACGTAACTTGCAAAAGCAGAGCGATAGCAACGAGCAAATTGTGAGTGTGTGACTGTGTAGGAGGCTAGGAGGACGCCTCGCACTTGCCACGCGCAGTCGAACATTCATAAAATTTTCGCCCTCGCATGCTGCTTCTATGCTACTCTGGGAGTGAAAAAAAAACGTATAATACTACAGCTGCTTCTCTTCCCGGACATACTCAGTACAAGTCAATAGAGGGACAAGAGAGTCTTGGTGTTTTGTAGGCGATGGGCTGACCCCCTGTCACTACTAACCGAACTTGTACATCTCAACTATACCCTCAATCCTATCGGCCCTTGGTGCTCTGCCTACCCCGTAAGGGATAAAGGCGTGATTATATATATGTATAATCAGGGGTCAGTCTAAATAGGTCAGGTACACCACAAATAAGAAAATTCAAATAGCATATAAAATTATTAGTTATTTAATAAATATGTATCACAGAAGACCTACTTACTAATTTTAACAGTAATTTATATAGCTTTTTTCGATATTATATTGACTATAATAACAATGTTTATATTAATGTTTATATTAAATATTTATGCATAGATCTTAATTATAACTGCTTGTTTTTGTAAATTAAACGTTAACATAAAACTGTGGATGCCAGACAGATTCAAGAAAGATTTTAATGTGCAGTTTTACTATTTGTTATAAAATAGTTACATATAAATTATATAATAAATTAATAAACAAACTAAGGACTAAGGGTATAATTCAATTAAGGGTGGCAATTTCTTTAGCACAATGGATCCTAAGATTTTAGGGGAAAAGTGGAGACCTGAAGGGTAAGCACGAACCTCTCGATAGTCCATAACACTATTGTCAAACTGTCAACTTTTGCTAGCGAGTTTTGCTAGCTTACCCCACAGGACCTAACATTATCTTAAAAAGTAGTACTAGTAAGTACAGTATGACCCTATAAATATTGCACACCAAGTTATAGAAAGAAAAACACACACAACTATATGTATAGGTACATATACCATTATATTTTTAATGGATCCTAAAACATTTTGTGCAACAGACAATGTTCTATAGCACCAAGATTAGTTGTCAGCGAGGTCATACAGAATCTATGTATTTTCACATTATAACTGAACAAATATGATAATAACTTTATCAAATTGCAAGAGCATATGTTTATACATATTGTGTAGGTAGCCTGCCTAACACAATACCATCATGAAACAATTTAAGCTGTGGCACACATAGGAGATTCGTAAATTTTCATCACTTCCTTATTTAACATATTCACTGCCACTAACAATGTATATGTGTTTCCTTTGTTATCTAGAGGTGCCACTAACATTTATTTATTTTTCTGGCGATAGATGTTGATCTAATGTTGGCATGCTAAGATCAAAAAAGAATCAGCCAGCAGAAAATGTTTTAATGCTTGGTTAGAAACCATTGACTCCATACCTAGAATATTAAAGAAAGCTAACAGTGATATTAAGTATTAATATCCCTAGAAACTAATCAGTGAATAAGCACTTCTCTTGAATATGACATGAGACCAAAGTTAACCAATATTTAAAATAAATACTTAACAGTTATTGATATTATGTAACAAATTATAACTTTTTTTTTATTCACATATTACACAACACATTAACCTAGTACCACACTAAGATCCCTAAGGTTTTGTCATGTCATTGTCATGAGTACTAAGCAACAGTATATAAATACATAGATAAGTATAGAAACATCTATGACTGACACAAACATCAATATTCATCATATCAATGTTTACACCTACGGGGATTCAAACCCAGGACCTATGGTGTCGCAGGCAGCGTCACTACCTACTAGACCAATTGGCCATCAAAAATTGAAAGTGCTTAATATTGATTTTGCTGTTAAAAATCTAAATAGCCTTATCTAATCTATTTTTATAGAAAAACTTGCTCCACAAGAGCAGCCCAAGTCTGCATTTGGATTTTGTACAACCCGAAAAGCAGACCGGATAAGCTCTGTATGATAGTCTATTGTAGCCCCTTTTATATAATCCAATGAAGTCTCATCTATGACCACTTTGACACCATTCTTTTCAAATACTCTGAAACAATAATTAAAAATTAATTAGGAAGGTGAATTATAAACAGTAGAAGTAACTATAGCAAATTAGCTATTCTGTAAAAAGCAGGTATTATGTAAGTATTTTCATTATTTAAAATTGCCAAATCCTAATTATTTTATTTTAAACTACAGATAAAATATAACCAGTTATGAGTTATGTATAAGTATTCACAAACCTGTCATCTGCATTAAGTTTTGAGTCTATATCAAACTTGTACTGGAAACCTGAACACCCACCACTTTCTACACAAAGCCTCAGAAAGGTATCACTTCCTACACATAGCTGTTTTAGTTTCTCGGCGCAACTGTCACTAATATTTATTTCATTTTTTGTTAGAGCAGACTTTGGTTCATTCGATGAATATTGTCTACATTGTCCCATGCGACGTATAAACACATCTTTTAGTAAATATCTGCTTCTGACTAACGCGTACATTTTTAACATGTATTTTAAGTTAAGCTACAAGTAATTCATGAATTTAGGTAGTACCCTGTTACTGATCTACTTCACAAACTACATAGAGAACTAGTGATTATATTACATATGTATAATGTACACATATGTACTTTCTGATATTATTTTCTTCTTAGATAATTTACACTAAAATAAATCCAAAAGTCTGTGACGTATAATCTATTTTTTTTTTTTTTTTTTAGTTTATCCCGAAGGAAAGGCAAGGGGAACTAAGCCCATACAGCCTAATCATTGTTTAGTAAAATGTATTCTGAATTTATGATGAATGACAATGATGATGAATGGAAACGTCGGGAAAATCCTCAAGAACAAGTGTAAAGTTAGTCAAAATGAAAAATTATTGCAGAAACAACTTACATGCGCCCATGAAGAGATCGTAATCCGGCTAAAGTTTTACTCAGCTTACCTGCGTATAAAACCATGCACACGCACTAGATTCACATCACAAGTAATCAAAATATAACTTATCTACCAGAAAACATCACTTTACGGACACATGCAAGCCATTTACAAATAATTTTTCATTTTCACAAGAAAATTACACCTGCACCCTTCCAGCTTTTCCCGCCGAATCCCGTATAATCTAAGATTTTCTTAGATAATTTTAATATTTTTTTTTTGTTTAGTTTATCCCGAAGGAAAGGCAAGGGGAACTAAGCCCATACAGCCATTGTCTTTAGTAAATGATTTCTGAATTTTTGATAGATGATAATGAATGGAAACGTCGGGAAAATCCTCAAGAACAAGTGTAAAGTTAGTCAAAATAAAAAATTATTGCAGAAACAACTTACATGCGCCCATGAAGAGATCGTAATCCGGCTAAAGTTTTACTCGGCTTACCTGCGTATAAACCATGCACACGCACTAGATTCACATCACAAGTAATCAAAATATAACTTATCTACCAGAAAACATCACTTTACGGACACATGCAAGCCATTTACAAATAATTTTTGATTTTCACAAGAAAATTACACCTGCACCCTTCCAGCTTTTCCCGCCGAATCCTAATTTTAATATTACATACTCATTTTTTTTTTGTTTGTTTAGTTTATCCCGAAGGAAAGGCAAGGGGAACTAAGCCCATACAGCCATTGTCTTTAGTAAATGATTTCTGAATTTATTTACACGAAAATTACACCCGAATCGTTCCAGCTTTTCCCGCCGAATCCCCCGCTCCCTGATTACGTTAAAGCAAAAGCAAAGCCGAAGCAAAGCGATAGCGAAAATTGTACAATATTCGCCTTGAAATGTCAAAGGTCCTTTGAAATTCATTTTAAGTAATACGAATTTGACAAGCAATCAGCGATTTTTGTACAATTTTCGCTGTCGCCTTAGATGAAAACAAAATAGTGGAAGATAGGGCACGTCCTTAAAATCGTCAACTAGAAATTAGGCATGTTACACAACTACACGCACGAACACACAAACAGCTGTAATTGTATATAACGTTGTACACTACTGAGCGATATGCATTCGCACACGCATGGCACGTGTTTGCTTGTTTAACTTGTCGCATATAGATGTATCATATATTTTTATCTCGCTCTGCAAAATGGCGATCAAAACAATAAGTGCAAAAAGCACATGAAGGCATTTTGATAACTTTTACCCCGCTTAAAATAAAAAAAGAGTTTCTTCCGTTACACGAGCGCGCTATTGCTACTCTTAACTGCAAACTGAGTAAAATCAGGCGACGTTGGCCTAATTTAAGCGGTCCACGCGCTGGAGACGAAACACTATCTTCTATTTTGTTTTCATCTAAGGGCACGTCCTTAAAATCGTCAACTAGAAATTAGGCATGCTACACAACTACACGCACGAACACACAACAATTGTATTTAACTATTTATTTCGATAGTAGCGCGAGCGAGACAAGTGCGTTTCAATAGAGCATCATCGGAATAATTTCGGGTTGAGTCGTGTCAGCTCGTGTCCCAGACAATAACTGTGGTAAAGGTAACTATACATCATCCATACAGCCAATACTGATGATTTCTGAATTTATGATGGATGATAATGATGATGAATGGAAACATCGGGAAAATCCTTAATAACGAATTTGTCAAAATCAAAAAGTATTGCAAAAACAACATACCTACATAAGCCCACGAAGAAACGGACAGGTACTCGTACCTCGTATAAATAAATTTTAAATTTCACAGTAAAATGCACCCACTACCTTTCAGCTTTTCCCGCGAAATAAGATAAAATTTAGTGTGTATGTTCGTTAGGGGTGTAAGAGAGCACTAAGAACGGATTTCTCGAAATTACCATGGGAACGGGGCAGACGGGAATGCCAATTTTTACCGAAATTTTCACTGTACCGAAACAAAAGCTTATTCAATAAGTATAAAAATAAACCGTTTGACGTACACAGATGAAGTTTGGTGTGCACGTTTGTTAGGGGTTATAAAAGACCATTAAATAAATAAAAAATTAAGAACGGGTTTCCCGAAATTCCCATGGGAACGGCACAAACAGAAACTTCAAGTTTTTACGAAAACCACATGACATATAGAGATGATATATGACAGGTATTATCGGTAGGGAGTGCAATGAAGCACTAAGAATGGATTTCCCAAAATTCCCACGGGAACGGGACAAACGGGAATCCTCAATTTTTCGAAGACCACTTGACACAAAATGATGAAATATGGCAGGTATATTCGGTAGGGAGTGTAAGGACGCACTGAGAACATATTTCCCGTTATCCCACGGGACCGGAACGGGAAAACGGGAATTCCAAATTTGAGAGATATTATTATGTACCGAAGCGAAGCGAGAGCGGGCCACTAATATTTAATATATTTGTCACGTGACGTGTGCGTACCCTTGCCACAACGGATACTGAAGAGCGAAAAAGTTGAGAAGATGTATTGTTCTCCCAGCTGTTTAGGGACGTATTGGTTGACGTAAGCCTCAATCTAAGAATTTTTATATAATCAAAGGTCCAGCCATTTAGCTGGAACAAACAGACAGACCGACAGACACACAAAAATAAAAAAATTTAATGTTGTTACATATTACGCGGTACACCGTCATTGGATACTATAATAGTAGACG
Source organism: Carposina sasakii (assembly GCA_014607495.2). NCBI lineage: Eukaryota > Metazoa > Arthropoda > Insecta > Lepidoptera > Carposinidae > Carposina > Carposina sasakii. The sequence continues at coordinate 5,916,433 of CP053164.1, forward strand.
CAGACGTAGTCTTAAATCATAATGTAATAAAGTAACATAAAAAAACCCAAAAAAAAAGTTGTTGTTGTTTAGCTCAAATACTGAACTGTTATACAATAAGTGTGAAAGAGACACAAGCGGTGAGATGCGACAGAGACGGACTATCTATAGGGTGATCTGGCCAGCGGACCGCAAATTTACACTGTTTACTTGAACGCCTGTTATAATTGTTTTTCGGAAAGTACATCGATTTGTATTGTAAAGTACCGTCATAATTTTTGTTTTAATAAGAAAACCTAAATAATCGAAGCAAAGTAGTTACTTTAGTAAAATTTTATTGAATATTTTGGCATTTAGTAAAGAAATGCCGGAAATAAGGTATATTAACAATCTATAAATTTATTGCTAATGTTGAGTATTTTAATGTAAGTCGCGTTTCCCTACTTTTTACAAAATTATATACCCTTAATTACCAAAACATTGTGCAAAATAAAATGCCAATCTGGAAACCCTACTCCACTTTGCGCGGCACAGCGGTCAGAAGGCGGGGCTTATCGGCAAACTCGCGTCGAAGCTGCCCTCACTGTCAATTCGAGAGCTGCGAAGTGTATACGCTCGCGTCTTTACGTGGTGTGTTTACAGTGATGTGGATTTTGTGATGAGATTATCGAATGTTGTGAAGTGATGATAGTGTTTTGTTTTATAAGTGTTAATTGTGAGGTCTAAACAATGTCAATCGTTATACGTGTTTAATAAAAATGTGTGAAGCACCGTTGCGTGCAAAATTGATTTTTGCCACGTAGTGACGCGAACGGGTAAATGATTCCTAATGTGGAGTTTGAGGCAAGATGGTTAGAGAGACTCGGCATCTGTGGGTTGGAAATTTACCCGATAACATTCGTGAGGATCGAATAAGGGAGCACTTCAAACGGTAACTATCTATCTTAACTACCTACTTATTTCAGAAAGTTTTTGTAATCATTGCAGGAATAGTAATTATATTATAATTAGTTTTGTAGCTGATACCTATGTACTTAAATTATTTTTGCTGGTTTCTACCATGAGGCCACAAAATTAATTTGCATCGACAATCAGGAATGTTTATTTTTTTCATTTTTCACATGTGTCCTATCTGTTTACTTGTCCCTCTGCAATACATAGAAAGGTACACACAGTGTGGAAAAAAAATTACAATATTAAAAAATAAATCATTACCATTTTTCTGGCGCAGTCGGGTGAAACAGACTCAATACTTTTGTTTTTAAATTCCTATTCAATATTTAGCAGATTTTATAGGTTGTATGTGACAGCTATATTCCCAAACTAAATTGATTATTTTCTTTGATTCTCAAATAAGACTAAATAATGCTTTCAGACAAAATTGAATTTAGAATCAAACCTCAACAAAGATCTTAATGTTGCAGCTGGCCGTTAATATTAAGTAACTAACTCATCTAAAAACAAAACTGGACTTTGTTTTAAATTAACTGTTGGTAGAAAGAAGGAAATAAGTAGGTATTGTATTGTCACTACTCTGATAGTAAAATATCTACCTATATAGAAACTGCTATGAGCAGGAACTAAACCATGCTTGTTTACATTTGAAGGTGTTGTGGAGGTTGTTTGTTACTTCTCTCAACAGGGGCATCTGGCATTAGTCTGAGTATCACATCACAATTAGATTAATTGAAATGGTAGCTAGGTAGTAGGAACCGAAAACACTGGTTTAGGATCCTTAAAAAACTAAAACCCATGGAGAATCTAAATGAAAAGAGTGAATTTAGGTATAATTATTTAATATTTTAACTCCTATATTTTTGAGAATATAGATGTGGTATATGTAAGTAGAGTATGTACTTAGTACCCGCTAGTTTCAAAACATCAAGTAAAACTAATAGTTAATCATTATTTTTTACATTTTAAGTAATGATGGGAAGAGAAAATGTTTGCTGTAAGCTAAGATTTCTCACTCTTCATTTATTCAGTGACATTGTTTCTGAAACTGATAATGCTGTTAAACCATATTTTTTGTGTGAACAAAAGTGGGATTTAAAAATTTTATTTGTTCCATTGAATATTGTTTTGGGAACGGGTTAGGTTAGGGAAATACCACATAAAACGAAAACCACTTTACATAATTATGAAGCTAAAGTTTGGCATGTATGTACGTTAGGGAACATGAGAAAGCACTGATAAATGCATTTAGAGAAATTCCCGTGGGGGAATGGGTCAATCAAGAATTTCATATTTTACATATACTGCTTGACCTTCAGAAATGAAATTGGGTATATATGTTTGTAAGGTAGTGTGAGGAAGCACTGAGCAAGCAAAGTCCCATGGGAATGGAACAAATGGTAATTCAAAATTTTTATGAAAATGACTATTAGAATATGAATTTTGGCATGTAGGTATGTCAGTTTGGGGGTGTAAGAAAACACTGAGATAGTATTTCTGTTATTTCCCACAGAAACAGGAAATATAGAAATACCACTACTTTACGATAACCTCAAAGGAGAATTTAAACTTTACAGAGTGAAGCCGTGCGAGGCCTCTATAGAAAATTTGCATGTATATAACGTAGAAGCAAAGCGAGGGCGGGCCACAGTACTAATAAAAAGTAATAAAAAAGTATATAAACTAAAATTTGTATAACGCTAAAGCACCGAATTCCGACCACTAATAGGTATGGCTAAATGAATTGTTCAAAAGATTTAAAAAATACTCTAGAGTTAATAAGCAAAGAATATACTTACCTACTCTCTAACGAGAGGTAAGAAAAAATGCTTTCCTGATAGCATTCTGAAAGCTTATGAACTTAAATTAAAATAGGTATATGTAGGTACTTAATTGTATCCTATAATAAATTTTTCATACTTACATATATTTGAAATTAAACTGTGACAACTGGAAATAAAGTGAAAGCACCGTTTTCCAACTACCTGACTGCAAACGACAAATTCCGACCATCTAAATAAAGGACTTAGAACATACATACAGAAAAATCACACCTCTGGAGGGGTAGGCAGAGATCACCAATCTCCATTTGCTACGATCCGACACACCTCTTTCGCTTCATCTACTTTCATGATATTCTTCATGCACACTCGTCGGTTTAGGGTACTTTTGACCAGACCTTTCTCTAGAATTTCACCAATTTGATCTGTAAAAGTTCGGCGAGGTCTTCCTCACCAACCCTTCCGTTGTACACTTTCTTTGTCAGTCTACTTTCACTCATCCTCTCCATATGCCCAAACCACCTCAACATACCCTTCTCAATCACATCTCTTCACCACATCCTCATTTATAGCACATTTCTTTCTGATCACCTCATTTCTTATTCTATCTTTCAAAGTGACTCCACACATACTTTTCAATGCTCTCATTTCCACTGCATTCACTTGACTTCGGTGTTTTGGTTTCTGCCATACCCAACTTTCACTACCATACATAAGAGTCTGCACCAAAACACCTCTATGAACAGCCAGACATGCCGCTTGCGACACTTTCTGGCTACTCATAAAATAATTAAGTGCTCCATTCACCCGATTCCCACCATTCACTCTCCTTACAATATCTTTGTCTTACCATCCCTTGTATTAACAAAGTCCCCAGGTACACAAACTCTGTCACTTGCTCTTCGCCAATCATTATTTTGCAACCCACCATATTTTTCAAAAACCATCACTTTCGTCTTACTTACATTCATCTTCATCCCTTTACTTTCAAATGATCCATAATAATAATAATAATTTTATTTGCTAGATTTTGGGTGTAAAATAAGATGGCAGTTTACAATTTGATCCCTTATAAAATCTACTTAAATTTAAGCATGCAAATGTCATACACTAAAAACTACAAACAGTTTACATAAAATTACAGTCTTTACCAATCAAATTTAATTATTATACCTATTATAGTCAGTTATACATTATGTAGAGTCATGAGGTTAGAGAGTAAGTATATTCTTTGGTCATGAGTCATCCAAATATCACATTTAGTTAGCTAATGGAGTAAAAACATTTCTCGAGTAGCCACTTATGAAGCCTTTTTTTTAAAGGTCTTCCAGCCAGTGATCGTAGATCATCTGGTAGGGCATTATATATTCTAGAAGCCATATTGTAAACATTTTTTTTCGCTACAGTTAATTTACATGGCGGTATTTCTATTTTTTTTGCTACCATGCATTTTTGTTACCATCTCCTGCAACTCCTCCTCCGAAGACGCAAGCAAAACCATGTAATCGGCATAGAGAAGGCATTTGACAAGTAACTCATTCATTCTTAGACCACAATCATCGTCTTTCAAACCTTGCAAACAACTGTCCATGAATAGATTGAATAGCCACGGTGACGCTACACATCCCTTTTTAACACCCTTTTCGATGGTAAACCAGTCTGTGTAAAACCCGCCCCCTGATTAAATAAAAAAAATAAAATTAAAAAATAAAGCAACGAGCGCCCCGCACCTCGCTCCGCGCACACACACACTCAATAATCGCGATCGCACGGCTTCGGCTTTGCTATTGCTTTTACGTAATCAGGGGGCCGTTTATTCTCACACAAGTACTTGAGTCCTCGTAGAGGGATTTTAGTGCCCGAAATATAGTAGAAATTCGTAAAACATTACACCATTAAGGTGATTCACGCTACACCGTGTCGCGACCGGGACGTGCCCCGTTGGCCGTCAAACATTATGGTATACTTTTTGTATGAAGTAATTCATGCCTGACCGTAGCTTGGCCGTGCGTCGCCGGGACTCGGCCGGGGCACGGCGTTGATATGTCGGTGGGTATTGTTTTCCGGCTCCGGCACGCTCCGCTAACAAAAACCACGTAACACAGATAGTCGTGCAAATAATACACCCAAACAGCCCGGTGTAACATGAATGACTGGTCCGGCCGGGCGCACGGCGGACGTGTCCAGGCCGAGGCCCGGGCCGGTCGCGACACGACGCACCGTGAATCATCCTTTATGCATAATACTTTCGCATTTATTAGAAATTCTATAAAAAATAGCCTTCAGGATATAAAATCAGGAAGTAGGTACATCAGATTATAAATACTACTGGCACGGTTTGCAGTGGTCGTGGGTTCGATTCCCACTCGGGTGAAGAATTTTTTCCATTTTCTTTATTAATAATTTTATAATACTATGGTACTTTAAACATGTTAAAAAAAAATCAGTTTCGTAAACTAACTTTGGTGTTTCGAAAATACGTATTAATATGCGATTTAATTTTTTTAATACGTATTTTCGAAACACCAAAGTTAGAATAATCGAAGAGCGAATTTACGAAACTGCGACTAACCAAAGAGTGACAAGCATAACCGAAGTTCCAATAACCGGAGCTCGACTAAGTGAAGTTCGATGTAAGACCGAATAACGCAAGTGCGAAAAACGACTGCTACCGGAGACCACGACACTCATTTGACTGTAGGCATCATATAAGCGACACTGAACTAAGCTCGGATAGTAGGTATATTAAATTGTAATGTTAGATGCAGGATATGTAGGTGTGTTGTAGCTTTTTATTTATAGTTTTGTGTTTATTTGTGCTTGAAGAGGGATGACGGCAGTGTTCAGAAAAACCAGTAATGGTATTTAGCTCGAGTACACATTTTGAACTGGTCTTGTAATAAGGTGAATGTATGTAGAAGAAATAAATACTTATTTGTTATGTGGGTACGGAACAAAATTGCTTTTATTTTACGAATCTTTACTTAAACTTAATTTTTACTTCTTTTGACAATAAATAATTCAATGATATTTAATATTTTTTCTTTGTTATTCGTTTGCTATCAGAATCGGAGAAATAGGCAAACTAACATCCTTAAGCTATCTTCCTCTCGTACTTTCCGTATAAAGTTATATCTTGGAGTAAGTCAAAGTACGTTTTTTCTTCGGGTACTCGATCCATCTCAAACGCTATCAGTTTAGAAAACTCTTGATTCCTTGGATCACATGGTTTTTCCAAACTAAAGTCAATATCTTAGTAAGCTTGTTACAAGGGCGACATCAGACGAGTCCCAGCGATTTCTTTTATACAACATACGAGTCTAGGATATCTCCATACGTAACCTGCGTTTGTTTATCGGCTTTTACTGGAGTGGTCGACTCTAATAATTTCTTTTCTTCTCTCGAAATAATCTGTTAAAATCTAGGAGAAGTGGTCAACTGGACATTTTGTAAAAAATGAACGCACTTTTGACACGATCTAAATAATCTCAAAGAACGAAATGTTGTCACTTGTAATAAACTATGACACCCGAATATGTAGATCTAGGTTTCCTTGTTTATGATCTTTTAGTAACCAAGTAATAAAGTAGTTATGCAATTACTACCTTGTGCTTCAATCAATAAACTTAAATACTTCGTATGAAGGTACAATGTTCCAAAATTTATTATTTTACCCTCAATATTTATTATTGTGGTGAATGTCAAATAGTATTTGTTGGATCACTTCACAGTTACGGTTTATTAGCTATTATAAAAGACTATTTACATTATATATTAAGATTGTAGTTTTCCTGTTTTAATCAATTGTGTCAACGAATGATATGGAGTCCGTGGAAGAAGAAGCCCAGTACTTCATTGGGTCGTACTTCGGACGATGTTGAATACAAATTATATAAAAACGTACATTTGAATGCAAAAAAGGGCTCGCATCAATTTTAAAAAGTACGCTAATCATCACATCAATTAAAGAAAAACAGAACAAGTAAGTACCAGGCTGATTCTAATAAACCAGGTTTCCAGGATAAAGCCTTTAGTTTGAATCTGAATATTAACACAAAAAAACTAACTTAATTGCATAAAGTCAATAAATAATTGTCTACGACATCAGTAGTACATTGAAATTAATCAAAAATGAATCTTTATCGTCACGGAAAATTTTTGACTGTTATGGTTGCTGTATGTCATAACAACAGATAACGAACCATATAAAGACTATGCAATTGTTACATTATAGCGAATGGACAGCGAAATACTAAGTGTTAAAAAAGGATTAGAAAAATTGAATAATGTCGTGTCAGAATATCGAAATTGTAAATTTTATTAATTTTTCACCAAAGAAAAAACAATGTTCTTTGAATTTGTGATTTGTTGAAAATATCACGATTAACCCTACTTAAAGAAATACATATAAGATGGAAAGTTAATGTTGGAACGTGCCTATAACATGCGTGCCGTGTTGGATCATATGTGCAACAATTTTGAGGAATTCAAGAAGTATCTAAATGAGGATTGGGGACAAGTAAAAAAGTTGATTTTTTTTAAAACCTTATTATGATGCTACCCTACTCTCAAATCAAAATACCCTAGTTTGGTATACGTGATACCTATAATTGATGTGCTGTTGGATCAAATTTCACAGAATTATGATGACGACAATTTTTTGAATGCTTGTGCACATGCTATGGCTGACAAATTAAAAATACATATCATTGTTGCGGGACAGAATATGCTTATATTGGACCCCCGACTAAAAAAAATGAAAGAGAGGAACATGAACTTCAGTTATGAAAAATACCATAATAATGTAATTGTCGCAGTCAGAAACCGAAGGCAGTTCAAGGAAAAGTAGACCATTTATAGGAATAAAACAATCATTACGGATGAATCGTTGATGTAGAAACAGAAGCATGATATTATATTAGACACGTAATCTTCAATTTGCGTTTGATAACTCAGTATTCCGGCAACAGTGTACCGAGCGAACAGGCATTTTCAAGATCTGGTAATGAAACAGACTCGGTAAAGTCTACAAGCCCACTTGCAGCAAACGCTAAGTTAAATCTTTTTTGATTAAAGTTATATAATAAAAAATTAAGTCATGGTTTTGTTGTCATAAACAGAAAGAGTACATACCTAACATGATGTCATATTTACCTCTTTTAATTTAATAGGAAAATTAATCTGACGATAAACCTGTTTACTGTAAAGTTTTAACCAAATCGCAATAATCGTAGTAACAAACATATTTACCCATCCATACTCACAAACTTCCATTTATAATATTAGCAGGATTTTCAAAACGGTGCTAAGAAATATAGACGTTACAAAAATAATTAAAATTACTATTATATCTGACAAAGTTACATATTTATCCTGTTTATTTATAAAGGAAACTCCAAAATGAAAATAACTTGAGAACTTGAGCGCGACTCGTCGCGTATGAAATCTGACTGACGCTCGAATCAATATGTTGCGCTCGTGTCTTTATTTAGATTAAAGTGAGTCTGGGGCTTTGGTATATAACGAAGCTGTGCAATTTGTCAGCCGAGTCTAAAATTTAAGACTCAAAAGGCTCGAGTTCTTACATCTCTACTCTCGCGCAATGTCGCATATATGAAGCTTATCAGTCAAGTCAATGTCAGGTAGACATGGGAAATAAATCGTATTTCCTTGACGATTATTGCTTAATAAGTAAGTTTACAATATGCAATGATTACAAATGAAATAAAATGCTTTCAATATGAAACAAAACAAATGAAAACGAAATAATTAATGATAACAAAATGAAATAAAATATTACAGATCCTCATCTAGTAAGACATCATTAAGGAATAAGGCAGGGCTACAAATCCCTCGTGCCTGGCGCTAACAAAGCACAGGGTACGTCGCCCAGTCAGGCATGTACAGTAGTATTCAGAGATGGTATTTTATTATTGTTGATTAAAATGTAACAATAATATATTCTTGCTCGAATATGTCGAGATTGGATACGACCGCGCATGAGCGAAGAATTTTCATTTATACCATAGTCAGGCAAATCTTCAAGTGCATTTTGTCTATAAATTTATTGTGTATATTCCATTCTGTAGATGCTCACTGCAGTAAGATCTCGCAAGCTTTATTTGATATGTCCCTAACGCCATAAAATAACTTCCTCTCAGTGTATCTTGGGAATTCTACATCATTAGATCAGCTCTTCTTTGATTTAATCTTTTCCTTTCGACATAATTATATAAAATATTAGGCGTATCTAACTTCAATCTTATTTGTTCTATAATCATATCGGCGTATTGGTTGTCTACGATTGGTTGATGGAAATGGTTCAAAATAGCGGCAGCTATTTTAAAATCATTGAACATACTTCGCAATGCCTTATTGAAATAATTTTTGCGTAACAGTTTGAAATCTCGCTTGAATCTGCCGTTAACCACTTCCAACTACCCACCGGCACATGGTAACCATTCGAGAAGTAGTCAGTTGAGATTCTGCTCTGTCCTTTGATGGTGGAACATGGTATTTATAGCCACAAGCTTCTATGTTGCTATCTCTAAATCCGCGATCCAATATAAATAATCGTTAGGTTCCAACAAAATATGAATCGGATTTTCATTGTTGTTCATAAGCTCATAATGTTAGCATCTGTCTTCGTGGCCGTATGGTCCCTTTACCAATGATGTATCATCTGTGCATACTATCAAGAAAGGCTTTAACAGATTTGAAACTTGTGTAAGCTATATGACTGTCGCTAAACAGGAAGTTGGCACTTTTATGAATATAAATGTATGTTCCGTCGCATATTATAATTGCCTTCGAGTTTCAATAATATAATTCTTTGATGTTATTCTTGTAACGTGGTCCATTCCTAATGAAGAACTATATTCCTCGGTAAGACAATCTCGTGCTTTTTTATTAGCCGCTCTAATATTTAAAAAACTTGCAATGATTGGAATCACCGGTTCGCAGTTTTGTCAGATATATACCCAGTGCAGTTCTAGGATTTCTGCATCCTTGGATTAGTGAGGGGTTTGCTCTAATATGGAATCGAATTGTTCGTTATTTCGTCCGGTCCAAAACATGATCTCTTCCGGATAACGCACCTCTGGCATAAAAATCCAACCTAGAACCGTGTTGCAAAGCATTCTCATCATGTCACAAAGTGACTAAACTGCGCTGCATTAAAGTCATGAGTCACGAGACAATTCTGGGTAGTTCAGCCCAATTATTAAGGTGCTTTGACACACTCTTGCAGTAAATCCTATACTCACAAAATGTATGTATCTTTACAACTTTCGGGATTCGTAACGAGTTGTGTTTTGACAGTTGTGAAATATACAGTGCCTCGGGTGTTTGGTGCTCTTGAATACTCGGGAACATGAATCATAATTTTGTTGTTGTGGTTCCTGGGGTACTTCTTGGATAGGAGGGGTCTGATAGCATTTTCAGCCCTTTGCCAACATCGATGGCATAAACTTCGCGTATTGTCAAATACTACCTGAAACAATAAACAATATATTTTACCAACCGGTTCACCTCTTAAAATAGCCAATACGTAAACATAAAAATAACAATAGTCAAAATAATGGGTATATAGTTAAGCATAAATGAATCGTGTTTACGCAACGAGTAAGTGAATAAATGATTAGTTAGTGTAATCAATCATAAATGATAACATATTTCTAAGGTACCTTTTAATTGTAATTAAAATATGATTTACCTCCAAGACTCCATTGTCTTGAATATAAGCTGCTAATTCTGGTTGTAGTCTTGGGAGATCATCAGTCAGAAGATGACGCTGATATCTTCCGCGGTAGAACCTCTACATCACACAGTGCGAGCAGGTTCCATTTTTTTCAAATGCACTTCATAGAAGTCACCAAAGCCAAGAGAAAGCCGGGGTCAACGTAAAGAAAACGGTTATCGGAGTCCAAAAAACAAATTGTCGCTGAAATACGGGAAGACGGGGAGCGCAGTCACACACACAATACAAACGAACGACTGAAGCTATCCGTTGCGTCGGTCGACACTTGCGCGTGCGCTCGGTCTTCCCCCCGTCCCCCGCTGGTACCCTGCCCGCCTTCCCGGGCAGGTAAGGAAATGATTCATAACTCCTATGATGTACAAAAGGGTAGTGAATTATGAAATAATAATAAAAACGTTATTCTATTCTTGCTACAACTGGCATGTTATAGTACCTGTTATTTCTACTAAGATTTGGAACTAGTGGCCATAATAATTATGTTAGGCTCACAAAGAGCTTTGACGTACTACACTAAGCTATGGTGGGGGTAATTTTGCATCATTTACCTACTATTTTTATTAAAATAATGACGCATAAATACACATCAGTAAATTACAAGGGTTCTCCTAAACAGAGGGGTAGGTAAACGTGGAGTGCGAGTGCGTAAGTATGGCAACAGCGCATTTCGTCATCGCTCGTCGAATGGTATTCGCTCGTATCGCGGTGACAAACATTAAACTCTATCGACCGAACCTTTACAAGTCTTATCTCTCTGTTTTATACCTAATGAATTTTATAGATATTAAGTTTGTATAAAGAAAATACTTGGGATTTGTTATTATGCAGCGACATGCAGATTTTTCGTAGGATGCGTGAACCTATCTACTAAGTATTGTCCAGCAAATAAAAGCGAGTTCTTTTCGCATACACCTAGCCGAGTTCCTGAACGCCGATACTTTTTACCCGACTGCGCGACGCAAAGGAGTGGTATTGTGTTTATTACAAATAGTTCTAGCGATATTTACCTCGAAACGTCAATAATGGGCAATTTCAATACTACAGATCATAAAGAATCTCAGTTTAAAAAATTCTGAATTAGAAATTTTGCATGAAAACAATTGAACATTAAAGCCTCGAGCACACCGGATGCGTATGCGTACACGTAAGCGTAGACGTACGAGGCATGCCTTTTAAGTTTTGTCGCTAGCAGAAAAAAACACAACAAGAACCTTATAGTACTTTTTATTGTTTTCACCACGTAGCTTAATACACTTTTCCATTCGCTCAAACCAGTTATTATAACATTTATTGCACTCTAAAGTGGAGGTGTTTAAAATGGCTGACTTGAAAGCGTCGACTGCTTCTTCTTGTTTGACCACGAAGACTTTTCTTAATTTTAGGAAATGTAAAGAAATCGTTAGGGCTTAGGTCAGGACTATATGGAGGATGGTCAAGAATTTCTACTTTTTCCTGCTTCAAATACTCAATCGTTGGACGAGCGCTGTGTGAGCTTGCGTTGTCGTGGTGCAGGATGATGCGTCGCATTGAGTTAGATTTTCGAAGTTCGGCGATGACTTGTGGTAATCAAACTGTATAACCATTCTGCATTAACCGTTCTACGATCTTTAAGTGCAATAGTCGCAACATGGCCGGTTTTTCCAACGAACGTGGCCACCATATTCTTTGAAGTGCTTCGAGAACAAACAACTTTAGTCGGCTTTGGCTCGTCTTGAAAGACCCAGATTGTAGATTGTTGTTTGGAATCAGAATCGTAGGCATAGATCCAAGATTTGTCACCACTGATGATGTCGTAGACGTTATTTGACTCTCCTCGGTTGAACCTTTGCAGAGTTTCCTTGCACCATCTGACGCGGGCCGCCTTGTGATCGTCGGAAAGCAGATGCGGTATCCAATGGCAAACTAGCTTTCTCACACAAGGGCTTCATGCAACATCTTCTGAATGGTAGTCCTATTTGGCATCTCAAGCCAAATAGAGCCTCTATCTCTCGATACGTCACATGACGAACTTCGAGAATTAGTTGTCTCACAGCAATGATGTTATCTTCAGTGAAGGCGGATTTTGGGCGTCCTTCGCGAGATATGTCACTAACACTAGTATGTCCACGCTAGAATAAATACCAACGTTCGACAGTCCGCAGACATGGGGCTTCATCACTGAACACAGATGTTAGCTCTTCAAAACACTGAAGCCGTGTCCAGACCTGTCTCTTCTAAAGTTGTAGAAAATTATTGCACGAACATTTTCCTTAGAAAGATTAATTTTCGTACGTAACCTGACATATTCCAATCGACGCTGTGTGACTAAACAATAGCATTAATCCTAATACTTTCAACTGTTTTGAGATTCAAAATTTAAACACATTCAAATATAGAACAGTTCCAAATTCAAAATTTCCGTGAAATATGGAAACGACGGAACTTAAAAGGCATGCCTCGTACCCCTGAGTTATATGTGTTGTTATGTCCATCATCTGTCATAACAATACACACTTACAACAGACGAGACAGACCACGCTTCCCTCGCACGCAGTGGCATATAGGTACATAACATAACGGTATGTTTGTTCTCTGTAATAATAAGGTATAATGAAATAAGGTAGGGTACAATAATACAGTAAAATTATTTATTTTTATTATACCTATACATACGTATATTATGCCTTGCAAGAAGTTCGCGATGATAACAACATATTTTATAAATTTGTAAATTGGTTTATTTTTATTGCTCAAATATTCAGATACCTAATTAAATCTGTACTACAGGCTGATCAGAGTAGTTGTAACGTTGGGAACCACCAGGGCTATTTTTTAGGTTTCATTCAATCATATTTTTTGTAATTTGGTATAGTATCTAATATAAGTAGTTTGTTCTGTACTGTTGTTTATTAGTACTTTAGATAGCAAAAAATTAAATGGTAGGTATTTTCTATCTATAACTTTTTGTGTGACAATGATTTTTCAACAGAGAGACGCTCATAGATATCAGAAACAAACGGAGACGCCATTCTATTACATCTACGTCTAGTATTTATACTAATCGATCGATTCGAGAGCTTGCTAACCAGCGCCCGTAGCATGAACTTAGTGAGAGCGAGTTTCTCACGTTTATGCGACAAATCCACAGAGCTATGATTGGAGGAAGATATATATTCGATACTAGTGGACGCCCGCGACTCCATCCGCGTGTACTGCAGAAAAAACAAAATGTCGAAATTATCCGAGATAAAAACATTTTCCCGAGATAAAAAGTAGCCTATATGTATAAAAAGTAGCCTATATGTTAAGTGGGACCTGTCACAATATATTCCTGAAAACTGCATCGAAATCGATTCAGCCGTTTCTGAGATTAGCATGCACAAACGCACAGACAAACAGACAAAAATTCCAAAAATCATGTAACGGATCGCTGTCTGTACATGGAAGATATATGAGAAAAAATATTATAGGAGACCTTTATCAACGCAGGAGACTTTTATGAGTACTATTGCGTTGATAAAGGTCTCCTATAATATTTTTTCTCATATATCTTCCATGTACAGACAGCGATCCGTTACATTTTTATTATATGTATAGATAGATAGAAGATAGATTATTTTTGCCTAAGCCCTCCGGTAGGTACGTACACCAACCACAATTTTAAAATGAGGAGAGACATTAAACCAACTTGACACAATAACATTGTCGCTGGCGTAGTACCTATCGTATTGATTTGATCGACACTACAGGGCGAAAGCGTCAGGCAGGCCGGTAGGTGTATGTAAGTATGTACCTACCTACCGACACCTCGTACCTTCACCTAAAGTTTGCAATGTAGTTTATCGTGCTCCAAAAGCAGAACAGGCGCAGGCGGCAGTGACGTGATTATAGGTAGACGCGGGGTTTCATAATGAAATCTTTATAAAAAGTGGCTCGAGTCAATCTATATAAACGTAATAACTGCATTAGACCAGATTTTTAAACTTGAATCTTATGTAGTTATCATAAGACTCGACTTTACTTGTATCAATTTATGACAATAGATGCCCAGTCATACATTTGAGCAGTTATTTGTCGTGCCATTTTTTGAGCGCTGTCACTGAATCTAGTTATAATTCATCTAAGGCAGGCGGTAATGCGCGGGCGGTGGTGTCTCAGGTCGTCGAACTTTCATCGCTATTCACTAGCTATATATATTTTACCACTAGTAGTTATTTGCTATACTATATTATCGACTTAGGCGCCAGTGACATGCCTTAAGGTTTCATTTAGTTTGCAGCGCGTTAGTAAACCACCCTTTAATAGAAAGTTAGAAAAAAATTACAATAGACTTTTTTACTATTAACAAAATGTTAAACAATAATAATATTGGCTGACTAGCACACATGCCAAACGCAAGAATATTCTTAACAATGATTTTTATGCCCTCCCCTGTTGTTTTGGGTTTCTCAAGACAAAGGCTCATTTTATGTAACTTTTAAAAAAATATTGATACAATGAACAGATTGGTATGCAGCAGTAAAGAGTATGACAAGGAACTATCGGTGCTTGCAAACGAAATTTTTTTAGAATCGTGTTAGCGGCGCCTTGGTTGATAGTATTTACATGAGTAGATAGATATGATTATTTTATAAAAACAGCGCCATTCATATCTTATTTTGAACCCCCAGGATGAATATCAATCACACAGTTCACGCATTTGTACCTATACATCAGTCTGAGAATTTTAGTACATATTGTACAACTTACCTAAAATACCTATCTGGCTGTTTCTTTTCCATTACAATAATGTCGTAAAAACAAGCGTAGGGTTTAAAATATTACATCTATCTACAGGTAGGTATAGCTGTACACCTACCCTATGTAAATATGTATACATGTATTTTCTACTTGTACATTAAAACTGGTTGAATCGGTCCGCTCGCGTTCGTCTGCCAGCCAAGCCAACCGACTGATGATGATCCACACACACAGACATTGTTATTCGCCTTGGATAAATGTAGTAGTAATGGCGCCCGGCTAGCGAGCTGGCAACGTTGCGTCGTCGCTTGTTCGTGTACAGCTACCTACCTACCTATAGAGTAATAACTAGCGGACGACGACGCGTAGTCGTTTCGGTCGAACGAAATGAATTTGTACGCACATAAAAGTTAATTATTAATAGCATATTTAGGTATTATTTTGTATAGTTATTCATGATGATTGATTTGATTACACAACGCTCGTTATTTGAGTTAAAGCAGTTTTGTACACTGTAAATGATTTACTTATTGAAAGACCTTATTGTACTATGCTTCAACAATCACCACTGTACTGTTATGTTTTAATGCCCTATTTAGGGTTGCCACCCGTACTATATTTTATAGTATCGTGCTATATTTCAGTCCATTGTACTATGTTATAGAAAAATAATATAGTACGAATAATACCTACTACTATATTTTCATCGGTAATTAATTTTTCGCGCTTTTTTGTTTAACTGTGACTGGAGCGCACCCACAACGTAGCGAATTTCAGAACAAAACGCATTCACGTTGTTCGTTGCTCTTACGTCACGACAAGTAAACATAAACTATACTATTCAATTCAATAAAATTTTGCGATATGGCGTCTCTCTCGCTTACACGGAGACTTTGCCAATGTCACGTGTTGACATCCAAACGTAAATAAAAAAACAAAAAAATAAAAAAAAGCAAAATATAACAAAGGAAAATGATCGTAAACTATACTAAAAACCATAATTCGAGAGATTAGTTTGACAAGTAAGTGACAGATTACCAGAATTAGAAAAAAATTAAATAGTGACGTTATAGTCGATGTGATTATAATCAATTAAGACTTGACTGTATAAATTGATTGAAATTGACAAAATTTCATATTATAGTTCATTTCAACTCCAACTTCAGGACTCATGCTGGAACACAAATACTGTTATGCGGATTGCAAAAACGTACCGTAAAGGGGATGCTAATAATAATTTTACTTGCGTTTTTCGGCAGCAATATAACATTTTTGTTCTCTAGTATTATTACTCCAGCAGAGTCAAGTAGTTTACTTAGTGAAAAAGTGTATGTGCTATCGGCAATATGAACACTTTCATCGTTCAAAATGAAAAGGAAATAATATTACGAATTCCAAAAATACAAACAAGAAATTTTCTTGTATTATATTGTAATATTATACCTCGTATTGTAAATTAATTAAGAATTTGATTATTTTAATTTAAAAAAAATACATACATATGTAAAATACCAATCTGTATTTTAAAAATATCGATACGAACAGCATTACCCTGACCATGGCAACATTTGTGCAAAATTAACTGTCAAACTAGTCTCTCGAATTATGGTTTCGAGTATACTTGGCAGTATTGGGCTTAGTTTACTTAACCTTTCCCGAAAGGGATAAATTACACATGGAAAACTAAATAATTACTAAAAATAAATGTGTACTATTTTTTTTTCTTGAATTTCCCAATAGTACTATATTTTATTTTGCTTTGTTTTGAAAAAAATACTATTTTTCCTTAAAAAAAGGTGGCAACCCTAGCCCTATTACATTTATCTTGGTATCTAAGAGTTAAGTGAGTTTGTTAATCTATCTTTTATTTAAGTAATTTAATAAAAATGTAACGGATCGCTGTCTGGATATATGAGAAAAAATATTATAGGAGACCTTTATCAACGCAATAGTACCCAAAAGAATGATTATTGGAATTTTTGTCTGTCGGTTTGTCTGTGCGTTTGTGCACGCTAATCTCAGAAATGGCTGAACTGATTTCGATGCAGTTTTTTGTAATATATTGTAACAGGTCCCACTTAACATATAGGTAGGCTACTTTTTATCCCGGATAATTTCGACATTTTGTTTTTTGTATAGTCGACGCGGACGGAGTCGTGGGCGTTCACTAGTTTCATAATATAAACATACCTTTAGTAGGTTGGTACTTGGTATTCCTACTTGTGGGAATTACTAATTCTCTCATTCACAACTTAATAGATTTTTCAAAAACTTTAGTCAAACTGAACAGAAATCATCAGAAACAGAGAAATCTGTCAAAAATATCTCTGGTTTAAGAATATTTATTATCTCACAAAGAATTACAAATTCACTTACGCGAGACACTTAATTGCACAAAAATTACTTTAGAATAAGTATAACATAATATATGTGTATCGAGCGTACAAGTTCCAATGTGGGTAGATATTAAAAAATTACAACAAAAACAACTTCTACAAGTTACGTACTTTAACAATGCGAAAAGTTGCGGGTAAGCGTCAAATAAACAATCATTGAATACACTTAGCACAGATTAGCCATTACTGGATGAGACATAAAGACGCCAAATTATTTTGCTGCATATCTTTTTAGTATATGAGCCTTTAGTGACTTTTTGAAGGTACTCGAATGTTTTTGCGTCTTTAATGTCTAACGTCAACTTATTGTAAATTTGTGCTCCTTCAAACATTATGTTTTTTATTTTATTACTGGTCAAGACGGTTGTAAATAATTTTCTCAAATATCTTAGATAGCACGGGCAATACAGATATGGGGCCGTAATTACCAGGGTCCGATTTGTTACCTGATTTAAAAATGGGACTTACTTTGGCTAATTTAAGGCTGTCAGGGAAAACACCGGTTAGAAGACATTTATTTACACATTTTGTTAGATTATCGACTATTATGTTTTTAATACATTTTATTGCCTTTGTACTGATTTCATCAACGCCAGTAGCAGTATTTACTTTTAAATTATCATTATTTTAGAGTTACTGTAACCGGGGTGAAGTCAGTCTTTAGAATTAGAGTAAGGATTTTGTTTACGTATTGCACATGTTACGCTATTGTGGTTTTTAAGAGATATTTTTTGCGCTAATATAGTACCAATAGTTGAGAAATAAGTGTTGAAATGATGGCAAATTTGTTTCAGATCCGTTATCGTACCATTAAACGTAATAATTTTTGAAGGGACACAGACTTCCTTTACCTTGTTATTGCTTAGATAATTTATGAATTTCCACATTTTTCGAGGTTTTTTGTGGCAATCACTAAAAGCTTTATGATAGTATCTACATTTTGCCTTATTTATGTTTACAGCTACTTTATTTCTTGCTAACTTAAATTTTTCTTCCAGTTTCTTATCCCCCGGATTGCTTTTATGTTCCTGCCATATCATGTTTCTTTTGTTGATTTCATAATTTATTATATTTATATACTGTACAGTATAATCTAGCGCATCATAGTGGACTTTCTTGAAATTTTCATGTATAGGTCTCTGAATTTCAACATATATTTGTTTATGGTCTGACATAGCAGATTCAGTAACAGCCAAATGGAAAGCGTGATCTTTTAAATTTGTACAGACGTGATCTAAAATGGTTTGTGTTGTAGAAGTGACACGTGTACTGTATTTGGAGTCAACTTTGTTTAGAAGAATAAATCCCGTTTCATGGAGCGTTTCAATGTATTCCCTACTGGGCTTATCTGGACAAAACAGATCGAAGTTAAAGTCTTCTAAAATAATAGACCTTTTACTGTTTCGCAGCTGTGATGAGTAAGTCTCGAAAAAGTGTTTAGTATTCTTGCGATTCGGTTTATATACCAATATCCAGACAGTACTTATCTATATGGGTCCACAAGTAGTGATTCCGTTGTAAATATTGGTCCTTAATCAGGTTATGTTTAAGAGTATTGAGAATAAAAGTTGAAACGCCACCGCTCCTCGAATCATCACGATAATTATAGTAGTGGGTGTATCCTCGTAGACTGGAGCTCTTTGTGTCCTGTTAGGAATGTCATCATTTTGTCCATTTTCTTATGCATATCTCCCAGTTCTTGTTTAATTTCTACTATCTCGTCCGGGCATTTCCTTTTGCGTATCTGAATTTCATCATCAGGTTGTTCGACGAAAATTCTGTGACTTGTTAGGCTAGATAAAGAACCAGTTCGCCGAGTCGATAAGTCACTTCCAGTAGGCATAGTATTCATGTTGATCCGTGGTAGGGACGACGAAAGAAACGCACTCAGTTGAGAGAGATAAAAGTTAAGGTGTTGTCTTCTTTACCCGAGGTGTAGTGGGACGGGATGTATGATGGACTTTCGGTGCTTGCAGTAAGCGGTAAGACGCAAAGTTCCTTCCCGCAACAGTTCACTCTAAGCCGCACTCTCAAGGTTGAGAATTATCTACCAGCTCTTCTAAGAATTAATATTTAATTTGCTAACACGTCCACCTTGCACGCTCGCACAACTCGTATCCATCAATATCTAGAAACAACGGTAGGGTATCTTAAATAATATCTATTATCGACTGGCTGATGTAAATATCTACCTTTTCCTAGCTAGAAGTCAAATGCATAATCATCGACATGAAAGTACTACTGTGTAATTTTAATACTTAATAAAGTTGTTTATGGTAACATAAAACGACTGCGTTTTTACTCAATTTTAGTTCAAAACAGCTGACAGCATTTCTTTAAGTAGCGTTTGCAGTTTTTGCATTTTAAGCACTGCGCTGCTGGCAGCATTAGCTGGCAATACGATCAATGTCAGCTGTGCCGCCCCGTTCACCGGGTAGGGTGAGTGCCTTGCGCACAATGCTCTGCGCTGACCCTCCGGCAAACAACGCCGGCAAACCATGTTTCTTCACTCAGTGTACTTACACTATTATTATCGCAAACACTTTGACGAGTAACCTTATCAGTTCTTATTTTAGGGATATCTGTTATCACTCAGAGCTGAGATAGTGACTGATTATTTAGTTTAAATGAGTTAGAATAAACAACTACAACCCACAAAAATATGTATGTATCCATGAATATGCGGCCCCTGCAACCTGCAGTTTTTGTCCTTTCATATTGTCCTGCTCATATTGTCCTTTCTTAGATTGTGACTATTTCTGACGATTATTATCGAACGACGAATACTGCTCTTCCCCTTACAGATTTAACAGATTTTTCCTTTGGTTGATGGTAGGTACTTTGTTATTTTTTTTACTTTATTTTGTTGAATGTATTAAAAAAAAAACCTTTTTACTGTTACTACTTACTTTACTTCATTCAATTGTATTAATTATCGTATCTAAGTAGGTAGTTACAGTTGGCCTAAAAAATATGGACTAAACTAAAACATCACTGACTGGCTGTTCGGTCATTTATATATTTATGCTTAAGCACCAAAAAGCGGAAGAACTGTTGGTCAATGACACCAGTGTGATTTAAGTAGGCATTGCTGTTATTTATCTAAAAATTATATTTATCTATAAAAATTATGTTTAACATTTACGTAGGCATTGGTGTTATATTATTTAAAAATTGTGTTGTCATTCCACTTTATTTTATCATTATTTGTACTTTTTACATATTTTTTTAATTATGTTTTTTTATCATTAGTTTTATATTTATATTTTGCTTAGTAGACATGCTTGACGTCACTATCGGTTCCAACGGAAGACCAGCGCTGGTTGGTTACAGCCAGCAGTAAGCTGAGGTGGGACCGAGTTTGTGACAGAATACTTCCTCTAATGTAAATATTTTATTTATTCTTTGTTATGTTTCTGTCTCAAATAAAGCTTTCATTCATTCATTCATTTCCGTAGTTTTGCTCGGCGTTTTCCTGTTCTTGTGGGAATATCGGGAATTCCTTTATTTTGGTATGCCTACATCTTACAAAGAGAACACCCTCCAAGCTGCAGGTCTCTAGGATCAGTGGTTTAGGCTGTGCGTTGATACGCCCACCATTCAATGAATTTCAAAACCTTTATATGTTCTAACAATAAATTAAATAAAATTTCAAAGCATTTTATATGTGTAGATAATTGTTCGAAAATAAACGGTCTTAGTTTCTGTCTGTTAACCTTTGTTGTCTATTAAGTAGGTACTTAGCATTCTTGAAAAGGCCACAAGCCATACATTTATTATGACATTCAGAGTAGGTAATAAAAGGAAGAAGCATGGTATTTTCTTTGTAATTGTAAATGAACTTGAATGTCGACTCGTTAATAAAGGTGTGAAATGTGCAGGCGATATTCTTTTTACCTGGCTGCGACAGAAGGAGGGTTATGTTTTTCTTTGGCACACTTTAGAGCTTAAACGGCTTGTCGCATTTGAGCTTGAGAGGAATCATTAGATTCGAGACGTAAAAGTGACACTGGGTTAATTTTTTTAATGCGGTCTGCCTTTTTTCTTGTAAGTAATTATAAGGGTTACATTACATACCTACATCAAATAGGAAAAGTAATCCTTCTTTAATAATTCTATGAACAAAGTTAATTATTTATTTTTAGGGTTCCTTACTTCAAAAGGTAAAAATGGAACCCTTATAGGATCACTTTGTCCGTCCGTCTGTCTGTCAAGACCGTTTTTCTCAGGAACGTGTGGAGGTATCAAGCTGAAATTTATATCAAATATATAGGTACAGGTCTACTGTCCCTAGGAGCTGTAAAAAAATCAAAAATCTAATCCAACGCAATCAAAAGATATACTCGCAAGGGAATCAAAACCTACAGGGTACTTCCAGTGAATCTTGAAATTTGGTACGAAGCAACGTCATATAGCACAGATATAAGAAAAATTGGTAGAACCCTAAATTTTTAGTTACGTTCTTAGATGAAAACAAAATAGCGGAAGATAGGGCACGTCCTTATTACTAGAAATTAGGCTTGCTACACAACTACACGCACGAACACACACACAGCTGTAATTGTATTTAACGTTGTACACTACTGAGCGATATAGACAAACCTATTTATTTGGACAGTAGCGCGAGCGAGACAAGCGCGTTTCAATAGAGCATCATCGGAATAATTTCGGGTTGAGTCGTGTCAGCTCGTGTCCCAGACAATAACTATGGTAAAAAGCTACTGCAAAAACGAAACACAGCGGGCGCATTCGCACACGCACGCCACGTGTTTGCTTGTTTAACTTGTCGCACATAGATGTATCATATATTTTTATCTCGCTCTGCAAAATGGCGATCAAAACAATAAGTGAATTTACAATTATTAACCTAAGAATTTAAAGTTTTCGTGTACTAATGCGTGAAAAGTGATTCCATGTGATTTGTTTTTTTTATGAGTGATTAGTACAACGCACAAAAGCATATGAAGGCATTTTGATAACTTTTCCCCGCTTAAAATAAAAAATTAATTTCTTCCGTCACACGAGCGCACTATTGCTACTCTCAACTGCAAATGAGTAAAATCAGGCAACATTTGCCTAATTTAAGTGGTCCACGCGCTGGAGACGAGTCACCTATCTTCCGCTATTTTGTTTTCATCTAAGGTTACGTCATATAATAAAACAGGTTTGTACGGAACCCACGTTGCGCGAGTCCGACTCGCACGGTTTTTATCGCTAAACATAATTTCCATAATATTTTCTCTTATGCAGTAAGAATCAATGTTAACCAGTGTAATAAAAACATATGTGAACGGGTAGATTATGATATTTATTGCTTTTATGATATAAACATGTTCTGTGTCGAAAGTGATGTAGGTATATTAATGTGAGAAACGCCCTAAAGTCGCTTCTGGCACACGCCGGCCGCTCCCGCGACGCGCTCGCTTCGCTCGCTCGGCTCGTGCGCTGTATTTATACATCAAGTCGCTTCGCTCCTCGCCAACCTAAGTGAATTTAATTCATGTTATGTAAAAATTACCAAATTTGTAAAAGTTACTTTAAATAATATAGATGGGCATTTCTCTATTAAATGGAAAATCGTTGTCCTAAGCAAATTTTATATAATAAAGTTCAATAATTCTAAGTTTTTTATATGAATAATGACAAAGCATTAGGTATTCTTGATACGCCACAGCTTATTTAGCAATTTAATAATGTGATATTTATTTAAATCAACCTCAAACACCTCAAAAAACAGTCCCCTGGTATGTCCCTTTTTCCAAATTACAAGTCTTGTGACCAATATTGTTTTTTTTGCAGTTGATAACTGAATAAAAAATATTAAAATACTCTTAAAAAAAACAGTCAGCATCTTTCAAAATCACAATTATATTTTTGCTATAAAAATTTAATAAAAAAATCTATACATGAATGCTGTCCTCAAATTTTTTAAACAGACCTGGTAAAATTTGAAAACCGCGTGTAAGTAAAATTTTGTATTGGCGTGAAACGTTAAACGTTAACATCGTGGAACGGAACGCAATCAGTGTAAAGTTTCTTTGGGTGTATAGATAGGCGAACATTTGTGTCTCGGCCTTTAACTAAAACAGTCCACTGGTAAGCCATTTTTTTTCCTATTTTAAGAGTTTTAATTACAAATATTAGTTTAAAGTAATTGATTATCAAGTACGTACCCACAATTGTTTTGTTAATGTGATAGGTTACGATAATTTTGTTTTATTCAATTAACATGTAAAAATGACAGTCCCCTGGCAGACAGTCCCCTGTCATTTCATATCACCGGGGACTGTTTTATTTAGGTTTTTGCAAAGTCTGACATGCCAAATTGCGCATCTATGATCAAAATAATTAACAATATCGTCTCCTTCTTAAGTAGTATCTCACAACGCCACTCAAAAAGAGGCCAGCCAAAACAAGAGAAGAAATATTAGAACAAAAACGTATAGCTGAACGTTTAACTGTTACAACGGTTCTAAAAAAAAATGTGATAACAATCAAAATGGTGAGACACCAAACACAAAACTTTGAAGAATGCGTGATACTCCATCAACTCGCAAAAAGGTAAAAAAGGTCATAACATCGCTAGCACATATCTCACTGGATAATATTACAAAAACCAATTTTAACACTAATTTTGAGAATATTGCAGGGCCTTTTCTAATTTTGGCCTTCATTAATTTTGAGAATAGTACAAGCAACAGAGCAATACAACAATGGTGATTACGTTTTAGTCAGGTTCGACGTCAGAAACACGGAATATCGTTATGCTGCTGTTATAAATAAAGTAGACGATGAGGATGGCGAACAGTAACTTTTATGAAAATTTGTGATGATAAGGGCCACACGTTCAGAATGGATGAAGATGATATTTCTGATGTCAGTTTTAACCGAATACTGGAGAAGTTACTACCGCCAGATCGTACTCTAATAGGGAGAAGATAATTTTAATATTTTCCAATATCCGTTTCTGTTTAGATTTTTCCTGAATTCGAGAAATAAGTTAATATAGCTTAGCATGGTGGAAACGTTTCCTAAGATATGTTTTTAGGGTTCCGTACGTCTGAATACAAAAACGGAACCCTTATAGGATCACTCGTGTGTCTGTCCGTCCGTCGCTTTATTATCTCCGAATCTATTAGACCGATTAAGTTGAAATTTGTACCATATCAATTCCTGTGACCCAACACAGAGGTGTGACGTGAGCAGATGAAAGTATATGGGGGGTCATTTTTGGGGGGGAAGGGGAAAATTAAAAAAAAAAATTCTGAAAACTATCGTGTGCATATCAAATGAAAGGTCGTTGAGAAGATCTTATGTATTTTTTTGTAATTTTAAATAAATAGTTTCCAAGTTATTCGAAAATAGACGAAAATTGACCATTCCCCCCCCCCTTATCTCCGAAACTACTGAACCTAAATTTTGAAAAAAATACAGAAATTAGTTTTTCCTTATAGATTTAGGAAAACCTATAAGAAGTCCATGATATGGCTCAATATTGTGCGTACCACTTTTTGTGGTGGAAACGTACGGAATTCAACGCTAAGACTATGTCGGATTTTTATATGGAAAGATGCGTGCTATGGATGCGTACTTCCCTACTATCGATACATCGCATATCTTTCTCGCGCAGCTTCTTTACGGCGGCGCATTTTCATAGCGCATCTTAGCAGCCTTGGACTGCTTTTCCACCAGAGATGTGCTATGCAGCTATGCTACGAAAATGTGAAATCTACGCTACGAAAATATGTGACCGTTTCCACCAATACTAAGCTAGCTATATAGCTGTGCGAGGAAGCTGCGCTATGAAGATGCGCCGCCGCAAAGAAGCTGCGCGAGAAAGATGCGCAGCTCGAGCTATGCGATGTATCAATAGTAGGGAAGCACGCATCAATAGCACACATCCGCAGCACGCATCCGCAGCACGCATCCATAGCACGCATCCTTCCATATAAAAACATATCTTAGTTGAATCCGTTTCCACCAGTGCTAAGCTATGTGCACCAATGAATATGATCAGTGGATATCAAACGCATCCATAGCAACGTAGCATAGCACATCTGGTGGAAAAGCAACCTAACACTGATTTTGTGTAAGAGGTTGTGAGATTAGTGCTAATTACTTGAAAAAGTACAAATAATTTAAAATATGTTTTAACTGAGTAGAATGTTGATTGTAAGAGTTGGCAGAGATTCTATTTCTTTGTTTATTAATTAATTTTTTAATAATTATAAATACTGACTTTAGTGTCATAAAATTTGTATCTTAAAAATACTATTATTCTAATAAGATATTTTATAAAGTTTAATAGAAATGTTAAGAACATTGTTACTTTACATGTGTTAATAACTGACGGTAAAGTATTAAATAATAAGTAAAATTTATTTACTTTTGATCTGTTTCAAAAACAATTATTTAAATAATATGTAGGTAAGAACTAGAAACAAAATTTGAATACTTTCATACTGAAATACTTGTTTTTAACCGACTTCAAAAAGAGAGGTTGTCAATTCGTCTGTATGTTTTTTTTTTTTATTTTTTTTATGTGTGTTACCTCAGAATTCCGTCGTTTATGAACCGATTTCAATTTTTTTTTATACTTGGTCATGGTATACTTCCAGGTTTGTCCCATATTCACCACATCAGGATCTGATTATGGGATCTTGGAGAAATCGAGGGCAATCCTCAAATATTGTAGGCACATATAGTCTGTTTTTATACTTTTACTGAGCGTTTTGATCACCTACATATAAAACATAATATCTGATGATGGAATCTCTAAGGAATCTAGGGATGTCCTCAAATATAAAGGGCACGAGTAGTCCGTTTTTAGATTTTTATAGAGAATTTTGGTCAGCTACACATAATATAAAGGAAACGAGGGTCTGATGATGGAGCTGCCGAAAAACAGATAGTGGAACTTTTTTAGTAACAAAATCCCCCTATGGCAGGGGGAGGCCTACGTCCAGTAGTGGACTGCAATAGGCTTATGAAGATGAAGATAATTGTGTTAAGTCGTGAAATTGTATGTTGCGTTAAACTGTGTCCGAAGTAAGATGGTTATAGAGGAAGAGGTAGACATGAGAATAACGAGATGACGGATAATAGGGATGAATGAAAGAAGAGTACCTACATATTGCACCGACCTCAAATTATTGGGAACAGGGCAGGAAGAAGGAGTGTAATTATATGTTGCTTAAATAAGAGTGTACATGGCTGTTGTGCTGCCAAATCTCTTATATTCCTCCCAGGCGTGGTGCATCTACCGTCGCCACATACGCACTCTGGATCGATTCCACCTCAAGTGCCTCCGATCCAGCATGAACGCCAACTTAGTAATATCTAGGAGTAGAAGTGGTCGCCATGACCGAAATCGGTCGGATGTCATCATTATCATCATCATCATCATATTGTCAGACGTAGTTTCGAAGCCTAGTCCTTTTTAACCGACTTCAAAAAAAGGAGGAGGTTCTCAATTCGTCTGTATGTATAATATATATATATTTTTTTAATGTATGTTCACCGATATTTCCGTCAATTATAAACGGATTTCAAAAATTTTTTTTGGTTGGATAGAGTTCACTTCTGAGGTGGTCCCATTTTCACCAGGTCAGGATCTGATGATGGGATCCAGGAGAAATCAAGGGCAACCACCGAAAATTCTATGCTCGTATGGTGCTTTTGTTACGTAATCATGTCTTACTCAGGTATATGCTTCAGGGTGTCAACATCTAATGCTGCTGTGCTGATGATGAAGCTACAGAACTCCTTAACGGTTAGGAGTTGTGATACAGTACTGCAATTGGTCAATGGAAACTATTTAGTAGTATGTAGGGCTAACGTGTTACTTGAATCAACATCTGATGCTGCTGTGCTGATGATGAAGCTACAGAACTCCTTAACGGTTAGGAGTTGG
This sequence comes from Carposina sasakii, assembly GCA_014607495.2. NCBI lineage: Eukaryota > Metazoa > Arthropoda > Insecta > Lepidoptera > Carposinidae > Carposina > Carposina sasakii. Next base: position 5,943,931 of record CP053164.1, read on the forward strand.
GAGACAGTACTGCAATAGGTCGATGAAAACTATTTAGTAGTATATAAGGCTAACGTGTTACTTGAATCAACATCTGATGCTGCTGTGCTGATGATGAAGCTACAGAACTCCTTAACGGTTAGGAGTTGGGAGACAGTACAGCAATTGGTCGATGAAAACTATTTAGTAGTGTGTAGGGCTGACCTATAACTCGAATCAACATCTGATGCTGCTGTGCTGATGATGAAGCTTCAGAACTCCTTAACGGTTAGGAGTTGGGAGACAGTACTGCAATTGGTCGATGGAAACTATATAGTAGTATGTAGGGCTAACTTGTTGATTGTGAGGTATACTTGAATCAACATCTGATGCTGCTGTGCTGATGGTCAAGCTACAGAACTCCTTAACGGTTAGGAGTTAGGGGACAGTACTGCAATTGATCGATGGAAACTATATATGTAGGGCTAACGTGATACTTACACGGGTAGGTACTACTCCTGAGATGGTAACGATGAAAACCTTAGGTATACATGGTGTTTTTTCGTTGCCACCCTTAACTAAGGGTACGTACTCTATACATCAAATAAAGTAAGTTTATGCAAAAAAAATGCTGAGAAACGATGTAAATTTTTTTTAAACAATTTTTTTATTAGGTACTTGATCGGCGAAATGTATAGTGTCCAGTGTTCCTAATATTTTGGGAACCAGACACTTCCCAGGTATGCTTCCAAAGAGAAAAATGATCGTGATGATGAGGAGATTACGTAGTTTTCGGGAACGTTGACGACCAAAAATCATCCTGTATAAACTAGCATCTATTTAAGTCCACAAAGCATTAACACATATATTTATAATTTATATTTATAATTATCACTTATTTTTTGGAGTCGGTGCCAGCCAAACAAATAAATGTAATTAAGAAAACTGACCCACACTAAATAGTAAAACCAAGAATAGGAAATTGCATTACCGCTGCCTACTACACCGTATTGTATTTTGCCGTGTGTGTGACTTTACCAGCAACACAACAGACTACGTTACCTAGGCTGGCACCGACTCCAAAAAATAAGTGATAATTATAAATATTTAAATAGTTAAAGATGACTTTGTTAAATTATTAGGTATTAAGTTGTAAATATTTAAATAATTTGAGATATTTAATATGTATTAAGTAGTTAATTAGTTACGTTATTTATCGCTTTTTAGTTAAAGTTTGAAGTCGGTAATTTTTTTTTTTAAGTCAGTTTATTCTCTTTTATCATGTGGCCTATTTAATCATTTGCTGGCATATAAATCTGACAATATTATGCCTCCTAAACTTCGTACACGGCTTAACGCAATATATATTTGCCCTTTAGTAAAATTTTACTTTAGTAAGTTCGAGTTTTGGGAGGAAGTCGGTTTTTCGTTTAAAAAAAAATATTATTCATAAAAACATTCCCCTGTGCTATACAACAGTCCCCTGTCACGATTTTTGATAAAATCGTCTTTAACTCAAAAACTAGGACGAAAATAAATGGGCTTTTCAAAGTAATATACTGAACATAATATTGTCCTTCATTTTATTATGAAACTCTAAAACCCAACACATTACTTACAATTAACGTGTAAGTAATGTGTTGGGTTTTAGAGTTTCATAATAATTATTGGTTTACTAATTTACTAATTTCTATAATCCTGAGGATGCCACGGTTGTTAGCGAAACATATGTAGATTAATCTTTGATTTCGGAATAGTGCAATGTATTGTCTTGCATGCTATGGCGATTGTAGTTAGTGCAACAGTTATAAGTTATCAGATCTGAGGGTCAGTGGAGGGTGTAGGGCCCGGTGGTGGGCGCACCCATAGTGAATGTTTGAACTTCCGAATTGTAACGCCTAATACAATTTCATTTATAAAATATAGAGGAAAACAAATAATAGTATAACAGATGTTTATTGCTGCTACTGACATTGTGAAATTGAATAATTCGGAATTATGAACATTAGAAAAAGAAGCTGTTAGGAATTGCGAGTTATTAACGGAGTAGAAATTTTAGGTGAACTTTGGCGCACCCCAGATAGTTATTACCATTAATGTAATTACTATATACCTAGATAGAATCAAAATATGGCAATAACTATGGGGCAGAATATTTAAAAAGTAAATCGTATTTTACTGCTATTTTATTAAATAGCAAGTGAACTTACTGTTACAAACTTAAAATTACCAAGACGTTCAGTAAATTTTCGCTTCTAGGGACCTACCCGTAATGTAATACAAATTAATATAGATGTACCGGACGCCTCGTGGTTTGTATTCAGGTTTCGTACGCAAAGGGTAGCAAACAGAAGCCATTAATATGCATCTACGTATCTGTCCTATATCTCTTGTACAAAAATAGAGGTACCTACACACTTACCCACAATTATATTTTCGCAGAATAACAATGACGGGCAATAACCTTTTCTTGATTTTTCACGAATGAACCAAATCAAATGTTTATTTTCCAATCATTCATTCTACACGAGAATCAATATCATACGGCATTCATTTACGTATGTTATTCCCTTTAAATATTTTCTTAGCCCTTTTCACTTATACTTACATTATGTTACAATAAAATTGTTATTATAGGGAATTAGAGAGTAATAGAGAGACAAGGAACGTAATTTGGTCACTTACATTTAGGTAAATTTGGTCATTCATTGGCCTTTTTGTTTATTAAGTACCTACATGGATGTATTATTTATTATCCTCGCCAAACTTTCATATTCTGAAAATAATAAACTAACTTCGTTTAGGGGAGAACCATCATAAATACTAAAGAAGTATCGTGAAGGTCGAAGTACGAAAACCTTACATACTAATAAATCATAAAGGAATTCATTCATTCATCAAAAATCTGTGTCCAAAAGCATAAGATTAATTATTTCCTGATAAAATATGGATGTACTTGTGTACTTTTTTCACCCGATGTCTGTAGGTAATGCAAATTAATTATGTGACCAAATCACACTACTCGGGACAAGACGGACAGACTTATTACAAAATTGAACATTTTTAAATATTCCTTCCTTGGAAAATTAACATCCGACCAAATATAGGAGATAAAGCCTATGATGATATAGCCATTTAGTTTCTCAAATAGATGAGGTCCACGTGGCCTACAAACAAAAACTCGACTGATATTCATAACTAATTCTTAGGGTAAATTGTTTACATAACCTATCCATCCATACAGTACGTACTTACGTATTCCTTTCCAATATTAGGAAGGCAGGCAGCCATGTACGTATGTACGTCAATACAGATTATATACGATCGGTACAAGTGGTTAGTGGGAGGTAGTTCTGGGAGAGCCGTTATAGGGATGGGGCGGTGGTGGTGCGGACTTTAGCTAGGTGTTGTTACATTATTATGCAACGAGAAAGTTGCCGGCTGGTGACGGGTCCGCACTCTGGGGTGAGAGCGGGGGCACCACCCTGTGCAGCTTTGCTCCACCCACGCCTCGCGCTCTATCGACCTGCGCGGGCGACCCGGCTACCGACCCGAATGGAACCCCTGTCGTCCCCACCCACACCGCCACCACAGAGGCCCGTTTTATCCAATTCTACTCTTGGGTGTTTGCCACCCTAAACGGTTAAAAACATTTCTTTCCAAAATTGGTCCATTATAACTAACTCTACTGGTGAATAAAAAGGAAATAGACGATTCATCCGGTTAAATAATATGTATACATTTCTTTAGGTTTTGTTTGAGCTCACATTGTGAAAATACTGTAAAATCTGCATTAAGTATACTCGTAGCTCTAGAATTAGTAAAAATCTGCTCTGATGAAATAACATGCATGGAGAGTTTTTGTTTGTTGAGATTACAAATTATAAGAAAATTATAAGTATGCATTGGCTGAAAATTATCTATATAATAGGTATTACATATTTAGACTTAGACTTTCTATTTAAATTTGAAGACGTAGGTAAGTATTTATTACATAACTCATATTTTGTTTTGTTATGAAGTAGAGCTATAGAAAATTCTACTTCATTAAACTCAGGTAGTACTACATTAAAAACTACAGTGAAATACTTTAGCATAGCTCAGACGACACTGATAGCATGATAGTTACGATGACCTCGCTGCAAACTCGAACCGCGCTTACATTATTCATGCGAAGCGAGAGGCTGTTTGTGGTTCTACTTGTGTTGTGAGGTTGTGACTCAACACTCAACTCGACAAACGTCAACGACAACATATAGCGCACAATCACTTCATTCCATTGTATGTTCAACTACGAGAAACCTCTGCAATGTGAACTGAAAGCTGTACTGTTGGCCCAACTGGCCATTGTTAAATACATACCTAGTTAGATCTTTCCAACAATATACATATTCTCTTTGACGCTTACGCTGTTGGTATGGTTCGGTTTTGGGTACAGTAATTTTATCTTTGTAACTTCGTATAGACAAAAAATACTATTGTTATAATAGGTACTTTTCGGGAAGAAGTAATTTTCTGGTTTAAATAGCAAAATATGTTTCCTTCCTTCTGTAATTTGAACACGAAATTAAATAAATATTCGATATCTAAGTTATCTTTGTATAGTTATCTAATCTCATATCTCCACTTACCAATCGGTTTTTTAATAAATTAAATATCAGCGCATAACTAGATCAAATAATTACGTTATTTCAGCACGTTGGCAGCAAGTAGGCTTAGTACCTTAAACTGCTTATTAACATAAATGTTTGTTAGAGCGAATACGATTGATACAATCCATCCATCCATTGCTGAATTTACGAAACTGTTAATAACATGGCGCCCGTATTTATACTTGGTGAAAGTTGAAATACTTGATGGCTTTTGAACCACTTATACACTTCTTTATTGAGTTAACTTACCTCCCCCAAAAGCAAATTAAGTAAGTTCAATGAACTTGTTTACTGCATTATATTATATTTTGATTGATTTACTATCGTGAGGCACAGATTTTCTCGTGTTGACTTTTCCAGTATGAAGTGCTATAATTCAATAGTTTACCACCAAACATCCTCATTATCATGGCATTTACATAATATGTACCTACAGTACAATTTATAATATAGGTACAATTGTATTACATACAATGAGGAAAATAATGTAAATCATACAATTACTAACACTATTTTTACTGTGTTGTGGTACTATTACACCTATCTCACCTGTAAATGCATGCATTGTATCTCATCAACTCTACTTGAATATAAATTCCTCAACGACCCAAAGATATTATAATAGCTGGCAGTTACGCTATAATATAACAGAGAACAACAGACGCAAAGTAGCTATTCAGAAAGTAGACTGACGTCACTACGCCGGTATCCCCCTCCCCACCCACACATCCTGTATGTCGTTCTTGGCTTGGTTCGACTCGCTTCGGTTAAAATAAAATGCCTTGATCGCAGCAACGCAGCGCCCCGCGGGCGCCTGCTGCCTGCCACCCGCCCGTCCGCATCGCCACTGCCACCTCAAAACACAGACGTGCGAGTTGTTGAGTCGAGTTTCACACGGAAACGGGTACGACGACTGCGCGGCCATGTTGTAAGAGGAGAGCTGGCAACGTCGCAATCGCAACATTACAGACATCGACCGAATTAATCACTTTGGTGGTGTGTGTCGTTCATTTCTAGCGCGGCTCGCAAAACAGCATTGAAGTTTTGTTTTGACATTTTTAGCGTTCCGCCGTTCAGCGTTCCGGCCAATCGCCATGTTTGTCTGTCGATAGGTAGCTTATGTTTAGAACTAGAAAGCTGCAAAAATGTCCAAATTGATTCAATAAACTAGGTAGTTGACCATATGTACGTATTTATTTATTTATCAAAAAGTTAGGTTTTTTACCTAAGAAGTTGTGAGATCCATGTATATACCTATATAATAGAAAGTCGGTTAATTTATTCAGTAAGGGACCTTCTGCTTTAGGTTATTATTACGTAATTTGTTTGCCTGACAACATCTTTTAGTGCCCATCATTAGTATTGAAAATATTTTATGTATTGAATAAATAGTACATATCTACTTACTTATTAGTATATTAGGTACATAGTTGGAAATCGCTATTGTAAACGATGTAATTTAATATAATATGTACTACTCGTATGTACATAGTAATTTCCCAGGTAATTTTGGATATCATTTACTTACCTTTCACACTCGCAAAATAGAGAGTCCAATTTTTTATGTGATTGTGCATGATTTTTTCACCATAATTATCTTTGGTATTATAAAGTGAATAAAATAAATTACATTTAAATTAAAATTAAACATCTTATCACCGGCTTAATTATCAGAATGCGTTTCTCTAGGAGAAAAACAAAAATCGAAGTTAAAAATTATTTTTGCTATGGCACGGGAATTGGGAGGATTTCATTATTTTTTCTATTGTGCAGTTTTCGCATCTGGCAATTATTAGCCCACGATATAACCGTAAACGTGTGAGTCGTCGGTTAGCCTATCTATATCACAATTATTAATTTATCGTACATTTATGTACTTAGGTACCTAAGTACTAAAACTAATAGTCTATAATAGATGCTTTTGCTTGGAACAATACATAATATACCGTCTATTGAGTTATATTAACATGTACCTACTTACCCTAAATACAGTGACTGGCATTATAAAATTATGGTTACAGTTTACAAACTGATAAATGGACATGCAGTTTGGTGATCTTCGCCCGGAATTCAAGAATTGGAGAAGAATCTCAAAAAGATAACTAAATTTTTAATATTGATGTTTTATTTTCAACTTATATGTTACCACAATTTGTCAAATGCTGTATATTAAAGTTTCATTTTACTTTTTTTACTTAACTGTGATCAATTTTGTTTTATTTAATCTTCCAACAACTTTGTTGTATTTAATTGCTCTTACTTTTGCTACTTTTCTAAAGGGTATAAAATAGACGCATGTGATTTTTTATTTTTTTAATGTTCTATTCACCCTCATTCCCATCATAATTTCAAGATGTTGTAAAATCTATATATTATGTACTTCATTATTAACAGTGTGCAATAATGGATGAAATCTTCTTTTGCAGCTATGGCCGAGTCCAAAATGTCAAATTGTTGGATCGAACAGAGAATACAACCACGGGTTCCATCGCAGGAGGAGCCAGTGGTGTATGTGCCACTGTTGCCTTTATGGATATCAAGTCGGCATCGAAAGCTCACAATGTCGAGCACGTGTTGGACGAAAGGACACTTACCACCGAGTATTACGAGCCGACAGCGATACCATCGGCCGCGGGCGCGCCATCGGCTGGCTCCTCGCCTGCCGGTTCAGGATACTCTGGTTCTTCATCCTCCGTGACTTCAGCGCCCGCTCCTGCTTCCGTCTCACGCTACCATCTTCCGTAAGTAAATATTTTCTTACTAACTCCCAAGCCATACTACTATCTGCACGATACATACATACCTGTTTCTGTATTGCTGATAATATTGACAATAAAGATGAAACTTGTTCTAGAATTATGTTTACACTGAATTTTTTGAACGTATATTATAGGTATTTATATTATTTATTTTCATGAACACTAAAATATTTAGTACGTGCAGGAGTATCGCTTATCCCTCTTCCGCAAACAACCCTTGACGGTAAATGCGGGTTTTTATTGTGATTAAGGTGGTACGTTAGCTACTTCTACTGAAGTAAGTTTATAAAAGTGGCACATAGTTTTTTTCTAATCATACTACGAGTATTTCCAACTATATTTATATTGTACCTATAATATAATAATTGATATGACAATAGACTCAATTACATGTAATGTTTTTCAAATACTTACGTATAAGGTACTTCAGTAGAGCCTGCTTACGAACCACCTTAGTTAGCAGCTTTCATGACAGCTATTGAAGTACACATGAATCTCCAGAATATCCTGCTTAGATGAAACCGTGTTTTGTATTTTAATGTAACCACAGCATGTGTAATGTGACCCAAGCACAATTCGGTGCCGCCGCCGCCGTGACAGTGAGCCTGTTTCCAATTCTCCATTCTTGGATTGCAGTGATTCAATTGGATTGCAGTGCGGATTTATTCCGGAAATGTGATTACAAGTGCAGTGAAAAAAGTGACAGTGTGTGTATTATACGAAAAAAAAAACAATTCTTGGAATGCAGTGAATCTCAAGGATTTACCAATCACTGTGGCTGGCGGCGGCCCTTTATTTTTGATGATGCACTGTTATTAACGCTATGTGTGTGCGTGTACTATGTGAAGCACTATTATCAGATGAGTTTGTATGTTGAAACATTTTTTATTATACCTAATTATTTTATACATAACAGCGATTGATTTCAGGGAATCTTAAAATATTGTTGACCCTAGTTTTCTTAGTAAAAGCCACAAAAGAATTTAAATGGATTAGATCGTTACTACATATTTATATTGCAGAAATTGACTATCGTTTAGAGGACTTAACAGGGTGGAAAAAAGATTTTTCACATTCTTAAGAGTTAAATTTACATAAATAAAGTATGTAGGTGCAATTTTGTTCTGCATTTTGTAGGTACGGACATGGTCCCATTGCTATAGAAATTTTCGGTCTTCTGATTTAGACCCATTGATACCGCGACAAGTCCTTTGGGCAGTCATCTCGTGATGTTAACCTGACACTGCCTAAAGATTTCTGAAGAGACCGAAACAGGTGGCAATCTAAAGATGCAATGTCAGGACTATACGGCGGAATGCATTAACTTTTCCTACTCTCTTAATTTTTGCTGAGTGGCTAAACATGTGTGACTCTATCATGATCAAATTCCACACCTCTTTTAATGACTAATAATTTTCGGCCTCTTTCTCTTACCTTCTTGCTTTATCTCATTAGTTATTCGCAGTAAAGTTCAGAATCGACTTAGTAACTGCTCTTAACGAATAATGGCCTCTCAACATACACACAGCATCACTTTGTTGCGAATTAACCCGGGTTTCGTCAGTCTGTGAAGCAAGCTTGACCGGCTTTTGACGACCTTTTTGACACATTCTTGTCGTACGTGATATTTTCATCACGAGTTATCAGCTTCTTCGTTCGGTTTCATTACGTCGTAATAAAGAATCACAAATGAGTACACGGTTCATTAGGTTTCTTTCAGTAAGCTCGTTAGGTAACCGAATATCGTAGGGGAGACCCAGGAGTGTTCTGACAATTTTTACTTAAACGAACATTATCTCAATAAACAAACATACCGCGATTATAAACTCTATGCCTGAATGTAGCTCGATCCTTACTTCTTACCACCGAGGTAAGTTGTAATCTGTTCCTAGTCGATTCACACCACAAGCTATTCAAACGCGGTGCGAATAGCCCCCAAGATTCAATTGAAATAGGTCGGTTTGGACCACAGGACTAAAGGCTTTGTCAAACAGCGAGCGTGGCGGGGCTCGACGCTAGCGTGGCATGCCCTTGGCGTGCTAACTTACTATGAAAATATATGGAAGTCGTCACACAAAACACGCCACGCTGATTTATTCCCCTTGTAGGTACAGTCAAAAACAGAAATGAAAAGCACTTTTAATATTACAGTGCAACCTCGATATAACGAATCGGAAGGGAACAAGTAAAAATTCGTTATATCAAGTAATTCCTTGAACTTGGCTTTGCTATGTTGTGGTTAAGTGGGCTAAAATTCGTTATAAAGAGGTAAAAGCGTGTCTAAACCTGTGGCAACATTAATCAGATTCTATAAAATTAAGGCTCATAAATTGATGGGAACTTTAAAAGGTTTTGGTTGACAAATTCCGTTAATTAGAAATATTCATGCTTTTTCTTGGTAGTCGAAAATTCGTTAAGAGGTTGTTCGCAAAAAATGTTTGCAATGTTAAGGTATATTTTACATTGACTCTTTTTTAAATTTGTTAAATCGAGGAAGTCGTTATATTGAGATACGTCATATTTTTAAATCTTGTAAAAATAACAGCCTAAATCTTAAAAAATACATTACTTTCATTTAGTACTCATATATCATCACTCGTAACAAAACTTATTTTTTAACCGACTTCAAAAAGGAGAGGTTATCAATTCGTCTGTATGTTTTTTTAAATGTGTGTTACCTCAGAACTCCGTCATTTATGAACCGATTTTTTTTGATAGTTGGTCATGGTATGCTTCCAAGTTGGTCCCATATTCACCATATCAGGATCTGATGATGGGATCTTGGAGAAATCGAGGGCAATCCTCAAATATTGTATGCACATGTAGTCTGTTTTTATACTTTTACTAAGCGTTTTGATCACCTACATATAAAACATAACATCTGATATGGAATCTCTAAGGAATCTAGGGATATCCTCAAATATTATAGGCACGAGTAGTCGGTTTTTAGATTTTTATAGAGAATTTTGGTCAGCTACACATAATATGAAGGAAACGAGGGTCTGATTGTGGAGCCGCCGAAAAACAGATAGTGTAACTTTTTAGTAACAAAATCTCCCTATGGCAGGGGGAGGCCTAGGTCCAGTAGTGCAATAGGCTTATGAAGATGGAGATAATAAGAAAATAAAGATAATAAATTAAGTCGTGTAATTATATGTTGCGTTAAGCCGTGTCCGAAGTAAATGGTGATGGTTAGAGGAAGAGGTAAAATGATTGGGAACAGGGCAGGAAGAAGGAGTGTAATTATATCGAGGGGTGAAAGGCTATTTGGGATAAGCGCCATATATATAAATGGCGCTTAAACCAAATAGCCTTTCACCCCTCGATATGTATGTTGCTTATATTATCACACGTCAAATTTCGAAGCGTAGTCATTTCTCTCTGTGCCCTTTCGTCATGTGGCCGATTTAATAATTTGCTGCATCTAAATCTGACAATACTATGCCTTCTAAACTTCGTACACGGCATAACGTAACATATATTTTAGAAAAATTTAGTTTAGTAAGCTCGAGTTTTGACTCATAGGGCGGAAGTCGGTTTTTCGTTTTAACAAAATGTTTTAGAACTAATCAATGTTAATTAGTTTTAAGGGCGTTTATTACCCTTTGACTGATTATGCTTAGGTAAATGTCAATTTTTATAAATTTGTGTGTATAAGAGAAAGGGATATATGCTTAAGTGCGGTGGCATTTTAAAATTACCTGAGTTTCAAATTTTAGGGTTGTTTTACATACATACATATAATCACGCCTTTATCCCTTTCGGGGTAGGCAGAGCACCATTGGCCGATAGAATGTACAATTACCTATTTAAATACTTAAGCAAAAATCTGGAAAATATAATTAGGTTATTTATTTGTCATACAAACATAATACAAGGTACAAATGTTCATTTAGAATGAGATATAAAAACTTAATTAATTTATACTAACATCAAGCAAGCGGGGGAGCGGAAAGGACGCGGAGAGCAGGTGCTTACATAGCACAGTGTTCCGAAAACCCCGACAAATGGACATCTCTAGCCGATCCCGTATATCGACGTAGTTTGACGACAGAAACAATTCGCTAGAACAAATTACCTATCAATTGTTCATAGTTTCCGAGAAAAAAAAAATTAAAGTAGCCAGTTTTTGGGGAGTCGAAAAATGAAAAAAAAAAAAAGTGATTGTACTAATGGACTTTGACACAAAATTTATCTATCCCATAATATTTCATCATATTGCGCGTATTTCAAGCTAAATTACAACCATCTATATGCAGGTGATTTAAAGAAATTATAAAAATCAAATTTTAGTTAATTTTTTCCAAAGAAAAGTGCACATTTTCAGCACGTAATTTTTATACTAATAATTACTCACTATTATGAGTCTCACATTACTTAAGTTGTTACTTTGTTTATTTAAAAAATTGTCTCTTTAAAGGTATTTTAGCATTTTCGGAACACTGTGTTATGTGGGAACCTGCTCTCCGCGTCCTTTCCGCTCCCCCGCTTGCGCCCGCGCAGGCCCGCGCCCGGCGCGTCCTGTCCTTTCTATATGTTTTCCAATAGGGTGCCGACGAGTAAGCGTCGTGTCAGCCGTCCCGTCTTTTCTGTATGTTTTACGTCGCGACGGCTGTATACATTTTGTATGAAAGTAGATTAAACGGGCGCCGCGACTGCGACGGGACCGTGTCTTACATCTGTTCTGTGTGTCCGTCCCCTTAAAACATATAGAAAAGACAAGGAACGGGCGTGACGGCCAGCGCACACTGGAGTTTTCCCGGCATTCAACCGTCCGATTTTAATACGACATGTGAGACTCAATATAGTGAGTAATTATTAGTATAAAAAATTACGTGATGAAAATGTGCACTTTTCTTAAAAAAAATATTAACACTAAAATTTGATGGGTGTATCCCATCTGGCCCGGCAAATTGGGAAAAAGAAAAAGTTTCATCTGGCCCGGTAATATGCTTACCGGACCAGATGACACAAATCAAGTGCCATCGTCCCCGGTGAGGGGAGAAAAGAAGATACGCCTCCTAATTTGTGAAATACTATCTACATGCATCTATGAAAGGAATTGAACAAATCAAACTGCTTAGTATATACAGTAATAATTTTTTATAGCAAGTGACGCGTTATTAACTTGTGCCATAAAACTCCACCTGAAAATTAAATACACTTCTTTAAAGTACCATGAGTAGTAATTTAGGAAGGCCCCAAGTGCCCCGGCGGCTCCGGAGGCGACACTGGCGTGTCAGCTATTACAAAACACAAAGAAATATTTGATAATCGAATTTATCATTATATGTTTTACTTTTTGTAGTTGAAGAAACACGATATGTAGACGTTTTTACGATAAAAAATACATTAAGGATACCTCTTTTAAATCCGATTTGTTCATTTTACATGCAAACCTGAGCGAGTTAATCCTCAATTTTTGTATCAATAGACTTGCCCTAAAACACTCTAAAAACGTGTAGAACGCTTTGTAAAATTAATGCGTAGTTTTTCACTAAAACACAAAAATATGTATTGTCGCTTACGCTCTTTTAGTTTTCGCTCATATTTGTATGGAAATAAACTTTCCTCAGTCGGCCTCCGGCTATGATCGTTTTGGAATTTATTATTGAGCACTGCGCGCCTTAATAAATAACCTAGAAAAATCTGTAGACTTTCTCTTAAAAAGTGAATCATTTGGGGATTTGTGTACACTGTCACTAAAGTTGTCATTGAAGAAATAGGTGTACTCAGAGCCCCATAATTTATTTATTTAATTAATACACCAAAAATATTCTTAATTTCTATGTAGATTTACAGATGCCCTTTAATAAAAATTTGGCGCTCTCTTGGTGGAAGTAATTGACAGTTTTCTTCCCTATTGAACTTACGCGTGAACCATGAAATGGAAAACCGCATAATTCGGCCGAATATTCGGTTCGTTCAATGTTAACCCGAACAATATTCGGTGAAATGAAACCACTATTCGGCGCATAATTAAAAATTAACCTCTTAAAATCAGAGTTCGCAGAATATTTATTATACTAATTAGAGTTGTGCCGAATATTCGAACCGTCTTCGGCAACTTTTTCACTATTCATATTCACCGAATTATTCGGTTCGAATTTTTTATTTCTCGTTATTACATTATTGAATTAATTAGCTCGTTCCAAATTCATCTTTTTCATCTCGTCCGCATTCATTATATTCTTCATACTTACTCGTCTCATGTCGTCGTGCTCTTCTTAAATAACCTTCCTTCTGTACGTCACCAATTTAGTCTGTCTATGTCTACATATAACTTTATTGGGTCTTTGTTATTGTAGAAATTGAACATCAATTATAGGGCGAAATTGTAATAACGTGGGTTTGTAGATCGTCGTTACAGGGCTGTAGTAATATAGTGAGCGCAAAAATTCTATAACAGAGCTATATTCGAATGTAGCTTAGTTTTAAAATACCCTTAGATAACTCATTTGCCCTAAAAAAGTTTGCAAAGGCTCGTTATAGTTCTAGTGATAAACCTATCACAAAAACACTCTTTTAGGACCATATGGTTTTCTTTGCAACTATTATAGTTCTTTCATTAAACATAGTACTGTAACGGAATCCAAATCTTTTCTAAAACCTAATTACTATTTATAATGGTAGGCCAATGTTGCTTTTAAATTATAAATCAGTTTTGTAAAGGCATTTTTGTATGTAAGTACATCATAACTAGAGATGCGCCGAATATTCGAACCGTATTCGGTATTCGGCGTATTCAGCAACTTTTTCACTATTTGTATTCGGCCGAATCATTCGGTTTTGGCGCCGAATATATTCGTTTCGGGTATTTTCATATTTTTGCCTACACGTACGGTATAGCGTAAGAACAAAACTTCTTATGTGACATTTATGTTCTACTAACGGCCGCCCACAACTTCGTCCGCGTGAAAGGTATTACATCCGTGCGAAGCTAACCCTAGTTATACTTTCTCAGGTTCTAGAGTACACAGGTAGTACCAAATTTCATTTCAATCTATTCAGTAGTTTTGGCGTGAAAGCCAGACAGACATACAGAGTAACTTACGCATTTAATATATTATTTATGTATTAAATTTGAAAGATAACATAATATATTAGTAAAGATTGTAAGTCAACAAAATCCCATTCCATCCCATTTACTAGCAATATTTTTGCAATAAAAACCGTTTTTGTTTTTATTTACAACGTAATCGTGCAATGTTTGAAGCAAAGTAACAGATAATAGGGATGGCGATCAGAGATCGAGATTAATCGCAAAATCGATTTTTGGAGCCAAAAAAATAGATTTATCAAATCGATATGTAGTACTGAATCCATAAAACAAGTATGGTATAGAACGATATGCCGCGTGGTGCCGGCAATGCCGCGTTGTGCCGGGAGAGTAGAGTTTGTACCACCCTATACCTACCCGTGGGTATCGTACGAGGCGATTAAGGGTTCCGGGAGGTGGGCAGCAGTGCCTCCCGTGTAGACAACATAATCCGAAAAGCACACTGCGGTCACCAACCCGCCTGCCCAGTGTGGTGACTATGGGCAAAAACCCCCCAATGACGGCAACTAAAAAAAGGCCCCCAGTTCCCGGCCGCCTTACTACCCCGGACTACGGCAGCGGCCCGGGTCGTAGTGTGGCAGGGGGTGCAAAGAATCCCCGGGCTACGGGTAATGGCTGCCACAACAACCTGACCTTGGCAACGTATAACGGACGCAGTTTACGGCTGGACGAAAGTCACTAAATCCTTGAGGTAGAATTAGAAAAAATAGGCATGTTCTTGGATTATCAGAAGTCCGAAGAGAGGGGGAGGACACTATAACCCTTGAATCAGGCCACCTATTCTACTTCAGGGAGGGGAGCACAAAGTCCCAGAGTGGCGTGGGATTTCTCGTCAACAAAACCCTCCGTGATAACGTGAAGGAGATCTCAGGCCGGGTAGCGTACCTGGTATTAAAACTGACCAAAAGATATTGTCTCAAGGTCATACAGGTATATGCGCCAACGTTGAGAAGCTCAAATGAAGAGGTGGAGGCTTTATACGACAATGTGTCAAAGGCCATGCACCGCACCACTAAGACCCACTTCACTGTTGTCATGGAGGATTTCAACGCCAAAGTGGGACAGGAGTGCGGCGAATCGTGTTTGGGACCACATGGCTACGGGAGCAGGAACCAGAGAGGCCAAATGCTAGTCAACTTCCTCAGCATGCAGGAGCTGTTCTGTTTAAACTCCTTCTATCAGAAGAAGCCCCAAAGGAAGTGGACCTGGAGCCCCGGTGGTAGGACGAAGAATGAGATCGACTTTATCATGACGGATAAAAGGCAAATATTTAGGGATGTTTTCAGTGATCAACAGGTTTAATACCGGAAGCGATCACCGACTTGTAAGAGGCACCCTAAATATCGACTTCAAGCTTGAAAGGAGCCGCATGGCAAGCAGGAAGCTCATGGCAGCAAGTTCTCCGTCCCAATTGGCCCCAAGCAGGACATGATGCGTTCCAACTGGAATTGAAAAATCGATTTGCCGCCCTGAAAACTCCGGCAAGTGTTGACGAGGACCTACAAGGAATAATCGGGGTTGTAAGCTAAATCAAATAATTTATTTGTGATGCACAGGTTATTACAGTTGTTAAATAAATACATAGCTCTTCTGTGATCCGCCTATTTGGCATACAAATTTTTTGAGAATATCCAAATTAAATTAAAATTTATAATATAATTGTTAAAGTTGCATGCAAAAATGTCAATTAATTAAATACCTACATAATAATAATCTGAGAATTAGATAAAAATATCACAATAGTCACATCAAGATAAATGGATAATTGTTACATATTATACGGTGTCAAAGAATGTCGTTTAAATATTCATGAATCGTTATAACATTTTCCTATTAAAAATGCTTCAACCCTACGTTTAAAAAATTCTTGGTCACTCTCTCTTATGACCTTAGGCAATTTATTATATAAGTTGGGTGCGATACAAAATAGACTTTTCCGCTTGAGGGCGGTCTGTGCCGCAACCATACACAACCACAACCGATCTCTGAAGCGGAGGGCTCGGTTATGTGATTGGCCAGCTCTCTGAAACAGATTTGGATTCTGTCGAACGAAAATACAAACCTCCAGAATGTACAGTGACGGCAATGTGAGTATATTTAAAGATTTAAAGTACGGTTTGCAGCTTTGTTGTGTATTTTAATTACAAATTGCACGTATGCATTTTTTTGAGCTTTAAGAATTTTATCTTTTAACGTCGAATTTCCCCAAAATATTAAACCGTATCTTAATATTGATGCCACATAACCGTGGTATGCGACAAGTAAGGCTTCGCGATTTGTAACTCGTGACATTTTATAAAGGGCGTATGAGAAACTATTCAATTTTTTACATATCAGTTCTGCATGAACTTTCCAGTTTAATTGCTTGTCAATTACTAATCCTAAGAATTTTGTGTAGTCTATTTCGTCAATTTTTTTATCGTCATATTAATATTACTTAATTTAAGTTTATTTTGATTAAAGTGCATTATCTTTGTTTTATCCAGGTTTATTTGCAATTGATTTATTTTTAGCCATTCTATAATTTGCTTTAAGGTATTGTTTATTTCGTAAATATATTGATCCTTATTTAAATTATTTTGTTTAATAATAACCGTGCTATCATCGGCAAATAGCACCATTGGGTGATGTATATGTGTTGGTAAATCATTTATATAAACCAAAAATAACAATGGTCCCAAAACACTACCCTGTGGCACACCACGGTTTATTTTACGACACGTTGATACATACTTTTTTACGCATCTTGATTGAATATCAATTTTACTAATTTCAGTAAATTGAATTCTATCACGTAGATAAGATTTTATTAATTGCAGCACATTGCCGCGTATTCCATAGCTTTCTAATTTGTAAAGAAGAATATCGTGATTGACATAGTCGAACGCTTTAGTCATATCCATATATACAGCACACACGGGATTTCTACTATCGACACTCTGTATTACCTTATGTAGCAAGTCATATATGGCCATGTTAATGGTTTTTTTCTTCCTGAATCCTTTTTGTTCATCAACCAAAATTTTTTTAGCTTCCAGATAGTTGTAGAGGCAGTTGTAAATAACTTTTTCAAAAATCTTAGAAAATATTGGTATAGGTCGGTAATTTTTTTATCATTTCTTTATCGTCCTTCTTAAATAAGGGCTTTATAATCGACGTTTTTAGAGCTGTAGGAAAAGTTCCATATTCTATACAGAGATTAATTATGTGATTTAGAGGAAAGCACACACTCTTTGCTACGGATTTTATGACTTTGGTCGCAATATCGTCATATCCTACACTAGTCTTATTTTTTAATGATTTAATTATTTTTAGAATGTCAAGTGGTATTGTTGGTGTCATAAATATTGAATTTGAATTATTTTTTAAAATTAATGAAAGAAATTTGTCAGGGTGGGGAATCATTTCAGTAGTTATTTGGTCAATAAAGTAATTGTTAAATGAATTAGCTATGTCAGTGGGATCAATTAAAATTTTATTATCATGTCGAATTTTTATTATTTGTTCTTTTGGATAGTTATTTTTATTATTATTTATTATTTCCCACGTTGCTTTCGATTTATTATTTGCAGATTTAATATAATTATCATTTTGGACCCGTTTAGTCATTCCTATAACTTTTTTATATCGTTCGGAGTATTTTATTAAAACGTTCTTATGTATGATATGTCGTTTACGTTTGCTGCATAATCGTATACCGCGCGATATCCATTTTTGTAACTGAAGTTTTTAATGGGAAACAGAGGTCATAAAAGAGTTTGAACATGTCCATAAAACAATCATATGCTTCATTAGGGTATTTTTTTTCATAAACGTCACCAAAAGATAGGCTGGAGATACATTGGCAATTTTTTTCAGATTCTCTTTGCTTAAGTCACGTATTTGTATAGACCAGGAGGACAAATTTTTTTTGGATCGATTCATCAGGTCACGATTCGAATCGATTTAAAAATCGATATTTTTTGGAAAGAATTGCTGCCATCCCTAACAGACAGCGCGGTGTGCGCGGGTGGTGGGCGGTGAGGTACGACACGCTCACCATTTAGCCAGCAACGACACGTTGGAACTTGTTTGCGCGGCAAAAAAATCAAATGGTAAACCGAATAATTTGGCCGAATATTCGGTTCGGTAAAGATTGAAACCAGTATTCGGCGCATCTCTAATCATAACGATACATATCATACGATATTGAATAATTAAAAATGGTTCCATTATTATCCTTCTGAGCAACTAAGCAACAAAAACTATGTATGTTAATTAATAATTAGTATTACCGTAATGTTCTAGAAGTCTGGATCTAAACCTGTCTTACCTGATAACGTTATATTTATTAAAAATATAATAAGATAATGTAATTTATGGCTCAAGGAACATTTGGAGGGAACCCTAATTTTATATAATGGTGGCTGGGATCTGTCATGACAAGTGCTATAGTAGTGTTCTGAACACTGAAAGTATTTTTATGACTTAAAATTTGTAATTATTTTAGTAAATGCTTAATTATTTGCGGGGGGCATTAACCTAATAAACATCAATCGAAATCACCCATAATATTTTCGTAGTCCTTTTGTATTATTTTTGTTTCAAATACTTGTAAGTTTTCCTTAGTGTTTCTTTCTCTTAAATAACACTGCGATACAGCAGTGAATGAATGAATCAAATGTTAGTGTCATAATGGAATCATGAACTCTTTTACAGTATAAAAGGGTATTTAGTAGCGTTGCGGTGACTTGTAAATCACCAAAAGGAAATTGCATTACTGTTACATAAACTGTATATGTCAAAATTGTCATACTAGATACTTATATAGAGTAAATTGAAGAAATAAATGCGCCACTTTCTATGGACGTACTACCTTCTTTGGCTAATTATAGAACCCCGATTGGTAAGCCCGAAACGTTTTATGATCGTCTATACAACCAACTATTGTTAGTTGGGATAGTATTGTCAGATTTAGATGTCAGCAAATTATTAAATCGGCCACATAACGAAAGGGCACAGAGAGAAATGACTATGCTTCGAAATTTGACGTCTGCCTTGTTCCCAATCATTTTACCTCTTACCATCACCATCTTACTTCGGACACGGCTTAACGCAATATATATTTACACGACTTAATTTATTATCTTATTATCTCCCATCTTCATAAGCCTATTGCAGTCCACTACTGGACCTAGGCCTCTCCCTGCCATAAGGGGATTTTGTTACTAAAAAGTTCCACTATCTGTTTTTCGGCGGCTCCATCATCAGACCCTCGTTTCCTTCATATTATGTGTAGCTGACCAAAATTCTCTATAACAATCTAAAAACCGACTACTCGTGCCTATAATATTTGAGGATATCCCTAGATTCCTTAGAGATTCCATCATCAGATGTTATGTTTTATATGTAGGTGATCAAAACGCCCAGTAAAAGTATAAAAACAGACTACATGTGCCTACAATAGTTGAGGATTGCCCTCGATTTCTCCAAGATCCCATCATCAGATCCTGATATGGTGAATATGGGACCAACTTGGAAGCATACCATGACCAATTAAAAAAAAATTAAATCGGTTCATAAACGACGGAGTTCTGAGGTAACACACATAAACAAAACATACAGACAAATTGATAACCTCTCTTTTTTGAAGTCGGTTAAAAACATACATACAGACAGATTGTTTTTTATTTTCAAAACACTTCGCCTAGATCGGAAAGCTCGAAAAAAATCCTTACAAGTGGTGGTCAGCAAACCAAAAACAATACTCAAACCTCTCGAAATTTGTTAAAGTTTATTTTCTCCCGGGAGTAGCGTGTATAGTGAGAGGTTGTTTTCTGAAGCTAGTATCATTTACAACGAGAAGCGTAATCGTTTGCTACCATCAAGTGCTGAAAAGCTTGTTTTTATCCATCACAACTTACCACTGATTAATGATGAAAATGAATAATGTTGCCAAAAATGTAATGTAAAAAGAGATGGTAAAATTCGTCATCCGAGTTAATTGACCCGATAGCTCAGTTGGTTAGAGCGAAAGCACGGTATGCGAGAGGTCGTGAGTTCAAATCTCACTCGGGTGAAAATTTTTGACTTGACTACTTAAGATAAATTTACAAAACACTTCTCCATAATATAATCCGTTGTGACAAAAATGTTTAATCATATACATATAGAATTTTAATAGCTTACATTGTTTTATTAAATTTATAGATAGTATTTTAGACTAGTGGACGCCCGCGACTCCGTCCGCGTGGACTACAGAAAAAACAAAATGTCGAAATTATCCGGGATAAAAACATTTTCCCGGGATAAAAAGTAGCGTTAAGTTGGTCCTGTCACAATATATTCCTGAAAACTGCATCGAAATCGGTTCATCTGTTTCTGAGATTAGCGTGCACAAACGCACAGACAAACCGACAAACAGACAAAAATTCCAAAAATCATCGTTTTGGGTTCTATTGCGTTGATAAAGGTCTCCTATAATATTTTTTCTCATATATCTTCCATGTACAGACAGCGATCCGTTACATTTTTATTATATGTATAGATATAGATAAAAATGGTATAATAAAATTTTAACTACCTTGGCATAGCTATTTCTGAAATTTCTAATCATAAAAATTTCTTTTAAAATTTTGACGCTCTTCTAAGGTGAACACTTTCGATTTATTTGAATAATTTTACGCATTTATGTTAATTTTATCTAAAGGGTTTCAATTGAAATGTTCCTATGTGCCTATGTTCAGCAGTGAACGTCCCAGGGCTGAGAATGGTGATGATGATTGTAAATTATTACTGTTTCTTCCAAATGTCTTTATATGAGGCTAATCGGATCGCATCATCGTGGGCAAATATGATAACTTTTTTAAATTGTTTTTTTTTTTAATTTGAGACAAATTAGGTATTTACCCGACTGCGCGACGCAAAGGAGTGGTATTGTGTTTAACAGCCTATGTATGTATGTTCCTTTGAAGCACTACACAGACCAAACGCCTCGGCCGATTTTTATGATTCATACGTCAATCGATTCCTCTTAGATCGGCGAGTGTCACTAAAGACATGACGTTAGTGAAAATCCAATATGGCGACTACTAGTCGCCATTTCGTGAAAATGAAAAAATTAAAGTCGACAAACTATATCGAGTGGGTTATCGTTGAATAGGTATTTAAAAATCTTTTTTTGTTTCTCAACATTTTTTGATTCGACCAACCGTTTAGGATCTATATCGATTGAAAGATGCGTAACAACCATTCTCACATATAAGTTTTTAGCAGCAGCAAGACGAAAACTTCTTGCTGCCGAGCGAGCATGTTTCTTGAAGCGTACCTATTAGTAGCTAGGTACTCATAACAAAAAAGTATAAAATAAAAAAACATAATTTAAAAAATCGAATTATACGCTCATGTCAGATACGCAAAATGTCAGATACGCGTATTGTCAGATTTCGCAGAATGTCAATAACGCAAAAAGTCGGAAATTCAGATTGACAGATACGCAAAAGATCAGAAACGCAATAAGCCAGAAACGCATAATGTCAGATACGCAAAATGTCAGATACGCGTATTGTCAGATTTCGCAGAATGTCAATAACGCAAAAAGCCAGAAATGCATAATGTCAGAAACGCAAAATGTCAGTTAAGCAAAAGGTTAAAAACTCAAAGCCAGATCTTTTTGAATTTGTCAAGTTCTAAAACTAACGATGGTTATAATAAAGTTTCATGAAGTTTAGCGTTAGTTTAGATAAGTACATTACATACATATAATCACGCCAGGCAGAGCACCAAAATCCAAAAACCAGACTGCTTAAAAAAGAACCAAACTATGTACATAATAAAAAAAACTGAATAGAAAAAAGCACTTAGATGTCCGGTGGTCTAGAATTCTATAATATTATTATGGAATGAATACTAGGTATTGAAGAAAATAAAATATTTTCTAATGATGGTAACATAAAACATAACAACTAAACAGTCGGGATCCATTTATCCGACGGCCAAGCTAATATTTCAATGGATCCTGGCTGTTTAGTTGTTATGTTACATCATTAGAAAATATTTTATTTTCTTCAATACCTAGCAGTGGCGGCTTCTGACATTTTTAGATGGGATTTCACATTTTTATATATGAGTGCATGCAAAATTATAGTTTGGAAACGCCGCGCGTGTTGAACTGATGCATGACCCGTTTCTCAAAACGAGTATATAGTGTTCTGTGCTCTCAAAATGTGTAAAATTCAGATGACCTAATGAAACACATTAAAGACAACCATATCGCGTTCTAACTCGGACTAAGCGACATCTAGTGGCCGCATACGCACACTACGAATGTGAGCGGCGCTCCAGATTAGGCTAATTTTTCATACGAAATCTTCTGTTTCACGCGCCCGGCCTATGCCGGTATGTATCTTTCACACTCATTGAATACAGTACTAGGAATCGTAACAAATTTCGTTTCATTGGAGCGCGATCGCTAGCGCTCGATTCGATACATAAGATTCCAACTTACTTGAGACGAACGCGTAGACACTATTGTATAAACATAGTAGAATTGAAAGATAATTATAAATATAGAAAAATATAGATTGCCTATGTAATCTTCGTGGGTTGCACCAGCGCTCCTTAGGACAAGCCGCCAGTGATACCTAGTATTCATTCCATAATAATATTATAGAATTCAGGACCACCGGACATCTAAGTGCTTGTTTTTCTGTTTTTTTTTTTATCATGTATATATGTTTGGTTCTTTTTTAAGCAGTCGGGTTTTTGGATTTTTTTAATTGTTTTTTTTATAATAATATTTTATTACTTGGTTCATAGGTATGAGAAACATGCTGATGTAGGAGGGATAAAAATGTATATAGGGTTGCCACCCTTAACGAAGGGTACGTATTCTATACATGAAATAAGTAAGTTTATGGCAAAAAAGTACTGGTAAACAATGTAATTTTTTTAAAATAATTTTTATTACCTGATCGGGCGAAATTTATAGTGTCCTGTGTTTATGCTAGTTTTTCATAGACAGATATTATATTATCAAATAATAATATATTATCAGATATTATTTCTCATGTAAAAATCTTGCTTCACGCGTCAATGTCGCATTTATGCAGAAAAACGCAGTCCACTATAATATTACTCAGAATTCAGGACCCATCTAATATTTTGGAAACCAGACACTTCCCAGGCATACTTCCATGTAGAAAAATGATCGTGAAGATGAGGAGATTCCGTAGTTTTCGGGAACGTTGACGACCAAAAATCAGTCTGATATGAAATTTATATATAGTAATAAATACATCATTATATGGATATCTTTCTTTTTTTATTTTATAAAACAAAGGAAAATTGTATTCTTTATTGTACACACAAACAATATAGTGACTTAAAATCAAAGCAGAGAAGTGTACAAAGGCATATCTCTTTAAGAGATTTCTTCCAGCTAAACCCAAGCAAACAATTTGTAAATAAAACATAAATAAAATTATAGAGGGCAAATCATGTGCACCCAAAGTTTTTAAACATAAAATAACCATTGCGCCATCGCATTGGAGTTTCTAATGAACCTCATTTTGTAATAACTATAATGGTGAGTTAAGGGCTTAAGAAATACCCGTAATAAATAAATTCTGCTTATCATGTTATAAAAATTTAAAAGCTATTATTTTAATATTAAACAGCAGCTAAATGAAAACTAATAAACTACTTTGTTAAATATATATATATACATACATACAGTACCTACATATCTAATGATACACCTATAAGTCTCGCTATTTTTAAACAAATAATACTTATAAAAAAGGTAGTGCTATTTCAACCGTTTGGCTTGAAAAGACCAATAGTCTTACAGTCCCTCAAAGTGTGTGGTAAAGAGTTCCACAGCTTTACTGCTTGTACCGTGAACGAGTTACCATAGGCACCGCTATTATGTTTGGGAGTACTTAAAAGGGGTGCGGTAACAGACCTAAGGGGCAAGCAAATAAAAGACGGCGAGACGAAGGTACGGTATGTGCACACGGCGCAGATTTTACGGTGCAGGCGCGATATCTGCGCAAACAGACGCGGGGACGATACGGCACAGAGTATTATTATACAAGGTGCTATTTAGTGGAAATAACATTTAATACACATCCTTTCGGTTTTTTTTCGAATACTAATTCCCTCCTTTTGTATCATTATAATTCCTATGTACAGTCGACAGCACATCAAGTGTAACATTGCGCTACGAAAGCCGCCACTATTACAAGCGCAATAAAGGCGTGCTCAAGGTCAAACTGTATAGCTTGACGTGCTGTCGACTGTACTTATGTTTGCAATATGTAACCGCTATGTTTGCTATTTAAGTACTTTAAAATACAAATTAACATCGAAATCTTAAATCATAATAAAAATTGAATCGGAACAATGTTTGTTTAATTCCGTAGCAAAAATTGTAGCAATAGTTTAAAATATATCGCTACGTATCTTTGTTCATACTGTATATAATGCGAGACGCCGCTTGCGCCTTACCGTTATTACATCTGCTGGCGACGTGGCGGGGGGCGAGGCGCGGCGTGCCTGCGCCGTCCGCTTGCCGCCTTCAGTCACGAACAAAAGATAACGCAAGACGCACGTCGCTTCGTATACAGGATGCGTGACGATATTGAATTTAATATTGAGTTTTGCGAGTTAATTGAGCAATACCCGAATATCTATGTTACGGTACAGTAACAGGGCCATGGCGCAAAAAAGTCGGTGAACGTTATTCTACTGAAGACGGAAGGAGTTCCGTTGTGTTAGATGTTGAGATATCCTGATATGGTAGGGTTTTCTCCCATTGTAACATGTTTGTTTGCTCCTATGCAAACTTATTTGCGTAAACCGTGGAATCTCTGATTTTGTATTACCATCACATTTTGCGGAAAAGTTATGAATCACAGCATTCTTTATCATAATATTATCAGACATAATTTGGTATTGCATGGAATATTTAATTCACTTTGAAAAATACCAAAGGCACATTCATCACTGTCTTTACGTGGACAACCTGTTATTATAAGCTCTTCTCTCATTAGTCAATTGATTTCGACCATATGGTCTCATAATATTTCTTGGTTTTAGTGGAAAAGTCTCTGCCACAAAATATTGTGTTTCTCCAAAAGGTGTTTCGGTAATCACTTGCGCATAGACACTTTTCTTGTCCAAAAGAAAGCATACTCGTCACTAGTATTCAAAATCTATGATATGTGCCTGTTTTAGCGAAGCCAAGATTAGCTCCATGTTTGCATGAGTTATGCATAAACAGGTTTCCCGTTGGTGGATGTTTGGGGTTACAACCCAAAAAGGTCGTAGGCGGCAAAACAGTGTGTAATTCTAATATGCTTTTTACTAACACTTGTTTTTTTAAATTTGTTTTTCTAAATTTTTCATGGTATCCTGTAGGTACAGGCATATATTCCGGCTGTAGGCATTCCCTTTTGTAATACCGTCTTTACCTAAGGGCACACGTGCAATCTTCTTCAAAAAACTCTGCAACTATTTTCTCTAACTTCGAACCTGTTTCTACTTGTATTCCTCAAAACATTATTTGTATTGACTGTCTTATAGGTTTCATGTTAATTTGATCAACACTTTATATTTCTTTACTATTTTGCCGCTTAACACTTTTTTAAATATCTAAGCTTTTCATTATATCATTCGTATGTCAAATTTAAATTTTCTTTGAGTTGATTTTGGACACACCTCACTAAATAATAATTTTCTTTCTTACACCTCTATCTACATTTTCTTTAGTAGTATTCTGTAAAAGATCAGCCACTTTTGAGTTTGGAGTCATTTTCTGTTTTCCCATGCGCCGTATTTTCTTTGTCAGTTTACAACAATCGAACCTGGTGAGTTTACCAAAGAATTTGCTGAATTTTATCATCAAGACATTAATGCAGATGAGCTCAAAACAGAATGTTTTCTAAAGGTTTTTCAAATCAGAAGCAATCAGCGGATCTTAATAGCTTTACGCGATCTCTGTGCTTTTTAGAAACTTTTTTCCATATTTTTCTAATGGCTCTTTGTTCCCTATCGAGACATATTCCTTTTATGCCAATTTGATTACCAATGAGCAGGATTTTCTGATAACTATTAAAAGTAAGCTTCAGTTTAAAAAACCTTTATTGCTGCTTTTATTTTTGTTTATAAAATGAACCGATCGAATCGAACGAGCCTATTCGATAGGGTTGTGTCGTTTAATTACGGAGTTCATATGGCCACCTTCCAGCTCCATCATCAGATCAGCTCTATCCTACTTCCTATCCTATCCTACTAATATTATAAACGCGAAAGTTTGTGAGTATGGATGGATGGATGGATGGATAAATGGATGGATGTTTGTTACTCTTTCACGTAAAAACGGCTGGAGCGATTTTAATAAAATTTGGTATGGAGTTAGCCGACACCCTGAATTAACACATCCTCCTCCTCGCGTCGTTTTCCTCATTACTGAGGGTCGCGACTCCCCCACTGCTTCAGTTATCAAATATTAACGAAACAAAATTTCTCACTTTCTGCTGGAATCCGATTATGTATTTCCTCTGGCATGAAAGGCGTTGTGGAAGTTGATGTTCAGAGAAGATCAGGATTAACACATAGGCTACTTTTTATCATAGGAAAATATTTTTATCCCGGATAACTTCCGACATTTTGTTTTTTTCTGCAGAAACAAATCCAAAAAACCAGCAGCATTCTAATATCATTAATGACATATAAAATCATACTGTATTTGATTATATATAATAAATGGTCATACTTAGTAAAAATATTATTATAATTCGCTTTTTTACTTTCCAAAAGGGCCCCAAATTCTTTTGTGCCCAAGGGCCCCTGCCTAGTTTAAGACGGCCTTGGGCATTCCCACAAAACGCTAGAGGTATTCATGCACAATTTGCCGGACGGTACTGCCTCTAACTTCAATACATATCCAGAAAGTGATGTAAACGAACAGCCATCTGGCGTAGTATCTGTAACAAAAATAAAACAGCAATTAGTCGCTTTACGATGCGAAAAGTGGCACCTCAATCTAAACACACATTGTAACTAATCTGCTTAAATATTTTTCAGCCCAAGAATGTAAAGAACGGTGGAAGAATATTCGATGTAGTTACAGCAAAAACAAGAAAAGGCTAGATTTCCCTTCTGGATCAGGTGCAAAGACGATTAAGAGTACTACCTTTCACCATATCTACATTTTTTAGACAATTACTTGAAGTCCCGACCAACCAAAAGCAATCTAAGCAAATATGATAGCACAGACGGTAATGATAGTGAAGAAGTCGATGAGACACGGTTTACTGGTCAACTAGCTTGTGAAAACTCAAATTCGGATTCCATCTCCAATCAATCCACGCCAACACCGCCACTGCTACCACTATTAAATAAATCTAGGGCAATCTCTTTAAAAGATGTCAATAAATCAGCACATGAATATTTCAGTCAAAGAGCATTACAAAGAAACAATAATAGAGCTGAACCTGAAACAGACAGCGATCTAGCTTTTTTTCAAAGCATGCTTCCAGACCAGAAAAAATGACACCGTATATTCAAAAACGATATATGTTAAAATGGGCGTTCTCAATTTATAAGCAGTCGGGTTTTTGGAAATTTTAAATAGTTTTATCCTAGGACACAGCCGTATTATCCACGAACACCTTCTCGAGAGACAGATTATGATCCTTATGAAGGTGCAACCCAGCAGACTCTTACATCCAGAGCTAATACAAGTCCAGCACCTTCGTTTACCTCGACTCAGCAGACAGCTAAACATACTGCAGCAGCTAACAAAAATCCGGAAACTCAGCTGACTTTGATTACCTGATCGGGTATATAAATCCAGCACCACTGGCGGCAGTGGCTGTAATTGAACAAATAGCTGGGCCCTCAAGACACCGAACTTATGATGAGAAAGCTTATCAACTCAGCATTTCAGAATATCAGCAAACGCGGACACCGGGATCTTGCTTATGAAAGCGTCACAATCCTTATGCACCTCCGGCAACTCCAACGCAGTCTATTTACTCAGCTTTGCCAATATTTTCACCTATAACCCCAGCTACACCTCACCCGAATCCAGAGACATCTATCCAATCTCATGAAGACGAAATAAGTGATTTTAATGAGAACTATCCAATGCCTTGAACTAGGCCTGTATTTATATATAAATGGCTCTTAGTGCGACAGCTAGCTTGAGTAGTCATGTTGTCCTTGTCCGCATGCGCTGATTCTTATTGTACACACAAACATAAGACAATATAGTGACAGTTACACAGAAAGTGTACAAAGGCGAGCATATTTAAGAATTTTTAGCAAACCCAAGCAAACAATTTGTTACACAATTAATTATAGAGGGCAAATCATGTGCACCCAAAGAAACATAAAATAACCTGCGCCATCGCATTGGACTAATGTCTGTAATGATGGTGAGAAGGGAGAAATAAATAAATAAATGATAAAACTAAATTTTTAAAATATTAAACAGCAGCAAATGAAAACTAATAAACTACTTAAATATATATATATACATACATACACACACATACATACATAAACATATAACGTAAAAACATAATACTTATGAAATTTATAGCAAAGCCAGTGCATCTTTATCTTCGTCTGAAAAGGAATACATGTCTTATCCCGTCAATATCACGCTCTATAATGACTTAACTTGCCGTACCGTCCCCGCGTCTGTTTGCGCAGATATCGCGCCTGCACCGTATCTGCGCCGTGTCTATACCGTACCTTCGTCTCGCCGTCTTCTATTTGCGTTGCCCCTAAGGCGTCTATCTCTAGAAAAGAGAAACTCAAAACGCTCCCAGAGATACTGGGGAAAGACTTAAAATTAATTATCTTAAACACTAGCGTCAGTATATGGGTATTTCTGCGAAGTCGGATTGGGAGCCAATGCAACTCTTTTCGAAGATGTGAGACACGGTCGTATTTACGTAAGCCATATATGAACCGAATACCTAGATTTTGTAGTCTTTCGAGTTTATTTAGCAGCTCCTCATTGGCGTCAAGGTAGCAAACATCCGCAGTCTAGTATTGGAAGAATTAAGGACTAAGCAAGTTTTATTTTAGTTTTAAATGTAAGGAAGTATTGAAAGCGCTTCAGCGAATGGAAAGTCCAATGTACCTTCCTACTCACCTCGTTGATATGTGCTGACCAGGAAAGATTGCTGTCAAATAGTACTCCTAGATTTTTCACTAAATCGGTGAAAGGTATTGTGACCTGGTTGTAAACAATCTGAGGGACACTAGTCTTGCTTAAGCTCTCTACGCACTATCCACCTTGACGGACAGCAGTGCCCGACCGTCAGGCCCGATTGTGCTATACGCACTACCGTGCAAAGTATCCATCATGCTAGACGTTCGTGAAACGTAAATTCTAGCACACGTATTTTACACTATGCCACCATGCCTATCAAAGTGCCAACAAATGGGTGTTTTGATAATGCTGTACTTATATAATCTAAATAAAAGGAAATGTAAAGATTATGGATAATTTTTTTTTATAAAAAACGTCTTAAATACACTAAAATCAATATCATAATGAAAGATTTGAATATCTTAGATTTTAACGCATATTTGAGACTTGATTTTGAATTAATGGAAATGTTATTGGATATGGTAGGACCCAAAATTCAACCAAGCACGCACTATGCCTGATTGAACTGACGTACGTCAGGGCTACACACTATCCAACCGCACGTCGTGCGAGGAGTAGTGGGGGGCTCGTTGGACAAAAAATTGGACGTGCGAGTCCATCACGGTAATAATAATAATTATTGTCGTCCAGCAAGCCTACGTATTACCGTTTTGCGTCGTGCATCGTGCACGGACGTCCAGCACGGATGGATAATGCGTAGAGGGCTTTAAATTGCCGAGTGCATTCCTTCGCCCAATCTTGCGACTTCTTCAGATTAACCAGCAAACCAAAAGCCCAGTGACGGATTTACCAGCAGGCTGAGTAGGCTCGAGCCTAGGGCGGCAGATTTTGGGGGCGGCAAATTTGGGGAACGATTATTATTTTTTATTTTTTTTACCTCATAGATGACGGTTGTCTGATGTCTTACAGATAGAAGTTTGCAACAAATTTTGTCGATGACTTTTCTCTCTCACTTGTCATTGTACATTCCGAGAGTAGCTAGAGTAAAACAGCTAGTCAAGCAGTGATCGGCCTCGCGCCTCTGCGCCCTTTGCCCACACTTCTTATGAGTGAAAAGAGCGCGCCCTATAATTATTTTACGTGCAATTTCAACGAAATTGTTCAGATTGAGGCAAGGGCGGCAAAAACTATTCAGCCTATACCTTGAAAATTTGTAAATCCGCCACCAAAAGCCTGTGACCACGCAAAAACGCTATCCAAATCACTATTTAACTGACTTATTGCCGTTGTCACATCGTCGGCGTCAAAATGTCGGTACAGCTGCAAGTCGTCTGCATAAAGGTGGGAATGGGAAGTTATGGATTTTGTGACAGAATTGATTTAAAAAAAAGCAGAGGAGATAAAACTACACCTTGCGCTACACCAGCAGTAAGGTCGCACCACCTCGAGACTACATCTTCACTACGTATACAATGCTGACGACCCCTCAAATACGAATCAAACCATTTCACCACTCCAAGAGAGACGTTAAGGGAGGCAAGGATACCGAGAAGTATATCGAAGTCAACACAATTAAAGTCTTGACAATCTCAGCCCAAAAATTAAGACGAATCAGAAATTCTTCCTTTTTTTTCGTTTTTTATTCATATTTGATAGCTAGCTGCCCGATAGCTATACACAAGCCAAATCTCGGCAAACAAAGCTGTTTCACTCAACACAATGTTGAAACGATCAACTATATCCTAACGGATTATATTATGGAGAAGTGTTTGTATCTTAGTCAAAATATTATATTATAGGAATAGAATCCAATTTTGATAAAAAAATAACAATAAAATCATTTAAACAAAAAATAACAATAACTCTTTTTAATTGATAATTACACAAATTTCTAGTTACTTTAACAAAGGATATAAATCAACACTACACACAGAATAGCACATAAGAAATAAATAATAAGATAACTCACAAATCACACCGATACCGTTAATGCACAGGTCCGCGCGCAGCGAGGGTAGTCAGACGATTGACCTCCGTTTACCGAATACACGCTTTTGTATAAAAATGGTCACTACATAATCCTGGAAAGGTGCTTAATCTCCTACAATATATTATAAAATTATTAAGTAATAAAGAAATGGAAAAAATTCTTCACCCGGATGGGAATAGAACCCACGACCTCTGCATTCCGTGCCAGCGCTCCCACCACTTATGACAATATACGTAGTAAAAAGATAATTATTAAAATCTCAACCTAATAGGTCAGATATTGAGACATATACCTAGTTTCCTTATATATAAACTAAACTGGACAGCAAATAAACCGAGCCACCCGTCACCTTGGAACTCTAATTCGATTTTCCCAAAAAATATTAAACTTACAGCTATCAAACTTATGCCTACCGAATAAAATTAATGGAAACGGGCGTCTATTAGAATACAGATTTCATAGATTTACAGTACCTATATAATAAGTAAAGATATTTATATTGTAGATAGTTAACTTTAAAATTTTAGATTAAGTATACATTAAAATTAAATAAATCAGGAATGCATCCCTACTAAGTGAAATTTGAATTTAGCCAAAATATCCTGAAATCCTATATTTCCTTCAGCTCTGGAGAAACGGCCGCAGCCTCCACACTTTCATCATTAGAGATTTAAGGATTACTAAGTACTGAAAGAGTTTACAGGTCTCAGTTTAAATATAGCTTAAATCAAGGTAAACTACAATCAGATAGGTAAGGAACAATACTTTCCCCGTGGAACGGCATAAGGATGGCTGGCACGGACAGGAAAAGACCCCACATGGTCTTTCAGCTGGAAACACGTGGTATGCTACCCATGGTACCAGGGCCTATGTAGCTTGCATCCCGCAGAACAGCAAGACCCATCACAGATTATGATAGATATTTTTCACTACTCTATTAAATAATTTAGAAAGATATAAATCTTTTGAAGGCATGAGCTTTATGCAAATCAAAATGGAGACTCTTGGCTCCGACCTCCATCTTGTTCGGTAGAATTTTGAAAAGAAAGCTAGGAACCATTGCAATCGTTTAAATACTTTCAAAACAGCGACATCAATGTCTGACAGAAAAGACTAGCAACCGATTGCATAATGGATTATCTATAGATTTTTAAAGAGAATCAATAGCTGTGCTAATTTCGATTATCGTTCCACTCTCTATCTATAGATGTTGCGAAATAATTTTGTTACAATTTTTTTTATATCGAATTTCATTTTACCGAAAACTATTTCACGATTTTTAATATACAGGATGTTGATTTCAATCTGCGTCAAGTTTAAATGGAAGACCTACGAGCATTTACTTTTACGATTTACAAACCAAAATAATAAAGGTCTCGCCAGACAGCGGGTGGGGCGTGGCGTGACGGGACGGCGACGCGACGCTGAGCAGTTCTAATGTATTAGATACTATAGAAGACGCCACATAGAGCCGTCCCGCCAAGCGCGACGGTAACCGTCGCGTCACGCCACGCCGCTGCCACGCCGAGCGGGAATACAAGTCAGAAGCGACGGGTCGGGACCAGCGTTGGCAACCGTACGATAATTATCGTACATGCACGATAATTTGATACCAGCGTACGATGTACGATTGCGATTCATTATCGTACACAAATGTACGATAATTTTCGAATTGTAATGGATTTCGATAGTTTCGTTCACTCATATATATAGATAAGAAATATATAAATATATATCTCGTTAAATATTACATATTTTGTCAATTTATGTGTTCATGAATAAATTTAATAATCGACTGATCAACTTTGGAGCCATTTTATTTTTGTAAAACTTTTGAAACACACAAATTATCGCGCCATTTTCTACGCAATGTACCCATGTGAAAATCATAAAATTCGAAAAAGGACATGACGAGCGGCTGAGCGCAATATAAGTTCGTAATAATATCTATTTTATTAATAATTAACGTTTTTTTATGTCATTCAAAAGTATACGATAATTTTTCGTCAGGTACGATAATTTTACGCCCCTGGTACGATCAGCGCATCATTCTAGGTTGCCAACACTGGTCGGGACCTGAGCGCGGCGCAGGCGGGGCGCCGATACTTTGTGTTGTATGGTTACGTATGTAGTAGTTCACACTGCCGGCGATGCGTGTGCACGTCGCGTCGGACGGGACGGAGCGTGAATGCGATTTTGTATTTTTTTACAAATATGAACGTTGAATAATATATCTATATACATATATCGAATGTGTTCATGCTCACGTATGTTTGTACGATTTTGGCCATAAACAGTATAAAAACACTGTCCTCCAAAATGAGCTTTGGGAATCTACGAGTATAGTAAGAGAGTTAAATTAAAGCGGTAAGTGACAAACTTTTCCCGCACATTGAAATCTGAGTTTGGAGATCTTTCATTTATGGGACTTACTGAAGTGAATGCCCTTGGATCACACGACTAATAATAACTTTTAAGAATGCTCGAGTCGCGTCGATGCGGCCGGCGTGACGGGGCACGCTGGTTGCGGTGGGACGGGACGTTATCGCGCCCGCAGTGTGACCACTGCCGCCACGTCAGCGTCGCGTCGCCGTCCCGTCACGCCACGCCCCGCCCGCTGTCTGGCGAGACCTTTAAGTTATCGATGAAACTATTCGTAAAAACATGTTACAATGTGTATCGGAACCCGTAATACTTTTTCCACATAACAACTTTTTAGCATTAATCAACTATGGAACATGCACGCAAGCATGCAGCATGCAAGCAAACACGCAGCATGCAAGCAAACACGCAGAATGCAGCAAACATGCAACATGCAAGCAAACATACAACATGCAAGCAAACATACAGCATGCAAGCAAACATGCAGCATGCAAGCAAACATGCGGCATACAGCAGGCATGGTTTCTGTCACGACTCCGGCGCTGCGGGGCCCAGGTGGTCCCACGCGAGCTTATCGTCGCAGATGAATGCAACGCTCACCACCACACGCTCATCCGCGGTGGTGAGTAGTGGTGTTCAAAAAAGCTGTATTCTCGGAACGCATGAAAGTGATATGCTACATGCAAATAGCGCGCTATTTTTTCCGTGACGTTATAACGTTACGAGTTGCGCGCAAATCACAAGTCACGAATGAATGACTAAACGAATACGCTATATTCTTATCCCGCCAATGACAAGTCGTGAAAAAGCTATATTCTAGTTGACGCGATTTCATATAGCTGTTGGTAACCAATGACAAGTCACGAATACGCTATTTTCTATTTGACGCAATTTTATATAGCTGTTGGTTGGTAGTCCGACGCCGGCCGTCACACGCTATGCATGTGCGCGTCGAAGGTGCGATGAGTTATGCGTACGCGGACACGTGAAGCGCGCATATCGTTATAGCGTTTAGCTTAGAACGAGTCAATTAAATAATTGGTTATGGCGCTATGGACAAATAGCATGTTATTTTTAAAAACTATACGTTATATTAGCTACCACTAGTTGCATCCGCCTGCTCCTCAGCTCGTGAGCCGCCTCGCCCCTCCGCGCCTACGCGCTTTTACATTGCACTCTAGAGGTAGGCCAGACAAGACTGCGTGGAGTCGGGGTAAACTGAGTCTATTTAAGTGCCTGTTTTGTTTATTCATCCTAATTTTTGTTTTAAATAATGCTCTAAAATGATTCCTATTAACAATATTATTATAAACCACCACTCGGTCTAACATACTGTTACAATCGGGCTGTATAGTTACGCGATAATAAACTAGATGTTGCTACTGGTAAAAGTAGTCCACAACATCGATTCCTTTGGGCAGTGTTAGAACCCCGCTATGTAGTTACGCCACGATCAACTAGATGTCGCTACTGGTAAAAATAGATCGCAACATCGATTACTTTTTCCGGGTTCTTAGAATAATCTCGGTGTAATTGTTTATTTGTAGTCGGGCACGCTCTAGACTAGTTAGCTAAGGCGAGGAAGGTAGACAGACCTCTCGAGAATGTGTCCGATTGTCCTTTCGGATCGGATACCTACCTTTCTCCCAACGAATATTCATGAATATGCAGGAGCGCACCGCATGGTGTATATAAGCGGCGGGTTTGGCCAATGCAGTTAGTCTTAATTGAGTCGAAGCGATACCAGCGATAGTAGTCGGCTGTCCCAAAATAAAACACTGAATATGCCATTTTGTGAAAATACTGTTTATCCCAATTTTGGATGTTCTGTGTTAATATCTTCCGTTTATGGCGTATTCTGTGTTTTTGGACCTTGGTATCTTTGCCATTTTAACCATTTTCAAAAAACGGATTTTTGATTTAGGTACGGTTGCACACAGAACATCCAAAATTGGGATAAACAGTATTTTCACAAAAATGGCATATTCAGTGTTTTATTTTGGGACAGCCGTAGTGTATAGTGAAGAAGTTTACAGTGAACTATTGGAAGTGTCTTGTACTAGAGTTATAGTGATTAGTGCTGTAATTTTGTAACCTGCTCCACCAAATAAAGTGTTTTAAACCTACACCTACCTTTTAATCGGCAGTTCCGAATCATCCATACCCAGTACGTAACAATACATTATACAATATAACACATAGGACATATGACTTTATAGCGAGAAAAATTAGAATAATGATTCGCTCCGCTGAGCGAAGACCTATCATTAATCTAAGATCTAATCATTATAGCACCCGATTTTATTACAAAAGTATTAGAATTAAAGACGATTAGGTAATATACAATTTCGTATACGCGAACATTATGGAAAGTGATGATTATAGCAAACTTTTAGGGATTATGATTTTCGGACGATCGATATTCGGAGAAGAAAGGGACTACCTGTGCCCGGGCTACATCTCTAATTTGCGGCCGAAGGCCGCGAAAGAAAAACTCTATAAACATATTTATAATGTTGAGTGCATGGGGGAGTGCAAGTGTACTGCACCTGTTTTAGCTTTTTTGCTTATTGTAAGCATTGACTTGTCTGACCGTAGAGAAACCGTACCTACCCATTCTTCTTCTTCTTCAGCCTATTGCAGTCTACTGCTGGACGTAGGCCTCCCGCAGGGCACGTCACAAGGCTACTGCCACAGGGGGGTTTTGCCCATAGTCACCACGCTGGGCAGGCGGGTTAGTGACCGCAGTGTGATTTTCGGGCTATGTTCAGTACGGGAGGCGCTGCTGGCCACCTCCTGGAAACCCGTAATCGCCTCGTACGATACCCACGGGCAGGCAGGGGTGGTACAAACTCTACTCTGCCGGCACCACGCGGCTAACCTACCCATGGCAACTTGCAACTATAAAAAAATTAATCTAAACTAATGAGCCAAAACTCGAGGAGTTTACTAGTAGAATCTAAAGACTACTATCCTCTCCTTTGACTCCATCATCAGACCCTTGTTATTACTATTATACAAACGAAAACCAAGTTTTGTGAAACCAAGATTTTAAAAAATGAGCCCAAACTTCAAGGCTTCAGGTTCTTTCCACTATCTGTTTTTCGGCGGCTCCATCATCAAACCCTCGTTTCCTTTATATTATCTGTAGCTGACCAAAATTCTCTATAGAAATCTTAAAACCGACTACTCGTGCCTGTAATATTTGAGGATATCACTAGATTCCTTAGATATTGCATCATCAGGTAGGTGAACAAAACGCTCAGTAAAAGTATAAAAACAGACTAAATGTGCCTACAATATTTGAGGATTGTCCTCGATTTCTCCAAGATCCCATCATCAGATCCTGATGTGGTGAATATGGGACCAACTTGGAAGCATACCATGACCAACTAAAAAAAAAATGAAATCGGTTCATAAATGACGAATTGATAACCTCTCTTTTTGAAGTCGGTTAAATATTAGAAATTGTTGATTTTATATTTTCACCCTGAGGTGAAAATAAAAAGTATTTTATAAAATATTAGAAATTGTTGATTTTATATTTTCACCATCTTGGCTGGAATGCCCCAGTTGTTTCCCAGTCTGGTTAAGCCTTAATAATCATCAAGTTAAACAAAAAATTATACGGAAAACAAAACAAAAAAAAAAGTTAATGCTTAGTATTCAGTGTTCCCTCCCCTTGCTCGAATAACTGCCAGGATCCTCGTATTCATAGACCTTACGAGCCTGCGATGAAATCTTGATAAATCGCGTTCGATTCTCAGCTCTGTAAGCCTTGTTAGTGCAGGTACCCTGTCTCGAACCCGTCGTTTCAGTTCATCCCATAAATGTTCTATAGTATTCAAGTCCGGGCTTCGAGCAGGCCAGATAACAGAACCAGTCGTGCGAATGCACCGACGTCGTGTATTGTTGATATTCCTTGATTAATTTAATTGAAATTGATAAAAGAGGGGTTACTACGTGTGGAAGTTAATGATTTTATGGGGAGGAAAAATGAGCAAAATGTTATTTACAATTGTGCCGTGCCACAGATAACAGAACGAAGAAATAAAAGATTAGTGATCATTTGTAGCATCTACGTCCTCCAAGGGTTTTCTGGTCAGGAAGATGATGTATGCAGCACCTGCAAAGAAGGATTACCATAACTACCATTGCTCACTTGGCGATTTTACCCTCCGGGGGAATAGTCCGAAATTATATAGGTTTTGATGCTGACATTTTGGACACAGAGATCGAAAAAATGTTGTGGATTGGGATCAACACATCACCATTGTCACAACAATTGTTGCTACTATTAATTCCTTGATTAATTTAATTGAAATTGATGGTAGCTGGATGGCAAGAGGCACCAGTTCTCCACAGGGTCACAGGCATCTCTGTGTCCAACCTTGCACGTGGTGATGTAACATTTAAGAAATAACACTGTTGAAGATAATGATAACGTGTGGAAGTTAATGATTTTATGGGGAGGAAAAATGACGACTGATACGTATAATGATATTGTGTTATTTACAATGTTTAATGTTATAAAAAGAATGCAGAAACGATTAAGCAGCTCCAGTCTAAGGCGTCGCCTCTATCAGGATCACGTAATCTGTTCATCGCAAACTGCTTGCCAATCTTGGTAGTCGCGTTGGTCGTGCATGCTACGACTACTTTAAGCGGCACTTCGACTGCGACAAGATGGTGATCACTGTCGATATCTACGCCACGACGGTTGCGAACATCGAACAGCGATGAGCGCCACTTAGATGGCAATGTGGTCAATTTAGTTTTTGGTGACTTCATCGGGTGAGTTCCAGGTGTGTATGATGTTCCCCATGGATAAATAAAGTACCTCCGATGGTCAGATCGTAAGTACTGACAGAAACCCCAGAATCTCTCCTCGTTATCGTTCCGAACTCACAGTCCCAGCCCTTGTCTTTCCATGTGCCTTTGACAACCGTCGTTATCCATGCCAACGTTGGCATTCAGGTCACCCAGGACGATAACTGGGTCCTATTTCCGTGTGTTTTAGTGTCAGGTTGAATGCTCTATAGAAATTGTCTTCGTCAGAAGCCAGATTTGTGGGCGCGTAGCACTGAACGACGGTTATCTTGCGGGCTTTGCTGTTGAATCGGGCTGTTATGATCCGTTCCGAGATCGGTTTCCAGTCTTAAGGCTTTGTCAAACAGCGAGCGTGGCGGGGCTCAACGCTAGCGTGGCATGCCCTTGGCGTGCTAACTTACTATGAAAATATATGGATGTCGTCACACAAAACACTAGCGCCGACATCGCGCCGAGCTCGGCGGGGCGTGACACGCCATGCCAGTCCTTGTCGCGATGATAAACTGCGACGTGAAACGCGGCGTGACGTTATCGCTTGGCGGGGCGAGGGCGGCGTCTGCGCTGTGTTGCTTGCATTTCTATGACAATCGGCACACACGCAGCTTGACGTGAGCTGGGCGCGGAATGAACAGCGCGGCGTGGCGTGTTTAGTTGTAAAATTTTACAGATCTCTGTACAAATACTAACATGGACGTTGAAAAATTTATTAATTGTGTACGGCAAATTTCAATTCTTTACGATTTGAGTAATAAAATTACAAAAATGTCACATTAACAAAGCGATGATTTGGGAAAGTATTGCAAGCGAACTGAAACAAGAATGTATGTACAAAATGTTTATTTTTTAAAAGTTATTATTGGATAGTGTTATGTTTAAAGTAGGACACGATTATATTATGTTCGATTAAATTATGGTATTAAAGTAGGACACGAATTTCTCTCGGATTTGAAAAGATGCATTAGAGGATCTTTGATTCGTTGGTCTAATAGATTGTAAAGTGGGTGCGGGCGTCGTTGTGGATTCTTCTTCGACAGTAAATCTTCCTTCTTTCGTCCTCACGTAGTTATGAAGGCAGCAAGTTGCTTTAACTATGTCGTCTGCGGTGTCAACAGAGCAATCTATGGGCATTTTCTACGACACGTCGTGCTCTGCATAGTCTCTTGTTATAATTTCTCTTTCTTTCGCTTTGTAACGCAGAAGCCCTTGGAAAAGGTCGCATTAAGTATGGTTTTAAAGCGAAACCTTCGTTGCCGATTAATACGTGTGGTATAGGCTCATTCATAGATTTGGTGGCAGTAGAGTTTTTCCAACTATGAACTCTCTATAAAAAGTAGAGTTCTCAAAGATTCCACTATCACTGAAGTGTGACACTCCGTGTCATCTTCTATACATATAATAAAAACAAATAAAAAAAAATGTAACCCGACTTCAAAAAACACAAACGACAAAAACTTTAACTAAAATGCGATAAATAACGTAAGCGATGGACGACTGGGACCGACTCCAAAAAAAAAAAATATTATTATAAATATTTAAATAGTGAAAGATGACTTTGTTAAAGTATTAAGTTGTAAATATTTAAATAATTTTAGATATTTAATATGTATGAAGTAGATAAATTAGTTACGTTATTTATCGCTTTATAGTTAAAGTTTTTGTCGTTTGTGTTTTTTGAAGTCGGTTACATTTTTTTTAAAGGTCAGTTTATTTCTCGATTTTTAGTTGTTTTAATGCGTTGTGTACTTAAATAGATGCTAGTTTATATACTTAAGGGTTTCAGGCTCGAGCACACCGGATGCGTATGCGTGCACGTAAGCGTAGACGTACACGTACCTCTGAGTTTAATGTATAGAACTGTCACCGCTTGACGTCTATGCTTACGTCTACGCATACGCATCCGGTCTGCCCGTGCCTATACAGTTCCATACATTACAACTCAGAGATACGTATACGTCTACGCTTACGTGCACGCACACGCATCCGGTGTGCTCGAGCCTTTCATCGTTACCATCTCAGGTGTAGTACCTACCCGTATAAGAATCACGTTAGCCCTACATATAGAGTTTCCATCGACCAATTACAGTACTGTCCCCTAACTCCTAACCGTTAAGGAGTTCTGTAGCTTGACCACCAGCACAGCAGCATCAAATGTTGATTCAAGTATACCTCACAAGCAACACGTTAGCCCTACATACTACTTTATAGTTTCCATCGACCAATTGCAGTACTATCTCCCAAATCCTAACCGTTAAGGAGTTCTATAGCTTCATCATCAGCACAGCAGCATCAGATGTTGATTTAAGTAACACGTTAGCCCTACATACTACTAAATAGTTTTCATCGACCAATTACAGTACTGTCTCCCAACTCCTTACCGTTAAGGAGTTCTGTAGCTTCATCATCAGCACAGCAGCATCAGATGTTGATTCTAGTTACACGTTAGCCCTACATACTAGGTACTAAATAGTTTCCATCGATCAATTACAGTACTGTGGAGTTCTGTAGCTTCATCATCAGCACAGCAGTATCAGATGTTGATTCAAGTAACACGTTAGCCCTACATACTACTAAATAGTTTCCTCGACCAATTGCAGTACTGTCTCCCAACTCCTAACCGTTAAGGAGTTCTGTAGCTTCATCATCAGCACAGCAGTATCAGATGTTGATTCAAGTAACACGTTAGTCCTACATACTACTAAATAGTTTTCATCGACCAATTGCAGTACTGTCTCCCGACTCCTAACCGTTAAGGAGTTCTGTAGCTTCATCATCAGCACAGCAGCATCAGATGTTGATTCTAGTTACACGTTAGCCCTACATACTAGGTACTAAATAGTTTCCATCGACCAATTACAGTACAGATGTTGATTCAAGTAACACGGCCCTACATACTACTAAATAGTTCTGACCAATTAGCTTCATCATCAGCACAGCAGCATCA
This sequence comes from Carposina sasakii, assembly GCA_014607495.2. Taxonomy (NCBI): domain Eukaryota; kingdom Metazoa; phylum Arthropoda; class Insecta; order Lepidoptera; family Carposinidae; genus Carposina; species Carposina sasakii. The sequence continues at coordinate 5,985,615 of CP053164.1, forward strand.
GATGTTGATTCAAGTAACACGTTAGCCCTACATACTACTAAATAGTTTCCTCGACCAATTGCAGTACTGTCTCCCGACTCCTAACCGTTAAGGAGTTCTGTAGCTTCATCATCAGCACAGCAGTATCAGATGTTGATTCAAGTAACACGTTAGTTCTACATACTACTAAATAGTTTTCATCGACCAATTGCAGTACTGTCTCCCGACTCCTAACCGTTAAGGAGTTCTGTAGCTTCATCATCAGCACAGCAGCATCAGATGTTGATTCAAGTAAGAGATCTCTCTGTGAGGCTAATAAGATCACAAAGAATCACGGTTTTTTTTCTTAATTTTAAATCTTGTATGACAACATTCATACAATTTAATCTGAAATATACAAAAGATCTCTTGAGATCGATTATTTATTTATTTTATTTATCTATTGAGGAATACCCACAATTGTTACACTTTTACATGATTGAGTATCATCTAATGAAGTTGGCTGTTGAGTCTTGAGTGTTGCTGGTCTTGGTTGGTTAATATTGTTTCGTCAACTTATTCTTAAACTTAATTAAACCTAAAAATTTAGGTTTAAGCATGTCAAAAGCTATTCTGACAGTCACTTTTCTGACAGGTGGCAACTAAAATTAATTTTAATTGACGTTTCAACTTTTTTTTTTATTTCACTTTAGGTTTATGCGTAAAAAGCTATTCTGGTGGTCAAGTTTTTGACATTAGAAGCGTAAAATTACTTAAGTTTATAAGGCATCTAAAACTTGGCGTTTAAAATATACTTAAAAATAAAGGTGTCATTTTGGAGTCGTCAGCGCTTCAGCGAACATGATATGTTGTTAAAACGTAAGGTAATAACCGTTGTTAGAGAAGCACCAGAATGGTAAAAAGACGACAAAATAATCCAGTGATTATCCACTCCTACAAGAACTCCTTCTGTGCCAGTTTTATTTTGTTTGTTTTGATGTTTTAAGATCATTAGACCCGTTTCCAATGTTTTCTACAAAGTTTCCGTTCATTACTATATCCCTCATAATCTGATTTTTTTAAAATTAAAGACATGGACATGGACGCATGGTGCATAGATTTGTTTGCCTTTCTTTCGGGATGAAATAAAAGTATATATTTTTTCTTTTATCATTCATTTTTTGCTCTTGACTATGATTAAAAGTTTCTAAATTTTAAGGAATTAAAAAGAATTATGTCGACTTGTGATATTTTGTTGAAAAATAGGTCTAACATGTGTAGCTCTGAAAAAAAGTATTTGAAGGGAACTATACCCTATTACTTTAATAAAATTCAGTTAGAGCGTGGGATTGCCGATAGATCCGATACATTCAGCACAATAAGAAATAGAGGTACTATATTGCAATACTTTCCTATAATGCAGAAAAATCATTTTTTTCGTTGATGAAACTTTGACCGAAATCCCCAGTCTGAACTTTACAATTCTTCACCAAAATATTGCCAGCGTCCTTAAAAAACAAGAAATTCTAGAACTAACATTGCAAGAGTTGCGTATGAAAAGTTATGTTCCGGATGTGTTATGCTTTTCAGAAACTTTTCTCGACTCAGACCGCGAAAGGTACCTAAGACTAAGCAATTACGAGCTAGCAACAACTTTCAACAGGAATAGAGACGATCTAAGAGGTGGAACTTGCATCCTAGTCAAGAAGGGTATAGCTTATAAGGAATTAAGCAACTTAAAATGTTATGCCAAGCTAAAATCATTTGAAGTTTGTGGCATAGAATCCCTTGAACAGCGACTGATAATTATTTGTATTTATCTTCAGATACCAATATATTAATTAATCAGTTAGAAAAATTATTACACAATATAGTAAATAGGTCAAAGACATTGAAAAAAAAAAATTGTTATCACAGGTGATCTCAATATTAATACCCTAAAACAAGGAAAAATTTCCGATTATCTATGTGACCTTTGCAGCACCTATAATCTACAGATCCACATAAATGTTCCTACTAGGAAAAACTCTTGCATAGATCATATCCTAAGTAATATAAAAAATACAAAAGCTGTAGTGCTTCCACTTTATTATCAGATCACGAAACTGCACAATTATTAAGTTTCCCGGTGCAACGAAAAAGCATTAAACCAAAATCATACTTTATTTACAGAAAAGACTACGGTATGGAAAACATTGAAAAGTTTAAAGCATGCCTATGAGAGTTGTCATGGTCTGAGATATACTCGGAACCAAACCTCAACCTAGCATTTAATGGCTTTCATGAACTTTTATGCCTTTTCTATAACCTATGTTTTCCAAAAATCAAAATAAAGATAATGATAATCAGAATTGGGTGAGCCATGGTATAAAAATCTGTTTGAACATGACATTGCAGAACTTAATTTAAATAATGAAATAATTAACGACCCCATCGACATTGCTAGTTGTTTTAATAATTATTTTATAGAATTGTCTAACATCAATTTGACATCTCGTATATTGACACCAGAAATCCTGAAATCTAATTCTATACATAATAATTTGACATTATCGAATTCAATTTTTCTTAAGCCAATGACCGAAGACGAGGTCAAAAAAGAAATCTTAAGTCTAAACAACACTAACGCGGAAGGCTATGACGGTATAAATACAAAAATTTTGAAATCAGCGGCATGTGAATTAACTAATATCCTAACATACTTGATAAACCTTTCTTTCTCTTCAGGACTCTTCCCAGACGTACTGAAATTGTCAGTAGTAAAGCCACTCTATAAGAAAGGCAAGAATACAGATATAAATAATTATCGTCCCATTACTCTTGTACCAATACTGTCTAAGGTTATTGAAAAATGCATGTACAAGAGAGTCATTGATTTTTGCTTGAAGTACAATATTATATCAAACGATCAATTTGGCTTTCAGAAAAACAAATCGACTACACTTGCTATGTTTTATCTTGTCAGGACTATCTTGACCAACCTTAATAACAATTATTTTACCACTGGACTGTTCTTTGATTTATCAAAAGATTTTGTTTCCCATGAGATCCTACTACAAAAATTAGAAACTATGGGCATAAGAGGTACGGCGCTCAGTTGGATATCATCTTATCTTAGTGGCCGTCAACAATTTGTAATAATAAATAAAATTGTAAAAATCGAACTTTTAAGTTACTAGTCTAATGCCCGTTTTCACCGACCGTTCCCTAACGCATCCCTAGCTAGGAGCCCCTTATGCTAAGGGCTGCCTTAAATCAGATACTTATCTAAACTCATTTTCACCACGCTAGGTGGTACTTATCTATCGGTCCCCTAAGTAAGTGACAGTTTGTTTTTTTTCAAAAGGGCTTGCCACATTTCTATTTTATCGATAGTTTGGTTATTTCCAGTTATCTCTTCAAATAATAAAAATTAAAATAAATATTATTTATCTATATTAATATATTATGTTTATACAAATTTTAGACAATATATTATTAAGAAAATAATATTTTAACCATTCAATGGCTGTAAAAATGGTAACGTCTTTGCCCGAGTTAAAATATTAAAACTGACAAAACAAATTTCCGCGTCTTTTATCCTAACCTCAAAGTAGCGTTATTGTGTCTATTTCGGTAAAAAAATATTAATAATGGCAGAAAAAAGGAAACGTAGCCAGAACTTCTCTGCTGAAGAAAAAGATAGGCTTGTGAAGCTATTAGCTTCCCATAAAGAAACAATATTAAATAAGAAAACTGATGGGACCACTAATGAGTCCTTATACTCTAAGAAAGGCTCTATTATTTCTAATAAAAAAGAACACTTTGTTTTGATAACCTATACCTCAAGAAAAAGTCTCGATCATCATATTTTTCAAAATGATCTGTTCTGTCACGGTATATACGTGGTCTTCTGAGGAATTGATCACCAGCAATCATTTCAATTGTTTCAACAGCTTCTAAACTTTCTATTAATTGATTTATATCTGAATCCATCGCAAAAATCAACACCAAATTATACACAATACTGTCACCTAAAACTAGGGGCTGGATAGGAAGCGCACATTCCGGCCCCTAAAGATAAGAGGTCCCTTATGACCTTAGGTGACATTTAAAAGTTGGTGAAAATGAATTTCTTACTAAGGGTTGCCTAACTACTGCTTAAGGGACACCTACGCTTAGGTGACGGTTGGTGAAAACGGGCATAAGTCCCGAGATAACAAATGTGGGGTCCCACAGGGGAGTGTTCTGGGACCATTATTTTTTATGTTATATATAAATAATATTGCACAAGCCACGCCACATAAATGTGTTTTATTTGCTGATGACATCTCGATTATTGTGACAACTAATAAAAAATACAATTCAATCCATGACCATGAAACTGACATTAATAATACTATTGACATCATAATTAAATGACTAGAATTAAATAATCTCAAAATTAACCTAAATAAGTCTAATTTTATACAATTTAATCAATCAAAACATCCTTAATATAATTTTAATTTAAGCATAACTAAAATAAACGAAATAACTAAAAATAAATTTCTAGGCGTAACGATAGACCAAAACTTAGATTGGAAATCACATATAGAAAACTTATGTCATAGAATTAATCAATTTGTTTATGCACTATGCCACATCAAAAACGTTACAAACAGAAGCACAGCAAAGACATACTATCAGGCATACGTGGAGTCCATATTGAGGTACGGTCTTCCATTATGGGGTAATAGTACAGATAAAGATAAAACGTTTATTGCACAAAAGAAATGTATCAGAGCTATCTGCGGAATCCCACCCGACGAGTCGTGTGAGCCATTTTTTTAAGACCTTGGTTTGTTACCATTACCTTGTTTATATATCCTTGAAGTTAGTAGTTTTGTCAGCAAACACAAGGATCTATTTGTAAAATCATGTGCTGTAAATAACAGACTAAAAAGAAACCCTAATAGGTTAGTTCATGACGAAATACCAAAGTCAGCTAAATATGGTAAAAGCTGTCTTACAATATGTGTAAAAATATATAACAAATTACCAAACGATATAATTAAATAATTCAATATTTAAAATTAGACTACGCAAGTGGCTTCACGAAAAAAACTTTTATAATTTAGAAGATTTCTTTAAGTGTAGGAACAAACATAACTAGGTACCAATTATTATTTGACATTGTAATGATAAATTTAATTTAATGTAGTTTAGTTTACTTTATAATTTGCATGCTAAGTTTAATTGGCTAGACATAAGGACAATTTTTTATATGTGACATCCTAATTTACTATGTTTAATTGCAAATAAAGATTTATCTTATCTTATCTCTTTCGTTCACTCTTTTCTTTTTTGACAGCACATACTGGCAACACAGATTATTAAATTTAGAAGTGCGGGCTTTTTAGGTTTAGGATAAAATGTGCGGTCAGAATAGCTTTAGCACTAAAATTAAAAATTCAAACAACAATTTTATTGCTTTAAGAAGAAATGATAGGTTTTATCGTGATTTAAATGATATCATGATGTTCCTTTTTTAAAGTAGAATATCTTAGGCGTGGTTTTTCTCCAATTTGATCAAAATACATTAATTTACGCTTACAGTGAATTTAAATTTACTAAATTTATACACATTTTAAATTTAGATATTTTTACGTAAATTTAGGTTTAAGTGTGTGACTGCCGGAATCGACCACATTATGGTTCAAAATTGTGCATGCTGTGTTTGCCTATAAATAATTCTACAATTAGAAAGGACAATAGAAATAGGGTAGAAATACAGATCAAAAGAAGTAAGTAGACAGGTAGAAGTAACATGAAACGAAGAACAGTAAGTAGAACTGTGTGCCCTATTTGGATTGGGTCATTATATCCATGGTTTCAACTTTTTGAAATTATATTCTGGCCAAATAATTGAAAATATACATGATCCTCCCCTATAAGCTATTTTTATGCCAGAACTTGAAATTATGTAGAGATCGTAAATAGTTTCACCATCCCATCTAGCTCCATCAGCAGACCATTGTTATTAACAATTGCACAAATATGTACTCGAACAAATTGTAAGTTTTGCGAAAGGTTCGGCCCCCTTATTACCTAACTAGCTAAAGCAAAGCGATAGCGAAAATTGTACAAAAATCGCTGATTGTTTGTCAAATTCGTATTACGAAAAATGAATTTCAAAGGAACTTTGACGTTTCAAGGCGAATATTGTACAATTTTCGCTATCGCTTTGCTTCGGCTTTGCTATTGCAAATTAGATAATCAGGGGGCGGGTTGCTATAAAGTTTCACAATCCGTTTCAAGTCGACTCCATCATCAGACTCTTGCTATATTGTATCTAAATTATATGTCAAAACAGATTACTCGTGCCAATAATATTGAAGGATTCCATCATCAAATCTAATGTTTTAATACCTTACTATACATACATATTTAACTGACCTAGACGCTCAATAATATTTTATTTAAAAAGAAAAACCGGCTTTCCCTTCCATATGCCAAAACTCGGGCTTACTGTTACTGTAAGTAGACCGGAAAAAAGTAGCTCCATCACTACGCGTGCCTATAATTTTTTAAGATTTCTCTCGATTTTTCCAGGATTCCAACATTAGATCCTGATATGCTGGGGTACCTATAGGACCAACCTGAAAGCATACGATGTCCAACAAAAAAATGACGGTTTCTGACGTTACATACATTTAAAAAAAGTCATTCTGACGAATTGATAACTTGATAACCGAGATGATTGAGATAAAGTGGAAAGCCTACTGAGAAAATTTCTGAAACATTTCAGACTATAAAACAGTAACTATCCTGCGTCCTACGAAGAAAGATGTACTTACAACATTTTCAATCTTTATTTGATCGCAGGCAGTTAGGCTAGACCAAATGCTGCTACATGATGTAGGTCCTTCATAGACTTGTATAGTCCAGACTTGTTCTCGCAGATGCAGTTCTCGGTTCCGCATTGTAAAGAATGCCCTAAGTGGTGTAGTTTTTTTTACATCGAGAAAGCTCCAAAACCATTAAACCTATTGAATCCTGACAAGTTTTCCGAATTTTCCAATGTAACGAGGATAATCGAGAATTAAAATTTTTATTAAAACCAAAAGATTGTATGATCTCTCTAATGATCATACAGTATTTTGGTAAGCGAATTAAAATTCCCGTTTTTTTTCTGTCCCAGTCGGAATTTCGAAAAACTTAAAGCCTATACCTATATGTTTATTAGAATCAATGTTGGATTCTAATATTGAAAGACTTTTTAAAATTGGCTTAGTAGTTTCGTAGCTTATTATGGAGCAACGGCGAAATATACATTATTAACCCACTTCAAAAAGTAAAAGTCTATTTCGGTCCCATATTCACCACATCAAGATTGATAAGGGGATCCGGGAGAAATCGAGGACAATCCTGATATATTGTAGGCACATGTAGATTTTTTTTTACTTTTAAGGTCTGGTCAGACAGCGGGTGCGGCGTGACTGGACAGCGATACTTCGCTGAGCAGTTGTACTCGTAATGTATGAGATATTACAGGCGACGCCGACGGTACACAGAGCCGTTGTCGCGCCGCCCTCCGGCCGAGCGTGAATACATCTCAGAAGCGGGCGGGTCGAGCAGTTTCGTAACGTGAGCGCTGCGCGGGCTGGTTGCTGACGTTATGTGTATGTGGACTGAGGGGCCCATGTACCTTCTAAAATGCTATGAAACTATGCTCAAGATTTAGTGCATATTCTAAAACAATAGTGCAGTTAGTATCGGTATTTGTGCTTATCAATAAGGGAATTATAGGCTATAATGTCGGGCCCTCAGATCGCATTATGCCGATTATACTGTCTGAGGGCCCGACTGTATCGGACAAATTATGGACATTAGAGTATTTACGCCAGAATCTAAGTTAATAATAAACAATATTTGTGACGAAAAACGCTTCCTTCTCTTGTATGTATTCGTTTCAAAACGGGCCCTCAACCGCACCCTTATTTGACACCATTAAAATAAAACTACAAGCTTTAAGCCGCTGTTCTTCTATGCTGCTCTGGGTTCTTCTATGCTACTCTGGGAGTGCAAAAAATAACGTATAATATTACAGCTGCTTCTCTTCCCGGGGATACTGTACAAGTCAGTAGAGGGACAAGAGGGTCTTGGTGTTTTGTAGGCGATGGGCTGACCACCTGCCACTACTAACCGAACTTGTACATTTCAACTATACCCTCAAAATTGGTCAGAAGTGGCACCATGTGGTTCTATCGGCCCTTGGTGCTCTGCCTACCCCGTAAGGGATACAGGCGTGATTGTATGTAAATTTCGGGCCCTCAGTTCGCCATTGTTGTTGCGTTTTTCATACACGAAGGTCACGGAGAGCACAAAATTGACTGTTTATGTGAAAAAAATTGTGCAATAAATTGGTGTACTTGTTTGTAATCACAATGGTGATATAAACTACAAAATAAATAAATGGACAAATTTTCCATTATTGTAGTCGCTGGCAATTTGATTAGCCCAGAACCTGGGTACACCCCTGAATTTGAATATTCCATAGAATCTATTGATTATGAAGTCTATTTAAAAAATGCGATAAATATGATACTCTCAAATATCGGAGCCTCTGCCCAGATTGTACCTCGAATCTTTTATATGTATGGTTTTATAATAAATAATGGCGTGTATGAGGCAGTACGAGGTTATGTTGCCAAAGTACGAGATATACGAGGGCAAGCCGTGTGAATGATGGGGTAGTGGTCACTCTGAGGGCGCGATCACTATGTGGCGTCTTACATAATATTTCATACATTAAACGCCCGTTGTCAGACCCAGCGCATGCTCTAACTAAGCGCAAGGCCTAACTTCACAAACTCCACGCTCAGGCGTCGAAGACCAAAATATGTGGCTTGGCATAATGTAGCTACTGTTCATCATTACTTTTCTGTTATTAAATTATAGTTCTTGTAGTAGCGAAACGTAATGATGAAATCTTTAAAGAATCGAGGGATATTGACATTACATTAGCACTAGTAGTCTGTTTTTAGATTTACAGATACAGGGATTTTGTTCAGATACAGGGTCTGATAATGGAGCTGTCGACTTCGAGAAACGGATGCAGGATGGACTTTAAGGTCCGGCAAGACAGTGGGCTGGGAGAGGCGGACGCGATGTCGACGCGACGCTGGCGGGACGGTGGTCAAGGTCTGGTCAGATAACGGGTAGGGCGCAGCGTTGAGGGACGTTGGAAGAGGCGCGCGACGAATCTCGTCGTAGTCTGCCGAGCATGAATACAACGGCTGAGAATAGTAATGAGAATTAATATATGTTATAAAATAAGCAGCCCCGTTTTTTTTACAATCATTCCCACCCCATCAATGGATGTTTTTATGGTAGGTATGTATAACTAGTGAACGCCCGCGACTTCGTCCGTGTGGACTGCAGAAAAAACAATTTCGAAATTATCCCGGGATAAAAAGTAGACTGTGTGTCAATCCAGGGTGTCAGATAACTCCGTAACAAATTTTATTAAAATCGCTACGGCCGTTTTTACGTGAAAGAGTTCATCCATAGAACAATGTTACTTGTTCAAAATCCCTACTTTACAGCAGAGCAGTTTGAAGATAGAGCAAAAACTGTAACCTTTTTAATAATTGGTTTAGATAACTAATACTTTCACCGACGTATTAGTACATTATTGTGCGTCTACTAACATGATAATTATTTAAATTTATCTCATATTCCGGGATTTAGAGGGTCCCATAAGCATATCGAGGGGTGAAAGGCTATTTCCAAATAGCCTTTCACCCCTCGATATGTGTCTTTTTTTCTTCGTATATTTCATTAGCGAACTGGGTCATAAATCCCAAGAAAAAGGTAACATTTACACATGTTACCTTTTTCTTGGGAAACATGTTAGGAAATATGGGTGTCATATGTATGTAGCTTTGTTTTATAAAGATATTTTCAAAAACTGGATCTTCATGTACGCCTCAAGATCTGTGATAAAAGGCATAACATTCACCTAGAACGTGTGCTTTTCATTTTCTGTATTGATTTGTATAAATTAATATGCAGAATATGGAATAAACGGCGAATTACAACGGGTCGACTTTACTTTGTTTAAAGATATATTATAAAATTATTAATAAATAATAATAATAAAATATATATTATCTAGTCTAGATTGAATATTCTTGGTGGGCAATGTACTAAACTATATATCTATTCTATTTCAAAGGGGCAAAACTAATACGTTAGGTCAGGATTTAGAATAAAACAAGTAAATCAGTAATAGATATCTCATTATATATTACTGAAAATATACACAGTTCGATTACACCTTTGTGAGAAGAACTGAGAAGAAACTCACAAGGGAAATTGGTAATTATTTAGGTATACAATTAAGCAATTACACATAATAAAAGGAGCATTATGCTATGATTATAACCTTATAAGAAATAACTTTACACACATTATCAATAGCAAAGATATTTGGAACACACTACATTGCAACTATTATACTAACAATTAATTAAGACATACAATGTTTATAATTTTAACAGTAATTAAGTACTACCTATACTTAGCTTTAATCCTCGCTGTATGGCGGTCCCTCAGAGAATGTGCTAGACTCAGACAGAATATTCCCTTACTACATATTAGGTCATCAATCGCACATCTTTTAGTCCAATAAATATCAATACCTTTATTACCGCTTATTTACAAATTAGAAATAGGTACAGTTATTCATTATTACGTTACTTTATAATAGTAATATGTTAATAGAATATAATTGCAAGATTAAAGCAAGACTATAATTTAAGATATTAAGTTACTAAACTAAATGTCTGTAGCACTTCCTAATATGTACAATAACAAATCAAATACTTTTAAATTGAATCTACAACATAAATACTTATTTTACAATACAATTAATTTAAATATATTAATACACTAGTGGACGCCCGCGACATCGTCCGCGTGGACTGCAGAAAAAACAAAATGTCGAAATTATCCGAGATTTTCCCGAGATAAAAAGTAGCCTATCTGTTAATCCAGGATATCAGCTAACTCCATACCAAATTTTATTAAAATCGCTCTATCCATCCATCTATAGTAACAAACTTTAACGTTATGGATGTGATAGCCCAGACCAAAAGTAAGTAGTTGTTAATATAGGTACCTATAAGTATATGTATTAATACTGCTATAGACACTTATGAAAGGACTGTATGCCAAAAAAATATTCTATTGAAAAGTATGTCTGCATGTTTATAATATTTTAAACTGTGTCTACTACATATTTAAAAGCCAAGATAAAAATAAGAAAAGAAAAAAAAATTGAAATAATGTTTTTCCTAGCCGCGTGGTACCGGCAGAGTAGAGTTTGTACCACCCCATGCTAGCTCGTGGGTATCATACGAGGCGATTAAGGGTCTTCGGGAGGTGGGCAGTAGCGCCTACCGTGCTGACAACATAGTCCAAAAATCAGACTGCGGTCACCAACCAGCCTGCCCAGCGTGGTGACTATGGGCAAAAAGGAGTCTTCCACTCTGCCACCCTAAGCCGTGGGGCTAAGTGGAATGCTTGAAAATTTTGAGTAGAATCTGCCGTACCAAATCCGATTTTAGGGTGGCAGAGTCCACTAATTTTTAGTCTCAGTGGATTTTAGGAGTTCGTGTAGATAATTGATGCGTTAGATTGATTTTTAATTTGTCGTGACGTAATGTTGCCACTGCATAGGTTGAAGCACCGTAATGGCGGCGTATTGTGTATGTGTACGGATTTTCTGGTAGGCGCGCAGCTTACTATGGTTTCTATGTGTGGGTGGATAACGCGTCAATACACATCTCTACTACGTCACCGAGCTTAATATGAATGATTCACTCCGTGTAGGGACAAACTGTCCGTGTTACATCTAATTAGGTTTGAGATTTGATTATATATTTGAAATCTATTTTAATTTTGAATTTTTATCGTGAGACTTTGTATTTTTAACCGACTTCAAAAAGAGAGGTTATCAATTCGTCTGTGTTTTTTTTATGTGTGTTACCTCAGAACTCCGTCATTTATGAACCGATTTCAATTTTTTTTTTTATAGTTGGTCATGGTATACTTCCAGGTTGGTCCCATATTCATCACATCAGGATCTGATGATGGGATCTTGGAGAAATCAAGGGCAATCCTCGAATATTGTAGGCACATGTAGTTTGTTTTTATACTTTTACTGAGCGTTTTGATCACCTACATATAAAACATAACATCTGATGATGGAATCTAAGGAATCTAGGGATATCCTCAAATATAAAAGGCACGAGTAGTCCGTTTTTAGAATATTATAGAGAATTTTGGTCAGCTACACATAATATAAAGGAAACGAGGGACTGATGATGGAGCCGACGAAAAACAGATAGTGGAATTTTTTAGTAACAAAATCCCCCTATGGCAGGGGGAAGCCTACGTCCAGTAGTGGACTGCAATAGGCTTATGAAGATAATTGTGTTAAGTCGTGAAATTATATGTTGCGTTAAGCCGTGTCCGAAGTAAGATGGTTATAGAGGAAGAGGTAGACATGAGAATAACGAGATGACGGATAATAGGGATGAATGAAAGAAGAGTACCTACATATTGCACCGACCCCAAACGATTGGGAACAGGGCAGGAAGAAGGAGTGTAATTATATGTTGCTCAAATAAGTGTGTACATGGCTGTTGTGCTGCCAAATCTCTTATATTCCTCCGAGGCGTGGTGCATGTACCGTCGCCACATATGCACTCTGGATCGATTCCACCTCAAGTGCCTCCGATCCATCATGAGAATCAGATGGTCCAACCGAGTGCGTAATACCGAAGTATTGCGAAGAGCCAATGTAAGTGGCATTGAGGCCTATTTAATGCGTCGGCAGCTTCGGTGGTTCGGTCATGTGTCTCGTATGGCGGAGGAGAGATTGGCTAAGCGCATCTTCTTTTCTGAACTGGAGGAGGGCAAGCGGAAACGCGGCGGGCAACTCCTCAGATACAAAGATGTTCCGAAAAGACATATGAAGAGATGCAATATAGATCCATCTAAATGGGAAGTTTTGGCAGCACAACGACCAGAGTGGCGCAGGACGGGTGATAAAGCAAGTACACGAGTTCGAGGAGTAGCGTCAAGCTGACCTTGACGCTAAACGTGATGAACTAAAGACTCGTCCTCCAGCTGCCATTATCTATAATTACAATAATGGCGCACTAACCTGTCCTCTGTGTACGCGGGCGTTCAGGGCGAAGATTGGCTATGTAAATGTAAGCCATCTCCGAGCGCATGAACGCCAACTTAGTAATTAATATCTAGGAGTAGAAGTGGTCGCCATGACCGAAATCGGTCTGAGGTCATCATTATCATCATCATCATCATATTGTCAGACGTAGTAGTAGTTTCGATTCGTAGTTTCGAAACCTAGTCATTTTTCTCTTTTGTCATGTGGCCTATTTAATAATTTGCTGGCATATAAATCTGACAATATTATGCCCCCTAAACTTCGTACACGGCTTAACGCAATATACGAGTATATTTGCCCTTTAGTAAAATTTTACTTTAGTAAGCTCGAGTTTTGGGAGGAAGTCGGTTTTTCGTTTTAAAAAAATTATCATCATCATCATATTGTCAGACGTAAAGTTTCGAAGCCTAGTCCTTTTTCTCTTTTGTCATGTGGCCTATTTAATCATTTGCTGGCATATAAATCTGACAATATTATGCCTCCTAAACTTCGTACACGGCTTAACGCAATATATATTTGCCCTTTAGTAAAATTTTACTTTAGTAAGCTTGAGTTTTGGGAGGAAGTCGGTTTTTCGTTTTAAAAAAATATTTTCCATTATGTATATGTGTGTAGTCAATAATTGAATTAATTATAAAATGTAAGTTAAATTATCTATAAATCTATACTATATTATATAATATTATAAAGCTGAAGAGTTTGTTTGTTTGTTTGTTTGATTGATTGAACGCGCTAATCTCCGGAACTACTGGGTCTAATTAAAAAATTCTTTTTGTGTTGGATAGTCCATTTATCGAGGAAGGCTTTAGGCTATATATCATCACAGTGCGACCAATAGGGACGAAGAATAAGAGGAAAATGTGGAAAAAACGGGGAAAATTATTCAACTTTGGAGACTTCCGTTGCGTGCGCTGCGTAAACGGTTCAAGTTATCCAAAAAATATGTATGAAAGAATAAAATGACGTAGAAATGATATGAAAGAAAAAAATTGAAGGTCTAGACTGCCTGATGCAGAACCCTTAGCAGCCCAGCTAAACTTTGAGAGATATGAAAATACCGTCTTAGGAAAAGTTGCTCAGCATGATAAGCACTTTCTAATAACGTAATAAAATTGAAGGTCTAGATAACCTGATGCAGAACCCTTAACAGCCCAGCTAAATTTTGAGAGATATGAAAATACCGTCTTAGGAAAAGTTATTCAACATTTTAAAAGAATTCAATTCCCTGTTAAGTTATCTTTTGCTGTAACAATTACTAATAAATCACAGGGGCAAACGTTTAAACACGTTGGAATTAAGACTGCTTTTCACACGGCCAATTATATGTCGCGTTGTCAAGATCGGGTTGCGGAGAAAATCAGTATGTTCTTCTGCCACAAGAAAATAAAACAAAAAATATAATTTACGCAGAAGTACTTTAAAATATTTTATTCTGTTTGTTGACGCGGACGAAGTCGCGGGCAACAGCTAGTAATAATAATATAATCAATTAGCTTTGGCCGTGTTGACTGCGCCAGATGAGGAATAATATGTAATACTAGTGGACGCCCACGACTCCGTCCGCGTGGACTACAAAAAAAAAAACAAAATATCGAAATTATCCGGGATAAAAACATTTTCCCGGGATAAGAAGTAGCCTATATGTTAAGTGGGACCTGTCACAATATATTTCTGAAAACAATATCCCAGATAATTTCGACATTTTGTTTTTTCTGTAGTCCACGCGGACGGAGTCGCGGGCGTCCACTATCTTATACATATAATAAAAATGTAACGGGTCGCTGTCTGTACATGGAAGATATATGAGAAAAAATATTATATATTAAAATATAGGACACCTTTATCAACGCAATAGTACCCAAAAGAATGATTTTTTGAATTTTTGTCCTTCGGTTTGTCTGTTTATCTGTGCATTTGTGCACGCTAATCTCAGAAACGGCTGAACCGATTTCGATGCAGTTTTCATATATTGTGACAGGTCCCACTTAACATATAGGCTACTTTTTATCCCGGGAAAATGTATTCATCTCGGATAATTTCGACATTTTATTTTTTCTGTAGTCCACGCGGATGGAGTCGTGGGCGTCCACTAGTAATGAAAAAAAAAAATTGAGAAGAAAAAAACAAGCGCTTAGATGTCCGGTGGTCTAAAATTCTATAATATTACACGAGGATGAACAGCCAGGATCCATTGAAATATTAGCTTGGCCATCGGCTAATGGATCCCGACTGTTTAGTTGTTATGTTACACCATTAGAAAATATTTTACTTTCTTCAATACCTAGTATTCATTCCATAATCTAATATATAAAATTACGGTGTTAGAAGTTAAACTCCTCCGAAACGGCTCGACCGATTTTCGTAAATCTTAGCATGCATATCGGTTAGGGTGGAGAATCGGACAACATCTATTTTTCATCCCCCTAAATGTTAAGGGTGGTCCACCCCAAAATTTTTTTATATATTTTTTTACAATTTTTTTTTGTTTTTATTTTTTTATGATACAGCGTACAAAAATACATACAACCATGAATTTTCACCCCTCTAGGATCAACCCCTTTTACATGGCAATACAACGTTTGCCGGGTCAGCTAGTACGAGTAATATTATAGAATTTTAGACCACCGGACATCTAAGTGCTTGTTTTCTTCATTTCAGTTTTTTTTTATTATGTACATACATAGTTTGGTTCTTTTTTAAGCAGTCGGGTTTTTAAATATTATTATGGAATAAATACTATTGAAGAAAATTAAATATTTTATAATGATGTAACATTAACAACTGAACAGTCGGGATCCATTATCCGACAGCCAAGCTAATATTTCAATGGATCCTGGCTGTTCAGTTGTTATGTTACATCAATAGAAAATATTTTGTTTCTAGACTACCGGATATCTAACTGCTTGTTTTCATCTTTTCAGTTTTTTTTATTATTATTATTAGGTACATAGTTTGGTTCTTTTTTACGCAGTCGGGTTTTTGGACTTTGTTAAATTATTGCCATCTTATTAAAGAAATTGGCTATCTATCTACTTGCGTATTGTTTTACATAATGTTGCGCCAGTGTATATGCTTATGCCCATTTTATTTCGGCTACCTAGTCATGATAAATAAGCGAAAGGAAAGCAGAATGGTTAACAGCAAAGTCTTCGAAAGCATAATACTTAGAAAATATTTTATGTTCTTCAATTGTATTCATTCCATAATAATATTGTAGAATTCTAGACTACCGGACATCTAAGTGCTTGTTATTTTTCTTTTCAGTTTTTTTTTATTATGTACATTATTTGGTTATTTTTTAAGCAGTCGGGTTTTTGGATTTTATATTTACTATTCTGTTGCTTCTCTAACAACGGTTATTATAATAACCTTTTGACGGCCGATTGGTGTAGTTGGTAGTGGCCCTGCCTGCGACGCCATAGGTCCTGGGTTCGAGTCCCGGTAGGTGCAAACATTGATGTGATGAATATCGGTGTTTGTTTCCGAGTCATGGATGTTTATATACTTATCTATGTATTTACGAGTATATACCGTTGCCTAGTACCCACGACACAAGACCTTAGGGATCTTAGTGTGGGATTAGGTCAATGTGTTGTGAAGTGTGTGAATATGTTACTTATATTTTTTTTTTTAAAGTTTTAACAACATACGAGTATTATGTTCGCTGAAACGCTGACGACTCGAAAAATACACCTTTATTTTCCGAAAACCCTTAATCGCCTCTTACGATACCCACGGGCAGGCAGGGGTGGTACAAACTCTACTCGGCCGGCACCACGCGGCTAATTTAATACATTTAATAATTATTATTATTAATTAATAGTAAAATAATAATAATTTAATTCACTATGGGTGCGCCCACCACCGGACCCTACACCCTTCACTGACCTTCGGATCTGATAACTCATAATTGCGAAAACCCAACACATTACTTGCTTAAGTACTTAGAGGTTCATAATAATTAGTGGTTTACTAATTTACGAATTTCTATAATCCTGAGGATGCCACGGTTGTTGGCAAAACATATGTAGATTATTTATCTACTTTTTGATTTCGGGATAGTGCAATGTATCGTCTTGCATGCTAGGTGCTAGGGTCTGGTTTCTCGTGGCGATTGTAGTTAGTGCAAGTGCCTGTTTTCGCAATTATGAATTATCAGATCCGAGGGTCAGTGGAGGGTGTAGGGCCCAGTGGTGGGCGCACCCATAGTGAATGTTTGAACTTCCGAATGGTAACGCCTAATACAATTTCATTTAATAATTTAATATAAACGCCAACTTTTAGATGCCTCCTAAACTTAAGTAATTTTACGCTTCTTATGTCAAAAACTTGATCACCAGTGGGGTAAGCACGAACCTTTTTACGCGGCGTAACGCTAGCGACTCGCTAGCTAAATCTATGGGAATTGACAGTTTGACGCTAGCGTTACGGACTATCGAGAGGTTCGTGCTTACCCCTCAGATACCTTTTTACGCTTAAACCTAAAGTAAATTTAAAAAAGTTAAAAAGTCAAATTAACGTAATTTAAATCACATTTAAATTAAATTTAGTCGCCCCCTGTCAGAAAGTGACTGCCAGAATAGCTTTTGACATGCTGAAACCTAAATTTTTTGATTAGATTACGTTTAGGTTTAAGTTGTGACTGCCGGAATCGACCTTAGTATTAACGTAAACTTTCTCTATTTTTTACAGAGGTGGTGAAGATAGTACGAGCAGCACATGTGCTCTCGCGGCAGTAGCGGCAGCGCCGGCCAATTGGCGTGGGACAAATGACAGCGCGACGGCAGACTACTGCCGGCGCGGCAACACCCCTGCTGCGTATGGCAGGTACCAGAGGAACAACTCTACCACCCCATGTGCTACACCTCCTTCCAACACAGAAAGGTAAATTTGGTTTATTTTTAGGGTCCGCTAAACTAATAGCTTTTTACTAAATTTTATACGTATGGATGTCTGTATTACGGTATCTACATCATTATTATACAGGAGCGTATACAACGTTAAGTTTTTCGTCTTTAACTTAAACATGTATTATATTAACGGAGAAGTGTTTTATAAATTTATCTTAGTCAAGATAATATAAAATTATTAATAAAGATATTTTTTTTTTAAACGAAAAACCGACTTCCTTCCAAAACTCGAGCTTACTGAAGTATAATTTTACTAAAGGGAAAATATATATTGCGTTAAGTCGTGTACGGCGTTTAGAAGGTATAATATATACTGTCAGATTTATATGCTAGATTTATATGCCAGCAAATGATTAAATAGGCCACATGACAAAAGAGAGAAATGACTAGGCTTCGAAACTTTACGTCTGACAATATATAAGCAATATATAATTACACTCCTTCCCGCCCTGTTCCCAATCATTTGGGGTCGGTGTAATATGTAGGTACTCTTCTTTCATTCATCCCTATTATCCGTCATCTCGTTATTCTCATGTCTACCTCTTCCTCTATAACCATCTTACTTCGGACACGGCTTAACGCAACATATAATTACACGTCTTAACACAATTATCTTCATCTTCATAAGCCTATTGCAGTCCACTACTGGACGTAGGCTTCCCCCTGCCATAGGGGGATTTTGTTACTAAAAAGTTCCACTATCTGTTTTTCGGCGGCTCCATCATCAGACCCTCGTTTCCTTTATATTATGTGTAGCTGACCAAAATTCTCTATAAAAATCTAAAAACGGTTACTCGTGCCTATTATATTTGAGGATATCCCTAGATTCCTTAGAGATTCCATCATCAGATGTTATGTTTTATATGTAGGTGACCAAATCGCTCAGTAAAAGTGTAAGAACAGACTACATGTGCCTACAATATTCGAGGATTGCCCTCGATTTCTCCAAGACCCCATCATCAGATCCTGATGTGGTGAATATGGGACCAACCTGAAAGTATACCATGACAAACTATAAAAAAAAATTGAAATCGTTTCATAAATGACGCTGAGGTAACCACATAAAAAAAAAAAAATTATAAAAACCTCTCTTTTTGAAGTCGGTTAAAAATGGAACAAATTCTTCACCCGAGTGGGAATCGAACCCACGACCACTGCCAGCCGCTATAACCCTGTGGCTTAGTGGTTATAGCGGCTGGCACGGTTTGCAGTGGTCGTGGGTTCGATTCCCACTCGGGTGAAGAATTTTTTTCCATTTTCTTTATTAATAATTTTATAATTAAACATGTATGTTTACCTTGTTTCCAGATTCGGATTTTTGTAGATTCCTCATCAACTCGTTATTTAATTATTAGTTTTTTATTATTTATTCTTAATTATTTTATTCATCAATTATGTGAGTATGAAAAGGGTACTGTGGCCCGGACATACATAACCTTATTCATCTGAACTTGTGTGGCCCAGTAAAAGATTTGCCAAATGATAAAATTCAAAAGTTTTGTGCCATTATAATACCTAATCCGCTTAACGAAAATCTTATCAATAAAGCTGATCGTTATAGCTATTTATCGATCGATAAATAAATTTTGTGTCAAAAGTCCATTAATAAGAGTACAATACAATTTTTTCATTTTTCGACCCCGCTACTTTAATATTTCTTATCTCGAAAAGTATGAACAATTGATAGGTAGTTTGTTTTAGTAAATTGTTTCTCTCGACAAACTACGTCGATATACGGGATGAGCAAGTAATGTCCATTTTTCGGGCTTTTCGGAACACTGCTATTTGAGAACCTGCTCTCCACGTCCTTTTCGCTCTCCCGCTTGCGCCCGCGGCGCCCTGTCCTTTCTATATATGTTTTCCAATAGGGCACCGACGAGTAAGCGTCGTGTCGGCGTCCCGTCTTTTCTGTATGTTTTACGTCGCGACGGCTGTATACATTTTGTATGACAGTAGATTAAACGGGCGCCGCGACTGCGACGGGTCCGTGTCTTACGTCTGTTCTGTGTGGCCGTCCCTTTAGGCGACTACTTTCATATTATTCAATGAATTATGTTATTCAACGTTCATATTAGTAAAAAAATACAAAATCGCATTCACGCTCCGTCCCGTCCGACGCGACGTGCTCACGCTCCGCCGGCAGTGTGAACTACTACATATGTAACCATACAACACAAAGTATCGGCGCCCCGCCTGCGCCGCGCTCAGGTCCCGACCCGTCGCTTCTGACTTGTATTCCCGCTCGGCGCCGCAGCGGCGGTACGCGACGGTCACCGGCGGGACGGCTCTATGTGGCGTCTTCTATAGTATCTAATACAGATGTTCCCAAACTTTTATCTCTCGTAGACCCCTTTCAAAAGTTTACTGGTTCTGGTGGACCCCCTACAGGCCTACATCACATACAAATTAATTGTGAACCTCAATTTTTTCACGCCAACGACTCGACTGGGGTCTACCCCAGTCGAGTCTCCTGTAGACCCCTGGGGGTCCACCTGGACCACTTTGGGAACCAATGATCTAATACATTACAACGGCTCAGCGTCGCGTCGCCGTCCCGTCACGCCACGCCCCGCCCGCTGTCTGGCGAAAGCTTTACTTACTATTATGAGTCTCACATGTATCAAAATCGGTCGGACGGTTGAAAAGCCCGGTGTGCGCCGGCCGTCACGCTCGTTCCTTGTTATTAACCGACTTCAAAAAGAGAGGTTATCAATTCGTCTGTTTTTTTAATGTGTGTTACCTCAGAACTCCGTCGTTTATGAACCGATTTTTTTTTTATAGTTGGTCATGGTATGCTTTCAAGTTGGTCCCATATTCACCACATCAGGATCTGATGGATGGGATCTTGTAGAAATCGAGGGCAATCCTCAAATATTGTAGGCACATATAGCCTGTTTTTACATTTTTAGTGAGCGTTTTGGTTACCTACATATAAAACATAACATCTGATGATGGAATCTCTAAGGAATCTAGGGATATCCTCAAATATAATAGGCACGAGTAGTCCGTTTTTGGATTTTTGTTGACAATTTTGTTCAGCTGCATATAATATAAAGGAAACGAGGGTCTGATGATGGAGCCGCCGAAAAACAGACAGTGGATCTTTTTAGAAACAAAATTCCACTTATGGCAGGGGTAGGCCTACGTCCAGTAGTGGACTGCAATAGCCTTATGAAGATGAAGATAATTGTGTTAAGTCGTGTAATTATATGTTGCGTTAAGCCGTGTCTGAAGTAAGATGGTTAGAGAGGAAGAGGTAGACATGAGAATAACGAGATGACGGATAATAGGGATGAATGAAAGAAGAGTACCTACATATTGTGCCGACCCCAAATGATTGGGAACAGGGCAGGAAGAAGGAGTGTAATTATATGTTGCTTATATTGTCAGATGTAAAATTTGAAGCCTAGTCATTTCTCTCAGTGCCCTTTTGTCATGTGGCCTATTTAATCATTTGCTGGCATATAAATCTGACAATATTATGCCTTCTAAACTTCGCAATATATACTATTTGCCCTTTAGCAAAATTTTGCTTTAGTAAGCTCGAGTTTTGGCTCATAGGGGACGAAGTCGGTTTTTCGTTTTTAAAAAAATATTTCTATATGTTTTAAAAAGTCGTGACGGCGCCCTTTCTGTGACGGGTCCGCGCCCCGTCCTCGTCTTACGTCTGTTCTGTGTGGCCGGTCCCTAGAGTCGTACATTGGTGGGAATTCGTTAATTAGAGGTTTAATACTTTTTTTTGATAGTCGAAAATTCGTTATAAAGAGGTTGTTCACAAAAAATGTTCGCAATGTAAAGGTATATAACATTGACTCTTATGGACAATTCAAGGGGATAACCGCAGAATTTGTTAAATCGAGAAAATCGTTATATTGAGGTACGTTATTTTAAGGTTGTATTCCTGAAAATGCCTGCATCGAAATCGGTTCAGACGTTTCTGAGATTAGCGTGCACAAACGCACAGACATACATACATACATAATAATCACGCCTCTTTCCCGGAGGGGTAGGCAGAGATCACGGATCTCCATTTGCTACGATCCTGACACACCTCTTTCGCTTCATCTACTTTCATGATATTCTTCATGCACGCTTGTCGGTTTAGGGTACTCTAGACCTGACCTTTCTTTAGAATTTCACCAATTTGATCGGTGAAAGTCCGGCGAGGTCTTCCCCTTCCAACCCTTCCATCCATTCTTCCGTTGTACACTTTCTTTGTCAGTCTACTTTCACTCATCCTCTCCACATGTCCAAACCACCTCAACGTACCCTTCTCAATCTTCGTCACCACGTCCTCATTTATACCACACTTCTTTCTGATCACCTCATTTCTCACGCACAAAGAGACAAAAATTCCAAAAATCATTCTTTTGGGTACTATTACGTTGATAAAGGTCTCCTATAATATTTTTCCTCATATCTTCCATGTACAGACAGCGATTCGCAAAGCCGAAGCAAAGCGATAGCGAAAATTGTACAATATTCGCCTTGAAATGTCAAAGTTCCTTTGAAATTCATTTTACGTAATACGAATTTGAAAAGCAATCAGTGATTTTTGTACAATATTTGCTATCGCTTCGCTTTTGCTAGTTAGGTAATAAGGGGCCGTTACACTTTTATTATATGTATAGAAGATAGATATAGATTTACGCGGGTTTATAGTAATGGTTTTCTAATACATTTGGCAATGTAGATGATGTCGTGGCCATATCGCTGAAGTGAATTATCATTATTTTATTTATCATGAAATGACTAAAAAGCTGTTGACCACATCATGTTAATGAATTAATCATTTCATAAACCGACCATAAAATGATATAGCCATAACATTTAATGTAATCATGTGTGTCATGGAGTTAATGTAGATACAATTTTTTAGACCGTCTTCCACTCCCAATCTCCTAGGAAATAAAATGCCAATGTCCAGTGTTTAGTTACTTTACACTTAATTTTATTACCTACACTACTCGCTAGGCCGCGTGGTGCCGGCAGAGTAGAATTCGTACCACCCCATATCTGCCCGTGGGTATCGTACGAGGCGATTAAGGGTTTCCGGGAGGTAAGTAGCAGCGCCTTCAACATAGGCGACAACATAGCCCAAAATACAAACTGCGGTCACCAACCCGCCTGCCCAGCGTGGTGACTATGGGCAAATACACCCCATGGCAGTCTTGTGGCGTGCCCTGGGGGAGGCCTACGTCCAGCAGTGGACTGCAATAGGCTGATGATGATGATGACTCGCTAGCAAGCTAGCAAGCCCTATTAAGTACTAAACATAGTTATGCTTATCAATTAGTATTTTAGATTTAATAAATCATTGCAATGTTCAGTTTGCAAACGATTAAAGTTAGTTTGTTGTTATACAAGTGTGCCCTTGCAGAACAACTCCTCTGCAACGGGAGCGGTGGTACGGTAGCGGCGAGCGCGCGGCCGGCGAGAGCACGCCCAGCACGCCGGGCGGCGGGCCCGAGCCGAGCGTGCGCCGCCGCACCTCCGCCTCAGGCTCGTCGCGCTCCGAGTCCAGCTCGCCCGAGCCCAGCGACACGTCGCGCGCCTCCACGCCGCCCGACGCGCCGCCCAACCACGCGCACCACCGCAACGCCAACTCACATCATCACCAGGTACCTGACATCTGCCCTCTGATTACATAACGTGCAGTAGCAGAACCGAAGCAATGCGATAGCTAAAATTTTGAGAATGTGTGGGACGCATTGCTTGGGAGGCGTCCGTTTGTGTTTTGAGAGAATATACTATTCGATTGATTATGTAGTACCTACCTATATAATCACTTTAAGCTCTAGGCAAATATCAGTCGGTGTTATACATATATGTACCTAGATCCTATCTACTTCATTAAGCAGGTATTTTTATATGTGTCAATTAGGAAACTTTAGTTATACACATATACACACGGCTGCGTTCCTAAAAATGGGGTAGCCAGAACTGCAGGATCACGAAGGATATTCCACAGCCATGTTGATCATGGTGGGGTCAGAAGTAAAACTCCTTTCTTAATCAACTCTTATGACATGCATGGAAGAAGATGCAGTTGATATAACTATTAGGGGACGGCCACACAGAACAGATGTAAGACACGGACCTGTCGCAGTCGCGGCGCCCGTTTAATCTACTTGTCGCGACGTAAAACATACAGAAAAGACGGGACGGCCGACACGACGCTTACTCGTCGGCGCCCTATTGGAAAACACATAAAAAGGACAGGGCGCGCCGGGCGCTGGCCTGTGCGGGGGCAAGCGGGGGGAGCGGAAAGGCCACGGAGAGCAGGTTCTCACATAGCACAGTGTTCCGAAACCCCTAAAATACTAAAATACCTTTAAAGAGATAATTATTAAAATAAACAAAGTTAAACTTAAGTAAGTACGTGTTAAGTTGGAAACATAAGGGCAAAGGAACTAGTGCTACTAGAGTACTAGTATGTGCTGGATCATTTATAATATAGATATATATAGGTATATAAAGAATCACCTTCGTCGAACAATTTCGAGAATTTGTAACAATTGAATTTGAAATAATTGATTATTATGTTTGGTAATTTTTAATTTTGTAACAAAATTTTAAAACAATATAAAAATGATTAAAGACTATCGGTGTTATTACAAAAGAGCGCCTAAAGTTAGACTCAATTTTAATATGACATTTGACAGCAAAATGTATAGAATATCCGTCAAATGTAGGCAATGTTTCGCTTAAATGATGCTTATATTTTTTTGTAATAACACCGTATTTGTTTCACTTACCTTAGCATTATAAGTAATCTTTCTTCAGGACATATACATTCTCTCCAGTTTGTGTCCTTTTTCTGTAAAGTATTATAAATAAACTCGAACGTCTACAGAATTTAGGTATCCGATTTATATACGGACTACGTAAATTTGATCACGTATCTCACTTTCGTAAAGAGTTAAAATGGCTCCCGATTCGTTTTCGCCGGAATACTCATCTATTAACACTCCTTTTTAAAATTTTAAATTATCGTTTTTCTCCGTTATATCTCAGTGAGCGCTTTAAATATCTCTTTTTAAGAGATCGGCCTCTCCGATCCAATACGGCATCACTGCTACAAACTCCCCGATTTAATTCTGGGGCTTTTGGGTATTCTTTCTCGGTTCGGGCGGTTAAGCTCTGGAATGAATTACCCCACACGGTTAGAGATTGTCACACTGTTGGTACATTTAGGGAAAAGCTGAAGGATCACTACCTGTCTTATTACGAGGGCTGTTTGATAAGTCGTTTTAAAAAGTAAAAAAATTTAATTTTTTTTAAACAATTTACATTTATTTCTCAACATAGTCTCCTTTGAGGGCCAAACACTTGTTCCAGCGACGCCCGCTCCTTTCCAATGTTTTAAAAGTCGTGACCGCGCCCTTTACGGGTCCGCGCCCCTCCACGGTGGGCTGAAAATACGTTTTGTCATAGGAATCAAAAGTGGCAAATCTTCAAAATAGGCTTCTACGTTTACATATACCAGCGATGCAGTCCTGCACAAAAACAAGGACTTATAATTTGTTAAAAATTTTTGCCCTCCAAGCTAGAATAAAAATCTTTTCAGATTTAAACGGCAAGGAATAGGTAATAATCGCACAGGTAGGAGCTAATTATTTAGATTTTTTCCGGCGTACTACAAATACGGAGCATGCGGATTTTTTTTAAAAAACCAGTTCGAAGCCCAACTCGTGGATTTTGGCCATTGCAATAGTTGACGTGTGCACTGGGGCATTGTCTTGATGAAAGAGGACTTTCTTGGGGGACAATTTTGGTCGTTTTTCCAACAATTCGGCATTAAAACGGTCCAATAACTCTGCGTAATAACGGCCGTGATAGTCTTTCCCTTTTCCAAGTAATCAATCATAATGATTCCTTCGCCATCCCAGAAGACTGTCGCCATGACCTTTCCAGCCCCGTGACAAAACAGTCTTGGCCTTCTTTGGGGCACGTTCACCAGTCGCCATCCATTGTTTTGATTGCTGTTTTGATTCAGGTGTATAATGATGGACCCTAGTTTCGTCCACAGTGACAAATCGACTCAAAAAATTCCGAGGATTACGCTTCATCATATCCAAACACAGTTTTGAAATTCGCTTTCTTTCGTGTTTTTGTTCGATTGTCAACAAACGTGGCACCCATCGTGCAGACAGCTTTGTCATACCCAAATCTTCATGCAGGATTTTATGTACTCGCTCAGTGGAGATGCCTGTGTTCTCAGCTATTTCACGCACCTTCACTCGGCGGTCAAAAGTAAACTGGACTGGAGACAATACAATGAGCATGGTTTATGGACTTCTTCAACAACATCCTCAGTAGTGACTTCGATTGGGCGACCAGAGCGTGGAGCATCAGATGTGCTTGACCGACCACGTTTAAAATCATTTATCCAGTTATAAACAGTCTGAAACGTTGGTGCGTTAGTGCCATGAACAGAATCAAGTTCAGTTTTTATTGTGGCAGCACTGCAACCCTTCATAAAAAAATGTTTTATAACGGCACGAAATTCAGTTTTTCCATAGTTGTTGAATATTTACGAGTGATCACAGTTAAACAATGGTTATAGGCCAATTGACAAAAACTCCTGTTTTTTTTTTTGCTGAATTTTTGACAGTCTTCATTTGAAAGATTGTGCCTGCCAGTGTTAACGCCATTTACCAGAAAAAAGGTTTTACAAATAGTTTTTAAAAGGACTTATCAAACAGCCCTCGTATATGACTATGCTGTCATTTGTTTTTTCTCCTTTTTTTCGTAATGTAGTTTTGTAGTTTCTTAGAATTTGTTTAATTGCACATGTTACCCTGTTGTTAACAATTTCTCTTTACTTGCTTGGCTTGCTGGAAGAGATCTCTGGTAGAGATAAGCTTGCCATTGTACATGCATCTCTTTAATGTTGTATGCCATATTTCTTTTTGTGTGTGTGCAATAAAGAATAAAGTAAAGTATTCTTCACTTTGGAGATAATAATGTTAAAACATTGTGGAGTCATCTTGTATACTTATCAGAAGAAGACATGTCGTCGCATCAAAATCGGACGGTTAAATGCCGGGAAAAATCCGGTGTGCGCCGGCGGTCACGCCCGCTCCTTGTCTTTTCTATGTTTTAAAAGTCGTGACCGCGCCCTGTCTGCGACGGGTCCGCGCCCCGTCCTCGCCCTGCGTCTTTTCCGTGTGGCCGGGGCTTTTAGTGAAGCCCTGCATCAGGACAGGACTAAGTTATAATGCGATACATAATAACATAATATATTTTATTTACAGTGGTCATCGACAGCAAGCGGTCGACCACTGGCGATATGTGTCCGAAACTTACCCACGCGTTCCACAGACAGCTCCCTCAAAGATGGCTTGTACCATGAATACAAGAAGCATGGCAAGGTCGTGTGGGTCAAGGTAGTAGGGCAGAATGCCGATCGATATGCTGTTGTGCGATTTAAAAAGCCGTCCGATGTAGAAAAGGCACTTGAAGTGTCTCAAGATAAACTTTTTTTTGGATGCAAGATCTCAGTGGCTCCTCACCAAAGTTGCGACGAAGATGCCGAGTCGGCCAAACCTTACGAGACTGATATTGATGAATACCATCCAAAGGTAATATACCTTTAAATATAGCTGTAGTTCTTTTGACTTACAACTGCATCGGTATAGAATTTTACTTAATTTTTATTTTTAGGCTACCCGAACGTTATTTATCGGCAACCTTGAAAAAGACGTAACGCAACAACAACTTCGAGATAAGTTTCGACATTTTGGAAGGATCATCGAAATCGACATAAAGAAGGGAAGCGGTGGCAATATGGGCTATGCCTTCTGCCAGTACGCATCCATTTCCAGTGTGGTCGAAGCTATCAGAGCGATGGATGGGGAACAAGTGGGCGGTTCCAGGGTCAAACTCGGGTTCGGGAAACCAGTGGCCACTACATGTGTTTGGGTCGACGGATTGACTGAACATACGGAAAAACAGGTCAGCATTTTATGCAAAATAACACATGTCATGATGTTGTGAACCTCTGTGCATGACTTTGTTAAGTAACTTACTTATTTACTAAAATGTGTGGAATGACATACACGACACGTCGTATTTTCTGATTAGGACAATATCGAGCGAGCGGAAAAGCTGGAAGGGAGCGGGTTTAATTTTCTTGTGAAAATGAAAATTTATTTGTAAATGTCTTGCATGTGTCCGTAATGATGTTTTCTGGTAGATAAGTTATATTTTCTTTACTTGTGATGTGAATCTAGTGCGTGTGCATGGTTTTATATGCAGGTAAGCTAAGTAAAACTTTAGTCGGCATACGTTCTCTTCATGGGGTCATGTAAGTTGTTTCTGCAATTCTTTTTGTTTTTCATTCATTTTACACTCGATCTTGAGGATTTTCATGACGTTGCCATTCATCATCATTATCATCCATCATAAATTCAGAACTCATTTTACAAAAGACAATGGCTGTATGGGCTTAGTTCCCCTTGCCTTTCCTTCGGGATAAACTAAACAAAAAAAAAAACAATATCGAGCCGATTGCAATAGATTGCACAAAGATAGCACTAAGAAATCTTATATTGTGATATAAATTATCGTTAGCGAAAAATTATCACTTTTAGTTGAATCTACCTACATACTGGCTGTTAACACAATGGTTGTCTTTCTATCGCACAAATTCACACTAACAATTTACACCCTTTGGAATACATATTCTTTAACACTTTCACGAACACATCGTCGAGAGGCGGATTTTTTTTTTTTTTTTGTGATATGGCAGCACGCCCGTGGACGGTGAATTTTATCTCTTCAAATCGGCCACGCCTTCGACAGCCGGTCGATTTACATTTTAAGGAGTCACGTGACCTAGTGCCGTATCGCGCACACACAAATATTCGGTAGTGTCACAGCAAAAATATTTGTAGCGATTTGTTTGAAGCACTTACATGGGTACACTTTGAGGTGGATTGGGCGTGAGCGTTTCATTGGGCTGTACCGCTTGTGGACGAAACTGCCATAACACCTACTCGACTTACTGCGTTATACGACGAACCGCCTAAGTGCGGAGTAAGTATTTGTATGAGAATTTTTTGTCATCAAAAAATTTCATTACGGTTCTGTGTCCGTGAAAGTGCTAAAAAAACATTAGAAACGCGATGTCGCTGCCCGCGAACCGCCTTGTTGACAGGCCCTTGTCATAGATGACTTACGCGCGACTCGCCCTATGGCACCTCTCTTCCGCCTACCACTGTTCACACATAGTTCACTTCACACCACGGGTTGCGTTGTTGTCTCACTGGCTTGGTTTACATAACATGTATTTTTTAAGCATTTCTTAAAAGCTGAATCTGTGTAGAATACGTTCTAAATTATGTTGCGTTTATTATACCCCAGAGTTTTAATATTTCTTTCCAAATTGTGAAAGAGCTTTTCACAATTTGGAAAAGTGGCAATAGTTTTCCAATATAATAAATCAGAGGCAAGCTAATGCTTGCGTACGGCGTGATTTTCACCACCTTGTAATGCAAAACGAGATGACCAAAATTTTCTTGGGACTGTCAATATCGTATGACACCAAAGATACATTAGTAGCAGAATTTCTTATGCTCAAACGGGTAGCGATTTCTCATTATCACATCGTTGCTTTTCTATGTTAACTCTTTCCGTCACGCTTTTAGATTAAGAATATTTTTAACATATGTATGTAAGTTTTAGCATTATTAACAATAAAAAAATCATATAAAGTAGGAAAAAAAATTATTTATTAAGGTTTTCGAAAAATGAGGTGGTTAGTGCCACTAACCACCATGACTATTGATACAAACTATTAATGATAATTTACGCATTTCAATGTGAATACACTGCAAAAAACTTAAGAGTAGTAGTATTTTCATGTAAATATATATAAAACAGATAAATGAGAATAAAGTTAATAAAAAACATTGAAGATAAAAGCTAACTTACTTACCTGTTATTTTTTTTATAAAACACGCAATTAAAATTACGTAAGTGCAATATTCAATTCAACTAAATTGAGTTGTCATTATTTCATTTGGCGGTATATTCGGTCGTATCTTGTCAAGCATGAATCGAACTTTCATGATAGTTCAACCGATTATAAGTAGATGGCATAGATTTTAATTAAAAAATTCAGAAATAGGTGGTTAGTGACACTAACCACCAAGACTGAAAGAGTTAAATACGATACGAGTGATCGAATTGGCAGGATATTGTCTATGCTAACGCTTGATAATGAAATAAAAAACTTCCGCGAATCGCAACATGCAGTAGGTAAATTAATTACGTTATCTAAGCACTTATATGTAGTAAGTAATGTGGACGAGGATACCAAAATATTACTATACCAAAACAAAAAAAAAAACATATTAAAAGCAGAGGCGGCCGCAGACCTTTTTGAAATGGGTGTTCACTCCCTTAACGAATGGGATGGTGCAAGTTCAACCGTACACTTATAAAAATTCAGATGACCTAATGAAACACATTAAAGACAACCATATCGCGTTCTAACTCGCACTAAGCGACCTCTAGTGGCCGCTTACGCGAATTAAAGTGAGCGGCGCTCCAGATAAGGCTAATTTTTCTTATGAAATCTTCTGTTTCACGCGCCGGCCTATGTCGGTATGTCTCTTTCGCACTCAATGTATATGTCGTGGCCATATTGTTAAATTGATCATTTCATGAAATGGTCGAGCATTTCATGAAGTGGTCGCATTTCATGAAGTGGCCAATTCAATTTGACCAGATCGTTAAATCGTCTACATTTCACGATTTTGTCATCCACGTTTGGCCAAATCGTATTAACAGGGTGTCCATAAAATCCGAATGTGGTAAGAACTTACACCAAATATAAGTATACCATAAGGTATGATGATATGATTTTTTTTTGCTATTATTTATGTGATATTTTCACAATATAATATTTAAAAACATAAAAGACTTTACAAAAGCGATTCGCATCTGGCACATCGCCGGACGCTGCCTGGGCACGATCGCTCCGCTCGCTCGGCTCGTGCGTCATTTGTCATAGTCTAACCTAACCTAACCTATCGTAATCTAAGGTTTTTGTTTAACAATATTATTATAAACCACCATTAAGTCTAATATACATTATACAATATAACACACTATCCGTGAACTTCTTCTGCATAGTCACCCTACTCTCTTTAATTTGTTTTATAACCTAAAAAGAAAAATCCGCCATCTTCACACATAAATAAAACGCGCGCAGCGCCTCTACCGGTGATTCATGTAACTATTTTACGATATGATCAATAATCTTGACCACTTCATGAAATGATCGGGCGTTTAGTTGCCCATATCGAGAAACGATTTTTAATCATCGATCTGCCCAAACCATATCATGATGTGGCCAATAGACAGTTGAACTTTTCATGAAATGCGACCATTTCATGAAATGCTCGACCATTTCATGAAATGATCAATTCTACGATATGGCCACGACATATACAGTACTAGGAATCGTACCAAATTTCGTTTCATCGGAGCGCGATCGCTAGAGCTCCACTCGATACATAAGATTACAACTTACTTGAGACGAACGCGTAGACACTATTGTATAAACATAGTAGAATTTAAAGATAATTATAAATATAGATTGCCTATGTAATCTTCGTGGGTGGGAGTGCACGGCACCAGCGCTCCTTAGGACGAGCCGCCAGTGGTTAAAAGATCAAGACATTCTTCTAGTTGTCCCGGGTTTTCTCGGGCGGCGGGCGTTAACCCTGAAGGAAGGGCAAAGAGAGTAGCAAATGACGGGTGCAAGAGGAATTATGGAGGAAAATATTTGGTTGGGCAGGGGAGAATTATGTAACTCACGAAAGCAAAGCTAAAGCAATGCGATTTCGAAAATTGGGAGTGTATGAGTGTGACGCCACACGTCCACACATACGTCACACACTCGCAATGTTTTGGCTTTGCTTTTGCAAATTACATAGTTCCACTGCCGATCAAAGGCAAATATACCTCCACAGTGTACTCTTGCGCTGTATACGGTCCGGTTTGTCCTTCGCTGACGGCGTTGACGGTTGCGTGCGGCAGGTGGTGCAGGCGGTGTCGCGCTGCGGCGGCGCCACATCGGTGTGCGTGGACCGCGCGGCGGGCGCGGCTCTGGTGCACTTCGAGCAGGCGGCGGCGGCCGGCGCCTGCGTGCGCGACTTGCGCCGCGTGGCCGCCGCCGCCGCGCTGCACGACCCCGCGCTGCCGCGCCTCTGCGTCGACTACGCCTCCAGGGAGTGCCAGGTCACTATGCCGCGAGCGCGCGGGCCACACTGTCGCTAGCTACCCGCATTGCTAAACTAAATCCATTGTCGTGACCTTCTCGAGCTAAACCTTATTAAACGGGGCACATCGGATGCGTGCGGTGTAGTTAGAGAGAAAAATCGTATATCATGCACCCGCTTTCTTAAAGTTTCGTTGTCACAAGTGCTGCGTGCGAACGTCATGTCAAGCTACACAAACGGTGTGCCCCGCCCCTGATTACCTAATTTGTAATAGCAAAGCCGAAGCAAAGCGATAGCGAAAATTGTACTTGTACTAAATATTCGCCTTGAAATGTCAAAGTTCCTTTGAAATTCATTTTACGTAATACGAATTTGACAAGTGATCAGCGATTTTTGTACAATTTTCGCTATCGTTTGGCTTTTGCTAGTTAGGTAATAAGGGGGCCGGTCTTTTGTGAGCTCTGCAACTGTTTGACAGCTTCCGATAGTGTGGCCCCGGTATATCCGGCGAGAATTTTCCCTACATGTATAAGGTCATATACTCTACAACGTAGGGGAAATTCCTCTCTGAGCTTAAAGTAGTTAGAACTTCACGATATCTAACCAAAATTTTATTGTAGCACGTGGCTTGTGATAACCTCATGTTAGAATTCGTCCCCAACTAAAATGTGTACTAAACTTTGAATAACAGATCGAGCTATTTGCCTGATAGTGTGGTTTGATAAATGCGTACTCCTGGCGGCAGGAGGCGTTCTACGAGCAGCTGGAGAAGCACGGCGGCGCGGCCAGCTCGGGCGAGCGCGCCGGCAGCGAGCCCGCCGCGCGCTACCCGCCCCCCGCGCGCCACGACCCCGCCAGGTAACTATACCACGTTACGTTCTATGAGCAGCTGGAGAAGCACGGCGGCGCGTAAGTTATGTGATAACTACCAGGGATGTTGCAGATGCCGATTTTTTCACATCCGCGGACGCGGATGCGGAGTTTTGAAGGCTCACATCCGCGGATGCAGATGCGGATGTCGATGTTTAAGATATTATGTAAATAAAGTCTATTAATGAAGAATTAAAACAATGATAACGTAATTATATACATTTTTATTGTAATCAAACATAAGTACTTATTTTTATTTTAAATATAAGTAATGTATAATGTAATAATTTTTTTAACTTCACCTACTGGTTTTTATATTAGTAATTGAAATTAAAAAGAGGAGCATTATACTTGATAAAGAGTAGTATTGCCGCCTTTTCTGATTCAAGTCTGTTACGCAGAGGTTCGTAAATTAAACCCGCGCTACTAAATAGTTGTTCGCTAGGAACACTGCCCGGTGGAGCAGATAAAAATCTTCGTACTATCGGCGATAATACCTTAAATTCCTCTCGATGTACACTCCACCAGTTTAAAGGATTTTCATTCACATATATTCTTTTTTTAGTACGATAAGCAAGTAACTCCTTTTTGAGTACAGCTTCAATGCTACCATTTTCTGGCTCATCTTGACTCTCGTCTTCACTCGATGAATCTAACAACATAGCCAGGTTTGTAAGCATGGCTTTTTGTTGAAACCTGAAGTCCCTGGTCATAGTTGTTCCGTATCATTTTCCGTGTAATCAGATATTTTAATTATTTTAGCCCTTTTGGTATTGGTATTAAGAGATCCAAAAATGTCATTCTCAGTATTTATCATTTTTAAAATGTCATCTTTAATCTTTTCTTCAGTCACCGGTGTGAAAAATTTGTGCTTATAGCGAGGATCTAAGTAGGTGGCGATGGTATATAAATTGTTTTCTCCCAAGCTGGAAAACTTTGTTGAAAGTTCGTTTTTCAAAGTCGTAACAGCCTGACGAAGCGGATCAAACTCTTGTGATCTTGTTAAATAAACATCAACTTTTTTTTCAAGAATTTGTATTATCGGTATCACAGATGAAATAAGAGCACGAGAGCTGCTCAGTTCCCGCGTTGCTTCCTCAAAAGGTGCAAGTAATTGAATAAAACTTTCAATGATTTTCCATTCTTCTGGTCAGTTTCATTATCACTCATGTAAAGACTCAGAGCATCCTTTACCTTTGAAAAACGCTCGAACATATAGAATGTACTGTTCCATCGCGTTACACAATCTTGAAACACTTTCAGGTGCGGTTGATTCAGTCTGTCCTGAATTGATTGCAGTTGTTTCTGGGCAATGGTGGAGTGATTGAAATGGGCCGAAATTTTCTTACATTTTTGTTTTAGTATTTTTATGTTTTCTTGTGAACTTAAACATCTACGGATAGCTAGTTGTATCTTGTGAACAGTACAGTCTATCATTCAATGCTGCTAATCGCCCGGCTCGTTTCATATTAGACCCTTCATCTCTGATTAGGCAATGCAGTTGTTCTTTTTTAATATTCCATTCAGAAAGCATGTTACTGAATTTTTCAGCAATTATGTCACCAGTGTGACGGCCGTCAAATGTCTCACATTTCAATATTATCGATGATCTATGAAAGTTTTCTGCAACTCCATGGCAAGTCAGGCTAAGCAAAGAAGCGTTTGAGCTTGGATCCGACCAAATGTCAGACGTAAACGACATGTTATCAAAATTTTCGATTAATTCTTTAACTTTTTGAGCCACTTTGCTATATAATTCCTTGCATACAAAATCTGTAAAAAAATTGCGTCCCCTAAAATTATATCTTGGTACAAATTCTTGCATCAATCTACGAAAACCCAGCCCTTCAACAAAATTAAACGGTAAATTTTGAAGTGCAATCATTTCTCCAATGAGTTTATCAGTTTTTTTTAAAGTTAAATTGTTGACGTCCACTTCTTTTCTTTTAGAAATACTTCTTGTAATGAAAGTTGTTTCTTTGCTTCTTGCAGAGGAGTGGTAACTTTATCTAAAAAATATACATACTTATGAATAAAAATTTTCGTAATAAAAAACTATTTACATAAAAGTAATTAACAAGTGAGGACATTTTAAATTTTCGAAATAAAATAAAACCTTTCTTTATATTTTTGTAAATAACTTTCAAAATCAAATGTCCAACTTATATTGCAAAAATAAACAATTAAATTTATTCATTATTAACATTTATAATAAGGAAGGATCCCTAATGTTTTCTAACATTAACGTTAAATATAGCGTGAATGTAGCTTTTCAATGGTGAAAGATTTTTGAAATCGGCCAAGTAGTTTTTGAGTTAATTCACTATTAACATTTTAATATCATATTAAAAATATATATTTGTTTTCAGGTTATTTTATTTTGAAACGATTTCAATAAAAAAAGTAAATTTCAAATAGATAAATGAATTATGTCAGTCTTTTTACAACTGACGGAGTTATTTGACAGCAAATAACTATAATATTGAGTGGAAACTTAGCCAATAAACCACAACTAAAACTATGCTTTTATTATACTAACCAAACAATGCCTCATGAAACTTACTTGCGTCAGATTTCATCTGTTGTATTTTTTTTTCTTTACTAATGTTCTCAAATGTAGAAAATTCTTTTGAGTGCATCGACTTAAGATGATTTTTCAAAGACGATGTGGTTCGGCCCTTGCGAGAGTAGCTTTTGTTGCATATTTTACAATTAGCTTTATCCTGGTCTTCTTTATTTGGTTTAAAATAATCCCATACATTACTTTTGGTCGGTGGTGACATTGTTAACTAACTAGTTAGATAAAATATCAATAACGGGAATCACACTGGAAAAATAACGAATTTCGTCATAAAACAATCATTTTTCCTACAATAAAACGTATTACCGGTGTAATATAATAGAATTTATCTTGCGATCTTATGGATATTAGTCTAAGTAATATAAATAAAGTTTTCTTGTAAACTCTTCTTATTTACACACAATGACCACTGTATCACAAAAACATTCAAAATACCTATCTATCTTTATGATACGATAAGTGCGACCGGCACGCGTCAATCACCGGCCCCGCACAATTTCTTTCTTGTCGCTACTTGTATAGTATTCGCATCCGCATGAACATCCGCATTGATTAATGCGGATGCAGATGCAGATGTCCAAATCAATGCGGATGTTCCGCATTTGCGGATGCGGTTGCGAATGTTCGCAACACCCCTGATAACTACATACATATACTGCCCCCCCAGTAAGCCAACTTAGAGCAGCATAGATGGGTTGACCCAATTTTATTTATTTATATTTTATTTTCTTTATTTAGGAAACCAAACAGCATTACATGATGATATATATTTATACAAATGTCTCTTAACATAAGCTAAAAGCTGGTATCCCTAGAGTAACCAAATATAAATCACCGAGAAGTAGTACTAATTTTTAACTTAATTTTTTTTATTACACAGAGTAGATAGTTTTTAATAGTAAAGGCGTATAATGAATAAGTGAACAATAATACATAAGGATTTAGTATTCAATTATGTTATAGATATCAGACCTCAGACCTCAGACTTAAGTACCTACAAAAATATAATGTAAGTTGTAAGCTTACAAGTAACAACAACAATAATTAACTAATCATTATTGTTTGTCGATTTGGTCAGCAGGTACTTCAATGAATGGTGTATTTTACTTGATTTTAAGATATTTATTATGATGAATTTACAATACATAGATATATAGTAACTTAGGATATAGTCTGTCTTCTAGCGATATAAAAATGCGAATGAATTTTGTGCGGCAGCGGCGGGCAGCAGCGCTCGCCCCGCCCCGCGCCCCTCGGTCTTCGTCTTCACCCCCGCTGGTATTGGTAATGACCGCGTAGTAGGTACATCGATGCGTGAACATGCCCCCGGCCTTGGAAGTATCCAGTTCCAACAAGAGAGTGATGTCGAAGACAGCTTCAATTTTGATGCAGCAATGGACATATGCGTGAGAATGCCCGTTGAATCTCG
The DNA here is from genome assembly GCA_014607495.2 of Carposina sasakii. Taxonomy (NCBI): domain Eukaryota; kingdom Metazoa; phylum Arthropoda; class Insecta; order Lepidoptera; family Carposinidae; genus Carposina; species Carposina sasakii. The sequence goes on from CP053164.1 coordinate 6,022,822, forward strand.
CCCGTCTCTGTTTTGATGTCAGCAACCCGTGAAATGCCATCCTTTCCGACGTAGGTACGTAGCACTCGGCCAAGGCGCCACTTCAACGGCGGCAGGTGATCATCTTTGATTAAGACTAGGGTATTCGAGGTAATCGTGTCTTTATCCTTTTGCCACTTAGTGCGTTTTTGCAGCTCCGAGATATACTCCTTTGACCATCTTGCCCAGAAATGCTGTCGCATTTGTTCCACTCGATCATAGCGGACGAGTCGTTGCGTGCTTGTGTTAGTGAGGTCGTCGCAGGCTGGAGCGGTGAGCGGTCGGCCTATCAGGAAATGAGCAGGACTAAGTGGAAGGAAATCATTAGGATCTGAGGATAACGGAGACATAGGTCGGGAGTTAAGGACCGCTTCTATTTGTGCTAATACTGTGCTCATCTCTTCGTATGTGAGGTGAGCATTGCCCACTACACGACGTAAGTGGAACTTACAGGACCTAACTCCTGCCTCCCACAATCCACCAAAATGAGGCGAATAAGGCGGTATAAAAGTAAATTTAATTGAATGATTTGTAACAAAATTTTGAATATCATTTTTAATATTATCTAAAAAGATAGGAAATTCTTTAGCGGCTCCTACGAATGTCCTTCCATTGTCTGAAAAGATTTCCGCTGGTTTACCACGTCTAGAGATGAACCTTTTCAAAGCAAGTAAATATGCCTGTGAGCTAAGACTTGTAACTAATTCTATGTGAATAGCGCGCGTAATAAAACAAACGAATAAACAAATATAACATTTTTCTAATTTAGCACCTCTTCCTTTACGGTTAAGTATGAACAATGGCCCGGCGTAATCTACACCGCATCGCAAAAAAGGATAACCTTGATCTATCCTTTCGATAGGTAAATTGCCCATTTGTATTTGCATTGGTTTAGCATTCATGCGAACGCATTTTAGACAGCTACGAACCGTTTGCCTGGCTAAGTCACGTCCCCTTAAGGGCCACCAACTGTCCCTGATTGTAGCTAATAGCATCTGAGGTCCGGCATGAAGCATAGTTATATGCTGATGCAAAAAAAGAAGTCTAGTAAATCTATGTTTACTGCACAGTAGCAATGGATGTTTCTTATCGTATGTAAATGATTGAGAGTTAGTCAAACGACCACCTACGCGAATGAGGTCGTGATTGTCCAAGAAAATATTTAAACTAGAAATGTTGCGCGAAAAATTATGAAATCTTTTGTTTTTTAAATCATTATATATTTTTGTGAAGGATTCTCTTTGTGAGATTTTAGTTAATAATCTTGTAGAATCATCCAACTCGTCGAGCGATATCACATCAACACGTTTTGAATTTTTATTGCGACAATTATGAATGAAACGAATAATATATGCGGTTGTGCGTATTAAACGATTAAAAGTAGAAAAACGGTTGAAGGGAAAAGTTTCTGAATTACCTTGAATCACCATGGTCACCCTATTAGTATTTAATTCCGGTAGCTGATCGAAATATTCGCTGACATTCTTACATTCAAACTCAACAACAGGCTCGCTCAGGAAAGTAGGTCCGGTCCACCATAAGTGCGAAGAGGACAGAGCATCTAAATGCATTCCGCGCGATAACAAGTCAGCTGGGTTTTGTTTACCAGCGACGTGTGCCCATGGGATGTCATTTGTTAATTCGTTAATTTCTACAACTCGATTTTGTACAAATGTTTTTAGCAATGTGGGTGAAGTTTTAAGCCACCCCAAAACTATAGTTGAATCCGACCAAAAATAAACCTTGTCGAAAGTAAGTCTTAGTGAATTTATAATTTTATTATATAACTTAGCACCTACCAAGGCGCCACATAATTCTAAGCGCGGTACGCTTACTGGTTTCACCGGGGCTACCTTGCTCTTAGCGCATAGCAAATGAATTGTAACCACCTTGTCACTCGATAATGATCGTACATAAGCGCAGGCGCCGTAAGCGCTTTGTGATGCGTCCGTGAAAATATGTAATTGTATGTGTTGTATATTTTCACCCTTAATGTGACGCGGAATACGTAGATTTTGTAAATAAGATAAATTATTAAGAAAATTCTGCCAATTATTAATTATATTATTAGGTACGGGTTCGTCCCAGCCGATTTTAAGGAGCCACAATTTTTGTAAAAATGATTTTGCTATAATTGTAGTCGGTCCTAAAAGTCCTAAAGGATCAAATATTTGCGAGATAACGGATAAAATTGTACGCTTCGTTATGCATACTTCATCGTGATCACATTTCGCAGTAAAGTACAATTTATCGCAATCATATAGCCACCCTAAACCTAATGTTTTAGTATGACAGTTATCACCTAAAGATAATTCCTTGGAGGGAAACTTCGAATTTTGCGAATTAAAAACCCATTTTCGTAAAGGAAAGCAAGCTGATTGTAATGTGTCCGATACAGCTTCGCATATTTGAATTAATGTTTGCTTGTCATCGTGCCCGGTGATTAGGTCATCGACATAGAAATCGTCATTGATAACTCGAGCTATGACGTCATCTTTGTGTTCTAAAGCGAGCTGTTTTAAGCATCGAATACTCAAAAACGGTGCAGAAGCCGTACCGTAAGTTACTGTGTTAAGCTGGTACACACCGATGGGATCGCATGGATTTTCTCTCCAAAGAATTAATTGTAAATTACGTTGATCTGGTTGTATAAGTATTTGCCGATACATTTTTTCAATATCTGCGCAAGCTACGTGTTTAAATTGTCTAAACCTTAATAAAATTGAAAATAAATCGTTTTGTAACGCGGGCCCTATAGATTGAATGTCATTTAACGATTTGCCTGAAGTTGTTTTTGAGCTCGCGTCAAAAACAACCCTTAATTTTGTAGTAGAACTATGCGCTCTAAAAACCCCATGATGTGGTAAAAAATAACAACACTGTGAATTATAGCTATTCATACGAGTCATGTGTCCTAGGCTTAAATATTCGCTCATAAATTCGCTATACATCTTCCTATAATCAGGAGTACATTGTTGTAACCTGCGCTCGAGTGCGCGGAGCCGGTTTTCGGCCGTAGTAAATGAATCGCCTAGTACATCACCTGGCTCGGTCAACGGGATGCGCACGGAAAAACGACCCGTATTATCGCGTTTAGTCGTTTCTACGAATAACTTCTCGCATGCATTTTCTGATTTAGATAATTTACGTTTGTTATTCGGAAGAATTTCTTCGAGTTCCCAGAAAAGTCTAAGTTGTGAATCTAGTGCAAAATTACAATTAACTCGATTAATGCGCGAGTAATTGTTAGTATAAACTGAACCTGAAATAATCCAACCTAATTTTGTATTTTGTAAGTATGGACCATTTGGCAATCGAATTAAACCCTTATTTAGAAGTTCCCAGAATAAGTCTGCACCTAACAGTAGATCGATCTGATGAGATAAATAAAAGTTAGGATCTGCAAGTTGAATATTATCTGGAATTTGAATATTGCGATTATTTCCTAATGAGGGTAGTTGTGAGGAGATACAAGGCAAAACGAAACAACTAATGCGCGTGTTGTATGAACTTGTTTTTGACCTTAATTGAATCTCGCATGATTGTGTACATTGTGTAATGCAATTACCTACACCTGTGATTTGAACAGTGGACTGTATCATTGGAATGCCTAGTGTTTTGCATGATAAGTTAGTTATGAAGCAATGCTGACTTCCATTATCGAGAAGTGCTCTGAATGTGTGATATTTGTCGTTTATGTCTGCGATCTCGACTAATGCCGTAGATAATAATACATGTTGTGTTAATGTGTGTGAATGGCAAGTAATATTATTATTATGATTGAAGTTGCTTGTCTGGTGAGATGCAGTATGAAGTATGTGTGTTTGCAATGAATTTGAATCAGGTTTGGGTGGTGTGATTTGTGAGGTTTGAGTGACCGCCGATGATAATAATGATGCACCTGCGTCATCCTCCTTATGAAGTAATGTGTTGTGTTTTTTGCTGCATATTTTGCACGAACCGAACCAACAATCTTTTATGGCATGGCCGCTTCGCAAGCAATTGCAACAAATACCTTTTTCGTTTACGTATTTGTATTTATCGCATAACGATAAATTTAGGAACGCTTCGCATGCATAAAGTGGGTGATTCGCTTGGCACATAATACACGCGTAACGCTTAGACAAATTTGATGATTTTACAAAATTTTGTGTTGTAATATGACTATGTGTTGATTTAGAATTATTAGATGACGACATTCTCCTATTATTATCTATGTATTTACTCTGGGATACTTGAATTGTCTCCAATACATCGGCCCTATCTTTAAGAAATTTAATTAAATCCGATAATAACAATCTTGCGTTATTTTGAGTTATTGTGCTTTTATGCAATTCCCACTCCCGTTCTGTAGACGAATCTAATTTTGTGACGATTATGTAGACAATTAAAGTGTCCCATGTATCGGTAGGTTCGCCTAAAGTTTTGAGAGCACGAATGTTTCTCAAGATAGTATCGATTAATTTACGAATTTGAGATGCTGATTCTTTATTAACTGGCTGTGCAGAAAACAGAGCTTTACAGTGGTTATGCAATAATAAACGTTTATTATTGTATCTATTCTCTAATAAATCCCAGGCAGTTATATAATTTTCCGAAGAAATTCTAACGATTTAATTACTTGCAATGCGTTACCTGTCAATACTGAGCGTAGATAGTGAAACTTTTGTATATTATCTAATTCGTTACAATTATGAATAACGGATAAAAAAGTATCGCGGAATTCGAGCCATTGATCATAGGTACCGTCAAAGTTAGGCAAGGAAATAGTGGGTAATTTGACAACAGATTTCTGCTTAGACATACTTTGCGAGCAATTTTCGGAATCTTTTAACATACTCTTGCATTGAGCTACAAGTGCATAAAATTGATTTTCAAAGGTTTCTCTCTCGATTAATTCCCTTTCTACCTGACTTTCGGAAACGATCAAATCTAATTCGTCTTGAATAGACGAAAACTGCTCCAAAAGCACTTGCGATTTATTAAAGCGTTCTTTTAGTTCAATTTTAGTTATTTCCGTTAGTTCACTTAACGAATTTACATATTTAGAAAATAATGTGAATTTACCTTTAATACTACTTCTCTTTTTAGTTAAATCACGAATGGTATCTTCGTGTGATTCGGTATCAACACACGATTGCCTCCTTTTCGTCATTGTGGCGGGTATGCGAAAGACAAAGTAAGCACGGCAAGAAACACACAGAAATGAACACTAATATTAGCACAAATATAGGCACTGAGAAAATAGGAAAAGATAGAAAATAGGAAAAATAGGCTGACCGTCTGATGCTGCTGAGTGCTGGCTGCGTCTTCTCAATTGATCCGGCTCGAAGACCAAATTATGTTTGTCGATTTGGTCAGCAGGTACTTCAATGAATGGTGTATTTTACTTGATTTTAAGATATTTATTATGATGAATTTACAATACATAGATATATAGTAACTTAGGATATAGTCTGTCTTCTAGCGATATAAAAATGCGAATGAATTTTGTGCGGCAGCGGCGGGCAGCAGCGCTCGCCCCGCCCCGCGCCCCTCGGTCTTCGTCTTCACCCCCGCTGGTATTGGTAATGACCGCGTAGTAGGTACATCGATGCGTGAACAATTATATTTGTGAAAAAAGTGGAACTGGTAGGCAACGAAGGTATGCATCATGTATCTTATGCACTCATTATCATTATAATTTCAATAAACATCAACAAAAGCGTATTAGACTAGTAAGTAAGGCAGAACGAAGTTAACCAGGTCAAAATAGTAGTAGGCACATAAGTGGGAAACAATTAAGGTAAGAGTTTTGATAGTAGTTTATTTTTGAAAATAGTTTTAGAGTGACAAAATGGATCTATATCGTAGAAACGCAGATTATTGCTGGTGCAAATACGATTAATAGGTGAGTTTTGGGCGTATTTAGTATGCGTTAAAGCTGTAGCGAAAAACTGTGTATGTCTTGTGCGGTACACTGGCACTGAGAATTGAATCAAAGACAACAAGTGTGGACTGTCCAGTCGACCATGGAGTATGTCATGAAGCAGCAGTTGGTCGAGCAATAATCTGCGATCAGCTAAGGATAGAATTTTATAGTGCGCACATCTTTGCTCATCATTCATTATAGGTCTTTGTTTTGTAATCTAGATGTTTTAGGATTTTTTTTTGTATACCTTCTACTCTGTCTTTATAAACTTGATATTGTGGAGACCAAATACAGCTTCCATATTCGAGCGTGCTGCGCACATATGCATAATATAGAACTTTCATGCAATGAGTGTTATTAAAAGGTTTACAAGTGCGCAGAATAAATCCGAGATTTGTAGCTACTGTACGCTTTGCTAGTGACGTAATCAATATGAGTATTAAATAAAAGCTTATGATCAAGCAGAACTCCAAGATCCCTTACCAGTAATGTTTTTTTATGTGTATTCCGTTCAGAGTGTATGTAAAGGTCAAAGGTTTAACTTTTCTTGTAAATGAGATCATTTGGCATTTATCTATATTAACATTAATACGATTGGAGATGTAATAAGATGTGAGTCTGTTGATATCAGCTTGTAACCCGTAACAATCATTAATGTCATTAATTTTTAAATATATTTTTTTGTCGTCTGCATACATCATGAAAGACGAATGTTTAAAGCAGGTGTAAATGTCAAATAAATATGCATTGTACAAAAGTGGACTTAAATGCGATCCCTGCGGAACCCCGGAAGTAATCTCAACGAAGTCAGATCTAAATCCACCGACAACAACAGCTTGACTACGGTTATGTAGATAAGATTCCAACCACCTAAGAAGATCACCCTTAATACCGATATGTTTGAGTTTATTGATCAGGATAAAATGATCCACACGATCGAAGGCCTTTTCGAAGTCAGTGTAGATCACGTCAACCTGACCACCTTTATCCATATTATTAAGTGCATATGAAATAAATTGAGTTAGGTTACTATTAGTCGATTTACGCTTTAAGAAACCGTGCTGAGATTCGGGTAGGCTGCTATAGATCGTTGGATAGATGGCATCAAGGACAAACTTTTCAAATATCTTGGCAAAACAATTAAGAATAGAGATAGGTCTATAATTTTCTGCTTTGAAACGAGAACCTTTTTTGTAAATAGGTACTATTTGAGCTTGTTTCCATATTAGCGGAAATTGTCCTTCGCTAAGTGAGCGATTAAAAATTATGTAAATAGGCAGAGTTAATGAATCATTACATTTACCTATAGATATTAAAATAGGGGGAATTTTGTCACTTCCATGACCCTTGTTAACATTAACCTTCTTCAACGCTTTATGTATTTGATTCTTTGTTATAAATAACCCACTGATACCATGGATTTCACTGCTTGTCGTGTGTGGAAGAGAACAGTATTGATAACTGGTTGCGGGTTTAGTGAAAACACTCTGAAAAAAAAGTGTTGAATGCCTCAGTGATGCCTGCGTCCTCATTGTACACTTGTTAGTTATAAGAGATTTTAGAAGGAAAGTCAGATGTACGACCACGCTTAGTTTTTATGTAAGACCAAAAGTGTTTAAGGGTTATCAAGTATTGTTTGTTGGGTTTTCTTAATAAAATCATTGTAGCATTCGGCTTGAAGTAGTGCGGCACGCTTTCTTAGAAGAGAAAATGTTCTGTAGACCTGTTACCAAATTTCTTCCAACATCTGTGCGCTGCAGATTTCTGCCTGATTACCTTTTTCAATGAATGAGAAAACCATGGTGGCCAAGAGTTATTTTGGGTCTTTTTTATTTCGGGTACAAATTTGTTTATAGCCTCTGATAATTTCTCGTAAAAACAGTTAGTAGCATCATCAACGGAACCCATGTTAAGAGAAGTGTTCCAGTCCATACATTATTTAATATTAAGGGTAAATTCGGAATTGTTATAAATTTTTCAGTATTATTTATGTCTGTTAGGTGAGATCTACTCATTATAATGATTTAAAACCAAAATAATTTAAAATATGTAAGGTTTTAACGTATTTCTTAATTTTATAGCAGGTACGAAGGCTGTTCCCGTGCGCGCGGCGCGAGCTACTCGCGCGGCTCATCGCGAACGCCGCGTTACCCCGCTCCCGACAACTATGAGACTGCAGACTTCGACAGACGGTATCCATTATGTTCTCATACATTACATTATTTATTATCTAATTAATGTTTCATGATCATGTTTTATCCTAAATATGGTTGTATATTATGGAGCTTCTATTTGGTCTAAAAGTACATTTTTGTATGACTTACAGGGTGCACGACGAGCTGGGGACTAGTCCGCAGCCGGAGGAAGCCGTGTTCGACGACCGCCTGCAGTCCGTCGTAGTGTCCCCGCATCGCGCGCGCCGCCACCGCCGGGACTCCACTCCCGACGATCGGAAACATTCTAAAGTATGATTTGACATTATCACACTGATATCACTTGTGTATAAATTGTGTGTAAATTTTAAGTCTTCAATGGAAATGTTCTGTTTGTGCAGGATCGTCACCGCAACAGCGCGCTGAGCTCGCGGCGTTCGCGCTCGGGCTCGGGCGGGCACGCGGCGCGGCGCCGGCACCGGCGGCGGCGCGAGGGGTCGGGCTCGCGCGCCGGCACGCCGCTGCGCGACGAGCTGCCGGCCGAGCCGCGCCGTCCGCCCGCGCCGCGACCTGCGCTGCCTATGTGCCTGCCGCTACCCAAGTTTGCCGCGCAGCTGCTGCGCACGGCGCCGCTCGCCCCGCGCGCCGCGCCGCCGCCCGCGCCCGCGCCCGCCTCGCCGCCGCGCCCGCCCTCAGCCTCCTCGTCCGCGTCCTCGGCCGGCGACGCGCCGCACTCGCCCTCGCTCGAGGAACGCATCCGCAGCCTCGACGAGAAGTATGAGAAGTGGAGCGGATGCCGCGCGCTGGCGGACGCGCCCGAACGCGCGCGCCTGCGCCACCGCCTGCTCGAGGTGGACATCAACGAGGTGAAGCCCTCGGACGTGGTGCGCTCGCTGCTGGCCAAGCGTTCAGTGTTCGACGAGGACTCGGAGCGGCTCGAGGGCGCCGGCCGCCCACCCAGCCCGGCCGGCTCGCCGCGCCCGCCCGCGCCGCCGCTCACGCCAACCGCCGGCGGCTCGCCCGCGGCGCCGCGCATCCTGCGCTACCCATTCCCGTCGCACCCACCGCCGGAGCCCGAGGGCGCGCCGCCCGACGCCGACCCGCGTCGACACGCCGCGCGCTTGCGTCTGCGTACGCCTTCTGCCGACAAGCGCGAGCCACCCGAGCCGCCGGAGCCGCCGCCCGCCACGCCGCCGCTGGAGCCCGACCGGCAGCCGGACATCCCCAGAACTGATAGATTCCGCCGCAGATCCCTGTGCGGCAAGGATGAATCCGTTGGACCAGATGCGAGATCGCATTTTGAACGGTTTAGTACCGAACGGCAAATCGGAACTGCCTGTAGTACTCCGAGCCGGAGTGCAAGTAGCGGTGACGAGCGCAGTGGTTTTATAATACGTCGTAAGTCTGTCACTATGGAGCCTCCGCGTCGAGACGCAACAGAAAATGTTCAAGCTGCGATTCGAGAGCTCCGAACAGCTTCCATCGACGGAACTGTAAAGGAATTGATGGAGACACTTCTAAGACAGGTGGAACTGAACCAAAGTCCCTTGCATACTAATAAACCTGAACCATGCATACAAGATGAAGCAAATCATAAGTTAGATAGTGATATCAAGTTAGTTCACCTTAAAGCAAAAAGCGAAGATGAAATTTCTAGAGACTTGCAGGTTCAGAACCACATTAAGAAAGATCTAAATGACTTTGAAGTGCAGCACAAACATCTAAATACAATTAATTGTTTGAAACCAGGAAAAGATGTTTGTGATGTAAATCAAGATTTTATGAAAAGTATTGACAAGAATGGCAGGGAAAAGTATAGTCCAAGCGCAATATTAGAAGCACTTAATGTAAAATTAGAAAAAGAAAATATTGAATTTGAGAAGAAGTTTGAAAAGGATACAAAGTACCAAGCTAGTTTTGACAAAAAAATTTTAGAACCTGAAAAGAACCAAGGTGATAATGTTAAAAGTGACTGTGACGCAGCTCGATCGAAAGATAAACATGAAACTGAAAAGAATATTAAAAAATCATTTGAAAAAAGCGAGAAAAAGTCTAAAGATGAAAGTCTAAATTATAAACATCATAATGAACGAACCAAATTAGATAAAGATTCTGAAAGACAACACAAGAGTAAAAGTGATCGAGACGTGGATAAAGTCAAAGAAGATAAATCATCACGTCACGACCATCACAAACGAGAGAAAAGTGACAAAGAAAGAAGAAAAGAAAGTATAGAAATTGACATCTTTTCAACTAAACCTAGAAAGGATGATAAACATGTTAGAAATGAGAGACCTAAAAAAGAAACAGTAGATTCCAAACGCGAAAATACCAAAAGAGATTCGGATTCAAAAATAAGAAAGACTTCTAGAGAAGAAACATCGCGAGATTTATGCCGCAAAGATTCAACAGACTCATCTGCATCAAGGGCGTCTCACGATTCTTCTAAATTAAAAGAAATAGATACAAATGACGTAAAAGAAGATTCTAAAGCAAAATTAAAAATTAACAATGATGTATCTATTAAGCGTGAAGAAAAAGAGTTATCCCCTAAATCTTCGGAGATATTAAAGATGGAATTACCAATAAAAGTAAAAATTGAAAAAGAAGAGAAAGATATTTGTGATGTGGAAACAAAGATTAAAGTAGAAAATAGCACTGACCGTACTATAAAATCAAGAGAAAACATGGAAAAGCAAAGGCATTATTCTTTAGACTCACCAAATTTAGATACAAAACGTAAAGAACGCTTAAATTCTTCTTCAAGTTTACCATCACATATAGGTCATAAAAGAAGAATGTCCTCACAAGATAGTTTTGATTCTATACATGAAGATATTAAAAAAAGCAAAGCTGAGATTAAATGCCCTGAACGAAGGGATTCTAAAGATGCGCGAAATTCTGATAGACAAAAGACGCCTAAATTTAATAAAGGTTATTTTGCTAAAATAATAGAAAGTAAAACTAAAGAGGACAAGAAGAACCATGTCAAGCCACCGGATGATTCATTTATAGAACTGAAAGAACCTGATATTAAAGAGTCTAAGTATTCTTCAGACAGAGCAAAACCAACCAAAAAGAGTCCCACCATCGATAATGAGGAAAGAACTTGTGATACACCGCAATATGACTTAATACGAAATAATTTTGATTTCTTGGCTACCTTAGAACTAAGATCAAGTGAAGAAGACGAGAAACAAAAAGCTTTGAAAAAAGAGATGAAAGAAAAGAAACGCATTCAACAATTACAACAAATTCAGGAACTACAGTTGCAACAAGATGCTCTACAACAGGCAGACTATAATAAATTAAAAGAAGATAAAAAGAAATTTGAAAGAAAAGAAGCAGCACGTGAGAAGCGAATGTCAACCGATCATAAAAGTAAAGATGAGAAAAATGATCCCAATAAACGCAAAAACCGTAAACTACTACAAAATACTGACAGTTCTGATTCCGATGAACCTAAGAAACACTCTATTTTTGACATTATTGATGATGAACCGACTTATATATCCATGTACGATAAAGTCAAAGCGCGCTCCTGTAAAAATATGCAAAAACAAGAGGAAGAAAAGCGACAAGAAAAGATCAAGGCTAAATTCTGTCAGTTGAAACAAAGTAGGGCCAAACGCGAAGAAAAGAAAAGATCTAGTTGGGATGAAGACAGTGATTCGGAACACGAAAGACGAAAATCACAAAAACAATCTATGGATGAATCCTCTGACGATGAACATAAGAAACGCAACCATCGCCCTAGTTTTGACTTTGATAGACATAAAATTGAAGATTATTTGAGTAACGAAGAAGATTCTCGTAATAAATTGTCCCGTAAGAATTCGAGATCTCGAATAATATCCGATACATCAGATGATGAAATCCCTAAACGTAGTCTCAGTAAAAGTCCTAGTTCTCCCATTGAAATAAAAAAAGAATTGTCATCTGATTCAGAATCAGTACCAAGAAGAAAAGATAATGCTTTACATACAAACGATGATAAGATTAGTAAAATGTCCTTTGTAAGTTTATTTGGAAAAAGTGACAGTGATGACAGTAAATTAAAGTCCAATTTTGATACTGATAATAGTTATAAACCTAGTTTCTCTAAAACAGTTTCAAATGATTACTCTTCAGAGAGTGAATCAATCATTTCCAACAGAAATACTGGCGAGGTCCGCAAAAAGCATAAAAAGAAACAGAAGAAGTATAAATATCCAAGTTCAGATAATGAAGATAAAGTTGATAAAATTGCTTTAAATATTTTTAATAATGAAGGTGATGCTAAACACAATTTACCCGAAAAATTAAGACGTCATAGTACTAAAAAAGAAAAACGACGGGATAAAACTCGTGAAAGTATAGACACTGATGACGCACACGAGGAAAAGCTTAAATCAAAGAAAGAATCAAAGAAAGTCTTCACAAGTAGCTTTGAAATTGATAACGTATCTAATTCTAAAAGAGATGACAAAATGGAAGATATATTTGGTCCACTATCTGACGACTCAGATAGAGACAAAGAACAGCAACATCAGTCTGAATTTACATCTCTTGAAAATTCAATTTTAAGCACATCAAATGAACCACCAGTGGTAACTAACATAGATAAAGAAGAAAATAGGCGTAAGAAAGAAAAGAGGCGTAAGGAAAAGCGTAATTTTGTCAAAGAAGATGAAAATAGTTTGGATGTTGATGCTGTTAGCAAAGCTATTGAAGCACGTTTGTTCGAAGACACATCTGCTGACGATTTCATCCGGGATAATGCTTCAGCCAGAAATGATGTTGATGTAAATTATGCAAATATTTTAAAATCTGAATCGAAATCAAACGATAAACATACGGATAAATCAAAGAGAGATTCCAAGGAGAAAAAGAAGAAAAGAAAGAGAAATAAAGAAGAACGTCAAAGCCGTAAAGACCATTACAACTTTTATGACAAATCAATTAAAACGGAACCTCAAAGATTTAATTCTCCATTATACTTGGATATACCGTTGCCTACTGATTCCGAAATTGTACCAGTTACTGAAAGGAGTGATGATCGTAAGTCCCTTTCTCAATCTCCAAGCCTGCCTAGACTAACCGATAGTCCAACAATGTTAGTCCCAGGAGGAGAAACTGAACTAAAAGTTGATTGTTATATCAAAGATGAAGATAGCAGCAGTTGTAACATAATAATCGAGTACAACGAGAAGAAAGGAACCATTGAGTATGATAAAAAGAAAGAAATAAAAATAGAAGAAATACCAATTCCACCACCTTTTGATAATATAATACGTGACATAAGTGAAGTGCCACTACCTAAAGACCCAATGCCGACAAAACAAGAACAAAATCTTTTTTCTTCATCAGATGATATTAAAACTAGTGAAAATGCCGTCCGAAGTATTCCTAACCTAGAACAAGAACCTGAAAAGTCCACTGAAAAAACTGATGTTCATATGAGCAAGGTTGATAAAAAAGTAGAAGAAAAACCCAGGGCAGTGATATCTCAAGAAGAGACAGCGGATGCAGTAGCTGCTCTGTTGGGTGAAAGCTTCGGGGGAAAAGACTTTGCAAGCTGCTATGAAGAAGATGAAAATAACACAAGTAACGAAATTGAAATAGCAAGTACAGCAGTAGAAAATGAAAATATTTTGGAAGAAGATGCAGAAGAAATGAGGCAAGCAGTACAAAATTTAAATGCTAGTGAAATGGAAATGAAACCTGATACACCAGTTTCCGACAATGATCTTCTATTAATTGATACTGACACTGAAGAAGCGGAAGAAACACCCCAGGATGCTATAGAAAAATTACCAGTAAATATAATAGCAACTAATCAATCATTAACTTCAAATAATGTGCAGTTGAAGACTAAAGAAAGTTCGAATGCTAGTGCTAGTAAAAATAAATCTGAAATAAAAACGGTCTGCACAGATTCGAAATCAATATGTGTTAAAAGAGATACAGTTCAAGTAATTACTTCTACTGCGACTCCTGTTATAACATCTTGGGCAATATCTAATAAATTGCTTGATACACATAAATTGAACACACATTCAAACCAAAATGCAAATAAAGACATGACTGAAACTAAACCTCATGTAACTACAAATATTGTCCAAATAAAACCACAAACTTCAAATCAAACTGCCCAAATAACGAATGCAATTAGACCTATTATTAGCTCAAATAGAGTAAGTGCACCTTATCAAGTAATTAATCAAGTGATTCGACCTCAGATTCCTAATATGCAACCACCTACAATTAAGATACCAGAACCTCATATGATATATCAAAAACCGCAAGGCATTGTCATTTCACCGAGAATTTCAAACGATTCAAGATTACAAAGTCCTCAGTCAAGCCCACAGAGATCGCCTGGCCAGGTCACAGTCGTGCGAATGCAACCACCATTAAGTCCTATTCAAGCAGTTCATATGCCACAGGGCGCTAGAAGTATGTTATCGCCTAATAGATTGAATTCTGTCTTGGTTCAAGCACCATTACATTATAACCGTTTACCAGTCACTCCAGTTTTGGCACCAATTTCTAAACATATGAATCCAAATATAATACCACAAAATAAAGGAATTATTGTAAGTAGTTCTTCGTTCATGCATCTTCAGCCCAAGAGTGTTACCACAGAATGCAGAAAAACGGAACATAGGGCGCTATCAGAAAATATTATGGATAATTCGAAAATCATATTATCACCTACAAGTTTGCAGTCGGCAAATCCTACAATTATGGCACAAAATCGTCTTATATCAATGCAAAACGCTATGCATATTGCAAACATGAATTCGCCTGTCCATTTAAATAGTAAAGTTCTCATTAACAATGTAAATCATTTAAGTGAAAAAAGAGAATCCATCCAAAAATCTGAACATCATATTCCCTTTATTTCAAGTCCCATGATACATGTGGCTGGGATGAATCATTCTTCCCCATCAATCATACAAAGTGGTGGAAAACCTATTATGTGTGCAATACAAGATGCAAACACATTAAATAGAGGTCAAGGGTCGAATGTCATTCATAGCTTTAATTCACAGCGATTATTGACAACAGTAAGCAATGTGATCCAAAAAGAAACGGTCAAAAGCCCTCCTTCAGTTTTGTCTATGGCTAATATGAGACAGCCGAGTGTGCTTACAAAGTTGGATACGTCTACGGGTGTTGCAATTACATATTCCAATCCTAATGTTGTTATGACACCTTTGTTATTGAAGACTTCTAATATATCCATTCCTAGTACTATAAAAATTAATCCTTTGAGTGAAAAAGATAACTTGGAAAGTCAATCTCAAGCTTTAAATGCTCCATCACTCGTCGCCAGCAAATTACAAAGTAAGGATGACAATATAAAATCAACACCAAATATAAATGAATCCATGGACAGTAAACCACATCTAAGTGAAACAGTAACTGATATACAAAAAGACGTCAGTAAATGTGAGACAGACTTTGAAGAGTTGTTGAAAGATGAAACCAGTAAGATTAAAGTAACTAATGATGCAAGTATGAAGCTTGAGATAAATGTAGGAACACCTGTTACTGCTGTCACTCAAACAATTGATAAATCTAAGAGTGTTGAACACTTAAGAGAAATGGAACCATTAAAAAATATTCCAATACCAAATGTCATATCTGGAGATTTGAAAATTGAAAAAGAGAATACCCATTCTGATTCAAAAACAGAAATATTTAAATCGGAAGCAGATAACGAAAAAGAGGTAGCGAAAGCAAATGATAAAGAGGAAATCAAAGCTGATGATAAAATAGCAATTGACGTAAAATCTGAAGAATCTTCTACTTCTAAAAGTAATGATAAGGAAGTTAAAAGCGATGTTAATAAAACCGATTTGGCTAGCTCTTTAAAGATAAATGAACCACAGTTTCTGGGATTATTGTCTAGTCAATCGGAGTGCCTGATTAAAAGTGACGAAAACGATTCATGGAGTGCTAAAGATGTCAATATAGATTCAGTTATTAAGAAAGTTGATTCATTGTGTAACGAAAGTCCAGATCCTTGTGACAAAAATGAGGATACTAATATTAGCCAACACTTTGAGGTTAAAGATCCTGTAATCATGAACGACAATTCAGAAAAAAATATAACTGATGCTCAAATACCACAAACTGTGAACTCACAAAATGAGACCATAACTTTATCCGAAATAGCTACTTCAGAAAAAAATCCGACTTCTGGTAAAAGAGGTGCTAGAAATAGTACTCGTGGCAGAAAATCAGAAAAGAATTCGGAAAGGATCACACGACAAATAGCTAAACCTCCAAGAGGCGGATTTGCAGCCGGAAAACGAGGCAGAGGCAGAGGTAGAGTCGATAAAAAGGTTAAAAGCTTGGTTAATACTAGTGTTAATAACATGCCTGGTGATGTTTATGATTTTCATGAGGATTCTGGCGACGAGTCTTCTTCATCGCCGAACAAATCTGAGCCCCGTCCGAGATTGATTTTGACGATTAAAAGTCCTCACTCGAATCACTCAAACGTTACAGCTACGTCAACTCTAAGCATTTCGCAAAAAGATCAACTAAAAACTATAGATAAATTGCCTAAGGATGAAAAAATGGAAGAATTCCCGTCACCGTCGTCTAATACACGTAAATCAAGAAGATTACAGGAAAAAGACGGGCAACGAAATACAGTAGATGATGTTATAGAAGACGTTGTCAAAGGTGCTGGTCCCAAGACCACAAACAAAAAGAGACCGACCAGGCAGACAGCCGGTAAACAGTGTTCAAATCAGCAAGACAAATCATCTGGATCTGACACCCGAAAATCTCCCAGAGGTACCAAAAGGAATAGAGATAGAAGCTTATCGGACGCCTCCATCGATAGTAGTGACGAAAAGATTGCGCGTAAAGAAGATACGCCAAAAGAACCCAAGATGCCTAAAGTTCTGGAACCTATGGTGGCTGCTAAATCCGAGCCGGAACCTACGATCGCGCCGAAAGTCAGTCCCCAACCGGTGGTTGTGACCCCACACGTAACGAAACCGATGCCGGTCGCGAACCACCCGGTTGCGGTAAACACGCCGGTGATAACCGCGCCGCCCGTCAGCCAGCCGGCGGTGGCCAACCCGCCGCCGGTGCCTAACCCTGCGCCCGCGCCAACGCCTATCATGAAGCCTCCGAAGAAAATGATATCGGAGATCAGTGCGAAGCTGGCGAGTGCGTTCGAGGCGGCTAAGTCTGCGGCGCCAGAGGAGAAGAAGTGGTGCAGCGAGGAGCGCGTGGACAGCGGCGACACGCCGGCGCCCGCCATGCAGCCGCTTGGCGCCAGCGAGGCGGCCGACGCGCGCGTGCAATCGCCCGCGCTGCCGCACCGCGCCTCGGCCGGCCAGCGCGGGCCCGATCGCGCCACGCCTATCCTGCTCAGGTAACTACCATTGAACATGCTGCTAGATAATGCACCTAAACTATGTGACGACAATCCGCCCTATCCTTAATCTTAAAAGTTATAACAGCTTTATGCCGGATTTCACCAGTGCTCCCTAAACGGTCTCTTTGTTAAGAAGATTTTAGAGAAAGACATCTCCTAAACTAACTTCTAACTTAAATTGCTTTTCACCAACATAGGGACTCAAAAAGTACGGACTTCTTACATAATAGTGATGTCGAAAACCGAATTCGTAAAATCGTGTGTGTTTGTTTGACAACATATTTGAAAATTGTCTACAACGAAATTAATTTAAATAAGTTACAATTATATCACTACAATGTGTTTTAATATAGCCAAAAACCTTATTTCTTATAAATTTTGTCAATACATTTATTAATTACGGCCAAAAAATTTAAAATGAGGCTGTATACAACACAGACCTTTGCTTTAAATACTTAATTGTCTTGTCATTGTCAACTGTCATTGAAAGAAATTCGGCCTTTCGCGGTATAAACGAAAGCAAATAAGCTACGTCTTTGTACTGCTTCGACCGTAGGCTTCGACTGCTTCAATAGCGTAAAAACTATAATAATTGAGTTACTCGTATGTATGTTATCCATATCTTTGAAATCGTAAATTCTAGGTAGGTAATACAAATCCAAACACGCGTAGGTATAGGTACACGAAAATGTCACCTAAACTTAAGAGCCCGAAATTCAAGCTTCTAATCTTAGGAGATCTTTTAAGCTGTTAGGAAATCCTTATACTTTGGTGAAATCGAATGTTGTCAAAACTGATACTCAAAATGCGTTATGAAACTTCTAAATCTTAGGAGACGTCGGTGAAATCAGGCATTAGTCATTTAAATTGTTATGGAATCTAAAGGAAATTATATGAAAATAGTATATCATGCCGTTTTTCAGGAGTGATCCCTCCACAGTATAGTTTTTAGATAGATTTTTTTAAATACCATGTAAATTCACTTAAAATAAAATAAAATAGAATAAAACAAAGAAGTGGTTTCTTTCAGAACCGGCGAGGCGGACCCGATAGTGCTGCAGCGCGGCGCGTACGTGGCCGCATACGCCGGGCCCGCCAGCCTGCCGCGCGGCGCGCACCACCCGCCGCCCGCGCCTCCGCCGCCGCACGCCCCGCTCAAATTGCACCACCATCCAGGTACACAATGTTTTTCTACCTATGTACATTGTACATACATACGCAAAGAAGGCGCACAGACGTCGAGTTGCGGAAATCATCCCGTCGCCGTCGTACCATTACATCTACATACTGTTGAGACAGCTCTTGTTTTAATTGAAGACCGGTTCAATTATTATTCACACACTTAACTTATAGCCAAAAGTTACACGGGCTATCTTGTTAGTACCGCGCGAACAATAGTAACATACTGCATTTATCAGATGGCAAGTGTCTTATATAAGATTGAATGCTGTTGAATTGGAGGCTGTATTATAATGTTTTTTTTTTCAGGTTCCGCCAGTCGCGTCACTATTACAAGTGTTCCAGCGATCAGTCCCCAAGGACAAATGCCGCTGGTGAGTCAAGTTGCTAGTTATTGTTTTTCATTTCGGTGATAGCTATTTTATGTCATATAATTATTTATTTTACTTAACCTAAATATTTGATATGCAGCAATTTATTGCAATAAATATATCCTTTAATTATTTTTATAAAATTTAAATTAAATTTTTATGTAATTTTCTCCATGCTAACACGGAATAGTCAACGAATATGGTTATAAGTCCACCGCCGGCTCACCAACAGACGTCGCCGGTGACTTCGGTCTTTCATAATGTAAATAAATCTTGACAATACATTTAATCTACTTGTAGTTACTTAGTTTTTGCCTTTTGGAGATAGTTCGTTTTTAGTCGGTTTTGACTTCTCTATTATTGCATTTCTGCATCTCACATAAGTATTTAGTTTATTCTTACTAGACCTATCGTAGTTTCTAGTTATTGGTTAGGTGCTTTTGGAAAATATATAAATTATTAATAATAATTAGATGTAGTGCATATTGTATGTTACGAGTACATAACGATATGGATGATTTATCTAATCTATTTTCGATTTAAATATTGATAATCCGGTAGCATGCAATTTTCTTTCTTCAATGTGTGACAGCTGCACTTAAAATGTTCTGTACATTAGTGTTGAGTTGGTGTTGAAAACTTTTAATATCACACGTACAATACAAAACAACTGCTTTTTATAGTTAATAAAAGTTATAGCGATTTTAAGATTTTGCATTGAATCATTAACATTTAACTGTAAAAAATTAGGCGTACTAGCTTGTCATTATACACCTCATTATCATTAATACTGACTATCGCAAATGAGCCATTAATTATATTAGTATACTACTTACTTACTTAGGCCGCGTGGTGCCGGTAGAGTAGAATTCGTACCACCCATGTCTGACCGTGGGTATCGTACGAGGCGATTAAGGGTTTCCGGGAGGTGGGCAGCAGCGCCTCCCGTGTTGATAACATAGTCCAAAATACAAACTGCGGTCACCAACCCGCCTGCCCAGCGTGGTGACTATGGGCAATTACCCCCCATGGCAGTCTTGTGGCGAGCCCTGGGGGAGGCCTACGTGCAGCAGTGGACTGCAATAGGCTGATGATGATGACGATGATTACTTACTTATTAGATTAAATAGCTGTTGGTCTTCCTGAAATTGTTAAATAAAATAAAATAAAATTAGTAATTTATTAACCCATTGACCGCCGACAGACCGAAATCTAGTTGTCGTGCCTCCAGCGCCACCCCATTTTTATTTTAAATTTTTGTCAGAATCCCTAGTGATGTGTGCTTCAAAATGAGTTATCGAGAATTTGTATTACTAAAAGGAAATTATGTTTTACTATTAAATTGGTAAGTTACCAAGACTTTTTTGAAACTTGGTAATTTAGACTTACGAGTAGTATCAAGATTTGACTCCAATGGCCAATGACGGCCATTGATTAGTCTAGTACAGTGGTTCCCAAAGTGGTCCAGGTGGACCACCAGGGGTCCACAAGAGACTCGATGGGGGTCTACGTTGGCGTGAAAAAATGGGATTTTACCATTAATTTGTATGTGGTGTAAGCATGTAGGGGGTCCACCAGAACCAGTTAACTTTTGAAAGGGGTCTATGAAAAATGAAAGTTTGGGAACCCTTGGTCTAGTAGGTAGTGACCCTGCTTGTGACGCCATAGGTCCTGGGTTCGAATCCCGGTAGGTGCAAACATTAATATGATGAATATCGATGTTTGTTTCCGAGTTATGGATGTTTCTATACTTATCTATGTATTTATATACCATTGCTTAGTACCCACGACACAAGACCTTAGGGATCTTAATGTGGGACTAGGTTAATGTGTTGTGTAGTGTTTGAGTATTTATTTATTTATTTAAGGGTATTTTTT
Source organism: Carposina sasakii (assembly GCA_014607495.2). Taxonomy (NCBI): domain Eukaryota; kingdom Metazoa; phylum Arthropoda; class Insecta; order Lepidoptera; family Carposinidae; genus Carposina; species Carposina sasakii. Next base: position 6,043,720 of record CP053164.1, read on the forward strand.
AAAACATCGATCTTTTGGTGACACTAGCGAACGCTTTAAGGCGTCATTGGCGGCCGTGAGAAGTCGTTTTGTCCGATTTACCTAGAACTACTAGTGTTGTACTTGTACGGTTCACGTACACCAAGTGTATAGATTGTTTCTTGCTTGATGGTTAAATGAACAGTTTATTGTCACCGAATAAAAGTAACCTCAAAGCAGGATAAATTGTGAATGATAGTGATAGTGAGCACACGCGTAGTATGCGCACGATGTAAACGTGTACTAATTAGTTTACGCGATTTAAGGCATTTCCGCTGAGATCGCAATGTGCGGTGTATGGACCGTACAGTACTACTTCAGTTATCGAAAATTATGTTTTATTATTATTGCCAGCTCGCTATTATATCGAATTGTATTATTCATGATAGTGTTATAAAATAAATAAAACAAAACACTTTACATATTTATTCGTAAAATTTATTGAAAATAGTTAAACTCTGTACCACTCAGTACAGAATTTTCACGCGAACTTACGTCACAATATTTCACAGTAATTCAGATAGACAGAAGTTAATCTAAAATTACAACCTAACCGGAACGAGAAAAAAACAGTATCGCATCGCATTATAACTGTATTATACCTCTAAAAAAACAGGAGTTTGCTTTATGTCATTTACGTCTTTTTACTTTTATATTTCTGGTACCTACTATGTATTATCTAATGACAATTTCCACACGCAAAGATTCATAAGGTAGTTAATGGCAAGATGAACGCATAAGTATATTGATACTCCTGTGTATACAAGATACGCAAGTGTACATGCCATCTACTCTGTTTTATAGCTAACTAGCGGCTGCCTGCGACTTCGTCCGCGTGCACTTGTACCGCGGGCATTTCACCCGTGCGAAGTCCGGGATGATCCCTGGTTATACATACACCTTCCTCTTGAATTACTCTATCTATTAAGAAAACCGCATAAAATCTGTTGAGTAGTTTATATCTAAGCAGTAGTTTATTTTTATGTAAATATCTAAGCATACAATGGGACAGGTACATAGCGGGACGACTTTATTTTATAATATGTACCTATAGTGATGATAGTCTCTTTATATGGTTTGGCTGATTTTATATAAAAAATTGATGATTTTTTAAAAAGAATTGATCAATATGAAAACTAAACTAGAAATGGCAGAAGACAATTTTATTGAAGAGGTGAAAATAAAAAAAATACTCACTTCAAAAGATGTAATAGTACATCACTAATCGACTCTTTAAGACGTCTATGGCGTTGAGGCATATCTTTTTTGCCAAAAGAATTGTCCCAGTTAAGATATCACCTGTTCCCACTTTTAATTAATTAAAACTGATTATCGAAGAGTTACGACTGTGTATGTAAAAATCAAGGTTAAAAACCAAGTAGTTTGTATGTATTTCACTACCAAATATTACTAATAATTAAGACTTTTTAAGACGTTTTTGGTCGTCAAAGGGTTAATTATAGCATTTCACGCCATTAAAAAATAATCGACCAGTGTTAAAACTTGTGCTTTTGCGGCTTAAGTATTAGATTTAATCAAGTTAATCTATTAAGTAGCTAAGTCTCTGATAAGACTTAACACCAAATTTTAAATACATACAGACATACAGTATAAATTCATATGATTTCATATTTTGTATTTTAACTTTGCTATTACTGTAAATATAACAACTTACACTTAAATCAAGTGTGGTAGGTATAACTAAAAAGCTGAATCGTTTAAAATAATATAATCGTTTGCAGGGCGAAGGGATGTACCCGCACTACTCGCACCAACACTACCAGATGTTCCAGCAACACTTCCGTGCCACGCAGCAAGATCCGCGGGCTACGCCGTCACCTTATACCAAGTAAATATGCGCTACTGTTTACTATATGGTCTTTAGTTAGAAGATTGTAATAGAAGTTTGGTCATGATATCTCAATAAAATTGTTTTTACCTCTACCAAGAACGTTAAAAGTAGAGCCCTTTCCATTGAGATGTTCTCTTTAGAGACCATTGATCTTGATTGGGCAAGAGACTCCGTGACTTATAAGGAGCTCTTTTTCGCTTGGACTGGGTATGTTTGCTCAAACTGTTAGATTGAGTAATTTTATGTCAAAATAACTTGCGAGTCGATAGCGTTACAAAGCGAAAATAATTTTATCGCTGTAGATCTTAGATGAAAACAAAATAGCGGAAGATAGGGCACGTCCTTAAAATCGTCAACTAGAAATTAGGCATGCTACACAACTACACACACAGCTGTAATTGTATTTAACGTTGTACACTACTGAGCGATAGAGACAAACCTATTTATTTCGACAGTAGCGCGAGCGAGACAAGCGCGTTTCAATTGAGCATCATCGGAATAATTTCGGGTTGAGTCGTGTCAGCTCGTGTCCCAGACAATAACTATGGTAAGAAGCTACTGCAAAAACGAAACACAGCGGGCGCATTCTTCTTTAACTTGTCGCACATAGATGTATCATATATTGTTATCTCGCTCTGCAAAATGGCGATCAAAACAATAAGTGAATTTACAATTATTAACCTAAGAATTTAAAGTTTTCGTGTACTTATGCGTGAAAAGTGATTCCATGTGATTTTTTTTTGACAACGCACAAAGCACATGAAGGCATTTTGATAACTTTTACCCCGCTTAAAATAAAAAAAGAATTTCTTCCGTCACACGAGCGCGCTATTGCTACTCTCAACTGCAAATGAGTAAAATCAGGCGACGTTGGCCTAATTTATTAAGCGGTCCACGCGCTGGAGACGAGTCACTATTTTGTTTTCATCTAAGCTGGAGATATATCATCGAAATGCTTGTTCCAATAGGAATCCTTTATTCTTGGTGGCAGTGTTACAACAACGAACATCAATGCGAAAAGATGTTCCATTGTTTGCAGCACCCAGTTGTTTAAAGTTCGTTTCATAAAATAAGTCATACACATAGTTACTAGCGCTATTCATTCAAACAAACTATTTGGTGAATGAAACACAGCTTGGAAGTATAACTAACGCATTGTATCGCAGCAGGTCACTAGAGGGCGAGGGCTCGGAGGCGCCGGCGCCGCCGCTGGAGCTGCGCCGCGTGCCCAGCGCGCGCGTGCCGCGTCCCGCGCACTCGCCCGCGCCCGCCGACCGCCCCATCTGTGAGTACATCCACGGCTTATTTACAGCTCTACTTTGTTTGACTAGTGTAGTTCTGTAGACGTGCGGACGCCTGTCACTATGTAGTTAATGTGTTTTTCTGATACATGAGCTACATAACTGATGATAACTGCCAAGTTTTATCGAAACCCGTTTAGCGGTTTTTGACTTACAGACTTACATTCCAATGCATGTCTGTCACAAACTTTCTCATTTAAAGTCAGTTTAAAAAATAAAAATAAAAAAAATAAAATAAGTATTCTGTGTCTGCACCTTAATGCGGCAACTGTAATTTGTCTGCAGTGTATGGGGTGGGATGCTGCGCGTCACCGCCGCCGGCGCACGGGTCGGCGCGGCGCCTGTGCGCGCTGCCCGCCGCCGCGCCCGTCCGCCGCACGCCGCGCAGGTGCCGCGCGAGGCCGACTCGCTGCAGATGTTGCTGCGGGTGAGTGTGTAGGGGGCGGCGCAGGGCGGCCTGTGCGCGCTGCCCGCCGCCGCGCCCGGTCCGCCGCACGCCGCGCAGGTGCCGCGCGAGGCCGACTCGCTGCAGATGTTGCTGCGGGTGAGTGTGTAGGGGGCGGCGCAGGGCGGCCTGTGCGCGCTGCCCGCCGCCGCGCCCGGTCCGCCGCACGCCGCGCAGGTGCCGCGCGAGGCCGACTCGCTGCAGATGTTGCTGCGGGTGAGTGTGTGCAGGGCGGCCTGTGCGCGCTGCCCGCCGCCGCGCCCGGTCCGCCGCACGCCGCGCAGGTGCCGCGCGAGGCCGACTCGCTGCAGATGTTGCTGCGGGTGAGTGTGTAGGGGGCGGCGCAGGGCGGCCTGTGCGCGCTGCCCGCCGCCGCGCCCGGTCCGCCGCACGCCGCGCAGGTGCCGCGCGAGGCCGACTCGCTGCAGATGTTGCTGCGGGTGAGTGTGTAGGGGGCGGCGCAGGGCGGCCTGTGCGCGCTGCCCGCCGCCGCGCCCGGTCCGCCGCACGCCGCGCAGGTGCCGCGCGAGGCCGACTCGCTGCAGATGTTGCTGCGGGTGAGTGTGTAGGGGGCGGCGCAGGGCGGCCTGTGCGCGCTGCCCGCCGCCGCGCCCGGTCCGCCGCACGCCGCGCAGGTGCCGCGCGAGGCCGACTCGCTGCAGATGTTGCTGCGGGTGAGTGTGTAGGGGGCGGCGCAGGGCGGCCTGTGCGCGCTGCCCGCCGCCGCGCCCGGTCCGCCGCACGCCGCGCAGGTGCCGCGCGAGGCCGACTCGCTGCAGATGTTGCTGCGGGTGAGTGTGTAGGGGGCGGCGCAGGGCGGCCTGTGCGCGCTGCCCGCCGCCGCGCCCGGTCCGCCGCACGCCGCGCAGGTGCCGCGCGAGGCCGACTCGCTGCAGATGTTGCTGCGGGTGAGTGTGTAGGGGGCGGCGCAGGGCGGCCTGTGCGCGCTGCCCGCCGCCGCGCCCGGTCCGCCGCACGCCGCGCAGGTGCCGCGCGAGGCCGACTCGCTGCAGATGTTGCTGCGGGTGAGTGTGTAGGGGGCGGCGCAGGGCGGCCTGTGCGCGCTGCCCGCCGCCGCGCCCGGTCCGCCGCACGCCGCGCAGGTGCCGCGCGAGGCCGACTCGCTGCAGATGTTGCTGCGGGTGAGTGTGTAGGGGGCGGCGCAGGGCGGCCTGTGCGCGCTGCCCGCCGCCGCGCCCGGTCCGCCGCACGCCGCGCAGGTGCCGCGCGAGGCCGACTCGCTGCAGATGTTGCTGCGGGTGAGTGTGTAGGGGGCGGCGCAGGGCGGCCTGTGCGCGCTGCCCGCCGCCGCGCCCGGTCCGCCGCACGCCGCGCAGGTGCCGCGCGAGGCCGACTCGCTGCAGATGTTGCTGCGGGTGAGTGTGTAGGGGGCGGCGCAGGGCGGCCTGTGCGCGCTGCCCGCCGCCGCGCCCGGTCCGCCGCACGCCGCGCAGGTGCCGCGCGAGGCCGACTCGCTGCAGATGTTGCTGCGGGTGAGTGTGTAGGGGGCGGCGCAGGGCGGCCTGTGCGCGCTGCCCGCCGCCGCGCCCGGTCCGCCGCACGCCGCGCAGGTGCCGCGCGAGGCCGACTCGCTGCAGATGTTGCTGCGGGTGAGTGTGTAGGGGGCGGCGCAGGGCGGCCTGTGCGCGCTGCCCGCCGCCGCGCCCGGTCCGCCGCACGCCGCGCAGGTGCCGCGCGAGGCCGACTCGCTGCAGATGTTGCTGCGGGTGAGTGTGTAGGGGGCGGCGCAGGGCGGCCTGTGCGCGCTGCCCGCCGCCGCGCCCGGTCCGCCGCACGCCGCGCAGGTGCCGCGCGAGGCCGACTCGCTGCAGATGTTGCTGCGGGTGAGTGTGTAGGGGGCGGCGCAGGGCGGCCTGTGCGCGCTGCCCGCCGCCGCGCCCGGTCCGCCGCACGCCGCGCAGGTGCCGCGCGAGGCCGACTCGCTGCAGATGTTGCTGCGGGTGAGTGTGTAGGGGGCGGCGCAGGGCGTCCTGTGCGCGCTGCCCGCCGCCGCGCCCGGTCCGCCGCACGCCGCGCAGGTGCCGCGCGAGGCCGACTCGCTGCAGATGTTGCTGCGGGTGAGTGTGTAGGGGGCGGCGCAGGGCGGCCTGTGCGCGCTGCCCGCCGCCGCGCCCGGTCCGCCGCACGCCGCGCAGGTGCCGCGCGAGGCCGACTCGCTGCAGATGTTGCTGCGGGTGAGTGTGTAGGGGGCGGCGCAGGGCGTCCTGTGCGCGCTGCCCGCCGCCGCGCCCGGTCCGCCGCACGCCGCGCAGGTGCCGCGCGAGGCCGACTCGCTGCAGATGTTGCTGCGGGTGAGTGTGTAGGGGGCGGCGCAGGGCGGCCTGTGCGCGCTGCCCGCCGCCGCGCCCGGTCCGCCGCACGCCGCGCAGGTGCCGCGCGAGGCCGACTCGCTGCAGATGTTGCTGCGGGTGAGTGTGTAGGGGGCGGCGCAGGGCGTCCTGTGCGCGCTGCCCGCCGCCGCGCCCGGTCCGCCGCACGCCGCGCAGGTGCCGCGCGAGGCCGACTCGCTGCAGATGTTGCTGCGGGTGAGTGTGTAGGGGGCGGCGCAGGGCGTCCTGTGCGCGCTGCCCGCCGCACACCGCGCATGAACTTCACAGCAGCAATGATCCGCGGCGCCGCGCCTACTGTACATTGCTTTTCACCTGACTGCACCAGAACGAGGGCTATGTTTTTTAAGATTTTATTAGTAGTTATTTACCTATTTGCAAATGAAAGTTGTAGCTGGCCATAGCAAAGTAACTATGTACTGCTATATAACTTTAATCGTTGTATGAAAACTAATTAGGTGCAGTGTATTAATATGCCCTTGTTTGTCCGCAGCGATACCCAGTCATGTGGCAAGGCCTACTAGCTCTGAAGAACGACAGCGCGGCAGTGCAGATGCACTTCGTAGGGGGCAACCCGGGCGTGGCGGCCGACACGCTGCCGCGCCTCACGGACGGCTCCACGCCGCCGCTCCGCATCGCGCAGCGCATGCGCCTCGAGCCCGCGCAGCTGGACCAGGTGCACCGCAAGATGAAGGTCAGCGCCTACTGCCGACACACTACACTACACTACACTAGCCTTTAGATCAGATATACTTTAAGTGCATACACAATATGCATTCGAAAAATGGCACCGTCAAAAGTTCACTGTAGGTGAAGTTAGGGCTTCCAATACCGAGATCTCGGTATTGCGGGATCCCGCGCCATTTTCCAATCACGCGTGATGCGGGATTACGGGCGCGGGATCCGCGGGATTTAAAAAAAGCGTGCATGCGACCTCTCGCGAGCGCGATCGCTCGGTGACCGGATTTTTTTTTCATCGAACCCGTAATACGTGTGGGGTATGGATAAGTCTTCAAAAATGATATTGATGTTACTAATATAATTTTTTTCTAAACTGAATTTGCGCGAGAGACACTTCCAAACTAAAGTGGTAAAATGTGTCCCCACCCTGTAACTTCTAAAATAAGAGAATGATTAAACTAAAAAAATATACGCTCTACGAAAATTGGTTTTAACGCGATCTAGTAAGTAGTTTTTTAATACGTTAATTAATTTACCTTTCATACTGAACCGCTGGCGGCTCCTGGATTTTTTATAGGAGTTCACTGTGCTAAGTCGCTCATATTAAAATTCAGATTGCCTAATGAAACACATTAAAGACAACCATATCGCGTTCTAATTCGGACTAAGCGACATCTAGTGGCCGCATACGCGAATTAATGTGAGCGGCGCTCCAGATAAGGCTAATTTTTCATACGAAATCTTCTGTTTCACGCGCCGGTCTATGTCGGTATGTCTCTTTCGCACTCATTGATTACAGTACTAGGAATCGTACCAAATTTCGTTTCATTGGAGCGCGATCGCTAGCGCTCCTCTTGATACATAACATTACAACTTATTTGAGACGAACGCGTAGACACTATTGTATAAACATAGTAGAATTAAAAGATAATTATAAATATAGAGAAATATAGATTACCTATGTAATCTTCGTGGGTGGGAGTGCACTGCACCAGCGCTCCTTAGGACGAGCCGCCAGTGTACTGAACCCTTCATGGGCGAGTTCGACTTAGGGCTTCCAATCCCGCAGCCTGAATTCAATCTCGGAATCTCCTCATCATCACGATACATGGAAGCATACTGGGAAGTGTCTGGTTTCCAAAATATTAGGGTCCAAAGTTGAGTAAATAGACTGCGTTTTATAAATGCACATAGACCGCGTAGGGATCTCGGTATTTGCGGGATCCCGCATATTGAAAATATTCAGTTATATAAGGCAAATAAAACAATGAATTATTCAACTCCACATTTATTTACGTTCATCTATACTAATATTATAAAGAGGTAAACTTTGATTGTTTGTTTGTATATTTGTTCGTTTGTTTGTTTTTTTTTTTGCAGCGAATAGGCTCCGAAACTACTGAACCGATTTCAAAAATTTTTTCACCGTTAGAATCCTTATTGGACCCTGATGAACATAGGGTTTCACATAATTTCCACTGGACTGGAATAAATATGAATGAAATAAAATAAAAAAATTACCATTTGACGCATGGGGATATAAGTTTGACATACACCATAGAATAACAAGTCCCCAGAAGGAGTCATCAATGACAGATGTGTTCCGGGTAGTGAAGTAAAAACGAGTCTAAAATACCGCATCCTCCGCTCTTCTTACCCGCCGATTGTTAACAAATCGATAAATATTATCAATTTTTTAGATACAGTAAATAGTTTGTAAAAATTTTGACATACTAAAAAGTTGCTTCAAAAGTGTGCGTGATCACGGGTTCTGGGAATTTATTATTCTGTGACGTACAGATGTCATGACAACATGACAGATGTAATTTGTTTTTTTTTTGTTTGGTTTATCCCGAAGAAAGAACATGAGGAATACAGCATCCATACAGCCATTGTTTATAGTACTGATAATTTCTGAATTTATGATGGATGATAATGATAATGAATGGAAACGTCGGGAAAATCCTCAAAAACGAGTGTAAAATTAGTCAAAATCAAAAACAATTGCGAAAACAACATACCTACATGACCCCACGAAGAAACGGACACATAAATAAATTTTAAATTTCAAAAGTAAATTACACCCACTCCCTTTTGGTGTTTATGTTCGTTAGGGGTAGTAAGAGAGTACGGATGGATTACCCAAAATTGCCATGGGAACGGGGCAGACAGGAATTCCAAATTTTTACCGAAATTTCCATTGTACCGGAACAAAAGCTTATTCCATTAGTATAAAAATAAACCGTTTGACGTACACAGATGAAATTTGGTGTGTATGTTTATTAGGGGCTGTAAAAGACCATTAAGAACGAGTTTCCTGAAATTCCCATGGGAACGGCACAAACAGAAATTTCAATTTTTTACGAAAACCACATGACATATAGAGATGAAATATGACAGGTATATTCGGTGGGGAGTGTAAGAACGAACTGAGAACATATTTCCCGAAATTCCCACCGGAACGGAACAAACTAGAATACAATTTTTTAAAGAAAACCGTTACACATATGAAGTTGAAATGGAAGATGTATGTTTATTAGGGACTGCTAGGGAGCACACAGAACGGATTTCCCGTAATTCCCACGGGAACTGGACAAACGGGAATTCTCAATTTTAACAAAAACCATTTGACACAATATAATGATGAAATTTGGTAGGGAGTGTGAGGAGGTACTGAGAACGTATTTCTCGATATTTCCACCTGAACGGGACAAACGGCAATTCGATTTTTTTACGAAAACCGCTATAAATATAAAGCAAAAATCGGGCATGTATATTCCTTAAGGAGTGCGAGGAAGCACTGAGGACAAATTTCCCGAAATTCCCACGGGAACGGGACAAACGGGAATTTCAAATTTTAGAGGATATGTACCGAAGCGAAGCGAGGGCGGGCCACTAGTATTACTATAAATATGAGATCAATCAAATAACACGGTTTATTTGAAACAAAAACAGGTGAGTCGGACTAGGGCTTCCAATCCCGCAATACCGAGATCATGATAGAGAACCTATTTCCAAAATTTGAGACTCGAAATCACATTTTTCTTTTTCAAGATTGTATGAAAATTCCTGAGATATTTAAAAATTCTCCATACTATCGGGAAAAATAAACATGTGATTTCAGGTCTCAAATTTTGTGGATAGGTTCTCTACAGTGGGCTATTTACATAGCTTTTCGCTTAACATACCCTTTTTGTTACACCCTGTATACGTGTGTGTGTAAATAATACATTCCGTGTGGACAGATGGAGAGCGAGCACTGCATCCTGCTGGCACTGCCGTGCGGACGCGACCACATGGACGTGCTGCAGCAGTCCACCAACCTCACGGCCGGTTTCATCACCTACCTGCAGCGCAAGCAGGCCGCCGGCATCGTCAACGTGGCGCCGCCCGGACACCACCAGGTCAGTCCACTGCTGGCATCCTCCAGGGTATGCCACGAAGGTTCAGACAGTCCATATGGCTATCTTTTAGACAGTTCATAGTCATGATCAATGTCATGATTATTTATTTGCTCAAAACATGGTACAATTACGAGTAAGTTATTACATTATTAGATCAGAGACATGTTTCACCAAAAAATTAAGCATACAAATATTATAATTTATTCAACAATCTTACAACATTAAGTTGTATACTTAATGGCGCTTAATTACCCCAAAAAAAAAATTTGCCAGTTCTATTACTCCAGAACAAGAGTTTGACAGAGTTTTTTACGGCAAAATTTGACTGAGTTTTTTTTATATAAAATATTGTATACACCCTCGATGGTCCCGCCATCTTAAGAAACTATTGTAGTGCAGATCTATGTCTTGCTATGGAAAACCAAGGTGTTTGATAGCTGTTAACTATACAGGATGATTTTTGGTCGTCAACATTCCCGAAAACTACGGAATCTCCTCGTCATCACGATCATTTTTCTCCATGGAAGCATACCTGGGAAGTGTCTGGTTCCTAAGATATTAGGGTCCAAAGTTGAGTAATAGACTGCGTTTTTCTGCATAAATGCTCATAGACGCGCGTTTTTTTCACGAAAAATAATTAATATCTGTCTATGGAAAAAACTAGCATAAACACTGGACACTATAAATTTGGCCCGATCAAGTAATAAAAAAAAAATCCAAAAAATTTACATTATTTCCCAGCATTTTTTTTGGCATAAACTTACTTTATTTGATGTATAGAGTACGTACCCTATTAAAACACAATGGTGGTTTTGGTATCAACTGACATTTATTCTTTTTAATTATTGTAGACATAAGTCATCTGACAGATAATGCCAACTTTAACCCAATGGCTCTAGTCTATTATATTATTTAGTTACATACACATTACTATGTATATTCAACACCCTAACTTAACAAAATAATCAAAAATAAGTAATAAGTAATAGGCAATTAAATTTCAAATATGCCCATTAACTTCAAAAACTTATAATGTTTATTTGCACTTAAACTTTTAGTAAGCAAGTCTGCTGGCATTTCCAAGGTAGGTATATATTCAATTTTTATTTTATTTTCTAAGACACATTCTCTAGCAAAATGATGCCTTATGTCAATGTGTTTAGTGCGTTTATTGTGAAACAAAGGATTGTATGCTAATTTAATAGAACTTTGGTTATCGCTATACAAACACACTGGCATACCATCATTTGATACAATTAATTCACTCAATATGCCTTTCAGATATATTGCCTCCTTACAAGATTTAGACAAAGCCATATACTCGGCTTCTGTACTGGAGAGTGCTACAGTTTTTTGTTTTTTAGATTCATAAGAAATCACAGATCCTGACATTATGAAACAAAATCCAGTATATGAGCGCCTATCTAAAGTACAAGATGCCCAATCAGCATCAACATAACCATATAAGTTACAACCAGTCTTCTTATATACTAAACCATAACTTTTAGTTTTCTTTAAATATCTTAACAAACGTTTCAAATGCTTCCAATGAGTTTCATTGAAACAACCATTATACTGACTTAGGAAACTTACACTAAATGAAATATCAGGCCTTGTTAGGACAGACAAGTACATCAAGCACCCAATTAATTGTTGATAGGGATAATTCTTAGAAAGTTCATTGTTAACTGCCTTTCCTAATTTTAAGTTAATTTCCATTGGTGTATTTGAATGTGAACAATCTGACATATTAAATTTCTTAAGAATAGTCTCTATGAACTGTTTCTGATCAACAGTAATAGAATGCTTAGAAACATTTATATGCATTCCCAAACATTGTTTTATCTCACCTAAGTCTTTTATTCTAAATTTTACTACTAACTCATTTATCAATTCTTCATAGGTATTCTGACAATTATAGAAAACAAAGAAATCATCTACAAATAGTGCAATAAAAGTTTTTACATTATTATCATTTTTTATAAAGAGACATGGTTCAAAGCTTGACTTTTTATACCCTAACTGAAACAGACAATCTTCTACACAGGTGTACCAAGCTCTAGCTGACTGCTTGAGGCCATAGACAGCTTTCTTTAGTTTTAAGACCTTTTTGTTACCACAATTTTCAATACCTGAATATTCTGGTATTTCCATAAACACTGTTTTATCAAGAAATCCATTTAAGAATGCAGTAGGTACATCGAGATGATTAATTTTTAGATCTTCTTCAACACTTAAAGCTAACAATAGTCTTAGAGTAGAGTATCTTAATACTGGAGAAAAAGTCTCATTAAAGTCTATGCCTTTTTTCTGGGTAAAACCCTTAGCAACAAGTCTTGCCCTAAAACGCACTTCACCTTCACTATTGTACTTCTTCTTAAACACCCACTTATTTTTCACTACTGTGCCTTCTTTTGGTCTATTCACTATTTCCCATGTATCGTTATCATGAAATGACTTCAATTCTTCTTCAATAGCCCTAGACCATTGATCTTTTTCAGGTCCACTTATCACTTCACTAAGAGAAAACTGATCACCTGATATTTCTGCACACATGTTTGCACTTTGATAATAATCTGGTTTGCGTCTAACTCTTTTTTCTGGTAGATTCATGTCACACTGCCCTTCGGTGGGATCTATTTCATCTGACAAAGAGATTGTGTCAGCAAAAGTGTCATCTGATGAATCACTTGAGTCGGGAACATATGTCGTATCATTTCTGTTTTCTTCATCTGAGTTGCTCTCAGGGATCATATTGTCTGATTTTTTAGGTTTCTTATCTTCAATTACAAGAGATGTTGTTGAGTTGTCATACACATTTTCCATGACAACTACATCTCTGGCTATAATAACATTATGTGTAGCGGGATCATACAAGCGATATCCCTTGATATTTTCAGAATATCCAACTAGGTACATCTTCTTCGCTTTCTTATCCCATTTCTTTCTTCGTTCTTTGGGAACATGAACCATCACCTGGCTACCGAACACACGTAAGTGACTCAAATCTGGTTTTCTGCCCTGCCATATTTCATATGGAGTTTTATCCTGGTCTATACCTGCTGCTGGTGATCGGTTTTTAATATATACTGCCGTGTTCACAGCTTCTGCCCAAAGAAATTTTTCAAACTGGGTGTCATAAAGGAGACAACGAGCTTTCTCAACAATTGATCTATTGTATCTTTCACACAATCCAGTTTGTTCTGGTGTGTAACTGTTTGTTTTTTGGTGAAGTATCCCACACTGCCTCAGATAGTTAGCCATTTCTGTGGAACAAAACTCTCCCCCAATGTCAGATCTTAGAACCTTTATTCTCTTTGACTGCTGATTTTCAACAAACTCCTTGTATTGTTTGAAGAACATCAATGTTTGACTCTTTGATCTTAAAAAGTACACAGTACACATTCTGCTAAAGTCATCCACGAACAATAGAAAGTATCTAGCTTTACCAAGACTTTCATTTTCCATCGGTCCGCACAAATCTGTGTGAACTAGCTCTAGGACTTCCTGACTTCGGCTAGTACTTACAGGGAATGGCAGTCTTGTTTGTTTTCCTTCACAACAAACTATGCAGTTAGACTTACTAGTATCACATTTATCTTCAAAACTGACACCTTTCACAACACCATTTCTCAGCTTGTTTAAGTCGTTTGCATTTAGATGGCCGAGTCGTCTATGCCAAGTGCTACTCATAGTTTTTACAGCTGCTGCTAAGAGTTTTTGTGTTTGAACAACATTCAATCTGTACACACCATTGTTTTGAACTGCCTCACCGATACAACAATTTAGTGAATTGTAAATTGAACATCCATGTTGATTAAAGATCACTTTATTGCCGCTGGCAATAATTCTGCTCACAGATAATAAGTTCGTGGTGAGGTTAGGTATACACAAAACATTGTTCACTTCAATAATATATTGTTTATCACCAACTCTAGTTTTAAGCTCTAGATCACCTGAGCATAAAACCTGTACGACGGTTTGATTTGCTACGACAATCTCCTTTATCTTGGGTTGATAACAAATATTTGACAATAAGTTTATATCCGAAACTAAATGTGTGCTTGCGCCGGAATCCAAGTGCCAGTCTGATTGACTGAATCCTTTTGCGAGGAAAACTGCACTGAATGCATTTTTATTCATTTTTTCGCCAACAGGGCATTGATTTTTAAAATGTCCAATCTGTTTGCACTTATAACAACGAATTATTTTTTTTCGCGCTAAACTGTTTCCACTGACGTTGACAGAAGATGTCATCGTCGTTCCATTCACTCCGCTATGTTGTAGGGAATGAGTTTTGCTGACGTTTCTAGTATTGCCACTACGCCGGTGAAAACTTTTGGCGGCAAATGCACCTTCCGACTTAACCTCAAAATCTGCACTCATTTCCAATAGCTTCGTTTTTATCGAGTCTGCACTGATGCTTATGCCCGAGTGTTCAATGGCCATAATCATTGGCCCGAATTTCTCTGGTAATCCTGCTAACATGAGCGAGCCGATCCATTGATCGTTGATCTCAAAGCCTGTTCCGATTAATTTCTGAGCTGTTTCGGTGAGCTGGCTGACGTAGTCGGTCATTGTTTCGCAATTCTCTAGGCGTATACTAATAAGGTTTCTTAGTAAACTGATTTTTCGAGAATAACCTGAATCATCGAACATATTTTTTAACGTCTTCCATAAGTCGTATGTTGTTACTGCTTGTTTAATGTGCACGTACAGAGAAGCGTCTATCGTCAATATTAGTTTTGCTTTTGCCTTCGAATCATCTGCTTTGTGTTCAGGCGAAGCCGACGGCGATAGAGGTTCCTTGATATAATCCGCCATTCCTTCCAACACGAGCACATTTTCAACGGCGAAACACCAATCGTCGAAATTCTCTCGACCTTTCAATTTCGGAACATTTACCAAATAGCTGCTAGACATTTTCACGATTACTAAACTTATTTACTGCCAAAAAACTTATTGATTTTTGATTTTATACGTATCTGGGCGCATAACCTATTAAAACACAATGGTGGTTTTGGTATCAACTGACATTTATTCTTTTTAATTATTGTAGACATAAGTCATCTGACAGATAATGCCAACTTTAACCCAATGGCTCTAGTCTATTATATTATTTAGTTACATACACATTACTATGTATATTCAACATACCCTTCGTTAAGGGTGGCAACGAAAAAACACCTGTATAGGTTAGCCCAATAGCATTGTCACAGAGTTTACATATTTAAAACTCAGTTTTCAGTATCCGTTGACTATTGTCGTTCCTATCGCTACATGAGATTGACCTTGGTGTGACCGTTGCAGGCTCTGTATACGGTGCACATATTCCCGTCGTGCGACTTCGCCAACGAGAACCTGAGCCGCATCGCGCCCGACCTCATGCACCGCGTGTCCGACATCGCGCATCTGCTCATCGTCATCGCCACGGTGTGAACTACACCACACCATTACTCAAGCATTGTAAATACGCCCAGGTTGTGAAACTTTATTTAATTTTTCTACTTTTAATAACCTAGCTATCGATGCCATCGATTGCTCTTGTAGATGGACACTGTGTCATCCTCGACAGAACGGAGACGTTCGCAGGAATTGAGTCGGAATACCTCTGTGAAGATGAACTCTCGTTGTAGTGACTTAGTTATTTATTGTTATCGCTCGGCGCCGCTGCGACCGCGCCTGTATAGTCTCACATAACTTAGGTTTACGCCGTCACTTATTTAAGTGTTAGATGTAAGTCATAGCTTATTTGTATAATACTTTTGTTATTGTCGACTGGGTTCGACTTTATTCGGAGTTTAAATTTATAAAAAAATATAATAAATGGCAAAGTCAGTTGATAAAAATATATTTAATTTTGGGTTCCGATTAGATGAGTGGCAATCTATCGAGCATTTTTTATTGTTAGTGTAAATTGTTATTTTGTTTTAAGCGACTAGGTCTAAAGTAATTTAAATTGTAAATATCGGATCTATTCATACTATAATTCGATTTATTCGCTTAGGTCATTATGGTAGATGATGGAAAACTCATGATTACTGAGTCGAATGATTTTAATTTGTAAAATATGTAATAGTTGGAAAGATAAAACAGTAAGGGAGAATACATGTGGGAATAAACTGTGATTCTGACTTATTAACGTAGCCTTTAGGTAGTCTTATATAACTGATCGAATAGTGCAGGCGACGCGAGAGAATGCGTCCGGTGCGGGTCCCGGCGACTTGTCGGCAACACCGTCACTTCACCATGCGCCTGAACTTCAGGGTTATACTCACTACTTTTTAATTACATTGTGTTTATCATTCATTTGTTTTCTACTACCGAGTTCAATCAATCGTATTGTTCATGTCTGGATTCATGAATGCATTTTTGAACTTCATTCCTTAATTATTGATTATTTTGTTACTTATAAAAATACATGATTTGAAAATAACTTGTATCAAATTTACTTTTATATTTGTATCTTTAGAAATCTAAATGCTGAGGCATCTCCTAATGTTCCTGGTCTCGGAGGCGCCTTTGCATTTACATTTCTCATGACAAAGCTCTCTCTTTACTTTATTCATGAATACAGACAAAAAGATTGATTACAAAAAGTAAATACTTCAGTGTCAGCATTTTTATGTAATTGTTACACACGTGGGCTAGTAATTCTTTACTAAACTTTCGTTTTTAATAATTGATTAGTGGTTTATGAATCCCTGTTGACTATGTGCGGGGCGTATGATTGGGGCTTGTAAATGAAGTTAAATTAGGTAAGAATATTATAATTATGTATGTTAATGAATTCATT
Source organism: Carposina sasakii (assembly GCA_014607495.2). Lineage (NCBI taxonomy): Eukaryota > Metazoa > Arthropoda > Insecta > Lepidoptera > Carposinidae > Carposina > Carposina sasakii. The sequence goes on from CP053164.1 coordinate 6,060,565, forward strand.
AACAATTTTCGTTTCATAAATTATCACTCTTATTTTGTTTATTTCTTGAAACCTCGGTTCATAATCAGCCACCTAACATTAATTTTGTTTTATTTTTACCTTTATTTCAAACACACAATTGAGAGTGTGCCATAGTCTTAATATTTTTGGGTAATCTAATGCAGATCTCATATTATTAACCTTACATCTTGCGCCATTCTATTTATCTACCCATAGTCCCATACCCTTCCACTGTATTCTGTGCCTGGTCCTTATAACACCATCAAAACATACTATCGGGCATTCAGAATAATAAAGTAGGTAATATGAATCCTTAACAATATTGTACTTCTCATAGGTGTTGTTCGTCTGCATGAAGTTTGTGAAATGGAACTGGCCCCGACATGATCTGTAACACCGGCACGTCGCAGGACATTGTGTAGTGTTAGATAATGTGCGACTGTGCTGTCGTACGTAAAAACAAAGTACAAAATAATTTATGTCTTGTAATTTTATGTGTACGATATAGAATGTAATAGCACAGGTAATAATATTATGTATGAATATTCTTTTAAGGTTAAAACGCTGTAGGGTGTATTTGTATATTAATTACTGTATTGTTTGTCATATTTCCGTCGCAAACAGTTCTTGACTTAGCTAGGAGGAACACTAACGAACTCGTCACTTCGTCCATAATTTTAAAAAATAATTTTATTAGCAGACAGATGACCGATCTTGTATACTACCTATATTTATTCTAATTTGATTCCTTATGAAGGAAATCAATGTACATAAATTAATCTTCATGGAGTATAGCGATACAGTATTTAAACTTGATATTGAAAATTTTTAAAGGTAGGAAACAAATGAGAAAGATAAAGAAGTATTTATGAAGGTGAAATTCGTATTTACTCATTTTCTTATTTGTAACAGGGATGTACTTGTATTTAAAATTATTTTCTGAAGCTATCCTACTACTGTTTACATCCTTAGTCGAAAATTATTTGAATATGATTACATTCCTGATAATTATGCTATTAAAATGTCAATTACTAAGATTTAATATTTTGGTAACATTGCCCATACTCCACAATCAATCGTTGTAATCAAAATTTAAATTAAGTACTATTTCCGTTAAATAGGGTCGTTAACAAATTCGTTCTATTTAGTTAGAAGAAGTTTATTCTGTAAACTAACGTGAGAAGTATAATATGGTTTCGTTAAACAAATATTTTGAACTCCGATGCTTCAGAGGGATGGCAGGGCGGCCGCCCCGGGGCGCCTCGGGCCGGGCCGGTGCCTGAGGTGTGCGAGATGATAGCGTTTAATTATTGTAAAATTTAACATTTGATCTCAAGTGTGCAGCAAACGTGAGGCGTAGACTGTTGTCGGCACCAGCCGCGCCCCGCCGCGCCCCGTCGTCTGCACTCGACGTTATAGCAAAACGTAAGGATATAAAATATTGTGATCATAATTATATTTAGTTTTAAATGCTAGCATATAGTTAATTGTATATTTTGTACATATTGAAAATAGTATTGTATCTTTACTTCCCTTTATCCAAACAACCCAGACTCCTGCGTGTTATGTACCTCCTACCTACCAATACTATTAAAAAAAATATTACATACTCGGTGTTTTTATTAACTCTATCTACAGGGTGTAACAGAAAGGGTATGTTAAGCGAAAAGCTGTATAAATAGCCCACTATAAAGAACCTATTTCCAAAATTTGAAACTCGAAATCACATTTTTATTTTTCAAGATTGTATGAAAATTCCTGAGATATTTAAAAATTCGCCATAGGTACTATCGGGAAAAATAAACATGTGATTTCGAGTCTCAAATTTTGTGGGTTTTTACTTTTAGGTCTTACGTGTAAATAATGAAGTCGGTTAAAAAGACGACGTACCTTTCTTTAACTTTTTAATTTTTTAACACAGGTAGGTAGGATATCGAGATTATTTCAATACATTATGCAATCTAGGAGGATAAACGTTCGAAAACTACGGAATCTCCTCATCATACGACACGCAACCTGGGAAGAAAACATTAGGGTCCAAATGAGTAAAAATGCATAAATGATGCGTAGCAGGTCACTAGGTAAATTTATCAAGGTAGGTAAGTAAGTATATACCTATGGAATCGCTTACTGTGATCTTAGATCCATTGACTTCTACAGGAGTATGAAAGTAAAACTCCGTAAGATTGCTTCTACAAATAGGGAGACGAGATTATAACAAGAACATACTCGTAATAGGTAACTACCTATACGAACATACTACCCATGATTAAAAACTTGGACTAAAACAAACAAAATATGGAATCACTAACAAAATTCTAGATATTTCATAACAATATTTCCATTATTGCTAAAATCGACTGTTTGCTAACCTAAAACAACTTATCTAAAAAGTATCCTAATAATGGCATATTGGGCTTCGTCTAGCACCCTTGCTTCATCATGAGATCCGCGAGTTTGAAGATCCGCAGCCAACTGAAGGTGTCTGATTGGGGGGCTGCGGCTGCAGGGGCCTCGGGCTGCGCCGGGGCACGTTCAGCGCTGGCGGAAGAATGCGTTGGGGACTTTTTCTCCCCCTTCTGGTTTTCGGGAGACTTTGTGATCGCTGGCGACGTCATTCTGTCAACAATAATACAATTAAAGTTTTATCTTGTTTTTAAATATAGTTCTCTCAGCTGGAATAGATCTGATCAATGAATAAATAGGTACTTAAGTAATACGAGTATTATTAGAGATACACCTACCTAGGGATCTGAATAGAACGATTGGATTTGATTTTGATTGAGTATATATTGCTGTCCTATTGGTATCCTTCAGCTCTTGTCTATGGTAATTTTAAGAAGAAACCTATTTAGTTAAGTTTGGAGCTGTAAGTAACATTGCACACAAGATGTCGCGGCGGACTAAGCAAGCATGGGTACTGTACTGTTTATTTAGCACAAGCTGAGCCTGACCAAAACAATGACTCCAGCGGTTACTGAACTCGGGGTCACATTAACAGGTGCCGTATTAAGTAGGTTCGTAACTACTCGATTTCTTTGAAACTTTTCCTCGAAATGGCATTGAACTTCTAAGCTTGTTCATACTTTTTAATAAGTATTCAGTGTGTGTTCAAGCAGTTAAGATTACGAATTTATAACGGCTTTACGATTGTTATATTATACCTTAGCTTAGGGACCTTAAAGTATTCTGTCATTTAGGTACGAATCTTACCTACCTACTTCAGGTATCTACTAAGCATGGCAATACCTCCATGGGCAAGGTGCAACATTATGTGTTACCCACTAACTAGGAATCATTTATATACTCCTAGATTGCTTGTTATAACGCACCTAGGTACCTCAAGGTTTTTCGTGACGACCTGACATCAGCATGATTAAAAGGCATTATTTAGCTCACGCAAACGAGTTGTAAGCAATAATATTTTAGTGGAACAACCAAAAATGTAGGCAGAAACTTATACGTATACTTACCTACAACCGATCTAAACCTTGCTTGACGCCTATTACAATCTCAAATTACCATGTTCGCCACAGGCGTGACTTTAACAATGGTTTAGTGAAGACCTTTTCAAGAATGCTCTAACTTTAACGAGATTATTGTAGGTAGGTTTAGGCAACTAATATAACTAGGCGTAGATTGGAGGTATGAAAAGACTTTTTGTTCGGTAGGAATCCATCCGTCTTTTTTATACCTACCTCCATATAAGGACGGTTATTCGATTCGATTTTGATTGCAGAAAACATAGGTAATACGCTGTACCTAACAAACCGGAAAATATCTGATTTACAGGGGAAAATTTTGAGAGAGAGTTTTCGTTTAAATGATCCAGATGAAATACATTTCGAACTGTTTTATATTAAGAGCAATTCTCTAACTACTTTAATAGGATAAGTAAAATGTTTAGGTTAACCTTTAGTTCGTTTTCCGGAGAATGTGTGTATGTGGAGTTGAAAGGCCGAATCAAACCAATTCGTACGAATATTGCGTAGAACACCGCGAAAGAGACGAGGTGAAGACACCACCAAAACATACCTATAGATAGACTTTCTACACCAGAGATTTTTAACGGAATATATTTGTTTTGTGACAGCTTGTCAAGTAAAGTTCGAGACCAACTGAATGTAAAAAAATAAACCTAGTACATAACTACCTGAGTGGGTAGAGTATAGATTGGACACCTCATTTCTAAGGGGTTATTGCCAAAACCTTTGGTTATTAGCCCATCCTGTAGCTTCTGCTAATAAATTATAGGGAATACTTTACCAATCATATATGTACCAACTTATCATAAGCCTGTCCCAAAGTAATACCACTGATTTCCCATTTCCGCTAATAATGTTTTTAATAATTTTCCCTAAACTACGCATTCAGTGGGATTAAATGGAATTAAATAGCTATTCAACATATTGTTTGAAAATTGTAGATAGTATAATTGAATTAAAGTATATTTAATGCACATCCATCACAATATAGCATTGTGAGCCTATTCAGTGTAGGTAGTAGGTACGTACATGTGAAAAGTAGCATGCACTAATACTTTTATTTAGGTTAGTAGATTATATCGGTGTTGTCAGAATTACTATCTACAAATTTATTGCAGGCTGGTGGAAAATGTCACAAAACCCTCACATCCTGCAATCTGAGAGCATCCCGTGCCTGACCTAAATGAAACTAGGCCACTACCAGAACGTTAAACTCGACGTTACTGTGAAAAATAATATTCCACTCAAACCTTTGTGGCATTAGAATTATTCCCAAAGTAGTTACGCATATGTACTCGTACCCTAGGTAGTACGATAGAATATGATGCCGAAATCTCTTAGCAGGTAGAGTCCAACCAAAGTCAATAGGAAAAGATAATTTCCTAAGTAACAAAGCTTTCGGCTAAAGATTAGGACATTTGCACAACACAAAACAAAATCAGTTTTCTCAACGCTTTTCCGTCTGACTGTACTGTTTTTGGCTTGTCAATATGAGTGGACCGAGTCGCCGGTCGCCGAGCCGCCAAATATTTGATCCGGCAACTGGGTCCGCGGAACGAGTTAATTGTGGACCGAGTCGCCAGAACCTTATCTACACATAGTAGATAGGACATACAATGCAGATGTCTAATGGTTAAATGACGTCTTTATGTATGCCCCTATTTCCAACAGATGAAAACAGCTTCGAACTAGTTATTCAGTAAGATGTCCTTCACTTACGTTTTAGTCATCAGTCATGGTCAAGCATGACACCAGCAAGACCACATCACTTTAGACTCTACTTTTTACTGAATATCAATGTAGAATGATCACAGACTGAAGGCAATAAAGAAGACTCTTTACTTTAATATCTAAAGATGCACCTACCTACAGATGAGTTGTTTGGATGCATTAACGTGAGATGACTCCACAGAGTGTCCATCAACAGCTTTAGGGGAGTATTGAGGTCAAAATTGTCATACCAGCTGATTTATTGGTTGTATCTTTGGATCTTGGTGGGTCAACTGACACTCTTAGCCTGAACAAGTTACCTTTCTGAGAGTTGTGAGAGCCAATTTGTGGCTCGTTGGTGAACTATGGGAATTTATATCAGTCAGTACTCTACTCGAATTCACCTAATTTTAGTCTTACAAAGTATGACAGTTATAACAACTAGGTAATCTCGATTCCTATAATCTGGGTTATGGTGTGTTATCCTTATCATATCAATATTGTATACTGGATGGTTTGCAGGCGACAGTCGCGTCGCATATGGCATTATGTTAGAGCGGTGGGCCGTGACCCGGATCGCGCAACCGTTTGATAATGCGCGCGTTTTAGGTCAAAACTGTGGTTACCTACTACGCGTATGACGTAAGATAGACGGTTGATAATATAGTTAATTACTCTAAAGGTAAACAGGGTTTATAAAAACATCATCATTATACCTTTGAACAGAATACAAAAACCTTCGAAAGCAAAGGTTAAAAATCTTTTTATACAGGATGATTTTTGGTCGTCAACGTTCCCGAAAACTACGGAATCTCCTCATCATCACGATCATTTTTCTCCATGGAAGCATACCTGGGAAGTGTCTGGTTTCCAAAATATTAGGGTCCAAAGTTGAGTAAATAGACTGCGTTTTTCTGCATAAATGCACATAGACGCGCGTAGCAAGATTTTTTCACGAGAAATAATTAATATCTGTCTATAAAAAAACTAACATAAACACTAGACACTATAAATTTCGCCAGATCAAGTAATTAAAAATTTTCTTTGAAAAAAAAAAAATTCCCAGCATTTTTTTTTGCATAAACTTACTTTATTTGATGTATAGAGTACGTACCCTTCGTTAAAGGTGGCCACAAAAAAACACCCTGTATAATGATGTCACGATATATTCAAATAAACATGACATGAGGTAGATTCATGATTTCATGTGTCCAAGGTATGATATAACTTTACCCTATTCTAAACCGATACATACAAGATGATTTAACGGTGACAGAAAAATTAAAAAAATACAAGTTTTCACGTTCGTATTATCGATAAAATGAATGCAAAGTTGCAGATTAACACTATTCTAGTAAAGACATAGCAAATTAGTTTAGAATGTGGTACAGAGTACTGTTACTGTACTGTCTCCGTGTTTACCTTAACGCCTCTAAGGTTTTTAACTGTTACTGTGATGCAATGCTACGTGTGTAGAGTAGGCAGCTAGGTTTTGACATTACTGGTAGGTAGGTACCGACTTCCGAAAATTCCAAATAAAGGATAGTAAGCAAATTGTTTAAGTTTTGGATTTAAAATTTGATAGGTAGGTACAAGCATAGAGGAATAAGAGAGTACTGTCACAGAATAAAAAGAGTCATCGTACCTTGTTTATTTGAAATGGACGGTACATTTATAAGAAGATATATTTTTTAGTAAGGAGGAGATCGGTTATAACATCTTGCTGACCTCAAATGTCAACCTCACCTGCGCGCGCCGGCTGGCGACGCTAAATTGCTGCCGTGGTGCTCCCTGCTAGACAACAGACGAGGCTCTGACGACCGAGCAATGGCGGTATAACCATACTCCTAGCAAGGTAACTCACTGGAAGAAGCTTCAGCGGCCTTGGATCCAAATAATCCTAAAAATTCTGGTGCAGAAGGCAACGGGAAACCACTGCACTATTTTTTCCCTTGAAAGTCACAATGGAGTCACAAGCAATAGAAAACATGGTTCTGTTGAGCGCTCCGGCTGACACCCGGCGCCATCCTTCTGAGAAAGGTGGTGTGAAGTATGCTACCGGCCATGTGCCTGTGACTGATCAGGCAGCACATGGAAAATATACTACTGACAGGATGAACTTGACCAAAAAACCCCATCTGATTGGAACATGGAATGTACGTGGCCTAAAAACTCAACCTGGCAAACTCGGAATAGTGGAATGTGAAATGAAGAGGAAGGCGATCTCTATTTTGGGCCTTAGCCCCAAACACACTGGTGGGGATCTGGCTACTTTTCGACGGATCAGGCTAACGAAGTCTACTTCTTAGGACCTGAGAATGAGAGCGAGAGGGGTGTTGCGTTTATTGTGCCAAGGAGTATCGATAAATATGTGACTGGATACAAAGCCGTCAATGATCGTATTATTACCATCAAAGTTAATACAGCCCCATCCAAACTTAATATCGTGCAGGTATACACCAACAGCACAGTCTAGTGAGAATGATATCGAAGACTTTTATGGCTCCCTGGTAAACACACTTCAAGAGATACCGAAAAGAGAAGTAACAATGGTATTGGGTGATTTTAACGCAAAAATTGGACAAACGGTTAATGACGAACATCTGCGAAGATAGTTGGGAAGTATGGAGTTGGTGTTAGGAACGATAGAGGCGAGCGCTTGCTTCAGTTTTGTAGTGAAGAGTATTTCACCTTTTATCTCTACTGAAACAGCTAACCTTATCATTCGAAGACGCGAACTAAAGGAAAAGGGATTATCGTTGCTGAAGACAGAAAACTATGAACATCTGTGTACACGGGATTGAAGGGATTACGATGAATACATAAATAACATTTGTGCGGACCTCGAACAAAATTCTACAAGGAATGAAACCAGAGACCTCTTTCGCAAGGTAAAAGAGCTGACAAAATCCCGTAGCGCAAAAACTTGTACCATTGCGGATGAAACTGGCAACATCCTTACTGATAAGGACAAGGTATTGGAAAGATGGAAGCGGCACTGCACGACGCTGTATGACACTGGCCAACCTGTTGTCATTAAAGATCAACCCAAATCAATACAAGAACCCGATATACTGCAGTCAGAGGTGGAACGTGCCATCACCAGCCTAAAAGAAAAGAAATCTGCCGGTAAAGATGGAATTCCTGCTGAGCTATTAAAGAGTTTAGGTACAACGGGTATATAATACTTACTAAACATCTGCAATTCCATCTGGAAAACCAGGAAGTGGCCTACTGAATGGACAGAATATCTGTTTATCCCTCTATACAAGAAAGGTTCTAAAACAGACTGCAGTAACTACAGAACACTCGCACTTATACGCGCATGTTAGTAAAATTCTCTTGTATATCATCAATCGCAGACTCAAACACTTTCTTGACTGGCAAATCCCAGAAGAACAAGCTGGTTTTGTCACAGGCAAAGGTACAAGGGAGCAAATATTGAATATCCGCCAGATAATCGAAAATAGCCGTGAATTTAATACCCCTGTGATACTCTGCTTTATCGACTATTCAAAGGCCTTCGATTGCGTGCAGTGGGATAAATTGTGGGAAGTGCTGAGTGAAATGGGAGCTCCTGAACACCTTATTGAACTGATCCGCGACCTGTATATTAACAACTGCTCTTTCGTCAGAATAGACACCGACTGTTCGAATGTGTTTTACGTCAAGAAAGGCGTTAAACAGGGATGCATCTTGTCGCCTCTACTCTTCAACATATATGGTGAAAACATAATCCGCAAATCCATAGAAGACTGGGATAAAGGATTTACTGTTGGTGGTAGGCGTATTCCTACATAAAAAGTGAAAGAGTACAGTTCTCCTCACTTCATCCTTTAGTGATATGAAGGAATTACTGTGTAGGTTGGAGGTAGAAAGTGGGAAGCTAGGATTAGTCATAAACCGGAGCAAAACCAAATTGATGGTGGCGGATCGTGCGGGAATACTGCCAGATGCTCAAGACATACAGGGTATCGATATTGTGGAGAACTTCATATATCTGGGATCCACCATAAATAGCGAAGGTAGTTGTGTCCCAGAGATCAAACGCAGAATAGCTATGGCCAAAGACGCGATGACACGTCTTCAGAACATTTGGGAAAAACCGGGGAATAAGCTTCAGGACAAAGACACGTTTGGTTAGGGCCCTAATATTTCCGATTTAGCCTATATGGAGTGGAGACGTGGACAATCCGAGAAAGAGAGAGACAGAGAATAGATGCATTCGAAATGTGGTGCTTGAGGCGAATGCTCCGAATACCGTGGACAGCTAAACGCACAAATGTGTCTATTCTCTCCCAACTTGGCATAGAAACTCGATTGTCAAGCTTATGTCTGCAACGCATACTTTCCTATTTCGGTCACTAGTGCGGAGAGGAGATGATAGCCTTAAAAAATTGGTCATTGTTGGCAATACCGAAGGAAAGAGATCACGAGGCCGGTCACCAACACGATGGTCTGACCAAGTGAAAGGGGTCACATCCCTACCTGGATTCTACGAGGTGGTGAAGGCTGCTTCTGACCGGAATCGATGGAGAAGAATCGTTCACTTGAAAAGCTCCTGTGACCACGATCCTCAGTAATGAGGGACCGACTAGAGAGAGAGAGAGAGATATATTTTTTACAATCTGCATTACCTATCATAACCAGCATGTACTTACTAGTAAAGAAGTCATGGACAGCTTTGAAGAGAAACTAGACGAGATCTTCGTTCATGATAATAATTTGTATACATTTTGCTATTTTGAAAGACATTCTGATTCTAATCTCAGTCGGGTAGATATTTAAAAGTTACAATGAGGAGAAAGCGTGGGATAAATGTAAATTATTGGTTCAATTTAGCAATAATCGCCTAATTGTCATCATCATCATTTACAGCCCTGAGAAGTCCACTGTTGGACTTAGGCCTCCCCCAACAACCTCCACTCCGACCGGTCGGAAGCAGCCTGCATCCACCCGACGCCCGCGACCTTGGCCAGGTCGTCCGTCCACCTCGCGGGTGGCCTTCCCACGCTGCGCTTGCCGATACGTGGTATCCACTCTAGAACTTTCCGACTCCATCGGCCATCAGTTCTTCGAGCTATGTGCCCTGCCCATTGCCACTTCAGCTTGCTGGACCGTTGAGCTATGTCGCCTAATTTTACTTGTTAATATATTACCTATGTATATTCCTAAAATGGGTAGCCAGAACTGCAAGATAATAAATGAGAGTCCACGGCCACTTTTAGTATAGCGGGGACAGTAGATTATGAGTGACAAGTTGCTAAGCTTATCGACTGAGAATGCCCGAGCAAAGTTCCTTAGACTCTTACAACATGCACTCACTTATACTTAGATGCTAAGTGCGGAAAATGCCCGGTCAAACTGACTAACTTACGTCATGAACGGAAGGAAATGCAGTAACACTGCACTGTTTAAAATAATAATATGTCAAAAAATCTTCATTAGATGTCGTCATCTAATGAAGATTTTCGTACCTTAGTACGTACTTAGGTACGAAAAGGATTATATGGGTGAAAGTACTTTCATATTAATCATTTATTAAGATTTGATTAAGATATACAGAATGATTTTTGGTCGTCAACGTTCCCGAAAACTACGGAATCTCCTCATGACCATGATCATTTTTTTCCATGGAAGCATACCTGGGAAGTGTCTGGTTTCCAAAATATTAGGGTCCAAAGTTGAGTAAATAGACTGCGCTTTTCTGCATAAATGCACATTGGCGTGTGTAGCAAGATTTTTTCACGAGAATTAATTAATATCTGTCTATGAAAAAACTAGCATAAACACTGGACACTATAAATTTACGACCAAGTAATTAAACTTTTTTTTCAAAAAAATTTACATCTCTTTCCAGCATTTTTTTGGCATAAACTTACTTTATTTGATGTATAGAAAACGTACCCTTCGTTAAGGGTGGCAACGAAAAATCACCCTGTATTAGTTGTGGGAAGTAATCGAGCTCTCATATTATCTATAAGTAAGTAAAAGTATACAAATAATATCATCATGGTGTCATCTGGTGCAAATCTATTCGACCAACTAAATGTTTACAAAATATTTTGTTTACGTTATTATTTATTTAGTAAACATCGTGTATCGTATAATGTTAGCAAATTCGCAAGTAGGTCAATGCACGGGGTGGGCGGAAAATCTCGACTGTCCCAGATTTTCGTCACGCATTAGCTTATATCACATTTTTAGTTTATTACTTAATTTTTTTGTATGTATTTCAGTGAATATAAATGTTTGGAGGGTCTACCTATGTAAGAACGTGGAACTAAACACATAAGCACCTATTGTTTAGTTAAACGAACACTGTATATTGGTTTTCAGGGTTTTCTTTTCAGCATAGAGCCCTAAGGTCAATAGAGATTATTAAATATAACTAAAATAATTTAATAAATATATTTTTTATAGTAAGATAAAGTAATTGCACATCAAGTGCACATCAAAACTTTAAAAAACATCAATAAGAACTGTTAAGTAGCTACTCACATTAGCAAAATTTTCGTCTAGATATGAAATGTTAATTGTTTTCCTTCTCTTTCACTTTTTATGTAGTAATTAAATTAAATGCACAGATTTATTTAATCACTTTTGTATCACTACAACACATTGGCTGCACCTATTTGTGTCCGGCGCGTGCGCAGCGCTCTAAGACTATAGCTCTACTCAGGCAACTCGACGTTGAAAATGGATTGTCGTACAAAATTTCCTGTAAAGTCCGGTAATAATTTTGGTATAAATCGCCTATTTTTATCCACTAAGAAGGTTATGAGTTTTATTAAACTTATAATTAATTAATAAATAATTTGCTTATTTATTAGCATAATTATGTGCAATAAAATTCTCTTTTCTGGGTAATTTTAGTTTATCATAAAAAAAAAGTTTATAAAATTTTAAAAACGTTTGTGGGGTTCCGTTTCCCAAAGAGAAACTATTCCGATTTATCATAATCTTTTTTCGTTTCTTACCTATCTAAGTAGTGTTTTCGTCTAGACAGCACACGTAGAATATAAGTTGTATGGTGCCGTCGAACTTTCCGACTTTCTGTGGATTCGAACCTCTACTTGAGCTACTTGTGAGAAAACATAATAAGCATCATCAATTCATCATATAGGATTTTGGTTGCATTATATCCGAAAACTAGTGTTAAACAGTATTCAGTATCACTATATTTATAAAAAACCATGATTTGGTAAAAATATTTTTATTTATTTACTAAGTAAACCTACCTATCCAATATAGAAAGAGAGCTTTTCGCTTCACAACACACTAAACATTTAAAAGATAGCAATGAAAGTATAGTAATATCAATGACTCAAGTACACACCTAAACAAGTAAGTATTTCTCTATTATCTTCAAATAAGTAGGTAGAACCTTTGTGTGAAAACATATATTTATAGATATTTGTTTCTCAGTAAAAAAAACAATATTGTACCCATTCTAAATACCAGTCCAAAAAGGGCATATTATGGTTCGTTAGGTAGGGCAGATGTAGATATGAGGGTGGGTATTATGAGTGGCGCATCGACCAAACAGGGTCAATGACCGATATCCTTCGCGATCCTGCAAAGCCTTCGCTTTATCTGAACGACCTCTACTTATTATTACTTATAGGCATATAAATTATATAGTTAGGATTACGCATTTTGTGTGAGAGTTACCCTTTTTATGATTAAATAACCTACTGCCAAAAGTATTATTACAAAGTTATAAGTGCATATCTGAAAATAGTTTTTATAAAATATAGAGCTATAGATTTATATTTGAATTTTTAAAAATTTGTAACCAGAAGTGATATGTAATAGGTAAATACAAATACTAGGTACCTACTTACTCACAAAATTCTAAAATAAAGAACAAAACAAATAAGTATACCTACAGACTGAAAATATACCGCGGTACACTAGTACTAAAACTTCTAAATAAGAAACGCAAAGAACCTACCTATCATCTAAGTAGGTATGTAAATATTTCAAAATAAATATTTGTTAACACACGATTCCAAACTAGTAGAAGAAAGATTAAGATTTGTGTGTTGTTTTTCCATGGCTTTAAAAAATTGACATAAAATCAAACATCATAGGTTTGTCATACAATTTAGATAAAAAAAACTGTTAAAAACTTACCTGTCTCAGTTTCAGCTGAAATACTTCGTTCAACAAATGGTAATAAGCACAGCTTGAGGGCGGGCTGGAACGGTGACGAGGTTTGCAGCAGTGCGGCGACTCTACCCTTGCTCTACGCAGATCTGCGCGACATCGCCACCACTGCGCAGCGCGACCAACTTCATTCAATGAATTTACGTAACATTTTACAATGATTGATTAGGAGGCTGTGTTATGGTATGTTGGTGGTGTGTTATTATACCTATACGAGTATACCTAAGTTTAAAATTCACCCCTGTTTCATGCTATAGGTTGGTGTGTCGTTACTTTACGTAATATCTACTCGTATGTAGCCCGTAGCTTATGCTGAAATCGTCAGAACTCTACTATATATCTAGGTAGGTATATGGTACAGTAAAAATGCATAGATAGGGAGTACTAGGGAGGTAAACGTTTAAAAACATGTTCAATATTGTGCTATTTAACTACTGTCCCTAGTAAATTGTTTCTTCATAAAATAATAGCATTTAAACTTAATGCCAAACGAATAAACCTGAGTTATTGTATATTTGTTATAAAATGTCAGGGTTGGTATATTTAAATGTTCGTCTTATGTAAGCTAGATTACTAATTTGTTGAACATACTTTTTAACGACAACAGGTTGCTTGCTTGCTTTCTACAACAATTTCACATTTACAGCTGTTGTACTGTACTGTGTCCATAGAGGAATAAGTATGTCGTAAAAGCTGAATAGCATGTCTGTTGGTTTTAATTTATAATAAAGAGTGCAATAGTTTATGCAAAAGTGCAAAAGTGATGTCACAGAATACTTACTTAAACTAACTTAGTAGGAGGTACAGGTATAATGTATGTGTAAAGTTTAAATAATCTCTATCACATTGCATTTTTAAATAGTGATTTAGAAAGTTAACATTAATTATTAGATAGATATGTACAGGTGTGTTACCGCTCATTATTATAAACAAAGTTATTTACGTGAATACCATTAATTTGTAGCGTCAATTATTTTCATTTTTATGAGCAAGATAATAAGTATCTGTATCTTACAACCCATCAACATCAATAACAATAGATTTATGTGATGATGATAATCCCACAATAAACCTAATTTATAATAATTGAATAATCATTAATCATCATTGGCCAACACTGGTTGATTCAGCTTAGAAACAATGGGCTACACATTTGCTTTTCAATTGAATGACTGAAGTCTCTTTCTTTGATTGGACTTAATAGTTGAAAATGAATGTTTATGCCTGTTCAAGGTACTTATTGTTAGTAAACTGACTAAAATTATAAATTATTGTTGTTAGGTCAAATGAGATTGATCTTTATTGTAATTTATTGATCAAATTACACAGGGACCTATAAGCGGGCAACTATGACTTCAAGAGACTGCTGGGTAGTTAGATAACTATAAGTGGGTACCTACTTAACTATATTTCCTTCTATGTATACAATTTGTATTATATGCACATATACATATATGTAGTTGTAGTTAGGTACAATCCCAAAATGACGACATGCACAACGTTCTAAATTTACGGGCGTATGAGGAAACGATGTATAAATATAGGTGTGTATCTTTTTAATGATGACGGCATGTCAGTCCGCGGTGTGTCTGCCATGACCGGGATATTTGTGGCATAAAAGGGATAAAGGCATTAGATGTATAGGATGGGTGACTGAAACCTAAACCCACTTCATTACTAAAGAAAAACGTTATATTGTCCTCAGGTGGTAATGATGCTTGATGTTATTACCTAGGGTGTAGGTGACAGCCAGGCAAATACTGAAATGCTGAACAAGTACTATTGTGTTGAGTTATACAACAGTGTTATTACTCGCAGGAAATGTATTTTTGATTTGATTATCATTAATATTTGCTCTCCGCGTCAATTGTATCGGGCGATCCTGTGATTAATTAAATGGGCTTATTGGTTATTGTGTGACACATTGCTGTTTTTTGGATCACTTGTGACTCTCCATTAGGGTTGATCTTATTTGAAATTTTTAGAGGGCAACTTTTGTTCTCTTATTCATTCGACATTGATCTCTTTCAACCATCATCTAGTTATTCATTCCAGCACTACACGCATATCTTTCGGATAGTCCCTTCAACACTTTATTTTCCTAAAGAAGAGCCTAGTATGCTAAAATAGTTATAGTCAAGTTAGTTAAGTTTTAAAAAGGGTAGTATTAAACGCACATCAAATAAAATGGTTTCTTTAGTCACAAATAATCGGAATTCATATCAAAATTACTGATTGCACAGCAAAATACTCAAATAACAATATTGCTTAACAAACTGCAATTTATATTTGTGGCATACCGCTATTTATCTTAAAGTAAAGCTTTTTTATTAATGCACAGCAAATTTTTGCTAATGCACATTATAGCTACCAGTTAACTCTTTATTTTTAACCGACTTCAAAAAGAGAGGTTATCAATTCGTCTGTATGTTTTTTATTTTTTTTATTTTTTATGTGTGTTCAACGGCGGATCCAGGGGGGGGGTCATGGGGGTCATGACCCCCCCCTGAGCTGGTTCCAGGACTTAGGTGGACCACTAATTGAACATGATAATTTTATTTATATATTTTGTCACCGTACAGATTTTATGTAACTACATAGGTACCTTCAATATTTAATTAATTTAATATAATGTTATAACTTTGTACAAAGATCACCGACATAGCTCAACGGTCCAGCAAGCTGAAGTGGCAATGAGCACATAGCTCGAAGAACTGATGGCCGATGGAGTCGGAAAGTTAGATTGGATACCACGTATCGGCAAGCGCAGCTTGGAAAGGCCACCCGCGAGGTGGAAGGACGACCTGGCCAAGTTTGCGGGCGACGGTTGGATGCAGGCTGCTTCCGACCGGTCGGAGTGGAGGTTGTTGGGGAAAGCCTATGTCCAACAGTGGACTTCTCAGGGCTGTAAATGATGAACTTTGTATGATGGCAAATAAAAAAAAATAATTTTAAAGCGCCACACTTGCGCGCACTTGTCGACTACGTAACGTCTAGTTCAGGGCTGCCAGATCGTATAATTGGATACAAAATATGTATAATCAGACAGTATATTGTATCCTTGATCATTTCGTATAATACGATACAAACGCATACGCCATGAAATGGAACGTGAGTTCGTCTCTTGCTTTTCTCGAAGTTGTTTCTAGTAGGATAAACTTAGATGTGACGCCCGCAGAAGGCTGCCATCTATAAAACCCGGACACTTTTTATGTCAGGGGAAATCTGATTAACTTGATATAATAAAATGTTTTGCAATTACGCCATTTATAAAATGGCAAAAAATTTGGTGGACCAAATGTAGCCGCCCTGCTCCGCGCATCCTGCTCTATGTATTAGGGACGTAGCTGTGCCGCATCAGCCATACCTACCTAACAATGATACGGGGCTTCTGGCCTAACACAAAATTCATGTGTGAGAATAATAAAATATAATAGTAAAAATGCTATTTTTTTTACAAAGAAATAATCGAAGCTTCAACAGTAGAAAATGGCTAATAATTATCGTTTGCATCACCTGCATCAGCACTACCATGATGCATTAGCGATCGTCACAAATTCTCGATAGAGCATGCATTATCGAGAAATAAATGGCAACAGTGTGCGAAAAAACCCCTAAAGATATCGCGCTCGCTCCGCTCGCGCTATATTTTCTTTGTACATTTTTTAACACATTCAGTGCCGGCGACTACTTATTACATGTGTATGTTTCTTACTTTTTTATGTCTACAAAGGGATGGAGCGATTTTAATAAAATTTTGTATGGAGTTAGCTGACACCCTGGATTAACACATAGGCTGTTTTTTCTGCAGTGGATGGAGTCGCGGGCAATAGCTAGTTGTACATAAATAACTTTAATGTATAATGCGACCAAATTTCGTATAATTCCAGATACCAAACTGTATTCCCGTGATTTATTTGCTGGCAGCCCTGCCCCCTTATTACCTACCTAATTAGCAAACGCAAAGCGATAGCGAAAATTGTACAAAAATCGCTCATTGCTTGTCAAATTCGTATTACGTAAAATGAATTACAAAGGAACTTTGACATTTCAAGGCGAATATTGTACAATTTTTGCTATCGCTTTGCTTCGGCTTTGCTATTGCTTTTACGTATTCAGGGGGCCGGTCTAGCTAGACTCTGTTAGAAACCCTTGTCGTACCACCTTTGTGGAGTTTTGCGTCATACCCCTCGACATACCTCTAGCTGTTATGACAAATCATTCACCACGGTTATGGAATATAAATTCGGCTGCCTCATTCCGTGCGTGATAGTGCTTCTCTGGATGTTCAAGAGAAGATGGCAATATGTACGTGTATATGTACAAGTTACGTGTTAAGTTTTTCAAGTAAAGAATAATTTTTTTAAGTACATTAATAAAATACCTACTTTTTACTTGTATTGTTATCAAAATCAAATTATAAGTTCTTGACTTGACCACGACTATGTGACCCCCTCCTGACGCCAAAGCTGGATCCGCCCTTGTGTGTGTTACCTCAGAACTCCGTCATTTATGAACCGATTTCAATTTTTTTTATAGTTGGTCATGGTGTACTTCCAGGTTGGTCCCATATTCACCATATCAGGATCTGATGATGGGATCTTGGAGAAATCGAGGGCAATCCTCGAATATTGTAGGCACATGTAGTCTGTTTTTATACTTTTACTGAGCGTTTTGATCACCTACATATAAAACATAACATCTGATGATGGAATCTCTAAGGAATCTAGGGATATCCTCAAATATAAAGGCACGAGTAGTCCGTTTTTAGATTTTTATAGAGAATTTTGGTCAGCTACACATAATATAAAGGAAACGAGGGTCTGATGATGGAGCCGCCGAAAAACAGATAGTGGAACTTTTTAGTAACAAAATCCCCCTATGGCAGGGGGGGGGGCTACGTCCAGTAATGGACTGCAATAGGCTTATGAGGATGAAGATAATTGTGTTAAGTCATTAAATTATATGTTGCGTTAAGCCGTGTCCGAAGTAAGATGGTTATAGAGGAAGAGGTAGACATGAGAATAACGAGATGACGGATAATAGGGATGAATGAAAAAAGAGTACCTACATATTGCACCGACCCCAAATGATTGGGAACAGGGCAGGAAGAAGGAGTGTAATTATATGTTGCTTAAATAAGTGTGTACATGGCTGTTGTGCTGCCAAATCTCTTATATTCCTCCGAGGCGTGGTGCATGTACCGTCGCCACATACGCACTCTGGATCGATTCCACCTCAAGTGCCTCCGATCCATCATGAGAATCAGATGGTCCAACCGAGTGCGTAATACCGAAGTATTGCGAAGAGCCAATGTAAGTGCCATTGAGGCCTACTTAATGCGTCGGCAGCTTCGGTGGTGCGGTCATGTGTCTCGTATGGCGGAGGAGAGATTGGCTAAGAGCATCTTCTTTTCTGAACTAGAGGAGGGCAAGCGGAAACGCGGCGGGCAACTCCTCAGATACAAAGATGTTCAGAAAAGACATGAAGAGATGCAATATAGATCCATCTAAATGGGAAGTTTTGTCAGCACAACGACCAGAGTGGCGCAGGACGGTGATAAAGCAAGTACACGAGTTCGAGGAGCAGCGTCAAGCTGACCTTGACCCTAAACGTGATGAACTAAAGACTCGTCCTCCTGCTGCCATTATCTATAATACAATAATGGCGCACTAACCTGTCCTCTGTGTGCGCGGGCGTTCAGGGCGAAGATTGGCTATATAAATGTAAGCCATCTCCGAGCGCATGAACGCCAACTTAGTAATATCTAGGAGTAGAAGTGGTCGCCATGACCGAAATTGGTCGGAGGTCATCATTATCATCATAATCATCATATTGTCAGACGTAAAGTTTCGAAGCCTAGTCCTTTTTCTCTTTTGTCATGTGGCCTATTTTATATAAAAATTATATAAATCTGACAATATTATGCCTCCTAAACTTCGTACACGGCTTAACGCAATATATATTTGCCCTTTAGTTAAATTTTACTTTAGTAAGCTCGAGTTTTGGGAGGAAGTCGGTTTTTCGTTTAAAAAAATTTATTTTAAATAGTTTCTAATTTTATTGAACATACGAGTACAGCGATTAACCTAAATGAAACATCATTTTATTTGACATAATCATCTTAATATTTGTTAAGTTATGTACTATTTGTAACATTCTAAAATTTTGAAGTTACTATTTGTTTCTGAATTCATATTTTAGTGTCATATAATATAATATATTATATGACACTAATATAATATAATGAGTGATCTCATTATATTATATGAAGTCAACACTAAAATATTAAATCAGATACTTACAAATAGTAACTTCGAAATGTTTCAATTCGATTCTGGCATGTGTTTGTCATAGTCTAATCTAACCTATTATTTTTATCATTATATCAATGAAAAGGAAACTGTTACATTAACAAAACGTCATTCGATTAATTTGCTGTGCAGTCAGTATTTTTGATGAGATTGTAGTATTTTTGTACCAAAAGATTATTAGTTATTTTTAGTCTTACATTCGAGGAAAACAGTAATGTTGGGCTGATGTTTATTTTCGAATTACCTATGTGCTGTAGTTGTTTTGTTAAACATTTCGTTTATTTGTAGGTACTAAAATAATTTATTTCATGTAAAAAGGTATACATACATATAAAAGATGACATCAAATTGATGGGAGATTATTTATTTGATGTGCAATTAAAAATATCCCTTTAAAAAGCTTACTCATACAACCATTATTTTAAAGCTAATCTTGTAGAGAGCGTTTAATTAAATACTTAGTTCATTTGAATTATGGCGTTAGTTAGTTACTAGTTACTACGTGTATATACAGGATGTTTTTTCGTTGCCACCCTTAACGAAGGGTACGTACTCCATACATCAAATAAAGTAAGTTTATGCAAAAAAAATGCTGGGAAACGATGTAATTTTTTTTTATTTCTTGATCGGCCGATATTTATAGTGTCCAGTGTTTATGCTAGTTTTTTCATAGACAGATATTAATTATTTCTCGTGAAAAAATCTTGCTACACGCGTCAATGTGCATTTATGCAGAAAAACGCAGTCCATTTACTCAACTTTGGACCCTAATATTTTGGAAACCAGACACTTCCCAGGTATGCTTCCATGGAGAAAAATGATCGTGATGATGAGGAGATTCCGTAGTTTTCGGGAACGTTGACGACCAAAAATCATTCTGTATACAGGATGTTTTTTTGTGGCCACCTTTAACGAAGGGTACGTATTCAATACATGAAATAAAGTAAGTTTATGCCAAAAAAAATGCTGGAAAAAAAATTTTTTTTTTGAATTTTTTTTTAAATTCCTTGATCGTGCGAAATTTATAGTGTCTAGTGTTTATGTTAGTTTTTTTATAGACAGATATTAATTATTTTTCGTGAAAAAATCCTGCTACGCGCGTCTATGTGCATTTATGCAGAAAAACGCAGTCTATTTACTCAACTTTGGACCCTAATATTTTGGAAACCAGACACTTCCCAGGTATGCTTCCATGGAGAAAAATGATCGTGATGATGAGGAGATTCCGTAGTTTTCGGGAACGTTGACGACCAAAAATCATCCTGTATATATCTATTATATGTGTTACTTAGTAAAAAAATTATACTTTCGAGATCACTACTTTTCTTCTATTCATTCCTATTATTCGTCATATCGTAGATCTAACTCCCAGGTCACATGACAGTACACGCATATCTACTCTCACGCGGTTCATCCAACACTTTTAGGTATCATTATTATCCTTAATTTTTCCAGTGATTTGGTAATGGTTTATGCCGGCCACCTGCCTAACACCAACCCACCTTACGAAAGTTATTATAGCATTTGTCACTTTATTATGTGGAGGCGCTCGATCGACTCATAAAAACATAAAAATCGATCAAGCCGTTTCGGAGGATTTTGGTAACAAACACCGCGACACGAGAATTTTATGTATTAGATACTTATTTCAAAAGAAAATAATAATCTTTTCCTTTTTATGTTTCGGGTAACCACGCCATCTAACGAAGAGAAATGATTCTCGTTGTTAAAATGGAGCGAGTTTACTTTGGGCTTAGTCCAAGCAGAACCCACTCGTGCTACAAGTGGCATTGTACTCCAATGCGAGTTGTAAAACGAGTGGTTTCTGCTAGCCGTGAATGTAATATCTGGTAGGAATGTTAGATGACGTGTAAACGATGTTTTATGAAAACAAAGGCTTTATAAACAACTGTATCTAAAGTTAAACTTGTTTTAAACAAAATCCTGTGTTATTATAAAAGAATTTAAAGATTGTTTAATCAAAATATTGCCTAGATTTGACTGATAATCTTATATTTTGCTGTCAAATGTATTTTTTAAACAATAACTTAAGACTATACCCTCAAAAATTGGTCAGAATTGGCAGCAGGTGTTTCTATCTTAAGGGATAAAGGCGTGATTATATGTATGATACTTAAGACACGATTTTGTAATAACACCGAAAGTTTGTCAGGTGTTATTTTTTAAACGTTTTCAGGTTACACCTACTTAGGTATTAGATAAGAATTATACTATGATTATATTAAGGGATATGCAGGTTTAAAGCTTTTGTTAAAAATATGAACTAACTTAACTACAATATACAGACATGAGTCAACTATCAAGCAAGAGTCAACACAATTAAGTAGAACACAATTAGGTACTGGGTTTCCTTCTTTCTATGTAAACTCTAGCTAAAAAAATGTTTAAATGTCAGCCACAGAAATAAAAAATATCATAGTGACCACCATTATAAGGTTCGGCTAATTAGAAATGCAAACAAGATTTTAATTAAACTACCAGCACACCTGTTCCACGTTAATAAAGCAATGGATGCTATAAGTTAGCAGCTGGTGCATGTCGGTGGCTGCAACACTGAGCTAGTATGCACAAATTTCACTTATTAATCTTAATATGCAGATGGTAGCGATTTGCCCACACTGCGCTCAGATTTCTTATGAGAGGTTGTAGATACCTGAAGAAGGTGATATTATTATACCAAGAAATAAGAACTCGTGAAGAAAAAGCCTAAGGCTGATATTTCCAACGTCAGATACGTGTCTCTATTATGCATGACCAAGTTTTAAAGAAAGACAGATATAAGATTGCCAGCGATTCTATCACCGCTATAGGTATAGCGTGTTTACCTCTTTCCAAAATATTGGTTAGCCCTTCGGTTAGCTTCAGGTTAGCATATAAGACATATTTTTAAAGTATTTTGGTTACGGCTAAAGTCCAAAATCTTAAGATTAGTCGACTATACTTTAGTTAGGTAACTAACATTAATTATCTAACCTAAATAGGCTAAATACAGGTAGTGAAAGTTTAACAATAATAATATGATGTTCCGGACCGTTCCGTTCCGTTACCTACATATATCGGACATTAGCTATAAAATGCACATCTATTTATACATACCTACTAAAGTTAATTTAGTATATCTGTAGTTAGTAACTGTAATATATATAAGACAGGATATATCTTCGAATAAAATAACCAGACAGCATTGTTTTAACATCACCTACAAAATACACCATGACAGTAAACTTGTAGCAGACGATATTAGTAGATAGCATTTCTGACGACGACGAGGCGTTATGCCTGATATAGATTCCTATTATAGTATGAGATAGGTCATAGATAGGCATAGATCCACTCTCGTATGCAAGTAGAGCTGTCAGCTTTTAGTTATAACTTGCATAGTACATAGATCACACTTGATTAGTCTAGTAACTCACTTGTTGATATTAAATATTTACGTAATATGTAAAATAAACAGGAAGTAAAATGTCTTCGTGTCATTCTTATACTAGTGGACGCCCGCGACTCCGTCCGCGTGGACTACAGAAAAAACAAAATGTCGAAATTATCCGGAATAAAAACATTTTCCCGGGATAAAAAGTGGCCTGTATGTTAAGTGGGACCTGTCACAATATATTCGTGAAAACTGCATTGAAATCGGTTGAGCCGTTTCTGAGATTAGCGTGCACAAACGCACAGACAAACAGACACACCGACAATCAGACAAAAATTTCAAAAATCATTGTTTTGGGTACTATTCCGTTCATAAAGGTCTCCTATAATATTTTTTCTCATATATCTTCCATGTACAGACTGCGACCCGTTACATTTTTATTATATGTACCTATATAGGTAGATTATAATTAGACGGAAATAGGTATACCAAGCGCCGCGTATAGCCGCGTGGTGCCGGCAGAGTAGAGTTTGTACCACCCCTGCCTGCCCGTGGGTATCGTATGAAACTATATATAGGTATATTAACTATATATATTAATGGCGATTAAGGGTTTCCGGGAGGTGGGCAGTAGCGCCTCCCGTACTGACAACATAGTCCGAAAATCACACTGCGGTCACCAACCCGCCTGCCCAGCGTGGTGACTGTGGGCAAAGCCCCCCTGTGGCAGTAGCCTTGTGGCGCGCCCTGGGGGAGGCCTACGTCCTGCAGTGGACTGCAATAGGCTGAAGAAGAAGGTATACCAAAGCGAGTTTATTTACTTGCTTTTGTTTTTAGAGAAATAAAACGAAATGCATCACAGGTAGATAGTTACTCAACCACAACACGACTAATTGCAAGACTTTTTATAAAGAAAGAGTCGTTACTACAGTCTGCTGTGAGGAAGGAGGTTCCACGTCTTAGGTTTAATGGAAACTACAGTGTGGTGGGAAATTTGAATTTTTCAGCCGTTACCTGCGCCTATAAATCAAGTGTAAAGTCGCTTTAAGCTCTTAGAGATCTCGTTCGAGAACACTTTAAAATTTAAATTACAACCCCTCCCCTTATTGTACGTGTGTGAGTTAGGTAGGTATCTAAGTATCTACGTATTTATTTACCTTGGAATTGCCATAAAATGTGTTTTTGTTCTATAATAGGAGGTTAGGTGGGTACAATAGCTACCTAACAGGCAAGTATGCGTACCGACAACTAAATGCCTAAGTATAATGAAATGATAGTTCATTACGAAAATGACATCGCAGATATGAACATATATACATAAAGGTGGACAACACTCTACCTTTACTCTTTGACTCTACCTAAAGAGGTAGATACACACTACACGCAATTCTTATACGTATTCGTCGGTATTTTCCCAAAAATAAAGTTATATTCGGATGTCACAGAGCACTGGGTGAGACAGCGAATTTCTTTAATCATATCAGGGAGCGATTCTCCAGGGACTGCACATATAACACGAATCGAACATGACTTGCCCTACGTGTCACAATACATGCAACCACAGCCTTACCTATACTTATTTTCGGAAAAATTGTATAGAATTACCTCGGTAGCATCTTTGTTGACGACTGCACTATTATTTACTAGACGGTACCTAATGTAAAAATCATGTTTTCTAACTCGAGGTCTAGGAATAAAAGTCAGAAATACTTACTGAATGTTTTTATGAACAATTTAGATTGTAGTTTAGTCTTAATACGTGGTTAATAGCAACATTACAAATTTAAATTTATTTATAATGTTACTAAAGTTGCATAATATATACTTATGCTAAAATAGACAAGACAGTTTGTTAAGAAATTGGCTCAAAAAGGAACAAAGCGCCAACAAAATCTTTGGAACAAAAACAGAACTAGATTGAAACAATACTAGCCGGAGTATTACTCACCTCTTTGTGCAATAGAACTCGTTGCTCAATGCTCTAGGGCTCGAACGTAGTCTACATACAGAACGATACGTTGATTACAAAAAGAGTGCCTAGCTATGCTCTCTCCTAATTGAGGTCGGGCCCGGAGGCCTATCCTTTCCTTACAGCTCGGAGGTAATAAAATAAGCAGTTTTTCCGATTCGACGTTTTATCTTGTCGCTTCGTATTCTCGAGGCAACTTTCGTTTGGCGAAATCGAGTGGGGAAGTCTCTGGTGAGTTCTATAAGGAAATTAGCTTCGTTTACATGTCGGGGCTGGGGGAGCGGGGTGAAGCCCTAATGAGATTCGTATTTCTAGGTCAAAACTATGTTATTTATTAACGGAATTAAATCTATATCAGCTGCTAACTAAACTCTCCTAATTATAACGTTTAGGCGGTTCTAAATCAAGTACAATAAGTGGAGATAAAATTGAACTCTCGTTGAACAAAGTGGTAAAAGGAGGGTTAAAATTTGTTGAACTACCTCCGAGTGTTTAAATTTTTACAGTAGGTAATAGTTGGATACTTACTAAATATATAACATCGGGTACCTACATAAACCAAGGCGCACATAAAAATAGCGTAAGTAGGTAGGTACTACCTATCTACATTTTACATTTACAATACTTAGAAATCGTTTTATTTTCTATTTACGAAGCTGTCCGCCGCAGTCCGGTAGCCGATTCACCTAAGATCAAATATTAAAAATATTATTCGAGTATACTTCTCATGTTCATATAATAATCTTCAAGATATCATACCTAGTAATATTGAAAATTACTGGGATTTTCTGGGAGAAATTTTAAAATTGGTTTGTTTTTACGTAGATGTCTTTTTGTCGGAGTTAAGTAAATCAATTTAGGAAATCATTTTAATGATTTAAAAAAACCATACCTAAATCCGATTCAAATTTTAATAAGTAATCAAATAGAAAGTAAATAAAACACTGTTTTATTTTTTATTTAATTTGTCAGTTATATGTGATTATTGTGCGAGTTATAGACATGAGATAATTTACTCTACAAATAGTAAGCTTAGCAAGCAAGATAATGTAATATGCTTGTAGGCACAATCAAATTTGAATAATTAGTATCTAATTTATCTGTCACTCGGGTATAATAGGTACCTGCTCATATACAATTATATATACTACGTACATATACGGCTGTGTTCTCGACATGGGATACTCGTAGCCAGAGGATCATAGGTAAAGCCAGAGGATCATAGGTAAAGCCAGAGGATCATAGGTAAAGCCAGAGGATCACAGGTAAAGCTAGAGGATCATAGGTAAAGCCAGAGGATCACAGGTAAAGCTAGAGGATCATAGGTAAAGCGAGAGGATCACAGGTAAAGCTAGAGGATCATAGGTAAAGCCAGAGTATCACAGGTAAAGCTAGAGGATCATAGGTAAAGCCAGAGGATCACAGGTAAAGCTACAGCCACGTTTAGCATAGCGGGGACAGATGTAAAAATAATCAATGACAAGTTGCTAGCTCATCGCCTGAGGGAATACCCGAGTATACCATTATACAACACGGGTAATGTTAAGCGAATAGCTATAAATATAGCGCACTATAACGAACCTATCCATAAAGTTTTAAACTTGAAATAACATGTTTAATTTTGCAGATAGTATGGAGAAGTTCCTAAATAACTCAGGAATTTTCATCATAATCATCTTGAAAAGTAAACATGCGATTTCAAGTCTCATATTTTGTGAATATGCAACCTGCATACCTATATAGTGGACAAATTTTATAGAATATAGAATATTAGGTACTCTCCTTTTGTCACATTCTGTACCAAAAACAGGGTGTAACAAAAAGGGCATGATAAGCGAAAAGCTACGTAAATAGCCCACTGTAGAGAACCTATTCACAAAATTTGAGATTCGAAATCACATGTTTATTTTTTCCGATAGTATGGAGAATTTTTAAATATCTCAGGAATTTTCATACAATCTTGAAAAATAAACTTGTGATTTCGAGTCTCAAATTTTTTAGATAGGTTCTCTACAGTGGGCTAATTACGTAGCTTTTCGCTTATCATGCCCTTTTTGTTACACCCTGTATAGGAATGTATAAAATTAATTTAGGTTTACACCATATACAGGTTGATTTTTGGTCGATAACGTTCCCGAAATCTACGGAATCTCCTCATCATCACGATCATTTTTCTCCATGGAAGCATACCTGGGAAGTGTCTGGTTTCCAAAATATTAGGGTCTAAAGTTGAGTAAATAAATTGCGTTTTTTTGCATAAATGCACATAGACGCGCGTAGCAAGATTTTTTCACGAGAAATAATTAATATCTGTCTATAAAAAAACTAACATAAACACTAGACACTATAAATTTCGCCCGATCAAGTAATTTAAAAAAAAAATCCCAGCATTTTTTTTTAGCATAAACTTACTTTATTTGATGTATATAGGTAGAGTACGTACCCTTCGTTAATGGTGGTACCACAAAAAAACACCTGTATATATATATCTACGTTAAATACTTATAAAAGTATGTAGGTATATTGTATCCGCTCAGTCCAGAGATTAATTGCTTTACCTGTATGTTCCTATTAAAAACGTAATTTGTGTTTCGATTCGACTTAATTTTGCCATTTGGCCCTAAAAACACACAACCCTACCCTTTTCTAATCCTAATTCGTGGAGCTTGTTTGTGGTCCCTTTAAATTCATTTAGAGTCGAGGGCTCAGAGGGACTCGCTCGTCGTGAGAGCCACTTGAATGTTCCTCTTTACGTATAAAAAATATTTATACATACTCGTATACCGACACAAATTGCCCCTGAAGAGATGTAAATAATCCGTTCCTAAGTATTCTCCATTCCAAAATTCAAAAGTAGGTATATACTAGCCAGCTTTATTTTCAAAATTGTAAATTCCTCCAAACTTGTAAACATTTATTTTTCATTCCCAACAGCAGCCTCCTTAGCATCGTTTTACTTGATACTCCATAAAGCATTTCAACTTGACACAACTTTGTTACCTGGTTTAGAAAGTTTCCCGAGATTTGTAGTCGTTTATTGTCGGGTATAATTTGGGGGGCGTTTGGCTGGATGGAATCGCTGTCGTTGGCGAGATGCGTCGCGGTAAACATGCCTTGGGGAAATTCTGGCAACTCGCGACTTGAGCCAATCCTCTCCGAGGGTAGAGTACTTTACCCGGCGCTGAGCTAGCGACTTCTCTCATCGCCATCAACTTAGCTTAGTAACTTCCCTTTTTTCTTTTTATGCTCTCTCGTTTCAAGTCTGCCTATGTTTGCGTCTGAATTGAAGATTGCAAATAGGCTTTTTACGGTTATTATTACATCTTTTGAAGCGATTTTAGATGTTTGATGTGTAATTAGATTAACCGTCGAACGACGAAAAACCGTCTATCTGTATGTCTCACTTACAGAAGGTGCAATATAATAATAAACTCAAATGAAAAGGTAATTTGCCATTTTTATTTAACACCCCCTCTACAGTAACTATTCCTGCTGACAGTTCTTAAAGTGTTTTGGTATCAGGTGTTGTAAATCAATTTCGATTCATAAAAATATCGCAGCAAGATTTAGTAGATATCGGAATGGGAGCATGGCCGGGCCGTGGGAATACGAAAATTGGAAAACGCTCCACTACCGCGTCAAATAAATTTCGTCCCTATTTGTAAGCCTCAATATCATATACTCGTACATGTACTTACATTGTCACAGAGATGGAAATGGATAGAACGACTAACAGTCGTAATTATGAGCCATATTTCATCCCAAGTTACATACTATAACTAGGGATGCAATATTTCTCATAATAAGAACCTCTAACGGCCAATTCAATACTAGGATCAAGATTAATCTTAGGTTTTTTATTCCACCTATTTTGTTTGAAAACGTTAATTACTTGTCGATCAAATATCAGATACGCAAAAATCTCTAAAGATCGGTTTTAGAAATTGGGCTCTAAGTAAACCTAAGAATATTAAATTATATTAGTAGCATACCTACAACGGCTGTATATGCGAAGTTGCTTACAAATTATGATAAATTTGTTTAATATTTATCTTCGACACCTAGGTATATATTTCTCGAAGACGTACACAACTTTAGGGCATGTCTGATTCTGATCTAATCAATAAGCGACATACATAGGTGCGTACATATTGGTAGGTATAAACGTTGCTTCATACACATGTAGGTACCAGAAATATTTTTAGGGTGTGAAATAAAAGTTCTTACTTATAATGTGGCTATCGTGTATTTACATAAAAATAATTGAAATTGCGGAAATTAAAAGAAAGATTTTGGGTTACAGAGGGTTTCGTTTGCGGTCCTCGGGGCCAGTTGGGGCGGTTCAAGTGGTCACAAGGGTCAAGATTTTAATATCACGCTTAATTCTAAGCTATTCTATATGTTTCCACTGAAAAGCAACTTTATTAACCGACTTCAAAAAGAGAGGTTATCAATTCGTCTGTATGTTTTTTATTTTTTAATATTTTTTATGTGTGTTACCTCAGAACTCCGTCATTTATGAACAGATTTAAATTTTTTTTATAGTTGGTCATGGTATGCTTCCAGGTTGGTCCCATTTTCACAACATCAGGATCTGATGATGGGATCTTGGAGAAATCGAGGGTAATCCTATATTGTAGGCACATGTAGTCTGTTTTTACATTTTTACTGAGCGTTTTGGTCACCTACATATAAAACATAAAATCTGATGATGGAATCTCTAATCGGATGATGGAATCTAGGGATATCCTCAAATATAATAGGCACGAGTAGTCCGTTTTTAGATTTTTGTAGAGAATTTTGGTCAGCTGCACATAATATAAAAGAAACGAGGGTCTGATGATGGAGCCGACGAAAAACAGATAGTGGAACTTTTTAATAATAAAATTCCCCATATGGTAGGGGGAGGCCTACGTCCAGTAGTGGACTGCAATAGGCTTATGAAGATGAAGATAATTATGTTAAGTCGTGTAATTATATGTTGCGTTTAGCCGTGTCCGAAGTAAGATGGTTATAGAGGAAGAGGTAGACATGAGAGTAACGAGATGACGGATAATAGGGATGAATGAAAGAAGAGTACTTACATATTGTACCGACCCCAAATGATTAGGAACAGGGCAGGAAGAAGGAGTGTAATTATATGTTGCTTATATTGTCAGACGTAAAATTTCGAAGCCTAGTCATTTCACTCAGTGCCCTTTTGTCATGTGGCCCATTTGATCATTTGCTGGCATATAAATCTGACAATATTATGCCTTCTAAACTTCTTACACGGCTTAACGCAATATATATTTGCCCTTTAGCAAAATTTTACTTTAGTAAGCTCGAGTTTTGGCTCATAGGGGAGGAAGTCGGTTTTTCGTTTAAAAAAATTATTTCAATGATATACTTAATTATAAGTGTCTCGGCCGGTACGTACTACGGGATCTTTTAAAATCACGCAGGGTTACTTACGCTAAAAGGAAATTCCTTGTTCGCAATCTCTATCATTATAGTGATTCTTACGGTTTTAAGAGCTTTTTATCCATATTAGCTGGAGCCAAGCCAACCTTACCGCTAAATGTTAACAAAGCGGCTGTAGTTTTTCCTTAACTAGAATAGCTAACAATGCTAATGAGACTTGCAGCCAGTTTTTTATTATTATTGGTTAGGTTACAATAAGGGATCCGTGTGTAGCAGACATTTTTTATTTTAGGAAACAGAGACTGTTTACGATTAAGAAAGATCTACGGGTGCATAGTTAGTCAGTACGCTACATAAATTAGTAAAAATGTCGTACTTACTCATAAAATAAATTGTTATGTTTGGGATACATTACACGTCAAAATTATTAGGTAAACGGCAACTGGAGTTATGCAGCATATAAATCAGAATAACACATAGTAAACTGCTTTGAAAATATCCCACAATAAAGAGTTATTTAGGAATTCAGAAAATTAATAGGAGTCTACTTTGTAGAAACGTTCTTTATGATGGGCTATTTTTGTAGGATTCAGCTTAACACGCCCCTTCTATTACACCTGTATAAAATGTGACGAGGTCACGGGCAGCTAGTAAGGAATAAATGAAACCTGTTCTGACTATAGTCAGGGAGGATGAGTATAAAAATACTTACGATTTCGTCCGAGTCGAGCCTGTAAGTGGAAGTAGACCGGGCGCCAATCTCGCGGAGGCTGCCTCCGTGCGACACCGGAATACTAAGCAAGTAAGGGCGGTTCAATGTTTCATTTAGGGCGCTAAAGCTTCAGTCTCTCAATAGTTATACGTCATGTATCATGGTGAATTATTATTTATCTGTTGTGTCCCAAAAGCTCTAAAATAAAATAATATATGTATATCATCAACATAGCTAAAAAAATATATATATCGACGATGGATAGGTAAAAACAATAACACGCCACTTTTTTCGAAAATGAGTTGAATAGACTAATCGACTCCTTCCACTGTCGGTCGTATCTATACTAATATAATATTTCCTCGCTAGTAAAAGTACCTACACATGTCATACAATGTTTCGAACTACATAAATACTTAGCAAAGTGAGTGATATAGTCGTTATAATAACATACCACTGTACGTGCACTACTCGTTAAAAGGAAGTCAACTAATTTTTATACCTTATGTTACGATAAATGTCATAAACAGTAAACAAGCGTAGTATTTACTCTACCTATTCATAGTATTATGTATAATTTCTTTTCGATCAGAGTTTGAGAATTTGACATAGATGGAATTTGATGAAATGAAATGAACATGTCAACAGCCTCACTTCAACTAAAACGTTATGAACGAAAACGAATGCCTTTGTGGGAATACTTGAATATAAGGAAAGAAAAATAAGTAACTTGATATAAAATAGTGGAGGAATATTCCTATAAAGAGTAACAGAAAGGGTATGTTAAGCAAAATGGTATGTAATGGTCTACTATAGAAAACCTGTCTACAAAATTTGAAACTAGAAAGCACACATTTATTTTTTGTGGATAGGTTATTTACAGTAGACTGTATTCATAGAATTTTGCTTAACATACCCCTTCTGTTACATCCTATATAGATTCAGTCATCAGTGGAAAAATATGCCTAGATTTATCCAAATTATTGAAGATTTATTTACATTAGGTATTTAAATAAGAAACATCAAATTTCTGATGGTTAGCTGGAGGATATCTCTGTTCGCCTTTATATAAGTAATTTTTTTTATTATTATAAATACAGTGCAAAACTTATTTCTAAATTGAAGTGCCACAAAACTGTTAAAACAGTTTGTATAACATATATTACTGCTCCATAAATTTTGTGTAAATTAGAAATAAAAATTATTTATCCTTCTAAATAACAAATTCAATAGTCACTACACACATAAACTCTCCCGTGTTACGGTTATTGCGACAATATATTCGGCTTATTGGAAGCACGGTTCGTTTTGCTACGGCACAGGTACCATTTTCTATTTTATTAATAGCAGTTCATAGTCGTAAAACTAAAACTGTTTAACAGCTAAGCTGTGTGCGGCTACATCATCTGCTATGAGCGGATTAAGTTCCGACTAGAAAATACGATATGGCGCGAAGCTCGACTAGATCGCGTCACACGCGCTCCAGTAGAGCTGCCTGCCAGGCCGGAGTAAATAGGCGGCTAGCCCGCCTGCTGCACATCCCGGTTTATGAAATGGGAATTAAATTGTCTGTGAAGAATACAACAGGATTACCATTCATCCCGCTCGTTTCTAAATCGGATACGTAGCGTAGAAATGCTCTATCTGCATTGCATTTTTATATATATTTTTTTATGCCGCGTGGTGCCGGCAGAGTAGAGTTCGTACCACCCCCTGCCTGTTCGTACATGGAAGGAGATGCAGCTGATGTACTGATGTAGTGAATACATCCCTGCATCAGCATAGGTTTAGGTTATTTAATTCAACATAAAATTCAAGTACTTAAATAAATGAAACCCCAAGATGTACCTAAGGTCCGTTGCACCCTAACCCCACCATTCATTATGAATTACCAAATACACCTTACACGAAGTCACCCTAAAACTAATGGGAATGGGATGGTAGAAACATTAAAGGATATCATAATTTTATTTGGTGTCAAAAAAATGAATGAACGCTTAATAGGAAACAATATTTTAATAAATAAAAAAGATAAAAACCTATTCTAATCAAAATAATCAAAGTTATGAAAATCGTGATGGAAATATGATTGGAAGGAAGAAGGTTTTCTCGTAGCCGGACGCGAAAAGAAGAATGGCAGCGACTCCATTTTAAAATCGGTGTTGTAGTTGTAGAACTTCATGTTGGGGAACCCGCGCAGCGTGCGGTGAGAGTCTGGGACTGGACGTAAAGTTTTCTTCAGCGCATTGTTTTGCGTATTTAGTGTTTGCATCGGCTTCTCTGGGGTTAAGGAAAGCGAGTTTGCTAAGCTCATTGGTTTGCCTTGATACAGTGTTTTATTCCGGAATACTTCATATTGATTCATATTTTTCATAAGGCTGCGGCTCTCATTGCGTTTGTTCTCGGCGTTTATCCAAATATTTTTCGGAAAGGCGTTAGGGTAGTTTCCATACATGTTAACAATATTTGTGTTTGGGTACAGCCATCTATTTTTATAGTTTAATTTAGACCCGATATTGGTAGTGTAATTTGGGGGATTAATATAATTTTTTTTTACAACTATGGGCCTCGTTAAAATACTTGGTACGTCTTTTGATATGTAATTTGATTTTTCGACATTATTTAACGGAGCAATATCGTTACTCTTCAATAAAACGTTTAAGTTTTTGATGTTATATCGCGCTGATATTAATTTTGATCTTGAGGTTTTATTCGTTTTAGGTGCATCATACGTATACAGTTTATTGTTTGCTAATTTTGGTGTGAAAGTCAAAGTATTAGGATGGTTAGTACTTTCAGTGGAAGGGGTTTCCGTAGAATTCTGTATTTTAGACACGGTTGGTTGTGGACCCTGTTGCGGTAGTAAATTTATATTAAGATTCTTGTTAAAAAGTATTTCATCAAGATTGTCATTTGTTTTAATTCGTATTTTTGAATGCGCTGTCTTTATAACGCTTACAATATTTTCAAGATCACGTAAACTTAAGTCAGGTTTAGTGGTTGCTTCGATTTCTACTTTATTTTCTAAATCAAATAATTTTTCATCGCTTTTTTTTAAATAATCCTCGTGTCGTATTGATTCACGTCGCTTGAGAGGTGAGCGAACAGATCTTTCCCAAAATGAATGTGACGCAAAACTATTTTCATTAAAAATAGGTTGTGTTTGATATTTTGATTGTGTAGGAACGTCTATGTTATCTTGCTGTCCTCCGCCACCGTTATCATAGTTTCGAATTAATTCAGCTATTTGTCTACCTAGCTTCGTGTAGACAGACGCATCTGGTTCCTCTTGTAAATATCTTCTCGTGGGTGCATCTCCAGGTAGACTTACGCTATGGTGTAATTTACTACGCATATTTTGTAAATCAACTTTTTTTAAACTACTAACTAAATTTTTTGGCTGTTTCGGTGTTTTAATTTTATGAATTAGTTGGGTTAAATACTTAAAATCCACTTTTCCAGTATTTGGGTTGATAGGCTTATTAGGAAATTGGCTTTTTAATTGATAATTCATATTAGGTACGTTATAGTCTTCTTCACCATTCCCAGGATAATCTTTTGGCAGTTCGCCGTCACCATAATTTGGGAAATCAATACTTGGGTCCATTCCCATATCAGGCGGCTCATTATTTAGCTCAAGGTTCTGGTCTGTATCTTTAAACTTTTTAGCGCCATTCAGTTTTGCACGAAGCTGACGTAACTGAAAGAATATTATCAATAATTGTATTTTCTATAGCTACCGCGTAAACAACACTTTACCTATCGACAAGTCTCCAAATTATAAGTAAATACTTACGTAGTGCATCTGCTTGAAATTTTTGTTTCTGTGGAAAGTAAAAAAAGTATTAAAATTGAATGGAGAATTTTGTAAAATACTTCATTTCGTATACCTACCTACCTACTTAAAACGAGTAATAAAATGACTATTATGAGCTATTTTAAAAGTTCATCCGATAAACCAATGTCATTATTATTTATCAGTTTTTATAATTATGTATCCACTAAAACTTTTCTTTTACGTGCTTTTGTAAGTATGAAATCGGATACAATGTCACAGGGACAGAATAATAAGTTCTCCAGAACCGTCACGGGTCACCTAAGCGGGTCACGCACACTTTTGAACTGAAGTTCGTTCGTTGAAGTTAGTCAAAATAACTCAAATTCACCCTATTCATTTCAAAATAATTTCAAAAACAAACTTGACAAACACATTAAAGAACATAGAAAAACCTAAGAAGAGAACATTCAGATACAGGCAAAATCAGTTGCCTCAACTGCCTGCCTGTTTACATATAATAATAATAATATTCTCTGGCAAATGAGCTATTTTTACATCCTATTTGTTATGTTAAAACTCTAAAAAGTGATAATATTTCTCGATTTAAGAGAGGAAGCTGCGGGATTTTCGCCTCTTACGTAGCATATCGTACATTTTTCATTCATGGCTAGTTCAAGTGACTCGTTATTCTGTGGTGTATTCTGTGAAGACTTGTATCACCGAAATAAGTTTATTTCATGCACGGTTTGAATGTTATAAAATTAACATTCAGCTATTCTAAACACGATACGACGTCGCCACGGTGTGTACCCTGATGCATGTATCGAATGCGTCCGTGCCGTGCATCATAGCACATTATGATATCTCGTCGTAATTTTTTACGATGCTCGTCGTAGATTACCAACGACGCCATATCGTGGTACTCGTACGTCGTGTGTCATATCGTGTTTATGTCCGCCCCCCACATCATGCAAGTTTCAGGTCTCTAATTTCAGCGGGGTGTAAGGTGTGCGTGGATCCGTCAGTCATTTAGGACAAAGCATTTCATATGTATTAGTTATAAGATATTATAAGTAGTATACAGGGTGTTTTTTCGTTGCCACTCTTAACAAAGGGTACGTACTCTATACATCAAATAAAGTAAGTTTATGCCAAAAAAAATGTTGGGAAACGATGTAAATTTTTTTATAATTTTTTTTTACTTGATCGGGCGAAATTAATAGAGTCCAGTGTTTATGCTAGTTTTTTCATAGACAGATATTAATTATTTCTCGTGAAAAAATCTTGCTACACGCGTCAATGTGCATTTATGCAGAAAAACGCAGTCTATTTACTCAACTTTGGACCCTAATATTTTGAAAACCAGACACTTCCCAGGTATGCTTCCATGGAGAAAAATGATCGTGATGATGAGGAGATTCCGTAGTTTTCGGGAACGTTGACGACCAAAAATCACCCTGTATTAAGTGCAGTGTGATAAAATGACTTACCTGTTTCGCAAGAATCTGTAATAGAAATTAATATAACTATAGTAAATGTATTTAAAGTTCATACCTATTCGTTCTAATGATAATGGTTGAATTGATATACTGACTTCAAACAATGACTCTGAATAACAAAATTTTCCATTTTTTTTTCTTTTCAAGAAAAATGGTGTAGTCTATTTAATTAGGTCTCAGATAATGGCTTGTCATAATTATGACCAACAGATATTTAAGAGAAAAATGTTACGTTCCATCTCACATAACTGATGTATCCTAACTACCTACTACGGCCGCCCATCTAGTATCAATACTCGTATTATTAGGGCTGGATCACCTGTCGAGTGCCGAACGACGAGACGGTGCTGTTTGGTTGGGGACCGAGTGGATCTAATGAGCTATGACGTTTGGTTAATCCAGTTGACCGAAGTAGGGCAAATTTTCGGGTGTAGGATTTTAAAAAGAACGTAATAATTTACGTTTCAATACTACTTACTTCCGGAGCGAGACTTCGCCTTTTTTATAATACCTAATGACGTCATCCTTCTTCCACCAGAAGCGGCAGGGAAGGGGTTTTCCGTTTAACCTGTTCTCAGTGACTAGAACTTTGCCAATCTAGGACTCACGTACCCTGTGGCTATTTTTGTATATTTGTATCGGCTTTTGGCTAAATATACCTTTTTTGCTACACCCTGTATAGTATACCTAATCTGTAAATGTACTGTAATGGCCTTAGACTAAAATGCATAACTACGATACCTTTTTTGTGGCGGACTAGTTTCTTCTGGGTTTAATGTGGTTATTGGTGTTGTTGTTTCTAATGGTGTGGATTCTGGTGCATTTGTCGTCTCGGAAGGTACGTTAGTAGTACCGGGCGGTGCCGTGGTTGAGTCGGCCGATGTCGTCACATCGGGCTTGTTGGTACTGCAGCCTGTTTTGTTAAATTACATTATAATACATTACAGTAAATTGTTTAACTGTGTTAAGTAATAATGATAATAAAAGCTTGTGAAAATTGTACAAATGGATCTCCTAACAACGCATTTCCATAGCTAGGTGCCTATTTTATTAGATGCTTTCCTTGCATTAGATACTTTTTTTTTACACCCATAAATGCCCACTGATGTCAAAAGTTTACTTATGCAATAATTACTTAACAATTGTTTACCTGGTGTTACAAATGGTGGTATAGGTATGGGTAGCGGGAACATAGGAGGTGGTGGTAAACCGATCGGAGGATAAAAAGGTGTCTCAATATTTGGAAGGAATATAAACGATGGGAGTGGAGGCTTTGGCTTTTTGTTGAACATTATAATTTTTCTATGGCCTTCGTCTTCTGACTGATCTGATCCTGCTATACTGGAGTCTGACTCATCAGAAGGAGAAGAAGAATCGAAAAGGCTATCATCTTCTGTAATTTTTAGTAACTTCTTTTTCAAATCCTTCTCTTTTTTGTTCTTTTTAGACTTCTTTTTCTTCTTTGAACGTTTCTTTGCCGGTTTAAATAAAGATGATCCGAATCTTCTCGTTGGTAGTCCCTCTTCGTTAGTTTTATTTATTACTTGATTTTCTACAGTCTTGAAGAATTGATTGTATAACCAGTCACCTAAATCGTCTGCATCTTTACCGATATCCTTTAACTTAGTGTCGGCGTCGGGGGTCGGTGTTGGAGGCTGCTCCCCGAAGTACGAGTCAGCGGGCGTGGTGACCACTTCAGAAAATCTAGAGATATGGCGTCGCCTGGATTCTAACAAATTAGAACTGAAATAAAAGGAGTGGTAAGTTTAGGTGTAGATAAAGAGATAATTAAATCGGATTAGGAAGCAACAAATGTTTTACTTAGGTTCGCATATCTTAGTTCCTGTGTCGAAGTAGTATCCGGGGTGGCAGTGGCAGCCGATGACACAGTTCGGTACTCCATCGACGCAGTATTCGAATTTTCCGTGTGCGCCGCATTCTGTTGAAATTTTTCCAGTATAAGTACTATTTACATTTGTTATGTACAAAGCTTTTAGCCATATCGTATTTGATATGTAATGTTGTATGTACAGGGTGTAAAAAGACAACAATGTTTTTTTAATACCTCGTATTCTTTGTAAGTTACGATCATTTTCTTCTATGGAACCAACCCTGGGAAACGACAAAAAATTATAAAAAAATACTGTCATTTTATTGCAAGCAAATGTATTCGTTTGATGTTCAAAATACAAATGTACCTACAAAACTAACATTATAACATTTTGACATGGTATCTTTGAAAATAAAAAGTTTGTTAACCGATTTCAGATGGATTTTTGTAAAAAATTGATAATATTAATGTAACTTTGGACCTCAATATCTTGGAAACCCGTGGATTCCCAGGGGTGCTTCCATAGAAAAAAATAATCGTGATGTTACAAAGAATACGAGGTATTAAAAGAACAAAGTTGTCTTTTTACACCTAGTATATAGGACAGTGTATGTGGGCATAGAGGAATGTGTGTGATAGATTGAATGATGTGGGATAGATTAATTTAATATCTTAGGACCCAAAGTCAACTTCACCTGCCCGTGGTGTATGAGACTCTGACGCTAAAAGCCCTATAATATCTATTTAGAATGACTCGGTAACATTTCCAATTGGATTCGTTACTAGTAGCTAGATTTTTGTATTTGTGTCCGTAAAGCGGCGATAGGCTCTTTCCATCCAACCTAGCTCAACCTTTTTGGGGGATAATCTCAGGAAGTACTGGTCCGATTTGAAAAAAGACACTTTCAGTGTTAGATAGCCCATTTACCGAGGAAGGCTATAGGCTATATAGCAACCCGCCCCGGCTTCGCACAGGTGCAATGTCCTCTCACGCGGACGAAGTCGTGGGCGGCCGCTAGTATATCTATGTAAATAATATCGGGCCAGGGACATATTTCAGGCTTAAATGAGTATTTCATTGTCTAACTTACCGTAACTTTGTTCTTGGCTGAATGTAATTGGCAGGAACAGAAGATGCAGTGTCCATAGATGCATAAGGACTAATTAAAGAAACACATGACACACTTTTTGCAAACGGTTTTCTATATTTGACCAGTAATCCGTACGTATGGTGTTTTGTCATATAACTTTAACTTATTTTATTTGTGTTTAATAAAATACTTATATTTATTGTAATTTTTATGATTTTTGGAATTTACTAGGAATGTAACATAATTTCTTGATTTGGAACAAAACAGCTGAGGAGCTGGTGAAGCAGAACAATGCTATTGTTTTAGAACTGCCACTCGTGTAATGTTCCACACAATAGATGCATTGAAATGATATCAAAATCACTTTTGTTTTTAATTTGTACCTACATAAATGAAAAATTCGTAAGCTTTTTGTACTCGTACATGCCAAAGTCTTACTGAAGATTCAAGATTGATGATATTCCTGAGTTGTTTAGGAATTCTCCATACTATCTGGAAAACTAAACATGTGATTTGGAGTCTAGTGTAGATAGGTACTCTCATAATGAACTATTTTCATTGCATTTCGCTATAACATATTACATTTGTTACGCCCTGTGTACGCTTGCTTAGTAACCACGACACCGGTCATTATGGATTTGGGACTAGGTTAATGTATTTTAAAGTGTGAGAATATACATACATTTATGTACTGTACTATTGTCAGACGAAATCATTTGAGTAAAGTGAAAGAACCGGCCATACACGTCATACTCCTCGCGCACGACGGATTCAGTAGCATTATTGGCAATTGTTGTAATGTTTGGGAATCAAACACTTTTTTTTTACTTTTTGTTACCGCGGCAACAGAAATGTATCATGTCTGACTATCATGGTTCATGAGATACAGCCTCGTGACAGACAGATAGTAGAGTCTTATTAGTAGCACAGATATGATAATATAAAAAAAAATATTCTTAATTTTAAATCTTGTATGAAAACATAATTCAAAAGATCTCTTGAGATCGGTTATTGAAGTTGGCTGTTGTGTCTTGAGTGTTGCTCAAGACACAACAGCCAAGTCTTGGTTAATATTGTTTCGTGTTTTGACTACATAAATTATAAGACACTAGTGGCCCGCCCTCGCTTCGCTTCGGTACATATCCTCTAAAATTTGGAATTCCCGTTTGTTCCGTTCCCATTTCGGAAAATCCGTTCTTAGTGCTTCCTCGCACTCCCTAACGAATAACATGCCTGATTTCTGATTTATATGTATAGCGATTTTCGTAAAAAAATAGAATTCCCGTTTGCCCCGTTCTGGTGGAAATTTCGATAAATATGTTCTCAGTGCCTCCTCACACTCCCTACCAAATTTCATCATTATATTGTGTCAAATGGTTTTCGTTAAAATTGGGTTTTACTGTTTGTCCAGTTCCCGTGGGAATTACGGGAAATCCGTTCTTTGTGCTCCCTAGCAGTCCCTAATGAACAATTCCGATTTCAACTTCATAGGTATAGCGGTTTTCTTACAAATTTTGAATTCCAGTTTGTTCCGTTCCGTTGGGAATTTCGGGAAATATGTTCCTTACACTCCCTACCGAATATACCTGTCATATTTCATTTCTATATGTCATGTGGTTTTAGTAAAAACTTGAAATTCCTGTTTGTGCCGTTCCCATGGGAATTTCGGGAAACCCGTTCTTAATAGTCTTTAACACCCTCTAACAAACGTGCACACCAAATTTCATCTGTGTACGTCAAACGGTTTATTTTTATACTTCTTGAATAAGCTTTTGTTCCGGTACATTGAAAATTTCGGTAAAAATTTAGAATTCCCGTCTGTCCCGTTCCCATGGGAATTTCGGGAAATACGTTCTTAGTGCTCTCTTAGACCCCCTAACGAACATACACACCAAATTTTATCTTATTTGGCGGAAAAAGATGGAAGGGCGTGGATGCATTTTACTTGTTAAATAAAAATAATATTTGTATCTGTCCGTTTCTTCGTGGGCTCATATAGGTATGTTGTTTTTGCAATTCTTTTTGATTTTGACTTATTTTATACTCGTTTTAAGGATTTTCCCGACGTTTCCATTCA
Organism: Carposina sasakii; assembly: GCA_014607495.2. Taxonomy (NCBI): domain Eukaryota; kingdom Metazoa; phylum Arthropoda; class Insecta; order Lepidoptera; family Carposinidae; genus Carposina; species Carposina sasakii. The sequence goes on from CP053164.1 coordinate 6,102,000, forward strand.
TCATAAATTCAGTCATACACATCATAATAAACTTTTTAGTCCCCAAAAGTGTAACTGACCTACCGCAGCCGCCAGTCCAAAGTATATTTAATTTGAATTTGAAGGAATGAGGGATTACGTAAATTTTTTGTAGCAAGAGCTATTACAGCTCGAGGGTGGATGTGCCCGTCCATAAGTGGTCAGTTGGCCTTCGTGGACGTGCCTCGGCTCAGGACGTCGTGTAATCCCTATTTGACCCAAGGGTAGCCGTCCACCAAGGCCGTTACAGGGGGCCCATTAGATTTTAGCCGCAGATGTCTTATAGTCTCCCTTTATACAGGGTGCAAGTGACAGCCAAGCAAATATTTATAGGCTGACTTCAGACCTTGTTACTAAGGCAAAAACCGCTGAAAATGTTCACAAGAAAATTCCAAATTTTAAAACATGGTATACTCGTATTGTCATTCATAACGTGCGCTCGGTTAAGGTATCCGCCAAAATTTATTTAATTAGATGGTTTCAAATACATTTTATTTAATACATTTTATTAAATACATTGTTTTTATATACTATCTCTATTTTTACAGTATGAATAACTTATATCTAAACTTCTTCACCAAGATCTGGAATTCCCTTGAGGCCTCTGAAATGAAGAAATTATGCGCATTATGAAAAGGGTAGATTGTTGGTATGTTTGTGGTCAATAAATGAAATCGGGAGAAGGCTCACCTCTTATTATATGGCGAGACAAGTGAAAAACGGTACAGTATTTTTCTATAATTTTAACCATGGCATCGCAACATTTTTTAACCCGGGTTAGGGGGAAACTCGCTTCTGGGCCGCGACCCAGATTACACACATTGGAAATAATAGTGGTAAACTTGGGCGAATTCGAGGGCCAGAATACCACGGGAAAATTATATTGTGGTCAAATCGACCCATTGATATTTCATTTGACAAAAATTGAAAATAAGGTGATAAAATATTTTTATGTTATTTCTATATATCCTTAGTCTCATTTCGTTTTTACAAAGAAAATGCTATTTTTTAAAAAGACCAATATAAAAATTGAAATCTTAATGTAATTTACTTAGTTTACCAGCACATATAATCATGCATAAAAGAACAAACCTATTACATATTATTATTATAAACGCGAAAATTTGTGAGGATGTTTGTTGCTCTTTCACGCATAAACTTAAGGCCCAGAGGCGAGTTTCCCCCTAACCCTGGGTTTTTCATAAAACAAAAGAAAAATGAAAACCATTTATTGTGCGTGACTGTAGGTAATTAGGTACTTATGTATTTCTATGAAAATTTGATAGAATATCCTGAGCGTGTTTCGCACCCTACAGGGTGTAACAAAAAGCATATGTTAAGCGAAAAGCTATGTAAATAGCCCACTATAGAGAACCTATATACAAAATTTGAGACTTGAAATGACATTTTTATTTTTCAAGATTGTATGAAAATTTCTGAGATATTTAAAAATTCTCCATACTATCGGGAAAAATAAACATGTGATTTCGGGTGTCAAATTTTGTGGATAGGTTCTCTATAGTGGGCTATTTACATAGCTTTTCGCTTAACATACCCTTTTTGTTACACCCTGTAGGGTGTGTCGAAGAAAGTTACCAGAAACCTCTTTTTGGATTGTCAATAGCTTACTTGGTGCACTCTTCGGGCAGGATGCACTTGTGTGTCCTATCGTCCCTCACGTAAGGGTGCGTGCAGATGCAGCCGGGCTCGCAAAACGGGTAGCAGGGGCGAAGACGGTCGCGGGGGTTGTCACAAGTCACCGCCGCGCAGCCCGCGAAACACGCTTCGTACCTATATTATTGCCCTTTGCTTTATTACCTACTTACATTTCATAAACGATATGAGCTTAGTTAGTACCTATTATATAAAATACTAGCGGGAGCCCACGACTTCTTCCACGTAAACTTTTGATTTCCCATTTTTCCGTTCCCGTGGAAACTACAGGAAATTCTTCATTAGTGGACCTATACGAGTACATCACAAAAGGCAGTCATGGTCTAAATACACGTTTCTAGTAGTTTTGCCTAGGCGTTAAGAGTCAGTCAGGACAAGTTACTTGATATAAAGACTAGAGGACGCCTACGACTACGTCCGCGTAACTTTAGAATTCTGAATTCCCCTTATAAATAAATAACATAATATATAATTGTTCAGTTCCCGCAGTCAGGTAATAATAATTACCTTTCATGTTGTCTTTCGCAATTCATCTGAGCGGGTTGAGTTAACTTTTTGTCCCCTTCCTTGTCTCTGTAAATATTATGAAAACTCGTTAGTATACAAAGAGAAAATCAACACTCCAACTCCAAAGATTGTACAATTGTACATACACAAAGGGTGAACCATGGCCCACTTCAGCGCTCTTCTGGGCTGGACCCATTTTGTCCATATCCTCGTATCGGCGCTGCCCGCGGTATGGTGAGGTCATGTCCATCTCCCTCTGCCTCTCAATCCCTCCGAACATCTTTTCGGACTCGTCATACCCTCTCTGCTGGTCGTAGTCATGTCTCCTCCCGTCCCATCCTTTTTCCATCTCGATAGGTTTCAGCAAAGCCTTCTTCCTCCAGTTTCTCCTGTCGTCTATGAAGGAGTGTCGTTTCATTCCATCCATGTCATCGTAGTCATAGTTACTGGGTCTGTTTGCATCCACCAAGTCGTCTGAAAATGTAATGGTCCTTAATAACTAATCTCATCAATTAATTATTTACAAGATAACTATTTCTTACAGTTGATTACTTACAAAGTAAGAGTGCGAGTAGCAGTAGTAAACGCATTTTGGTATAAACTCACTCCATTACAGTTGACAAACAAGCGCACATAATCACCATTCCCTTGCACATTACCAACTTAACTGCTGAAAAACATCAGCGAAAAAACCAAACCAAACACTCTCGAACACTTATCGAGGAAAAATAACTAACGAGCGCAACACTTTTTTCTTGTACTCTAAACAACTTTCATATTTGATTTTATTTTGTCTAATTCTGCTATTTTAGGTGCTATTGTGTTCACTAACATTGCAGGCTTTTTAAAAATAAATAAAATATAGGTTTTAGTTTCTAGGACTTCTCAATGTGTCTCCTTAAAAACGTAAATTTCATTACAACTTAATGTATTTCAGATATCTCCATATATATATATATATATACTCACAGACATATATCAGCCGTACTGCAGCAGTGTAATATTCGGACTATAATGTCAACACTGGAGGCGCTGCAGTCCACCCCCCGGAAAACCTTAAACACCTCCTATGATACAGCTGCGCAGACACGGGGTGGTGCTATTCTACTCAGTATGTAATATAAAATTTGCTTCACGTGTTAACTACTAGACAATCTTTGAATATATTTCCAAAATTATAATAAACCTGTGTTATTCTGATCAAAATTTTATCCCTATTTTTTCCCATCCCAAGTTTGGTCATCATCATCATAGAAGGTGCCTCGTAAAAGGAAATAAAAATATTGATTTCTTTATTTGGTATATAACAACAATACAGGATGTTTTTTCGTTGCCACCCTTAACGAAGGGTACGTACTCTATACATCAAATAAAATAAAATTTATAAAATTTATGCCAAAAAAAAGCTGGGAATCGAATAATTTTTTTTTTTTTTAATTTCTTGATCGGGCGAAACTTATAGTGTCCAGTGTTTATGCTAGTTTTTCATAGACACATATTAATTATTTCTCGTGAAAAAATTTTGCTACACCCGTCAATGTGCATTTATGCAGAAAAACGCAGTCTATTTACTAAACTTTGGATCCTAATATTTTGGAAACCAGACACTTCCCAGGTATGCTTCCATGGAGAAAAATGATCGTGATGATGAGGAGATACCATAGTTTTCAGGAACGTTGACGACCAAAAATCACCTGTATAGTAACATATAGCTAAATTAAGGTCTCCACAAGTAGGTATGCAACAAAACATAACACACACTTAATTGATTCGACTTATGTACTAATATAGCAAAATAGATATTAAAAAAAAATCTTAAAGTCAGTGTTGCAAAATGCTGTGTTTAATTAACTATACTTTGTCATTTTTGATACAGAGTTATAATGGCGATACGATACTTAACCACATGGTTGTCATCTCGCCAGTTATTACTCGTATAACGACTGTTATTCGTCAATTTTGTTGTCATTTTTTGACTGTCGTGTTAGCTTTTCCTACTATCACAACAATCTGTCGTACCCATAGAGGAGATACCAAATCCCTGGTCGTACCCCAAAAAGTAATAGTTGATGACAGTTATTCGATTCGTTTTATACCTATGTGGATACCCCCATTAAAATACTATATTTAAAAGTTTACACGATTATTTATCGTCACGACATACCTACTTACAGGTAATTAAAACGCATCTTTAGGATAAATAATTTATTTCTGGGCATAAAAACATATGAAGAGTTACCAAAAGACTAACTATCACAATGAAATAACACATCACGTCATGTGATGATATAATACATAATATATGATATAGGGTTGCCATTTCAAAACTTAAAAAAACCAGGACTTTAAGAAGAAATACCAGGACATTTTGTTTAAAAGCCAGGACTATACATGTGCGAGCCCAGTGACAATACGATTCGAGAGAGGGCGTGCGAATTTCAAAACCTAGACTACTTTTTTGCTTGCTTATTTGCTTCTTTTAGGCTTTCTAGAGGTGCCGCTGACTCTTATTTGCGTCGTTGCACTAGGGGTTGACCTGATGTCGGCACCTTTAAAAAATCTGCCGATAGCGAATGTGTCAGGATTCTAAAACTCAGGACGATGCTTAAAAACTATGACAGCCCCGGATACCCCAAAAAGCAGGACTTGTCCTGGGAAAACAGGACGGTTGGCAACCCTAATATGATAGGTACCTACTCGTCGACGATGCTGAGAATAATGTCAGCGAACTATTTAAAGTCGCCTATTATATGAATTAAGGTATAATTAACTAATTTATAATATATGTTATTGTTACTTCGTGTGGATGTAATGAATTAAAATAAAAAAAAACCACCGATAAAAAAAAAATTAAATCGTTGTCTTGTCGGAGGTCCGCTAAGTACCTTGGCATCCCATTGTTAGGTATAGATCGGTCCCCCGACAAGACAACTATTTCTATTTTTTTTTAAATTGGTATTATTCTTAAGATGTACTAGAAATAAACTTTCATTTGATACCCCACACGTGTAAATTTGTAACCATTACATTTTTCATTGCCACTTTCATATCTTTCAAATGGCTAAACCGGTATTGATCAAAAACATAGCTAAGAACACTCTCGGTAACCCATCTTTCAAACAAATGTAACTGAATCGAAATCGGTTCATTCGTTTGGGAGCTACTATGCCACAGACAGACTGACACAACATACATAAACACCCATACACACTTCAAATTTACCATAATACCCCTCTTTATGCATCGGGGGTTAAAATGCATATAAACCTTTGGAATAAATTCTATACTATACACACGAGACGGCAGCGACGTTTGTACGTACTCGTATTTTAGGATATCATCTTCTAGTGTAAAAAAAAACAATGAATTGAGAGAAAATACAAAATCTATTTATATTAAATTATTATACAATCTTATTATCTAAACTGTAGAGTTGATCGCTAGCCTTTACCTATTACTTCGTTTTTGAGCAAGCAGCTGATCGTTCACTAAAACTTTTCGTGGCTGCAACGCTTTTATAGGTGGAGGTGCTATTACTATGTTAAAGTAGTTGCCCATGCGCGACATTTCTGAGGCGTGTTTGAAGTCTTCCACGTGGTTGATGCCTCCGACCTCCGCGTCGAGGGTCTCAGGGATGTCCTCGCGCCTGCTATGACTACGGGCCACTTTGTTGTACTTGGGCACGACTTTTGCTGATCTTTTTGTTGGTACCGGGATCCCCATTTGTGTACTGAAAAAATACATGCAAGTTTAATCTATTTATGAAGGAGGTAGATATACGTTAGCACCATATAAAGAAGAACTAAGCTGTATTTAACGAAATAAAGGTTGCAGACTAACTGTTTCCTTGATAGAATTAGGGAGGACTAACATCAGAAGGGAATAAAAGCTACAATAGAACATACGGTGAACAGTCTTGCGGCATGACGCACTGATGCGTCCGATCATCGCGCACGAACGGCTCCTCGCATACGCAGCCAGGCTCGCAGTATGGGTAACAGGGACGAAGGTGGTTCCGCGGGTTGTCACATGACACTTCTGCGCAGCCGCCAAAACAAGGCTCGTAGACCTCGTTCGGCCAGTAGCACGCTGAATTTGCATGAAAGTATTTAGAAAAGCAGCTAATCAGATTTGAATGAAATAATAGATGTATGACTTGTAGGAAAAGCGGTGATAGTCTAGTAGTGAAGACGTGCGCCTTTCAGTCGGAAGGCGTGGGTTCGATCGAGTGGCTGTACCACTGAATTAATTTCATGTATGGATTTTCAATTAAATAAATAATGGGATAAGGACAATTTGATGATGGCCTGTAGGACATTTGCTACTTGTACGGAGAGATTCGTTATTGTATAAATATACAGGTGTTTTTTCGTTGCCACCCTTAACGAAGGGTGCGTACTCTATACATCAAATAAAATAAGTTTATGCCAAAAAAATGCTATGAAACATTGTAATTTTTATTGTTTTTTTTTTTCAATTACTTGATTGGGCGAAATTTACAGTGTCAAGTGTTTATGCTAGATTTTTCATAGAAAGATATTAATTATTTCAGGTGAAAAAATCTTGCTACGCGCGTCTATGTGCATTTATGCAGAAAAACGCAGTCTATTTACTCAAGTTTGTACCCTTCTTAACTTTATCTTGGGAACCAGACACTTCCCAGGTATGCTTCCATGGAGTAAAACTATCGTGATGATGAGGAGATTCCGTAGTTTTCGGGAACGTTGACGACCAAAAAATACCTGTATGAATGTATGTATGAGCTGTGGACTTATAAGATATCGACTTCTTGGAACAGCTTCGGAACAAAAATACCTATCTACTATTTTCCACAATTCTTCAGCTATAAATTTTAAGTTCCTAAGAGGTGCGGCGAGAGGGCATTATTTGGACATCTAACACTAAATTTGGCAGCAGTAAATCTAGTGGGATACTAGACTTTTCTAAGTCTTTTTCTACTTGTTTTCACCAGGCCATTATAGCTCCTAGGGGGTCCCGCCGCCTCCGGCACTGCGATTGAGACAATGTGCTTACAACGTTATAAAATCGAGTAGTTTTCAGTGGGGTTTGTTTTATTTAGATCTGTTTTATGTGCGACTGAAATAAAGCTAGTAGGAAAGTTTTCCGGGATTATAGTAGCCTTGGTTGTGATAAATCTTGTCTTTTGAGAAAAACAAAGACATGTTCATTTTAGCTATGTAAGGTATCGTAGGTATGTTTAATAGTAAATAGTATCATTTGCATAAACTGATATGACTTAGGTAGGTACCTATTGTTTTTAAAACACAAAGAAAAGAGTCCAGGTACTAACTAGCCATTTATTTATAACACTACACATGTCTCATTTTCCCGTGACAAAGATTTTTTTCGATTGGTTAGAAGATATTAATTTATTTTAAGTATTAAGTTTATTACTATGATCATATTGGTATACCTAATACCTATGGATGATTATAGAGGTAGAGGAAGACCTAAGAAGTGTTGGATAGACTGTGTGAGAGAGGTTTTACGTGTACTGATAGGGAGGGATGAGTGGAAGAAGAAAATATAGTTATTATACCTTTCATGATCTTGTCTTCATCTCGGGCACTGGTCCGAGGCAGCCACAGGCCGACGAAGAGGCACGCGGTCACCAGTGGAGACTTCATTGCAAGCACAAGTATACACTTGTGCCAGCTACCAAAACATGCTCTATTTTTTACTCTCTTTTCCAAAATATGCCAGATAAATGAGGGACGGCTCATTGGTCGTGATAAGCGTGTTTGTAAACAGCTTAGCTGTTTCGAATTTTGCTTTTGTTGTAAAGGTTTAGCAATGAGCGAGCACACATACATTATTAAACCTACATACATAAAGACACGGCTGTGTTATGCCACAGATGATGAGGAGGACAGATGTAAGTAATCAGCAGTGACAAGTTGCTGGCTTACTTATCGTCTGGGAGAATTGTAACAATAAATACCTATTAAACCTATTTATTAACAAAAAAACCTAATTTGATTTAATCGCTGATGTACAGCCTGGCAAAAAAATAGTATGGAAAAAATGAGGGCGCCACAACATTTAATATGCTCATTTTTTTCATAGTTACTCGGTAAAATATAGGGAAAACGTATAAAATAGTTACAATATTGTGGCTAGCTTATGTATGACACAAGCGTAACAATTATCCTATTCGACAGAGAAGTGGTGTTTGCATTAAGCAAAATATTTAGTACCACCTGTCACCACGTCAAACTCTTTTGCCAAGCTGTAGCAAAAATATTTAAATAACATAACAACATCGTGTTTTATAGAATTAGTAGCTACAAGTAACTCTTTGAATTTAGTTAACAAAAGAGTTAATTTGTCGTTTGATTTTAAAATTTACCTACTATTATAACGAAAATAATAGGGTAGATCTATCATTATGTAGCCTTGAAGTATGACTAAGATTTTTAACAATAAACCTTTGTAATAAATAATAATCAATATTTTAGAACATTTAAGTTAAAAACACTGTTTAGGAGGTTCATTATAAAAAGTGCTGATGCTTCATTAAGAAAAAGAGTCTCTTAGGTGATCAGCTAGCAACATGTTGCTGATATTTTATATACGGCCTAAAATGCTAAACGTGGCTATAGAATTTCTTTATTGATCCTGCAGTTCTTTCTGACTACCTCATTTTGGAAACACTACCGTGTATACAGGGTGTTTGTGACAGCCAGGCAAATATTGATACCATGACTTCAGACCATGATTCTGAGGTAGAAAACACTGAAAATTTTCGCTGGAAAATTTCAACATTTTCCGACATTTTTTTCATATTTTAAGGAAAAAAATAGTTTAGTTCATTTAATTAGACCTTAAATAATGACTTGAAAATAAAATTTTAACCAAAAGGTGATCTACAAAAAAAAGTTGCCCTCAAAAAAGTTCAAAAACCTGATCAACCCTAATGGAGAGTCAATCGTGATCCAAAAAACAGCAATATGTCACACAATAACCAATAAGCCCATTTAATGAGTCAATGGTCGCTCGATATAATTGGCGCGGAGAGCAAAGATTACTGATAATCAAGTCCAAAATACATTTCCTGCGAGTAATAACACTGTCGTATAACTCAACACAATGGTACTTGTTCAGCATTTCAGTATTTGCCTGGCTGTCACCCACACCCTGTATGTAGATCTGTGCCCATTCTGTAGGTAGGTACTATTGTACTATTGTAAGCTCTAAGATATCTATGGCGATTAAGTTAATAATATGTACTTAAACATGAACACAAAGTATAGGTACACTCCTAGATTGTAGTGTACTTAAATGGGTTTATATGTTTATTTTATTAGTTTATTATTCCGTCTCAATAGTTGTAGAACTCGTACAGGCAATAAAGATAGCTACTGAGCCCGAATGGCAGTCATCTACATAGAATTTAACATTCGTGTTATTGCTGGTTAGTATTTATATTAATACCAGTGATTATTACTGCATCGTTGCACCTTGCTATACTTACGGCACTGCAGTAAGGTCCCATATATAGGTACAACCACGCTGTGCAATATAAGTAGGTAGGTGTTTATCAGTAGTGCTTGATGTAGTATACTGTATCTCGGAATGAGGGTAGTCGGTTGACAGCTAGGGAACGGAGCGGACGTGTCTATCGTGCTGAGTGCGACTGTAGGAGAATAACTGTAGGATAACGCTGGTGTTACGGTGTATTTACTTATCCTGTACTGATGCGGGGTTTTCATCATTTACAGCCCTGGGAAGTCCACTGTTGGACATAGGCCTCCCCCAACAACTTACTACTTTACGGTTTTACTAGAATAAATCGGCTGCATATCCTTCCTTGCATATCTTAATAAGTATAATAGTAGACTCTACTAAGGAACTTAGGGGCGGTCTCCCAGGCGATGAGCAAGCAACTTGTCACTTCACTGATCCTTTACATCTGGGCCCGCTAAATATCTCCTGTATGTTTTTTTTATATTAACGAGAGTCTTGGTCAGTTCGATATAAAACATAAGATCTGAATGACGCAATACTTAGAGAATCGAGGGATATCCTCAAATATTATTGGCATGAGTTATCTGCTTGTCAATTTTGACTGAGAGTTTCGGTAAGTTACTCATAATAGTCACAATATAATGGAAATCAGAGCCTGATGATGGAATCGATGAGAAACGGATTGTTAAACTTTTTTGCGATCCGAACCCTTCGAATGTGGGTTCATTTGTGTCGGTTTCCTCAAAAAAGAGAGGTTTTACGAAACTTACAATTTGTACTAGTATTTGTACATATGGTATAGTGAAACTCTTTATTAGGGTCTACAGCTTAGTATGCTTAAGTTTTGCCTTATAGGGGCGGAAGTCAAATTTTCTTTAAAATATTTGTACGTTTCATTTATATCTTCTGAGGAGGCTCTATCTACAATCAGGCGAAATACCCTGTAAGTATACAACAACTACAATTTTGAGGTGCTTAAATAATACATCACAAGAGTTAGTAGCTATTACCTATATTATATATACGAGTACTAATACGTATTATAAAGCTGAAGAGTTTGTTTGTTTGTTTGAACGCGCTAATCTCAGGAATTGTTTGTCCAATTTGAAAAATTCTTTCAGTTTTAGATAGCCCATTTATCGAGGAAGGCCAGGATATATAACCCGCCCCGGCTTCACACGGGTGTAATGTCCTTTCATGCGGACGAAGTTGTGGGCGGTCGCTATATTATATTATAATATAATACGAGTATGTTGTGCACGTAGAGCATTAAGTTGGTAGGTACCTACCTTACATCTAAAGCGGAGCTCCTGTACACGTCTCTTGTATATTTCTTAGTCTATCTTTCATGGATGTTCTCTGTGTAGTGTTTGCGTGTTAATGGTTCATTTGTTCTCGGTAATTCTCGTAGATACAAATTGTATTTATTTGGTACAACACGAGATACGTGCACCACAGTATTTTACATAGTTACCAGTTGCGTATTATTTTTATTTATTTCCACATAATTTACAATACATAGTTAGTGCCAACAGTGTATACATAAACCATTATTGGTTTTTCTGATCACTGCTGTTACCCCTCTTTAAACATAAAAATTCAAAACTATAAATTAAAAAGCTACAACACACTTACTTATACTTATATCTAACATTACTAGTTAATATTAATATCTACCGAGTGGAACGTACCATACAGACCCGCGATGAGGGTACTTGTGAAAAATTTTACATTATGGATTTGAATAGAAATACTTACTATCTTTTTCCCAAATACCCCCACGTTGTAACATGCGGTGAATATTATAGTTCTTTATACAGAGTGTTTTTAATATTTTCATCATCGTTATAAATATTTTAGTTTATATATTATATACTTAAGTAGTTTATATATTGAGGTAGGTATACCAGTTGCAATGTCAATTCCCTTTTAAATTCTCCCGCCATTATTTTGTCATATTCCTTCATTCAAGTTCATTCCGTCCTCGCAACCATTCTCTTCTATTCCCATCACTCATTCACCACTCTCTCTCTCTTCGTTCGGCTCCCATTGTGTGTGCACCTAATCCTCTCGTGTAATTAAAAAATAACATAAAACAACAAAAACCCGCTAAACCCACAAAATATTACGATAAACAAACAAGAAGACAGTGGCAGTGTCAATAGGATTTCGGGACGCCCCGCAACGATCACGGCGTGCACTGTACATAGGTAAGTCCTGTAAGTCCTTGTGAATTCTTTACTCTCCATCGCCTTACAGTCCACATATCCAACACCAGTGTATACAATTTGATTCCAACTCAGACGTCTATTTTTAAAATTGAATGAACGAACATCTCGTAGTGTAGGAATATATCCATATTTTCCAGAAAAACTTCAAGTGTAAAATTAGGTATGTACTTACCTCTATACCACTGTATTTACATAACATTTCGCTTTACATACCCCTTCTGTTACACCCTGTATAAGTAGAACTGTACAGTTATATAGAAGTACCTATATAATTTCCTTCTAGTTTTCATGTTACTCGATCAGTAGACGTCAACCCTTCGGTTTTTTTAGTTTATGAGGTCGGGTCCACCCCAACCTACAGCATCACGTGCAAGGTAGATAAAACTATAATTTAAGGGTTAGAGGTGTTTGGATCAAAGAAAAATACGTGTTATTATGAAATAAGTTGTGCATGGTGTATGTTACACATGTATACGAGTATTGTCTACCGTATTGTGTGTGGGGCACTTCACTTAGAATAAGTTATTTTGTAAGTAATTTTGGCAGAAAACTGCGATAAAAGTCTTTGATATTGGTTTTTTGTGGCTTTACTTAGCAGGATATTTATTAACATATGATGTTATGTATCCCGCCATGTTAATATTTATAATGAAATAATTAAAATTTTATTGAAGCTGAGCAGTAATGAGGTATCTATGTAGTTTCAATATAAATGCGTACATTTTCCTCTTTCCTATAAGTAAATGGCGTTTATTGCAATAATGATAGATAATTGTCGAATCAGCATTATACGACTGGCCCTTATTATATCTACCTACTAGTGGAGTTATAGGTAGGTACATATTTATAGATATAAATAGACGACAATAGACAATGGTTATTAAAGGTAAGAAAACATTGATTTTAGTAATTTTTAGGACTTTTTAATTAATTACAAACCTCATAAGTACATAACTTTCATAATATTTCAATAAAAAGTGATAAATATTCACATAAGTAGAGAAAATAAGTAGGCTTACTGCGTCACGAATAGGGGATTAAATAAAAAATACATGGCTAGGCTCGGTAGGGTAAAGGTAACTTTGCCGATTCGTTAAAGTTAAGAGCAATTAATACGGGTACTCGTATCACTTACTTAAGTGATGTATAATTGAGTATGCGGTTTGTGCCAATTCGTTCTAATGCCGCCGCTTCATTACTGTTTCTGGGACTTTAGCAAAATTACACGAGTTTTAATAGAAAGCAAGCCTGCTGTAATTTATTTAGGTACGTACGCGGTAAAGCTTAGTTTAGTTGCGTCACGCGTATACAAGTACGCGCCACGTGAAAACTGATAAAATGCGATTATTCTCAATATAGGTACTCAAACTCAAACTTGTGTTGAGTCGTGGGAAATACGCATCTAGCTACTACTGCTACGAGTACATACTTAGCTATAAAATATCGTTTGCTTATTGGTAAAATACGTTAAGTGCACAAGGTCAACAATACATTTACCATGTTTTACCAGTAAGTAGACGATATAGAGAAACATCTTGGTATAAAAATATAACAGTTTGTAAATATTTCAATAGTTAAAATGTTCACAGTTTAACGTTATTGTAATCAGATTAGGAAACAAGTGAATAACATTTTTAGTACGAATTCTGTTCGCGTCCCACCGCGGGGGAACAATCAATTAGCGGCACGATTATTCTCGAAATTAACGCAAGATAACGCGGGATAGCGCGGGATATGGCGGGATAGCGGGCTAACGCGAGTTAACGCGGATCAGCCGCGCACCTGGGGAAGGATTAACCGTTCCAGATAACTGAATATATTACGGCAATTACGGAAAGAACAAGCTATTTACGAGAACACTGAACACTGCTAGAAAATTGTACGGAACATTTAAAGGAGTTCCGTGAATGCGCAGACTTGCTGCTGTGACAGTGAAATAGACAACTAAAAAGTTGTTGAGGCTCTAGTATAATTTAATTATAGGCATTATTAGGCATATTTACTAATTAGCACATATTTTTATGTTCGTTTTAACATTTTTTGGACATACAAAAAGAAACATTGTACGTGATAGAAATTAAATCTAGATATATGCATTAGTGAAAACATAACGAAGTAAAAGTACAGCAAAACGTTCACATTCTACAAATACCTACTGATAGTATTACCCTAGGTAAGTACTTACCTAAGTACAATTTTTTTGCATATTTAACTGTAGGTCAGTAGTTAGCTACTGCTAGGGTTGTCAACTTATAGTGTACCACAACATGCTAAATAGTAAGATAACGTTTGCTACCAACACACAAAACGCCAGTATGTAATGGTCCTAACTTCCGTAACGATTTCCAAGATCCGTCAAATGATGTTTGTCTCAATCCCTACAGAACCACAGCTGTTAACACATTTTAATCTTCCTTTCCTTTTGTATGTCGGTATCAGTGGCCATTGTCCCAGCAGTCAGTCATAATGGAACTCGACAAGACGAGTTTCGAGGTTGCAAACAAAATAACTTCTTATCGAGAAGGTTAATGGAGAAATTTCACTCTTGGTGTGTGTAACTTATTTGTTTGTACGAGGTTGAGTAAATAAATATATGGGTACAATACTTAAAAAAAAAAATAATATGTATTTATTTATTATGTAACGTTATTTAGTTGCTGCTTCTTTTATAACATAGCAAGAGACCTCGAGGAATTCTTCGCTAGTTTTCTAAACATTAATTCTATTTTATCGATTAGATTTATTTAGGCTCTTCGACCATTTTTAGTCTACTTTACTTTAGGATACGCAGGTTAAGTAATATGCTAATTTTTAGGTAAGCACTTGAAATTAAAGATCCAGCGATATTGAACAAAAATATATGGAATACCTATATATAAATTTATTACCAAACAACTAACATTAAATATTTACAGAAGGGTATGGAATATTATTAATTTTTATTTGCCTAAGCTAGATGCGCTTCGATAAAGTAATGTTTTTATTTGGTTATAATACGGTAGGATAATTCAAGCACGTGTTGTTGAATATTCTTATTTTGCGTAATTACCTACACAAATTTCTTGTCCGGCTAAGTCAACAAACAAACCTAAGTAAAATAAAAATGAATGCAAAAAAATTAGTTTAACTACAAGTATTAAGAGGTAAACATATTGATGATATTACAACATCATACGATCTGGATTGGCAGATTTATTTTGTCCAAGGCCGACTCCGCAGTCTACGGCGTAGCAGCTGCCGGTGACGGTGCGGGCAAGCTGGCTGGCGAGGAACAGCGCCAGCTTGGCCACGTCCTCTCCTTCCGATACAGTCCTCAGCGGGGTCAGCGTCTCGAACTCTTGAAACAGCTCCTCGTTCAGGTCGTCCGTCAGGCCAGCTCGCTTAAAGATCTCCGTTCTCACTGGACCCGGGTTGATACTGTTCACTCTCACCTGGTTCGAGCTCAGTTCCAAAGCAGCGCACTTTGTAAACATATCCATTGCCGCTTTTGACATGCAGTAAGCGGTCATGCCTTCCAAAGGTTTTGTTGACAACACACTTGAGATATTCACTACATTTCCTTTGGACTGCTCCAGATACGGGATACATTCAGCGGTGAGGAGGTACATGCTTCTCGTGTTGGTAGTCATTATTTCATCGAACAAAGTTACGCCTTCTTGGATTGGGGCCATCTTGCATATTCCTGCGTTATTTAGAAGAACATCGATTCTGTTATAATGATCCACAGTAGTTTCAACAATTCGTTTGACATCCTTGTCTACACTGATATCAGCGACAATCATTAAAGGCTTGAGGCCGCTAATTTCTTCGCACGTCTTATTTACTTCGGTTAGGTTTTTGACATTCCGACCGACCAATGCTAATTTGGCCGAGGATTTGGCAAACTCTATAGCACAAGCGGCCCCGATGCCCGAGCTGGCACCGGTGATTACCACAACTTTATTATCGAAGTTCATTATTATTCTGCGGAATGAACTTGCCAGGCTATGAGTGTGTCGCTCCGAGCACTCGCAAATACTAAGTGTTTGTAAACCGCATGTAACATAATCCTATGTATTTTATAATAGACGGACCTTGAATGATATTCAAGATTTGCTTGGATGACTCATTTTGTTGACTGCAGTTTTTATCGTTGGTATGTCTTACTCCGTTTACGAATCGTGCACGTAAATATAGTAAGTACCTGTGCTATATTCCATCGATCATTCCTGTCAGCAATTATATTTTCGTAACCAGATTTATGTATGACACAATGATGTAAAAACGAAATAATTTTATGGTCTGATCGGCCACTAACAGCTTTTTATGATGAAATGTTATCAATCATTCCGCAATGAGCATGTTATGATTGTAGGTATGTACCTACCTCTGGGTACAATAGACTGAACTTAAGTAGATACAAGATTATTAAGTATTGTTTTATTAAATTTATTTTTGTATTTTTCTATGAAGTCATAGGGATTTTTTGAATTATTTTAATCTGAGATAATGTTAGTATCTAAGTAGGTACAATACCGATAAAAACAGACATACTTATATTGGGCTCGTGATTGATAGTCGATTCTGCTGGAGACCACATAAGGATAGAGTATGTGCAAAACTTTGATCTATAATGAGTAAGCTTTATATATTAAAGTACAAACTACCATAAAACACTCAGACTGTACATGGCCCTAGCGGACTCGTCTGTAGATTACGGGCTAACTAGCTATGGAAAAACTTATAAAACGTATCTGCAGGATATTCATAAACTGCAAAATAAAATGCTTAAAATTATTGTTCCACGCTACATAAAGAACCAATATAAAAATGGCAAAATTAACTTATTTAAATACTGCAAAGTGATGGATTTAAGTACTTGCTCTTAACAGAGATGCATGATCCGAGTTTACTTATCTGCAAAAGCCGTATTAACAGACTCAGACAGTTAAAATATAGCAAAAAGTATGTACTGCCTGCTACAAGTAACTTATATGGTAGTAAAACTTACAAATACTTAATAAATAACGCACATTGTTATTGAGCTGCCGAATGACCTTCAGGAGTGCTACTCTAAAGATAAGGAATACAAACGTAAGCTAAAACATTACTACCTGGGACCTTCGGCAGCTTATGGTCATTCCAGTGATAAATGATTAATTAATTAGATACCTTTTCTGGCCGCGTGAAGGCGTGACTCGTTATGTATTGCATAAACCCTAGAGGTTTTTAATACATAATAGTAATAATAAACTGCATTGTATCAAGTGTAATGAACAAAAAAAATGAAAAAAAAATGGTTATTTACAACAGTAGCTAATAGTTGACCATAATATTTAACATTGAAAACCCAAGGACATTGGGAACATGTTCTGTAGTCCTCGATTGAGGACATAGTGGTCACCTTACTGAGGTAAAGACACGGAAAAACAGTTTATGTGCCTACTTTTGTTTTATAACTAGTGGATGGTCGCGATTTCGTTCGCGTGGACTGCATAAAAAAAAGTAAGTCGAAAGTGTCCGGGAAAAAATATTTTTTTCGGTATACTTACTTAAAAAGTAGCCCATGACCTTTATTAGGCTAGAGACTATACCAAATTTCATTTAAATCAGTTCCGTAGTTTTGGCGTGAAAGCGCAAAAAATAGTCAGATTTACTTTCGCATTTATAAGTATTAAAATAATTATTATAGTCACGACCAAGGGGTTGGGGAAATTTCTCACCCACTTTTCTCCAGTCTGCAGTTTATCGCGCATTAACGCAAAAACTTCAGAAAGTCGTCCAACTGTCAAATCACATAGATTTTGCTAGCGAGTTGCTAGCGTTACGCTAGCGTTCGCACTTACCCCACTGATTTAAATTTTTGGTACACAGGTAGCTTAGAGCCTTAGGGACAGTAGCTAAGGTAAAATTTGGACCTTATGAGGTTTAGGCTTTCGGTCCTTAAGTTGCGGAAACCGCCATATATTTTCAATATTAATTTAAATGAAGTAAGACTACATTAAAATTTGAAGCAAAGTTTATTTACAACTATTTAATTACATAAAACTATAATATTACATGCAATCTTAGACTAGAAGCTCCCTATTCTGTCTTTGGCACTTTTATTAAAATACTATCAGTTTATTAATTTTTTATTGAAAGGATAGAGGAAAAAGTATTATGTAACAATGAGCAAGGAAAAGCGTGTAGTTTTCTTCAGGATTTTAGATAAATACAAAGAGAAATAGGTAAGTACCTACACTTAAAATGAAAATCATATTTGCAAAATTAGTGTCCTCTCTAACAATTACTTATTCATCTATGAAGCTAACGAGTGACCATTTACATTTATATCATTAAAATACATTCATCATGGTGGACTTCTCACTAGATCAAAATTTTGATATTTTCAGTTGACGAAATAATGTTCATTTTTTAATTATTAGGTATTTACTACGAAATTAACTTTACCTAATATTTAGGTAAAGTTTAATAGTTTATACCTACGAAGCATATGAGTTAGCAAAAAGTCCGTCATGAATCTTGTCTTACCTTTAAGTTAAATTTAAGAGTTCAATATGCCTTTACCGTTTACAAAGCGAATAAATTCGCGACTTTGTACAAAAACGTGTGTAAACACTGGAGGGAGTGCGATACTGGACGTTTCTGTTCTGTGACACATGCCCCCTTATTCGTTGAACTTGCAACACTGTTAGTTAAACTTTGTTTGACATTTTTACTTTACACATACACATTTCTAAATAGGCTTGCTAATAGTGTTGTCAGTTTTATAAATAAAGGGCGCATTCCTTAATTCTATTACTAGTTAACTATAGGTACATTAAGCATAGTTCATTATCATTACATGTAGGTAAAGGTAACATGTATGATTTACAAAGTTGATGATGCTTGGTGAATGAAATATAATTTAAATTATATCTATTACAATTGTATGAGGAGGTAAAGTAAATACAGTAAGTACACTTATAGTAGGTACCTTATTATAACTTATCCTCCAATCAGATAAAAAAAAATGTCAAATTACAATTTCACTTGTTTTGATACTGAATAAAAGAATCTACTGAACAAAAAAAAATGTCTACTGAATAATTGATCGCATTGTCTAATAGGACAGCTCTGCCCTCAGCATCGATCGAAAGGCGGCGAGGTTTAATCTATCTATACATATAATAAAAATGTACCGGATCGCTGTCTGTACATGGAAGATATATAAGAAAAAATATTAAATTAACCTTTATCAACGCAATAGTACCCAAACCAATGATTTTTGGAATTTTTGTCTGTTTGTCTGTGCGTTTGTGCATGCTAATCTTAGAAACGGCTGAACCAATTTCGATGCAGTTTTCAGGAATATATTGTGACAGGTCCCACTTAACATATAGGCTACTTTTTATCCCGGGATAATGTTTTTATCCCGGATAATTTCGATTTTTTTTTCTGTAGTTCACGCGGAGTGAGTCGCTGGCGTCCACTAGTATTTATTATAATGCTCGCCCGACCGTAAATACTCCAATGGAATATGTTGCTCACAGTCATTTTAAAACGAATATAAATTCATTTATCAAATATTTTCGATGAGCAGGAAATTTTTTCTACCGTAAACTACTGACTACAAATTAGCAAGAGAACATTATTAACAAGATTTCTACGGCAGTGCACGAGCCAAGTTTTGACACTGTTCTACATTCTACTAATCTATAATAAATTTAAGTCGAAGACAGGTACTTTCTGACTCTTGACCTTAAACTAATTGTATCAAAAGTCGTAAAACATTATGGATGCTTTCACGTCATGTACAAAAAAGGAATTAAAGTGAGAAACGAACGCCTTTTCGATCTTAATTTTCGTTGAAGTCTATAAATACTCTGACAAGTGTTATAATCCTTTTGGAAAAACGAAAAAGTTTAAAAATATTTGTTGTTGTCAATGAAAATTTACGGTGACAGATCAAGTCGTTCGTTCTTTTCGTTTCTTTTTGCCTTACTTATAAAAGAGTTATACTGTAAAAATAAATGCAATATTATAGGTAACCTAATGATTTTGTCTACAATCCGTACATGACATGAAGATATATAAAAAAGATATCCTTAACATAGAATTAACTTAAAAATAAGCCTTTAACGTAACATCACATTGCATAAATTAACCATAAATTATAAGACTAATTGTTATCTTTTTATAATAGTCAAAAATGCAATATTTCTATGACGAAATAGCAATATTATTTTACATTACTTAATTCAAAAATTACAAATTCGAGATCACATTATCGCTTGGCAATTTACCTATGTTTAAAAACCTTAACCTATTTTTTATGACTAGCTTATACTGGGATCATACTGTAAGTAATATCTTACATACCTGCATCACTTTAGTAATAATTAACGACTAATTAAATAAATAATTGCAGCAGAGCGTAGCAAAAATAAACCATTATTCAATTAGAAATCAGTTGTTTTTATTTTAGTAAATTCTGATGTCTGTTGTTAATTTTGATACAAAAATACATAATACGTAAGATTCGTTTTACTGAATTATGATAGTTGCTTTATGAATTATCCATTTATACAGGGTGTAACAAAAGGGGTATGTTAAGCAAAAAGCTATGAAAATAGCCCACTATAGAGAACCTATTTCCAAAATTTGAGACTCGAAATCAAATGTTTATTTTTACAGTTAGTATGGAGAATTCCTAAACAAGTCAGTATTGTTCATACAATCTTGAAAAATAAACATGTGATTTTGAGTCTTAAATTTTGGGAATAGGTTCTTTATAATGGGCTATATTCATAGCTTTTCGCTTAACATACCCTTTTTGTTACACCCTGTATAACATAATTTTTTTATTGTTTAATTATTATGAAACGTAAGCAACCTACTCATAACTTTATAGGAACTTGGCGTTTTTTGACGTGTAGCTTTAAATATGTAAAAATATGTTTTCTATTATCCCTTCAGTGACGAAAATAAAGGATGTACGAGTAATAAATGAATGGACGGATCCAGAATCTATTTTTAGTTGGTTTATTTGAAAAAATGTTCAAGCCTTCACACAAAGCTCATTTTATCCATTCACATCTACACGAGGTTCAATTCCGGCATTACCAACAAAAAATCGCAGGGTGATTTTGATTTCTTCATAATGATTTCAAATATATGTTGAAAAACGATATTTATTCTGATAGAGTAGTTCAAGTACATTACGCGGATTTAAGATGGTGCATATCATGGTCACACCGGCGGAGGACCGCGAAGTGTGTCATCTGAAACGTGTTGGTGCTGCGGCAGCCGCGCTCCAGCGTGCCTGTCATCGTGTAGCCCATGTTGAAGTCAGCTTGTGTCACGTTCGTTGTAAGGTATAACTGTAATAACACAGAAAAATCACCTTACAACCATATCAATCATATTCGTAATATCTAGAGCATTAGTCTTTTCAATGAGAATTGAATTGGGATTGAATGGGTAAGTTTAGTGAAATTATACTTTAGTGTCCAATCACCCGCGAATATAATCACGAAGCCTGGGTGATCAGAGCCGACTCTAATAAAGTTATTATTTTGGTATCCTATAGTGGAACAGACCGAATGTTTTGGATTATAACTAAATCACGTAGGTAATAATGTCATTTTAGTCGCTCTACCTTGAAGTCCGCATCAGATCCTAGATGTTTGAAGGTGCCCACAATGTGGACCGCGTTACCGCCGCTCGCCACCATCCTCGCGTTCGTGCTATGTCTGCAAACACACACACGGACGACGGTATAATACAGTAAATAAAAGAATCAGCAAAATCGGTACATACATAAATGACGAAGTTATCCGCGAACACACATAAAAACATATACGGTCGAATTGAGAAACCTCCTTTTTTCAGTCGGTTAACTAGCTGTTACCAGCGACTTCATTCGCTTGGACTACAGAATGTAGCCTATATCCTTATATAGGCCAGTTCCTGGAAGGTACGTCAATTTTAAAATATCCATATTCATAACATAATAATAATACATCTACCTACCTATAATATAATTAGGTAGATCGTTAGATCATTAATATGCCTTTGACATATTTTTTGTCGTGAATAAGCTTTGATTAACCTCTACGAACTCAAGACAAAATTTAGTAAAATTAGTAGATTATTTGAAATAAATTCTCTTCATATCCTGCTTCAAGTCCGCTAATTAGCACGGTTATTGTATCTAACTTTGATTTCATTAGCTTTGTTGCCAATTGTATTAGTGACCGTAATTAAATAATATAATACCTAATGTATAGTTACTATACTATAGTAGGTACCAATAAATGTACATTTATGTATAATAGCTGTTGCCCGCGACTTCGTCCGCGTCAACAAACAGAATAAAATATTTTAAAGTACTTCTGCGTAAATTATATTTTTAACCGACTTCAAAAAGAGAGGTTATCAATTCGTCTGTATGTTTTTTTTTTTATTTTTTTTATTTTTTTTTATTTTTTATGTGTGTTACCTCAGAACTCCGTCATTTATGAACCGATTTCAATTTTTAACCGACTTCAAAAAGAGAGGTTATCAATTCGTCTGTATGTTTTTTTTTTTTTTTTTTTTTTTTATTTTTTATGTGTGTTACCTCAGAACTCCGTCATTTATGAACCGATTTCAATTTTTTTTTTATAGTTGGTCATGGTATACTTCCAGGTTGGTCCCATATTCACCATATCAGGATCTGATGATGGGATCTTGGAGAAATCGAGGGCAATCCTCGAATATTGTAGGCACATGTTGTCTGTTTTTATACTTTTACTGAGCGTTTTGATCACCTTCATATAAAACATAACATCTGATGATGGAATCTCTAAGGAATCTAGGGATATCCTCAAATATAAAAGGCACGAGTAGTCCGTTTTTAGATTTTTATAGAGAATTTTGGTCAGCTACACATAATATAAAGGAAACGAGGGTCTGATGATGGAGCCGCCGAAAAACAGATAGTGGAACTTTTTAGTAACAAAATCCCCTTATGGCAGGGGGGGGGCCTACGTCCAGTAATGGACTGCAATAGGCTTATGAAGATGAAGATAATTGTGTTAAGTCATGAAATTATATGTTGCGTTAAGCCGTGTCCGAAGTAAGATGGTTATAGAGGAAGAGGTAGACATGAGAATAACGAGATGACGGATAATAGGGATGAATGAAAAAAGAGTACCTACATATTGCACCGACCCCAAATGATTGGGAACAGGGCAGGAAGAAGGAGTGTAATTATATGTTGCCTAAATAAGTGTGTACATGGCTGCCAAATCTCTTATATTCCTCCGAGTCGTGGTGCATGTACCGTCGCCACATACGCACTCTGAATCGATTCCACCTCAAGTGCCTCCGATCCATCATGAGAATCAGATGGTCCAACCGAGTGCGTAATACCGAAGTATTGCGAAGAGCCAATGTAAGTGCTATTGAGGCCTACTTAATGCGTCGGCAGTTTCGGTGGTGCGGTCATGTGTCTCTATGGCGGAGGAGAGATTGGCTAAGCGCCTCTTTTTTTCTGAACTGGAGGAGGGCAAGCGGAAACGCGACGGGCAACAGATACTCAGATACAAAGATGTTCAGAAAAGACATATGAAGAGATGCAATATAGATCCATCTAAATGGGAAGTTTTGTCAGCACAACGACCAGAGTGGCGCAGGACGGTGATAAAGCAAGTACACGAGTTCGAGGAGCAGCGTCAGGCTGACCTTGACGCTAAACGTGATGAACTAAAGACTCGTCCTCCTGCTGCCATTATCTATAATACAATAATGGCGCACTAACCTGTCCTCTGTGTGCGCGGGCGTTCAGGGCGAAGATTGGCTATGTAAATGTAAGCCATCTCCGAGAGCATGAACGCCAACTTAGTAATATCTAGGATTAGAAGTGGTCGCCATGACCGAAATTGATCGGAGGTCATCATTATCATCATAATCATCATATTGTCAGACGTAAAGTTTCGAAGCCTAGTCCTTTTTCTCTTTTGTCATGTGGCCTATTTTATATAAAAATTATATAAATCTGATAATATTATGCCTCCTAAACTTCGTACACGGCTTAACGCAATATATACTCGTATTTGCCCTTTAGTTAAATTTTACTTTAGTAAGCTCGAGTTTTGGGAGGAAGTCGGTTTTTCGTTTTAAAAAAATTATTTGTTTTATTTTCTTGTGGCAGAAGAACATACTGATTTTCTCCGCAACCCGATCTTGACAACGCGACATATAATTGGCCGTGTGAAAAGCAGTCTTGACGTAAGTCAATTCCAACGTGTTTAAACGTTTGCCCCTGTGATTTGAATTGAATTCTTTTAAAATGTTGAATAACTTTTCCTAAGACGGTATTTTCATATCTCTCAAAATTTAGCTGGGCTGTTAAGGGTTCTGCATCAGGTTATCTAGACCTTCAATTTTATTACGTTATTAGAAAGTGCTTATCATGCTGAGCAACTTTTCCTAAGACGGTATTTTCATATCTCTCAAAGTTTAGCTGGGCTGCTAAGGGTTCTGCATCAGGCAGTCTAGACCTTCAATTTTTTTCTTTCATATCATTTCTACGTCATTTTATTCTTTCATACATATTTTTTGGATAACTTGAACCGTTTACGCAGCGCACGCAACGGAAGTCTCCAAAGTTGAATAATTTTCCCCGTTTTTTCCACATTTTCCTCTTATTCTTCGTCCCTATTGGTCGCACTGTGATGATATATAGCCTAAAGCCTTCCTCGATAAATGGACTATCCAACACAAAAAGAATTTTTTAATTCGACCCAGTAGTTCCGGAGATTAGCGCGTTCAATCAAACAAACAAACAAACAAACAAACAAACTCTTCAGCTTTATAATATTATAAGTATAGATATACAATGTATATCTATCATTAGATAACCTAACTGAGTGAACCTAATTGAGTGAAAGATTGCTAGTGTATTTTTTTTTAATACCGTTGACCCTAACTACAGGTGTATTATATTATTTAATTACAGTCACTAATACAATTGGCAACAAAGCTAATGAAATTAAGATTAGATACGATAACCGTGCTAATTAGCGGACTTGAAGCAGGATATGTCTCCGAGGGACTCAGAGTTGTAGACTTTTCAACAACCTCGGAGACATACCCCTTTTGTTACGCCCTGTATATATATTAGGAATGCTATATTTTCCTAGAATACCATACTCAGAATTTAAAAAAAATATATATTTTTTTGAATACGTATGTACATGTATCACAAGCCATTTTCTGTTAAAAGGCGTTCTTTAAAATGACCTTACGTCAAACAATGTGAAAATAGATCTCCTAATAATAGCCCTACCGCAGGCTTTGTATAAATAAGGGTCAGGTCATAAATAAATTAAAGGGAATTTGCAAAATCTCATAGAAATACGAGGCGGCGTTCCATTGCGGCGGAATATTTATGTCGTGTTTTATGTCATCCCATGCGAAAGCAGTATCAGAAAGGTATGTCTTATTTAAAATCGATAAGCTCTCATTTTCGCGGAAGACACCGAAGATTACAAAACGATGATAAATCGTTTTGGCAATACTTTGGTATAAATGCTGTTTAAATTTTTCTTACATATTTGATTAATTAAAAAATTTCATATCTCCTACATAAACCACCCAGTGACTGTTAAACTCTTCTTTTTAAGAAGGGCTCGCCCCGGGATTTGTTGAGATAGCCGCTGCGGGATGCCGGTCACGTATTCCAGTTAGTAGGGCGCGGATCCAACACGTACCTACAGCCCTAACTGCCGATGTAATGGCGCCAGCCCTTAATAGCCCCAAACATTCATGCCCTAGCTTGACGGTTCCGCTGTAACGCGCACTTTTACACCATTTTCTTGGGCGTAATCGTCGCCTCTTTACGTGAGCCGGCAAAATTTAGATGCCGAATGAAATTGTTGTTTGACAATTAGAGGTTGTTGGTGAGACCTTTAGTGGAGTCTACGTGATGAGGCCCGGACGTTCGAACTGGCCGAATATTTCCGTTAATGGGCTAAGGCAACATTCCCGAAAGTTCCGTACACGGGTAGAGTTGAAGATACTCCGGGAATTCTGAAAGATAATTTATCTGATATAAATGGAATAGGTATTTCTCTGGGAATAAGTTAAGGTTGGGCATAAATCCGGTTAAGGCGAAGTTTCTGGGCTTGGTCGATACCAGTTTCAGAACCACACTATACGAGAATTCAACTCATCTCTGATAAATCTAATACCCAGACGTTTTCAGCTCTACGTACATCCGTATGATTGATTTCACAACAATCCGGTAAGTTTGCCTTATTAAGGCACACAACGGAATACGAGTATGAACAATTAGGTAGGTACTACCATCTATTTTCAGGTAAAAACATAAAAGGGAAGTATCGAAAATTCTTGCTTATTTACGTCAACTCCATGTCAACTACTCATTGAGCACGCCGCTTCATTCGGAACAAAGAAAAGCAGGAATAGTTTGAAAACTGATACATCGTGGTGTCTTTGGTCGTATCGGAGACAATGAAACCCCGAACAAAGAACCGGAGTGTTATCGTGAAATACTAGCCGTTTAGGTAAAACACTCGCTCGGGCAATAATCGTTAACGTTAACGTATCTCGTTTAGTTCGCGTTGTTTTTACACCGGAATAATTTTAACTGCCCCCAAGCCGAGGAAAGCACCTAATGTCTAATAAATACGAATAGTTACAAAGTGTTTTATTTCACTTAGCAGGGATAATTGAGATTTACATTATGGGAAATGTGTTGTATTGTAAGTATTGCATAAGCACAATATTATGGCGGCATAGCCGTTTTTACTATTATATTACCCACATATTATGCAATTTAACATTGTTATCGATTTGAAAGCAAGCCCTCACCTAATTTCCTTAACGAATAAATCTGCCGGTATCACCGAAAATATCTAAAGCCAAAATATCTCATGTATCAGTGGGGCGTATGTAATAAATAGCACCTCATTCGCGCTAAGCCTTTTAGCTTCCATCTTTAGTTGCGGCACGTTTCCACCACTTTTCTGTGGCGCTGGCGTCGGCGGTTGGCCCCAGGCACACCGGGCTACTTCCGGCCGTTTGTCAAAAGCGGCTTTGCTCACCTGACGCCCAAAGCTGGTTAATTGCAAAACACGTTAATGTGCAGCAGACATGATGTACTGTTTCCTTTGTCGGGCTTAAGTTTGTTTAAACCACGTTTTTTAGCTTTTGCAGTTTCCTGCATTTTTGCATTACGATGTCTTTAACGATAACAACGGTTTTTAAATTAAACGTGGAGTTACATCCGGTAGGTAAAAGAGGTTTTATTTGTATGCGATTACTACTACCGAGTAAGTAGGCTGTAGCAATATATGTGAGGGTTAAAATCATCAGATCAAAAGCCGATAGGAGTGTATCCATAACGAACGTCAATGCGAAACGATATTATACTGTTCAAACACGCTGATGTAGTTTGCTTCTTTCACTTGGAAATATGCTTACTATAGTAGTTGCAATGTCTCTTGAATCTACGAATCCGCGTGCAGCAAGCTACCTACGACTATCTATAGAAGCGCGGGTCTAACCTTCTAGTTCCGGCTACCTCGACGACTTTGCAGCGCGACCTCTTCCACCAGCACGGCTGCAGCGTCCAGTACGACGAGGAGGCGCTGCGGGCCCAGCCTTCTTCGGGGAACAGGAGAACCTGCACCAAGGAAATGTGCGCATTACAGATTATATAGGTAGAATACTAGCTCCCGACAGACGTCCTGTCCCACAAACAAACAAAATTTCTGAAATAAGCAGTAACAAACTGGACCATTATAAATACATTATTCTAGTTGACCGAATGGTGAATTTAAACCATTCTCGAACCTACTTGAACACACACATAAATTTCATCAAAACTAATTAAATGAGTTTATTGGTTATTGTGTGACACATTGCTGTTTTTTGGATCACTTGTGACGTTAGAGAGTAAGTATATTCTTTGCTAGTGACTATCCATTAGCGTTGATCAGTTATTTAAACTTTTTTGAGGGCAACTTTTTTTAAAATCATCTTTTGGTAAAAATTAATTTTTAAGTCATTATCTAAGGCCTAATTAAACAAACTAAACTATTTTTTCCTGAAAATATGAAAAAAATGTCGGAAAATTTTGGAATTTTCCTGCGAAAATTTTCAATGTTTTTCGCCTCAGAATCATGGTCTGAAGTCATGGTATCTATATTTGCCTGGCTGTCACAAACATCCTGTATACAAAGAATTATAGAATAGGTTTTTATTTGAGGATTACACATACACAGATACAATGAAACAAGACAAACAGAGTGGAAACATAGAAACCTTAGGTATATACGAAGACAAGATGAAGATTAGTTGCTGGTTCCGCATAATAATTGACGTTTGCCAAGTCGTTTGCCGTTATATAAGTTATATTTTGCGCTTGAGAGAGGCGGATTGGAGAAGATTGTCAGATTGTTTAGCTGATAACAATTACGATCGATTTTCAAATATTTAGGTTTTACCAATATGCCCTTTTACCTGGGCAGCCACCTAATATAGATTGTGCCTAATCAGCCTAATGGGTACTTTAAAATAGTTTCACTTGCACTTCGGGGTAAGCAGTTCGTTTTTTATGTAACTATATATATCATAAAATTATTAATAAAGAAATGGAAAAAATTGTTCACCCGAGTGGGAACCGAACCCACGACCACTGCAAACTGTGCCAGAATTTTTCCATTTCTTTATTAATAATTTTATAATATATAATATCTTGACTAAGATAAATTTATAAAAACACTTATAATCCGTAACTAAAATCACCTTCAACTAATTTTTAATTTATCATGCATGATGCACAATGATCACATTATCATATCAACAAGATTTGGTTAAACCGAAAGACCTGGAATCGCGCCTTTAAGTATGTGTCTATGGCTAACACGAGTATGATGGTGGCTATACCTCGTGCTAATAAAACAAAATCATAACGAGTTTTCCAAAAGAGAAAAAGTAATCAATGTAATAAAGTTCTTGGTAAATATTTTCATTTCCGTAGGGCACTCCCTGCGGAGGCGAGCATTTCCTACGTCTGCTCAAATTATACCCAGTGGCCGCCAATTTGCATCGACGTTATCGCGCAATCCGAGCTGAATTCACAAAGTAATATTTAACGAAAATATCTATCCACGATCTGCGGGAAACTGGCGCCATGGTATGGTATAAGTTGTGTAGTACATCGCCTTCAGTTATCACATTGTTATGCAGGTGCATTGTAAATTCATTGGTGTGTGTGTTCACTTCATTGTATAAGTTTTTGATGTAGTCATCCAGCAATGCAATTCTCTACTGATTATTTTGCCTACTTATTAAATGTATCTTTTCTGTTGTAGGCATATGTAGTGGAATGTGTTTTACTGCATTAGTTTGCAGCACACCTAAGTATTACTTACTGTATATCATATTTTAAGTAACGCTTAATAAAGCTAACCTACAATTTGTCTTACACCAAGCTCACAACCACAAACCATTCAGTACGAATTAACAAAATTAGAAAACTTTACAAGCGTTTCGACGGCAGCGGTTGAAAAATAGCTTTTTGACTAAAACTAATATTGCCGGGTAAAACAACACAGAGTTGTAGCGAAGTTGTTTGAGACTACGTCCGCGGGCGACGCGCGACGCCGAGCTGTAGTCTCGGGGTTCCGCTGCGACGTTATCGCTGTAAACGAGCCCATATTGGTCTCGTTCGTTCGCTCGATTGGCTCCTGGCATTCCGTTCTCATTTTCTTCGCGGTGACTTCGCCAATATTTTTTTGCTCCTAAAGAGTTTTCCTCCTTTCGACAATATTGCGCAAGTTTCAAAGAGCCGAGCTCGTCGGGGATGAAATCGCTTTCACATTGAGTGAGCACACTAATGATTGAGTTCCGCACACGACGACTAGGGTGGCGTAGGGCTCCGCTGACGGACCGCGTCCGTTGCATACCCTTTGACAAAGTTAACTACTGTGTAATGGTTTTAAAAGCATTTCATTGTTGTGAAATTTGAAACGCGAAATTAAAATTGACAGCATGGTTTAGTTAGAATATTGTTTTTGCATGATATAGGTATAATAAATTGTTACTCTTTTTTGGGGTTAATAAATATTTGGTTAGGTTCAGCTGGCAATGTTTTTGTGAGAGTAATGAGGTTTTCCTCGGATCTTCCGCTCGTGTATGGCAATTAGCGTGTTGGAGAGTTAATATTGACTTCCGTTTCCTAGACAATAATTAAATAGAAGAATCGTTTACTACTTTTACTTATTGATTGACATGTGAACATTTAGTTATAAACAGGTTACATATCAGAATGTAAACATTGTAGGAAAGATTTTTTTTAATTAGGCCCCAACACAATATATCTTAGCTATTTCTTCTTGGATGTATCGTATTTCTTAAGTCTACGCGATCAGGAATATTCACAGCAATACCTACGTACCTATGTAAAGTCACGTCCACTTCCCAAAGTAACGTTGACGTGAAACGTGCATCGCCAATGACAATGCCCACTGCTGGGATTGTGTAAGGCTGAGGTAATTACAACTAGTTAAGTATTCCGATCATCAGCATGTGCTGTTCATTTCAACTGCGGTCCTGCTTTAGAGGTAATTAACCGAAGTATGGAAATTCGAAGGCTATGTTCCTACGTGAATCTGATGACAGTTTACTTTCACACGATAAATAAGGGTTATGCATAATTTTATACGTAAGATTTTGTAAAAAAAATGAACTATATGTACATAAAATTTTGATAAGCAATGATTTAACAACGGTGTAACTTTTACACGTTCATAGATATATCTAACAATAGGTAGATCTAGGTACTTCTATAGTTACACTAAACTGCACTTCTAAAGTTATCATAATAATATACAAATAAACATGTTCCTACTTACAAGGGCAATAGTAAATAACAAGGGTCAAAACAATGCCTAAAATTTCAGACCAACTCAACCCCGTTAATATTTACAAACAGAATCGTGTAATAGTTTACACAGTTGTACTAGTACCTAAACGGTTTTTAGCGTCCAGACAAAACCACTTGAGCCTGTCCCATTAATATTCAATAGTACTCCAGAGCCAAGTGTCGCCAGTTTTTAAGCGGCGCAATCAGTCCGCGGCAGAGGCTCGTCCAATTACTGGCTGTTTTTCCACGCCTCCAATAAGCTGTGTTGGGATATTCGCGTTATTCGCTTTTTAAAATTATAATACTCGTATACTCGTAAATGCTTGAAATAAAAAAATCCAAAAACCCGACTGCGTAAAAAAGAACCAAATTATGTACATAATAAAAAACTGAAAAAAAACAAGCACTTAGATGTCCGGTGATCTAGAATTTATTATGGAATAAATAATATTGAAGAAAATAAAATATTTACTAATGATGAGTTTTTGGATTCGGTTTTTGGATTGGTTGATCGGTTCAGTCGGGTTTTTGGATTTTATAAATTATGTTTTTTATTTTATACTTTTTAGTTATGAGTACCTAGCTACTAATAGATACGCTTCAAGAAACATGCTCAACATGCTCGACAAACACACATACAGCATGTTTTTTTGATGCCACACTTAACGAAGGGTACGTACTCTATACATCAAATAAAGTAAGTTTATGCCAAACAAAAAGCTGGGAAACGATGTAATTTTTTTAATTTTTTTTTAATTACTTGATCGGGCGAAAATTATAGTGTCCAGTGTTTATGTTAGTTTTTTCATAGACAGATATTAATTATTTCTCGTGGAAAAATCTTGCTACACGTGTCAATGTGCATTTATGCAGAAAAACGCAGTCTATTTACTCAGCTTTGGACCCTAATATTTAGGAAACCAGACACTTCCCAGGTATGCTTCCATGGAGAAAAATGATCGTAATGATGAGGTGATTCCGTAATTTTTGGGAACGTTGACGACCAAAAATCACCTGTACATATATAGGCTGTTAAACACATAATTTGCGTAGCGCAGTCGGGTAAATAGGTCTCGACAGACCTTCGATAGAGTATGTAGAGTTTTGTTGTTTGACCGAAGAGGTTACAAAGCGGTATTAATGCGTCTGACACAATAGAGCCACTAACAAAAATAGAAAAGTAAGTATATGTAACTACTATATAGGTAGATAGAATAGAAAAGCTTACGTTGGAGATGGCGACGCAATCACTGAATTCCAATGTCTTGTAAAACGTGCTTGCCAATGGTATGGGATAAGAGTAGAGACTAAGCTTAGACCCGACGAAAGAGAAATAACACAATTACTCATATTATTTTCGAATCAATTTCAGAAAATACTGTTAGTATATTATATGTTAATATAATATACCTATTTGGCACTAAAGCTAACAAATCTGCTTTTAGTGACATCATAGGATGACGATTATACCTATACATACTTCACCCTAGAAAATACGTACATATTATATTTTTTATAATTTTGGTAGGTACCTACTATAAGATTCTAGATCTTTCTTTGGTAGAAGTTAAGAAAATATTGTCTAGTGACGTACTGATGCAGATTTGGAACTGGGTAAAGTCACGTCCCGCCTCTCCAGTCGAGTGCACTGGCACGAGTACTGGCGGTAGTACTATTTCATTTAGCTACGTTTTGGCTAGAAGCGACAGACTTTATTGTGGTGAAAATATTCATTTTATATATTGAGCAAGAGTAGAAACTATATACTCATCGATGTTTTAAATTGAATTATTTTGGTAAAATCAACATTTTTAATTAATTGACATAATGGTTAATTGGTCTTCTGATTCTACTGTGTGAGTAGGATTTAGTCGATCATCATCATCACATCGGCCTATAACAGTCTACTGCAGGGCGTAGGCCTCCCTTAGGACACGCCACAAGACTCGATCTCCCGTTTTCGCCATCCAGTCATTACCAGCATAAATTTACTTATCTAGATACAACTTATCCTTAATTTTTTACAACCTAAAAGCTTTTTATCAGGTTATTAATCAAATAAACATAGGTATACCTGTCTGTAGTGTACGGCTATATTATATATTATATAATATTGTCTGTTCCTATAACTCCTTGTTCCGAACAACTTGCAGTCGTGTCTAATTGGATTAGCGGCACTTGGACTGCAATACGAAAATTAACGACCGAAATTTTACCTAAATATTAGACTACAAAATGTAATATACGAGTAATTTATATATTTTATTTGAAAAAAGTGTTATCTTTTAAATAAAATATTAAGAATATGGTTTGAATAACTGGGATTGTAATGTTCTAAAATTGTCCCTTAGTTATACACGAGGAGGTGTGACGTCAGGCAGGCAGCCGGCTGTAAAACAAACGACAAATCCTCGGCAATATGAGTTTCGAAAGACACCATGAAGAAGGATAAGGGCAGGAAGATGATGATGGTTTATGAAAACTAGGTAGGAGTACCTACCTACTTGGTTTAGGAATGGTTAGGATTAGGGTAGGAACTACGACTTATACATTGTAATAGACTCGTTATGATTAGGTACAAGCATTAGTAATTTAATAATAGATCTATAGAACCGTAACCATTTCGCATGTTCATCCAATCAGCTGCATCTCATTGGATTGAAGTGCTAAGTTATTGTTTAATATTTATATAAACCAACCGGATTATTTTTGCATCGCTACTGCAAACAGCTGGCCGCATGGCCGCGTGGTGCCGGCAGAGTAGAATTCGTACCACCCCATGTCTGCCCGTGGGTATTGTACAAGGCGATTAAGGGTTTCCGGGAGGTGGGCAGCAGCGCCCTCCCGCGTTGACAACATAGTCCAAAATACAAACTGCGGTCACCAACCCGCCTGCCCAGCGTGGTGACTATGGGCAAATACCCCCCATGGCAGTCTTGTGGCGTGTCCCGGAGGAGGCCTACGTCCAGCAGTGGACTGTAATAGGCTGATGATGACTGCAAACAGCTATGTCCAAATTTAATTAACGGGAAATATCACAATACACTCGTCGCAAAACCAATTATACCATCAGGGATAATTCGCATGTACATGTATGTTTTCACTCCGACTGTATAGCCTCGGCTGTGATCTGTAACTGTATACGACATTAACAGTACATATCCGATGCAATTCGATTACCTTCGTAAAGAGTATTTTCTGCTGTACCAGGGGCAATATTATGTGTAAATCCATATGGTGTTCGCGTGACGCCAGGCCCTAATACTCGTAACCTCCGCTGACCCTCGAATCTGGCGACTTATGATCGTGATCACAGGCAACTATAGTCGCCCTCAGAAACTAAATTTCCAGATCCAGAATTCAACAACTTCGCACATATAGTTCAGATTTATTACAATTATTCCCGGGTACACAAAGTAGCTTTAAAGACAATAGGGTCACACTTAAACCTAAACCTAATCTTAGTCAGGTCTATCTCTCTTCATTCTTAACATAAATGGCTAAGAGAGAAAAGGACAGGTAGGACTAAGTTTACGTTTAGGTTTAAGTGTGACTGCCGAAATCGACCATAATGTTGGTACATATTAGGTATTAATTTTACCGATTATAAGACTCTCAGGCGATAAGGATCAGACTCCGCTATGGTAAACGTGACTGTGAGATCTGCCTTATGATCCTGCAATTCTGGCTACCTCCTTTCGGGAACAAAGCCGTCTGTATTTATGTATAACGATTTCATCGCCGTTCTTGTAGCTGTAATTGTCAAAAAATACACGGTAGGCAATATCTGATTTATGTCAAAAATAAATCTAGTAAAGCCTCTTTCTACGAGCAAAGCAATCCTTTGAGAACAATTTATCCGAGGAAATGAAAATTCCCGGATGTTTGTCCAGACAATTGTGTTATAGACACAGATTTCTACGACAAATCAATTTTATTTTATACCGACTTCTCTAATTTGGACCTTAATTCGAGAACGAAAAGTTCTAATGAAATAAATAAGTTAGTTTTCTTTTCGATGGTTTAGTTAGTGGGGTCAGGGACAATCTGAAATCCCTAGAGGAGCTTACTAAATAAGTTACGAAGTTCATAAACTTTTCTAAAAGAGCACAGATTCGTCACGAATACTAACCATTTAAGCTTACATACAGAAGTTAGGTAGTTACATACTAGAGCCGTGTAGTGGTGATAGAGTAGAATAGCACCGCATGGGTATCGGTAAGAGTCGATTAAGTGTTTCCGAGAGGTGGACAGCAGCATCTCCCGTGTTAACAATATAGTCCGAAAATCGCAAGGTCACAAACGCGTCTACCTAGCAG
The DNA here is from genome assembly GCA_014607495.2 of Carposina sasakii. NCBI lineage: Eukaryota > Metazoa > Arthropoda > Insecta > Lepidoptera > Carposinidae > Carposina > Carposina sasakii. The sequence continues at coordinate 6,137,141 of CP053164.1, forward strand.
CGTGGTGACTATTGCCAAAAACACCCTATAGACGTAGCCCTGTGGCGTGCCCTGCATCCCGCCTACTTCCACCAGTGGATTGCAATAGACTAATGAGTGTGTATGTGTCCAGAACATGGGTAGACTCACCCATTGCTACGTGGAATTTATGAGAGGCTGACATGGTGTAAAGTGGGCACATTTCTGCCCAACCTCTTTGGGGATGATGATCTTGGTTTATGTGGATATGGTAGGTAGGTATACAGAAGTTACCTTTGACAATTTTATTAACTACTACAAAGAGGCAAATTGAATTAAACAAAAGACTGACGCAAAATACAAGAATATTAAATACCTTTCCCACATCTGTTGCTATGGAAACCGGAAGACAACATGAAAGGCGTCAGAGGCGTTAAAGCGTCGCGACGGGTCGGCGCTTATCAGATAATTGAGTGCAAGCGACAGTGGTGACGTCGACGACGTGCGACGTCGGTGTTGACACCATCGACGGCTGATCGACGACGGGTCGACGGACGCACGCATTGCATACGAATGGGAATCGAAATCCAATTTAGTTTATGTTTTTTTTTTGTATAAAATCGGTTGTATTGGCTGAAAGGAAAGTTCATGTGCCTTGTACCTACTATTTTTTTGTCGGTATATATTAAGATGTTCAACCGACCCCCATATATAGGTAGATACGCCATAGCCCTATGTATTTTTAATTATTTATAAATTTTATATCATCTGATTGTAATGTTAAGAATGTTAATAAATAAATACACTCCCTTTTATCTTTTTTACCTGGTAATTTAGGTAGGTATATCCAACGCATTAATAGTTTCAAGAACCCATCTAAATATATCTGAGTAAAATACAACTCACCCTAAAGGCAACCCTCCTATGATTGCTTCAAAATTACAAAATTTGAATACCTACCTATTAAGAGTTCGGTCTCGTCACAAGCGGGCTCGTTATCAAACTATGTAGCTATTATACTGAAAAGTGGCTATTCTGGAAGCTTTCTATAAATGCTTTGTTTGGTATATTTACGTTAGTCGCTGTATTTGGACGTTGCTTTATTTTAACCTTTCCAATACATCTTTTCGTATGTAATATTGTACCAAATGAGAAAAGTTTTCATAAATAGGCGACGAAATTTTCACATATTACCTAATTGAAGCTTAACGTACCTAACTATATAAAAAAATAAAAATATGTATTCGTTTAGTGTTTTTATCACTTTACAATATAGGTAATTCTATAAATTCTACTGTACTAATGTTTTAAAAGCTCAACCTTCGTGCTTCTTCAAGTTGTGTGCAAAATACAAGTTTAGCCATAGAAAAAATATAACGTCTCCAGAATAAAACCCCATATTAAATTTGTTGCTTCTCAACTTATCTCTACATATTCAATGAGATCGCAAAGTTACCCTGATGTATCCTACAAAGTACCCTTCGAAATATAATTCGCACTACGCAACGATATCAAAGATATTATAATATCTAATGCCACCAATATCTGCTTACTTACCCGCGAAGTTAGGGTGTCAGCCGGAGTGTTACAATGCAAACATGTTCATACCAGCTCAAAGGAAGCTATTTGTCGCAATACATCTACATGCATAATAAATAAGCTTGAATTATGACGTACCAAATAATATGAAACTTAGAACCAATTGGACTTTTTACTATGTAATGAAAACGTCCTAACTTATTTGGGGCTTCACTAGAATATAGTACATCAGCTGCATCTACTTCGGCTATGCCTAAAGTGACCGTTTTGAACGGGACAGTCCCGTTTTACAGTTACCTGTCCCGTTGTCCACGACATGGACTGCGGGACGCAAAATTGTCCCGTTTTCAGAAACCGCGTAAAAATTTGAGTAGCAGACGGCCACCGCCCTGCTCACCGCCGCGATGTAACGCCTGCAGAAGGGGCCATCCGTAAAACCCGGACACTTTTTTATGTCACGGGAAATCTGTATTAATTTGAGAGAATGGAATGTTTTGCAATAAATTACACCATTTCATAATAAGTACCAAAAATTTTGGTGCGCCAAATGTAGCCGCCCCGCTCCGCGCATTTTGCTCTATGGACCAGGGACGTAGCTGCGCCGCATCAGCCGTAACTAACAATGATACGGCCCCCTTATTAATAACTATCAAATACAAAGCTATAGCGAAAATTGCACAAAATTCGCTGATACGGGTAGCTTGTCAAATTCGTACCTATTACGTGAAATTAATTTAACAGAAAATATATGTATAGTAAAAATGCTATTTTTTAAAATAGAAATGATCGAAGATTTAACAATAGTAAATAATTGTCATTCGCTTCGCCTGCATCATCATTTGCATAATGCATTAGTGATCGTCACAAATTCTCGATAGAGCCTGCATTTTCCAAAAATAAATGCCAACTTGTGTGCCAAAAACCCGTAAAATATGATTTGACCTTATAGGTTTATAACCAATGTCTCGTTTTGAGTCAAAAAATAAATGGTCACTTTAGGTATGCCGTAAATGTCGACTTAGGAACTCGGGCTTTATGCTAGCAACTTGTCAGATGATAATTTACATCTGTCCCCGCAATTCTAAACGTTGCTGCGGGATCTCTTTTAAGATCCTAGAATTCTGGCTACCCCGCATTTTGATAAATCAGCCGTGTACATACCTACGCGGTACGAGAATTCGATGGCTCGCATGTTCAGTGTTCATTAAAAAGTCACAATATTAGCATTGATATGACCTGCCGCTACGGGATGGATTGTAAAACAAATGCTACATATTCAGATATATAAAATATAAAATATTCAGATATCGATATCGTGCGAATTGAATCGTGTGAAACGGTTGCATTGCCGGCGGCGTGGGTCGGATGAGCACGGATGCGGGACCGATTGCACCCTGAGTGTGGTTTACCTCGGGGCGAGTGGTAATGCACAAAGGCGCAAAGTGGTGGCTATGGGTCTGATGAAACAAAGGGAACATTGAATATTTAAATAATCATTCATAATTTTATGGTACCGATGTTTGTTCGATTCATTTAGTGACGCCGTTGTTATATTTTATTTAACGATCTGTTATGAACAGAATCAACAACAAAGATCGGAAATTCTTTTTACCATAACACAACTAGTCCTCTAATTACATACCTACATAATTGTAATTGTAATAAATAAGAAACATGAAAGAGGCAGGCTGTAAAAAAATAATTTATTTCCCTGAGGTGAAAAATAATTTACTTCACACTTAATGATCCACCACAATTTAAGTACAATTCTGGCATCGATTCATGATAGAAGGAAATAACCTTTCAAATTTGTACGGCAGGCCACGTCCCCACAATATCATTATGGCAGTCATCAAAACAGAATTGGGGATGAATGGCGCCTCGCCGAGCACGCTTTCAGCCACAATATTGCTTATATTAGACACTTTATTCTGGGACAAACAAACAACATGCCCGGCATATTAGTGCCAATAATAGTTGGAAATACACCCCGATGGGAAACGGAGAATAAATGGGATATGAGCCAACACAATATTTATCAATTCGCTTTATTTTTGTCAGAAGTATGAATTTTATGGCGGTTTGTTACTTGTACCACGTTATGATATTCGTTGTCGGTACGAATGAACAATACGAGTATAATATAACATATAGTAAAGGTACAATAAAAAATACAGACCAAAAATTTTAATAGCTTTTACCTCATGGTTAAAATATAGGGCAGGAAACAGATTCCGTCTTGTTTTATTTTTTCCTTAACAATTTAATTCAGTTTAGGCATTTCATTAGAAAGCTTTTATAACAATTTTATTATCCGCTTGGAAGCCATTATGCGAAAGCTTCGGCAAAGCTTCACACTGGCAGGTGTGTCTCTAAAACAGGTCCGGAAATTCAAATATCTTAATATCTTAAAAGCGAATATGATAGCTCGCAGGTTTGCACGCTGTACGTACCCAGTTAAACTAACATTGTTCCGGGCATTTTGCATGCACATCTTTTTACACGTGCAGCCTGTGGGTCAGACACGCACGAAGAGCGCTAAACTCCATTCGCGTTCAGTATAATAATGCGTTCAGGGCGTTGTTGCGGCTGCCTCATTTTTGTAGTGCATCGGGAATGTTCGCGGTGGCCAATGTGGATTGTTTCTATACCATTATGCGCCAAAGGGTCACCTCGATAGCGCGAAGAACGCGAGCCAGTAGCAACAACCTCCTGAATGTAGTCGCGGTTCGCATGGAAGGTCCATTTATGAGACACTGGCTGCATCTGCATGCTCCTGTACCCCAAATTTACTATTAACAATTTAATGATTTTAATGTAATGTATAATGTTCTTTTAATTTTAACTTAATGATTTTAATTTATTTATTATATAATTTGATTTTAATTTTATTTTATTTGTGATGTTTTTGGATTCTAATTGTCTGAATAAATGAACTTTATTATTATTATTAAAGCGCGGTAAAGTAGGTACTCTACATAATTTTTGAATGATTTTTATTTTATTGAAAACAGTTAGGTAATATAGAGTTTGGTTTGCTTCTGTATCAGTGCATCTCTCACGATACAAACATAGGTAGAGTGTAAATATATTCAAATAGTGATAAGGTGGGAAAATGGTTTTTAATAATGAATTACTCGACTATATTTGTGTGATGTTAACAACTACATAAGTTAATTAGTTTAATTTATAGTTCAATATTTTTAATCATGTTGTAACTGATTAAAAAATAACCATTTGTATATTTAATTAGTCGGATTCTGCGATATGCGGTCAAATGCATATAACATTCACAAATTATATCCCTGCTAGCTCTCTAACATAGCACACCTACATTTCGCACTGTTGCCGCTGCATTCCCTTCGCGAGGTGTAACGAGTAATGTCCAATTTACAATTCAGGCGAGTGTAATGTGATTTATCCAACCCTTTGTGAGTCCTACACAAGTGAGCATTCGTTGGATAAATTACCGGGACAAAGTATGGAAAATTCATGTGATACTTTCCCTTCGAGCTCCTCGATAAATCGTAGCGACCTCTCGTCGACAGCGTGTAGCAATTGTTTAGGCGTTACCGTGTTTTACGGACAACACGGAATGGCGGGCGTATTGGATAGAAAATGTTCTTCAGAAAAGGTATTCAGAGATTTTATAGAAATGTAAGGTTAAAACGTAGGGTTTGTGTGTTACAAGCATGTTAAGGCATTTCCTACTTGATGTTCATGACTAAAACAGGCCTAAGGGATCACATTTAAACTGTGTGTGCATATGGCAAGTACATGATGCTGTTAACTTTATTATATCTAGGGATGAAATGTAATGTAAAAGAGATGGTCAAATTCGTCATCCGAGTTAATTGACCCGATAGCTCAGTTGGTTAGAGCAAAAGCACGGTATGCGAGAGGTCGTGAGTTCAAATCTCACTCAGGTGAAGATTTTTTTTCATTTTCTTAATAATATTTATAATTTGTTATATCTGTTAATTAGCTCCTGCTATATTACGTTCCTACATACAACGTCCAGTCTAAACTCAATCTTAGAATAAAAACGTTTTTCTGTGATAACCTATGAACAAGTATGAAATCCATGAGAATCGCTTGATACGAATTCCATTTTACTCAACAATCGAGTCAGCCGTGAACAATAATCGTACACACAAAGGAAGCTGACAATAGTACCTTTGTGGGAGATCCTGCGTCAGCGTAATGTTGGTTTACTTAGGTCGAGATATGTCACACACCTCACAGTTCGTTACTCAGTAACCTGAGCCAATTTATTTTACTGGAGATTTGATATATGAATAAAAAACAGAAGAAACTCCTTGAATATGAAACCATCATGATTCGTCAAAAATAAAAAATGTAAATAATATATTCAGGGAATTGAAGACTATTCAAAGCTAGCGTGTGGCAGTTAGATTTTTAGCTCCTTTTTGTATTCATCATTGATTTATATATTAGACACTGCAGACATTTTATATATCTACCTTAGCTGAACAGCCTTAATGTCTCCTTTAATAATTCACACAGCAAATATTTAGACGTTCATTGCACTTAAATTGAATCCGCCGTATTTTTCCTTGCCACATCTCTGTAACTAAATAAGTATCCAATTGGAGAGGAAAAAAACAGAACTCGGGAGGGGAACTCGGAAAAATATGAAACAGAAAATTGTGCCTAATACATTACGGCGCACGATCCCAGATGGCAAAGAGAATTACGAGCAAAAAGGAACAAACGTCACTTTAACCCGCCCTTGATATACCTACTGAGTATTTGATTCCTTATGAATACACAATTCAACCCAATAAATTGTTTCATTTTTATTCGTAAATACGAGGATTATGTTTTTATCGGCGAGTGTACAGCGAGAGAACAACAAAGCTAATTCAAGTTTACACGTTTCTGGGAAAAGTTGTTCTTGTACATTTTTTCGAGTGGCTTAATTCTATTTCTAGAAAGATTTTTGATGAAGAATAAATATTATTCCTCTAAATATGGTGACCTAAAGTATCTGATTGTTTGTTGTGATTGTGATCTGATGGACAACTATTTTTATTGTAAAATTATTAATAAAGAAATGGAAAAAATTCCTCACTCGGGTGGGAATCGAACCCACGACCTCTGCATTCCGTGCCAGTATTTTTATTGTATTTTGCATACGAATACCTAACAAGCACTACACCTTGTATAGTAAGTATGTGTAGGTCATTTAATAAAATACTTTAGATGCATACATGTAAATCACCTGCTGAATTTATCTCATTTGTTTAGCTCACATTAAAATAAAGATAGTACCTATGCTCGAAGTATTGCCTATTCTATTAATTCATTGTTAAACTTTTTTCGTTTTAAAGAGTACCGTTCCACACCGCGCTACATTGTGCCTGTTATTACTCTTTAGAATGTTGCAACAGCTGAGCTTACCTTTCAAGCACATAATCCATGGTCTTAGCATCGAAAGTAGTTTTGTAAGTTTGGGTAAAGCGGCTAAATATATGCAGGTAACTACAAACAGTGTACCTAAACTTTCAAGCATGGTGTGAGGAAAACAGTAGAATGTTTTTATGTGAAGTTTTTATGTGAACGCATAACCATGGCATTACATAATATGTACCTTGCAATATATTATCTTGTATTAACATATATATCTCATCGGTGTACAATTTTATTAGGGTATAGTAAGTAGGTCTATATCAACATTGGAAGCTACTTTTGCTACACACAATTTGGGAGCCTTATTTAACCGAGAACAGTTTCTAGTTGTACAAAAAATCCACGATAATATTCGGTGCCACTTTTTTCACTTGAAATATAATTACAAGTGTGGCATACATTACTCAAGCATTTGACAATGTAATAGTAATATACGGTCGTGCTGAAACTTTGTGAAGATCACAGTACCCAAACACCTTACATCGCTCCTTACAATACCTACCATTCTTCTTCAACCATGTCCATAGAGACTATATAATCTTAATATGTATATACTTCCGTTCGAAATTGCATGTAACAGGAACTGTTGACCCGGCCCTTGGAAGGACCGATAGGAATTCGATTTAGTCCCTCGTCCAGCGTCCTTCTGAATGCAAATCGGGCCCCGACTCGTATCATGATAAATTTTACTTTCAACATTTTTAAATTATCGTGAAAATTGGAACTGTCTCGCCTTTTACGGGATCGACCTTCCTAAATACAATCTTTTAGGGTAAGTAGTTCCTTACTATATCTCTAATGGTCACTTTACGGAGGATTTTTTTTTCATGTGTGACACTAAATCACGTGATTACAGATATTTTTTACTTCCTTTTATTACATTTCCATTACATTTTTTTTATCTCATACCCATAAAGTTAAATTGTGTGTGTGTGTGTGTGTGTAAATGAATTGCCTGTAAATAGCTAATATTCCACCTTCCAGCAAATCAATCCATCCAAATAGCATGTAAAACCTCCTTGTTTGTTATTTTTAATGTAGGTTGTTACACAATATTCTGAGAAAATAAATCAGAATGAAATTTTGGTTCTGAACACAGCTTATATAATGACTAGTTGTTCGATGTTTGTTATTCAATCTCACCAGAATGGAGAACCAATTCCACTGAAACGATGCCGATTTCGATTCTATCGCGAAAGTAGGACGGGTTCAGCGCGGGCAGAAGTAAATGTCTTGTAACGAATAAACATAAAAAAGGATTTTATTTTTACAAGACGAAAGTTTTATGTTTTCGTATCTGAATTTGGTAAATGAAGTGGCCGAATATGGAAAGTAAAAAAACATTGTTTTTTTGCATACAAGTATATTATAATAATGATATAATATTAATATTAACAACAATGGTAATTTAAATTATAAGGGGCTCCCTGATTAGGGTCTGAAACAATTTGTGTATAAATTGATTTGTAAGCCTCCAGCTCGGGCTAATCTAATACAACCCTTGCAATGAATACGGCGCGTAATAGACTGCTCTCACTAGCGATCAGACGGCGGCGGTCGCAACGTCAGACCGAGCTTTAGAATCACATTTCACTTTCAATATTAGATTAATTTGTGCGGAATTGTTTGATGTAATCAATAAATGATTGAGTATTGAGTATATGTATTTCCGTTTGGAAATAGTTACTAAGCTGACGCTCATTCATGCAGATTATCAAACTGTTGCTTTGAATTAAAGGAGCTATTATCGCTGCCAGAAAGGTATGCATTTTATTTGTAGGTAATCTATAAAAGAAATGCAACTGGCCACATACACAAAGTCAGCAAATTCCTATCATTACGACGTTAAATATTTTGAAGCGACATGTCAACTTGATTATACTGTAGATGTAGGTTAACAGTGTAGTTATATATTTGCAGTAGGTATATAAGGAACACATGAGATGGCTACTTGTCACTGATCACTTACATCTGGCCCCACTGTGCTAAACTTGGATGTATGATCTTCTTAGTTATCCTGCAATTCTATCTACCGCCTTTACGGAACCCAAATGTGTATATACAGGATGATTTTTGGTCGTCAACGTTCCCGAAAATTACGGAATCTCCTCATCATCACAATCATTTTTCTCCATAGAAGCATACCTGGGAAGTGTCTGGTTCCCAAGTTAGTTAGCAAGTAAAGTTGAGTAAATAGACTGCATTATTCTGCATAAATGCTCATAGATGCGCGTAGCAAGATTTTTTCACGAGAAATAATTAACATCTATCTATGAAAAAACTAGCATAATCACTGGACGGACACTATAAATTTCGCCCGATCAAGGAATAAAAAAAAAAACAAAAAAATTTACTTTGTTTCCCAGCATTCTTTTTGGCATAAACTTACTCTATTTTATGTATAGACTACGTACCCTTCGTTAAGGGTGGCAACGACAAAACACCCTGTATGTATGTATATATCTGCAGAGGTAGAGATTTACTCATTGATAAACACAGTATCAATTTCACTCAACACGTCGCTAACCGATAATGAAAAGAGGGTTTTCTCATCAAAACAGCTTAAACTTTCAGTCCCAAGATATAAAATAGAAAACCCCCAACTTTTCCGAGTTCCTCAATACAATTACAATATTAATTGAGTAAGCTAATCACGGCGTGTCACGGTCACTGAGCGGAATCCATAATCGGCATGAATACGACGCGCCTAATTACAGCGGTGACGCTCGTTTGTGTGTAATCTGAATGCGATTGTCCTAATGCCGGGAACACATTAGCGGATTTGCATGAAATTGTAACAAATTTTATATTTCAGGTATATTGTACATACACTTATATACACATGGATATTTTCCCTAAAAATGGGGGAGATCAGACGTGCAGGATCATAATAATCATTGCCTGAGAGAATGCGAGAATAGTTGACTCTTACGACATGCATGGAAGGAGATGCAGCTGATTTTTCTTCGCTTAAGTAATAATGGTACTGCCCAATTATCGAAGGAGCTTTTACGATAGTAAATATCTAGTCAAATAACAATTACCTAATTGGAGGTCAACATTATTTTATAGCCTACATATAATATGGTACGGTTTTGTTCTTGACGCGATACGTTACCCTTCGTATATTCGTATAATGATAATAACACTCCATGATTCCGTCGGCTTCGATATTTCGATGGGTATTTGATTATGGACATTAGAGAAAACGACGCCAGTGCCTTAATTATAAGCTACAGATAATGAATAGGCTGGTGTATCATAAAATATGTATCATCGACTCCATGTATATTGATTAGCAACCTTTATTGCTTCATTGGTGATTCGGCTCTATTTCAATAGAAAAAACTCGTCAATATCGTTCGAATCCTTTACATTTTCAGTAAAAAAATAACTAGGCAGGTAACTGGCGGGCGAGTGGGCAAGTATCTAATTTATTGCTTTTATGAACTAACACATTATATTTATATACGTTTAAGGAGCGGCTTTCGCTTTAGCATTAACATTAAATCGATATTTGTACGTATCTAATATTAATATATCTATATAATATATAATACCTATCTAAAATGTTGCGTACAATCTAACGTTGATTTATATTCCAGTCGCTTCTCGCAGACAAACATGTTTACAAGACGTTTGTTTACGGAAATCAAGTGAAATTGTAAATAAATTGACGTTATTGTGCGCATTCTGTACTGTTGTTCAGCATTTTGAATGCACAAACTCAGATTTATTCTGTTGCTAACGAACAAGTTGTTTTGAGGTAATTTAAGTTGTGCCGCGAGTCGCGTCTACGCCTCGTAGCAGCGCTACGGGCTACGGTCCGTAGCTGTGTATGTAGTTGCTACGCTCGTAGTATTTTGTATTGAACTATTTTTTTGTGCAAGAAATAGAGGGTGAAAATGTATAGTACCTAGTTTGAAACCACTGTCATAAAGTGGAACTAGTAGGTATTGAAAGTTTGACTTATTATTACTTTTTCATATAGAAATACTTATACGATATTCATATTTTGTTGAGAACTTTAAAGTTAACATATATTAGCACTTTTGACGTAAAATCAGCTTATCATACCTTCCATTCTGGATTTTAAAGAAGGTATGGTCAAATAGAAATATTGTACTACAACTATTAAAAACCACAAAAATGACAACAAAACCATATTTATAAAAAGAAGTGGATGCTATAAAGCGGAAAATATTTTCATTTGCGGTCGGAGCAGTCTCTTTGTACCGCATTAGCAATCAGCCGACACCGGCGGCGACGGCTCCTCTTAATTGGACCACAGATAAGGCAGACCTTGCGAGGCTCAATTACTCTTTTTCTTTAGAACAAGCGTAAATTAAAGTGGTATAGAATTAATTAAAGTTTGTGACTTTGTCCATGTATGTTTACAAGGATATGCGATATTTGTAAGATAATTTTGGATATTTACTTGAGCAAATATCATATGCATATATACATACATATACACACGGCTGTGTTCCCAAAGAACTGCATCAAGATACAGGAGGATAAAGGAGGTCTCCTTTTGCATAGCGGGGATAGATGTCAATGATCAGTCACAAGTTGGTAACTTATCGACTGAGAGAGTGCCCGAGTTCCCTACGACTCACACAACATGCACGGAGGGAGATGCAGCTGATTCCAGTGAAGCTCCGCATCACTACAGGCATACGAGTATATGCTTGACACTGATGTACTGCTAGATTAATCTGTGTATAGGTACTCTTTTGCAAGTAAACGGTTTTAATTGCTTAACATTTTCCAACATTGCCTGCTAGGTTATTTTTATCTGAGTTCTTTCTCAGTTACCCCATGCTACTTAAGATTGGTATTGCAGTAAAGTTCTATCTCAAGTCTCTCAACGCTGAGATTATAGAAGCTAAGGTGTAATGAAAAGTTGCCAAGTTCAAGATGACGACGAAGCCACAAATTTTTCAGCCTTTCGCATAAAAATAATAGTGTCGTTAAAAAGACGTAAAACTCCACATTGTCCTTAAAAAGGTAGAAGTTTTCCACTTTAGAAACAGAGCGTAGGTACTTCGTTTAAGGGCCGAATTGTATTTCGAACTTGTTAATTCCCTTCCTCGGCAGTTACTTAAGTAAGTCTTTCATTAGCGGTCGTCACGTGCCGTGAATTATAAGTCTCGGTTTTTAAAGTATCGACAGATGTCTCGATTTTTAAACAACGAACGAAAAACGATGATAGATGAATGGAAAAAAAAAAGTTGGGTGGCTTTGACTAGCGCTTTGATGCTTCTTGCAAATCGTGGGTTCAGTAACAAATACGTGCCTGATGTATTTGTTATGTAGCTTTTTCTCAGTTTTTCAAGGAATATTTACGTCATACGTATAGTAATCCCAGCAGTAGAGTAGCATATGCGTTCGACAATAAAATAAATATGAACTATTTACTTCCATCTTCAAGCTTACCAACGATTAAGAGAGAGTTAAGGTCAGATTAAGATTAAACATGGGTCATTCTAGTCTAGAAAACCAATGGCGAAAATCCTTGATTTTAAAAACCGATAATTCCGGGAGAATCCCCGGGTAGAGTGCGATACGGCGTGCGTCGCTTTGTATGTAAAGGGAGAGCTGAAACTTTTATTGAATACAACCCGTCATTCTATGGGACGTTTCGTGAGTTATTGAAATTCAATGTGTTGAATAGGACAGGTACTGGGAAAGTACTAAGTTTTAAATATATTTAAATCCTCAGAAATGTTCATAGGGCAGGTACTAGTATAGAAAAAAAATTACTTAATCAACCTAAGCTTTGTGTAAGGTAATATAGCAACGACATATCTTACGGCTGCCTTTTACACTATGCTACGTTACAATGGATGTGTTTAATACCAATTAAAAAAAATTACATCGGTGGATATCACACGCACCCGTAGCAATGTAGCATAGCATATCTCTGGTGGAAAAGCAGCCTAATATGCCATAAACATCAAAAGAACTCAGGCGCTAACTAATAAGCGTCACAATTGCATTGCAATGGCGTTAGAAAGACGCGTTTATGTCACAAGGCCGACTGCACATGAACACAGGCCTCAGGAAAAAGAGGCCCTTGTCAGTCAGAGTGCCTCCTTACAATGGATACCACTTACACCCCGCCGCGCTTTCATGCAAAACAGTATGAGGTACACGCATTCCTACTATCTGTAAAAAAACCAGAATTTTCGGCAAACAAATAAAATAAAAAGACCCAACTTGTGTTTATGTACAAGTTATGAAGTCCACGTACAAACTCCAAATATTGTCAATACATACATGCTGACTGTCTCGCATTTTTATTACACACGTAAAATTTTCATTGAGGGTCGCTTGGCTTATTAAATAAAAAACTTGCGCGATTTGCTTTGAGGAAAAAAGTAATAGCGGAAGAACATAACAATAAGTCGAAGGAGACGAGAACTTAAAACTTTTTTACGCGGGCGCCAAGCAGGACACTGTTTACTAGTTTTTTTGGCTCAAATATTGTGAACATGGAGGTTGAGCTGCTGAAGTAATGTGTGCGATTTAACAGTACAACTGTATACTTATTCTTATTCTTTATTGTACACAGAAAACATAAAATATAATATTTTTACAAACATAATGTACAAAAGCGAGCTTCAGTAAAAAAAGTCTTTATTAAATAGTGATCGTAACGAACCTTTACCAAACGCTGCTGTAATAGTTACGACATAATGAGCTACAATGACAGAGCTAGTCCGGTTACAATTACAATTGATCCCGAAACCCGGCTGCAGCTGAATTAATTACCTTCATTCAGGTTATTTATCCGTCCGAGATAGGAACTCACATCCAGATAGACTCATGCAATAGAAATTGTTTTAGCAAACCAACAGACACATCAGCCGACATGAAGATAAATTATTAAATTGCTTGTACCACTGAATTTGTTTCATGTTATGAATTTAACCCGTGCTGACAACATACGAATCAGACTGCGGTCATCAACCCGCCTGCCCAGCGTGGTTACTATGGGCTAAAACCCGCTATGCTATGGCAGTAGCCTTGTGGCGTGCCCTGGGGGAGGCCTACGTCCAGCAGTGGACTGTAATAGGCTGAAGACGATGGATTTAACCTTAGGAGGGCTGGAGTAAGGCAGGCAGCCGCATGTAAAACAGGCAGGAAGATGATGAAGATTACTCGTAATTACAATAAATTAAATAGCACTTATGTATTATAAAACCAATATGTATAACGTCAGTTGAAACGTTACTGTAATAACTCGACATACCTACTGATTTGGAATATGAAACCTGTCATTAGAAGGCCTATCACTGCTCTTTTGAGAGACCCCATCCTCTCGATTGGAGTGTAGGTACCTATATAATAAATTTCGTGTGTAATTCCTATCGTACAAACTAACCGAATTGCTATCTGTGGTTTTTCTGCGCTTTTTTATTGTTATTGATAGAAAATTATTATTTTAATTATAATAAACATAACAAACTTGTAATGAACAATCTAATATGAAATATTCGATTTCAGATTTCGGTATGTTCGTAATTTGGATTACACTGTAATACGAGTAACTATTTCCTATTTTTTATTTTACACAAAAAACATGCTTTATACACAGTTAATTAATATTTTAGCAAAGTAATTATAAAAATGTAATGTTTTTTATTTAATAAAAATCGTTAACAACCATTAGCATCGCGATCCCGACACGTAATAGAAGCACGTATGCTAGCTTATAGATACTACATCCGACACTGAGAGAGGTAAGGGTGTCAGGAGTATTTGAAGACTATCCTATCCGGCTTGATGGTAATGGCGCTTGAGTGACACTCGCCCGATTGCCACGAGATACGAGGTGATTAATTCTGAGCTATGAGTGAATTCCTATGTGAATTCCAAATCTTGCCTCACCTGAAGGAAGTATAAAGTTTTCAAAGCTTTCCAGGTTTACTGATAAAATGGTGTGTAGGTAAGTGTTATTTTAACATCATAAAAAAGTTTAAATAAATTTAGTAACTACACAATTTAACATTAAACTAACGTTAGTGCTTCTTTATTGTTCTTTACCAAGAAGAACAGTAGATAACGGGTATCATATGTTACTTACGTACTCTAAAATAAAATAGTAATTACCTACGTAACATCGATGACGGAAAAACATATTAGGTAAATTACATTATATGAAAATTTGTTTATTTGTAATGTAATGTTACAAGAGCAATAAAGACAGGTACTCCAAAATAAACAATAAACACATATATATCTCGAAATCCAGTGTTTGCGGAGACATTCAGTTCGATGGGGTAATGGGGTTCAAGTGGCACTCGCAGTCCTCGCGCCGGGAAGGGCTCTAGAAGATACAGCTTAATGAATTTTCGGTCATTGTTAGACAGTTATAGATAATAGAAATATCTATTAGTCTACTTTGAGATAAGGTAATAAATAATAGTCCTTCTATCCGTGGTTGTGGGTGCACCTGCAAATGCGCATCCGCAACATAGAGTTCTGAAGTTTATAAATCATAATCATTATTTGTCACTTTTTGCAGCCTTTTTACGACTATGAGCCTTGGAACTACTCATTTAAAATCTTTTTTTTAAATTTTTTTTATTCTTATTATACGCACATTAATTGACTAGGTCAATCTATTATCCTCAGTCTAGCAGAGTGAGACTTATCGGCTAATCTAAAACTGAATACTCTTATGCCCCTATTTTCTTTTACATGACTTTGTTCATGTATTCATAAGGATAAATATTGGCTTTTTGTAGGATATATTTTCGGCAGAATTATAGCGAAAGTGTTACTGAATAACCTATGTGTTAGATTGTTCTACCATCAATCTTGCAGGGCCTAGTTTCTTATTATGGCTGTTTTGACTTTTTCTCACAAAGGAAAATTCCTTCCCTTATGAAAATTTCATAGTTTCCTAATACATCATCATTTCCGTGTCCGAAAAAGGTTGAAAAGGGAAAGATACAGAACTAATATGAGTACGGATGGCTGCACTTTGACAAAGAAAAATTTAGAGGCATGCGATCATAAGTCTATGGCATGTCTCATATTGTAAGTACCTCAACCCATATTATTAATTTTAATCCTACATACTTTCATAGAAGCATTGATGATAGCGGAGGCTTTAGCCTGGTATTTGGTATCTAATGTTTTATGTGTAGGTATCTTAGAATAATGATTCGCTCTCCATTAATCTAAGGTAGGTGTATAGATTTTATTGTGAATTGATGGATAACGAACAAATGAAATTATCGCTGCAATAAAAAATCTCCATATATTTTATTTACCTCACGTAATATATAGATAGGTAAAGAATTGGATATAAATACATTCTTTGTAAAGCTCTGTAAGGTAACGCTGGGGAATAAATACCAATTTCTACCTCAAAGAAACGCTATCTGCGCTCTATAAAGGAGCAACAAAACAGCCAACTAAACGATTATTGGACCTGATCGCAGAGGCACGTATGTTCCAGGATAACACTACGTTAAAGGCGTTCTCAAGAAATATCAGTTAGTACTAGTTACTACTACGACCTAACTCGACGTACATTGTCTGTAACCTAACGTAGTAAAATCGATAAACAAAATCCTGTTTGTCACACCAGTGGGCTAACCACGAGTCTGCAGTCAACTCATGACTAGACTGTACTGAGTCTGTAGTCCATTTTTTTTTCAACTATATATTGTAAATTAACAAGTAAAGAAGCAGTGTAGTCAACATTTTTCTACAAACGAAATTACGTCTTCTCCATTTTTACTACTTACAAATCCGTAAAGGTATTATTATATGTTAAAAATCCCCTTTTCCTAGATACAAGTACTTAATTAAAATTATGCACCAGGTAGTATCTTATACAGTTAGGCAGTTCCGAACCGAGGTAGGATGTGAGTTGCTAAATCCATGCTAAAGCCCAGGTTTGCTGACTGACGAGGGATTATTGCATTCTGAGACCAATGCAAGGCCCGCTTATAAAGGATTTCCATGTGAACTGAATTTGCAATAGCAAATGGGGATTTTTAAATTGAAGGAAAATAATAATAGACATCTCCATAGAAAACAATTGTTAGATCTATAGTATAGTGGTAAATATAGGTACATAACTATAAAGTAGAGGTCCCTACTTACGTACGTACGCGCTTTTTTTGTAGGTACATAGGTACGTCCCATACCGATAATCTCTTTTGAAGTTGGCGCTGTTCCAAAAAAATGTATTTTCACGAGATTTGTTTTTTACGGTGATGTAGATTAAAGTCGGCATATTTTTATCAATTTATATACTAAGATAGGGTATGTACTGTAAAATATAAACAATTATTCACAGATGCAATGTTTTAGACATGTTACATGTTTTGGCGAAACATGTCTCTGATCTAATAATTGATCTCTGAGAAAATAAATTATCATTTAATTTCATAACGAATGCACTTATAAGATACATTTCAGGCTCGGCAAGCAAACAAAAGCAAAACAAAATCAACAAAGCAAAAAATTGTATATCGTGCATGCTTTAGTTGAGTGAGTGGACTTAATTTATTTAACGCTAGTGGACGTCCGCGACATCGTCCGTATGGACTGCAGAAAAAGCAAAATGTCGAAATCATCCGGGATAAAAATATTTTCCTGGGATAAAAAGTAGCCTATGTATTAATCCAAGATATCAGCTAACTCCATATTAAATTTTATTAAAATCACTCCAGCCGTTTTTACGTGAAAGAGTAACAAACATCCATCCATCGCACAAACTTTCGCGTTTATATTATTATATAGTAGGATAGTAGGATAGGGCCTGGGTTCGAATTGCAGTAGGTGCAAATATTGATATCGATGTTGTTTTCGATTTAGTTGTTTCTATATTTACTTATTTATATGATGATCTCCGACCGTATTTCGGCCAAGGCGATCAATCTTTACGGAGATTGGCCAGGTACGCAGGAGATATAGTGCACAAGTGTGTGCGCAAACACAGATGCACTCTCTATTCCGTCACTCTCATAGTCCGATGGGACGGAAAGCCGATACGACTGGAGAGAGATCATGCGCAGGACCAACGGTTTTACGTGCTTTCCGAGGCACGAGCTAAGCGACAATTTTGCAATATCAAAATCTGTACATGAAATAAATTCATTAGTACAGGCCCGTGACTGGGATCGAACTTACGCCTTCCGCTTGCTATCACCACTATTATTTATATATACAGGTTGTAACAGGAAGGGTATTTTAAGCGAAAAACTACGTGAAAAGCCCACTTTAGCGAACCTATTTCCAAAATTTGAGACTCGAAATCACATGTTTATTTTACAAGATTGTATGAACATTCCTGAGTTGTGTAGAAATTCTCCATACTATTTGGAAAAATAAACATGTGATTTGAGTCCGAAATTTTGTGGGTAGGTTCTTTTCAGTGGGTTATTTACATAGATTTTCGCTTAACATACCCATTTTGTTACACCTGCATACGAACACCAGTATATATAGACGGATGTGCCCTTAAGCAAGTCTTTACTAAATTTAGGGGTGAATACCCATAATTCTTAGTTGATATCAAGTGGAATTTCCTATCCCGATTGGTAGTTGCATATTTCGTTGGGTGCGTGGCGGCGAAGTATGTGCAAAGGGCTTTATTAAACTTATCTTCACGATGCAATGGGACAGACGGCGTCTAGAGCCGAGCGACAACAATTCCACGATTTCTCCAATAATTTCTGATTTCTCTCACATCCTCTCCTGTCTAGTAAGAGCATTTGCTAACATTGATATATCACACATATCGAAAGTTAAATCACATTGCTTTACTTATATTCATATTATATTTGGGTTCGCTTTTCTGGTTCTGCGAATTATAAAAGTGGCTATTAATCCGCTGCCAGTCTGACGCCCTAAACGGGAGAAAAATGTTAGAGACGCATAAAAAATAAAATAACTCATTAAACTCATCGGAGACTGGACGGTTCCAGAATAATGACTAATGAATAATGACAAGAAAAATACACAATTCGAAGACTTAACTTAGAAATCATTGAGCTACGAATATAGCCCACAGAATAACACAATTGAGGTGCTTAAGACACGACAGTGTGTAATGAATCGATTAATTTCGTGAAGACTTTATCCTGAGCGTTCTGTAATTTAACTAGAGCGGGCGCGTCTGTGTCGGCCTCATTAATTTCGACATGTGGGAAATTGGGACCGGTGGGTTGATTTTACTAATTACTCTATCACTGTATCTAGGCGTTACCACGAACCGGTACTAGAAATCTGTACCTACTTCCATACCCACGAATCTAACGTACCTATTTGGAAATAGCAACAGGTACATAGGCACTATGCATGCATACTAAAGAAACGTTTTTGAGACATCATAGTATGGTATGTAGGTACCCCTCATAATCATGCAAGGAAGCAACCTGTATCCAACCGACGCCCGCGACCTTGGCCAGGTCGTCCGTCCACCTCGCGGGTACCCCTATCCCTTCCAATATTAGAGCTTTCATACCTCCGACAAAACATACTTAGCTTAGAATTTTTTTTAAGTTATCGCGTATCATTGATATTGATAGTATCATACTCGTATTCAATATAATTTAATTTATCATACATACATATAATTACACCTTTATCCCTTACGGGGTAGGTTTAATTTATCAATATAATTATTAAATAAATAGATGTAAGTATACTTACTTTAGATATAAATAAACTAGTCCATAGGTAGTGAGTGCTATAGGTAAGACCGCTTTTCGCAGTTATAAGCTACGAGTTTCAAGTTTAAATTCAAACTTGAAAATAAAAGTAGACAGGTAGATCGAGTTCATAATTTCCGAAAGAAATTTCACTGGGCCAAACTCGCCGTTCGAGTCCTATCGATTACAAACGAAAAAGAACAAAGACATTCCTGTCGGCTTGTGCCAGTTGGATGAAGTTGAGCGACGAACTGAACATCTGGCCAAAGAAAGAACTCCGAAGTAGTTAGAACCATGTTTGAACTTGCATCAGGCCCACAGAGCGCTGCATTCTAAACTGCTACTCGTACAACTTCGAAAATAAAAGAACGTGGCTTTAACCGAAACTTGCTGAAAGTATTGATTGGAATTTGAATACTAGGTAGACTTCAATTATAGGGTTGCCACTTTTGAGACGGGTATTTGTATTTTTTTTTCAATAAAACATAGTATAAAGTCAAACGTCGCAGTTTTAAAAATAAGCAGTTACATGAGCTTTAAAAGTTAACACCATACATAATACATTGATCCGGCAATTTAAAGGTAAGTATTACAAATCAACTAAATTTTAATCATCAATTTAACAGAGTCTTTTGCACCTGCGACTAAAATCTTGTAATAGCCCTTAAAAATCAAAGTTACAGATCTAGTTTAAAATTCATAGCTCCTCAAGAAAGTTATAAAGCAATTAAACCGGCACTATCCACCGTATAGTCTGTGAGGTAAACCTAATATACATTAACGTGGCTGCTCCTGAGCTCCTGGACTAGCTAGCCGGTGATTGGCAGGTGGAAATAGCCTGGAAAGCGGCTGTTTGTTACCTACCTCTTGTTTGTCGAAATCGCTTAATTCCGCATAGGGGAAACGTTGTTAGATTTACTAATGAACTACGAGTTTCATGCATGGCAGAGGCTGAATACGTACGTATGTTATGAAAGGTAACTGAACATAAATGTATAATTAAAATCACAATGAAATTGCATATAATTAATGTTTTAGTAGTATAGTATCTGCTAACATTTAATACAAAATCAGAAAATGCTGCAGAATAGCGGTGCTATAGGTAGCGTCCGCTTCATTTGTATTTTCTTCTCGAGCTTGACATTTTATTATCAGGGCGAAGTTTATCCCTGATAACGGGTAAACAACGGCATGAGTGGCGAAATCCGAATACTTCGGACGTAAAATCTTTTACGGCCACTTTCTTGTGGATCCGGTGGAATTAGCACTCTTTCAGACGGATTAGCCGGGCGGACCGGACGTAACGCCTGAAAACGTAAATTATTGCTCTCGACGCGGTTGTTCCCGCCATTTATTAAGCTGAGAACCGCTGCCTTCTTCTCTTATATATGTTAACGATACGGTTTTACAGGTTAATAAAGAAATTGCGACCTAAAAGTAATTGACGAACCCACTGATCTATCTTAAATCAAATAAAACTATGAGACTAAACAAAGGTTAGTTACCTACCTCTACAAAATAATAAGCCGATCTATCAGTTCAAATATCAAGGTCAATAATAAAGCTTCAGCATAATTCAACTTGGACCGATATCATAATTACGTTAATAAACAACAACAGTCTGACTTTATCTCTATATAATATAAATATAAATCGTATAAATACATGTAAACCGCAACACTGTTTTATCTAAAGCCCGAGCTCGCGACATTGTGCACCTGAAAAATTTACTTAGTTACAAAAGTTACCTAATCTTTTAACTCGTTATTCGAGTGAGACATAGTTGTAAGAAAGACAGAAACTACTCCCAACATTGCGACGAGGGACTAATAAACACAATAAAAGTAGATAAGACACCCTGAATAAGCTTATGATTATCATAATGTGATGCTTCTTAAGGACCGAAGTTTTTCTTTTGTACCTCCGAGCAAGTCATGCTAAAAGTTTCTTAAACGGACACTTTTACGTCTTATTAAATCAGTAAAGTTACGAAACAGGGTATAACATAATTTTCGAGACCCGCTCAAGTGCTTACTTACCCTAAAAAATTAGGAAAAATTCTTGGAAGCCCAATATCGCTGGGAAAATTGACCGTCAGCATCATCAACAAAGGATTTAAAACATTCCTATTTACAAATTATGAGGGTCGGCGTTTTTAGAAGCAAATCAGTTTTTAGCGACCCTTGGAGGTAATTAAAAATAATTGAGGCCTGAAGAGATCTAATAAAAGATTTTAAAGTGTTGATACTAAAAAAGCAAATTCTGATGACGTAATTTTTTTCAAAGCGTCATTCAGCGAATTACCTATGATTGAAGCATCGGATAATAAATTAGATTATTATATACCTACATATCTACTATTATTTTATGTTAAAAATAAAAATTCCGATAGTTTGCCATTTTAACTAAAAGTAACTCATATTTTATGATTAATACAATTCTTAAAACATCCTTTAAAAAGATTTTAAAAATACTTCGCTCTTGACCGGTATTTCATTAAATTGCTATGCAAAGCTTAATTAAGTGAACTCAAATTCGTCGCTAAAGAAAATTAAGGTGACAGATTTTACTTTTTTTCTTCGACTTCCAGAAATAAAATTAGCACGTTCAATGGAACAATTTTAATTTGCACATTTAATTTTTTAGCTACTGAATTCATAAAATTCGATAAAAAAATTTAATTACTTGATCGGACGAAATTTATAGTGTCCAGTATTTATGCTAGTTTTTTCATAGACAGATATTAATTATTTCTCGTGAAAAAATCTTGCTACGCGCGACTATATGCATTTATGCAAAAAACGCAGTCTATTTACTCAACTTTGGACCCTAATATGGTATCAGGTATGCTTCCATGGAGAAAAATGATCGTGATGATGAAGAGATTCCGTAGTTTTCGGGAACGTTGACGACCAAAAATCACCCTGTATTGATGATATGATGATGTTCTTTTTGGGTTAAATAAATCCTTTTCTGATTAAACATTAGGTACCTATCCTATTTTATAAATAAATAAAATAAAAATTATTTTGCTTCATAAACTTTTAAGTATTTTTAAGGTAAACACATTAGGTACTAGGTTGGTAATCAATGGTTTGTAGTTAATAATTTCCGAACACAGCTAAACAAAGAATATGTCTGTTCTCAAGAAAAATGTTACATAAAATACGAGCAAATGCACTGACGACGTACTAAACCGATTGAGAGATCGATATGATCTGCACAAACACCCACTTCAGTACAAGATGGTACTAGTACGTAGGTACTCGTATAAAGCAACATTAGTCGGATTGAAACCTCTCCGCGGAACTTAGAATTGCAAAATAGTGACTGCAACCACTCTCAGATGCCGTTTGGTTCAAAGAAAAATATTTTTTGCGGCGAACATTTTCAGTCTGCACAAATTCAATTTAGGACGGAGTACCGCTAGTGAGAGATTACCTTTTAAAATACACGGGCTATGTGATTTTACGTTAAGTACCGTAATAGATCTACGTGCAGATTTATTGAATTTCTATGGATTTTAATGGAACTTTCTCCGAAACAGCCAGCAAAATATAATAACATAAATTCTGATTTTGCATGAGGATAAGATATTTTAAGCGGACAATACCAGTGTCAACATGGTGTCAACGTTTTGTTTTGTATCAATAAAAGAACATTTCCAAAATCGCTCTGTTCGTAAGTAGTGACACCACATCAAACTGTGACTTGGGAATAATGGTAAGGTCTTGTGTCGTGGGTACTAAGCAACGGTATATAAATACATAGATAAGTATAGAAACATCCTTGACTTGGAAACAAACATTGATATTCATCATATCAATGCTTGCATCTACCGGGATTCGAACTCGGGATAGGTCCTGTGGCGTCGCAGGCAGGGACACTATCAACTACACCAATCGGTCGTCACTTACAAATCTATGGCAATAAAGGTTAATTCATTACTTAATATTTATTGAATTTATTAACCCATCAGATGTATGTATGCTTTTGTACCCACCAGATGTATGTAACCTATCCCAACTAAAATATATAAATAAATATCAAAATGCGAATGTAAGTTTGTTAATTTGTTTGTTACCTCTTCACGCTTTATTTACTCAACCTATGTTCTTGATATTTTGCATACCATATAATAAACATTCTGTATTCCAGGCGGTCGAAGACACGGGCAACAGCTATACGCCAACCGTCGTGGCACACGCAGTCATAAAACGTTATATGACAACGCGTGCCACGACGATTGGCGTACATTACTTGTAGTAACTAATAATCCCCAACCAATAATGTACAAACAATGAAAAACGCAAGCCAGTTATTTCACAGTTCATACATTCCAGTCTCCCTTGAGGCGGTTAATCAGAGCGCTGACGCCACGACTAATTCGATCCAAAGTTCGCAGCAAGTTATTTGTCTTGCTAGTTATGATCTTTAACACAATGTACATAATATTCCAGGCTATTTTCCTGTATAAGGGATGTCTACACGTTGCAAAGCACTTTTGGTGGTAGATGACTCCAGAGGTCTAGTCAATACCTAAGCTTGTGCTAATTGAGTACGTAAGAATTGGGTTAATTATCTCTCACGACTAACAAATCTGTGTTTTTATCATAGGACTATATATCTATTCATATAAGATTAATTTAAGATATAGGCAATTCCAACAAAAGAAATAGAATAGGGACCGGACTGTTGAGTGGAAGTTTTATATTAAAACTAGTAACTGAGAGTTTTTTTCGTAGCAGATGAATTTCGTAGAACGACTACGAATTTTACACTGTAGGTTTAACAAAATTTTCGGCTTTTATCATTTTTAAAGCAAAGAAAAAATACCTATTAATATACACTCGTTGGGTGAAATGCATGCTCAAAAATCTACAGAGTGATGAGCCTATAATATAATTGTAACTATCTATAGGGCTGAACAAATCTCTAAGTTAGTTATAGAGCGTCTATCTTTAAGTATCTATGGTATCTATAGGTATTTTAGATATCTACTGTAACTGCGATGAGAAGCGGTTATACTTCAAACTTCGATTAGCTACACTCAGTACCTGTCAGTACCCTGTTACATGAGCAGGCTGACAGAGAACTAACATCGAACCAATTACGACTAATTCAAGACACTTCGAGACAGACATTTGTGGCAGTAGGTATGTTCCCGGTGAATATCAAAGTTTCCTTATTTCGAGTTGTCTAATTTGAATTATTCTCATTTGATGTAAATTCTCTTTAATAGGCATCTACATTATTTGATAGGGAAAGTTATAATGAATTTTAATAATACGCGAACGAACATACGACTTTGTTGATAGCGTATTATTTCAAGGTAAAGTAAATGGCACGAGATACGGTTTTGTAAAATAAGCCTATATAAAAACTTAACAAGAGTATCGTCCGGGGCACTGATATGACATTCAAAATAAATCAGAATAGGCTACGTAAAATGTGATATTTTTAAGTACAAAAAAAATATATATAAACTTACCTTCTTAGGTTTTCCATTTTTCCTCAACAGCTTAGCGCAGCAGAGCCCCCTGGTGTCGGGAAGCGGCGCGGGCGGCCGGCGCTCCCAGCACAGCCTCTTAGGGCTCGCCGCGGCTTCGGCACGGAACTCTTCCTTATCTTCGCACATCCCTACCTGACCCTACCAATCACTGGCTCCCCAATATCGGCGCTTTATAAGAACCTCTAGCATTGTTTTCGCCTATAAAACTAAGATAACGCTATCACGCCTAATATATTATAGAAAATAGCGGTTATTCCTTCTCTACCCTTTTCGTGCGCCTGTACTTATGTGTAGATAAGTTCGCTGTGTTTGTACTTTATGGTTTTAAATAATATCGCGTGAATACTACGTGATTTCTACTAGATGGTGCAGTAACGTCCGTTTCAACATCTGAAACAAAACATATGCGGTGTTATTTTTTCTAACTTAGACACGATTTTGTAATATAATAAGTTAGAAATTGTTTAGCTAAAACAATGTTTAATTTTTAAGTAGATATCAGCATAACCTTAACTTTATCTTTATATATATAACTTCGAATAACCTTGGCTTGACATTATTGTATACCAGCTTCTACCATCATTCTTACATACTGTTTTTGTCACAAAATCAATGAATGCCCTACAAAATTATTCGCATCCAGAACTGTTTTGACGATTGTTCTATTCACAAACTCTACGTCTCATTATGCACGAGGATCAGCCCGAGCCCTGAGAACAATGTCCGCTTTCCCGAAACTTGCTGACTCTTTATTACTCAGCTCATCTGAAATGAACTTAGTCTAATTTCCATGTAATTTTGTGTTCGAGAATTCAGTAAGGTAAAAATGTTGCCGAAAGCCGACTGTTGAATATTAAACCTGGCTAACGAATGCGACAACTTACTTTTCTGGGCTCATTGAATTCTAAAAGGACTAGTTAAAAATTCTTGATGGGTAAGTTTGTTACATAGACGTTTACTAATCTCGTTATTGATTTCGAGTATCCAGTAAAAAACTTTAGTTAAGTAAGTACTTACCTACACGAATTGGTAGGTTATTGCTTTATTAGGTATCTACATTAAATATGCCTACGTATCAATATTACCTAATACCTAACTATGTATTTTTGTATACAGTTGTTAACTGTCCCAAATAAATAAATAAATATTTATCTAGAATTAGCATAGTCAAGTCAATTCATTACGCAGTCTACATCTATCTCGTTACAGTACAAAAATGCAGGAGGTTGCAACACACATAAAAACGATCACCTTTTATTCTAGCCACTTATTCTGGCAACCACCTTACTGTATTGTATCACTATAACACTTATATTCCTATTAAAATCTCCCATTCACAGCACAAATGCAAATCGTAACAAAGATTACCACAAATAACACTAGCTTTAGCCAAGTCATAAAAGCGTATTTAAATAAATCGCACCCAAAATGAATGTCAATGAGTATAATTTATTCGCATTTCGCTTCATCCCAATAGTTCTCATCGCATTGCTGGATTCATTCCAACAGCTAATATACCATTCTATTTGTCTTTCGAGCCAATAAAATGACTTTTATGCAAATCATACGAATTCTATACATTTTTGATGAGACTACCCCCCTAACCCACCTCGACGCACTCGTGCCTTTTAATTAATACATTTTTTTCCATTAAAACTTTGAAAATTTCCAAACTCAAGGATTACTTCTTGTGGAAGTTCCGTGATTTATCATTATGAATCATTATCAGTGAGTCGGTTTCAGTGAGAGCTTACTTCAATCTAGTGTATCTATTATAACTGGAGTTTTATATTAACTTGTGTGAGATATCTACTTAAAGTTAGATTAACTCTATTAGCCACACTATAATCATGGTAAATAATGAAAACTCTATAGCTATAGCACCTACAAAGTTTACGCCTGTAATGTATAGGTATAATATAGATTGCTATGCAAGCTGCTGTATTATATTGTACTGTTTTGAACCACGCTGTATGGTTAATAAAATTCGACATTGACAAAAGAGGTGTCATTTTATATACCTCTGTATGTTCTTCATAATTTGCCTACGCCTGCCCCAATTATTAACGCTACATGCATTTTCCTTTTTACCCGACTGCGCGACGCAAAGGAGTGGTATTCTGTTTTAATCGTCTTTTTTAATAAATTAGCACTCGTAATCTTTGTACTACCCTCTTGACTTGAAAGATGCTGTAAGCTAAGTTAACTTTCAAAAGCAAAAACTCACAGGTAAACCCTCTTATACTCGTATGTCTGTACGTAATTGACTTCGCATATGGTTCCGTTTATAAACTCCAAAGCATCAAACGACTGCACAAACGAGGCACTCGCGATATAAAAGAACGTTGCTATAATTCAGCCTCTTTAATAAATATTATGGCGCACGTCAGCAGTAGGAGAAAGTTGAAAAGTAAATGTGCTTCACATTCTGAAAATCTAGGTTCTGAAATACATGGTTGGGAGTACACACACGTATGTAATAATAAAAGTTAGAGGCATGTTGGTATGATACGAGTTTTCTTTTTAATACAATTTCCCTACTGTCTCTAAATAGATACTTTCACAGTAAAGGATACCTACCACACTAGTTAAGTAAGTACCAAAATGTACATGTTCCTCGTGAACATTGGCATTGATCCAGAGCCCATTATAGGCTAGTTATTAGTTAAGTACTTATACATATCTAAGACCCACTGGAAGACTTTGGGTCATAATCACGACTATAATTTAATCCAGACATTCAGGGTGTTGGGATCTTTTACTTTTAGCTAGACGATTAATTGGTAACTAAAACTTATATAACTCCAAAAGTTTTAAGTACGGAAATTACATTTGCAAGTCACAATAATATGCAAACAAAATTTAATACACATTTTAAAGAGAATTTAACATTTTTGAAGCAGAGTATTAATCTATTGTTTTAGCGTATCCGGTATTAAATGTGTTCCGAAAGTTGCGGAACCATATACTGCTAGAGGTAGAGGCGTGAGGAGACGAGGTAAATTAGATAGCCATTGTCTGAAACGCAGACGAAAATAATTGTGTTCACTCATACAATTTTTGAATTTAAATACGTCGACATATGAGTTAGCTTGTGGACTAATGCACTTTCCCGCGTAAAGCTTATTCTATTATTTTAAATTTTCTGATATTGATTGACCTGTACTCATATAAGCCTGTATTAATTTAATAGACGAACCGACAAACTACACAATCACCCTTTCTTATCTCAGTAATTAACTGACGCCTGTATCTTCGTTCATGTTATCGTAGACTAGGGACCGCCCCTTACTTCGTCTGCATGAACATTTTAGGCTATGTGTTTTTAGGTACGAGTATAAGTTACATAACTGCCAAGTCCCATCAAAATCTTTTCGGTAGATTTTGCGTGAAAGACTAACATTTACTTTAATAATATTAGCAGGTAAGATCACTCGTATCAATAACTTACTCTTAATGTATGCTACTATATCTGTAATATATAACCTGTCTTATCAAGATCTGAATCAGTGGGGTAAGCACGAACCTTTTTACGCGGCGTAACGCTAGCAAAATCTATGTGATTTGACAAACAAACGTTAATATGTACTTATAAAATTAGTAGCATAATGTATATCGCATTAGTATCAATCAGACAATACAAGCTTTTAATAAAACAATATTCTCAGACATATAAAACTATATATGTACGACAGTTTTATGATGCTATAAGAGGAAGATTGGCGGCATGATGACGCTACGGTTTTTTCTTTCTTGGCACGAAGTTGGAGTAAATAAAATCGAGATTGCCGTTACTGCGAGTATAATATAAGAGCTAGCGTATTTGGAAGATATTTCCGCTGTTATTATACCAGCGACTTATGAAATATAAAACCATTGTTATCTCTATTTTGCGCTGCGCCTTACTATATTCCATATATATTATTATAAAAAAATTATTACCCCATTCAAACATCGCCACAAATAAACATCGATTACAAAATAGGATGTAATAAGGACAAAGCCTATTTCTAAAAAGATTTCTCCCAAAAAATCATTAGGGACCTTTTTGATACAAAGGAGAAAAATCTTGAATCAAATTTACCTATTTCGTATCTATAGGGAGAAGAAATTAAAAATGCAATACCTCCAATGGTCAGCTTATACTTATTGAGTACTCTGAGTGCAGGAGGAGTATGAAATTTTAGCATAAAGTTAAATAAGACAAACGAACAGATCAACAACTTTTGAGACACGAAAAAAGAGACATTTTACAGCAGCAAATAGCAAATATATGGTAAATCTGTCAAATTTAGGCGATGTTTAGCTAGAACAATATTTAAATTCTTTTGTAATAACATGGTTAAAATAAGTTATTATTCCTTACCTAGGAGTATTCCGAATAAATCAACTTAACGATCACACAAAGGGTAATATATAAGGTAAGATAAAACTCAAAATATCTCACTAGGATGGAAATTTCTTTCATTTTCTTAATAATATTTATAATTCAAAATATCTTGTCTAATTTTCTCGTAACAATCCTAAATTTTACGCGATGTTTCGTAGCACGGCTACGCTTCGTAGTAGACAGAAAGTCGTATTTATTATGTTCTTGAGATTTTATAGTCATAATAATACGTTTTTATGTCTTTTATTTAGTTTATTGATGCCATTCTACAAAAATACTAATTGCAATTAAATTATCAATTTACCTACACTAAAAATAAGTTTGTGATTCACTTTTAGAAAATAAAAATATCACCTAATTTACCAAGTGACGCCACTTTCTCAAAGTGATAACAGTCAAATCTTACTTACCAACTAATCATCAACCAAGCTCCGTTGAAAAGTGCTGCACAAAATTCAAACTGAGTGTTTTACAAGGCGGAAAAACTTCGACAAAAGTTTCAGTTTCAGTCGCGACACTAGACGGTAGGTGTTGCCTCACCGAGAGCCGGGACCGCTCTGAACAGGGGCTCGCTGAAAACCGCTTTATATTTCAGGAGGTGTCTGAAATCTCCACTGGGGAGTACCTGTATATCTACACTCTACAGCCTCGGTAAGGTAAGCCACTTGAAATAGAAAATGAAACAAATTTTTACTGAATAGCGAACGATTGTCATATTGTGTAGTTCTTACTTTCTCTTAATACTTTTGATAAGCATTTGTTAAGCTTTATTCAGGTTTTTAGCTTATCAATGTTTTGAGCAGTGATGTCTTACAGATCTATTCTTATCATTTCATTTTGTCCTAATCTCGATCTGCAATATTGAAATCGGCTAAAGAAAGTCTAATTCTATCATGGATGTATGTTTGCATATTAGGTACAATTTGTGGTCAGTCCAAATTATGTTTTCTTACTCAATTTTACAACACTAAGTACTTTATTTATATGAATTTAGTTACCTTTACTTTACTCTTTGGTACATATAGAGATAGATTTTGTATAAGAGGAAAGTAGGTAAATAGTATATACCTTTATATTAATTTAGTAGACTCAGGCCTGTAATTTCTTTTCGCTCACTATTATTATTTATTTTATAAAGTCTTTATTATTCAATACATAAAAATTACAACACACATTTTGTAGGAACACTCACATTACAAAATAAATTAAAACAGAAAAGTGCTTTTAGAGGCTAAAAAAGGCGCCTTTATAAGTCATTCATTAGACAGGTATGTCACACATAGTATGTACATAATCAATTACTTTGCCCTATTCAGCAATGAAGAAGACTGATGAGAGATGATGATCTCCGACCGAATTTCGGCCAAGGCGACCAATCTCTACGGAGATTGGCCAGGTACGCAGGAGATATTATAGTGCACAAGTGTGTGCGCAAACACAGATGCACTCCCTATTCCGTTACTCTCATAGTCCGATGGGACGGAAAGCCGTCATGACCGGAGAGAGATCAGGCGCAGGACCAACGGTTTCACGTGCTTTCCGAGGCACGAGCTAAGTGACAATTTTACAACATTAAAATCTGTACATGAAATAAATTCATTGGTACAGGCCCGTGACTGGGATCGAATTTACGCCTCCTGCTTGAAAGGTGCACGTCTTAACCACTGGGCTATCACCGCTTTAAGAAGACATACTATTACAATAAAGTGGGAATACTTAGTACTAGCATAGAGGATTCCTCTATGGTACTAGACACACTTTGTTCACTATTGTTGTTCGACAAGCAAATTAATTTAAAATAACATTTGTTTGCCGAGATTTGGCTAGTGTATAGCTATCGGGATGAAGAATAACGTTGCCAATATGTAATTTAGATAAGAGATGGTAAAATTCGTCATCCTAGTAATTGACCCGGTGGCTAAGTGGTTATAGCTGCTGGCACGGTTTGCAGCGGTCGTGGGTTCGATTCCCACTCTGGTGAAGAATTTTTTCCATTTTCTTTATTAATAATTTTATAAAATATTTCCGGTATATTTTGCTAGGGAGCGGCAGGTGCCTATTTGTTACGGACATAGAATGGCGCCGGCGGCGGCGGCGGGAAACAGACAAACGAAAAGAAATGACCTTTCCGTTGATGTAAACAAATGATCCGTTGTAAGCAATTTGCGGAGAAACGCTCGTCATCGAGACTTCTTTGCATAACAAACGCTTTGCTCATCAGGCTGGGTTATTTATGCAGTGATACGGAATAACTGTTTATTGATTTATTCAAAGATTTTTTGTGAGATAGATGAGGTTGTATATTAATTTGATTTGTTTGGCTAAACGGTAATGGTATGTTTGACGGTATTCATTTCATTTAGCAAATTCCAATGTGTCATGAATTTGTTAGAAATTTTATGTACTTGATGACACCGCCGATATTTGTACCTAAGTATTTAAGATCTCAAGGCTTCATGCGGTAGCACAAATACCAAATATGACCGTCCTAGACTACCTACACGCTAACAAATTATACTTAGATATCGTGCCATAATAAATCATAATAAAACTTTATCCCACATCTGTGATTTGTTTTGTGTGATCCATGGCGTATTGGGTAGGGGAACGGTATAACATAATGTAGAATACCTACATAATGTACCTAAGTATGTTACCTAATAGGTACTCTACCCACATACCTTACGAAGTATTTTCATGCTGTTCAAAAACTAGGTTTACAAAGGTTCCCTTCCTAATGGATTTTGTTTTAAACTGACCAGCCGAGTATACAGGATGCAACAGAAAGGGTATGTTAAGCGAAAAGCTATGTAAATAGCCCACTATGGAGAACTTACATGTTTATTTTTTAATCTTGAAAAATGAACATTCCTGGGTTGTTTAGGAATTCTCCATACAATTTGGAAAAATAAAAATGTGATTTCGGGTCTGAAATTTTGTGGGTAGGTTCCTTTTGATGGGCTATTTATGTTGCTTTTCGGTCAGCATACCCCTTTTGTTACACCCTGTATAGTCGAGTCGAGAATATGTAAGTATTTTTTTTAATAAAGCTTTATTTTGGTGCCAATGTCCATTCGGCTGCCGAGGGATAAAGCTAATTTTGTAAAGGTACCTCCATACTCTGCCTCCAAAAGGAAGTATTTATGCGGCGACTATTTATAGTTAGTTGAAAAAGGGTTTTCCTGTCGAGGACCGAGCTCACACCTTCGCAGGTGTAAGCAATTATAGCTCAGCTTTTTATTTGCCTTTTTGCTGGCTATTCCTTGTTTGCTCTGCCTATTTGTATTGGTATTAAAAATACCTACATTTAAAATCAGACAATCGATATGGAAATAGGGTCGTTTACGGTTTATTTGTAATTATATCGAAAGGTAATAAAATGAAAGAAACATTTGCGAAAGAAAACTTCGCTAGCGTGAAAACTTTCCGGGATATAACGATTTCAAAATCACAATTTTAGACTTGCCAAAAAACGCTCCATACAAACGGCTACCACAATTATGACGTCACTCTTTCAGTAACTTGTATGAGCAGCTATTTTAAATATTGCGTTTATAAATATGGTCACAAAGCATAAATTGCTGTAAATGATGCAGGTGGACATGTGATGTTGTAATTTTCAATTAATTTCACATTCGAAAAATGGACTTGCCCACTTAACTTTGAAGGCTTATTACTACCTCATTTGGACACTTAGGTAATCAAATTATAATTTTACAGATAGGTATGATTTTGATGATTTTTCTGATAAGCATAAAATGTCATTAAAATTCAATCATAGTAAACATCCCTATTGCTGCTAACTCAGTAAGTGGAATACCTATGTGATCTTGTACACATGATCTACCCGTCTTGCTTTGCAATAGGTGCAAGATTGTCGATACCTTTAGGGGTAAGCAGGTAATTAATTACAAGTTGCTTAATGCTTAGGTATTTCATTCCGTACTTATGAACCAAGGATACCTACTTACTTTTCCCTACCGTAAATTAATCTAGGTAGGTATTTACTTACCTACTTAACTAAAACCTAAATTAACTTATTCATATCCGTAAGTATAAATAATATGTAGATATATAATTTTGGTGTCTACTTACTTACTACAAACACAAAATCAAATCTTACCTCTTATAATAGATATTGGTAGGTAGGTATAGAAACAAAATAATGTGTGTGCACATACCTTAATATCTCCTAACACGCTCTCCCAGAGTCGGCGATCTTCCCAAAACTTAAACAATAAAGTAACTCACACAAAAACTATCTAATAATAGCAAAATAATCTAAAAAATGTTCACTAAACAGTTTGTTTACATGCGATTTGCTAAAGAAATACCATGTTGTGCTTAGGCGGGCACCTAGCGCCGACTAGCGGAGGGCGTCGGAAACGGGCCGTAGGGCGGCTGCGGGTCTCGAGGGGCCATCTCCCTTCTCACTCGCACCTACACACCTAAGCCCCATCGTTACGCAAAAAGGACACTTTTATCAATGGCATGGAGTGTAATATTTAGTATACGTAGTACGAGCACCTCGCCCCTAGGGCTGCGCGTAGTGTCCTTGAGTCCGACTGATGTTTTCATCCCGTTCCGTTATAAGCGTTTAGTGACTTTCGCTGAAGGATTTATGGGGGAATCTCTAGAATTAATTCGGACGTAATGTAACCCTCTGACTGACAAGCTGGAAGATTGTAATCTTTGATTAAAATTAATGCAAATCGCGGATTCATTTTTAACATTTTACTTTGAGGATTATTTGCTAACCTTGATTATGTAGGAGTAGGAGTTTTATATTTTGTGCATCATTAAATAATTTTAAAAGGTTGGATGTAGATCCCAAAGCCTTTGGGCCAAAGGGGTAATGCAAGGTCTTTGGTACATAGGTACAGACAGACCGAATCCTATATACAACCTTATCCATGTAGGTATAAATTACATCCATGTGAAATAGATTTGTTATACATAAGCTAAGATTTTATATCCGTAAGTCCGTTATATCCGTAAGGATTGAGGAGCCACTTGTCGAATCTTGATGAAATTAATAAGTATATCATTTAGTTGTAATTTTTTTATATTGTAGTATCGATCCTTGATTTTGTAGTATAATAATTTATAAAGTTGACTCCTCAATCCAAATGTTTAGATTGAGGTGCCACCATTTTTCGATTGTTATTTTTGGGACTAAAGTTGTTTGGAACCATTATATCTGTATACATATAATAAAAATGTAAATTGTAACGGATCGCTGTCTGTACATGGAAGATGTATAGGTATAAGAAAAAATATTATAGAATACCTTTATCAACGCAATAGTACCCAAAACAATGATTTTTGGAATTTTTGTCTGTTTGTGCGGGCTAATTTCAGAAACGGCTGAACCGATTTCGATGCAGTTTTCAGGAATATATTGTGACATGTCCCACTTCACATATAGACTACTTTTTATCCCGGATAATTTCGATATTTTGATTTTTTCTGTAGTCCACGCGGACGGAGTCGCGGGCGTCCACTAGTTGGTTAATAAATATTTACTCCAGTACTCTGTGTTTGCAGGCAACATGGAATTATGGCAAGATATTAAATATTGAATAATTTTAAATCTATAGAAATCTAATTAAATAAAAGTAATTTGAATGGGTAATGGAAATAATGCTTGTGTATCATAAATTCATAATTAACTTACAATTTTTATTACATCTATAAACAAAATAATTACATGAATCCTAATAAATATAATTTAGCACATTTTATAATTATTGTCTGACTTTTTAACAACAGAATAAAGCTAATGCAATATAAGTACACATTTATTGTATAGTGAGTAAAGTTTTTAACTATATTCACATATGTGAGCAAATAATTTAATTGTACTTAAGTTGATTGCAACATCACATAAATATTTGAAAATAATAGAAAAATATAAAATCAGTAGGTATGCATCAAACCTGCTAATACAATTTTGACTGAGGTTTGTAAAATAAGATTTTTGATTTTCATCCAATAAGCAGTGGTTCTAGTTTTCCGGAGTCATATAAAGACTTGATATCAGACCCTCCTCCAACACAGGTGCCATTGATGAAGACTTGAGGTACCTGAAACAGAATAAAGATTGATTGTTAGTTATGATCCAATAACAAGGGGGGGAGATATTTTAAAAGTTCACATACATTTTACAACACATAAACCTAGTAAGGCCCACACTAAAATTTCTAATATCTAGTCTAGAGGGGATCATATCAAAGTATTTATGTTGGACTGAGAGGTTATAGTAGAATACAAGTCCTTCCAATTTTACCCACTTTTCACAAAAAATAACAACTATGAAAGTTGTCAACATCCAGTCCTTACATTACAACAGACAGACACTTGTCCTGGTACTAATTGGCTTATACATAACAAATTTATATTAAGCAGAACACAATATTATGACAATGTTTGGTTTAAAAGATAAGATACCCAAACCACTGTATGTAATAATTTAAATTAAAAGTACCTATTTAAAATTTACATTGTTGTGTTACTGATAATAACTGATAGCATTGTTATGTGTTATGGTTAGTACCATACCTACTTCTTACTTATTTTTCCTTTCAGGTAATAGACCCACTTGCAACGAGTGCCTTAATCGTGATACTTTTATTCCATATTGGTATAATATACATTGTTAAACATGTCATGTCTGCGAAGCGGGTGTCTAATGTTTGCCCAAAAATTATATGCACTAATACTCATATGACAGATTTTTAAAAATTTATTATATTTAATTCAAGTAACAAATGACTCATAGGCAATACAATACTATCCAATACAAAAAATTACATTACAATACATTACATCATGTCAAATTACGTTATATCATATCTTACTTATATTTTATTTGCCCGAATTTGTTATTTGCCCGAATTTGTTATTTGCCATAATATTTATGTGCCATACTCTTTGTTTGCCCGAAAATTAGATTCCATAATATGAATGCCTTATAATTATGGCTTACTTAAAATTATCTATATTTCTATACTTACTACCTACTTATCACTATAATCGAGCTTTTATCCTAAAAAGCCATTAGCTTTCTGGTGTTGTTTACCTAACCTAACCTACCCAAACCAAAGCTAAACCTATCCATTGGTTAGTTTAAATAAACAGATTTTATGCTATTTTTCTGGAATCAATATCTATGGCAAATGATTTTATGGCATATGATAATTATGGCTTACAATGATTATGACAAATGATGTTATAGAAATTGACTTTATGGAAAACAAAGTTTCTAGCATATGACTATTATGGCAAACAATGACATATGAAAATTATGAGAAACAATATTATGTCTTGACCATTATATAAATGAAATTCTGGCAAGTGGAGGTATCCCCTGCAAAACTTATGAACTGGTCATTCTTACCGTCCTGAATCCAGTTATTTGTGACAAATTGGCTTGAATGCTGGCACCATCATCACGCTCGTCCAGCTCATACACCTTTATTGGTTGCTTGACCTTGCTGAATACCTAGAAATAATGTTATGGAATGTTGCATGATTGATATTTACTGCGCTCCATGTACATTCTAAATGAATATGTGTATAACACATGAAGAGGGATCAATAATAAAATAAAACTATACCAGTAGCTATGTCCTATTTTTGTAGTTTATATCACCTTTTAAGTTCAAAGAAGTACACCAATTTATGGTACAAATATTTTCACATAAACAGTCAATGTTTAGCTCTGTGTGACCTTCGAAATCAAGCATAATGTAAGAAAAACACAACAACAATGGCGAACTGATGGCCTGAATTTTAAAATCGTAATAACTTTAAAAGAAAAGAAGAAACGAGTGTGTCATGCCTGTACAAATTAATTAGCAGCAGATAATATTCACAAGATATGACAGTGTTTTGAAATAAACCATTGTAGTATAAATTCAAATTAATCATTAACTTAGATATTGGTGTAAATACTCTAGTGTCCATAGTTTGTCCGATACTCAGATGACATATGCAGTCTGAGGGCCCGACATTTTAGGCGCTCGCTTAATTGATAAGTACAAATTCCTAAATTAACTGTACAATTGTTTTAGAATGAGTACTAAATCCTAAGCATAGTTTCAAACCCTTATAGTACATGGGCCCTCAATCCGCATGCACATTAATATTTTAGTACCTAAGGGCTGATTTTTAGTAAGTAGGTACATAAGACAGATTGAAAACGACAGGATAAAATTTATTCAGTTAGAACAATGAAGTTTTAATAAATCAGAGTTAGAACTCTCTGTGAATAATGGTGATGTACACACAATATCTCTAAAGGTTGTAGAGGAGTTAATCTATTGGCTCCGTGACCTATGGAGTGAATGTCAAGGTTATGATGAGATGACCTGTTACGATGACTAATAAAAACCTAAGAGGACCTAATTGATAGAAGAGAAGACACTTACTTCTTTAGCCAAATTACAATATGGGCAATATGACTTCGAGAAGACAACTACTTTGTCTTGGGTAACCGCTTCCTTTATAAATTTCTGTACGTCGAGAGACATGTTTGTACGAAAAATTTTGCTGGACAGTAATCCCATAAAAAATTAATGTTTTTTAAAAAATAATTGAAGGAATGACGTTTAAGCAGGCGACATTTTTGACAGAAACATTAGAGATGTGCATGCGATCTGAGATCGATGCATGCGATCTGAGATCGATTAATCGAAGATTCGATTTTTCACCCTTGAAAATAGCCATTCGTTCTTTTTGTTTCGGCATAATATCATAATTTTTTCAGACATGAGAAGTCTACTGCTCAATATAGGCCTCCGCTAACAACGTCCACTCTGGCTGGCCGGAAGCGGCCTGCATCCAGTCTAACAGATTACCGCGAACTTGGTTAGGTCGTCCATATATTTCGCGAGTGGCTTTCCCACATTGCCATCGGTTCATAGAGCAGTGTGCCCTGCCGACTGCAATTATTATTTTCATTGCTGATTCGATCACGCAAAAAACCCCGAGCATAGCCCCCTTCCTACATTTCACATTCATTTATTCAATTGAATTGATGTACTATTACTATTATATTACTGTATCTAATAATAAGATAGTCAGTAATAAAGTGTATTCCAACCGAACTAGTTGTTCATCAATTACAACTTCCCTTCACAATTTTCATTGAACTATTTTCAAATTGATCACTTTTGTACGATCTAACTTTGATTTGGTAATAAAAATAATTATAAAATTATTAATAAAGAAATGGAAAAAAATCCTCACCCGGGTGGGAATCGAACCCACGACCTCTGCATTCCGCGTGCCAGCGCTCTCACCACCGGGTCAATTCCTCGGGTGAAGAATTTTACCATCTCTTTTCTAAATTACATATTGGCAACGTTATTTTTTCATCCCGATAGCTATACACTAGCCAAATCTCAGCAAATAAAGCTGAATCCCTCAGCACAATGTTTAAAGATGAAACGATCAACCATATCCTAAGGGATTATATTAATGGAGAAGTATTTTTATAAATTTATCTTAGTCAAGATACTATATGTAATAAAATTATTAATAAAGAAATGGAAAAAATTCCTCACCCGGGTGGGAATCGAACCCACGACCTCTGCATTCTGCATACCGGGTCAATTACTCGTATGACGAATTTTACCATCTCTTTTCTAAATTACATATTGGCAACGTTATTTTTATTATTGAATATACAGAACTAAAACAACTGATTATTAATAATTAATATTTTTTAACGGCATTTCTTTCGTTTCCTGTAAAAGAATAAATTATATTCTTATGTTTTCTATGCAATGTTATCGATAGTAAAGCCTTAAGGGAATACATCGTTTTTTTAGATATTTATCCTTAAGAACTAGATTTAATCGTGACTGCTACCTTTGAATCGATTCGAAAATCGATCTTTTTCGAAGTGAAAGGACATCCCTAATTGTAATTTCTTCTTTTTTTGTGACAGCTAGTTCTTTTTTTATTAAATGTTACTGGCCTGGGTTGCGTTTGAGTTCACCATCCAGTCTAAAATTTAAACTGACTAAATGTCAAACACCCCGTTCAAGCACTCCGCGAGGCGAAAAATTAAACTGTCAAAATTTTATCCGACCCGTTCACGGACGTCCTCTGGTATAAATTTTCGCCTGGCTAGGATAAATTCTAGCGTGCTTTTTAGGTCGCGAAATTTTATCCTGCTGTCAGATTGACATTAATGACAGCTGTCTGTTGTTTTTTGCTCGATTCGCGCCTTGGCTGAGAATGACGAAGGGTAATGAGCAGCGTTGGCAACCGTACGATAATTATCGTACATGCACGATAATTTGATACCAGCGTACGATGTACGATTGCGATTCATTATCGTACACAAATGTACGATAATTTTCGAATTGTAATGGACTTCGATAGTTTCGTTCACTCATATATAGATAAGAAATATATAAATATATATCTCGTTGAATATTACATATTTTGTCAATTTATGTGTTCATGAATAAATTTAATAATCGACTGATCAACTTTGGAGCCATTTTATTTTTGTAAAACTTTTGAAACACAAATTTTCGCGCCATTTTCTACGCAATGTACCCATGTGAAAATCATAAAATTCGAAAAAGGACATGACGAGCGGCTGAGCGCAATAGAAGTTCGTAATAATATATATTTTATTAATAATTAACGTTTTTTTATGTCATTCAAAAGTATACGATAATTTTTCGTCAGGTACGATAATTTTACGACCCTGGTACGATCAGCGCATCATTCTAGGTTGTCAACACTGGTAATGAGTCTGGCCGGCAATGAGGCTACATTTCTGTTGAGGCTTTGCGCTGCGACGATAGTGGAATTTTGTACTATTTTAGCTGTAACATTGCTACTGCTTTGTTTTTGAAAGATATGTATAAAATTACTCAATCGCGCGCACCTAACGACCTCTCGTTACATTTCGCTTAACATACCCTTACGATACATTCTGTATAATACCTACACACGTTTGAAGTCGCGGGCGCCCGCTAGTTAATTGTAATTTAATGTAGGTATGTGCTTATACCTGGGTAATTAAATGGGACTAAGTAAAAAAATATTTAAGGGGAAGTTTAGATATTTTATTTAGTATTATCTGCTTACAATTTTGTCTGATGTAATCCATGTAAAAGTTAATTTAAGTAGAATAGTAGCTATAATAATTTAAGGCACTTATTTAAGCATTTGTCTGAGTTTTCCGTAGTGGTACAGAGCCTTGACATTAGACCCACCGCCGACACAAGTTCCTTTGATGAATACCACTGGTACCTGTAAAATGAATGAAATGGTTTATTTAGATACATATAAATACTATGTACCTACGTACTTAGTTATTATTATAATTGGTGGACCAACTTACCTATTTGAGCAAGTTTTGCTCAGCAACACTTGAATTTGAGATTGAAACATTATTCAAAATCATTAACCAGTAGGTAGGTTAGTTTACCTAATGTGAAAATGAACAGCGTAGGTAAGCGTGTTTTTGAGCGGTCTTATAATTATTTTTCTGGATTTCATCAAAGGAATATAAAGTTATCTACGTACATTTTTCATTAGAAAACTTACTGATTTGACGCCGGACATTTTCCTCAGATTATCTTGAATGAGGGCAGCATCCTTTCGTTTGTCGAGATCGTAAACTGTTATGGGATGGTCTAATAGTAAAAACACCTGAAAATTTGCAGAAATTTCCATTTCTGGAATACAGCACATACATTGGTCCTAAAAGAAGAGTTTCCAGAGTCTATTAGGTGGGCAAGTTTTTACTTAAGTGGGTTATTGTAAAGCAACCATAAAGCTCCATCCTAGCTACTTACTTCTACCTTACCTATCTATCTAGTATTTACATCTGTCGCGGCTCCCCGCCAAGTGTACCAGATCCATAGATTCTTCCGCGTTGGATGTCCAGCGAGATCCTTAGACCGGGTAGTACCTTGAAAAGGGATCTAAGACCCTATCGACGGGGCGCTTGCCGATATCCCTTATGAGTTTCCTTGCCTCGTGGCCCCAGGACCCAGCTGTCTCCGTGGTGAAGGCTACAAATATGTAAACTACATACTAACTAGAACTCTTCTTTACCTTTTTAACCAATTCGCAATATGGACAATTTGCTTTAGCAAACATAACTGCCTTATCATGATTAATAAGTTTTTTCAAGAATTTTTGAATTTCATGCTCAGACATAATGCTATAGGTACCTAAAAGTTTTCTTCTTCAAAGCTTCAAAGGGGTAGGTCTAAGTAAGGTGGCTTAGAATAAAGATTCGCTCCGCTATCATTAATCTACGAGTAAGTAGGGTGGACTATTAATGGGCAAATATTATGTTAGATTGATTTTACAAATAAAGGTATAAGAAAGGTAAAATATTATTTAGAAAACATTATGTTAGAACGACAATTAATGACATTTTGTTTATTTTTCATGTTGTTTTGGATTTATGATTTTGGCCAAAGAATAACTTACTCTTTTGGGACAGCGTTTTGGTAAGTTTCTTGCTAGGTTTTTTATTTTGTTTTTATACCTATTTTATTCATCGCCAAAGAGGATACACTCTTCGATCTTCGAGTAATATTTTTACTTCTTCCATGCTTCTTTACACAGACCGCTCCTTTATTCGCGCCTATTCTATACTATAGCAAAGCCACGTAGCGTTGTTTTATAGCTCATATATTCTGAGGCCGATCCCATTCGCGTAGTAAAATCACAGAGTTTTATGTATGTACACCATAATATTATGTACACTCTCTCTCCACTTGGCTGAAGGATCTCCTTCATAATCCTGCAATTCTGGCCAGTTTCTTCATTTTGGAAAAACAGTCGTGTACTTAGGTATCGTAGAAAGGCATGAAAATCTATACCAATAGGTATTTCAATAACAATAAATAATGAACATGATAAAATGCAAAAATCACGTGTCCTTCTTAATTAGATTTTAAAGTACACGTATTTCTTAATGAGTTGGCTAGTAATTACAACAGGGATGTGAAAAGCTATCATTACCCCTGCTGGTCCCTTCCAGGAACTACGGTAGGGACCATGAGCAATAAAGATGCCTTTGTAGGTACTGGAAGAATAAAAATAATGGAGTTAGGTTCTAATGAAGGATCCACTTTAACACCACCACAGATAAAACTTAGATTTGTCATAGGT
Source organism: Carposina sasakii (assembly GCA_014607495.2). Taxonomy (NCBI): domain Eukaryota; kingdom Metazoa; phylum Arthropoda; class Insecta; order Lepidoptera; family Carposinidae; genus Carposina; species Carposina sasakii. Next base: position 6,179,817 of record CP053164.1, read on the forward strand.
AAGTAATTGCTTTATTAGTTTCGTCAAAGAGAAAAAATACTTTGGTACTGGAAAATATTAGTTTAAATAAATCGGCATTATGTAGGAAGGTAGGTGGGTATATTTTTTACATTAGCATAGATCTTAGCTGCCCGTGGTGGTAATAAGCCTTGACATTATGTCCGCCGCCGACACATATTCCTCTTATGAACACTTGTGGCACCTTAAACAAAAGATTTATATTAGGTAAGTACCTCATATACAAGTGTAACAGAAAGGGTATGAACACTATAAAGAACCTATTTCCAAAATTTGAGACTCGAAATCACATGTTTATTTTTTCAAGATTGTATGAACATTCCTGAGTTGTATAGGAATTCTCCATACTATCTGGAAAAATAAACATGTGATTTCGAATCTGAAATTTTGTGGGTAGGTTTCTTTTATGTACATAGCTTTTCGCTTAACATACCCACCCTTTTTGGGATTTTTGCTCCAATGAGAAACACTACACACCCGATTAGACCGGATACATACAAACATAGCACACACGGATGTGTTCCCGAAATGGGGTAACCAGAACTGCAATCATAAAGAAAATCCCACATGCACGATTAGCATAGCTCGGAGAGATGTTAATGAACAGTGACAAGTTGCTAGGTTATCGCCTGAGAGAATTCCTTAGTCTACTCTTACGACGTGCACTGACGGATATGCAGCTGAAATATTCTTGTGAAGCCCCGCAGACCACCAGTTACAGGGTAGTAAAAAATCATGAAAGTAGTTTAGCTACGATTGCTGCAGATTCTGATGTGCCCTCGGCACAAAATAATAAATCTCAGGGATGTAATGCTAATCATACTGTAGCGAGGCCCGTAAACCGTTTCAAATGTGCCAAAATCTCCACTCCATGTGTGTGCTTGTCCAGTTCATAAACTTTGATGGGCTGCTCTACTATTTGGAAAATCTGAAATTCAGAAGCAATTTATTTACCTCCGTATAGAATTGCAAATGAAACTATGACCTATAGAAAAATTTATACCTGCTAGTGGTTTTTAAAATCACTTTAAGAGACCTTCGTCGTACATAATTAAAGAATATAAAGGCAGAATTTTAAGCAGCAACAGTACCTACCTATAGCAAGCCGTAAAACAATGTGCATGGTAAAACTTGTAAGCTTTTGGTATTGAGGTATTGAAAATAATTATGGAGCAATGCTATATGCTACCACAATGGGAACAAATATAATCTGATTTAAACTAAAACTTAATGACAACTAGCCAAGTGTGAGCCTGAAGCTACACATTAAGATTATTACTCACCTTTTTCACCAATTTAGACCAAGGACAGTCCACCACTGAGAACACCACCACGGTGCTACCGTTTATGGCTTGTTTTATGAATTTATTTATCTCCTCGTTACCCATAATTGTGCCGGTTATTTTAACATCTATCTGCGTATAAAGTCAGCAATAATATAGTTGGTAGGCAAAATTAACAAAAATTAAAGCAATTCTATGTTTGACATCTTTTCTCCATCTTTGGCATCTGTGTTTGGCATATCTTTGGCGTTTTTGGCAGTCATTGATTTCTTATTTCTTCTCTGACCTGACCGATCTGACCGTTTAATCTCAGTTGAATGATATACACGTTTATTAATCTAGTTTGATCTCTATGGTTTCACGATTTGATCATGTGGTTTGGTCATGGTTTGGCCATGTAACTACAAGATTCTTATTATTCCAAACAAAGTACTCTCATAAGCCTAGGATGAGGATTGACCATAGGGTTAGACCCAATGTTAGACCCTGTAAACAAACGTAGCAAATATTTACTCTCTAACCACCGAACTGAAATTATAGGTACTCGATACCATTAACCTTCAGCAAGTCTATACAGGAACCTTTGTACGTACTCTATACCAAATAAAGTAAGTTTAGTCGTAAATTACTTGATCTGGCCGACATTTCGATACCATTTTGACTTTCATTTAGGTATGCCTGATCAGGTAGTTTTCGTTATATAGGTACCAGTCTTTCCCAAAGTGGGCGATAACGTCCCCTCGTGGGCGTTGGAGGCCTAGAGAGGGGCAGTTGAGGCCCCAGAAAAAAATAGCGCAACTAATATGCTATTGACATTTTAAAGGTGAAATAAAAATGGGGGGCGCTACTGATTTTCAAAGTGGGTGTTAGACGAAATAAGTTTGCAAACCTCCTGCTCTATACCAAGGGCTACCAGGCTGAACTCGTTGCATTGCATTTGATGAAATAAGGCAGGTATAACTTCCTAGAAATAATTTACGAAATCCATATATACGATATCTCTACCTACCTCTGCTCTGCCTATGTAAACGTGCTTTCACCATTAAATAACTCTCATTATTTAATGGTAGGCTGAACAAAGTTGACCCCACATGCTGTAAACGTTGTTCCCAATGTTGCTTATATCCGGAGAGGGCACAAAGTATGTTGTCGAAAGGAAGCCACAATAATTGTTAGGGCGATAAAAATCTCTGTAATGGTTTGTAGCTCTATATTACAATGACATATAGTGAACACGCTATGTGGGACAATACCATATTTTATTTACCTATATAATAAGTATTTACCGGAAAATATTACCGTCACGTCATAAATTACCCTATATCCTACTAAGAACATGGTATGTAATTGTTCCTGATCTTTGGTTTGGGAACTTTTATTACACGAAATTACATATAGCTGAAGGAAAATAACTTTTGCAAATGACTAGATCTACCGTATAGTAGGTATCTACCTATACTAATACTATTTTCAGTACCTACCTACCCGATATTATACCATCTTTTAGAAAAGATTACCCTTCCTTGACTTTGCAGTAGTCGGATACAAATAATGTTTTGAATAATAAGAGTGACACACGCAAACTGTGGAAACCTTACCTAAATAAAAATACATCATCATTGTGTTCTACTCAGAGAAAACAAAACAAAATTTGGTTATCACACTTGAGATTATAATGGTTAGGTAGGTAAGGTGAGGCAAATTTCAATTTACGTGAAGCCAAGCCTGTCGTAGCGTATACTATGCTATTTACATTTTGCCTAGAACGGTACTATCTACAACACCGTTAGCTAATTCCAGTCTATAAGACCGCCCGTCACTTCGAGCCTGCCTTCAGTACTTGCGAATTAAATCCAAACTTGACAGCGTTTATCAAGAAATTAAGAGATGAGTCATAGCAATGAGCGGCTTCGCACACAATGAAGCCAGTATAACCACTTCCACAGAATTATCGCAATGTTTTACTTTACTATAAGCCTTGAAATCAGACAGATTTAAAATCAGACTAGTACTTTTGTGAGAACGTATGGTCGAAGCAGATTAGGTATACAAAACGTTGTTATACATAACATCAGCCTATAAGCCCACTGCCAAACCTCAACTACCTACTTTTTCATGGCCTAATGCAAGTAGTATAGGCAGTATTGACTTTTGTAGGTTAACACACATTGTCTTACACCACAAGGCATAGGAGTCCTTAACTACAGTATGTACCTTAGGTACCTAGTCCAGGACGACTATAGAGACGCGGCGCAACTTAGACGTTAGTATCATTAACGTTTATACAGGGTGTAAAAAGACAACGTTGTTATTTTGATACCATGTATTCTTTGTAACGTAACGATCATTTTTTCTATACGGAACCAACCCTGGGAAATGAAAAATTTTTTTGAAAAAAAATCTCTTTTTATAGCAAGCAATGTATTCGATTGACAAATGTACCTACAAAACCATCATTTTTAAAAATTAATATGGTGTCTTTAAAAGAATTTCTTTTAAAATGCTGATATTCATGTAACTTTGGCCTTTAATATCTTGGAAACCCGTGGTTTCCCAGGGGTGCTTTCATAGAAAAAAATGATCATGATGTTACAAAGAATAAAGTTTTAAAATAAAGAATAAGTACTAAAAGAACAAAGTTGTCTTTTTACACCCAGTATAGTGGTAGAATGCACCAATGCCTATTGGCGAGACTCTGGCAGGTGGTTTCACAACCGCCACTGCAGCTGCCCCCGCATACGGAAACTGGATGTATGAATATTGTGCATAAATCTCAGCTTTGACATATTCATTGCTTGCTAAATAATATGGTGTAAAAATGATAGAGGTTTGGGCTTTTACAGGTTAGGTAATAGAAATAAATGTAAAGATTGTATTATTATTTTTTATTAATACTTAATTATATTTACTTAATATGAGTGGTATCTACCCATTATAGTTATTTCGACAAAGCAGAGCGAAAGTTTTGTCCAGATAGGTACCTAGAGCCTTGAAAAGCAGCTACTTATATGAACGTGTCTAGCAATATTTTGAGGCCCCTGATTGTTGTTTTAAAGGTAGACCAGATTGACCAGAGAATAGAACTTTCTTCATATTTATTATTATATCTATAGTGAAAAGGTAACAGATTGTCCATTGTCCAATCCCTATGAATTTAACAAACAAGTAGGTAATTTTATAAAAAAACAAAGTGCCTCATTCTAATACGTATGTAAAAGGGTGGGTGTACTATCGATCATAGAGTTAGTAGAGTCATCGGCCCCCTGATTATGTAAAAGCAATAGCAAAGCCGAAGCAAAGCGATAGCGAAAATTGTACAATATTCGCCTTGAAATGTCAAAGTTCCTTTGAAATTCATTTTACGTAATAGGAATTTGACAAGCAATCAGCGATTTTTGTACAATTTTCGCTATCGCTTTGCTTTTGCTAGTTAGGTAATAAGGGGGCCGTACTGTTTGCACCGCAGTTGGAGGCAGGCTGTTGTAAGTGATCTATCTTCTGAAGATGGAGAAAGTATGTAATTTGCATGCCGTAGGTTCAACTGACGTATTTTGATGTTTTCCCTCTGGCTCTACGTCTCTTCCCCATTTACTAACAATAATTGGTAATCTAATGATAAGTAGAAACTTTGTAATTTAGATTTTGCTTTGTTTATAGTAATTTGACACACGACAAGATGTTACCTACGTAGGTATTAATTTAATTAACTTACTATTATTTATTGAGAATCTCAAAGTTGATCTATACAGTAAATTTATTTATTATGTAGGGAAAAGTGGGGTATTTAGGAACACCTAACTTACAACCCTGTAAAATAATAAAAGAAAGTCATAAATGTAATCAACTTTTATTGCAACAGGAACGTTACTTATCCAGCTACATAGAAATTATGTCAAAACTTTTGGAAATAAACTTTGTATTAAAAAAAATTAAGAAACTAAAAAACATTGTCGTTCGTATTTACCCGATATCGTGTGGGGTAATTGAGATCAGTCCGCGGGGGAGACACGAACCATATGGGGTAATTGCGAACGACATACTTAGGTCTTAATAAGTAGGTGCTATAATTATTTAGTTTAGCACAAATCACACGTAACGTAATTTATCATGTGCCCAGGTATTGCAAATGACGCACCTAACGCAATAACGCAACGTTCCTAATTACCCGAACTTGGAAAGTCGAAACAAAATGACCGTTACTCGCAATATTAGTGGCGGTGAACTTAAAACTACTTGGAATTTATAAACTGATAGTACATGTAAGATGGCAACAAAATATGTTGTCATATACCTCAAAAATATCCTTTTTGTGCTGATTTTTACATGCGACAAAAATTGTAACAAAATTACGTAAAAGATTATTTGACTCACCGTGACGAAATGCGTGCATCCTCTCACTCGCACTTTTGCGGACATACTAAGGGCTGGCAAGCGCATCAGCTTAGATGTGTGCGGGTGATGTAGTGCGGGGGGTTTATTTGATATTCAACTGTTCTCAATTACCCGCCGTTCTCAATTACCCCACCTTCCCCTACCTATGTTTATGTATCATAGGAGTGACTATCAGTTAGTAACTTATTTTCAATTTTACAAGTATTCGGATAAATATAAGTATACCTTGCCTACACGTAATAAATGTTGTTTAACGAACAGCAATATTACTCTATACTCGTACCTACCTACCTACAGGCTATTAAGCTCGACTAAACCAGGCTAATAATATGGTGGTCTGCCGTCTAAGATAAAACAAAGATTATTTCCAAGGTTGTCATTTATCCAGACTGCGCCAATATTTGGTGAGAGATACGAGTACCTAGGTAGTTTCGTGATGATAATCTAAATTTTTTTTCGTATTAGTAATAAACCCCAGACTTGCGTATGTAATTTCACTTGACTAGTCAGTACTTATAATATTATGCTGTTTTGGCCAAAATGTTTGACGGTGAGCAATTTCTGACAAGAATTTACCGCTGGCCCAAGTTTTCAAATTCAAATTCAAAATCATTTATTCGACATGAAAGCATTAACAACATGGAAAACTAATCCTGATGATGCCACGGGTGTTGGCGAAACATATGTCGATTAAAATTTTAATTGGTTTTCGGATTAGCAGCTATGTATTTATGGTTGCATGCTAGGTGCTTGGATCTGGCTTCTCGTTGCGACTGTAGTGTCTTGTGTTCGTGATCATGAGTCGGCAGATCCGAGGGTCAGCGGAGGGTATAGGGCCCGGTGGTGGGCGATCCCTCAATAGACATTAACAACTTGTTTGTCGATTGTCTTTTTATATGTTACTTTCTATGTTCGCACCCCAAAATGAAACCGCTACCAAACAAAAAAGGAGGTGAATTTAAACAACCCAAAAAAATAAATCGCAAAGCTTTTGCTTTGGCAACGGTCACCACCCCAAGGTGCGATTTGTTACGGTCTGTCAGGCATAAGTTGGCGATTCGGGGCTTAATAGCCACCAACGTGGAGCTAATAAGAGTTAAGGTCGCCTAAAGACGAAATCCAGGAGAGCTGCTAGACAGTTCTCCTTTATGGCAAAACCAACATTAGGTCTGACACACCGCATGATTCTACTATTACTGTTACACTATTTCAGTGAAGTGTCATTGCTTGGAAGAAGAAATAGCAAGAAAGCTCCCAGCGACACAGTCAAAACAAGTAACATATTAACAAAAGAATCTTACATTGGATTAGATATCAGATAATCATAGTAACACTTAACTCACTTAGTGTGTATAAATTCAATTATCATAACACAATTAAATTAAATTCATATATTACATACCCACCTTACACAAAGTAAGTACAGGTCCATGTCAAATTCAAACTGTATAAATAAAAATAAAAATGTGTACACAGAGTACAAGTCAATGTCAAATAAGTATCTACTAAACTAAACTATAAAATATAGAAAAAAAATATTTGTGTACAATAGTACAAGTCGACGGTAAAATGTGAACAGAAGAGCAAACGTGGCATTCAGAACTTAAATATATAATACCTATAGCTGGTAATAACATTAGAATGAAGAAGTCACGCATGATACACTATAGCGCTTCTGGTCACATTCACCAACACATATTAACTATACCTACTAAGCTAAATATAAAAGTAAAACATAGATTGCATAACTTGGGGATGCTAGAACAATTCACTTCCATGGCTCGCTATCATTTAAATATTCTAATACTGTATAATATTCTTTCATGCAAAGTTTTTTCTTCACAATGTTTTTAAATTTGCAGATAGGTAGCCCTTTGAGTGTATCTGGAAGCTTGTTGTAGAAAAGTATATAATACATGAATGATTTACTGACTTTGCGGAGACGGGACACATAAGCAACAAGTCTGTTCTTACCTCTTGTATTTATTTTGTGTACATCAGACATTTTATTCTTATGAACATATAATAAATTTTCATAAATATAATTCGAAGCTAAAGTCATTATATTCAATTCTTTAAATTTCGCACGTAATGTGACCCTGGACCCTAAGTTTAGAATTGCACGGACATCTCTTTTTTGCAAGATAAATATTGACTCCCAATCAGCTGCGCTTCCCCATAATAAAATACCGTATGTCATTATACTATGGAAATAGCTAAAATAAACAATTCTCGACATCTGTCAGTAGACGAATTCTCTTAACTGCATAGGCTGCAGAACTAAGTTTCTTACTTAGTTTTTCAATGTGAGGAGGACCCCATTGTAATTTGGCATCCAAAGTTATGCCCAAGAAAACAGTCGAATTCACTTGATCCAGTCTCTCGTCGCCTGTGTAAACATCAGTTCTAACTTGTTTCACGTTGGGAGTAGAAATTTTTATTAATTTCGTTTTCCTACTATTTAGGACAAGATTATTATTACTAAACCAATATAACACTTTAGAGAGAGCACTGTTCACCACGTCATATACGATGAGCTGCCTCTTTAATGCTAATTAGTTTAATCTAATCACTAGATAAAAGGAACCAAGAGCAATCTAGTACTGAGTGCTGCAAGGATATTGTGACCTGAAGAGATTGTTCTATCCCTAAATTGACAATACATTGAAAGATATACTACACACAGGCATGTGACACTACCACACACACACTATCAGGAAGTGAAGTGAAAAGCCAACTCCATCTGACCGAGATGACCATTGAGTAATTTAGGAAAATTTATTTTCATGGATTATTTAGGTAGTTTGTGATAGGAACTCGTAAATCCAAAACAAATTATTATAGTTTACTCACAATATGTGCCTAACATCGTAGTTAGACATAACTGCACGGAATGTTCAAGTAAATAATGAATGGGTGGCATTGTTTCGGCTAATGGAACAGCAGACAATGCTTTATTTGTTTGTTTATAGAGCGACGCGTAATGCGCAGGAGTGGCCTTCTGACAACTAATTAAGTATTATGTTTTGTCGGCAGTTCTGTATTGAACTTTGATCTATCTACATAGGGAAACTAAACCTTACCTACTATAAAATTATACAGGGTGTAACAGAAAGGGTATGTTAAGAGAAATGTTGCGAAAGTAGCTTACTATATGTAGATACAAAATTTAAGACTCAACATTACATGTCTATTGTTCCTTATAGTATGAGAATTTCCTTACCAATTTAGGAATGTTCATACAATCTTGTTAAATAATAAAAATATTGGCTGACTAGCACAGATGTCAAACGTAAGAATATTCTTAACAATGATTTTTATGCCCTGAGTGCTTAGTGTTTTTTATCAATCGGTTAACTTCCGCGTAAATTATCGTGAGTACGAGTATCGACTGCATGCTATACAGGATGTTTTTTCGTAGTGAGCACGCCGCCAGCCGCTCCTGGATAACCGACGAAGTCAAAGAAGTACTATCAACATTGTGTGTTATTTATAATATAAGGCTTTTGCGAGTGTTTTAATCATTTTAATGATTTATCATTTGTAATCATTGTATTCCTGATATTAATTTTCATTTATTTAATTAAGGAATAACCTTGATTATTTAGTTTGCAGCAAGGATGTAGGTAGGCGTTATCCCCTAAAGTAACCCGTAAACTACCCGGAATTTACATTAGAAAGTTATTGGAAAAATTTGCAGTTACGGGACAATAGACTTTTTTACTATTGACAAAATGCAAAATAAACTCCTCAACGAACAAAAACTTAATAATTTGTAGTGAGTAAATAATGAAAAAATATCAAAACGCTGGCTGACTATCCGAACAAAAACACAGATGTCAAATCGATTGGAAACTTAAGCAATATTCTTAACAATGATTACTTTACGGCGAACGAGCAGCCAAAAAAACTCGCCCTGTCCTGTTGTTTAGGGTTTCTCAAGACAAAGGCTTATTTTATGTAACTTTTTTTTAAATTATTGATAAAAATTGACAGCAGTAAAGAGTATGACAAGGAACTATCGTAGCTTGCAAATGAAAAATTTTTTGAATCGTGTCAGCGGCGGCGCCTTGGTCAATAGTACGTACTCTATACATCAAATAAAGTAAGTTTATGCCAAAAAAATACTGGGAAACTATGTAAATTTTTTTGAAAAAAAATTTTTAATTACTTGATCCGGCGTAATTTATAGTGTTTATGCTAGTTTTTTGATCGGGCGAAATTTATGCAGAAAAACGCAGTCTATTTACTCAACTTTGGACCCTAATATTTTGGAAACCAGACACTTCCTAGGTATGCTTCCATGGAGAAAAATGATCGCGATGATGAGGAGATTCCGTAGTTTAGGGAACGTTGACGACCAAAAATCATCCTGTATAGTGTACCTATATATTCATAGCATTTCGCTTAACTTACCCCTTTTGTTACACCTTTTACTTATATGAAATAGTGTACCAATATTGTTATTTCCTAATAGGTATCCTAGAAATTAGGAAATAGAAATATTAGCAAGAAAATTCGTCAAATTAGATAGGTAGGTACTCACGTAGGCAATATTTGTTCAAACATGAATCAGTTATACTATGTTAGATTACACACTTAATTCCTACCCCGGGTACCGAAATACTAGATATCGCCTGAATCAAAATACAAGCATCACAAAAAAATAAAACGCCAGTTAAAAATAAGAACATTTTATAGCATAAATGTTACATAACCGTAAACCAGGAGGGAACTATATTTGCGGTTGTTTTATGAAGTTATAAAGTTTCTTGCCGTCCACCGCGCGACCGCAAGCTGCGTAGCACACCTACATAGTATAGGTATACTTTTGTACTCATTGTTATACCCACATTAGACTCTGTCAACTCGTATTACCATATTTACAATCGGATGCGCTCGGATATTATGAAATTGTATTAAAATCTTCTGAACATTCAAGGAAATCTGGTGACAATGCCACAAAAATGTATAAGCGAGTCATTGATAATATATTAAAGTGTATAGGGTCCCATATAAGTTCTTACGGGACACAAGCCATCCTCACCTGCTCGCGGTGCACCCTGCAGAACAACGAACGAGGCTCTGGCCACCCTCCAACCCGCATTGGACCAGCGTGGCGGGTTACGGTCCAACCATGAGTAGTAATTTAGGAAGGCCTCAAGTGTCCGGCGGCTCCGGAGGCGACACTGGCGTGTCCGACAGGCGCCGGTCAAGTGCCGGAGCCAGGGGTGCTAAGAATCCCCGGGCGGGTTTCAACTGTCGTACGACGACAAATTCTTCGGAAATGGACCATAGGTGTGGGTTATCGCTGGTGACGTACAATGCGCGCACGCTGAGGGAGGACACAAAGCTCGATGAGCTGGAAGAGGAAATGAGTAAGTTGCGGTGGGATATTGTAGGGTTATCTGAGGTCCGAAGACAGAGAGAGGATACGATAACCCTGATCTGGCTACTTACTCTACTACCGGGAGGGTGATCATAAGTCCCAGGATGGTGTTGGGTTTATCGTCCACAAGTCCCTCGTAAACAGCATCGAATCCATCACGAGTGTGTCGAGCAGGGTAGCATACCTGATACTCAGAGTATCAAAAAGGTACTCGTTGAAGGTCATCCAGGTATACGCGCCGACCTCAACACATCCGGATGGCGAGGTGGAGGTTATGTATGAGGAGATAAGTACAGCCATACATACCTCTAAAACTCATTTCTGTGTTGTTATGGGGGACTTCAATGCGAAACTGGGTAAGCGGGGTGAGAATGAGTTGAAAGTGGGACAATTTGGATGCGGCGACAGGAACCGCAGAGGCCAGAGGCTGACCGATTTTCTAGAGATGGAGGGACTCTTTATGATGAACTCCTTCTTCAAGAAGCCGCCTCATAGGAAATGGACCTGGCTCCATCCCAACAAGCACACGAGGAACGAGATAGACTTCATATTGACCACCGATAGACGGATATTCAACGATGTCTCAGTGATCAACATAGTGAAAACCGCTGACAAACCGCTTTGCTTGCCTAGAGGATTGCATGTCAGTGAATGATATATATAACAGGCTGGTAGAAACTGTCCACACGGTGGGGTCTAAACTCTTTAGACCTAACCGTAGAAATAGACCCCAAAAACTAACTGATCATACCCTCAACCTCATGGCGGAAAGGCGCGCAATGTCTCTGCAGTCCTCTGATGACGCTGAAGCATATCGGAAGCTCAATAGACGTATCTCCAAGTCTCTGCGACACGACATCCGCAGATTTAATACTCGCTGCATTAAGGAGACAATAGAGCGAAACCAAGGCTCCAAGTGTTCGCAAGAGAATTATCTATTGGGCAGAGCCAGTTGACGAAGCTGAAGACAGAGGACGGCAGTGTAGCGTCTACCATACCAGAGGTACTAAGGGAGATTGAGAAGTTCTATGGACAGCTAATATACCTCGGTCGCTAAACCCGTTAGATTAGGCAAAGACCCAAGAGCCAAGCTCACCCGATACTATACTGAAGACATCCCGGAAAATGCTGAGAAACGATGTAAATTTTTTTGAAACAATTTTTTTATTACTTGATCGGGCGAAATTTATAGTGTCCAGTGTTTATGCTAGTTTTTTCATAGACAGATATTAATTATTTTCATATACAGAAAAACGCAGTCTATTTACTCAACTTTGGACCCTAATATTTTGGAAACCAGACACTTCCCAGGTATGCTTCCAAGGAGAAAAATGATCGTGATGATGAGGAGATTACGTAGTTTTCGGGAACGTTAACGACCAAAAATTACCCTGTATAAACTAGCATCTATTTAAGTCCACAACGCATTAACACAACGAAAAATCAAGAAATAAACTGATTTTTAAAAAGTAAATTTAACCAACTTCAAACTTTTACTAAAAAGCGATAAATAACGTAACTAATTTATCTACTTAATACATATTAAATATCTAAAAAAAATTAAATATTTCCAACTTAATACCTAATACTTTAACAAAGTCATCTTTAACTATTTAAATATTTATAATTATCACTTATTTTTTGGAGTCGGTGCCAGCCAAACAAATAAATGTAATTAAGAAAACTGACAGACACTAAAATTCACAGTAAAACTAAGAATAGGAAATTGCATAAACGCGTGCCCTGACTACTACACCGTATTGTATTTTGCCGTGTGTGTGTGGCTTTGCCAGCCGCGCGCGTCCATCAACACAACAGGCTGGCACCGACTCCAAAAAATAAGTTCAGTTAAAAGCAACTATTGAAACATTTTCTAAGCATCGTCACTCCACAACAGGGCTCTATTATACAGACACACAGTAATTCGAGTAGGAAAAACTAGCTGGTCATAATTATTTTTTTATATTTTTTGGCTCACATGAGTGTTTTATAACGTTTTATGCAGTTTAAATAAAATTTTGGTACAGTCAATTTGGGTAACTTTGAACATTTTTCAAAGTTTTGTTCATTGTGGTTGTACGTCAGATTATTATTCACTGCACTATTCTTTTATCGATTAGATGGTGCCCTTAAGAGTTGTTTTACTATTCGAATACCATACATTTATGAAGAAAACAACAGAACTATGTACCTACAATTTGCCCTATAACCCAAATTCAAAGTTACACTGATTTTTGGGTAACTTTGAATATAATTTTTGTGGGATCAAAAAAACGTTATAAATTTAATATTTTAGTGTTTGGGTAAGATTATCTACTTCAACTTCAACTTTTAAAAAATATATAAATGGCTCCGTCGACTATCGACGATTCTGCCAACGTCAGGGTAAACGAGACACTGTGCGGTAAAAAAAAAAATAAGACTACTTGCCGACAAAGGGCTTTACGATGAGTATCTGAGAATTTTGTAAATAAGATTATCTAATGTATTTTAGTTTTAATAATATTCATCTACACAAATGTCATTGCCACAGACATAAAAATGTGTTAGTTGGCTTGGTATTGCCATATGAATCAAAGTGGCCCAATTTTATGAAAGAAAAAGTGAATATTTTTAAATTTTTTTTATAAAATCACATTTAAATAAAAAAGTAGAACGTTACAAAACAAATTAAACATTTATTTGGCTATCAAACGATATCAAAATCGTAATATGTTACTAATAATTTTTTTGAACAAATTATGTTTTTACTGAAGCTATTCACCCCATTCCATGAACAAAATGTCATGGTCAATAAAAATTTGCCCAATATGTGAGCTATTTTGAAGATTTGTCCAGAGAGCCTGAGGTACATCCATTTTTGGATTGCAAACTCAGTGTGCAAACTTAAAATAAACAGCTAGGTAACTTTCCTTTCTACCTGCCAGGTTAAAAAAACTTAGCTATTGTCTTAATAAGTGGGTAGGTCCTATGCGCCTTCTTTAGGGCTCCACCTTTGACTAACGGGTATAATAATACGATTATGGAATATTGATGAGACCAAATTGTTACACCATGCTGGACTATTTACTAGGTGTAAGCACAGGTCCGTAGTACAGTGTAGTAGTACAAGTCCATAGAAGACAAGTTTGACATGATATTGCGTACACTTCATGTATAGCCCCAATTTAGAAACAGACTAGATAGATGAGCTAGATAGATTAGATATCTATTTAATTTTGTAAATGAGTATTTTTGCGCTCATTCTTTAGTCCAGTACCTAACCATTTTATTGGAACCATACTTCTAGAACGTCCTGAGAGTCTCTTCGGGAGACTTTTGCGGGTTAGCCACACCCATCAGAGCTAACCAGAAAACGTATCCACTGCTATGTTGTACAAACCTGCTAATAAACCTTACTTCAATAATAGGTACTAAGACGCACGTCTCAGGTTTCTTACAGCCGATACTTCAGTAGACTTGAATGGCCGGCCATCAGCAGAGACGTGATACGCTTATATCGCGTCACGCATCAGCTACTTGCTACACCTATTTAGTTGATTATAATCGTGCTACAAATTTATTGCTTCTATTGAATTCTATGACGGACAATGCTCGAGCTATTTCATGACTGAATTTTACGTTACGAGTAATTCTTTCTGTAAAGTTCGACTTACTTTTAAATCTTTTAACGGAGCTTTTGACCAAAGAGAATGAATTTCAAGTGCAATTTATTTGCGGAAGTGTCACTGCCAATTCTAACTTATCTTTTCAACTTGGTCTCTTCATGGTATAATAAAAACCTTTAAAAACGCCAAAGAACTAATATAATATTGATGTCAAAGTACCTTCCTTCCGTTGCGGTGAGCGGAAGTACCAGTGTGACGCACTTGGCCATGCGCGTGCGCATCACCACCCATTGTCTGCTAACACCATAAACTCATTTGCTTTATGCGCTGTTGTAAGGCAAAAGTAGATACACGTACATAGTAGAAATACATGACTTTGCAAATCTTATATAGCAGTTTACCTATCTAGTTAGCATAGGAATATTCCTAAATAGATAAATGCATAGCTTTGTAAACAAAATATCGCTCATTGGAGAGGCCAATGTTCAGGAGTGGAGTTCATGTGGCTGAAATGATGACGATGATGATGATTAGTACCCTAAAAGTTTGTTGACATGAAAAATGTAAATATAAAATCAGTGTTATCGCAGAATATTAGTAGGATAAATCTCCTTTGGATGAACCCTAACCATGTCTCCGATGTCTCTTATTTCTTCTTCTAATGTATAATATTTTTGTAGATATAAGTTGTTGTGATTTTTGAGAATCATGAAGGTTACGTTCTTAATTTCAGAATACATGCTAATAGTGACAGGAAAAACTTTGTATATCAGAAACCGTTTGTCTGACAACCTCTAATTAGGTATTTTATATTCTGTTATATTCGATCTCTATCTATTTGTTAATAGGTGCAAGTTGCATATAAGAAAGTACTTCTATTAGATTAATTATCAATGCAGGTTAATTGGCTAAATCAACAAATATCTGTTTGGTTCTCGCCAGTTCAATTAACAAGTGATTCATATTGTGTTCCCTATTGGAAGTGATAATTAGCTTTTCACGATTAGCTAATATGGAAGTACAAAAAATCTCAAAGAGAGATATTTTTGTTTCACTCTAGAAACTACTTATTGTTCGGTTCTGGAACATAGATTATGCTGCTGATGAGAAGTAGGTAGAACAAGAGTCTTCTTGCTCGGTAAATCCATAATTCTGGTATAAATAGATCTCCTTATAGATCTTGATTCAGATAAAAGTGCTAAACTATTTTTAGGGAAATACACCTATATGCTATGTCTGTCCTAACTGCCATATTAATCTAAAAATACATATGGAACAGTAAGTTATAACTGTTCCATCTTCTACTTAGCTTTATGCACAAAGACATATCAACTCAACTGATTTTTCTAATCAAAACGTGGGTCCTTAATTACACATCAAGACACCTACACCAACTTACATAATTATACATTCATAAGTTTAAATAGGTTGTTCGTAGGTATGTAAATAATAGAGAAACTTATCAAAACACGTGTGATTTCTTTTTATTACCAAATGCATAATATCATAATAAATCTCAACTATTCAGAGTTTAAAAACATAAAGCCAAGCAATATTGCAATGCTTCCAGAATAAATATAAAAGAGAGCATAGTTTTTAGTTATCTCTAGTAGCAATAGTTCGGTTGACCAGACAAGGATCGATAAATTCTGTGACAGAAGTAACAATACAAATAAGTAAAATATTTATTTGGTGGGATTTGAATGTAGAGAAAAGATGCTTTTGTTAAAGTTCAATTTCATTATTCCACCAACGTTATACCTAAGTATTTCTTTTATGAATCTCTTGACACTTTTCTTTCATGTGATGAGATCGCACTCTTAGTAGGCCAACTCTGTCTAGAGTCATAACTTCGATAAAGGTTCACTTGATATTCTTGACAATTAAGGAAAATGGTCTCTTAAAATAGATACAATAAACCTTATTATTAAAATAAATCGCTTCAGCATGCCATATTTTACAAACATTATTAGACTTAAACATAATAGTAAATGCTTGACAAGCCTCACGTGTGCGAACAAAGCATTATGATACGGATACGACCTACATATTTACTTTAATTTAAAAAAGCGTTGTCATAACTTAACGATAATGAGATATTTTTGCACTACAAGTACTGGATATTAGTGTTGAATAAATAAATATAATTAAAGCAGAGTGTATAGAGTTTGCGATACAAGAAACAATATTGTTCACGCGGGAATTGCGCTTGCGCCTGCGCCGATGCAGCGATCGAGAACTCGCGGAACCGTTACGTGCGCCCGCGCCGCAAGAGGATGCGCCGACCTCAACGCCTTACATTTTCTCGGACACTGACTCACTTATACTTTTACGGTTGTGAATATGAAACCGACATTTCACATTTATATAAGGGCCCACACAGCCTTTACGGAACAACCACCACCTAGCCGATAATCCGAAACCTTGTAAATGCACTTTATACTGTTCCTTGTGTATTTTGCGCTTTCTAAATAGGCGTCCGGTTCGAGCGTTCCTACAGATTCTCTAGACAATAAATTAAAACGTTCCATATCACAAATGAGTACACGCCGCACATTAATGTGGCGAAACGCTGCATGGCGGCGTGCCCATGCGCAGCTGTCCGTTTTAACCACTATGCAATCACGACGCATCTAAGGTCAATCTTTATCACGCAATAATTCTGATTTTGCACTTTTTTCGTTACCGTGAAAAGAGAAATTAGTATTGTCCTTCTGCTTGTACCCTTTGTTTAGTTTGGCTGCGGGGACTTCTGAATCTGGAGGCGATGTGTTCGTCGACTCGGTGGTTATAGGTGCGGGGTTAATATTCTCTCCCCGGCAGAACTCCTGCATCCATCGCTCCGTGTTGTGCGAGGGCCCCTCGCCACCCAGCTCGGCCGGCAAGATGTCCAGGGGAAGGGAGTCGTGAAGAGTCGACAAGTTGTTCCCGTGAAGAACAATACGCTCGCGTGTTTTGGCCTTTAGATACGGTTTAATTACGGCCAGAGCCGTTTCCACATACCAAGGCTGACCGATGAAATGTATACTTTTAAATCGCACTGGCATGCAATCCTGTAGGCAATCTATCATCATTTTCAATACTTTAGCTTGTAAACTGCAAGACTGCTTGAACGTGAACTCTGACCAATCGACGATGATCACGTAACCGTTGGCTTGGTTTTGCACATCCTGGAGGGTGCGCTCCAGTGTAAGCAAGAGGGAACGGAATACAGAGGTAAGCGGGCAGACTTGCGGCGCCCAGTTGGAGGCAAAGAGTAACAAGACGCATCGTCCGCGCCGGTCCCTCTCGGCCAGCACGCCCGGCAGCCCGTCCGCCAGAGCACGTAGCACGCCGCCGTCCGCCGCCGCCCACAGCTCCGGGTGCTCCCGCCGGTGCTGGTGATATCGCACGAGTAAATCGAAACTCTGCTCAACGTCATGCTTGCGAGCGTAAAGGAAACGCCTTAGGAAGTTGTCGTCCTGACAGCGGCTCTTGTCGCGTAGAGCGAGGTTGAGGCTGGAATCTACAGCGTCTTTGAGGCCGACGAGGGCTCGTTGCCTGTCGGCGTCCGTGAGGCGCTTGCCTGGGACATGACAAAGGCGCTCGTTCTGCAGTTGGTGCACCCGCCAGTCGTACTCGGCGTATTCGTTCATAGCAGCGCGGAGGTCGCGGATGTGCGCGCGCGCCGCCTGTGCCCGGGCCCGACTGCGCGACGAGCTCGCTTCGCGCGCCGCCGCCATTGCCGACCGTTCATTAAACCGTGGAATGCAGCGTTTACCGTACTACTTACTTGTGTTCAAGTTGACTGGCTTTACTAACTGCTGTTCCTATCAGTCGAAACTTTATCACCATGCATTTATAATAAATTATAATACTTAGCTACATGCTCCTTTTTACTTATGTGTTATGTTTTCTAGACATAATAGATAAGTAAGTACTTATTGAGATCATTTTGCATACTGACATGCATTTAATCAGTGTTATAATTTGAATCGTTGTTTAGGCGAAACTCGTCAAAATTTGACAGATATTTTTGCTGTTAAAGGTCTCGTAAAATATGTTATGTAGAATGTATGTGATTTTAGTGAAAAAGTCATGTTTTACTTAATCTTAGTAAAATACTTAGGAAGACTTATCAGAAAACAGCATAGAGCTTTCATTAAGCTTTGCGATAACTTTAATTCTAAAATTATTAATAAAGAAATGGAAAAAATTCCTCACCCGGGTTGGGAATCGAACCCACGACCTCTGCAATCCGTGCCAGCGCTCTTACCACTGAGCCACCGGGTCAATTACTCGGATGACGAATTTTACCATCTCTTTTTGAAATTATATTATTGGAAACGTTATTTTTTCATCCCGATAGCTATACATAAGCCAAATCTCGGCCAACAAAGCTGAATCCCTCAGCACAATGTTTTAATGATGAAACGATCAACCATATCCTAACAGATTATATTATGGAGAAGTGTTTCTTCTTTAATTCTAGCAGAATATTTTAAAACGACGAATGTAAGTAATAATTTTATTCACAGGTATTATCCTATCAAATAAAGTGGAAGATTCGAGTAGAAACCAATAGTACTGGTTCAAGTTAACTCTACTATTCCAACGCAGCATAGCTTACTCAGCCAGAGCGAGTTATAAATAAAAGAAAAACTGAAGGTTGGCGGTATGCCGGTCAATTGGTTGGTTTCTGCGATGACGTAGCCTCATGGTGAGTGAGGGACGCCTTTATCAGAGAGAGCAAGACCAACGTATACTTTGTAACCATTATTTTATGCAGCCTTATATGTATACGTAACGTATAAAATGGATGACCGAAAATCGTTTAACGTTCATTCTTTGTTCACCTTATAGCATATCGCGTGGAACTATAATTGGTAACGTTTGGTCAATGTAACGATGTAAATGGTGCGGATATAGCACTATAGAAATCTACTGTCATTGTTATGTGCAAACTATCGATTAATACAAGTGACTAATCTACTTTGCAAAGACCTTGTAATTTAATCATTACGAGAACGTGACCCAAAGAAAAACATATTTTTGGAACACAAATTGCTCAAAGAAAAGACATCAACGTCTTGCACAACAACTCTCTATGTCGTGTTTTCGATGCTAAAGTAAATTAATTAAAATAAAATGCCTACTTTATTTCTCAATGTGTCAATAAAATTTTTAGATACAAGTACATTTAAAATTTTAATAATAATAAACTTTATAATCAAAAGTGTAAATCAATATAAAACTGTCATTACATAGTGGTACACAGACAAAGCTGTTACTTTCGAGAATTGTGTTTTTTGTTGATTGGCTGCGGAGCATTTACACCAGGGCAATGACTTTTAAAAATATGAACCGATGTGCATCGCCTGGTGTCATTGCCCTGGTGAATAGACTAGCATCTTACCAAGTAAAAATAGACTCGTATCCTGCCTGAGGTACAGTCATCTATCTCGGCAGGTCCAAGAAAAAGGCCAACAAAACCGCTTGATTATAAGTGATATGAAATCTGTTTGTGTGCTCACGTGTTGACGAAGAATACGAGTTATATTTACTTCCTTCCATACAATTTAAAAGACAAAGAACAATACCTGAGTAGTAATAATAAGTGAAGGTCAAAGAAACTACCAATTATGTTCTTTGTTCACTTCTCTTGTAAACAGTTTGTATAGCGAAGAGAAAAATATCTATAGCACTTATAACTACAAACGTCTGCGTAAATATCACAGTAAAATTCCACTTACTATTTTATTATTACCTAACATGAATATATTTCTATTTGCCTTTAGGCAAATAAATATTCATATTTTCGCTCAAAACACAAATAGAACGTGGGTTGATAAGAAACGATCGATCTCCATAGATTATGTTCTGATAACAGTTTATCATTATAGTTATCTATGACAACAGAGATTGTAATAGATAGAGTCAAGTGTGCAGGTGTATACCTTCCTAGCTATAAGTATATAAAACATTATTATTATTATTATTATGCTTTATTGTACACAGTAAAGTTTTACTATTATTTATTTAAAAATAAAGTTTTTATTTAAAAATAGACATACAGAAGAAAAAATATGATAATCGAAACTGATTTTCTTTTGAATTTTCTTTTTCATTTGTTCACTGGTAATGTAGATTATAGTAAGATTGTCTATATATATACGTATATGTTAGCACAGCACATTATCTACAATATGCCTTATCAAAAAAGATGCATCTAAATGTAAACATCTCTGAAGCTGAGGTCATTGTCATTCTTCGTAGTAGACTATAGTGACTCATTGTGGTTCTATATTTATGCTAATTATACATATATATTTATATTACACACACAAACACACACATAATCACGCCTTTATCCCTTACGGGGTAGGCAGAGAACCAAGGGCCTATAGAACCACATGGTGTCACTTCTGACCAATTTTGAGGGAATAGTTGAGATGTACAAGTTCGGTTAGTAGTGACAGGTGGTCAGCCCATCGCCTACAAAACACCAAGACCCTCTTGTCCCTCTACTCACTTGTACAGTATGCCCGGGAAGAGAAGCAGCTGTAGTATTATACGTTTTTTTTTCACTCCCAGAGCAGCATAGAAGAATTTATATTACATAGCGCCATTTTCTCTTAAACTTTAAACAAGATAGAGACAGCATCAACTTTATCCTTCAGATAGGCTATCTGAAATATCGGCCATTCCTATTCTAAATATCGGCCCTCCAAATTAAATATGCTTAGAGTTACAATATATTACTCTTACTTTCTTTGTTCCACATCATAAATTACAAAAAGAGATAGCATCCTTAAATATACCCTGTACCCACATGTATATACCTACCTACATGCTAAAAGCTCAGCTTAGAAGATCGTTTACAAAACTTGTCTGGACTTGTTTGCGTCCAAAAGGTTTTGTTAACCTCTTTAAAAGAGTTTATAGCATATTAAAAAAGTGCTGCACTGGTGAATTCTACTACAATTTACATAATTACTTTAAGTGTGTCGAACCTGATTCACAAAGTCACTGAACTAGATATTTAATAAGTAAGTGCGAATTAAAACGGCGAGTCAAAATCATAACTTACACGCTGTACTAACAGAAGTTGGAATTTATTAGCTTATCTGATGTACTCAATTATAACCGATTTCAAATACTGTCCCATGCAAATATCGAGAAACCTGGGGAGAGTGTGCTCGTTGGAGCAAGAAGTCGTCTACGCTATTATATCTCTCTTCACGATTTAGTTATGAGATATCGATTGAATATTGCCATATCTCGGATTTTTTCGATATATTCGTGAAATAAAAGCTACATTTTATAGTAGAGATATGCTTAGTATTATTTGTATAATATGGAGATAGGACAAGGAATCATAAAAGTAAGCAATGAGATTAACCCAATGTAAAAACGTATATAAATTATTTTGAACCTTACTAAGGGCCGGTTTTTTTAAATGTCTGATAGCAGAAGAATAAAGTTAATGCTGTCTCTATCATGATTAAGTTTTAGAGAAAGACAGCTTAGATAACATCAACTTTATTCCTCTGATAGGCTATATGACGTTTGGAAAAATCAGCCCTAAATGAAGTATAAAAGCTATCTGAAGTCATTCAAATCTTATGATTTTCTTGAAAAATTACGCGCTATATTATCTTACGAGTAGAGAAGTCGACTGTTATTTTTTTATACATACATGTCGATAAAAGGGTCCTTTAAATGGTGCAAAAAGTGGCCGCGGCTCGCTGCAAGGCTGTCCGGCTGGTTCTTTGAGAAACAGTGACTACCTACATCATGAAGATGGGAAATTTTTATAGCTGTCATTGCAAACATAAGTGAGAGTTCCGGGCAATAAATATTGATATCGATAAATGATAAACTTACCAAAATCTGAAAAGTTTGTCCGATATGGCTCTTGGTTATGCGCGAATGTTTGTCAGACATTACAATTCTTCTCACCTTTTATCTTCTTGTACTATCTGATATCTTCTTGACTGTATCAAAAACTTTGTCACTATATAAAAAGAAATTTTAAACTTTTTTGACAATTTATGGTGGTAACTGCGGGTATGTACCTAATGCTTATGAATATGGATGACTATATTGTGAAATCTACAAACATTCATTAATATCTAAGAACTAATGAGAAGTTATAAAATATGCTAAAAGTGGCTGTAAGACTTTCTTTGTGGTCTTGTAGATTTGGCTACCTTATTTTGGGAGCACAACCGTGTGTAAAATCTATCTATCTTATCTATCTATCTTCTTCTATATCTATCTATCTAGGTATACATAATAATAAAATTGTAACGGATTGATGTTTGTGCACGCTCAGAAACGGCTGGACCGATTTCGATGCAGTTCTCAAGAATATATTGTAACAGGTCCCACTTAACATATAGGCTACTTTTTATCCCGGGAAAATGTTTTTATCCCGGATAATTACGACATTTTGTTTTTTCTGCAGTCCACGCGGACGGAGTCGCGGGCGTTCACTAATTCTAAATAAGTATGTAGATAAATGAAAATAGAAAGAACAGAATGATAGACTTCAGGCAGACTGGCAGATTTTAACTAAAATACTTACATGTTTTTGTTTTAGAATTTGTGAAGTGATGAATTTACAATTTAGGTAGCCTCATGAAAGTAAAATTACCAAGGTGCATGCACTTCCGTAATCATACTTGTAGATAAAAATAAAACTACGATATTATCTACATTGTAAAGTAAATTATGCATTCCTGACTACATTTTAACCGCATTTTAAAGACGTTACATAATATGACACTTTTCAGGAAAATTGTAGACTCAGGGCCGAATTTAGGGGAGGGTCCTCCACAAACGGGGCCCCCCACAATAGAGATTTCGGAACAAAAATCTTTCAAATTCCAACTACATAGTAAACCCTACAAAATTTTTTCTTTGATATTTTTTTTGTTCTTTTACCTTTACCTACAGTACTTTGTAATGATTATTTGATTATATTGTTCTTAAATATTAACAGAAATCATTGATCTATATTTGTTCACTTCAATCAGAAGAATCTACTTGGTTTCTCATTAAATTAAATTGATTGAAAAACTCGACATAATTTTTATTTAATTTATTTGAAAAATAATTTGGGGCAAGGGGGCCTCCGCTCCTTTATTGCCCTAAGGCCTCCGGACCTCTAAATCCGGCCCTGTGTAGACTCCTAAGTAAATACCTTAGGAGTCTACACAGGGCCGGATTTGGAGGTCTGTCAGTTTCAAGGTTTAGTGCAAAAAAATGTGTTTTGTGAGTGGTCGAGTTTAATGCGGCTATGCCTTTGATATTAGGGCAAATGACTCCCAGTCAAGCATGGAATGTGGCCTTGCAAGAACTACCTATGCTCACCTCTAATGTTAGCTCAGTCGGTAGCGCTAGTGTCCACATCGTTTCTCTGAACGTAGGAAGATTTCATGAGGTTCAAGCATAAATAGTGCGTCGTTATAACTTGTAGAGCGTAAACTATTTTACAACTCTCCGCCCTCTCCGGTCGTCCAATCGTTTTACAAAGTAGAAATAAAATTGTTACATTAGATACAAATAACTTTACCTACATACAGAAACAAACAATCCTCTTCATTATGAATATAGATTTCTGAATATAGTTTGATACCTGAATTTTTTGCTATCAGGAAATTGTTAAGCCGCCATGTGGAACTCCAGATGGCTTGGCTCTACAGAAAGAGAGAAGACTAGGAAGATTATGAAGATTAAGTTTTTAATTTATTAAGTAAGTATTGTTTTATCAACCCCAATAAGAAGGAATCAAGAATATCTGAAATATTAAATTGATCTTCGTTTGCTACTTAGATAAATACTACTCAAGAAATACCTACTAAGTAATATGTATGTATACTTTCTTATAAAAAAAATATGAACCCTCTTCTATCTACCTATATATACATATAATAAAATTGTAACGGGTCGATGTTTGTGCACGCTAATCTCAGAAACGACTGGACCGATTTCTATGCAGTTTTCAGGAATATACTGTGACAGGCCCCACTTAACATATAGACTTTTTATCCTAAGAATATGTTTTTTTTTCTGCATTCCACGCGGACGGAGTCGCGGGTGTCCACAATTATAAATTTAAGTTTTGCCTGGAGATCCAAATCATTGAGCGTCTTCTCGTGTATTATAGGGTAACCACCTTAGAAGAAGTAAAAAATGTTATAGCGATACATTGATCGATGATTTGTGTTTTTTTTTATATACTCGTACTTACATAAAATGTAAGAGTAGGGGAAGATTGGGTAATGGGGGTCACTTAAGCAAGAATTAGAATACAAAAGCTAAAATTAACAAAAAAATTATTGCAACCGCCTCATAACAAAATTTACTTAATTAGCTATAATTTGAGATCTGTAATCATCACTTTGATAATCATCTTTGGGAAATATAAAAGTATTAAAAAAAAACAGATTTGACTCCCATTGCACTAAGTTACGGGTAATTGAGGTCACCTTGTGGGCAATGAGGATCATACAAAAATCTAACACAAATCGCGTCACGTCTGATACAGGGGTATCGTTTGATTCCTGGAGAATCTTGCTCTTTACTCTTTCGGTCCCCTTCTTCGGCACGCGCGTAATCTTGCTACACGCGTCAATGTGCATTTATGCAGAAAACGCAGTCTATTTACTCAACTTTGGACCCTAATATTTTGGAAACCAGACACTTCCCAGGTATGCTTCCATTGAGAAAAATGATCATGATGATGAGGAGATTCCGTAAATTTGGGGAACGTTGACGACCAAAAATCATCCCGTATATTTTTCCTTTCCCCTATCTTGTTCTTTGGGTGGCGGTCACTAGCGGGCAATGGGGATCACCCGATTCTCATTACCCACAAGTATTTTATAAAGAAAAAATAATAAACACAAAATATACATTAGAAAAACTCCGGATTTAAGTAGGAAATCATTACACCAAATGTACAAGTAAGGGCGTAAAATAGTAACATACAAGTAGACCAATAACTATAAAAGTTACTGTATATTTTGCATCCGTAAAAATTTACATCGGCGAGCCGCAAAAACAAAACACACCTCTCATTCTCTATGCTGTCGCCATACCCACGCGGCACGCTCGCAGCGACAGCGAGGGGAACAGAGCGGGCAGGGAGGATCCTTAACGCATTTCTATTAGTGTTACTTTTGGAGATGTGTGGGTGACCACTATTACCCACTGACTCCCATTACCCGATCTTCCCCTACCTACTATGAGAGTACACGTGTATATGTTCATCACCCACGCATGTTTTTCATGTTCCTACTATTACTTAGGTACATGTAAAAAGGAACCTTATATGTTCCTTTAGTTCCATTGTATTTTAAATTTCAGGTAAATAATGTTTTCACCTATGAATAATATTATATCACGATACTCTCGCTCTTAGCATTGACTGACAAAATATGTCCATTCTTTTCTATTCTACTAAACGATCAACCGAAACTGCTGACTGAGTAACTAGCTAATTGACAAAACAACGCGCAGCCAACACTTGAAAATTTGATGTACTTATTCCTTGAGGAGACAGAGGGAGCACTAAGAAACCATTTCCAGAAATTCCAACGGGAATCCAAAATTTTACGCGGACGAAACAGCGAGCATTTCCTCATCAGCATATAAGAACGAAGTAATAAATGAATCTAATATAATCTAATCTAGTACGTAACTACTAAATATTTTATAAAACACTTATTCGGTTCTGTTGTACCACCACAATTACTTTTTGCTCCTCACTGGTATAGTATTGTAATTTAGTTTGTTGCTGGCTGTACCTACCAATGTAGTAACAATTGCATTTTTTATAATAGTGAGTGGCCCAAGGTAATATAATTTAGTGATTACGTACACCTGTAATAGTAACAAAATGAAGCCTCTAAAGCATTTTAATTCTGTAACTATGTACTTGCGTAGAGTCTTCGGGCGTAATATATAATTAGGACATAATTGTAGAAAATTATACTGTAAATAATTGAGAAGAGCTTGTCGACTTACTCATTTTATGAGGTAACTAGAACTATCAATTTAAATTCTCTGTCAGCGTGGATTAACTAGGTGTACACATTTTTTTTGCGACTTTTTGTGATTTTATTAATACAAACCGCTTAGAATTTGCGTAATTCAAATTTAAGATTTTTCAAAACGACTACGACAGGTGGTGCTACGAGTACTGTCGTAGTAGGCTCGTAGCACGTAGCATGCGCCACGAACTACGCGATAAACTGGGGGTCAATTCTTGAAAATTTTTGAGCCGAAACGCAACCACTAACGAACTGTTAACGAAACGCGGTGCGAAGCAATAAATACTTACCGCTTGAGTAATAAGGTATATTTTAGCACGCATCGCTCGCGAGTATGACAAAATAAAATTAAATATATGTCTCGTGCTGAAATGTGTCTAATTACGTCACCGTAAAGTAATTATTGCTTTGTTCTGAGCGTCTACAACGGTTCCGTTTCGGCTTCGTTCCAACTCGAGACTTCGAGAATTGGCCCCTGTTTTGCATCACATAGGTAGGTATTTTTTACGAAGGACAAAGGGCCTCGCAAAAACCACTCGAAACCTCACCTCTGCCGTTTTTTATGGCCAAGGTCATTCACGCTGTCGTCTTAACTAACTTAGATTCTTTATTCACTGATCACCTTTCAAACTATATCAATAAACTTAATTCATTTGGTGTTAGACAGTGTTCGTTACATTTCGAAATTAGCGATGCTTAATTTTTCTATTTTGCAGAAATTAATTGGTTAGTAGTACCTACTTAATAGGTATTAACCAAAGTATTAACCTTACCAATATTACTTTAGGAAGGAGTCACCTTGAATTTTAAATTTTATATGTTATCCAGTTATACGAGTAATTATACATTAATTATATACTAATATACATTAGGTATACAATATACGTACATAGCTGTTTATGCACAAATATCTAATAATTACTCGTATATAAGGTATAAAATATATACCTAATGAAGTTAAGTAACTTACCTACCTACTTGCAAATATCAACTTTAGTAAGTAGGTGATTTAGATGGTTTTTAGAAACACATTACTATTAGACTATTAGAGTAGGTATACAGGGTGATTTTTGGTCGTCAACGTTCCCGAAAACTACGGAATGTCCTCATCATCACGATCATTTTTCTCCATGGAAGCATACCTGGGAAGTGTGTGGTTTCCAAAATATTAGGGTCCAAAGTTGAGTAAATAGACTGCGTTTTTCTGCATAAATGCACATAGACGCACGTAGCAAGATTTTTTCACGAGAAATAATTAATATCTACGTCTATAAATAAACTAGCATAAGCACTAGACACTATAAATCTCGCCAGATCAAGTAATTAAAAAAAAAAAAAACAAAAAAATTTTTTTTTTCCCAGCATTTTTTTTGGCATAAACTTACTTTATTTTATGTATAGAGTACGCACCCTTCGTTAAAGGTGGCCACAAAAAAACATCCTGTATAGGTAAATCTAGCATTTTTCGTTTATCTGTATTTCTAAAAGTCGATAAAAACTTAACAAACCTTTGTTGAAGATCTATTTATCTATCATAGAGTCGAAGCCTAGAGCTTGTTCATTCAGCTAACTAGATAGATATTCGTTTAAAAGTTCTTTAATTTTACAACATGCGTCAGATAAATGTAGTACCTACATATTATGGATTGGACCGGTAACGAAATGTAATATTTAATAATATGTACGTATGTACTCTTACGTTACACATTCAGAGCTACAGGGTGGCAAGTCGGTAAAATGACCCGGACCCGCCGGAAAAGGTGAATCCCAACTCACAACATTATTTACGGGGCATCCGATGAATTTACCATGAACCTCGAACGGTATAGTTACGCCACTAATTTTATTACCAATATAGTGAAAGAAAACACATTTAATGTAGTTATCTCTACCGGATCCAACGGCGACAATCTGAAATCAAAATTGGCCTAATGGCTCTACTTTACATGATTTCCCAGTTATCAGAGTACATCGCAATAATTGTTTGCGAATAAAAAAGTGCCGCTGCTTTTCTATCCGCGTTACACTTAATCGAGTGAAATAATTTATTAACCACAAAAACCGCGATAGATAAGTGCTTTCATGACAATGGATAATTATTTATGAGAAAGATTTCAAGGAATTGCTGCAGTTGATTTGAAAATCACTATGCGGTGCATCATAATGTACTTATTTAGCTTTTCCTGCTTTTGTCCGAACCCACAGATAATGAGTAGGTAGGTACGTAGTTTTTATACATTAGTTACATTATTTGGTAATATAGATTGATTAAATGTAGAAAGTAAATGTATTTAGAGTTTACAGCTGTACATTTAGGTCTATAACTTTTAATGCCATTATGTAATAATAGTGATGTAGATAATACTATTGCAGGTTCTATAAACTCTCCCTACCCATTACGACGTTGTATAAAATCGACGACTCTGTCTCCACGTAGATTCTACTCGTACAGCCTGAAAAACAATCTCAAACCGGTTAGGCTGTGTTTCCACCAGGGATGTGCGAAAACCATGTTGCAAGCAATGTATTTTTCAAAACCAAAATCGTTTCATTACCTTGCCTCGCTCGGCACAGCTTCGGTGGAAACGGTTTAGCGGAGCGGGGTTTTTGTACGTGGAAAACAAATATAGCAGAGATGTCTATGTGCGATAAATTTGTAGAGAAGTTTGCAATATTGTACCAGCCAGTCCATAGACGGTTACGTGTCATAATATAACTTACGACACATTTTCCTCGCACAGCTTTGCTGGACACGCACCCTTAACCAGTAATATAATACTCCGGGTGACCATTGACCTGCGGTTTTATGACATTAATGTAGGTAACTTAAATCACAATACGAAATAGCTATGTAGGTTAGGTACAAAGATTTGCGGTCTGTATTCGGTATGTAGGCAACTATCAAGTTACATAACGCTAGCTATAGCGGAGCATGGCACTAGATGGCGCAGCCAACAGTCGCATTGCAGTCAGTACATGAATCTATGGCGATACATTGCAATTCTCAGACAAGGCAGGAAGCTTGTGCTATTGTATTATGTAAGGTGTTGTAATATTGGGAACCAACAATGAATTGGGTTGCAAAATTGGTAACGAAAGAGTCCGCGCGGGGCGCTGGCCGGCCACTCCGAGCGTGAAGCCGTCTTAGGCAACCACGCACCACGCTCGAGTCCGCTCGGCCCCTCGCCGACTCGCCGCAACATTCTTAGCGTAAAAGTTAACGTGAACGGTTTACTCTATGTAATTTGCGATGTTTGAGTTCCTATATTTCACCCCCGACAAATGTGCAAACGACTATATTTCGAACTACGACTGTGCTGTGCTGTTCATGTGAACATAATGTTTTTTGTGTCGCGATGGAGGTCGAACACATCGTGCATTTAGCAATCGGTGAGTTATTGTTGCTAGTTAGTTTACTTTCGAAGTGTAAACGTGCCAGTTGTTTGTTGGATATCGCGGCAAGTCAGCTGGGGCTCAGTTAGCTGAACCAGCAAGTTCCACATAACATTTGAGTGTAACATTATTCGCACAATAAGTAGGTACCTACTTAGTCGGCAGTTTCACTAATGGTAGACACGATTCACCGGTAGAGTCTCACGTCGTGTTGTCAACGTACAGCGAAGTCAGACAGTGTTTATATTCCATAATAAGTAAGTGTCGTAATAATTTTAATTTATTTACTTACTAAATAATCTATTAGATCAAATTCATGATGCATTTAGCAATAAACTGTATGAATTTCGGTCATGCAGTTAGTCCTTGAATTACGAATTGAAATCCGTCTTAGCCACGAACAAAAACTATGTAGCGTAAACTAAATAAATTGGATTCGCAGTGTAAGCCACAAGGCAATAAGTACATAGCTTAGGCACTAATAATGCGACCCTGCTTAATGCTGGATAGTTTAAAGTTTGTATTATTGATATGTACGACATATAAATAATATGAGATGGGTGCTAGTGCAAGATACTATATTCATGAATTCTGACCACCTTTACTGACACAAAAAGGGACACAAAAGGGCGGAGCTTCACCAGAAATCATCAGCTGCATCTCCTTCCCTGCATGTCGTAAGAGTTGCCTAAAGAACTTGGCTAACTCTCAGGCGATAAGCTAGCCTGTCTCTGATCATTTACATTGCAACCGTCCGTTATGCTAAAAAGTCCGTGGCTGTGAGAGATCTTTTATAATCCTGCAGTTCTGACAATTTCGAGAACACAGCCCGTGTATAAGTATACGCAGCAATATCTGCGCGTCTATAGCGTCTTTATTTCATGGAAAGAGTTACATGGATAGGTTACAAAGTTGCTACTCAGACTTTATTAAGTAGGTATGTGTATTTGGATACGTTTTATTACGTACATACGAATACCTTCCTATTGTAAAACCATTTTTGTATTAATTACGACTCTACATCTGCAGTTTATTGTAATACTGTGACAGTTATTTAGGTAGGTAGGTACGAGTACGCCATATTTGAGTTGTTGTGCCTTCCTATATGCATTTATTGCCAACCACAATATGCAAGAGGATAGATTTTTAAACTACATTTTGTAGTACCTAATCATGTAGATATAAATTAATTTTCATACATAAAAATAAATAAACACGTAATCTACATCGCAAGTAGGTAAGTAAATGCAAGAAATATTAAGGTCGAATTACATAATGCGACACTAATCGTATTTTGACTGACTGAGGCTTTAAGAAAACTAGATCATGCAAACTAATAGGCGGGTCACAGAAGGGCTAGGTACTTATTTAACAACTGTAATAACCTGTGCATCATAAATAAACTATTCGATTTGATTTAATTTGACTAGGGTAGTTCCAATTTAGAGGCCATTAGATTAATCATCAACTCTGCCTAACAACATGATGTATAGATAGTCAGGATACTTAGGTAGAATTTAGGTAGGAATTTTTGCACATTAATCGTATCTATATTTAGTTAGTTAGACACTTGGCTAGGTGGCAAGAGTTATGTAGATGCTTCGATCAAATATATTTGATCGAAGTGTAGGTAGATGTATATAGGTACTTGAATTAGGAAGGTGAGCTGGTGTAAGTACTATTTACCTACAGAAAAACTTGTCAGTAATTCTTTCCGAGAATCATGTTAACATGCCGGTATGTTGAGAGATTAGATGTATTAACATTCCTGTGTGCATTTCGTCATAATCTCAGCGCTAGATCTCCATCAAATGATCATAAAACACGGTACGGTAACATACAATCTTACATACGACAATGTCTACGGACGGAGGGAAAAAGTATATTTTACAGTGTGCCTAGGTAGTGAATAGAAAATTAACTATTCAGTACCTAGGTAGAGTTATATGCCGCAATGAAGGTTTATTGGATTGGAACGAACAACTACGAAGTCCTTTAACGCGACTTGCGGCTTTAGGAGCCAACTGGTAGAAATCATATTACATAGTAGGTACCTACCAGTTTAACTTTAACTTGAACAATAGACTATGTCCTCGGGGTTTTTATCGACTTTGCAATATCCTTTCCTAACTATTGTTCATATACTACCTCTGACTTACTTACCCTTACCTACCTATGAGTTTAGATGACATTAGGCAAGCTAAGGTACCTACATGCTATATAAACACCGAGATACTTCTATCCGTAGAAAGAGTAGTCAAAGCATCTATCTATCTATGCTTAGATGAAAACAAAATAGCGGAAGATAGGGCACGTCCTTAAAATCGTCAACTAGAAATTAGGCATGCTACACAACTACACGCACGAACACACACACAGCTGTAATTCTATTTAACGTTGTACACTACTGTGCGATAGAGACAAACCTATTTATTTCGACAGTAGCGCGAGCGAGACAAGCGTGTTTCAATAGAGATCATCGAAATCGTGTCAGCTCGTGTCCCAGACAATAACTATGGTAAGAAGCTACTGCAAAAACGAAACACAGCGGGGGCATTCGCACACGCACGGCACGTGTTTGCTTGTTTAACTTGTCGCACATAGATGTATCATATATTTTTATCTCGCTCTGCAAAATGGCGATCAAAACAATACGTGAATTTACAATTATTAACTTAAGAATTTAAAGTTTTCGTCTTAGACTAAGTAATTTATAGACCGAGTGTGCCCATATAAACGCTGCAAGAAAAACGGTCCCACTTTTTTGATTTTAAAAGTAGAATACAAGCGTCATGTCCCGAAGTTGTCTTTTTATTGATGCATAGGGATGCCAGCTTATGGCATAATACCTTGTTAATTGGGGAAAAAAATATTTAGTACAAAGAAAAGTTTTTTTAACAATACCTAACTGTGATTTACTCATGGAATTTTAAAATATGTAGGTATAATAAAAGTGGCCGCCATTTTGAACTTTTTAGTTAAGAGCCGTATTGCTTCCAAAGTCGACACCTGAGGTTCCTGGCAGTTCCCAACACATTTCCGATGTCAAAAATAACAAAAGTGGCCGCCATTTTGAACTTTTTAGTTGAGAGCCGGATTGCTTCCAAACACGATATCTGAGGTTCCTTGCAGTTCCCAAACACATTTCCGATGTCAAAAATATTAAAAGTGGCCGCCATTTTGAACTTTTTATAAGAGCCGGATTGCTTCCATAATCGACATATTAGGTTCCTTGCAGTTAAACACGTCATATCCTAAGTCGAAAATAATATAAGTGGCTTAACTAAAAAGTTCAAAATGGCGGCCACTTTTAATATTTTTGACATCGGAAATGTGTTTGGGAACTGCCAGGAACCTCAGATATCGAAATTGAAGGCAATCCGGCCCTTAACTAAAAAGTTCAAAATAGCGGCTACTTTTATTATTTTTTAATATCGGAAATGTGTTTGGGAACTGCCAGGAATCTCAGATATCGAAATTGAAGGTAATCCGGCTCTTAACTAAAAAGTTCAAAATGGCGGCCACTTTTATAATTTTTGACACCGGAAATGTGTTTGGGAATTGCCAGGAATCCCAGGTGTCGAAATTGAAGGCAATCCGGTCCTTAACTAAAAAGTTCAAAATGGCGACCACTTTTATTATTTTTGACATCGGAAATGTGTTTTGGGAACTTCAAAGACCGTCAGATATTGATTTTCATGGCAATCCGTCCCTTAACTAAAAAGTTCAAAATGGCGGTCATTTTTATTATTTTTGACACCGGAATTGTGTTTTGGAACTGCCAGGAACCCAAATATAAAATATAAAATTATTAATAAAGAAATGGAAAAAATTCCTCAGGTGTCGAAAGTGAAGGCAATCCGGCCCTTAACTAAAAAGTTCAAAATGGCGGCTACTTTTATTATTTTTGACATCGGAAATGGAACTTGAAAGACCGTCAAATATAAAATATAAAATTATTAATAAAGAAATGGAAAAAATTCCTCACCCGTGTGGGAATCGAACCCTCGACCTCTGCATCCGTGCCATAAAATAATATAATACAAAAAAATCGGAACATAGTCCGTTCATTATTTTTAAGAGCCTTTGAGGGGTATAAAATTTATAGCTGGCAACTCAATAGAACTGTCAATCTCACCTCGTTCTCGCTATTTTTAAATTAAAAATGGTAAATTATGTATTTCTTTCATTACTTATTAAAATATGGATAATTCTGCGTTACTTACCGATGATAACTTATTTCCGCCGAAGATTTTAGGCGTCCTCTGGCCTAATCTAAGCGGTACACGCGCTGGAGACGAGTCACCTATCTTCCGCTATTTTTAGTATCTATGGGATACTTCGTAACAAACCATACAATTGCTAGAGAGCTGTCTCGGAATACGTACGAGCTTAGTAATTGGGTAAATTAGTTATAAAATTATTAATAAAGAAAATGGTAAAAAATCTTCACCCTAGTGGGAATCGAACCCACGACCACAGCAAACCGTGCCAGCCGCTATAACCACTAAGCCACCGGGTCAATTAGTTATAAACACACATCACTGTAATGCACTGTCTGTTATTTATGTAGGTAAGTAGGTTGTTTTCTTGAACCTCTTTTATGTCTATAAAACTTATTGCCTAGATTGCAACAGTAAAATTGTTACATAGCCATTACAACTACCCCGGCACATTAGCAAATTATTATAGGTCTACATCTGTTTAGTCTACTTGCCTAGGTAGAGTATAAAATATACACTATACCAG
Organism: Carposina sasakii; assembly: GCA_014607495.2. NCBI lineage: Eukaryota > Metazoa > Arthropoda > Insecta > Lepidoptera > Carposinidae > Carposina > Carposina sasakii. The sequence goes on from CP053164.1 coordinate 6,214,690, forward strand.
CCCTAGTTTCGTCGTTAGACACCATACTAGATAGGATAGGTAGGTGGGTGCAAAACTCTGTTGATATCAAGTTGATATCTACTATAGAATTCACTATCTACCTACTACGCTATGGGAAAAGTTAACAACACACGCTATAAATAATTGTATAATAATATCGTAAGTTCCTTTTATCTTTGATTTCCCACAAAAAATGTGATGCTACGGATGCGCGTGACAGTGGCGTAGCTAGGAAACTAGGGGCCGCCGTGGGGCAAATAAAAAAATTGGGGCCCACTGCTATCTGAACTAATTAGATTTTGAGTAATTTTTGTTGACTATTTTCTCTTTGTGTGGCCGCGTGGTGCCGGCAGAGTAGAATTCGTACCACCCCATGTCTCTGCCCGTGGGTATCGTACGAGGCGATTAAGGGTTTCCGAGAGGTGGGTAGCTGCACCTCCCGTGTTGACAACATAGTCCAAAATACAAACTGCGGTCACCAACCCGCCTGCCCAGTGTGGTGACTATGGGTAAATAAATACCCCCTATGGCAGTCTTGTGGCATGCCCTGGGAGAGGCCTTCGTCCAGCAGTGGACTGCAATAGGCTGATGATGATGATCTTCTCTTTATTGCACGTGACTAGACATTACCAAGATTTAGTACCATAAAAGATGCGCGAGTGAAGCGAGCGCGAAATTTTTTCTCGTATTTACCACATAACTCAAGTAAGTTGTCTATTAATTTTTAAAAATTAAAGCTCTACCCGTGATTTTAACGGTAAGGATTCGAGGGCCCCCTGAGCTTGAGGGCCCCGGTGCACTGCCCCGCCTAGCCCTTAGGTAGCTACGCCACTGGCGCGTGATATCCACCAAATCATATTCATAGAAAGGTAGCAGCCTTATCATATGGTCTTAGAGCAAAGATCACTATTAAGTATTTTGATTATTATATTACTATTATTTATTATTTAAAGTCAGGGTTTAGCCCGTTCCTGTGGCTTGGGCTCTCAAGACTCGAACCCAGTACCTAATGACTAGGTACTAACACCTACAGACTAATACCTATGGCGCGGCCGTTTAGGGCAAAGAGTATAGTAAATAATAAGTAGGTATACCAGAAGGTTTAGGGTCATTATATTACCAAGCACGGAGTTCCAAACTACCATGGAATTAATCCAACTACGCCAATCTTAAAGTAATAAATAACACAATTTTTCATAAATTTAGAAAAAGGTGCCACCTTAAATAAATATTAATTTGGAAAACAACTGAAGTAGTTTTTTTTGGTTATTTCCCTTTTAAATCTTGTTTTTCTTAGAATAGTAGACATAGGAAAATATGCAATGGAAACTGGAAATGTATATTTTTATGTCTTTGCCTGTTGCAAAATATACTTTTTTTGTTTAGTTTATCCCGAAGGAAAGGCAAGGGGAACTAAGCCCATACAGCCATTGTCTTTAGTAAATGATTTCTGAATTTATGATGGATGATATTGATGATGATGAATGGAAACGTCGGGAAATCCTCAAGAATGGGTGTAAAATTAGTAAAGATCAAAAAGAATTGCAGTTTGCAGAAACAACTTACATGAGCCCATGAAGAGATCGTATTCCGACTAAAGTTTTACATAGCTTACCTAATTTTTATATTTTATTATTTAGTTTATCCCGAAGGAAAGGCAAGGGGAACTAAGCCCATACAGCCATTGTCTTTAGTAAATGATTTCTGAACATATGATGGATGATAATGATGATGATGAATGGAAACGTCGGGAAAATCCTCAAGAACAAGTGTAAAGTTAGTCAAAATGAAAAATTATTGCAGAAACAACTTACATGCGCCCATGAAGAGATCGTAATCCGGCTAAAGTTTTATTCCGCTTACCTGCGTATAAAATCATGCACACGCACAAGATTCACATCACAAGTAATCAAAATATAACTTATCTACCAGAAAACATCACTTTACGGACACATGCAAGCCATTTACAAATAATTTTTGATTTTCACAAGAAAATTACACCTGCACCCTTACAGCTTTTCCCGCCGAATCCTAGCTTACCTAATAGAAATATAACGCTTACCTGCATAATATAAAACCATGCACACGTACTAGTTCACATCACAAGTAAACAAAATATAACTATCTAGGTACCAGAAAACATCACTTTACGGACACACCCCGTAATCATGGGGATCGTTCCAGGCCGTTCCTCAGCGTTCTCTTCCAGCTTTTCCCGCCGAATCCTGCAAAATATACGTCATGCACTGTCATTGTTTTGGTTTTCTTTCGAATTTTTTGGTTATGTTTGAACAGCTGTTTGTTATTTTTATAATTCCAGTGAATGTGGTGAATAACTGAAAAAGATGAGTAGAAATTACATCCGAAGAATACCCGAGTTTCACGATGAGAGATGCTGCGCAGGAAACGTCAGCAATTTTCATCGCACATCCTCACTGCGGCTGCGCGGTGAAAAAATGGTGCAGCGTTCTCCTCTAGCCACGAGGAAATTAATTCCAATAATCACGGAAAATAACTGCCAGAAACATCACAGCGATGGGGAGCGTGTTCTGGAGGCTGACCGTCGCCCACGGAGCCATGTGAGTAGCGCGGTCCTAATGTGCAAGCCTAAATAATGTACTAACATATTGCCATGACCACCAGCCACACAACACAAAAGTTACCTTCCTTTTTCATAAATTCCTCTAGCTCTATAGTTTCAAATAAAGTCTATTACCTATCTAATTACCTACATAGTTACATTTGTAGGAGTATGTAGTAGGCCTAAAATGGCAGACTTCCTTTACTGACTGGACCTATTTTTTATGTTTTAGCAGTCATTCCATTGCACTCCTCCAAATAATCAATACAAAACAAAAATAGCCAACAGAAAGACACAAGACACCTGTGCTGATAGAAATTTGAGTATGACGGACTCTGCTCACACTCCCCCTGGGTCTCCTGAAGATCTGCCTGATGATGACTCCCTCCACAGCTACGGTAGTGCTGCAACTGCTGCTTCGGTAGATGCAGGATATGCACCTTTCAATGGCACTACATTTAGTGGCCGATCCATGCGATATGTCTTGCATTGTTCTTCACACGCAGGACTGGCAGGAGAGGAGTACCTGACACCCACGCAGAGAGCTCAAAAGCAGATCCGTCGACTCAAACACCTTCTTAGCCAGGCAAAACAAGATTTAGATAAAAAGGATAGTGAAATATTTAATTTAACCAAGGAAGTGGTTGAGCTTAAGCTATACAAAGCTTCTATATGTTCACCTGATGAAAAATCAAACTCCAGTGAAGTTGTAACTATAAGAGAAAATCCTGAAGATGCTTCTATTGGGCAAGATAGCCCTAAACATCCAGTCAATGGATCATTTGATGTCACCGATTCACTGTTTAAAGATCAAACTCCTACTAGATGCCACAATGAAATGCAAGGTTCTTTCACTGACTCCGGTCATTATGATGATCTCACAAACTCTTCTTTACATTCCAAAGAATCTGTTCATATGTTAACTCATGATGTCTCCTGCATGACAGAAATAGGAGACAGTGATGTAGAACGACGTAGCCTAATGTTATATTACGAGAAGAAAATTGAAGATTTGATGAGGGCACATGTAGGAGAAACACAGGAACTTAAAAAGGCTCACAATGACAAAGTTGAAGCGTTACTACAAAAACTAGCTGATGTGAACACTAGGTATTGTGAGCTGCTGCCTAATTCTGAACAGGCTAAGGAGAAAATCCATAAATTGGAGAAGCAGCTGGAAGAGGCAAGCCGGCAGCTGCAGGAAGAGGAGTCTCGGCACCGAGCCATTTATCTGCAGATGTACACAAAAGGTGTGCAGGCTGCTAAGTTTGAATTGGAAAAGGTAAGTTTTTTCTTAACTCCTTATTGTTCTTATTCTTTATTGTACAAAATAAATGCATACAAAGGTGTGCTTATCTCTGCAAGAGATTTCCTTTTGTATAAAATTTTGCAGATGTTTGTGGAGGTACTCTGATAGATAGGTATATGCCACAGGTAGAATAAACCATAACAGTATGGTTTTCTACCTCTAATTTGTTTTATGAAGCTTAAATACAATATCAAAAAATATGGTCAGAAAATTCTAAACAATCTCTAGAAGTTACTAGACTGTATCCAATTAATTTAAAAACTAATGCTATATTATCTTCAAGGTTGTGTAAATATTATTACCATTTTTGATGCTATTGTAATAATTTTGCATTTAAAATTTAGTTCAGTTTAAGTTTGAGTTTTAAATGTTTGTAGTCAAAGCAAATGAGCTTAGATTAATGATAGGTCTTCGCTCCGCTCTGACTAGATGGAGTACTATCAACAAACAATAGCTCCATGAATGCGGCAATTTTATCATGATTGATGACATGACTGACATGACAATCATCAATGACAATTTGCAAGGATGCTAGTATGCGTGAAAAATTGTGTTGCCAACTGCTTAACTTTACCCGAATTAAGGAAAACTAATGCAGAAAGCAAGTAAAATTTTGCAATAAATTAAAATTGATTATGATATTAAGAGAATTGGGTTGTGTGAAAGAAGACGTAGTGACAAGAATAGAGAAAGGTACGCTTCGTTGGTTTGGTCATTTGGAGAAGATGGATGGAAGGCAATTAACGAAAGAGTACCTTACTTTACTGACAATGAAACAATAATTAATATTACTTTTTTTATTATATCATAAACATTAACTATAAAAAAATGCATCCTCGTCGAGATTAGATCCCATAACTTCGTTTTTCTTATTTCCACCAACTTTCTTCTCGACTGATTTGTACTACAGTAGTCCAATGATCAGAAATAACTGGATGAGCAGGAAATCTGCACCAAGCAAAGAAATTTTGGATGTTTGTTAAGTCAAAAAGGAAAATATTTTTTTATGCTAGTTTTTAAGATTCCTTTTAACTATAACTTTTTTCAACGCTTTGAGCATCACCTTTATAGTAACAATTGATAGTCACAAAAAGAGTTTTCAAACAATATAGGTCTGATCATTACTGATCGGTACTCATACATTTTTGCCCATTATCCTTTGGCACTAATTTATCTCTAGTTCATTGGAATTTCCAATGCGTACCTATCATTTACTCTTAGATAATAATAACAAATTCACATATACATATTACAAAATCTGCACCACGGGGAACTATTTTTGTATCAGCGGCAACACTGAATGTCGTTTATTATTCATGATAATTTTATGTTGAAATTTCATAATTATGAGATACTTACTGATGGCATGTGATCTCTAGTCTCTTTTTTATACATTGTAGTATATTTTTTACACAATTTCACTATGCAAACAGAGATTTTACTACGAAATATGATTAAAATTTAATAAAACTGACAGTAGTCATCATGGCATATTGTTGACAACTAGACTGTGGAGGTTCGAGCTCGTGTCTGACGTGTACGGCATACTATTTGTTGCTGAATTTATGATTAGGCCGAGTACTTCTACAGAGCGGAGCGAATCTTTATTCTAAGCGAATGAGATACTTATTTGAGAATCAAATTTTAAAAAACTATTGTGAAGCACAGGTAGAAAGTAATATTCCTTAATTTGTGTATAAAGGTCTTAATTGATGGGCAAATCAAATTTAACCAATGTATTTGTTTGAGTAAAGGGTGTATTTATTTATTTATTGTTAAATTTTATGTAAGTACAGTGGTCTTATAGCTCAATCAATACAAACAGAATCAATACAATGTGTATAGGTATAATGTATAAAAAATATAAAACCTACTTTGAACTAATTCCAGGAGGATGATGCCAGCAGCTCTCAAAGTCAAGTCAATCGGGTCTCAGTGGAGGAACTCCTGGAGCAACTGCAGATTACCCAGACAGAACTTGAAAACGTCCGAGTAAGTGCATCCAAAAACTTCATGATTTAGTCTCACTTCTTACACAATTTCCAGTGGCTATAGCTTAATTAAACAATGCCATGAAAATTTTAAATTACAACTGGCTGTTGTGCTGTGACTTCTTGCTAAATTGTTGAGTAATAAAGTACCTTCTATACTGCTTTGCCAAGGACGATTTCCTATTCTAACTTCATCCTTTTGCTACTAACTGAATGTTAACTAAAAACGAGATTACAGATATGAATAATATACCATTTGTTTGTAGGTGTTACAATTTACTATTACATGTACTTTTGTATGAACAATCATACTCATGGGTGTACCTATGTTTCGTATGAGACACAAAACTAAATGCTTGTACAGTGGTAGGATAATAATGTAAAATATAAACAAACTTACATAGTCATCTTATTTGCTATCTCTCTGGGCTGCAGAGGTGATCTAGCTAAAATAATAGATTTTTCTATACTTGAATGTTATAACTATACGACCTTTTAGACGCCCAGAATGTAGGTATTGCGTACTAAATTCTTTTTAGAGGGTAGACAACAAAGTTTAAACTTCAACTTCCTTACATATTATGTACTAGTGGACGCCCGCGACTCCGTCCGCATGGACTGCAGAAAAAATAAAATGTCGATATTATCCGGGATAAAAACATTTTTCCGGGATAAAAAGTAGTCTATATGTTAAGTGGGACCTGTCACAACATATTCCTGAAAACTGCATCGAAATCGGTTCAGCCGTTTCTGAGATTTCTGAGATTCTAATGTGTTAGTGTCCCCTCGGACATTATTGTTATGTGCACATTGTGCAAGCTAAAATGGACCTTAACTTAAAAAATAAACCTTATCTATGCACCACTGTACAAGATAAATGTTAATAACAAAAACATGCTCAACAATAACATTATACTGATTCTGTTCATAATATTGAACAATACTTTTTAAATAAATAAAATAATAATAATGTATGTATTGACAATCTAGTGTTTTTATATCAAGTTGCATGGCCAAAGTACTAATTTGCCATATTTGTTTTTGTATAAGATTTCCTTGGTCATACAACACCACAAAATGTGTAACATTAAATTGTCAATATAATATATCACAATTCACATTAACTTAGTGTCATAAATAGTACATAATAATATGTAGTTATCTGTTTTTCAATTTAGCATAAAAAAATCTGCAGTGATATTTGATTTATAACTGTTTCATTAACTCACAAAATTAAACATTTTGTACACACTTTGCGTGTACTCAGTGCATGTAGTTGCAATTAACCAATTACTGCTTCTAACGTGTAGTGCATTCCAGGACTCGGCATTCACAGAGGACCAATCTTCAAAGTCACAAGTACTTCTAAGTGCAAAGGAGGCTGTTTCTTTGTGGGTCCTAGGAGCTCGAAAGGTTGGAACCCCTGGACAACTTGCAAAGTCCACTATTCAACCACATTTTTCAAATTATTTGTGTAAACACCCTTGCTTTAATTCACTGGGTATGAGAAAGTCTTGCTAAACATTATTTTTTCAGATTGTTTTGTTATTAAATTTTAATCAACCACATAACATTTTAATTCCAAATGGATTGTGGTTCTATAAATTTTATTATAATGTAAATATACCTTTTTGAAGGGTTTATTATTTTATTATGATAATCACTTTAAAAAATTATTTATACATAGTGTCTAAAACGTTAATTGCTTTACTAACTCTGCCTTTTTATTTTAGCAACCTAACCACTTTAACTCCAGTAGAAAACTTAGCTTTGCATGATATTTCTTTGAAACAGCCTCTTTTGGTTTTGGGATGAAAAAAGGTTACTTGGTAAATAGTGTTTAATAATTATATTACTTCAGAAGTATAGAACTAGTTAGTTATGCTTTATGTTTTTACGCATGGGAGCAAATGTCGCGCGATAAGAGAAATTATATTTTTTTCATTGACATACATACCAGCGGCGGATTTAGATACTGTAATTTCTGTAAGATATAAAATGTCTTGGTTCCTTAAAGGTAGCCTTTTTACCTTGTTATTGAATCCGCCACTGGCTTATCGCCATCTGTCCCTTGCATACAAAGACATGATAATTATTATTTTATTTTAAATAGATCGTAAATTAGTCAATTCAATTGTATTTTGTACTGTTTGCCAATTTGATTATGTAGATACCTATAATTTAATTGTCTTTATGTACTTATATTACATAATTCATTTATAGGCCAAGGTCAAATCAACTAAAGTGCAAATATTTTAACACTATTTACTACCCCCGACTACGTAGTTGCGTTTTCTTGTCGTTCTAGAAGTGCCACAGACGTTTATTTGCGTTTTGGCACTAGGCATAGAACAGATGTCGGCACGCTAAGAAAATCACCCGACAGCGAACGTGTTAAAAGTACATCCAGTAAAATTAAAGCCTTATCCAGCAGGCAAATACTGAAATGCTTAACAAGTATCATTGTGGTTATGCGACAGTGTAATTAATTACTCGCAGGAAATGCATTTTTAATTTGATTATCCGCAATGTTTGCTTTCCGCGCCAATTGTATTGCGTTCCTGTGACTAGTTGAATGGGTGTATTGGTTAATGTGTGCAGGGCCGCCGGCCTGCCCATACGGCGAACGGAGCAGTCGCTCCAGGCGCCAAATACTAGAGGGCGCCTAAATCCGGTGTCCGGGAGTATGATTTTAGAAGTTATCGATATTCTATTACTCTTAAAATGGATCTCGCTCCATTCTCCATTTACTTCTGGCCGGCGTTGTTGTGTGTTAACATTTCTGGTTTTTGGATCACTGGTGACGCCATCCATTGGGGTTGATAAGTTAATTGAACTTTTTTGAGGTAAACTTTTTAAATCATTCATAGGTTAAAATTTTGATTTTAGCCAATTATCTAAGGCTTATTTAAACGAATTTTGAACTTTCATCTTGGACTAATCATGGTCTGAAGTCACCATATAAATATTTGCCTGGCTGTCACAAACACAATAAAAATACGTATTTTTTCTTGAATGTACGAGTAATCATTTTCTATTATCAGTTTCATTGTTGGTGTTACCACCGAGTAAAACATGTGCACTTTATTTGATAAGACCTTGTTACGAAAGTTGTTACAAAAAATATTTTTTATAAATTTCTCATATAAAATGTCAGATTGATCGTTTTGATTTATTAGGGTAGGTAGTTGATAGTTGTTTATTATGTATTCAGCATGTAGATATGTTTTTATTTTATTTATTTGGCTTTATATTATTGATATTCTTTGATATGGCTTTGGTTTAATATAAGTATCTAATAATATAATGTATGCATTCGACAAATGTACCGTTATTTATCTTTGTAATGTTTAATGTTATTTTCTAACTCCCCGATATTTTCTTGAAACGAAAGCTATCTGTAAGGATGCCAAATTTCATCAAAGTCGTCCAGCTGATTTTGATTACTAACAGCCAATTTTAATAATTAATCTCGAGAGATTTTTTGCATATGTTTTCATACAAAATTTCAAATTTGGAATAAAATAAATTCTTTATGATCTCTAGTATTGAAATTGGCCGTAAACTGACCTAAAAAGTTACTTCTGCAATTATAATATTAGTAACTAGTATTACTACCTACTTATAGTAACTACCTAATAGTAGGTATAGATTAGTTAATTTTTGTAGTTGTTCTATTTTATTTCTATTTCATTTGCCGTAGCAAAATAGAAAGAGTTATCGGGCGACTCGGACCACATTAAACTCGGACCGCGGTCTGAATCGCCCGAATACTTTTTTCGTTCAGTCGACTCGGACCACATACGTAATTAACTGTCAGTTAACAGAAAAATCAGTTTGGATTTTATTTTATGTTCTACTAGTAGCCGCCCATAACTGTCTTCATAAAGTGGGATTACGTATTAGCATTCCACCCGTGCGAAGCCGGACCGGGTCGCTAGTTATACATATAAACCTTCCTCTCGAATCACGATATCTATAAACTATACCACATCATAATCCGTTGGATGTATGGTTTCGAAACCGACATAAAGACATATTGTATGTTATGTATATGTAGTTTTCTTAGAAGCAATGATTTTTTTATTAATTAATATAAAACATTCAATAGCTAAGTAAACATTGATTCAACGACGTGATTTAAAAAACACAATTTAAGACTTTTACAATAATAATGATACCTAAATAAAAACATTATTGAATAGATTTATTTCATTCCTAACTCTTTTTATGTTAACTGTACTAAAAGTGGTACATAAACAATGGATTTGTGGTTAAAATTACGAGTGGTCCGAGTCGCATGACAAAATAAACAAATAAAAAACGAATCAGTCAACTGGGACCGCGGTCCGAGATAAGCAGCGGTCCGAGTCGCCCGACACCTCAAAATAGAAACAGCACGAAAAAGTTTAACCATAGTGCGAAGTAATAAAACCAGTATCTATTACAGGCCATGTACCGTCGCATCGTAGAGTCGCAGAAGGGTACCAAAGCCCCTATAGACCCCGAGGTGACACTGCAGTTCCTCAAGTCCGCTATATATTACTTCTTGACGGACCCGGAGAACCACCAGGGCCATCTCAACGCCATTGAAAACATCCTGGGATTCACTGAAGCCGAAAAGAAGAATATACGGAAGGCCAGGCCCGTGTAAATAAGACTGCTGCAAAAGTGTGATATGCATAATATAGATAATGTTTTAATTAAGTTATATTTTCGCAAGTCGTTGGTGACAATGCACCTTTTTAGTTTTTATCGAGTGCACATATTGTTAAATATGTTTAATTAAGTTGCTCTACTTAGCATAATATTGCACATAGTATTGTGGTGGTGATAATTTTTCGTTTTAGTTTTAAATCTAATTTATATTCTGGCTTGTGATTTTTTATTAGTTCTCCAAAGAAATTAGGATTCCTTTTTCGTGCAATTTATTGACTTAGCTATAAGATAAAACCAAAAGTACATTCATGACTATTTTTGTTATCATTGTGTTTATTTTATAGTTTTATTCGTTTTGGTATTGTTTTCCTATTTTTGAGATCTATATTGTTAAGTTTTTGCATGCTTTCAGCATAATTTATTGTAGTAGAGGCTATGGAAAACTGTTTTATGTATGTATTTAAGTTATTTAAAAACTTATGTGTGATCATATCAAGGGTAATAATAATCATCATCAGCCTATTGCAGTCCACTGCTGGACGTAGGCCTCCCCCAGGGCACGCCACAAGACTTTTTTGTTTTTATTTGCCCATAGTCATCACGCTGGGCAGGCGGATTGGTGACCGCAGTTTGTATTTTGGACTATGTTGTCAACACGGGAGGCACTGCTGCCCACCTCCCCTTAATCGCCTCGTACGATACCCACGGGCAGACATGGGGTGGTACGAAATCTACTCTGCCGGCACCACGCGGCCAGGGTAAGGGTAATAATATTTGTAGATGAATTTAAATTGTCTATTGTGGCGTTCATGAAACGTCTAATTACAGTGGAAATAAATTTGTTCGATTTAAATTCTTTTTCAAACATTATTTTATTATATCTACCATAACTTGCTATTCCCAAAGATGCTTTATCTTGCCGCCTCTAGTGGATACCGCTGATGCGATTATTTTTAGAACTGTATTTACTTTTAATTAACAATGTTATAGTTGGATAGCTATCACAAAAGTATACCGTTTAAGGTTGAGTTTATTAACGTATTTACCAATTTGAAATTAGCAAGTGTGTTCTCTCTCTAGTTTATATATCTTCTGTGTAAATCACATTTACCTACACGTATTTGCTGACGTCAAATTGTTTTATACTACTATTTTTTAGATGTGGTTAGCTTTTTATAGATAAGTACGTACATACATGTAAACTGTGATTGTGCATCTATTTCTCACGTCCATTAATAAATGTAGTATGTATACAAGAAAGTAGGTACCTATATTAGATGAGTAACATTCCAAAACCATAGCTACTCAAGTTTGAGTTAGTATATACCATTCTATAGGTATTATTTAAGTACATATAGGCATATGAATTATGACATTCGAATTGAAGTTATTTTTGGCTTGCCTTGTTCTCAATAAATTGTTAATGATTCAATCAGGATGTTTTTTTACTTTAAATACTACTTTATTTCGGGATCGTTGACGATTTTTGGTCGTCAACGATCCCGAAAACTACGGAATCTCCTTTTTCTTCATGGAAACATACCTGGGAAGTGTCTGGTTCCCAAGATATTAGGGTCCAAAGTTGAGTAAATAGACTGAGTAAAAAAACCAGCATAAACACTGGACACTGTAAATTTTGCCCGATCAAGATTTTTTTATTTATATCTTTTTTCCAGCATTTTTTTTTAAACTTACTTTATTTGATGTATAGAGTACGTACCCTTCGTTAAGGGTGGCAACGAAAAAACACAGTGTATAGAGTGAATATCATTAATTATGTTTGTCCTGTTAAAGTTAAAAGATCTTTAATAAAAAACCGCTTTGATCACATATTTTATATTTAGTTACACTGGTAAACTTGGGTACAAATTCATTCGAAATTAACACTTAATACAAATTTTAACCTAAAAAGGTTTTGAGTTTACAAAATACATACATAGTTGATATGCATATTTAATTTAATATTAGCCTCACAACAGAGAAGTCTTTGAAACAGTGACAAAAACGTCATCAACGTACTGTATAAAAAATATGAGGAATCTCATTAAACTACCCTAAAATCATTATACTTATTGATAAAACGTTTGAAATAAACCAATAGTCCTTATCACAAACTTACACTACCTTACAACATATCAGTCAATTCTGATCTATCTACCTTTGTCGAATATGGCACCACTTCAATTATGTATGAGGTTACAGTTATCACAAAAAATGCAGATTGTCATGGATTCATCTAATCTTGAAATAAATGTAAGATTCTTTTCAGTCTTCAGAAACGCAATATCTTCGTTACGAGCTGCCTAACGATATGCCAACAACGCATAAGACATCAGATGTGTTTTCTTAAACATCACATACATTTGATCACAATCAAATATTTAGTTTGAACTTTTTAAAGTTTATATTGATAAAAATCAATCTCTTGGGAACACTTCTTAAAATCTACCATATGATTACAAGCCAATGTTTGACTTAGATCTCGTTGGAAAAACGTATAGTTAATCAAAACTAAACTTAACCTCCTCGCGAGACGGATCGTGATTGGCCGCCACCGCCTGCAGCCAACAGCGACTAATCTGACTCTCTATAGACGGAGTGCTTTCTTTCCTCACTGTAGCGCGCTTCCTCTTAGCCTTGCTGTGTTTGGTGCGTCGTCGGCCGACCTTGGTCTTCATTTCGGCTATTTTGACGGATAGCTGGCTGTCGAGGGAGTTCCGTCGCGACTCGACGGACACGTGACGTAGACTGATGCTGATCTGCGAGTCCTGTGACGTGCGGCGGTCGGGCGTGGAGCTGAGAGAGTGCGCGGAATGAGCGGCGTGGGCGGGCAGAACGAGCGCGTCGCGCCGGCGTACGAAACGCGGCAGGTTGGCCGCCCAGGATGACGACAGCTCGCAACTGTGGGATGGAAGAATATTTCTGTAAATGCTGTTTATTCTAAAACTTCAGCACACAGAGCGCGTGTGAGGCACCTGAACGGCTCATGAGCGGTGAAGGGTGGCGTTGTATTTTATGTTCTCCTTTACAAGCAGGTACATACATGCTCTATGTACCTAGCAACAGTAAAGTAACGCTCATGACTTGTTCAGTTGTCGTATATCTACGTGTTCTGTGTATTGCTGAAGCCTTAAGAACGAGGCAGATATAATAAATATACCTATAAGATTCCACAAAACATTGGCGATTCACGAAAGTGGAGTATTTATGTAGGTACGACATAAATGAAAGGTAGATCTAGAAACAACGATTTAGCACAAATCAATTAATCATATTGATAGGTTAAAAAATAATCTTAAAAAGTATAAGCAACCTACAACCTATGCTTGGAACATATAAAATGGTTGTCTTAGACGAAAAGTTATGTCGTGTAAAATCATCTATGGAAGTGAAATAATGTGCACACAATATGCCAAAAGCTACCTTACCTTTCATGTTTAGCATCCTCCGGATAGTCGATCGGCTGCGTGTGGTCGAGGCACAGGCCGACCGGGTCCTGTCGCGAGCCGCCCAGCGAGATGGACAGACGGCCGCGCGCCGCGAACTCGCGCCGGCGCCGGTACGCGCGCGCGATCAGCTCGTGCTTGCGCGCGCGCCGCGGCGCGTCCGCCTCCACGGAGCAGCCGCACTTGCTGGACGAACATGAATACGTTATAAGAACCAATTCGTTTATTATTGGACAATAAGATACAGTTATGTACTGTCCCAGTAAACATTTAGACTGAAGAAATATCTATTAACCAGGAAATTAACAGCTAGATGTTGTATAAACGATGTACAAAAGCGTCAAAATATCTTTAAAGCTGTAGTAATGGCAAAATTATATCGTTTTATAAAGTACGTCTGGTTTAGAGCCGTATAAAGCCTAAAATATTACTTTAGGCTTTTAAACAGCATCGAAAATATCAGAAATACAGTGTATGGTGTAAAAAAACGCTATAAGATATTGTATATCGACTGAGTAGTGCTCTAAAATTCCACTTTTGTGTAGCCTAATCCTGTACAAGAACATTTATTATTGCTATCTCTTGGTTATTGGTGTATAATTACTCTGTAGTACAGCATCATATAAGGCTTGATAATAGCTGTTCAATGGTTATCTAGGAATCCCGTATAAAGCAAATTCCTCTACAATAGTGTAATGAAATGCTGTCAGCTGCATTAGAGTAAAAACTTATCTTACTCTAAAGCTAACTCTATAATCGTAAATTTTCCCTATAGTAGGTACAGCCCTCAGTGTACCAGTAGATCATTATAACGTTGATAGAGTTTCAAAAGATAATAAAGCAGCTTATCGAATAGTTTCATGCCTAGGTAAAACTGGTGTACCTAAATGCCAGTTATGCCTAGTTAGTTATTTATTGTGCTCGTTGTGAATTTGTTTTGCAAGAGTAAAAAATTGATATTGAACCATGGAAATATTAATAACCATTCTTGAGCATTAATATACACTAAACGTATTCTAATGTTCAGCCAATGTTAGTCTTTAGGCTGTTGTTTATTCTTCTGAAATACGTCTTGTTCAGCAAGAAGCTTCATAATAGAGTACTAGTAGAGCAACAGCTGTATAACTGAGACGCCATTAAACTGTAACCTAACAATCATGGTATCATAATTTGTAAAATATTTACGTAAATATTTGATGACATTGGCGTTATTTACACATAATTATACCTGAGTACCATACACAATTATTATTTTCAGCAATAGGAAAGTACTGCGGACTTATACAACTACTCTTAAGTTAATTAATTACGCGGTTCTATTATTATTGAGATACTTTCGAAAATACCTACATTTCGAGAGCGCATTAGTTTTGGCTTACTATTAGCATACATATTCACAAAGAAATAGCAGCCGCAAGGAAAATAACGATCAAGAAACGAATAATGCGTACTTAGGTACCACAGAGTAAATAATATTTATTCACTTCACAAATTAAAATATTATGGCCGCCGCATGTCAGATGATCAATGACTAATATAATAAGACTAAAATAAAAATAAGTATGGAAGGATTCAAACAACGAACATAATTTTATACTTTTATTCAAACGTTCACAAGCCTGAGCTTGTATATAAGAATAAAACAAGTAAAATTTAGGAACAGTATATGTATAATGGTATCTAATTATGCTCTAAGTCAGTTATTGTGCAGCTATTACTCAACTGTTAGACAGCTAGTTCTACACTTAGAGCTGTATAATTTGGGACACAATTTGCGGATATAAGGGCTGTATATACGGATATACAGCCGTTATCCAGCCAACCTGTACAGCCTAAGCTCTCCAAAATTTTCAATGTACAGCGTTTATACGATAGCTTCGAATGTTATCTGGGGTATCTTAGTGTGCAAATAATAGATGAAAATACATATAAGATTATAATACATACGTGTAACATGCATATAAGCGGATGCCGTCATAAAGCGGCCTTCGAGAAATGGAGAGACAACTTCTATGGGGACATCAGTAGAAGAGTGCAGCTTGGCTGGGCAGCTTTTAGGAAGTTGCAACTGGATGTCAAAAACGGGAGAGCGAGCCTTGTGGCGTGCCTTGAGCCCTACGTCTAGCAGTGGACTGCAATAGGCTGATGACGAGGCAGCACAGAGTTTGTGTGACTCACCGCGCGAGGTAGCGGCGCCAGCAGCGCGCGGCGGCCGGCGTCCACGTCCACGACGCCATGAGCACACCGCCCGCGAAGCAGCACAGCAGCCGCAGCTGCAGCACCGACACCGACGGCCGCGCGCCAGTCGCGCATGCGTGCGGCGATGCTAGCGACTCTAGACGGCAGCTGGGGAGATTGATTTTTTTTATTTTACCTCGATGGAAAGGCAAGGGTAACTACGGCCATTGTCTTTAGACTAAAGTCTGTCATACAATAACTCCTCCCTCCATACAGCCAGTCTTTAGTACAATTCCTATGCCTGATTTCGGAACAAACATTTTTTGTTATTTTTATAACAGTAGAAAAGTATGAAATATTCAGTGAATTTATATTAAAAAAAATAGAAAATATACACTTACATAATATTCTGCCTGAAAGCCTCCTTCCACGTGTCAGCATTGCGAAACTCGTAAACATGGCAGGTGAAGGTGACGCAGATGAAGATAGCCACGAGCGCCGCCGTGATAGAACAACGGGTTATCGTCTGACGGATCTTGTTGGCGGCGCGCGGGCTTATCACGTCCTTGCCAGATACCCGCACTGCTATTAGCGAGAACACACCTGGGAAAATATGGGTTATGAAAAATCCATCGCAAATATGAAAGAATCTTTCTTTCGGTAATATCTAACGGCATCGGAACGAATAGATACACACAAGACGTTCTAGATATAATGAACATACATTCATTTATATCGGAGAAGTTTCGCCGCATTGGAGGAACGTACGTCAAGATAAATATACTCGTACTTATGTAACCAGAACTAGGGACCAGATGCAAAGAGCCCAAGGGCAGTCCATGATTTTTTTCTTCACAAAAATCAGATTTCACCATA
Source organism: Carposina sasakii (assembly GCA_014607495.2). Taxonomy (NCBI): domain Eukaryota; kingdom Metazoa; phylum Arthropoda; class Insecta; order Lepidoptera; family Carposinidae; genus Carposina; species Carposina sasakii. The sequence continues at coordinate 6,231,730 of CP053164.1, forward strand.
AGTATGTTTATGCTGTGGTAGAATCTCCATCCATAGTAGGTACACAAATTCCCCTCCGTAGCCCTATAAGCCCGCCTATGAAGAGTTCAGTGATGATAGCTCATCGCCTGAATCATTTCCTTAATCGACTCTTACATCATTCACATGATTTAACCTAATTTCTGTATTTAGTTTTTGTAGTCCTTTACCTCAGCATTAGTCACCTTATTGTTATTAGTGTGTGGTATTCTCTATTTGGAAAAATAACAACCTATTCAAAGTGTTGTTTAAGGATTATGTATGATATAAAATAGATAGCTTATTGTATTATTTTCTCACGCAATTACTAAACAACTATATATTTATGTGATGTATTCTTGGTATGACTTATAATATAAGCTGCCAAATCAGACGCAATAAAATATGCCTTATTGACAGTTATAAAAGTAGACTAATAATTGTGCTAGGTAAACACAATAGCACGGTTTTATTCCCTCAAGCAAGTGTATTGAAATCACATTATTGGAAACCATTGCGAATCGGTTCCACCTTTACATTTGTAGTTTTATTTAAAACACATTTATGTATAACAAACAACCGTAACGAAACAAAAGTGGTGAAACAGGGGGCAATTCTCGAAGTCTAGAGTTGGAACGAAGCCGACGCTTTGAACAAAGCAATAATAACTTTACGGTGACGTAATTAGAGACATTTCAGCTCGAGACAGATTTTTTTATTCTGTCATACTCGCGACCGATGGGTGCTAAAATATACCTATATTACTTAAGCGGTAAGTATATATTGCTTCGCACCGCGTTTCGTTAACGGTTCGTTAGTGGCTGCATTTCGGCTCAAACATTTTCAAGAATTGCCCCCCAGGGCACATTTATTATTGTGTTAGTTATAACGAATTAGAAAAACTTACTCATATTATGAAACTAATTTAAATGAAATTTGGTACACGGGTAGTCTAGAGAGCTTGAGAAAGAGCAGAGCCTATTTTTTATCCCGTAAAACATCCCCACAACTTAGGACATGATGGTCTTTCTGCAGTTCACGCAGAACTGCGGGTGTCCTCCAGTTATATGTAATTACTAGTGGCTGCCCGCGACTCCGTCCACGTGGACTATAGAAAAAACAAAACGTCGAAATTATCCGGGATAAAAACATTTTCCCGGGATAAAAAGTAGCCTATATGTTAAGTGGGACCTGTCACAATATATTCCTGAAAACTGCATCGAAATAGGTTCAGCCGTTGAGATTAGTGTGCACAAACGCACAGACAAACAGACAAAAATTCAAAAATCATTGTTTTGGGTACTATTGCGTTGATAAACGCCTTCTATAATATCTTTTCTTATATATCTTCCATGTACAGACAATGATCCATTATATTTTTACTATATGTATAGATAGACTACTACATTTAGACCTGTCCCCGATATGCTAAACGTAGCTGTGGTATCTCCTTTATGATCCTGCAGTTCAGGCTACCCGTTTAAGGAACATAGCCGTGTGTATATATATATATATGTATGTAATTACTACTAGGAATCTTTATCTAACTCTCACCTCGCAACAAGAAGTATCCTCCCAGCGTCAGAACAAGCATCAGCGGCGCCAGCAACAACGCAGCACGCATGGGATGGTTGACGTAACCGACGAAGCACACCCCCGTCACACTACTACCGTCCACCTCACCGACCGCCATCGTGGCTATGGTGAGTACGAGCGGCAGAGACCACGCCACCAGGTGGAAGTACGCCGCTTTCTTGTCTATCCTATCCTGGATTTTACCTGTGGATATAAAGAATTTATTTCATGTATCAAAAGCAAAGCGATAGCAAAAATTGTACAAAACACGCTGATTGCTTGTCTAATTCGTATTACGTAAAATGAATTTCAAAGGACTTTTGACATTTCAACGCAAATATTGTACAATTTTCGTTATCGCATCATGCTTGGCTTTTGCACGATACGTAAGCAGCTTGCTAAAAAAATGTTACTAAGCTATACCCGAGGAGGGTTGCCGTCAGGCCGTAAAACAAATGCCAAATCTTTGGTAATGTGAGTTTCGAAGGAAACCATATTGCGCCGACCCCATAAATAATGAGATAACGGAGGAAGATGATTAGATGAGTATAATAAATAAATAATAACTCATAAGTCAATCACATAGGTATAAAAGTACATCGTCATCAGCCTATTACAGTCCACTGCTGGACGTAAGCCTCCACCAGAGCACGCCACAAGGCTGTGCATTACCATGGGGGGTTTTTTGCCCATAGTCACCAAGCTGGGCAGGCGGGTTGGTGACCGCAGTTTGTATTTTGGACTATGTTGTCAACACGGGAGGCGCTGCTGCCCACCTCGCGGGAACCCTTAACGAATTGTACCACGCGGCTATAAAAGTACATAATACATATAACTATATGTTTACGAATGGATACATAATATATTAATGAAATTTTTACCTAAAGCTCTAAAACTCATGTGCCACGCGTACGTAAATATCACGAACCACACGCAAGCTGCCATCATAAAATAATATACCTGAAAAATAAACAAAAAGTATTAAAAGCCAAATTATCATGGAGATCATGGAAAATCTATGTTTCACGTGGTCACGTTTATTTATCGCATTTCTGTCTATGATTTTATTAATTTACGCTCATATACTTCTTAGTGGTCGTGACCTTTCTTTGGTGGGCACTCGAGAGACGGTAGTACTTTGTTCTTTATGACATAACTTATTTTCAATCTTTGGGTGTGTTTAAAGTTCGAGTTAACGGCTCATGTTATGACAAATAGTCTTTACCAACACGAATACAACGACACAGGACAGGTTCTCTTCAGCCGAGGGCTCCCCCTGACGCCGCGTGCCGTCCTTGGAGCAAACGATGTCATCTCGGGACCCCACTCCGAACTGCACGAGCCATCTACAAACAAATAATCCGAATCAGTTGAAGTAGTTGAGTCGGCCTCGCACATGAACGGTTTCACACCATTTTATCTACTGATAAAAACGGAAAAAAATCATGTCTGTTGTATGGAATTTACATCTGTCCCCGTAATGATAAACGTGGACTTGGTATTTCTTGGAACACAGCTCTTTGAGTAAAAGGGCGACACATAAGGCAAATCTTGTACTAACAATTTTCAGCAACATACTACCCAAGAATAAAGCTAACAAAGTGGAAAAGATGGTTTTAATCAAGTCCAACGACGGACAAACCTAAATTTCAACTCCGGGAAGTAATTGGGTCAACGGGACGGGAGTTATTTAATGTCCATTCATAATATTAATGTGCATGTAAATACATATAATAAATATACGTTTGCAATTTATCCTTCAAAAATTATACATAGGTAAAGCGTGAAAATGGGTCAATTAATTATGCGTAATCTACGTAGCAATCTCTATGGTAGTCGTCGCGTGCGCAAGACATTAATCATCATGATTAACACACAGGCATTACATGCAGTTTTTAATTTTAATAAAGAACCTCCTTGATAATTCACTGTCAAGATCTTATCTGTATTCTGTTTAGAGTCCATCTCAAATGTACTATAGCAAACTTAATTATTATTACTTTCCCCATACAATTTTCACTTATCGCACAATACTGATACTATACATTATGAACCTTGCTTTTGAATCACCCTATCTATTAAAAAAAACATCAAAATCCGTTGCGTAGTTTTAAAGATCTAAGACAGACAGACAGCGGGACGACTTAGTTTTACGATATGTAGTGATGAAGAAAAACATCAAACTCACCCCATAGACGCAACAGCGAAGCACACGTTGATATAGAATATAACCAGCGCCGGATACTTGTTGGCGCTGCGCCAGTCGATCAGGAAGGTGGCCACGGTGAGCAGGTTCAGCGCGAGGCACACGCCGGCGCCCCACGCCACCAGCCGGTGGATCTGCTGGTGCTCGTCCTCGGAGTACAGCGGGTCGCGGCACGGCAGCCCGCAGCCGGCTATACCTGGTAATTGCTGTTGTTAACTCGTGGTGTAGGAAAATTTTACTAGCGGCTAATCGGAACGGGTTTCTGCTCCCGTATCGGCTATATTTTTTAACAGTTCATAGTGATGATCACTCAATGAAACTTAACAAATGGAAATACACACATATACATGTCACTTCTAATTCATTAAGTTTCAATGAGTGATAATCACTACTAGAGGACGCCCACTTTAAGAACTTTAGAATTCCCTTATCTCTAGGTAGTTCATAGTGCTACTCTACACTATTCAAGGAACACATTTATGCTGAATTTCAGCTCCTAACGCCAAGTAGTTTCGGCTGTGCGTTGTCAGTCAGTCACACTTTGCGACTCACACAATCAGTCAGTCAGTAAGCAAGGGAAGAGTTTTATATGACACAGGTAAGATCATGCTATAAGAAATCATTTGATTCTAACCTTCATAAAAATGCAATGGCTTATCCGTATGTATTAGCGGCGGTAGACATTTCCCCGTAGTATTAAACTTCATTTCTCTGGCGGTGTTCTCGCACTTGTGCGGAAACAACGTCTCGTTACACTTCAAGAAGGACGGAAAGTATGAGGTATTGTACAACAATGCGCAAGGCTCTAAAGTGATCTTGCACATCTCGTAGGAAGGCAAATATACCATGTCATGGTTCAGTATCTTTTCACACTTTGGCATAAACGTTGCACATAGGAAGGGCTGTATAACGGCCCAACATTTTGGCACATTTATTAACTCTTTGTATAATTCTAGTTGAGTCTGAATTTTGTACTGATTGTCGTAGAAAGTAAGGTGGACGCTCGTTTTGTCGTAAGGCAGCTTGACTCCTAAGCACGTGGTTTTGTTCAGCGGTTCGCATCGCGCTTTGCGAACGCAACTGTCCAACTTGATTTCTCTCTCCGGGAACCACTGCGCTGCTTTCTCCGGCTTTATAAGTTTGAAGTTAGGCGTGCCGTTGATGCTCTCAAGGCGTTCGGTGGCGGTATCCACTAGGTAAGTGATAGCGTTTTGGTCTGCGCCACTGTCCAACTGCAGGGACCGACATATCGATACCAAAAACATGCCAGAGAGCCATCGCGCTACGAACATCTGGAACAAAAGAAAAATTCTTGACGATCCGATTGCAAAACACAAACTAGGGCAACTCAAAATAAATAAGTAAATAAAAAATGAAAACTACATTTTATTTTGAAATCATTCTTTATTGCGGGTTGACGATGGATGATCAAATGAAACCCTTTCAAAAATCCACAACTTTATTAACTCTACAATGTTTTTCAGGTGCAATAAATTTCGTAATATTTCACAATAGTTGGTCCACCGTACTGTATCCCATCTGGGTCCAAGGCTACAGGGAAAAGGTGGGAAATACCAGGGCAATAGTTATGTACATCTTGCAGGAAAATATTAGCACAACGTCTACCTACATTATTACTACCTAGGGTATTGAAAACATTCTCATGGCCTACTTTATTCCAATGAAAAAGAAACATAATGTTATGTTTCATGAAATAAAAGTTTTAACACAATTTTTCAAAATAATTAGACCATGTCCATGTATGTAATTACAAAATGAAAAATCAAATACAGTTTGACTGCTATGAGAACATCTCTAAATGCTTAAAAATGCACCATAATTACACTGGTGGTGTACCTATAATTCCAGAAAATATAAGTAGGTAAAAGTATGAGACAATTATTGCTATACTGTTATACCTCTATTATCAAACTGTGATAATATGGGACTATTCTCTATCTGCAGTACAGATTCTTTACTATGACAAAAACTACAAAAAATAATAAAAGTGCCTACATGACAGAAAAGTACCAGAAATAACAATAATATGGATAGGATAAAACCTTGGACCAATGGATTTTTTTAATTTTATTTCTTTATTAAAAAATATAATTTATTTCCAGCCCAACTTAATTATTCTTATCTATTACAAAAATAGAAAGGGGTTAAACTTTATTTTCATCTTTTATAATTTAACAAAACAAAAAGTACCGGGATCTTACTATCAAGTGATTTGCTGACTCCGAAGACTAACAGATGACCGCCGGTAGACACCGCCAGCGCCCTGCTGCCGGCTCCCTGTCCACGCCTCCTTGACCAGTTCAACAATATGAGTACCTGATGCAAAAAGAACCACATGTGAATGTGCTCAAAAGATGAAATAATTAAAATAAAGGAGATGAACTCACCAAGGCCGCCGACAAAAGGAGATAACCTGTACATAATGTATAATAATATTTTTTGTCACATAATATAAATTTATTATGTATTCAGCTTATCAAAATAATATTAACGTACAAGCTGTAATAGTAAATTATATACAACCTTTAGCAATGTCACTGTTAATTTTCCACTTTCTCATCCACTTATTTTAACAACTGTTTATTTCATAAATTGTCTGTGCATGCAAAAAAGGATAACATTAGGAACCGATTTTCCCGCCTCTTCTGAAGGATTTGTTAACGCCGCCGCCTCGCCGGCTCCAGGAGCGCCCGCCGCTGCCCCTGCGGCCGCCGCGCCCGCCGTGCCCGTTGACGCCGCGCCCGCGCGCCCGCCCGCGCTCCCCGCCCCGCCCGCGATCCTGACCCCTGCCTCTGTACCCGCCGCGCCATCTTTGATTCGACGAATAATCATCACTTCCATCGCCGTCATCGTTATTGTACCCATCATCATCATAATTCTGATCATATGGCCCTCCTTCGTTGTTATATTCCTCGTTCTCCTGTGAATACTGATTGTTGTAGCCAGTTTCGAAGTTATTTTTGTTGAATCCATTGTCGGAAAATGGCGGACGAGACTGCATCATATTGCCCGGGGGACCCATGTTACCCATGGGTGGCATACCTGGTGGGCCCATGTTTGGTGGACCCATATTCCCTGGTGGCATAGGCATTAAAGGACCCATGTTGCCTGGTGGTCCCATATTGCCTGGGGGTCCCATATTGCCTGGTGGACCCATGTTGCCTGGAGGTCCCATGTTTCCTGGTGGTCCCATATTTCCTGGGATGGACCCATGTTTCCTGGAGGTCCCATAGACATCATTCCTGGTGGACCCATGCCATGCATAGGAGGACCCATACCCATGTCTAAACGTGGTGGACCCATATTGTTTCCCATTGGACCATTATCGTAATTATTGTAATTGTCATGATCATTCAAATTGTTACCCTCCATATTGTTATCATAATATTCCTCTCTATCATAGTCACCCTTATCTTTGTCATCATCCATTTCAGGTTCTGGGTATATAAATGGTTGAAAGTACTCATCATCAGCATCTTCTTCTAAATAAGGCATCATATCCTCTAACTCTGGTATTTCACCAGATGCTATGTATCTCTTGAGGGCCACTGGACCCTCTGTTATTGCTCTTTGAAGTTTTGATCCTGGTTCAACAGGTATGAATTTTCCATACACAAATATTGCTGTTGGATTTATTTGTTGCAGTGGTAATGAACCAGGTAAAGAGTCACCTACAGTATGTGGCATAACATCTGAATTTGTATCATCTGGTGAAGGTCCATGGTTCCATTGTGCTTGGAAGTTTCTAGGTATAGGTTTGCTGTAAGGGACTTTCTTTATCTTTTTCTCAAAGTCCATAGGAATTAATGTAGTATCTAAATCCAGACCTGGAATAACTTTATCAGTATCAGAAGAAAATATTTCAACCTTATCCTCAGGTCCCATTCCTGGAATAACAGCAGGCTCATCAATCTCATGTTCATCTTGAACCCCGGGTGGCAAAGTATTCAAATTATATTTGTCTCTCATTAGATCTCCTGGGCGATTTCTAGTCCAAAATTTACAAGTATGATCATTAGAACCAGAACACAAAATATGTCCTAAGGGATGCCAGGCCATTGTCCAAACTATAGATTCATGTGCACCTTCTATACAACCAACTTCCTTATCAGTACCAACATTCCAGAAAAGTATAGACCCATCAGATCCACCAGAACAAAACAAGCCTTCATGAGTTGGGTGCCACACTACACTGGAGGCCTCTTTCTTGTGCCCTCTAAATATTTGCAGTTCCGTTCCAAGTTTTCGAATATCAAATAGTTTCAGTAAATGATCACGGGATGCAGTTATTAGCCAATTTCCATTCTCATTCCATTTCAGATCCATAACTGTAGACTTGTGAGCATGGAGAGTAGAAAGTGCAGTTCCAGACTTGGGATCCCACAATTTAATTGGTTGCTGATTATCCTTACTTCCAGAAACTATCAAGGCCTTTGTAGGATGCCATTGGACACATTTTACATCTGCACCATGTCCTCTTAATATCCTTTCTTCCTGACATCTATAGAAATCAAAAATTCTAAGTGTTCCATCATCTGAACATGTTACTATTTTTGAATCACTAGGGCTAAAACTAATACCTCTTACTGCTTCTTTGTGGGCCTGGTACATCTTAACATTATTCATATTGCTCTGCCAATATTTAATAAAACCTGAATGATCGCCTGTTACCATCCATCCTTCACCATGGGACCATACCATTGATCTTACTGGTGAGTCATGAGCTTGAAGAATTGTCTCAAAGTTAAATGTCAATCCATTCCATAAAGTGAACTCTCCAGATGAGGCCCCAGTAATTAACCTTCGACCTTCCGGAGTCCAAGCTACAGCAAATATAGGGCATCTCATCTTATTAGTAGCAGTTTTAACGAAACGTGTGGTTACGGCATTAATTGGATTATCGGGATAGGAGGGCGGCGGTAAGAGGTCAGGAGTATACATAGCGTCGGGTTGAAGAGCATGCCTGTCTCTCCAATCCCTTTGCCAAACACGACACTCTAAAGCTTTAATAATAGCGGCATTATAATCCACAGTTTTACGCATAACTGATTTACGTAGACGTTTACCATCGAAATCGTCTTGTGTCATATTCAATGGACCCTGGGGCGGAAAGCGCATCTGGTAGTTGTTAAAAGGCCTAACAAAGTTATGTCGCATGTGCATACGGACCGGCGGGCCCATCGGTGGACCCATGGGGCCAGGACCACCCATACCCTGCATACCCATGCCCATGCCGGGTGGCAGCATATTAGGTGGTGGATGATTGAAATCCATTGTAAAGATTTCGATACCTATTCACAAAAACATTATACAAGTATTAGACATTTGAAAGTGAACTTAAAATTCGAGGAGCGTGTAATTTATGTCCTGATCTCTACTCCAAGCCTTACCTTTTTATCTTATGACGCTATAACATTATCCAAGTTTCTTTCTTCTACACTAAACTCAAAATAAAACATTTATCTCACATTTATTAACATAATTCAGAAAACGAAGACAATAACCTACGAAACGCAAGCCAACAAACGAAACGAATCAGTCAGCCATGTTGTTTGTTAGTGTAGCGCCCAATCGGTAAAGTTAGTAATAACATGTTATCGGTTATTCATTTTTACAACGAAACGATCATTTCCGAGCCTATACCGGCGCCGTGGTCAGGCCTGCATTGGGCTAAAGCTAAGCAATACAGGACTGGCCGGCGGCGGCCCGCCGGAGCTGACAGTCGGTGCCACGACTGGCAGGGGCCGCGCTTGGCGTAGGTTTCGTGTCCGGTCTTGGTGTGTGTGCAGTATCAACCAGCAGCCTGCTGGCTGGTAGATTACTGGTCCACACACACCAGTCCTATTAGGGTGCTCGGTGTCGAGCGCGGCGACAGCTCGCGTTGGTCGCTGGTTGGCGTTCCTTGGCGTGCGCACCGTTCCGGTGTCCTGGGTGAGCGGCTCATAGTCGAACCCCCCCCCCGTGTACGACAATCCAGCCCTTCACGGCCCTATTTACTGTAAATAGGGCTTCGAAGGGCGCAATTTGTATAATTGTATAGTTCCCTTGTCCTGTCGTGTACCACCATGTCGGGGGGAAAACCGACAGGGGCAAACCGTCCCCGCTGCCGCCACGTCCCTCCCGTATCCCGGGTCGGCGTGGCCGTGTATCCCAAATCGCCCTGTAGCCCGGGGCCTTTTCCAGGCCCCCTGTACCTTCTTCACGGCCCCAGTTAGGGGTTTCCCAAACCGAGTTCCATACCGCCGTCCTAGAGGGCGTTATCTTGTAGGGGGATTCAGTATTCCCCTTGATACTCCTCGTCGCATATAGTACGATCTGTACCGGCGCCCCGCCCCGCACCCCGCGCGCTTTCATCGTCCCCGAATTCGGCCCCGTCGTCATCGGGGTCAATGTCGTTCTCTATTTCGCCACAGCCGACCCCTAGCACCTCATGTTCCAGTCCGCTGCGGCGGTATCCAGGCCGGCCACACCAGCCACCGCCGAGCCACCCCCCCGGTTATCAGCCGGACCTCGGATTACCGCATTTAATGGAGGCTAGGGAGAAGTGCCGGAATATAGTTCTCCATATATTCTTAGCGGAGAACCTGCCTTCTAAAGGTCATAGCCTACTTACTCCCACCCGGCACCATGTCGGGGCGGAAAACCGACTCAGGGGCAAACCGTCCCCGCTGCCGCCACGTCCCTGCGAGCCCGTATCCCGGGTCGGCGTGGCCGGTGTATCCGGACCAATGGCCTGCCATCCGCCATGTCCGCGTTATCCCATTCCGCCGGAATAGATTAGGGTCGGTTATATTCCTCGAGTTCGAGCTCGGTAGTTCAACTGTGCCTGAATCTCCCCGGGATTTAAATTATGTCGCCACAGGTGCCAGGCTGCCTGACATCAAGCGTTAGAACACGGGGCCTTGTGCCAACTCACAGCGCCAACGCCGGCAATGTCCGGAGTATAAAAGAGTGTGCAGGAGCCGGAACATCAGGGTTCCTGGGCGCGCCTGTGGGCTCGGTCAAGATTAAACCGGCAGCTAACAAAAGCCAGGCTGCCGGTTTGCCCTATAATTGATCCCACGGGCACTTACAATTTCACCGCTGAGTCGCGAGCAAGAGTTCTCGCGGAACACTTGGCGGTTCAATTCACCCCGCATCCTCCCAGCAGCGTTCCGGGGGTCGGACGACCGAGGAGGCAGTCTCTGACTTCATGTCAGCGCCGGTCCCGCCTCTCAGCGAGACTCCTTTATTTCGGCGAAGTTGCGAGTGAGGTTCCCCTCCCAACCGGATATGACCTAATTCCAGTCATGGCTCTGAAGTACCTACCTAGGAGAGGATTCGCTTGTCTATCCCGGTTCTTCAATGGGGTGCTACGGACTGGCCACTTTCCCGACCTCTGGAAAGTCGGTAGAGTCGTAGCGCTACCAAAGCCGGGCCAATTACCGCCCTATCACCATCCTATCCAACATCGCCAAGTTGTTTGAGCGTCTATTGTTGCAGCGCATGAAGATATGTTTCGCTACGCGAGGAACAGTACGGCTTCAGAGACGCGCACTCTACGACGCTCCAACTTGTGCGTGTGTTGGACCATTTAGCAGTAGAGCGGAACCACAAGAGGTACACGGTTGGAGTCTTTCTTGATATGGAGAAGGCCTTCGACCGTGTGTGGCATCCAGGTCTACTACGCAAACTCATTGGCCAGGGACTGCCGCCGGCCCTCATAAGGATCGTCGCGTCATTTCTAAATGGCCGGCGGTTCTTCGTAGGGGTGGATAACGCGAGTTCGCAACTCCACCCCATATTGGCCGGCGTCCCTCAAGGCAGTTGCCTCTCCCCGGTCTTGTATGCTATCTATACAGATGACATACCGACCGTAAAAGTGGTCTTCCCACTTTGAAGGCACGTTGGCACTGTACGCGGACGATAGCGGGTACTTTGCCACATCGCGCAGCTCCCCACTGGTGGTGGATCAAATGCAAAGGGTCCTCAATCTTCTTCCGGACTGGCTTGACAGATGGCGGATGTCGGCCAATCCGGCCGACGTTGCCCTGCTGACGAGTAAGCAGCGAGAGCTCCCTCCCAGGCTCACGCTTCGAGGGCAGCCGATAGCTTGGCAGAATACTGTCAGATATTTAGGCTGCCAAATCGATCGTGGGCTGCGGATGATTGGGATGGTTGATCACGTGCTACGCAGCGCGAAGACCCCGCGCCCTGCTGCGCGCATGCAGTCCACGCTCCCCCTCCGAACCAGGCTGACATGTACAAGTTATATGTTCGGCCGCGCTTACGACGCGGCCCCGACCTGGTTCCAACTTTACTCTGTTTCAAACAGAAAGAGGATTGAGGCCTTGCAGAGCTCCACCCTCCGCTACATTGCGAGGGCCGGGCGGTACGTCCGTAATGACGTCATCGCTCGGGATCTTAAAATGACGAAAGTGGAGTAATTCGTGGCCCGACTGGTGCGTCGAATATTCGACCGCGCCGACAACGGGCCGCACGCCCGTCTCCGCGGGCTTGCCCCACTTCATGCGAGGCCGCCAGACGGCCGCCCACAGCCGAGGGAGCTGTTGAGAATCCTACTCGACAGCGATGCCGGGCCATCCCGGATTTGACCAACCGACACCGGACTGACTCATAGGTAGGCGCAATGCGATCGTGTTATCCGACCATACGCGCCTACGACATTGTATATAGTTTTTCTGCCCTGGTGGCTTAATTGCATTATTTTATTTATTATTAATTGTGTGTGCATTAGTACCTGATTAGCTCTCATAATGCTTCTATAAGTGTGGACCTGTTATTGGCTTTTTGTATCTACAATTTTAACAGCTGTTGGTCGTCCTGAAATTGTAAAATAAAATAAATAAAATATCTTTATTTGTCTCGTCTCTGTAAAATATAATGTCTGTCCCTATATATCATAGTCTTATGTCCGCTTCTTTTCTTGTTGTCCTTACTCGGTAGGGCGGCGGTAACAGGCAGGAGTGTCGATCGGCCGAGGGCGGGACAAAATCTCCGCGTCACCGACCGATCGGCGGAGCTACCCTGCCACGTCTACCTGCCGTCATACCGACATAGTGTTTCGTCCCTTTCTTATGAGTGCATGGGCATTCCCCCATACACTCAATAGTTTTAAATATGTATATAGTCTTTGTCGTTCGCGGGCTCGGCGACTAAGCCGTTGCTGTTGCGCGCCGAGACTTTGCCCGGGCACAGAGGCATCCCTAAGGCCCGATACACGAAGCGCGCTGTTGCGCGCGCTTAGGACGACCCCGATCGAACGATCGTTTCCGAAACCTAGTAATGGTACGACTATTCCATGATAGATGGAGCAACTCATAAATAGCCACTCAACAATAGATGGCGCTAGTTATTTTTTTTAAGTTAGTAAATTATACTAAATTATTTGTTAGTGTTATTATTTGTTAGTAAATAATGTACCTACATATATCGAAAAAGTCGTAATGGCTTTATTGGGCGGGCGGGGCGTACGGCTATACTATGTATGATAGATGCCTAATCATTTTCACGAATTTTATCGCCTATTCAAAAATAAGCATTTATAAGGGAAATACAAAGAGAAGCCACGGGTGACGGATGGATGATCCACTTAAAGCAAGACGACTTGCGGACTTAACAGGTAATTTGCACTTCTGCCACACCTCTTTGGGCGTGATTATACGTTGTTGTAGGTTCCCAAGCTGCCTATGATGGGCACATTAATATTGATACCTTCTTGGACCTTTCCAGTTTTAAATGAATAGGTACCTATACAACTTAGCATTCTCCTAGTATAAAAATAGGTAGGTAGGTAGTAGGAGTAAATAATTATTTAATAGGTGGATAGGTAATGAAAAAGATGAGTAAATTTTTTATACATAGTTTATTTTCTTACGTAGGTATATTCTACGTATCTTACAAAACATCACCTTACACGTTCTCAAAAACTAAGACCTAAGTATGCCGCTTAGGAACGACATTACAAAATCCATATTAAAAATTATAAAAACATCAATCAGTAATAGACCAATATAATACCTACATATACCTATACTATACAGGGCGTGAGTGAAAACAATAGAAAATTTAAACTAAAATATGCAAAAAATCTATAAGCTTATTGGTTATTGTATGATACATCGCTGTTTTTGGACCACTTGTGACTAGATGAGATGTGACTACATATGAACTTAACGACTCTTTTAAAACTTTTTAAAAATCATCATGGTTAAAATTTTGTTATTAAGCCATTAACACTGTCGTATAACTCAAAACATTGGTACTTGTTCAGTATTTCAGTTTGTATCTGGCTGTCACACACACCCTGTATACCTACTTACAGTATTAAAGGGTACAGCGATATAGAAGTGAAGTACAGCACCGGCCCGAAGTAAATTTTAGAATGGAGCGAGATCCAATTATGGCGCCTCTCCTGTTTGCTCCTAATAATATACCTATATCTTTACCATTTAGGCGCCCTCTTGGATTTGGCGCCTGGAGCGACTGCTCCGTTCGCCGTATGGGCGGGCCGGCCCTGGTGAAGTACAATACAAAAAACATGTGCTTACCTTCTTAAATGCGTACTCAATATAAATAACAGGGATAAATAATAATAAATAACTGACGCAGCACAATTTAAGATTTCTTCTATATAGGTAATAAGAATTAAATTAACTACATAAAAAATGCGAATGCGAGAAAGTGGAACTCTTTACCGCCAGTGCAGGTGATAAAGTACCTACCTCATCTATGACCTACCTACATATATTTTAGTTAGGTATTAAGCATAATATACCTACCTACTCTACCATTGGAGTATACTCCACCACTTTCAGCCGCGCCTTCACTTCAATTTTGACTTTAATTTAATTCGAAATAGCAGTATGTACCTAATCAATTACCTACTTATCTAACTGTGTATCTTTATGCCTAGATACCAAATATGCACAAGAGATTACATTTCTGTATAAATTTTACTTTGCCAACTAATGATTGACTTCGATCTAGCTACAACCCAAAGATCTAAGAAAAATAAACTTACAACTAACTACCTTAAACAATCATTAAGTTCGCCTTTCAATTTGTATTAAATGTCCTGCCACGGGAAACAGAAGTATTTCTATTTTAAATCGGTCGCTTTCGCTCGAGGTGACCTTGTAGTTCCTGAGCAGCGTAGCCAGTATACTCTTCATTGCCAACATACCAAAATGCCGACCTGTGAAAGGAATACTATTATTAACAACATATTACTTACAAGCTCAAAAAACCTGATAGGTACCTATGGTTGTAAAAACAAGAGGCGTGCGAAACCAGTCTACATAGGTAATCTAGGTATACAACTGGCTAATACTAGTATACCCATTCAATGTCGCATATATTTGCAAACGAATAATGTCTACAAATTTAATAATACCTACATACCTTATTACCACATTTACACCGGCTCTTAGAGTTTCGACTGCGTTTCGCAGTAGAATACAGGGTGTGTGTGACAGCCAGGCAAATATTGAACAAGTATGATTGTTCTAAGTTATACAACAGTGTAACTACTCGTAGGAAATGCAGCTTTAATTTGATTATTCGCAATTTTTGCTTTCCGCGCCAATTGTATCAGGCGATCCTAAAAAAAGGTCAAATTTTGGAATTTTCTTACGAAAAATTTTAATGGTTTTCGTCTCAGAATCATGGTCTCAAGTCAGCATATCAATATTTGCCTGGCTGTCACAAACATCCTGTACATAAGGTCTTTTCAAAATTAGTGGAAGGTAAAAAGAAACAACTTTCACTATGGGACCAATTCCTAAATAGTGAAAAAAAAAAACTGTTCCATATTCCAATTTCAGTGTAGTTATTCGAGATTGTATGGAACAGTTTACCTACCTATTCAAAAGTTCACTAATTTTGAAAAGACCTTTATACTAAATTTAAAAAAGTGCAAAAAAATCTGCTGTTCCAACATTTCAGTGCTCAAGATTGTGGAACAGGACTATTTTGGATGGCAGCTCAAATCACTAATTTTGAAAATTATATCGCTAATCGCCATGTCTATGCGTCTGTCTGACAGACATAGTTTTGGCTCACAGAGGCTGTAATTTATGTTACTTACGATTTTTTGTGCCGTTAGAACCCCCATATTCCCCATAACATAAAAATTTACGACGTGATATCGTGCCACGATGCACGGCAATGCAGGGTAAATTGTCGCAGTTAATTTCGAAAAATAGACCGCACTAGGCGCGTTCTGCTCCTGCTGTTATTAAGGAGATGAATAAAAGAAAAAACAGATACTCAGAATATAGTCCTGGATCTATAAATTTTTTCATTCATGAATAACGTGACAATTCACCCCTTATTCCTCTATGACCCTGCATTGTATTTACGACTATTATTTATTTCCGTTGTCATCGTATCGTGTTTATTTGTTGGCCCAGAGCCCTATACTGTAAGCTCATCTTATACTTACGCGTTTTTTTTGTAACTGAAGCTTAAATTGCGCGTGATTCAACACGTTGAACACGCATCTTTGAATTAAGAGATAACTGCACTTTTGGAAACTATCGCCAAAATGGCTGATTCAGTATTTGGTAGGTATAGGGCTCTCTTCTGATCAGAATGATCCTAGTCTGACCACATGCGGTACCCGTCCACCAGGTGACTTGATATCGCCGCACAAAGACGGGTTATAGTTTCCAAAAATGAACAATAACTTACGAGGCTTATTCCAGGCCTTATCTCCATGAATAGGTAAGGTTAGAATCTTATACCTACATAGGCTATATATATTATATATATTATAAAGCTGAAGGTTTGTTCATTTGTTTGTTTACGAAAACCGTTTGTTCGTTTGAACGCGCTAATCTGAAGCTGAAATTGGGCAGTGTTAGATACGGCCCATTACCACGGGAAGGCCAGGCTACGAAAACGGTTAAACAATCAAGCCTGCCCTGGGCTTCGCACGGTGTGCGATAACATATAGGCTTAACATATAGGCCCTCCACGCGGACGAAGTCGTGGGCGGCCACTATAGATAATAAAAATTAAACGTGACAATATCGAAAAACATATACAGGTAGTTTGTGACAGCCATCCAAATATTGATATGGTGACTTCAGACCATGATTCTGAAAATTTCGCAGGAAAATTCAAAATGTAACTTTTTTTAAATCTTTCGGGATATAAATATATATAATATAAATATACAGGGATTACAAAAAGGGTATGTTAAGCGAAAAGCTATGTAAATAGCCCACTATAAAGAACCTATCTACAAAATTTGAGACTCGAAATCACATTTTTACTTTTCAAGATTGTATGAAAATTTCTGAGATATTTAAAAATTCTCCATACTATCGGGAAAAATAAACATGTGATTTCGGGTCTCAAATTTTGTGGGTAGGTTCTCTATAGTGGGCTATTTACATAGCTTTTCGCTTAACATACCCTTTTTGTTACATCCTGTATATACAGGATGTTTTTTTGTGGCCACCTTTAACGAAGGGTACGTATTCTATACATGAAATAAAGTAAGTTTATGGCAAAAAAAATGCTGGGAAAAAAAAATATTTTATAAAAAAAAAAAAAAAATTTAAATACCTTGATCGTGCGAAATTTATAGTGTCTAGTGTTTATTTTAGTTTTTTATAGACAGATATTAATTATTTTTCGTGAAAAAATCCTGCTACGCGCGTCTATGTGCATTTATGCAGAAAAACGCAGTCTATTTACTCAACTTTGGACCCTAATATTTTGGAAACCAGACACTTGCCTGGTATGCTTCCATGGAGAAAAATGATCGTGATGATGAGGAGATTCCGTAGTTTTCGGGAACGTTGACGACCAAAAATCAGCCTGTATAATATATAAAATATAAAATATATATAATAATGTAGTTCGTTTAAGTAGGCCTTAGATAATGGCAATGGAGAGTCACAAGTGATCCAAAAAACAGCAATGTATCACACAATAACCAATAAGCCCATTTAACTAGTCACAGGATCGCCTGTCATATAACTCAAAACAATGGAACTTTTTCAGTGTTTCAGTATTTGCCTGGCTGTCACACACACCCTGTATACATTTTGCATATTATTATAATGAATATTATAGGTATTGTGTCTCGTATTATCGACTGGTTTATTACGTATAGATTTAGTTATTTTTCATTTCTGTTCTTTTATTATAAATTTTAACTTTATCAATTAAATTAATGTTATTAACCGACTTCAAAAAAAGTTATTTTTTATCTATCTATCTATACATATAATAAAAATGTAACGGATCGCTGTCTGTACATGGAAGATATACGAGAAAAAATATTATAGGAGACCTTTATCAACGCAATAGAACCCAAAACGATGATTTTTGTAATTTTCGTCTGTTTGTCGGTTTGTCTGTGCGTTTGTGCACGCTAATCTCAGAAACGGCTGAACCGATTTCGATGCAGTTTTCAGGAATATATTGTGACAAGTCACATTTAACATATAGGCTACTTTTTATCCCGAAAAATTTTGACATTTGGTTTTTTCTGTAGTCCACGCGGACGGAGTCGCGGGCGTCCACTAGTTATTAGTATAATTTTATCAATAAATTAATATGTACTAGTAATATGTACTATTTTACTATATATTTTAATATTATTTGTACCTATAATGTGAATGATATGTAATTTTAGATGAATGTATTGTTTTTCTTATCCACATTTCTGATAGTGCTACCAACAAATGATATTCATAAGTAACCAGGTTAGCTGGTAGAGAATGCCTTGCAGGGCATTAAGCTCGCCCTTGTACATGTGTTTTTTGCTGTAGTAATAAAGAATTTTATCTATCTATCTATATAGATAGGGTAATAATTATTAGGTATTGCTTTGACCGAGGTAGGCATACTGTATTGAAACTTAGTTTTTTTTTTATAAAATCAATGTGACGCAGACAAACTTTTGGGAGATGAAATTATCGTACTACCTAATCTACCCATTATGTCGATAGTCAATGTGCAATAATTTATTGCGCAGTGTAGTCGTGAACAGAGTTTGTAAGTTACTGAAAATAAACCAACCTATACAGTTCCTAGAGCCGTGACTGAAGGGTATGAACGCACAGGGGTGTCTCTTGGCGCAGTTCTCGGGGAGGAACCGGTCGGGGTCGAAGGAGTCCGCGTCAGGGCCCCAGATATGCTTCGATCGATGCAGCGCGAACGACAGAACGGCACAGCCGACGTCAGCTGGTATTGTGCAGTTACCTAGCAAATTAATTAATTAAACTTATTCTTTACTGTACAAAATAAACGCACGTGGAAAAACAATTAGCATGGCAATAATGTAGTTATTCAAAGACGAGAGTATATTTTATTGATAAATATCATACAGCCAGTGTCTAAATCATGGCTAACAATATTTTTTACTCAAAAAAGTAGTTGTCGTAAATCGGTGGGACTGTACAGTAGTCTGGCTATTTATATTGGTTTGATTCCATTAAAAGACGTGAATCGATCCCAAGAGAGTCTGCCAAACGTTAATGACTAGGTATATCGCAACATTCCTTCGCAAATAGTCAACTGCATCTGTTTGTCAGTAGATACTTACTCAGTTTTAATGGCGCTTTGGTTTTCCTGCCTATAATCGGTACGACAGTGTAGAGACGCATTGTTTCTTTCAAGACCCGTTCCAGATATTCCATTTTGTTCAAGTCTTCCTTGGTTGGGATCCTCATAGAATCTTCAAATATATCTTTTAATCTGGCAAAAAAAAAGTTTTGTTATGGTTTAATTTAATAGTGACATTTTCCTTATAGTAAGTGGATTTATAGGAAAGCTAATAAAATCTTCAAAGTTGTATATAGACTAAAACAATTTACATCTATCAATATACTATAGTGTAATTTGACATACTTGATATGATGATAGTAATTCAAAAATGCGAAAAATACGTGTAGGCTACGAGTATGTGTAGTATACCTAACTCCAGGCAGCCCAAATTGCAAACACCTTTTTACGTGATTATGTAGCTCCGTAAATATATTTAGATACTTTTAAAATCTTCAATTTAGCTAGCAAAAAAAATTAATAGCCAATCTCACTCTTGGTAAACTTTCTCCTGAGCCTCTGGATGCGAGCCCAGCAGCTGCAGCGTGTAGGCGATGACCAGAGACGTGGTGTCGTTGCCGGCGATGGTGATTGAGTCGATGTGTTCCCGCAGCTGCTTGACGTTGTTCAACCCTCGACTGAGGAGCAGCTCCAAGAGATCTCTGCGGCCTAATAAATCGTCTCATTAGATAAGCTGATTACAGAAACATTAGCAGATCAAACTAGAACGTAATCGAAAGACGGTTCCCAAAAAAGTAATGAGTACAAGAAAGTACACGTACCTAAGCTTAATACAAATTCAAATTGTTTGTAAGTACCTAAGTATGTATTACAGTTATAGGTATGTTACAGTATATTCATTTGAGAACTTACAACTTAGTAGCCCTTATGAGGCACTTTCTTATTACTCTTTTTAACCGACTTCAAAAAAAGGAGGAGGTTCTCAATTCGTCTGTATGTATAATATTTTTTTTATGTATGTTCACCGATATTTCCGTCAATTATAGACGGATTTCAAAAAAATTATAATTTGTTGGATAGAGTTCACTCCTGAGGTAGTCCCATTATCACCAGGTCTGGATCTGATGATGGAATCCAGGAGAAATCTAGGGCAACCACTGAAAATTGTATGCTCGTATGATGCTTTTGTTACGTAATCATGTCTCACTCAGGTATATGCTTCAGAGTGTCAACATCTAATGCTGCTGTGCTGATGATGAAGCTACAGAACTCCTTAACAGTTAGGAGTTGGGAGACAGTACTGCAATTGGTCGATGGAAACTATTTAAAAGTATGTAGGGCTAACGTGTTACTTGAATCAACATTATGCTGCTGTGCTGATGATGAAGCTACAGAACTCCACAATCAATTGGTCATGGAAACTATTTAGTAGTATGTATGCAAACGTGTAACTCGTATCAACATCTGATGCTGCTTTCCTGATGATGAAGCTACAGAACTCCTTAACGGTTAGGAGTTGGGAGACAGTACTGCAATTAGTCGATGAAAACTATTTAGTAGTATGTAGGGCTAAAGCGTTACTTGAATCAACATCTGATGCTGCTGTGCTGATGATGAAGCTACAGAACTCCTTAACGGTTAGGAGTCGGGAGACAGTACTGCAATTGGTCAATGGAAACTATTTATTAGTATGTAGGGCAAACGTGTAACTCGAATCAACATCTGATGCTGCTGTGCTGATGATGAAGCTACAGAACTCCTTAGCGGTTAGGAGTTGGGAGACAGTACTGCAATTAGTCGATGAAAACTATTTAGTAGTATGTAGGGCTAACGCGTTACTTGAATCAACATCTGATGCTGCTGTGCTGATGATGAAGCTACAGAACTCCTTAACGGTTAGGAGTCGAGAGACAGTACTGCAATTGGTCGATGGAAACTATTTAGTAGTATTAATAATAATAAATAAATAATAATAAATATTCAGACACTTCACAACACATTGACCTAGTCCCACATTAAAATCCCTAAGGTCTTGTGTCGTGTGTACTAAGCAACGGTATATAAATATATAGATAAGAATAGAAACATTCATGAATCGTAAACAAACATCGATATTCATCATATCAATGTTTGCACCTACCGGGATTCGAACCCAGAACCTATGGCGTCGCAGGCAGGGCCACTACCAACTACACCAATCGGTCGTCAGTATGTAGGGCTAACGTGTTACTTCAATCAACATCTGATGCAGCTGTGCTGATGATGAAGCTACTGAACTCCTTAACGGTTAGGAGTTGGGAAACAGTACTGCAATTGGTCGATGGAAACTATATATGTAGGGCTAACGTGATACTTATATAGGTAGGTACTACTCCTGAGATGGTAACGATGAAATCCTTAAGTATACAGGATGTTTTTTCGTTGCCACCCTTAGCGAAGGGTACGTCTATACATCAAATAAGTTAGTTATGCCTGTTTATGCCGAAAAAATACTGGGAAACGTTGTAAATTTTTTGATTTTTTTTTTCAATTACTTAATCGGGTGAAATTTATATGTCCAGTGTTTATGCTAGTTTTTTTCATAGACAGATATTAATTATTTCTTGTGAAAAAATCTTGCTACGCGCGTCTATGTGCATTTATGCAGAAAAACGCAGTCTATTTACTCAACTTTGGACCCTAATATTTTGGAAACCAGACACTTCCCAAGTATGCTTTCAAGGAGGAAAATGATCGTGATGATGAGGAAATGAGAGAATTTTCGGGAACGTTAACGACCAAAAATCATCCTGTATAAACTAGCATCTAGGTATTTAAGTCCACAACGCATTAACACAACGAAAAATCAAGAAATAAACTGACTTTTCAAAAAAAATTAACTAACTTCAAACTTTTACTAAAAAGCGATAATAACGTAACTAATTTATCTACTTAATACATTCTATTCTATTCTATTCTTTATTGTACACAAACATTTTATATGTATTTTAATACATATTAAATATCTAAAAATTATTTAAATATTTACAACTTAATATCTAATACTTTAACAAAGTCATCTTTAACTATTTAAATATTTATAATTATCACTTATTTTTTGGAGTCGGTGCCAGCCAAACAAATAAATGTAATCAAGAAAACTGACCCACACTAAAATTCATAGTAAAACTAAGAATAGGAAATTGCATAAACGCGTGCCCTGACTACTACACCGTATTGTATTTTGGCCGTGTGTGTGTGTGGCTTTGCCAGCCGCGCGCATCCATCAACACAACAGACTACGTTACTTAGGCTGGCACCGACTCCAAAAAATAAGTGATAATTATAAATAGTTAAAGATGACTTTGTTAAAGTATTAGGTATTAAGTTGTAAATATTTTAATAATTTTAGATATTTAATATGTATTAAGTAGATAAATTAATTACGTTATTTATCTACTATCTAATATCTAATCCAATGTAAGATTCTTTTGTTAATATGTTACTTAGTTTTGACTGTGTCACTGGGAGTTTTCTTGCTATTTCTTCTTCCAAGCAGTGACACTTCACTGAGATAGTGTAACAGTAATAGTAGAATCATGCGGTGTGTCAGACCTAATGTTGGTTTTGCAATAAAGGAGAACTGTGTAGCAGCTCTTCTGGATTTCGTCTTTAGGCGACCTTAACTCTTATTAGCTCCACGTTGGTGGCTATTAAGCCCCGAATCGCTAACTTATGCCTGACAGACCGTAACAAATCGCACCTTGGGGTGGTGACCGTTGCCAAAGCAAAAGCTTTGCGATTTATTTATTTTTAGGTTGTTTAAATTCACCTCCTTTTTTGTTTGGTAGCGGTTTCATTTTTGGGGTGCGAACATAGAAAGTAACATATAATTAGACAATCGACAAACAAGTGTTAATGCTTTCATGTCGAATAAATGATTTTGAATTTTGAATTTTTGAATTTTATCGCTTTTTAGTTAAAGTTTGAAGTCGGATAATTTTTTTTAAGTCAGTTTTTTCATAATAAAACTAATTATAATGAAAATTCAAATAAAGGAGTTTGTACCTTCACTATCGGAAATTCCTTCTTTTTCGAAATGGTTCTTTTTCTTCATGACTACCTGAAAACAGACCATATTTTTTAAATAAGCCATAAGTAGCTGCATTTCAAGCTACAATACAATTAGCATAGGTACACACATCTACTTTCATACTGAGTACAATTTTTAATACTAACCTCGTCAGTAAACTTGTGCGTCAGTTCGATGCTATCCTGCATCTGCTTGGAGTAAGAGGTGAGCTTGAAGAAGGGGTCGGGCTGCATCCAGGCCTTGAACAGGCGCATACTGATGATGGACATGACGGTGTTGCGTGCGCGCAGATACGGTGTGTCTGGGTTGTGTTGCACGTCCATCTTTTCGCCCATTGCCGTTTCTGTAAGAACATCTTATTGCAGTTTCACAACTAAGGCTTAAGGCTCGATGATTGGTTAAAAGTATTATTCAATAACCGATTGTCCGATTGGCGTAGTTAAATAGTGACCTGCCTGCCTGCCGCGCCATAGATATTGTGTTTGAATCTCAGCAGGTGCCATAAAAATTTGGATGTCAGGAAGCTAAAGGCCCGATGCAATGCCTTTAGTGCAAAAATTGTTCAAATAAATATCTATGTTTGATACCAAGCGATGCATATCTATGTATAATATATTTAAAACCATTATTTATTACGTAATGTACGACTAGGTGTGTTGTAAATGTGAATTTATATTTATTTATTGATACTTTGAAATGGAAAAATATATTTTACTTACCAAAGACAATATCCAACATGCAAGAGGTGATGTAGGGGAAGACATCGAACTTCTTTTGCTCCACTTGTTCGTCGAGCCGCTGCGTGAGCACCGCGGCTTGTTCGCCGAACACCTCAATGTAATCTTCGATGATTCGGTTATGGAAGATGGGTAGTAAGAGTCGGCGGTGCACCTTCCAGAGGTCGACTAAAAGTTACATGCATAGTTTTAGTCACAAGAAACGGTCTTTATACATACTTGATAATTGATATTAGTAAAATTGCTTGATAAATTGATATTGTTTTCTTTATAAGTATTTGGAAGGCCCAAGAATACGAAAGGTAATTTCAATCGATAGATACATTAAAGTAAGTAAATACTTAGCCAAAGCCTCGCTAGTGTGAAGTAGGTACAATTTATTTATTATATGTATGTATTATTATTATTGTATATACAGGATGATTTTTGGTCGTCAACGTTCCCGAAAACTACGGAATCTCCTCATCATCACGATATTTTTCTCCATGGAAGCATACCTGGGAAGTGTGTGGTTTCCAAAAATTAGGGTCAAAGTTGAGTAAATAACTGCGTTTTTCTCATAAATGCACATAGATACAAGATTATTCAAGAAATAATTAATCTGTCTATAAATAAATACTAAACACTAGCCTATAAATTTCGCAGATCAAGTAAATAAAAATTTAAAAAAAAAAAAAAAAAAAAAACCCGCATTTTTATTGGCATAAACTTACTTTATTTTATGTATAGAGTACGCACCCTTCGTTAAAGGTGGCCACAAAAAAACATCCTGTATGTAATTTATTTATTATATGTATGTATTATTATTATTGTATATATGTAATTTATTTATTATATATATGTATCTACCAAAATATAAATTAACTTACCTGGAGCGACAAAGAGACCATCTCCTAACCAGCTTCTAAGAAACTTGTAAACATAGTCTTTTTCCAGACAATTTTCTAAAATTAACTGTATGTCTGCAGGATTCGTGGTGACTGAAAACATGATAAATTATACTTTTAAATCGACGTTGATTTGTTTTTAGTTTTAAATTGAATTGGATGGATATGACAGTGATTAACAGAGAATGTTCGACCAGCGACGAGTTAACTTACTCTCCCCTAGAATAGATGAAACAGCAGTCATGAAGATTGTTGCTACATTTGTTTGCGATTGCTGCTTATACTACATTCTTTCTCATTTAAAGTTTTTAGAGAATGATACATTTTTATTTTGAGTGAACTTATATTACAATATGAATCCGTGTTTCCCCATTCTCCCCTATAGTCATGTGATTCAATGACAGTGATTGTCATGTGTCTCATTTAAGACCTAATTTTTAAAATAATCGGATGATGATTTAAAAGCTCTCTCAAAAACAAAAAGTGTGTAAGTACGTAAGTACCTACCTGACTCAATATTTACCTATGTAGGTAATAAGTACAAATACTCGTATGTACTATGGTTCCAACAATATTCCAACGTTCCAATGGTAAACAATGAAATCTCGGAAATATAAGATTGATTTAACTTTAATGGGATGACTTTTGCAAGCATGTCGACATTTCCAACAAAAAATTAGTTTCTACGAAAATTATCATAACTTACAACTCACTCTAAAGCGAGCGAGAAAAAGTTATTACGGTATAAGTACCTTAGAACAACTTTTACAATTTCGATGGAACAGATTATTTATTTATTTTATTTATTTTTTACATTTAGATATTTTTTATTGATAAAGAACAGAAACAGACAATAATTGGACATGGTACTTCATGGCAAAACCATAAAGTTCTTTATTACTACAGCATTTACTCACCGACGTATAGTGTGGGTCCTATCCATATTTTGCCAATTTCATCGCTCTTCAGTTGGGAGACTAGTTCCTTTATATTCGCCAAAACCTCTGAAAGAAATATTATAAAGTTAACACATCTGTCTTTAGGTATCATGTTATGATATTGTAGGTAATTATGTGTAAGTATTACTTTAATAGTAGTTACTTCGGCAAGCTTAGCTTTGGCCGCTCTCCGGCCAGATGGACCGATGACTTAAAGGCCCGTTTGTCCGAAATTATACGTTTTTGTTTGGTTCAAAACAAGCTATTTAACATTTTACTCGACAAAAAATATATATTCATATTCACACACTACACAACACATTAACCTAATCCCACACTAAGATCCCTAAGGTCTTGTGTCGTGGGTACTAAGCAACGGTATATAAATAACTACTAAGCATTTAAAAGCATTTGTGTTTGCAAAGTGTTTGATGAAAATTAAACGTTTCAGTAGCAAATTGTTTTCCCAAGGTTCCAATATGAGTCGATAGATAGGACGGCTGTTAGCAAAAACGGGAGATCAAGCCTTGTGGCGTGCTCTGGTGGAGGCCTACGTCCTGTAGATGGACTGTAAAAGGCTGACGATACGATACCATACTTAATATTTTAGTGATATTTATGAAAATTGTCTAGTATAGTATGTATGTAATGAAATTAATATTAAATATAGCCGAGTAAACTGATCAATTATAAATAACAGGCGCCCTTTGCTCTATGTATCCAATTAGAGTTAGAAAATATTGTATGTACTTAGGTAAGTACTTTAGTAATTTAAATTTTTTATTGTTTACTGGGTGTTAATAATTAAACTTAATTGAATTAATTACAGCTCTCAGTTACGATAAATCAATTAAATTTAGGTATGTATGAGTACTGTTGTGCTGATGCGGGGTTTCACTAGAATACATCAGCTGCATCTCCTTACGTAAGTCGACTAAGGACCTCGGGCATTCTTTCAGGCCATAAGCCAGCAATTTGTCACTAATAATTTTTATCTATCTCCGCTTTGCTAAACGTGGCTGTTGGATCTCCTTTATGATCCTCCATTTCTAGCTACCCCGTTTCAGGAACACAGCCGTGTCTATATGTATGTATGTATGTATGTATATGTATAGAATATTAAATCATCATTATAGCCTCGAGCACACCGGATGCGTATGCGTACACGTAAGCGTAGACGTACACGTACCGCTGAGTTGTAATGTATGGAAGTATATAGGCACGAGCGGACCGTATGCGTATGCGTACGGTAGTCCCTTTCTTCTCCGAATATCGATCGTCCGAAAATCATAATCCCTGTTTGCTATTATCACCTTCCGTAACGTTCGCGAAGGAAATTGTATATTACCTACGTCTTTATTCTATACTTTTGTGCCATAAGGTCGGGTGCTAAATATTAAGTCCTAAGCTATAAAGTCATATGCCAGTGTTAATTGTAAATGTATGTTGACCGAATGTAGTTTATAATAATATTGTTAAAGGAATCTTTCTAAGCATTATTTTAACAAAAATTAGGATGAATAAAAAAATGACTCTTAATTCGACTCAGTTTACCCCGAATCCACGCAGTCTTGTCTGACCTACCCCTAGAGAGCAATGTAAAAGCGCGAAGGCGCGGAGGGGCGAGGCGGCCCGCGAGCTGACGAGCTTGCGCCGGCCAGCCTCAGCCGCGGCGGTCGTTACATCCATATGCGAGGAAAGCTGGCGTGGGACCGCCGGAGTCCCGCAGCGCCGGAGCCGTGACAGTGTCTGCAGTTTGTTTGCATGCTTGCTTGCATTATGCTTGTTTGTATGCTTGCTTGCATTGCATACTTGCATACTACATGCTTGGTGCATTAAGTTGTTATGGGAAGGTTAGGTTCGTAGGACTTAAAACTATCCTAGAAAAGCATTTTACGCGCTTATGAATATTATAAATGTGATATTTATGCAGAAAAACGTTACAGTCATATTATATTTAGGGATTTCGGTTTTCGGGCAAGTGATATTATAATGTCTAAGTTAGGGACCCTACTTATATTCGGACACATGATGATTATGTCACAAAACCATTAGACACTTCCCAGGTATGCTTCCATGGAGAAAAATGATTGTGATGACAAAATAGGAGACCTTCCGTACAGTTTTCGGGAACGTTGACGTACACCACCGCTGAGTTGTAATGTATAGAACTGTATCCTGTATAGGCACGGGCGGACTGGATGCGTATGCGTAGACGTAAGCGTAGACGTCAAGCGGTGTGTCCTGTTTTATACAGTTCCATACCTTACAACTCAGAGGTACGTGTACGTCGTAACGACCTTACGGACGGGCATACGCACCGTGGGAAATGCATACTCATAATCCGCTATAATATAAAAATGAATCGCTAAATGTCCGTCCGTAGAATCGTCGGAACGCGATTTCTAATTATTTTTTTAGCGTATTCCTTAAAGTACAGGGATCCGTCTAACGAGAGAAAAATTTTAACGCATGCCGTGGGAACATGTCTAAAACATTCCTTTTCTAGATCCATACATTACAACTCAGAGGTACGTGTACGTCTAAACGCTTGAAAGTCCGTGTACGCATACAATTGCATCCGGTGTGCTCGTTCAAAGGCGTGGGACAGGACAACGTCTGTCAGGTCCGCTAGTTGTTAATATAAGTGTTAGTGCTATTTAAAAATCAGTTTTTGGAACCTAGTAACCTAACCTACTGAACGAAGTCTACCTTCTGCTACCTACTTATAACTTAGTAAGTAGGTTTTATAACCATGATTTAAGATTATATTTCGTCCAGCCAGCAATTCTTATAATTCTATTGAAAACCAATCTATCGTCAAGTTTGTCTTGTGTACATTTCATATTTTATGCCATTTTCAGATAAATGCCATGTACGTAGGAAGCTGTACCATAATACCATTGTTATTAGCTAAGGTGGCATAATAAGCAAATACATACAATTTCAATCATACGGACATCACGACTTCTGTGCCCATAGCATGAGATTGGTGAGAGCAGAATATATCTTACATTAAAGCGACACTGTTATTAACAGTTTTGGTATAAATATTGCAGTTAATTTCAACCACTTACTTTCAGGACCTCCAAGAAACCAATGGGAATGTCCTAGAACAGGGAGATCTCCTTCCAATAATCCAGTGCTGGCGAAGTCATAGAGCGGCTTCCGAACCCTCCTATAGTTAAAATAATATGCCAACGCCACGAAAAATAACAACACAAAAACATACATGTTCACAAATTTACAACTAATCAGGAAGGTATCCTATTGAAACCGTCGGTGGTACTGATGCGGCATGCAACCGTTCAGCCTTTTTATCACCTCTGTGACGCCGGTGGTACAGATGCGTTCGAGGTGTTAGACTTTAGCGCTGAATATTAGCGGAATAGCGGATGTAAGGTTAACACGACGTGGACAAGGTTACTCAGAATGTTATGTCCATAAAGCCGGCGTCCATACGAGGCGTTTTACTACGCTGGAGAGCTACAAGTATAACGTTATAGGTACGTGAAAAGTTGCGTGTACGAGAATTACTTTAACGCATTTCATATAACTGCATACGGAGTTACATGTTCAATTCTACTTTGCTCTTGAACTGTTTCACAGTACACAGGTGAATCGCTCAACAGTCCTTTAATAAGTAATGGTTCACACATTAAACGCTTAACAGCCCTTTAATGAGTAATAGTTCACATGTGAAACACTAAGCAGTCCTTTGATGAATATAGAGGTTCACAAGTGTATCACTAAACAGCCCTTTGATAAATAACAGTTCATATAACTGTTTAACATCAACCACCATTTTATTGTGCTTAACCTAGAAAAATTATAATTTACTTTACATTTTTTTATATGTTTTGTGCATGAATTACGAACCAATTAAATTAGTTATTACTTCTTATATCCTAACAGTCTCTATTTATTTAATAGTTCTGTCCAAACTATAGAAAATTGTTGGGCCAAGATTTTAAAACACATAGCTTATTTACATCATTATTATTATATTATTTAAAAACACAATATTTTCATAGCGCACCAAAATTTTCTTAGATAATATACATATATATAATGTCAGTATACTTGCATTCCCAAACATTTTTCTGACACTAATAAAGAAAACCGTTCACTTAGGCACCAATAAATCTATTATGAAACGATATCGCCATTAATATGGCGTTTACGTTCATGTTGTCACAAGTTACTACGGTCACTTTTCAACAATAAGTAAAATTAATATACAAAAATATTATTTTCTATAGTCACGCGTCACCAACAGGCCCGTTGTGATATATTACTTAGGTTTTCAGCTGAATAAAGAGTAACATGGTCTCTCAACCAGTTGATATTCGGCTCTTACAACACTTGTTATCCCTTATAATTATCTTAAATTTCTGATTCGCTCTTAAGCAGCTTATGTGACATTAGAGCTGAATAATTTGTGCCCATTTAAGTGGTTTAAGGGCTGAATAAGCTCGGAATCAGCTTTTATGCAGCTTTCTTATACCACTTCAAGGGTAATTGTAGTCCAATATTCAGTTGCTATACAGCCTCTTGTGCCACTTGGGTTATTTGGATTCTACTTAGGACCTAAATTGATTGTATACAACCAAAATGCGATCGAAAATCGATATTCTAAATTCAGTATAGCGTACATAAAACGCTTCATATGAACAGGCTCTAAAGTTCGGTAAATTATTTCCGATATACATATAGATTATTACACAGGGTGTGTGTGACAGCCAGGCAAATACTGGAATACTGAACAAGTACCATTGTTTTAAGTTATACGACAGTGGTATTACTCGCAGGAAATGCATTTTTAATTTGATAATCCGCAATGTTTGCTTTCCGCGCTATGGCCCAATTTATCGGAAGCGACTTTTTGCTACGTAATCGTATATAGCATAATGAACTTTATATCAATGGTGTAACACACAAATTAAATACGAGCCAAAAAATTGGACTCGCGTCTTCCGCGGAATCCTTTTGCATTTCTGAGAATTCTCCGGTGATATGATGTATCCGAATTTGGAAATTGACGCTGATGATATAAAGTTCATTATGCTATATACGATTTCGTTCGAAAAAGTCGCTTCCATTCCATTCCGCGGCGGTGTAAAGTGAGCCTAAGTGTATCGGCAATCCTGTGACTAGTTAAATGGGCTAATCGATTACTGTGTGGTGTACCTCAATGCAGTTTTTTGGATCACTTGTGATTCTCCAGTTTATCATAACTTTTTCGAGCGCAACTTTCTTTTGAAAATCATCCATAGGTTAATATTATTTATGTAATAGAAGATAACAAAATTACCTTTGACGTATGTGCTCCGATATGTTATACCTACATTTTTTTAATACTATTTACTTAATAAGTACAAGATGTAAGCTTTGTATAAAAAAATTCCTTCATATTATAGAAGCATTTAATTACCAGCATTTATGAAGTTTCCTTTTAAAAACATTTAAATTAAGCTTTTTAATGTCGTTTGGTGTGTGGTTAAATATTTTTACTGCCATGGGGTAGCAGTTTTTAGATAAAGTAGCTGATTTTACTAGTGGGATGACCAACCTATCAGGGTAAGTATACTACTAATTTCATTTTCTATTTTTTCAATTTCCCGATCATCATTACCAAGATACAAAAAGGATTGTCTCTATTTTAAATAGGTTACTACATTCTCAGTAATTTCAGTCTAAAGATTTTCATTCTGGCCAGTTATCACCTCACAAACTGCACTGGCACCAATATTACAACTATGTATTAGAAATTCAGAATACCTACCATAGCTTCCATGATTCCATAGTATATAAAAAGGACCTTCTGTCCCTTAAAAGTTAACATTTAAAAACTTACTTACACTTATAATACTTTACTTACATTTAAAAAGAAATCTCCATCCGCAGAAAGCATTTTAATGAAAAATTTTACAGACAACCAACGATTATGTAGGTAGCACTTTTATATTCTATGCTCCGCTCCATGTTCTATATCTGAAGCCAAAACCCACATTCCACAAAACTCGCATATTTTGATTTTATACTCGCAATTAATGATGCAGCCGCATCGCTTTATTTCAAAAATCTTGAATTCTTGAATCTTGATTTATT
This sequence comes from Carposina sasakii, assembly GCA_014607495.2. NCBI lineage: Eukaryota > Metazoa > Arthropoda > Insecta > Lepidoptera > Carposinidae > Carposina > Carposina sasakii. The sequence continues at coordinate 6,263,799 of CP053164.1, forward strand.
TTAACATAGAAATGATGTGGTCTCTACCTGCCTAGCCTACCTACCTACACATAGCATATAGGCGACATAAACGAAAGCTATGTTAGTTATACAGTACTATTACAGGTTCTATTACAGTTAGGTTGCCACCTAATCATAATGACCTTGATATACTTAGGTATTATATGTACAGTGTGAAAGTGACAGCCAGGCAAATATTGATATAGCGACTTTAGGCCATGATCCTGAGGGAAAAAGCACTGAAGCACCAAATTTTTTAATCTTATTTTTTTTTAGGAAAGAAAAAGTGTATTTCGTTTAAATAAGCCTTGGATAATGAATGACTTAAAAAAATGGTCAGCATTTCAGTATTTGCCTGGTTGTCACTCACACTCTGAATATTATACGTAGTACACACTAAAATCGTAAAATTATAGGTTTTCATAAACCAGCCAAGTGAGAGTCGAACTCGAGTTTGACGGGTTATGAATCTACCATTGTCTATAAAAAAACCACCCATACCACGTTTGTTGAATGAGAGCACCCTTCAAATATATTTTATTCCATTTTTTTCTGACCTCCATTAAAAAGAGACATTATCCATCGTCTTTATGTTTTTTTTACTTTTTTCATGTTACCTCAGAACTTTTGAACCGATTTAAATATTTTATATAGTTTGCCATGGTATTGCTTACTATTTGGCCACATATTCACAACGCCAGGATCTGATGATGGGATCCTGGAGAAAATCAGGGCAATCCTCAAATATTTTAGGCACATGTAGTTTTTGAAAACTTTTACTGAGTAAGAATTTTTACAGAAAGCTCAAATTTTGGATGATAAAGGCAAATTCGGTTTTTCCTTTTTTTTAAATTATTAGTATTTGTTATAACAACAACATATACTTCACCTACTGACAGCGGAGTCTTAATAATCGGGGTTCCTGTATTTATCTACCTTTTTTGGCAATGGAACCCTAAAAATGGATAGACCGTGGCTACGTCATGATTTTATAGATCTTTGATATTATACCTAGGTACCTTTATTTTTTTCTTAGCTGTCCTGTCATCCTTGGAGAAATACGAGTAAACTATCATGTTATGACGCGCTTTACTTTACGAATAATCCGGTTGCACAAGTTGATTGTAAGATTATAAAATAAATTATTTTAAATAGCGTGGCGCGACGAAAACTTGTTTTATTTTGTTATTTCCAAAAACGAATGATTTTTGGTTTCGTGAAGTAGTATATAGGTAAAATGACTTTTAAAAAAAATTTAACCGACTTCAAACTTTAACTAAAAAGCGATAAATAACGTAACTAATTTATCTACTTAATACATATTAAATATTCACTATGGGTGCGCCCACCACCGGGCCCTACACCCTCCACTGACCCTCGGATCTGATAACTCATAATTGCGATAACAGGCACTTGCACTAACTACAATCGCCATGAGAAACCAGACCCGAGCACCTAGCATGCAAGACGATACATTGCACCATTCCGAAATCAAAAACTAGACAAACAATCTACATATGTTTCGCCAACAACCGTGGCATCCTCAGGATTATAGAAATTAGTAAATTAGTAAACCACTAATATTAATTAGTGGTTTACTAATTTACTCATTTCTAAATGCTAGGTGCTCGGGTCTGGTTTCTCGTGGCGATTGTAGTTAGTGCAAGTGCCTGTTGTCGCAATTATGAGTTATCAGATCCGAGAGTCAGTGGAGGGTGTAGGGCCCGGTGGTGGGCGCACCCATAGTGAATGTTTGAACTTCCGAATTGTAACGCCTAATACAATTTCATTTATAATACATATTAAATATCTCAAATTATTTAAATATTTACAACTTAATACCTAATACTTTAACGCCAGTCGGTGCCAGCCTGTAACGTAGTCTGTTGTGTTGATGGACGCGCGCGGCTGGCAACGCCACACACACATGGCAAAATACAATACGGTGTAGTAGGCAGCGGTAATGCAATTTCCTATTCTTGGTTTTACTATTTAGTGTGGGTCAGTTTTCTTAATTACATTTATTTGTTTGGCTGGCACCGAATCCAAAAAATAAGTGATAATTATAAATATTAAATATAGTTAAAGATGACTTTGTTAAAATATTAGGTATTAACATACTTGGCTCGTGATTTGGGAACACTTAATTATTGAGGGTTATTTATATTGATATGAGTAGTTCGAAGTACTCAATTTGCAATAATAATTAGATATAATGATGATAGTGATTTTCTAATTTCTTATCGTCGTATTGTTTTTTGAAATATTATTAAATGTAGACAAATATAAACACTATGCTTACTTAAAATTATATGAAATTCAATTGATTTGTGCTATATTGCAGTTACGTATAATAAGAATATAAGTTTTTGTGACATTCAAAATATTGCTGTGCCAATTACAGTACTAATATTATTATTTCTTTCAGAGTTTTAAAATGAGTCCTAGGCGTAGATATAGTGCCATAACAACTTTGAAGGCTTAGAAAAGGGAGATAATGACGGATTGGAGTATGATCTAGCTATATTTCCACCAGAACCCAGCTGACGTAGAAGAGGGTTTTAGATGATTTTGCGAAATGTTCCCGTATGTTGGTGTATTCTGTTGTGCCATTTACCAAAAGAGCCCGATTAGATACAATCTACAAGCAAATTATCATCCAAATATACCAAGCGAATACTCCAGTTTGGCTGGATACAGAAACGCCACACGAGAACACATGAAAGATCTTGCTCCTGTAAAATAAAATACTGACTATACGGTACGAATAGTAGGCAGCGGTAATGAATACTTTCCATGAAAATATTTCCTATGCTCTTGGGGGGAAAAAAAAACATTTTAGCTGCTTCTCTTTCCTATACAAGTTAGTGTGGGTCACCTGTTACTTCTTAATTACAAAATTCAGAAGTGGCACCACGTGGTTCTGTCGGCCCTTGGTTTGTCATTGGCTGTGCATAGATGAACCGTCATCATCGGCAAAACAATTTATTGGAGGGAAACCCGTTCAAAAAATAAGCTTATTGATACATTATGGCAAATATTTACAATAAAAGTTATAAAAATTATCACTCTTAAGTAGCCAAATTTGGGTAAACATTTTTTTCCCTTTTTTTTCATGATATCATATTTGTTGTAGGCCTTATTATAATTAAATAAAAAAGTTTAAAGTAAATCCTTATAGTTTTCCTTTGGCCATTAATGGGTTAAGTTGTAAATATTTAAATAATTTGAGATATTTAATATGTATTAAGTAGATAAATTAGTTACGTTATTTATCGCTTTTTAGTTAAAGTTTGAAGACGGTTATTTTTTTTTTTAAGTCAGTTTATTTCTCGATTTTTAGTTGTGTTAATGCGTTGTGGACTTAAATAGATGCTAGTTTATATAGGTACATTGTGATTTTTGGTCGTCAACGTTCCCGAAAACTACGTAATCTCCTCATCATCACGATCATTTTTTTCCTTGGAAGCATACCTGGGAAGTGTCTGGTTTTCAAAATATTAGGGTCCAAAGTTGAGTAAATAGACTGCGTTTTTCTGCATGAATGCACATAGACGCGCGTAGCAAGATTTTTCACGAGAAATAATTAATATCTGTCTATGAAAAAACTAGCATAAACACTGGACACTATACATTTCGCGTACCTAATAAAAAAATTGTTTCAAAAAAATTTACATCGTTTCTCAGCATTTTTTTTTTTGCATAAACTTACTTTATTTGATGTATAGAGTACGTACCCTTAGTTAAGGGTGGCAACGAAAAAACACCCTGTATACTTAAGGATTTCATAGTTACCATCTCAGGAGTAGTATCTTTGATTCAAGTAACACGTTAGCCCTACATACTACTAAATAGTTTCTATCGACCAATTGCTGTACTGTCTCCCAACTCCTAACCGTTAAGGAGTTCTGTAGCTTCATCATCAGCACAGCAGCATCAGATGTTGATTCAAGTAACACGTCAGCCCTACACACTACTAAATAGTTTTCATCGACCAATTGCTGTACTGTCATCCAACTCCTAACCGTTAAGGAGTTCTGTAGCTTCATCATCAGCACAGCAGCATCAGATGTTGATTCAAGTAACACGTTAGCCCTATATACTACTAAATAGTTTTCATCGACCAATTGCAGTACTGTTTCCCAACTCCTAACCGTTAAGGAGTTTTGTAGCTTCATCATCAGCACAGCAGCATCAGATGTTGATTCAAGTAACACGTTAGCCCTACATACCACTAAATAGTTTCCATTGACCAATTGCAGTACTGTATCCCAACTCCTAACCGTTAAGGAGTTCTGTAGCTTCATCATCAGCACAGCAGCATTAGATGTTGACACCCTGAAACATATACCTGAGTAAGACATGATTACGTAACAAAAGCAACATACGAGCATACAATTTTCGGTGGTTGCCCTAGATTTCTCCTGGATTCCATCATCAGATCCAGACCTGGTGATAATGGGACCACCTCAGAAGTGAACTCTATCCAACAAATTATTTTTTTTTTGAAATCCGTCTATAATTGACGGAAATATCGGTGAACATACATAAAAAAAATATTATACATACAGACGAATTGAGAACCTCCTCCTTTTTTTGAAGTCGGTTAAAAAGAGCCTGCAGTTCAGTTTTTGGTTCCGTTATTCCGTAGCTAAATCCTACTAATATTATAAACGCGAAGTCGCGGGCGTCTACTAGTGTTAAATAATCACTTAAATTCATCATTTCTTCATGGCCCTCTTTTTGTCAGCCAGCATAGTAGGTAGATAGGTACTTATACTATATCTATTAATATAAAATAAGTAACTGTTTTTTTAACCGACTTCAAAGAGAGATTATCAATTCGTCTGTATGTTTTTTTTTGTTCTTTTTTTATGTGTGTTACGTCAGAACTCCGTCATTTATTAACCGATTTCAATTTTTTTTTATAGTTGGTCATGGTATGCTTCCAAGTTGGTCCCATTTTCACCACATCAGGATCTGATGATGGGATCTTGGAGAAATCGAGGGCAATCCTCAAATATTGTAGGCACATGTAGTCTGTTTTTAACCGACTTCAAAAAGAGAGGTTATCAATTCGTCTGTATGATTTTTTTTATTTATTTTTTTATGTGTGTTACCTCAGAACTCCGTCATTCATGAACCGATTTAAATTTTTTTTATAGTTGGTCATGGTATACTTCCAGGTTGGTCCCATATTCACCACATCAGGGTCTGATGATGGGATCTTGGAGAAATCGAGAGCAATCCTCGAATATTGTAGGCACATGTAGTCTGTTTTTACACTTTTACTGAGCGTTTTGGTCACCTACATATAAAACATAACATCTGATGATGGAATCTCTAAGGAATCTTGGGATATCCTCAAATATTATAGGCACGAGTAGTCGGTTTTTAGATTTTCATATTCAGCTACACATAATATAAAGAAACGAGGGTCTGATGATGGAGCCGCCGAAAAACAGATAGTGGAACTTTTTAGTAACAAAATCTCCCTATGGCAGGGGGAGGCCTACGTCCAGTAATGGACTGCAATAGAAGATGCAGATCTTATGAAGATGAAGATAATTGTGTAAAGTCGTGTAATTATATGTTGCGTTAAGCCTTGTCCGAAGTAAGATGGTTATAGAGGAAGAGGTAGACATGAGAGTAACGAGATGACGGATAATAGGGATGAATGAAAGAAGAGTACTTACATATTGCACCGACCCCAAATGATTGGGAACAGGGCAGGAATAAGGTGTATAATTATATGTTGCTTATATTGTCAGACGTAAAATTTCGAATTTTCATGTGGCCGATTTAATCATTTGCTGACATCTAAATCTGACAATAGTATGCCTTCTAAACTTCGTACACGGCTTGAAGCAATATATATTTTCCCTTTAGCAAAATTTTACTTTAGTAAGCTCGAGTTTTGGCTCATAGGGGAGGAAGTCGGTTTTTCGTTTAAAAAAATATATTTATATTTTAGAATATACCCTATGTTAATTATATATTTATGTGTTGTAAACCTTTTGTATGTGTATGCCAATATGTGTTGTATTGTTGTATGCCAAATAATTTAAAGTGGTAATTTTTGTCATGCTTGCACTGACTTTCTACTGAAATAAAATCCACTGGACTACTACCTAAGACTCTTTGATTGGCATGTACCTATTGGGCCGGTAGTAGTCAAGAAGCAGACGGGTTAAATGGAGCTGTGGCTGCAACTCAGATACTTAATCTGAGGGCTGCAATTGATAAGTTAATAAACGTGGAGTGTATGGAAGAAGTTTACACCGCTGAGTATTAGTGACAGTACAGAATAGCAAATTTTAAGATGCATTTTTATATAATGAGGGATTTTCTAAGAACTATTAAAAGTAAAAAATAGTACAAATCACCTGGATAGATGGCGTGAGCGCATCTCCATACCGAAATTCTGTTTTGTCCTTGGACACGTACAGGGGGAGGTGAAAGGGGGAGCAGTTAGGGAGGGTGAATCGCTCACGCCATCTATTTTTGACAGTTATTTTAACTTATCAGAAAATCACTCATTCTGTATTTGTTGACTGACATACCTAATGTTGGCTTACAAAAGAGACAATAATTTAATTTTTTTTATTAATGGGCTAACACATGCCGGGGACTATTGTCCCCTTATGTTTTATTGTCCCATTATGTTGTATTATTATTATAAAGAGACAAACTGACTGTGTTTTTTTGTTGTCTGTACTTTCTCTAACTTAATTAATTTTATACAAATTTTTAATCTATTGAATTAAAAGAATATTTAATCTTATTACATACATCGTACGTATTATTCAATTACTTTATAGAGTTTTCAACACTTATTCATCTTAACGACTTCCAGTTAATACAATAAATAAGCCTTGACAGTATGTAAACAGTTAGGTACTTATTGTATCTCTGTAACCATTTTATTATCGTACACTTGCAAAATTAAATACGCAAGTGCCTTTGGAGTTGTGTTTTTAGCCACTTTTAACGCAGAAACTTGTAAATTAAATATAGAATCCTTAGCAGTTGCACTGGCGTTATCATTTTTTCTATAATAAGAATATCAGAAATAAGTACTTGTCGTCATTGAGCGAGCACTTTCATGGTGACCACAGGTAGTAAATAGCGCTTACCTTCGGTATGTTTTTCACAAATATTTGAACGAGCGAGTAAACTTGACTCGTGGTATACTGCTCGGTAATGCTATATAGTCTATAACACAATTACGCAAATTATCCTTAGGCAATTTCAGATGATTTGAAACCGTCATATAGACATGTCATCTGTTCACATTGTAGTGTGAGACGTGTGAAGTTTACTTATTACTTAGAGCACAGTCGACGTACCTAGCCAACAGAGAGGTAAGTCACATCTTTACTAAATAGAGTATTTCCAATGTAGATGCTAATCATTCCATTGAAGAGATCTTTTCATATTATGTTGTCAACTGCGTTAAACTTTTACTAACAGTAATTATCTTTCATAAACGGTAATTTTAAATATAATAATATTTTAATATTTTAATTTTAGATAATTATGATCCATAGAATTGCTGCTATATAAATTTCACATTAATCACAAGCTAGGTTACATAAATTAATAATGAATGTAATTTGCTTAATTTAATTATAATCCAATAGATACACAATTAAACTAATACTTACTACCGTAAGAAATGATTATTATTACCTATAATAACAAGCTGATTATTAATATAATTCTCACAGAAATAGAGACCCACCGCGTAACCTAACAATTTTGATGGGACGTTTTTAATAACGTCTTTGATCTCGGTTAGTCCATCCAGGATCGCCACTTATACAGGGTGTTTTTCGAAGGGTACGTTCTCTATACATCAAATAAGGTAATTTTTCGCCGAAAAAATGCTGGAAAACGATGTAAATTTTTTGGATTTTTTTAAATGACTTGATCGGGTCAAATTTATAGTGTCCAGTGTTTATGCTAGTTTTTTCATAGACATATATTAATTATTTCTCGCTACGCGCTCGCTACTAACTCTTAACAACAATGTGCTGGAGGTGCGTAAAATATCTTGCACATGCCTAAAACGCGAAGCGCTTAGGCTACGAGTATTCCACCTAACTCATGTTTTAGAAATGGTCAAATTCTCGGTAGAGTTTAAATGTTCAAAAGTACAACTTACGTGACTTATGTGGTAAATACGAGAAAAAATTTCTATTATGTCAGTAAGTAGTCTTTCAGTTTTCAATACTAGGGCTCGTATTTCATGGTAATGTCTACCCGATTGTAACCATCTCATGTTTAGCATGGTCACAAATTCTCGGTAGAGCTGCTTTACTATTACTAGATATGAAATTTTTGCATTTTGCGTTCACAGTCGGTGCACAACAATGATTATCCTACTTCTGCTGGTGATCCTGCTGGGGCTGTGCTGGCTATACTGGTTCAGACAGGCACACAGACTTGACAAGGCCACGGCTTCCCTCGCCTTGCCCCCAGCGTTACCTCTCATAGGCAATGCTATGCTCTTCATGGGAAGCACGGAAAGTATGTACTATTTATACCTACCTGTCTCTACATATCTCTTTGATATGTCAAAAATAATTTATAATTATAACTATAACTATATATAGATCATTATGAAATGTGATACTAAACGAACGTGGATGAAAAAACAACACGCTACAAGTGGACATAAATCATTCAAGCGAATTGAACCCTCATAAAGAGCAAAGGCGTGTGGATGGGCCTAGTAATAATTACTACAATACCCCTTCTTGACACTCAGGTTTTGATATGGAGTTATTTAGAATGTATTCTGAGTGTTAAAATAAAAATATGTTATTGTTTCTAGAAATTCTTGAGAATATTGAAGATATTGCCCAGCTTACGTTCAAAAATAAAGGCGCAGCAAAATTATGGCTTGGCCCAAAATTATATGTAGGTAAGTGTTATTATATTGTAGTATTAGTATACATACTATCCTAACTAACAATTTTGTCCTATAACCTAAGGTTAAATTTCCAAAAAGCTCGGTAAACGATGTGTAAAGGTTTTGGCGATGACCCATGCTTGTATAAAAGTGTTTCGGAACATGTATTAGCTCTATAAGCTTATAGAACAAAACCGACATATAAATAATTGATGTAAAGGTTTACTTCGCTAATTTATGTAGCTGTTATAGATAGGAGTTGTAATGACCTCTAAAGTGACCAGTATGCAACCATAGAACTCTATAGCAGTGTTCACAATTTCCCTTAAGTCTCTGATTTACACAATAAAGGTTCCACACGAACTTTAATGGGTCTTTGTTATTGTAGAAATTGAACATCAATTAAAGGGCGACATTGTGATAATGTATTTTAGTAATTACTATATATAGTAAATATGGCAGTTTCCATGGCACACAACTATAATTCATTCAACAGAACCTTAGTTTGTTAACTCACGTTCCTTTGCACTATGGTTACTTGACATACATCGTTGTGTGTATGAGGGTACCTAATATGTACCTATACATAAATGTCTAAAAGTACTTAGTACGTAGTAGACGTATTTCTATGGCGTATTGGCATTGCTTTCAATTCACAAAATATTACCTAACTATTATAGGAGATTGTTCAAGGGGCTCTTTAGTCAACTCATCCCGCTTCAAACTTATCCCGCGAGATGAGTAAACTAAATCATAAATACCCCTATTTGCCTACAGATAACATGAGGGGGCCAAAGCGGAAGTTATTTTGAAAGAAATACGGTGTAAAATACTAACTGAAATCAAAATCACTTTTTTTATTTTTTTTTTATTTCAGATTTTTAAAAGAATTACAATTAGGTTCAGGGTGCCATTAAACCGGAGGGGTTTCACTTGGCGCCCTTTATGTAACTATTAGTTATAAATTATTTACTAGATTTATTCAGTACCTACACTCAGCACCATTTTAAAACTTTAACATTTTAAAATTTTAAAACATTTTAAAACATTCCACCGTTGAGAACCTCTATTTTGTAGTCAATTAAAAATATACCGACCGTGATGATGCGCTGAATGCAAATGCATATTCTATCGCTTCGGTGGTGCACCTGACTTGCACACTTCCATAATATATTTTTTAAATTAAAATATTACTTTAATACAGCGATCGCGAATCCCGAGGACGCGCAGGTGATCCTGGACAACTGTCTGGACAAAGACATCGTGTACCGATTCCTTAGACCTTGGCTCGGGCATGGACTCTTCGTTGCTCCACGTAAGTTGCTTCATGTCTCTACGTAGCAAGATATTACCGGTTTTGTAATTTTCTTGTTTAAATATAGGCGGGCATTGTAAGGGGTACCTATATACGCACGTACCTATTGGATTATCGAGGATTGGCGGTGCTACCCATTGTACTGTGCCATTGCATACTTTCTTTCTTTATATGTAGGCTTTGAAGGCAGCAGTAGACAAAGCAGGGCACAACAAAATATATGAAAACAACCATTTTAATTTACATAAAGTCAAAAATAACTTCATTTTACTTCTTAATGGGCCTTTGAGATTTGCCTCAAATCGCACAATGTTACCCTCTGCCACAGGAAAATTTGTAGGTATTGAAAACCCAACTCTACATTTTTCTATTTTGTCATGTTTTGCTTATAAAATTCCAAAATATAAATATCCGTAGAAAACTATGACAGTTTTCCTGTAGTCCTGTGTGTTTCGTAGTCCGTAGCACCCCCGGAAACGTCGACTACGACGTAGTAAATAATATTTAATTCATAATATATTTTCTAATGACAGAATACATAGCCCAACTGCGTATACCTAATTCATATGGATTCATTTTTTACCATGGAAGTTCCTTTTTGATTCTGTAATAAAAAATATTATAACTTTAATCTGGAATACTCCCAAATTAGAAAAAGTCAATATTTATAAACTTATTTGGTCGTCGTATAGAATAAAAACTGGTCCATTAGATGCTTTAGCTTTTTGTTAAGTTAATTTAAATATCTACTAGTAAAATTAAACGTTACATAACAAGTTTACGAATAAAACCAAATAATTAAGTCGTAAAATACCACTGCGAAGGGAAAAAATACGGAAATTTGGAATCAATTAACATGAGACCAATTATTATTTAGTATAACTGTTGTGTTTATCGTATTTTTTATATTTAAACCGTAATAATTGTTTATTTATACGCGAATATGTTTTCAATGACACGCACGCCCTCCTCGATTTGTTGTTAGTCTAAAGAACTAAAAGCGTCGTATTTACCGAGACTCCCAGTAGGTACCTACAATCGTCATTTTATTGCATTTCCCATCCAATTGCGAAAAATAATTTAAAAATTAAAAAAATAAAAATTAATAAAAAAAAAATCGTAAAAGGGCTTGTTATATTTTATATTACTAGCTGTTGCTCGCGACTCCGTCCGCATGGATTGCAGAAAAAAACAAATGTTGAAATTATCCGGGATAAAAATATTTTACTGAGATAAAAAGTGGCCTGTGTTAATCCAGGGTGTCAACTAACTCCATACCAAATTTTATTAAAATCGCTCCAGCCCTTTAGACGTGAAGAAGTAACAAACATACACACATACAAACTTTCGCATTTATAATATTAAGTATGTTGTCACTATACAGATGTTTTTTTCGTTGCCACCCTTAACGAAGGGTAAGTACTGTATACATCAAATAAATTAAGTTTATGCCAAAAAAAATTGCTGGGAAATGTTATAATTTTTTTTTATTTATTTAAATTACATGATCGGGCGAATTTTTATACCTAGTGTCCAGTGTTTGTGTTAATATTTTAATAGACAGATTTTAATTATTTTTCCTGAAAAAAATCTTATTACATGCTGTGTATTTATGCAAAAAACGCGGTCTATTTACTCAACTTTAGTCCCTAATATTTTGGTAACCAGACACTTCCCATGTATGCTATTGTTTATTAATATATATTAATGTATTCGGGAACCTTGACGACCAAAAAATACCCTATATTGTCTAATGTTTGTGTATACAATAAAGAATACAAGAAGAAGAAGAAACTTTACTTATCCTTGGCCTTGCAAAAACCTGATTTACGAATGTATAGAGAACATAGTTCCGATACTAAAAAGGTACCTACGTATCTAAATTAATTAAACTTAAATGTAAAACGTACTTAAATTGCAAGGTCGTTTTAAGTACTTACTTCACATAGGCACAAACACCTTTTATAGATTTTTCTACAGGTCAATAACCGTAAAGTAAATGGCAAACGATAAATGTGTGTGTTTTTATGGTTCATGCTAATAAACGCATTTAGTATCGTACCGTGAAAGTTTTATTAGCTCATTTTATTCATTTATTTATTTTTTATTCTATTACATCTATCATGGTAACATATTTCCCAGTCCCATGTGTCGTTCGTGATTTTATCGTATTGACGTTTTGAAAAAAAAAAGCAAAAAAAGTTATACGTGAGCATTTTTCATCTCATTAACATTGTGATTTCCTTTCTTCGCAGTTGGGCTATGGAAAACTCATCGAAAGGTATTACTACCAGTCTTTCACAACAAGATCGTGGAGGAGTACTTGGGAGTCATCGCCGAGCAGTCCAATGTCTTGATTGAGAGACTGATGGAGAAGGAGGGCAAGGAAGAGTTCGACTGCCTCAAGTACATCACAGCCTGCACTTTGGATATCGTATTTGGTATTATTTTCAATTCTAGCAGCCGCCCGCGATTTTCTTTGCGTAAACTTTTCCCTACTATCTACTGAACTGCTACTGAATATGAATACTGAACGCAAAGTCATGTCCTCGTTATACTTGATTTTTGACAGCAAAATATATACATATATCTGTCAAATTAAACTTAGTTTGTTTAAAGTTTAAATGAAACTTAGTTTAATCCTAGTTTAATGCTTTTTATTTGAGCTTTTGTGTTATTCTGATGTCTAAGTTACGCAAAGTTATCAAAAGTTTCATAAAAAATTTGTTTAGAAGTTTTTGCGTTAAGAAGTAACAAACCAAAAACCTAAATATCCATTCGCATATACTTTCACAGATACCTACCGAAAAATGCGTCTGACACGAAAACAAATTTTTTATCTATATTTTATTCGAAATATATTACAAATACAAACCGAATAGTGCAAGAATAACATCAATCGGTTAGTAAATACCAAAGTTGCAAGTGTTTAAAAGTTTAAAAAATGTAAAGAAAAAAAATTACAACATAAAAGGAGACATACAATTTTACCCATATTTTGAATTATCTCATTGATTTAATAAATACTTTATTGATATCTGTACAATTACAAAATATTCCGTTTTTTTTTCATATTTCCAGCAAAAAAATAGTTAAGTTCGTTTAATTAGGCCGTAGATAATGACTTAAAAATAAAATTTTAAGCAAAATATTATTTTCAAAAAAAGTTGCCCTCGAAAATGTTCAAATAACTGATAAACCCTAATGGAGAGTCACAAGTGATCCAAAAAACAGCAATGTATCACACAATAACCAATAAATCCATTTAATTAGTCACAGGATCGCCCGATACAATTGGCGCGGAGAACAAAGATAATCATATCTAAAATACATTTCCTGCGAGTAATAATACTGTCGTATAACTCAACACAATGGCACTTGTTCAGCATTTGCCTGGCTGTCACCCACACCCTGTATGTATAGGGTATGATAGAATTGTCTTGCAAACTTCACATTGTTAATAGTGGCGCGCCGTTTAATAGCCTAGACGTCTATCTAACTTTTTGATAAAATCACACTACCTACACGTTTTCCGGTTTTGGGTAATTAAAAGCGGCATCTTTAACCGATTGATCAGATCCAGTATAAGGAAACATAAACATTATTTACAACACAGAATGTGACTAAAGGGGTATGTTGAACGGAAATTGCCCACTATGTAATCTATCTTACCTATCGACTCGATCGAGATAATATGTTTCCATACAGTATGGAGAAATTCCTAAACAACCTAGGAGTCTTCATACAATCTTGAACAATAAAAATTTAATTTCGAGTCTTAAATTCTGTGGATAGGTTGTGGGCATATTTTTATAGGTTTTCGCTTAACATACACCTTTTGTTACATCCTGTATTTAAAGATACCTAGGTACGTGCCTACCCTTCGTAACATAGTTTGTGTTAAATAAATCACTTGACCAATTCCATAAAATATATAACACACTATAACTACTGGCCTTGACTTCGTTCGAAAACAGATTTTTCCGTTCTCGTGGGAATCTCCGGAAATCCTAGAGAAGTACCATGGGCGCTTCTGCTCTACACACCCTATAGATAAAGCATGCCAAAAAGCGTTCCAATTCTCAATCCTACGTACGCCTAGTAGTTTCGATTACTCAAGATTTTTCTATTATTCCCTCCTAATCAGGAAATTTACCTATATCATCGTAATAGTTCCGAGAAAACTTCACCCGTACTTCCTCATTAATTCCGTTATAAACGACTCAAGGGACCCATCTATTACAGAGACAGCAATGGGCGAGCGCATGGACGTGCAGCGTACTCCTGACACGCCGTACCTGCGCGCACGCCACATCGTCATGACCATCCTCAACATGCGCTTCTTCAAGGTGTGGCTGCAGCCGGACTGCCTCTTCAACCTAACGCCCTACGCCAAGCAGCAAAAGGAAAACATTGATCTGACGCACAAGTTCACAGATGAGGTTTATTACTTGTATTTCTTACCATGCGTTCGATTTTTCAATTATTTAAAAATTTTAATATCCTAATGTTGATAAAATCTTTATTTTTTTCATCTGAAGTCCACTCTGAAAGAGGCCATTAAAAAAACACCGAATAATATTATCTAGTAGATATTATATGTCCCTCAGTTTTGTAACATTCTTTACATAATTTCAGGTGGTTAAAAAAAGGAGAGAGGTTTATGAAAAAAGAATTAACAAACAAATTGAGGGTAAGTTTTAGTATCATAGTACCTAATGGTTTTGTGTATTTGCATAACACAATCTTATTACTATCTAACTTTACGAGTACTTACCTAATTTAAAGGTAAGTAAGTAGTAGTAGATTTTTATATGTTAGTTATCCTTGTTATGGTTGCTAGCTATGTGTAGGCACCAGAAAAGACGGATAACTTTCAGATACATTTAAGTAATAGGAAAATATTGATACCGACTTCAGACTGTGATTCTTAAGGGAAAACCACTGAAAGTTTTCGCAAGAAAATTTAAAAATTTTCCGACTTATTTTTTATTTCACCAAGAAAAAAAATAGATAGATAATGTAAGTCATTATCTTCACTATCTTCAGAAAAGAAGTAGTTTGGAATCACACGTTTCGTAAACAGAAGTAATGGGAAAAAATGGGAATAAAGGAAATTTTTAACCTATGGATGATTTTCTAAAAAAAGTTGCATCAAAAAATTTCAAATAACTGATCATCCCCAATGGAGTCACAAAATAATGATCCAAAAAATAGCAATGTATCACACAATCTTTTATCTATCTATCTATATCTATTCTATCTTCTATCCATATAATAAAAATGTAACGGATCGCTGTCTGTACATGGAAGATATATGAGAAAAAATATTATAGGAGACCTTTATCAATGCAACAGAACCCAAAACGATGATTTTTGTAATTTTTGTCTGTTTGTCTGTGCGTTTGTGCACGCTAATCTCAAACGGCTGAACCGATTTCGATGCAGTTTTCAGGAATATATTGTGACAGGTCCCACTTAACATATAGTCTACTTTTTATCCCGGGAAAATTTTTGTACAGTCCATGTGGACGGAGTCGCGGGCATCCACTAGTAACCAATAAGCCCATTTAACTAAGCACAGGATCTCCCGATACAATTGGCGCGGAAAGCAATCATTGCAGGATAATCAAATTAAAAATTCATTTCCTGTGAGTTATAACACTGTTGTATAACTCAAAACAATGGTACTTGTTCAGTATTTCAATATTTGCCTGGTTGTCATACACACCTGTATTTAATTACACATATTTTTTAGATCGCCTGACTCTCATAACCATGGCTCATAACTGAATAGATTTTGCTCATGGAAATGTTAGGTGACTGATCAGTCGTGTCATGAGATAATAAATTATTTAGCTATTCGTTATAAAAACAGCAAATACTATGTCCTAAAATTTCTCATTACACTTGACACGGCAAACTGCAAGTGCTTGAACCTTGCACCTCTCGATCTTAATAGAAACCGATTTAGTATTCTTCAACAAGCAATATTACCTAGTCCAGTCATCCGTGAGGCACTAACTAAGTAGGTAGGTAGGTTTGAATGAAGGTAATAGGTATGTTAAATGGCAAACAATGGGCTCTTCGCAGATATTTCAAGTGCTAAACGAACGTCATTCACTGCTTTATTACCTTTTCAAGATTAATGTAAACCTCAAAAGCTGGCATCTTTTATTAAAACTATAGATACAAGTTGAACTAAGTAATTATAACTGGGCCAAGTGGCGCAGTCACCTAGTTACTTTAATCAGCTATTTCCGAAACTGCCTATCTACTTTGAATAAGTCCATTTTGGAGGATAAGTAGGTACTCAACTGTTAAGGAAATTTTATACAGACGAAGCATAAAGATTTGTTCACCTATATTAGATAGAGAGCACGAGTCCATTGGCCTCATCTAAGTAACACGAGCCAAGCTACAGCCAGCGCTGGCTTGTTTGAGTATGAAGCCAGCCTTACTGGCTTCGTGTAAACTTTACTTTACTTCAGCGGATAAACCATGAACTGTTTCCACTGTGAAGCGAGATGTGGTCTACGCTGCCTGCTTATAGCTGCCAGTAACTTGTACATTATTTACAATTGAATTCACCATCCTCCTGTGTTTGCAATGGATAGAATAAGCACATATCGACGTAATTCAGACAAACTAGCAATTTTAGCGAGTAAATATATTACCGCCTGACACTCACTTGTTAATATAACACAGAATTTACTCTACGCACACGGCACTATGCTGAACTTTGAATCAAAACACACTGTATATAAATCACGCCGTTTTCTCAAAGCTGAAGGCAGAGATCACGCACGGACCCCCATTTCCTAATGATCATAAGTCCTGACACAATACTAACGCTTCGCGGATATTCACAAAAATCATGTCACGTAATATAACATTCGTTTGTTCATTCATACATGTGTGCTTCTTCAAGCAAGTCATTCTTTGGTGATTTACGTGGGAATATTTAAAGATGGTATTTTATTCAAGGTTACGTTAGAATATAAAAATATCCTTAAAAATATTTATTTTTTTAAAGAAGAGGCACATCGGAGTGCAATATACTTACAGAAAAAATTGAAGTTAAAAAAAATGAGGCCACGTAAATCAAAAAACACTCCACGAAAATCATTTCTTAATTCAACTTCCTAGAATGAGTTATTTAATATTACTTTATAGTAAAAATAATTTATTTCTTACCATGTTAAATTACATATTTTACCTACTTGGATTATCTGAATAAAAAAAACTGTAATGTGATAAAAAAAAGAAAATCAGTCAACAATTGTTTATTAATTTGTTAAAGATATTACAAACATGCGGGTGGGCTGCAGAAAAAATTAAATATTGAATTGTATCAGGCGTCACTATTCGGAAGTTCAAATCTCTATTGAGGGATCGCCCGCCACCGGGCACTATACCCTCCGCTGACCCTCGGATCTGCCTACTCATGATCACGAACACAAGACACTACAGTCGCAACGAGAAGCCAGATCCAAGCACCTAGCATGCAACCATAAATACTAACATGATAAGATAGAACTAACATGGAAAACTAATCCTGATGATGCCACGGGTGTTGGCGAAACATATGTCGATTAAAATTTTAATTGGTTTTCGGATTAGCAGCTATGTATTTATGGTTGCATGCTAGGTGCTTGGATCTGGCTTCTCGTTGCGACTGTAGTGTCTTGTGTTCGTGATCATGAGTAGGCAGATCCGAGGGTCAGCGGAGGGTATAGGGCCCGGTGGCGGGCGATGCCTCAATAGAAAAATTAAATGTCGAAATTACCTGGGATAAAAATATTTTCCCTGAATATATTGTAGCCTATGTGTTATTCTGTATGTAAGCTCTATTTTAGTAAAGTTTCATCAAAATCCATTCAGGAGTTTTTGCGTGAATGAGCAACGAACATCCTTACATATATTTTCACAAACTTTCGCGTTTATAATAGTAGTAGTAAGTACCTAGTATTAGTTTATACACTGGACAGCATATAAACCATGCCACCCGTCACCTTGGAACTCTAATTCGATTTTCTCAAAAGTATCAGCTATCAAACTTATGCCTACAGAAAGTGCATTTAATGACGAATAGAATTAATAGAAACACATTGAGATTTACGAATTTGTTAAGCTTTTATTAAGGAGTTTACAAAAAGGAGTTGTTTCCCAGTCTGGTTAAGCCTCAAGTTAAACAAAAAATTAAGCGGAAAACAAAACGAAAAAAATAAAAAGTTAATGCTTAGTATACAGTGTTCCCTCCCCTTGCTCGAATAACTGCCAGCATCGTCGTATTCATAAACCTTCGACCTGACGATGAAATCTTAAGGAATCGCGTTCCACTCCAATTCAATTGCGATTCTCAAGCTCTGTAAGCCTTTTTGGTGCAGGTACCCAGGCTCGAACCCGTCGTTTCAGTTCATCCCATAAATTTTCTATAGGATTCAAGTCCGGGCTTCGAGCAGGCCAGCCCATCGTGCGAATGCCGACTTCGTGTAGATACTGGGTGGATACATGAGCAACTTCGTGTAGATACATGAGCAACATGAGGCCGTGCATTATCATGCATCAATTAATGCATGTACTGCCCGATAAAACCTGCATAAGGTATCACATGTTCTACGAGGATTTCAGTTATATGGCAATGAGAAGTCAATCCACGTGTACGGCCCGTTGGTTCGATGAAAACTAAAGCTGTATGTGCGGTTAACGAGATGCCGCCCCAGACCATTACAGATCCTCCTCCATAAGTAACGCTTGTAAACTCGTTGCACCGAAGATTTGCTGATTCGAAGTCTTCGAGCGACCTCACGTTGACTAAGGCTAGTGTGAAGTTGTGCTACAGCTTGAGCAGCTTCCTGAGGTGTTGTATCCATTTTTTTTTTTTTGGGAAAAGTATCAAAAATACACGCGTGTAAGCTAACAATGCACAGAAAATTTAAAAAAAATATAAAAAATATCCAACTACCCTCACTGTAAAAGACAAAAACGCTAAGCGGGAACTCAAGTCAAAACAGACCAAAATTGTTAGCATTGTGTTTGTTGCTTAATTACAACGTGAGTTAAAGATACTTTTAATTAACTTTCAATTAAATTTGTTTGTCAATTAAATGCACTTTCTGTAGGTATAAGTTTGATAGTTGTAAGTTTGATACTTTTTGAGAAAATCAAATTAGAGTTCCAAAGTGACGGGTGGCGATACTTTTTGAGAAAATCGAATTAGAGTTCCAAGGTGACGGGTGGCTCGGTTTATTTGCTGTCCAGTGTAGTACGAGTATGTAGGTGGTAATAGTAGAATAATTTAATAATGGTACCTAATCTATCACTATATTTTATTATTATTAGGTATTTATAAAATCAGGAGACCAACTGCGACATTAAAAACATTATACGAATCTATAACGAAATTGACAAAAATTGATCTGCGTGGCTAAAACTACCACGTAAACCACGCAAATCACTACCACGAAAATCAAAATAAATCATTTATACTAATAATATGTAAAAAATCTTTAGAGCTAATTAACTGTGTTTTGAACAGAAGTTACGTTTCCTTATATTTGTTCGGTACAATATTTTATTTGATAAATAAGGTCACAATTGTCGGAAAAAATTGTACCACGCAAATCAATGTTTTGAGAAACCATACCCACGCAATGTGGTTCTTACCCTTATATTTCGGAAACTCGAATGTGCGAGTGAATTTACAATGATCCACGCAAATCAGTGCCTACCTCGAGACAGTTAATTTTAATTATTTTTTTTAGCTAATGTAATGCTTTTAGAACTTTGTTCTTATTTTTCATAGCATTGTCAACTTCTCAGGATTTAGTGTATTTTTTTTGGTAAGCATATGGCGTTTACTCTCCGAAATATAATTTAATAAATAACCACATCGGGGTTTGAGACACTCCACGAAAATCAAAGAAAGGGGGTGTTTTATTTTTTTTTTATTATATTGAATGTACAGATAATTGAATAATTATCAATGACCCAGTTAAAAGAGGTTTAAAGGTCAGCACGAAAAAAAAATTAGCTTGCTGGCTTTTCGATATACATTGTTTCTCAGCGAAGCCACTTGAAAAACGAGTCCCGAAGAATGACCCACATAATAAATATTGTGTGTCCGTCCGTGAACTGTAGGTGTAACCGGGCAGTGGATCGTCCGTGGAGCTTCATATTATGGGCGATACCTTCATCAAGATCCTTAATCCAGCTAACAAACCTACAAACAAACAGAGCTCATGATATCGAGTATTTTCAAGTTTCTCAGAAAGGATCGTTTCGACTCTTGACTGACAAATAGGTAGGTAGGTAAAGAACGTCAACCTGCTTACGCCAAAAACTCTTGTATCCGAAAACAACCTAATAAGAAAAGCAAATACTTCAACATCGTAATATTTTGATTCAATGTTTAATTGGTTATGTACACGGAAAATAACATGTTACGTATGTAGATATTTACTTATCCATACTCCATGCAAATCTACTTAGGTATAGGTACTAATAAAATAAGTGCGAAAGTCTCACCAACATTAGCTATCTACTTGCCTTATTACCTCAGCTACACAAGTAAACGGCTTTAATGATTATTATGAAATTAGATAAGTATACGGATAATTTATAACACAAGAACCGAAAAACAGAACCAACATACAATATACGAAAGACGTACAAGTAAAGGGCATAGACTTACTTCATTTTTGCTTGCTAATCACTATTTGCTAACCGTCCGTCATCTACTCCGGTAAAAGTCGTTACATAAGGGATAGGGATAGGACAGTTATTTAATGGTATTCGTAAAATGTCCTATTCATTTTGTTTTTAGCAATTAAAGTAATATTACTTTCAGAGGAATCATCGCGGTCCGTTCTCGACCTGCTTTTCGGTCGCGAGATAGAATTCACTGACGTGCAGCTACGAGAACACATCGACTCCATCACCATCGCCGGCAATGACACCACGGCGCTGGTCATCTCGTACACGCTGGTGCTACTGGGAGTGCACCAGGATGCACAAGAAAGAGTTCTAGCAGAGTGAGTAGCGTTCTTGAGCTTTTGAATTCAAGTTAACTTTTAAGGCCCACTTACATCACAGCCCTAAGGTGTTTGAGATTAATCATTGTTATTCCCGGATGTAATTTGACATCGAGGCAGTTGGTAGAAAAAGTTGTAAACAGACAGACATCTACTTAGAATGGGAAGGTCACCATACTATCAACTTGCCATCTACCAAACATTAAACAAACGTAAGCCTTTAAAGACGAATCAGCAGCTCCGCTTAACGGCTATGACTAAATGAAGCTGCGCTACGCTTACTTAAAATCTAAAAGACTAAGAGGAAATCGATTGAGGAAAATAGGAGCTATAACGAGCGGCCTATATTTGTAACACCAATCTTATTGCAGGCAAAAAGCTATATTTGGAGATTCAATGAAAGGAGCTAGCAAGGAGGACCTGCAGCAGATGCAATACCTGGAGAGGGTCATCAAAGAGAGTATGCGACTCTACACTGTCGTGCCTATTATAGCCCGAAATATTGACAAGGATATATATCTGCGTAAGTTCAACGATTTTCTGAAAGTTTTACTATCACGCCTCCACATTCGTTTTTCCACAATCTCCCAATCTACGAGTATGAGTGGATCACAACACAATATGATATCAGAAGCTATGTTCTGACGGAAATTAGTTATGTAATTTTGGATGACATTGGATAACTTGCATTCCTTGTTTCTTTAGCCGGATGTGGCGTGAAGATGCCAGCAGGGACCAGCGCGGTGGTGGGGCCGTTCGCCATCCACCGCTCGGAGGCTGTCTGGGGCCCTACCGCGAATGAGTTCGACCCCGACAGGTTCCTGCCCGAACGCTCCGTGAACCGCCATCCTGCAGCCTTCATACCTTTCAGCTATGGCCCCAGGAACTGTATTGGTAGGTATTGCTAGAGTCAGTCTAGTGAATGCGGATACGAGTACTGTTAATTTTAGGAATACAAACAGCAGAGGTCGCAGTCAATAAGTGATAGGACCTTTACCTATTACAACGTGTACACCTAATTCTATTATGGTTATATTATTTATTGTTCTAGGATTAATTCAATGAATTTTATTACAGGTCGTAATTTTGGGATGTTGATTATGAAAAGTATAATATCAACCGTAGTGAGATCTTACAAAATAGAAGCAGATGATATTGGCAAGTTGAAGATAGAAGTGCTTCTATTTCCTATTCGAGGGCATCAAATAAAAGTGACTAGAAGATAGGATATGAAACATTTAATTACTGATAATAAGTATTAGTAAATTAATCTACAGTTTCTTAATATACGTTAAGTACTTAAATACAATATAATCTAGGTACTATTTTTCAAATTCAACTTCACACATTTTATTTCGTATATTAATCCATAGTGGTTAGTATGAGATGCCTTATAATTATGTTAGTAAACAATTATAAATAAAATTACAATTAAATACAAAATAATTGAGTCACGTTCAAAGTAGGTACCTACGTGGTTACGTCCGTTACGTCTAGTGACGAAGACCCTACCCTCCTCCCTCCGACATTGCAATTTGGTTGGGTTCTAAATTCGATAAAGCTCTAGCTATTTATATATAAGACAAACACACGTAAGCTTAACATTTTGTATCACTAAATATAATAGGTACTTAGTTACGTTAGATTTTGTAAGACTGTTAAAGTAATATGAAATAAGTACATACCTATACTTATGTAATAGTGGTTTTAATCTTTGTTATTTTCCCGTGAAATGTGAGCTACAGAAGAGTTACTTTTGCATTAATATTGAGGAGACGTACGTCCTAACAGCGTACATACATTGTCAGTCAGTGCTTAATGTAATATTAAGCATACTACCTATCTTCATACTTCACATTCTGTTTCTCTATTAGTTTTAATGCTTTATAGTCGCTAGTTAGGTCCCCGTGGATTTTATCTGCTATGTTATGCATTTTTCTGGTCGCCTCTGTTGATCCTGGCTCACAGGAGTTACAGAGGCGGGAATGAGTGGTGGGCCAATCCCGGTTATAGTATAGGTACAGGCGTTAATCAAGTCAATTTCAATCGTTGTCAAAGTACAATTTTAAATAATCTTTAGATACCGATGTATATTTTGAAAAGGTGATATCATTATCATTATGAAAGGTCCGACTCTATATAGGAAACTACAGCGTTTTGTCTACGTGGTCTTGCTTTCCATTACCTTTATCTTCGATGGTAATCAATGAGGGTGAGGTAGCTTTATCGGTGACGGTGGAGACGTCCACGTCTGCTACGAAGTCTCCTCCGCCGATGATGTCACGAGCGTCATCGATGCCGCAGGTGATGAACTTGGTGTACTTGGCGAGGTCCAGCCAGCCGGCGTAGCAAGGCCGGTCGATCAGACGTGACGTCATCATGCCTGCGATATAGCCGGAGCATACTAGCGCAGCCCCGAGGTCACTCTGTCAAACAGTTAGCCTGTATTCTAGCACTGATTTAATCATACTTCAGCTAATACTTAGTACCACATTTTGACTGGATGAATTTTAAATAATAAAAGTATGTAATTTCTAAGATGAAAAAATACACATAATGTCTAATCTTAGGGGACGACCACACAGAACAGACGTATGACACGGACCGACGTTTTACGTCACGATGGCTGTATACATTTTGTATGAAAGTAGATTAAACGGACGCCGCGACTGCGAGGGTTTCGGGCGCTTCGGTCCGCTCGTGTTTCGGTCTGCGGACCGAAACGCCTAACAATGCCTTCTGAATGGGTCTATTCGTCCCGCGGGACGAATCTCCCCATATTTTTATTATTATTGGGCAATTCGTCCCGATATGAATACCTGTTTTGAAAGAATCAAGTACAGTTGGGTACCAAAAAATTGAGAAATAAATAAAATGCAATGTAGCATCTTGTAAAGTTACTACTTATTAATAATTATTACATCTACACTAATATTATACAGAGATAAGATTTGTTTCTATGTTTGTTTGTTGAGAGCAAGAACGTATAAAGAATAACGGACAGAGTGTTATTACTACACATAGTGAACCATTCACAGTAAGCTCGGTAACGATATTTTATGGAGTAGGGATGTCTATTGACGCGTTGTCCACCCACACACACAAACCATAGTAAGCTCAGCACCTACTAGAAAATACGAACACATGCGCAACGCGCCGCCATTACGGTGCTTCAATCTGTGCAGTGACAGCATTCCGTCCATTTTTCCTTATACGTTCATGGTTAAGGGTGTATTTGTAATGAATAAACTCATATAATTGGTGAACGAAAGTTTAAAAAATGATTTTTTTTTGTATTCGACTGTACATAACAAAAAAAATTTGACAGATTCTACCCATTCAAGAAGAACTCTTCGGCGATTCGGTCCACTTTCCATTTGTGGACCGAATATCCCCATGAATAAAATGCTTTAAGGCGTTTCGGTCCGCGGACCGACTGGAACGGGTCCGTGTCTTACGTCTGTTCTGTGTGATCGTCCCCTTAGGAACCTAACATTGCGAGTACTCGTACCTAACATGATTTAATACTAACTTTTTTGTATTGATTTGGTCTCGCCCAGTTTTAGATGAAGATTTTTATTAATAAGGCTGTTGTAAGGTTTTAATAAATTAGCTAAAAGACAAAAAAAAATATTCCTGCTGTTAATGTTGACGTAATAATGTAAGTAAATGCTTTAGTCATGTTTAGCAAACACACGTGTGCATACAAGAGCATTGCCAAGGATCTAATTACGACACTCTTCGCTCTTCGCCATAGAACTCAACAGTGTGAGGTAAACAAACAGTCATCATGTGTAAATATAGAGTCCGCTTTTGTACCCACCAATGACTTAATCAGTAGGTACCTGACTATACCTATTATTGTATTATACTAGACACGCTACCCAAGTAGAAAGTAACAATAAATGCTTTCCTACAAAATCAAATTTTCGTGTAAATCGGCCTAATGTCCGATACTTAACTTCGGATTATGAAAAAGATTATAAAATTATCAGCTTAGTCATTAATCTAAGATTATTAGACACTAGCGACCCGTCCCGGGGCGTCGCACGGGTGCAATGCATATAAACCTTCCTCTTGAATCACTCTTGTCTATTTAAAAAAAAAGCATCAAAATCTGCTGCGAAGTTAAAAGATCTAGGCATACTAGGAACAGACAGACAGCAACTTTGTTTTATACTATATGATACTCTTTGGTACACTAAAAAGGCTATGTACGTACAATATACATACTCCATACAGGTATAAACTACAAGTGGTATTTGAAAAGAACTCTGAGTTCAAAGACATGGTATAAGTAGGTTTCCAGAAAATCTACATGCAGTATAAGTAACTAATGTAATGTAAATACAAGTAAATAATTATATCTACAGTAACTATGTAAAACTGTTTATAATATTAGTTTTACTCTAAGCTTTTGTACTCACCGGGCACAGCCTCCCGTACCTGCTTGACTGAAAAATGACGAAATTCCTAACTTGATAAGTATATTCATTCCGCATAAAAACAACAAAAAAAAATATCTATAATTAAATTGAGGCAATTCAAGTCTGACCTCAATTGTTATTGTTAGTAGATACACAAATAAATTAATATACATTTATTACCTTGCACATAGGCTGCCTCAGACAAAGATATTTGTCGTCATAGTTAAACACGCGGATACATTGCGCCGAGGGCAGCAGAGTTACTCGCACAGTACGAGTGTAAATTAATAAAGGAATCAAGTAACCCTGGAAGTGTGTTTAAACTTGTTTATATTACATCAAATTCATGTATTAATGATAACATAAAATGTAGTAAGTTAGTATTAGTAAGCAAATTTTAGGACGTGGGTCGTCCTGGGAACAAAAACATGCGCCCTGGGTTGCGGGCCTTGGGGAAACCCCGTGCCCGGGCAAAATTCTCGGCGAGCAACAACCAGTCAGAGAGTCTGACCCATCTGGGAAGTGAAAGATTCGGCTGGCCGAGGGGACGCGAGCCGGGCAAGTCGACCCCTGGTATTACCAGGGTGTACCCGGCCGCTTGAGCTGCCACTGCCGCTGGCCAGTCCGCGAAAGAAGAGGAAGGATGGATAGAAGAAGAAAAGGAAGGAAGTATGAGGTAAGTATAATAATACAACCCAGGTAAAGTATTCTCTCTCTGCGCTCTCGCCGAATGTCAAAGCGGATGTTGTCACTGACAGCAATTTTATTGTCAGCAATGAATAACTTATTATTACGCGAGGTACATTGTTTCAATTCAACCAGTCCTCTAAAATTGTCCTTGCAGCTGTAATATTATATCTATGACTAACTAAATCCATAGGTACAAAAAGACAAACTTACATTTCTACGACTGCCCCATCCTATATAGGAGCAGACGGTACCCGAATACCGACTGTCCCAGTCCAGCTCAGCTCCGCTTCCGTAGCGCACTCTATTCACGGTGTACTCCTGACCCTTCTCCCAGGCATTAAATGTATATGGTTTGTCCAATATTAATAGAGCAACGTTATCAGGGGTACAGTGTTCGTATCGTAAAGAATGATTATAACCTGAAATGAAGAAATCTTCAATCTAGTGTTGTGGACTGTGTACTTATTTATACTTTATCCCAACTATCCCAACTAATATTATAAATGCGAAAGTAACTCTGTCTGTCTGTCTGTCTGTCTGTTACGCTTTCCCGCTTAAACCTCGCAACCGATTTTGATGAAATTTGGTACAGACAATCTTTAGACCTGAGACAGAACATAGGCTACTTTTTATCGTATCGATAAAACCATGAACTTAAGAAACATAAAATCATAAATTTGTTCATTTGTTTAGCATTTTTGAAATTTCGACCAGCTAAGGGGTGAGGGTTGAAAGTTAGTAGTTAGTATCAAGTTCGTCATATCAGCTCACGTCTAGTGTTGTAGGAAATTTTTAACCAGTTTGTGAAATAGTCCTGTATAAGTCCTGTATATTTATTTATACGGAGTTATATAAACAATATCTTAACTATGTATCTTTGTATACAGCTGTTAACAGTCCCATATAAATAAATAAATACGCAAGGGAGCATTACAGCTGTGAGTAGTTTATGACCTATCTATGCGGAGATAAATTATTGCTAACATCCACAAAATACTCATCCAGACTACTGTTTCTACTGTTATAGTAGAGTAGGTATTATAGTTATAGTATCCTAATTAACTGTTAAGTTGGTCCTCTATGAAGGATAGGTACATACAAATCTTACCTTTATGTAAACAAACGTGAATAACCTGTCGACTGACCCCGGTGTCTTCGTGAAACGAATGTGCCCCGGCGCGAAACTCGAACTTGTTTCGTTCTCCATACACACACACAGCTGGAGTGATCACTACTCGAGTCTCTAAGATAGCTCCCACGCAAAACAACATGGCATGTGATAAATAATAGCCCTGAATAATAAAAGAAAGATTAGTTTTGATTGCGAAATGTACTTTTTAGTGCTTTTTAAAATTAACAAGTTGTCAGGCGCGCTACTACGAAATCCTGCTACGTCGTCGTAGCAAGGTCATTACTCCAGATAGGGTGACTACGAAGATTACTAGACTACGAAGTATGTATTCTTGTATTCTTTATTGTACACACTTGCAGGTATTGTATACTATATGTAGATGTTTATTATTATCGTCTATACAATACCTAGAGATATAATTTTTAAGTATATGTATATTATTAAGTAGTGGACGCCCGCGTCTTCGTCCGCGTAGACTGCAGAAAAAACAAAATATCGAAATTATACAGGATAAAAATATTTTCCTGGGATAAAAGTAGCCTATGTGTTAAACCAGGGTGTCCGCTAACTCCATACCAAATTTTATTAAAATCGCTCCAGCCGTTTTTACGTGAAAAAGTAACAAACATCCATATTTTTATAAAATTATTAATAAATCCATATTTATATTTTTTTATATAATAATAAATTTTTTATTCACCAAATAGCATAATTATATTTAAAAACGTATCAACAATATATTTTAGTGAGAGATCATTAGGATGTCCTTCTGTGTCTATATTAGGCTAACCTGTGTTATAGACAACAGAGATTTTTTATGTGTCTAACAATTTCCTAGTACCTACCTTACTTACTCGTACAATTTAAAATACTCAATAGAAAAACTAGAAAATAAGTAGAATTGAGATAGTAGGAAAAGTTATCTACCTATATTCTATACATATAATAAAATTGTAACGGGTCGATGTTTGTGCACGCTTATCTCAGAAACGGCTGGACCGATTTCGATGCAGTTTTCAGGAATATATTGTGACAGGCCCCACTTAACACATAGGCTACTTTTTATCCCGGGAAAAAAAAAATTTTTTTTTTTTTTTTTGCTGCAGTCCACGCGGACGGAGTCGCGGGCGTCCACTAGTAAAAGAATAAATATATACATTTTCAGTGGATAATATAAATAAATGTAGGAGTTAGTTTTCCTTACAATATATTGGCCCTCGGAGGGCTTTGTGATTTCTCCGATGAATCCCGCTGCATTCTTAAAATCAATATCCACTGAAATAAAAGGCAAGTATGTATTTTGTATGCAGAAGGAAAATTAATTTTAAATATTATGTACCAGTAATATGTACCAGAAATGTATTAATCTATACGTACATAAGGTCGCAATTCCTCCTATTTGACCCGCCCCCATATTGCCGGTAGGTTTAATGAAATACGGAATCTATAGGTAAGTATGTACTTACATATTTTTGTTGCCGATTGCAGATTGTTTTATATCGGTCCGATGGCGACATGTTCAATATTAATTAAGTCCAGCAAGGAAACTAGATATAAGTGTACTAAGTTGTATACGAAACCTATGTATACTGAACAGTGAAGTGTAAATCTTTAAACCTTATTTAGGTATGAATATTGTTTATTTTCTACGTCTACTCTCTTTTGGATGGGGTTAACTAGCACCTGCCTGTAGCTATGAATCTACTGTGTATCTTCCTGTGTCTACCTAGATGTACCTACTTAGCAACTCCATACATCGCGAACATAATATTCTCTATATCACCTACATAAATTAGCTGCAATCTGGTAGCAATCTGTAAACACATCATGTGATGACGTAGTTCCTAGAGTTGATAAAAAAATAAGCCTTACTGATTTGAATAATAATCGTGCATACCGTGATTATATTTATATATAATCAGTAATAGTTTGAAGTGAGGTAGTCTAGCGGAAGGTTCGAATCTTTTTATTTAGCCAGGGAACTCCAATTAATCATACTCAGGGCCGGATTTAGAGGCCTGGATGCCTCGGGGCAACAAAGGAGCGGAGGCCCCCTTGCCCCAAATTTTTATTTTACTGATTGCCTAATTGGAGTGAACATATAGCCAATGATTTCTGTTAATATTAAGATAATATTCAAAAATGACGTACCTAGTATGTACAAAGTACTGTAAGGTAAAGGTAAAAAAACCAAAAAAAAATATTTTAAGATTTTTTTTCCGAAATCTCTATTTGGGGGCCCCCCGTTTGATTCACCCGGTTGCCATATACTTTGTAATTGGAGTGAATCCAGGGGGGGTTCATGGGGGTCATGACCCCCCCACTGAGCTGGTTCCAGGCTTAGGTGGACGACGGGAATTAATAACATAATGGTTTTATTTATACATAGTCATCATACATATTTTATGTAATATTTATTAATTTAATTATGTATTATAATCAATGTTTGGGACCGAGCACACACTTGCGTTCTGTCAGGGCTGCCAGATCACAAAATTGTATATCAGACATTTGTATCCTTAATCATTTCGTAAGATACAACGCATAACGCGAAATGAAAGTTCGTCTCTTGCTTTCTCGAAGTGTTCGCTCACTCTAATAGGTAACACTTAGATGTAACGCCCGCAGAAGGCTGCCATCCATCTTATAGAAAATAATGACGTACTTACTAAGTATGTAGCCGCATCACTTTCCCACTCAAAGACCAAACGTCGCCGCAACCACGACCTCACCGCCAGAACGCACACGCTGTCGCAACACTTTCCGGGAGGCATACTTGTGAGACACCGAAAAAGCGGAAATCTATCGGATGCAAGAGAACCACAATTAATGCAAAATCCTAAAGATGTTTCTTACAATTTTGGAATATGGAACCGCTGTAGCCAAACAACTACTAGTTGGAATTTACTGCTCTATGTTTAGACGTGGCTGCGCCGCATCAGCCGTTACTCACAATAATCCTGTTGAAATCTCTATTGTGGGGGCGGCGTCCCCCGTTTGCAAAAAAAACCCTAAATATAGGACGCTCGCGCCTTTGAGTGCCGGGCTAATTACACACCCCGTATGTTTCTTCTTCACGTCCCTGGAGCTAGCTAAATCCGTTTTTTCTGCCAATATAGAATAAATATTTTGATACATTAATAAAATATACTTTTTTTTGTAACAGAACTTTGGTTCTACTTTAGGTACACGTAGGTACCCAAGCCGGATAGTACCTACTTGTTCTACTTATGCAGGTATTACGTAGATTCATGGTTTGTTCCTGAAATGAGGATCCCATTTGTAGGTGATATTAGGTACTAGCAGCCGTTTTAAATCTACAAAGCCACACATTTTACGAGGACAACAACGACCTACCTACCTAATAACACTGGGCAGGCGGGTTGGTGACCGCAGTCTGATTTTTGGACTGTTAACACGGGAGGCGCTACTGCCCACTTCCCGAAACCCTTAATCGCCTCGTACAATGTTTTTTTTGTACCTCGTACGATAACCACGGGCAGGCATGGGGCGGTACAAACTCTACTCTGCCTGCACCACGCTGCTAATTGGGCTAACCTTTGATAAATTAAAGGACATCTTTCCAAAATTCCCGCATACCTAATCGATGTGTCACATATGATTCCGAACTTATTACACACACGGCAATGGGGCGTGCACTTCCCCAAAACGTACCCAACGTTAAAATCTATACAATGTAGACTTCAAGCGCTGAAGTGAAGGACATCAGGAAGGAAGGATGATTGTATCTGGATCAGACAGAGGAAAATGACGTTATGAAGAGGAGGCCCTTACTCAGCAATGTTATATAGATAGATCCACGAATATACAGGATGTTTTTTCGTTGCCACCCTTAACGAAGGGTACGTCTATACATCAAATAAAGTAAGCCTGTTTATGCCGAAAAAAATACTGGGAAACAAATTTTTTTTTTTTCAATTACATGATCGGGCGAAATTTATATGTCCAGTGTTTATGCTAGTTTTTTTCATAGACAGATATTAATTATTTCTCGTGAAAAAATCTTGCTACACACGTCAATGTGTCAACTTTGGACCGTAATATTTTGGAAACCAAACACTTCCCAGGTATGCTTCCATGAAGAAAAGTGATCGTGATAATGAGGAGATTCCGTAGTTTTTGGGAACGTTGACGATTGATGACCAAAAATCACCTGTATAGAATAAGAGTCGCACAAACCATGCTTTGAAATAAAAAATTGCATTCTGGCGGTCTTATGCTGATTATGTAAGTGCCATCTATTGTTTAATAGTGCCATCATTTAAACTATTTTACATTTAGCACCATCTGTTGGTCAATAGCTATCAATAGCGGTATCACTAGTTTTCAGTCCTTTTGTCAATGGTTTTCAAATAAAACTTTTATCGGTTTTAGCATCACTAGTAAACCATAGACCACGAGAGAACTTATGTCACAGAGTATCATATCATCTCATATGTTTCCCATTTATAAATGTAAGTATATTAACACTTTCTCTCGCTTCCACTAATGCATTTAGGTATTATTAGGTAATACATAAAAAAGAAAACTTTTTCCACGATGGATCTTTCCTTCAATATTCGTCGGGAAAAGCTGGAAGGGTGCAGGTGTAATTTTCTTGTGAAAATGAAAAATTATTTGTAAATGGCTTGCATGTTCCGAAAAGGTTTTCTGGTAAATAAGTTATATTTGATTACTTGTGATGTGAATCTAGTGCGTGTGCATGGTATGCAGGTAAGCCGAGTAAAACTTTAGCGGAATACGACATCTCTTCATGGGCTCATGTATGTTGTTCTGCAATTATTTTTCATTTTGACTAACTTTACACTTGTTCTTGAGGATTTTCCCGACGTTTCCACTCATCATCATTGTCATCCATCATAAATTCAGAATACATTTTACTAAACAATGATTAGGCTGTATGGGCTTAGATCCCCATGCCTTTCCTACGGGATAAACTTAAAAGAAAAAATCTTTCCTTCAATTTTCTTGTCAATGTTTTTCCTTTTTCCTTCAAAAAAGTTTTTATTTAATGTTTTTCAATCACAGTATGTACATACATAGCTGTCGTATTTCGATGTTTCGTATGTAAATGGAAATAAAAATATAGATATAACTTTATCACTAATCACCCACGCGCGAACATTATAGATAAATAAGACGTATTTAGTGAGCAATTTGTGGCAAATAATATAAATTTGAAATAGAACTTGTTTATCATTTTCTTTTACAATATGAATTATTTTTGTAGTTGTTTTTCCTTAATTTTATTACTAGTACAAATTGGAGTTACCTTAGCGCAGTATAATAAAGCATGGGCTGATAAATATGAAAGTAATAAGTGTCCAAAACTGTATCCAAAGAATTTCATAAATTTTGCTCCAGTTGGTATGTTATCTGGCACTGAAATGTGACTGTGTGTAAATTGGTAATTAATCTCTTAACTTAAACTAATTACCCTGCATTTCTTCAGGTAATCTCACAGCAGGAAACTATACAGAAAAAGTTGGATTGAAAGGCCTCAGACAATGTGTGATGGCTTGCTGTATTGCTGACTCTTGTAATATTGTGTTTATCTATGATTCACGTTGCTTTCATGTGGAATGTGTAACTGATGAACTATGTTTACCATTGAAATTCAGCAACCATAAATGGGAATCTCATGTTTCTATGATACTAGTGAATCCAGTGCTACCTAATGGTAAGTAGTTCAGCCACATAATACATCCTTATGTAAAAAATTACTCCAATTTATTTTTAACCAGAACTCAGTTTTTCATATATTTGTCATTAAGATTTTAAAAAGCTGACCAAGTTGAGTCTGAGTTGTGCACGGTTTTGTGCCATTGTCTATAAAATTTCAACTGTCTATATAGGCAGACAGACATTTCTTAGTAAAAAAAGTCCTATCTTTACCATTTGGGTATGGAACTATAAGTGTAATATGTTTAAAAATGTGTGTACAGTAACAAATATTTGAATATTCAATAAGCCTTTGTGATGTAATATATCAGATGCTAGTTTTATTGGGTAACTAGCAACTCCTATGATTGAGTATCCTACTCTAACCACTGCTACATTGTGCGTAGGATCCAAGCTAATCATCAAATGCTTCTCATTCTGGATGTTAATTAGTTAGGTTTATTACGATGGAAAATATTGCAGACTATCTTGTTATATTATAATAAAACTTGTTTTTAGAAAATTGGTCTGAGATTTTAGAGCAAACAAACTACAGGGACATCAACAATAACTTCTCCCCTGATGAAGAAACTTTATATTCACCATACTCCAACCATCATAGTCATATCTTACCAGATGATGAGGATGCTAACTTTCTGTCACATTTCATTAACAATCTTCCAAGCATGGACGAAGATGATTCTAGTTCATTTGGAAAATTCAGAGA
Organism: Carposina sasakii; assembly: GCA_014607495.2. Taxonomy (NCBI): domain Eukaryota; kingdom Metazoa; phylum Arthropoda; class Insecta; order Lepidoptera; family Carposinidae; genus Carposina; species Carposina sasakii. The sequence continues at coordinate 6,297,725 of CP053164.1, forward strand.
CAATAATGACAGTGATATGATAATGGAACCATCAAGTTTCTTAGAAAAGATCCCATGTGAAATTGGCTCCCCTGATGATTGCCCATTTAATGCTGAATGTATACCATTAGGATTGAAAACTAGAAATGGTATATGCAAATGTCTCTTAGGAACAGAAGAGAATGCTCAAGGGGCTTGTGTACAGGCTCTACGACCATTTTCTAAGGGTCCTACAATACCTATTGAGGGAAACAAGAAAAATAATGATCTGAATTCAGAAAGCATGTTAGAAGATATCAGGAATGACGAATCTAAAACAATTCAAAGTTTAACTGTCTCAATTAAATCAAAAGAGGTAAAATACTTATTACATATTAACTGTGCAAAATATCCTATTTATAGATAAAATAAGGATATCTAACAGGTGCATCTATTCACAGGTTCAACTACCAGACAATGAAGTAACATTGGCCGCTTTCACCATTCCACCTGATGAGAAAACTGCTACAAGTCACTACAACTATGTATGGACCTTAGTGGATAAACCAAAGGATCAATTCACAGGTTATTTAGAACAATCTAGATGTAATTATTAGGTTTAGTGGGCAAAAGGTTATAATAATAATAATAAAGCTATTTATTCCAATTAGTTCTATGGTTATTACATATTTTCTTTGAAATTCTAGCTAAACTAAGTGGACCCCGCTTGGGTATAAGCCTCCTACAACACTTTCCACTTTCCTCTGTCCTTTCCTTTTTCTAGCCAGTTTTGTCCAGCCACTTCGACTATCTCATCTGCCCATCGCTTCTTTGGTCTTCCAGTGTTCCTTTTTCCTAATGGTCCAGTCCACTTTGTAGTTTGCAATGTCCACCTTTTATCAGAATATCTTGAAATATGGCCTGCCCATCTCCACTTCTGTTTAAGACAGTATTCAGGAGCATCTGTTAGTTTTGTCTTTTTTCTTATCTCTTTGCTTTTTACTTTATCTATTTTTCTCAGTTTGAGGATGCTCCTCTCCATCGCTCGTTGTGTTGTTACTATTTTATTCTTTATTTTATTTGTGTATACCCATGTCTGGCTTGCATATGTTAAGCTGGGCAGAATGCAGGTTTCCATTATTACTTTTTTCGTTTCCATTGTGTAGTTACCTTTTAGTATTTCTTTATGTGCCCTGAATTTTTTCCATGTAGTAATGATTCTTTTTTTGGCAAAAGGTTACAAAGTTTTATACATCTTGTATACCGTTATTAATGTTCTATCTATATGCAGGAAACATGAATCAGAATGGTGCAACAGTGACCTTGACAGACCTGACAGAAGGCCAGTACCGTTTCAAAGTGACGGTGAACGGCACAAACTCTTATGGCGAAGGCTATGCGAACGTGACGGTCCTGCCGCGACAGAGGATCAACACTCCGCCGCAGGCCGTCATTACGCCGCAGACGCAGACTGTCAAACTGCCTAATTCTGGAGCAGTCCTAGATGGCAGCTCTAGCAAGGTTAGTGTTATCGAAAATGGATTTCGTGTTATTTGCTGCTTTGGCTCTGGAAAATATTCAGTACCTATTCTTCTCATCAACTTATGTGTTGTCGAAATATGATGACGTTCATCAAGTCAACCTACGGATTTTTTTAATAGATAAATGTAATTAACTATGTAATAGATGGTCCAGTTTAATAACAATTATAGGTACATAGATCTTGATTTGTCAAACTGCAGCACACACACACACAACCTTCTATTACTTATATTGGAACTATGTCTTGTTATTCCTTATTCTTAGTCTCTACTTCGTCTTCGTCTTCAGCCTATTGCAGTCCACTGCTGGACGTGGGCCTCCCCCAGGGCACGCCACAAGACTACTGCCACAGGGGGGTTTCTTAGTATTTATTCCGTGCTTTTATTAAAGCGTCTGAAGGCTGTGGGCTAGACAGCTTCAGTACCGCGTTAACGTAGGTATCAGTTATTTAAATCTGTTTCATCAAAATATTCTGCTCAAATAATCAGCAAAGCACCGAGAGCTTCCGCTTATTGCTGATAAAGTTTTATCTAACGTTGACTTTGTAATGTTAGTTATTTTGTTTTAAATCCGACAATAATTTAGCATAACCTCAGTTTACATAAAGCAACCTATAGTCTATCTTACTCTTACCCATGCGGGAACTGGATAACAAATAGGACTAGAAATAAAGAACGGACAGGATGTCGCCCTTTATCTTTGACATAGAATCCAGTAAACGTCCATGTAGGTACAATACGAACAGTATTAGTCAATACTTACTACAAACTATAATTTCAAAGTTTCAGGTAAGTGTTTTTCTAGCGTATTGTTATTCGTTATTCATACTCTGGCAGTGCAACCCACACATTACGTTCTTAAGTAACCGGTTAGCTGGTACAGAATGCCCTGCAAGTCTACAAGGCATTAAGCTCCCCTTTGTACAGATGTTTTTTATTGTATCTATCTATAGTTTCAAGTTAATGGCTACAATTTATAATGCGATTTACAATGTTTCCAACAGGATGACGACGCTATAATTTCGTGGCACTGGGAACTGACTTCCGGTCCCATCAGCTACCAGCCTCAGCTACAAGATGGTCCCACTTTGGTGCTGAACGATCTCAAACAACCCGGAAATTACACGTTCAAACTCACTGTGGAAGACTCGAATTATGTGAAGAACTCCACTACAGCCAATATCACTGTGCTTAACCATACTGATTATCCTCCTGAGGCTAATGCGGGTAAGGTTACATCGTTAACTTAACCATACATTAAATATCAAATTACGATCATGGCCAACCACTGGACAGAAGCTATTGTTAATATTATCTTACCTTGGTATACTCGTCGGTAGGTAGTACATACTCAGGTTTATTCCCGCTGTCTCCTAAGAAATAAGGTTGACTGTTGTAAAAAAAGTATCACGACCCCTAAGAAATACAGGATGTTTTTTCATTGCCACCGTATACGTTGACGCTAAAAAATCTGGTTTTAAGGAATTTTTTTATTTTACAAAGAATAACAAATTCACTTACGCGAGACACTTAATTGTACTAAAATTACTTTAGAATAAGTATAACATAATAAATGTGTATCAAGCGTATAAGTTCCAATGTGGGTAGATAATGAAAAAAAATACAACAAAAACAACTTCTACAAGTTACGTACTTCAAAATATCCTGTTTATCTGAAATAAAAACAATTAAAGTGTATGAGTAAATGTAATTGGCAGGTCAGGACGTGATAATCTACCTGCCCAACAATCAGCTGACCCTGAACGGCAGCCTGTCGACGGACGACCACGAGATCGTGTCCTGGGAGTGGACCAAGTCCGCCGAAGACGAAAATAAGGCCGTCGACATGCAGAATACACACTCGCCGTACTTGCAGGTAGGTTCTATTTTAACTGCACACATGAGTATACCCAAGGTGGGTGTAACAAATATAATATATAATGTTCGTGTTACTTTGGCTCTGATACTGAAAATTTGGTTAAAGCCCGGTGGGTATGTTAAGCGAAATGGCTATGAAAATAGCCCACTGTATAGAATCACTATTTATTTAAAAAAAAACGCATCAAAATCCGTTGCGTAGTTTAAAAGATCTTGATCCCGCAGATAAACTGTTTTAACAGTTTTGTGGGACTTCAACTTGGAAATAAGTTTTACACTGTATTTATAATAATAATAATAAATAAATAAAAAAACAGCATACATACCTAAGCACAGACAGCGGGAAGCGACTTTGTTTTATAATAGGTACCTATTACATGTCTAGTGATTTTATCAATCTGTTGTATGTGGTGCGTCCGCGCAGCTGTCGAACCTGTCGGAGGGCATGTACACGTTCGTGCTCCGTGTGACGGACTCGGCGGGGCAGACGTCCGCGGCGGACGTGCGCGTGTTCGTCAAACCTCCCACCAACACTCCGCCCGCCGCGCGCGCCGGCGCAGACAGCGTGAGTACCGACACGTCACGGCACGGCACCTCTCTCGTTCACGTATTGAGTAGATATATGTACACTTTACATTGCACAGTATTAGCCGCGTGGTGTCGGCAGAGTAGAGTTTGTCCCCCCATGCTTGCCCTTGGGTATCCTACGACGCGTTTAAGGGTTTCCGGGAGGTGGGCAGCAGCGCCTCCCGTGCTGACAGCATAGTCCGAAAATCACACTGCGGTCACCAACCCGCCTGCCCAGTGTGGTGACTATGGGCAAAACCCCCCTGTGGCAGTAGCCTTGTGGCGTGCAATAGGCTGAAGACGATGTACGTATTGTTACAAATAAATTGTTATATTAGTATGGTACCGATTGTAAGAATTCTATTCCTAATGCATGCTTGTATTTCCCATCATCATCAGCCTATTACAGTCCACTGCTGAACGTAGTCCCCGCGGGGCACGCCACATGACTACTGCCACCACGCTGGGCAGGTGGGTTGGTGACAGCAATATGATTTTCGTACTATGCCCACCTTCCGAAACCCTTAATTGCCTTTTAAGATACACACGGTGGTGCTAGTCTACTCTGCCGACATCACATGTCACATGCATGCTTGTGTACCTATATAACCTTTACTAAAAAATATTAATATTATTATAATGTCATCTTTTGAGCTACTATTATAGTAAAACTATGATGCGGTGTGCAACTTAGGACAAATTATCAGGTAATTTTCCTTCACAAATTTCCTTCGCTCAATTCAATTAAAGACTTTCATGTTACACGTGGCTCATAATCAGAGGCGGCGGCTGCTGACATTTTTAGATGGGTGTTCACTCCCTTAACGAATGGGACGGTGCAAGTTCAACCGTACACTTACAAAAATTCAGATGACCTAATGAAACACATTAAAGACAACCATATTGCGTTCTAACTCGGACTAAGCGACCTCTAGTGGCCGCATACGCGAATTAAAGTGAGCGGCGCTCCAGATAAGGCAAATTTTTCATACATCAATTTTTCATATCTTCTGTTTCACGCGCCGGCCTATGTCGGTATGTCTCTTTCGCACTCATTGAATACAGTACTAGGAATCGTATCAAATTTCGTTTCATTGAAGCGCGATCCACTCGATACATAAGATTACAACTTACTTGAGACGAACGCATAGACACTATTGTATAAACATAGTAGAATTGAAAGATAATTATAAATATAGATTGCCTATGTAACCTTCGTGGGTGGGAGTGCACCGCACCAGCGCTCCTTAGGACGAGCCGCCAGTGCTCATAATCATGGGTGTTATAACAAGAAGTTATAGAGCTAGAAATTAGAGAGACTCCTGTTACTCAGTGAGAAACACGAGAAGCTAGTGCATCTTTTTCGTTTACACGGAATGTAAACCTAGTCTTAATCTATGTACGTTTCTTGAGCAAGTAAATACCCGCTAAGTGTTTCCTTTCCGGTGGAAGAACTAACATGCCAATACACAGACTCATTCCTATTAACTACCTAGGATGTATCAAGTTCATGAAACACCCTCCAAAATCAGCGTCATATAACAACTTTCCAGTTCATATCGCTCCCTCAAACGTGGGTGGTGCTAAACGGAAGCGAGTCGCACGACGACCACCGCATAGTGGCGTACACGTGGCGTTGTCTGTCCGGGCCCAACAACGTGACTATACTGCGCTTCAACGAGTCGATCGCCAACGCTACTGGCTTGACTAAAGGACAGTACGAGTTTGTGCTGACCGTCCTCGACGATAGCGGGAACTCTGCCAATGACACCGTCAAAGTCGCGGTTACACAGAGTGAGTATGCTACAATCAATCATCATCAGCCTATTACAGTCCACTGCTGGACGTAGGCCTCCCCCAGAGCACGCCACAAGACTGCCATGGGGGGTATTTTCCCAGTCACCACGCTGGTTGGTGACCGCAGTTTGTATTTTGGACTATGTTGTCAATACGGGAGGCGCTGCTGCCCACCTCCCGGAAACCCTTAATCGCCTCGTATGATACCCACGGGTAGATATGGGGTGGTACGAATTCTACTCTTCCGGCACCACGCAGCCACCATGCTATAATGGCACTGGGTAATTTTGTAGGCGCATCTCGCATTGACGTATATGTAATACTAGTGGACGCCCGCGACTCTGTCCGCGCAAGCTGCAGAAAAAAATTAAATGTCGAAATTATCCGGAATAAAAAGTAGCCTATGTCCTTCTCAGGCTCTAGGCTATCTGTGTGCCATATTTCGAGAACCCGCTTACTCCACCGTCCTTCGGTTCTACTAAACATAGCTAAACTTAAACATCACAAATGTTAAGGTGTTATTAGGGTCGATTCCCGCAGTCACACTTAAACCTAAACGTAATCTTAGTTAGGTCTATCTCTCTCCGTTCTTAACATAAATTACTGAGAGAGAAAAGGACAGGTAGGACTAATTTTACGTTTAGGTTTAAGTGTGACTGCCGGAATCGAACATATTATTCTATTTAACTATGCATGAATTTCTGGGATTGCTTGTTTTTCTGTGATGAACTAACTAACTTAACTTAACACTGGCTATTTAGTTAAAGGATAATATCTCTACCTATATATTAGTATACCTATATTATCTCTAAATTCTCCTATAATTTATTATTTGAATCTCAATATAAATTTAATTTGTTGCCTAGACAAAAACAGTCCTCCGAAAGCGGACGCGGGCGGCGACCAAGTGCTGGCGCTACCGATATCGGTGCTGATACTGAACGGATCCAAGTCGTCGGACGATTTCCGCATCGTGTCGTATAAGTGGACGCGCTCAGGCTCCGGTCTGGCCGCGGGGACCGTTATACTCGGCTCCGATACACAACCTGTGCTTATGGTGAGGAAATCGTGCCTGTTTCACTTGTCATATGCTTTTGACTGCAGATGCTAAGCTTATTCAAAAAGTGAAGTACCTATTGGGTATTCTGAAGTTTAAATTTTATGTATTAGGTACTACACCCAAAGAAAAAGTCAAACTGAGAAACTCCAAATGAATTTCAAATTGAGAAAGAAAATTCGGTCATTCCAAGTTATGGTAAAGGTATTTAGGAGAGCTCTGTGTCCCTTTCCACCTCGGATTGTGATCTAGCTGGGCGTATACAATCTATTATTGTATTTTTGGTTGCAGCTAACAAACATAGAGGCAGGCCGATACGTGTTCGAGCTAACAGTGACGGATGACCAGGGTGAATCCGACCGGGATGCGGTGAGCGTGCAAGTCAAACCCGACCCTTTGGAGAGGAACCTTCTAGAGATGACGCTCAACATTCCCATATCCACATTCACACAGGCACAACTCGACTCCATTGTGCAGAAAATGACGCTCATTCTCAAAGATGTCAAAGTGAACATCACGCAAGTTAGAGGCCAAATCGACACGGAAAATACGCAGCTAATCTTCTTTTTGTCTCGAGAGGTAATGTGTCTTCGATGCTATTTTGAAATATATTTCATTTAGTCTACTATTAGCCGGAGCGAAATTTTCCGTGTTTTCAGTGACGATATTTACATTGTCACATGATCACAGATTTTGTTTGGGCATGCGTAAACATTTTAGTTACAGTTTTAGCATTCCGCATTTGTAAACGTCTTTGGGCAAGTTCGGAATAACCTGTTTTGACAGACGACAAAGTGCCACCTCGGTTGTTGGGCACTTATCATCCAACGGCGTAACTGGCACTTAAGCAAGTCACGGAGGCATCTTACGGCGCGTTCTCTTTCCAGGGCAAGCCGGTGGACGGCATGACGGCGCTGTCGCAGGCGCGGTCGGCGGCGGGCGGCGCGGACAGTGCGCGCGTGCGCTCGGCTCGCTGTCTCAGTACGTGCTCGGGCCGCGGTCGCTGCGACCAGGCGGCGCGCGCCTGCCGCTGTGACGCCTTCTGGATGCAGAGCCTGCTCACGCAGCTCGACCCCGACGCGCCGCCCGACTGCAGTGAGTACGCCGATAATAATGAAAGTGTATCATGTACTAGCGGTCGCCCACGACTTCGTCCGCGAAAGGGGGCATTTCACCCGTGCGAAGCCGGGGCGGATTGCTATATACCCTATAGACTTCCTCGATAAACGGGCTATCTTACACTGAAAGAATTTTTCAAATCAGACCAGTAGTTCTTGAGATTAGCGCGTTCAAACAAACAAACAAACTAACTCTTCATAATATTAGTATAGATGAGTGGTGCCGGCAGACAGTGACGGATTTACCAGCAGGCTGAGTAGGCTCGAGCCTAGGGCGGCAGATTTTGGGGGCGGCAAATTTGGGGAACGATTTTTTTTTTTTTTTTTTACCTCATAGAATATTTTTCTATGACGGTTTTCTGATGTCTTACAGATAGAAGTCTGCAACAAATTTTGTCGATGACTTTTCTCTCTCACTTGTCATTGCACATTCCGAGAGTAGCAAACTTCCATATTCTAGAGTAAAACAGCTAGTTCGCCGCCCCTCAAGCAGTGATCGGCCTCGCGCCTCTGCGCCCTTTGCCCACACTTCTTATGAGTGAAAAGAGCGCAATTGTAAAAAATATGCCCCTCTTCCCACTAACAACCCATACATGCCAGTCTTACTACTGGTTGGAGGCTACGAACTGGATGGTTTGTATATAATGTTTCGATTTTTATTCGAATATAATGAATAAATTTAGTGAATAATTTTACCGATTTCAATCTTATGTATCGACTATTATGTGTTTCACATGCACTAGTAGCTTCAGAAAATTCGATTGGAATTAAAAAAAAATCTTGAACAGTAATATAGCATACATTACCCCGCCCCTACATGATTGAGCTTCGATTAGCTCAAAAATATACCGAAAAATTATTTTACGTGCAATTTCAACGAAATTGTTGCATTGTAAAAATAATGTATGATATGACAATTGTTGAGGCAAGGGCGGCAAAAACTATTCAGCCTATACCTTGAAAAATTGTAAATCCGCCACTGCCGGCAGAGTAGAATTCGTACCACCCCATGTCTGCCCGTGGGTATCGTACGAGGCGATTAAGGGTTTCCGGGAGGTGGGCAGCAGCGCCTCTCGTATAGACTACATCAGGGGTTCCCAAACTTTTTTTCTCATAGACCCCTTTCAAAAGTTAACTGGTTCTGGTGGACCCCCTGCAGGCCTACAACACATACGAAGTCATTGTAAACCACCTTTTTTCACGTCAACGTAGACCCTCATCAAGTCTCCTGTGGACCCCTGGGGATCCACCTGGACCACTTTGGGAACCACTGGACTACATAGTCCGAAATACAAACTGCGGTCACCAACCCGCCTGCCCAGCGCGGTGACTGAGCAAATACCCCCCATGGTAGTCTTGTGCCCTGGGGGAGGCCTACGTCCAGCAGTGGACTGCAATAGGCTGATGATGATGATCATGTATGAGTGAAATTAGCGCTTGGGTCTTCAACCATTTCTGTTAATTTCATAGAAATGTTCCTATGCCTGATTTCGGAAGTAACAATTTTAGTATGCAGTGAAACAGAAATAGTAGTCATATTCTGAAGGTGAAGGTGAAACGCACTTTATTTGTAGCCTGTAAATGCTATCGAGTATTTTGTAATACGACACCTTAACGCGTTATAACGGTTACATCTGAAGTTTTCTTCTTTTGTATCTGGGCCCGGACCGTTATCCGCTGGTCGGTGACATGTCCTGTCCTGCTTATTGGTGTACCCTATTTATCCGAGTATGCTGCCCTTAGGCTGGTCGGTGGTGTACGCGAGCCTGGGCGGCGCGGCGGCGCTGGGCGCGCTGCTGGGCGGGTGCTGCTGGCTGGGCGGCGCGGTGCGGCGGCTCGGCGCCCGGCGCAGGCCGCGCGTGCGCTCCTACCGCCTGCTGCCGCTCGCCGACACCGAGGACAAGCCCTGTGAGTACACACACTTACTATGAAAATTGTTCTTATTTTGAAAATGTCTTATTTTTTTGTTTAGTTTATCCTGAAGGAAAGGGCAAGGGGAACTATGCCCATACAGACGTTGTCTTTTGTACATGATTTCTGAATTTATCATGGATGATAATGATGATGATGAATGTAAACGTCGGGAAAAGCCTCAAATGCGAGTGTAATATTAGTCAAAATCAAAGAGAATTGCAAAATCAACTTACATGAGCTTATGAAGGAATCGTATTCCAACTCAAGTTTTACTCAGCTTACCTGCATATAAAACCATGCACTTGCTTGCAGATTTTTATTGATATTCGTCTAACAATCTAGCAGATATAACCAGAGGCGGCGCGTCCTAAAGAGTGCTGGTGCAGTGCACTCCCACCCACAAATATTACATAGGCATGATTTATAATTTTCTTTATATTCCGCTATGCCTATACTACCTATATACATGAACGTACGTTCATGTGCCTATACAATAGTCTAATAGATGTTCCTACATATGCCTACGCGTTCGTGTCAAGGTCAAGTAATTTGTAACTTGTCTCGAGTGGAGCGCCAGCGATCGCACTCCTGTGGAACGAAATCTAGTACGATTCCTAGTATTGTATTCAATGAGTGCGAAAGAGACACATCGATATATCAATAGGCCGACGCGTGAAACAGAAAAGTGAGAGAAATTAGCCTAATCTAGAGCGCCGCTCCCGCGCGGCGATGCCATATCGTGCGCGCGTGGATAACCTGCGTGTACGACGTTGCCGATTTTACTGTTTTATGTTTACAAACAAACGTATCGGCTTTTTTAGTTAATTCGCAGTTTTCTTTGATGTATATATAAAAAACTGTGTGTGGGCGACATTTTCTGTAAAAAATTAAAGCATACAGTGTATCTTTTATTAAAAAGTGTGAGACTCAAAAGCACCTTGAACTGAAAGCTAAAGGGGCAACACGTCCTGAAATTTCTCTTACTCAAAAATATAAGCATGTAGTTTGAAAACAAAAACTTATACGCGAGTTTTAAAATTTGAACGAAAAACAATAAGTATTTTAAAAATTGTGACCCCGCATAAAAAAATATTAAGAACCGCCTCTGGATATAACGCCATGACTCTAAATTGAGATCTTTTACTTTTACAATTTCAGTTACCAAAGAGCTATCGGACACAGAGACGGACTCGGACGTGTTGTTTGAAACAAAAACCAAAAGCACATCATTTGTGAACCGCGCTAACGGAGACTTGGCCCCCGGAAACGGATGGAAAAAAAATGGCCACTATAAAGGATCACGTAAAGTTAAGACGTAGTTCACTAGCGCCGTGGCTTGCCATGCCACTTTTGTACTGCGATTTCGGCAAAATAACATTTAGGTCGACAAACTGAAAGCAGTTCAAGTAAACACTAATAGGGAATATGCGTCTGACACGAAAACAGATTTTTTATTTTATTCGAAAGATATTACAAATACAAACCGAATAGTGCAAAAGTAACATCAAAAGGTTAGTAAATACCAAAGTTAGAGGAGTTTAAAAGTTTGTCTATTATGACGTCAAAGTCTTTGTCATTTTAGTATGGAGCAAACGGAGCGTTTCAGGAACATTTTGCCGGCTTGTATTTTTGAATTACTGTAAATCCAAAACGATTAAAGTTAGATATGCCATTCCAAGGGCAAACTTTATTCATTTTTTACGTAGAATATAAAAATTAAATTAAAAAAATTCATGCATATACCCTATTGCGTGATTTGTACTATGTGTACTAAATAAAATACAGAGTCATTATAATTTAAATAACATTTGTAATCTAATTGTTATTTGATCGAACTATCTACCTAAAAAGATATAAGTATAGAAATTGAATTTTTCAATGAACTTCTAATCAGTAAAGGCTGTAAAAGGTATGTATTTATTATGTTATTTATATTATAAATTTAAGGAAAGTTTATATTGGTGACGAATATAATGTGACTATATCCTGGATGTATTGAGATATTCTGAAGTTTACCTATACGTAGAGGGTATTCCACCGTTACGATGCCCTAGCTATCATGAAAATTACTTCGAATCAAACTAAAATCGTATAACGCGTTGCGTTTATAATCCGGATATTATGTGATTTTATAGTTACTTAGGAATTTAATGTGCTATATTAAAATAAGTAAGTACTGCAGCCACGAGAAATGAAGATGATGCACTTTTGAAATAAAAACACATTTCTTCCGCCCCGTTACAAAAACCGTAATGAATGACATAAATTTAATATAATATTGTAATTTACTTACCATTAGTTTTAAATTACTGTTAAGATGGTTATTGTTGGAATCGATATGAGTGAATGAAATTAGATTCCTTGAAAGGAATTAGCTTCTTAAGTACATACACATTTTATGCTATGGAATAATAGTTTGCAGAATAAAAACTAGCAACTATGTAACTATAATTTAGAGAAGCGTTTTTTTTATTTTTACACAGTAAGTCTTTGCTCTTAATTCGTCCCAGTTATTGGAGACAATTAAATGTATCCAGCGTATTTATATTACTATGTTATTTAGCATTTCAGAGGCTGTTTCAATAAATAAGTGTAAAATATAGACATGTAGGTAGGTAGAAAGTACCTATTATTTAAATGTACTTAACTACTTTCTTAGTTTTTTTTTCTAACAAATAATGAATAAAAGAACTTATTTTAATAGCTCAAAAATACGGACTATTTTTAAGCTATTGACATATTATTTTCATGAACGGTCATACTAACTTTAAATTAACGCACTATTTATTATATCTAATTAAGATTCTAAGCAGTATTTTTCTACAAATACTTCTAAAATCAATTACCATGATCTCTCTGATGCATTCACACCTTTATCCAGTTAGGTACAGTAGTCGCAACAGATCTTTGCAGTTGTGAACATGATGCATGCGTCGCAGTACATACTGCATGCATCGCAGTACATACAAAATATTATGTATGTACTTATGTTATATTCACGGCGCGCGGGTAAGAAGTGGAAGGGGAATGCGAGATCCATCGCGACTACTGTATATGCCTATATATATATATATATGTTTGCTTTTACTTTTTATAATGTTACTTATGTAGATAATGTAAGAAAGTTACTTATTTTATGTTACAATAAGAAACGTCCTATGTGTAAGTTTCATAGCTCAAAATGTCACTTACATGTGCTTACACCGCACCGTAATTAATTACATAAAATACCTATTTATATACGAATGCGTGTATTTTTTTCTTATGGCATGGGACTGTCTTGAATATGTTGCTATACTATATTTATTAAGTCGTTCCTTACACAAGCTTTTAAAAAGAGTTTTTCTAATTGTTCCTGAAGTTAATCATCCATCTCTGATATGTGAAAGTAATTTCTGTTCATAATTTGCAATATTAATGCAAACATAGAATATTATGCGGTTATCAATGTTAAATTTTTCCATAGCGCCTGCCTACATGAATTTGCCAAGACCGGTTGTGGCAGTCAATTCTACCTGAGCTTACTCTGTGCTTCATGTTAAATTGTCCTAAATATTATAACTGTAAGAAGATCTAGTCTACTAAACAAAATCAATCGACCCAGTCATACGAATTCGTATAAGTAGCACCTACAGTCCGCGCGGCCTAAACTCGGCTTTGCATTTGTGTAAGTGTACGTAATGCCTTAGCAGGCTTAACACTTGTGTAAATGTATGTATTAGATAGCTTAGGTGTTTGTCAGCCTCATTTGCTTATACCTACATGAACACAAATAACAAATTGAGCTTGTGTCGCGCGTACTGTATTGTCTTTTCGCATAAGTTACGCTGATTATTAAAAAACTAGATCAGTCTAGCATCAGTGTTAGTTGACTTCTAATGAGAAAAAATTAATAAATAAGTTACCTTAGATAGTATTAATTAATCTTATAGGCAAGTAAGTACATGTAAATAAAAACAAAAAGGTTCAAAATAAATGTTTTATAGTTTTCATCTGAAACTTTATATGTACTTCATAGAATAATAAGTCCCAGAACCCGTGATCAGTCATATTTTTGAAGCAACTTTTAGTCGGTCAAATTGACCTAGTTGAATTTTATTTCTCCCCTTTATGAGTCATATTCAGCCTATTTTTGGGCATATGGGCAATTTTTGCAACCTATTTACTATATTATAACTAAAAATTGATAATATTTATCGAAATGGCAACAATTTTCGAGTTAGAAGTGCCGAAGATGCGAGATTTTTGCCTCGTTTTTTGCTTCACTGCCCGGCATACATTTGTCATTGATCCTCCTTTGTCCTTCTGGAGACTTTTTATTCTATGATGTACTTATATAATATTTATTGATCACTAGCTGTTGCCCGCGAAGAGGTAACAAACAAAATTTTTTCACATTTATATTAGTTGGGATATGAGAACAATGTAATAACAAACAATATTTGCGTGACACTGACTGTATGTATCCTCTGAATTTGTTAATAATATTTATTTATTATAATATTAATATATACTAAAAACCATAATTCGAGAGACTAGTTTGACAAGTAAGTGTCAGATAAAGGGTTACCGTGAATAGAAGAAATTAAATAGTGACGTTATAGTCGATAATTATCGATATCATTATAATCAATTATGACTATATAAATTTTCTGAATTTACAAAATTTTTATGTAGTTCAATTTAACTCCAATCTTCTATGCATATAATAAAATTATAACGGGTCGCAGTCTGTACATGGAAGATATATGAGAAAAAATATTATAGGAGATCTTTATCAACGCAATAGTACCCAAAACAATGATTTTTGAAATTTTTGTCTGTTTGTCGGTTTGCCTGTGCGTTTGTGCACGCTAATCTCAGAAACGGCTGAACCGATTTCGATGCAGTTTTCACGAATATATTGTGACAGGTCCCACTTAACATATAGGCTACTTTTTATCCTGGGAAAATGTTTTTATCCCGAATAATTTCGACATTTTGTTTTTTCTGTAGTCCACGCGAACGGAGTCGCGGGCGTCCACTAGTGAAGAATAAGTGCTCATGTTGTAACCCAAATACTGTTGTATGGATTATGATTATAATCAATGAAGACTTCACTGTATAAATTTTCTGAATTGATAAAATTTCATAGTTCATTTTAACTCCAATGAAGAATAAGTGCTCATGATGCAAAAACGTTCCGTAAAAGTGATGCTAATAAAGATTTTACCTACGTTTTTGGGCAGAATTATAACATTTGTTCTCTAGTATTATTACCCCTGCAGAGTCAAGTAGTTTACTTCGTGAAATTAAAAAATCCAAAAACCCGACTGCGTAAAAAAGAACCAAACTATGTAATAATAAAAAAACTGAAAAGATGAAAACAAGCACATAGATGTCCGGTGGTCTAGAATTCTATAATATTGTGGAATGAATACTATTGAAGAAAATATAATATTTTCTAATGACGGTAACATAACAACTGAACAGCCAGGATCCATTGAAATATTAGCTTGGCTGTCGGATAATGGAGCCCGACTGTTCAGTTGTTACATCATTCGAAAATATTTTATTTTCTTCAATAGTATTCATTCCATAATAATACGGTTAGTCGGATCGAAAAATGTTGAGAGAAAACTGATAATGATTTTAAATACCTAATACCTGTTCAATGATACCCCACTTGGTATAGTTTGTTGACTTAATTTTTTTTCATTTTCACAATATGGCGCCCAGTATTCGCCATATTGGATTTTCACTAACGTCATGTCTTTAGTGACATTTGCCGGACTAAGAGGAATCGATTCACGTGTGAATCATAAAAATCGGCCTAGGCGTTTGGTCTGTATAGTGCTTCAAAGGAACATACAAACATACATACAGGATGATTTTTGGTCGTCAACGTTCCCGAAAACTACGGAATCTCCTCATCATCACGATCATTTTTCTCCATGGAAGCATACCTGGGAAGTGTCTGGTTTCCAAAATATTAGGGTCCAAAGTTGAGTAAATAGACTACTTGATTGGGCGAAATTTATAGTGTCCAGTGTTTATGTTAGTTTTTTCATGGACAGATATTAATTATTTCTCGTGAAAAAATCTTGCTACGGGCGTCTATGTGCATTTATGCAGAAAAACGCAGTCTATTTACTCAACTTTGGACTCTAATATCATGAGAACCAGACACTTCCCAGGTATGCTTCCATGGAAAAAAATGATCGTGATGATGAGGAGATTCCGTAGTTTTCGGAAACGTTGACGACCAAAAATCACCCTGTATACATACATAGGCTGTTAAACACATTACCACTCCTTTGCGTCGCGCAGTCGGGTAAAAAGTGAGTTATCAGCAACATGGAATCATTCAGACACTTCATCGTTCAAAATGAAAAGGAAATAATATTACGAACGCCAAAATTACAAACAATTTTATTGTATTGTGTTATAATAATGGGTAATATTTAAACGCACATCAATTAAAATGTTTTCTTTAGTCACAAATAATCGGAATTCGTATCAAAATTATTGATTGCACAGCAAAATACTCAAATAAGAATATTACTAAAAACTCGACAAAACGTCATTCGTCTTACTAGGCGCTAGGGTTAATTTGTTGGCAGTCAGTATTTTTGATGAGATTGTAGTATTTTTGTACCAAAAGGTATTAATTTGTCTTGCATAGGAAAACAGTTATGTTGGGCTGATGTTTATTTTCGAATTACCTATGTGCTGTAGTTGTTTTGTTAAACATTTCATTTGTAGGTACTAAAATAATTTATTTGATGTAAAAAAGTAAGTATATAAAAGATGAGATCAAATTGATGGGAGATTATTTATTTGATGTGCAATTAAAAATATCCCTTCTAATATTATACCTCGTACTGTAATTAACAATTTTATTTTTTTATAAAAAAATATAAACGTAAAATACCAAACTATATTTTTTAAATATCGATACGAACAGCATTAGCCCGACCATAGCAACATTTGTGCAAAATGAACTGTCTAACTAGTCTCTCGTAATATGATTTTTTGTATGGTTCAGTTCACACCATTTAATACGTAGGACTTCTATGGCAACCTATTGATCGTATAACCTTAAAAGTAAGTTATAACTAAAAAAAAAAGTAAGTTATAACTTACTTTTACCTATGGCAACCTATTACCTAACTTATTTTCACGGTTATAAGACCAATAGGTTGCCATAGACAGACCACTCACACCATTTCGAGTTTAACTGTTGTAGGTAACACCCGAAATTATACCAGATTCCAATCCATATGACAAATTCAACAAGTTTTTCTCTGATTGTCTGCTAAATTAGCATAAACATTTATTTAAGTAAAAGCATGTAAGTAAAGTTGGTATAATATACATAGTATATTCAGTATTAAGTTTATAAGTATATATCAGTTATTCAGTATACAGGGTGTTTGTGACAGCCAGGCAAATATTGATACCATGACTTCAGACCATGATTCTGAGGCGGAAAACACTGAAAATTTTCGCAGGAAAATTCCAAAATTTTCCGATTTTTTCTCGTATTAGGCCTTAGATAATTACTTAAAAATAAAATTTTAACCAAAAGATGATTTTAAAAGAAATGCTCTCAAAAAAGTTCAAAAGATGGAGTCACAAGTGATCCAAAAAACATCAATGTATCAAACAATAACCAATAAGCCCATTTAATTAGTCACAGGATCGCCCGATACAATTGGCGCGGAGAGCAGAGATTACTGATAATCAAATCAAAAATACATTTACTGCAAGTAATAACACTGACGTATAACTCAACACAATGGAACCTACTTGTTCAGCATTTCAGTATTTGCCTGGCTGTCACCCGCACCTTGTATAGGTATATAGTCAGACTAGATTATGTTTATGAGGTGAAAAGCTACAACCAGAAATACTAAAATTTTCAAATTATAAGCCTTAAACTAATGAATTGAACACGAACCAAAACAAAACGTCTAAATTCTTTGGGAATTCTCTGCTCTAAACTATCGCAAGGGGGAATCCACGATTTCACGATTTTTTTTCCTGGGGTACGGAATAAGACGAGAAACTTACTTTCGCATTTATGATATTAGTAATTTTGCATGATAAGATTTTTAAGGTATTTATTCATTTCAGTATCTGCCTAGCTGTCACACTGTTTGTTAGGTACTTATTTGTAATTTAACTTCAAATGTCTAGTCTCACTAAGTGAATTAATTAGATATGTTTATATAACTATTTCCTGTTTTGTACTGTGATTAATATTGTTTGTATATTATGTTTATTTGTCATGATGTACCTACTTATTTTATCAATATAAGTTTGTATGCTTTTAAATAATTGTTTTCTTTCATACAGACCAAAGACAGCAATCAAGAAAGACTGAAGTATACTTCGCGTCGCAAAAGGAATATGACGCACAAAAACGCACACACACGTACAAGATGTTTTACAAAATTGACTTACACAACAAATAACTGGCATGGTCTAAACTGCCATTTTTTTCATTACTTAATCAATAATGGAGTATTTACGTATTAATAACTGAATTTAATTATTGTTCTTGGATGTACAAGAAAATGTTATCATCTAACAAAATGAACCTTTACCCTTACTTTTGAGAGCATTTATAATTCCATGAAATGAAATCGTTTCAGTGCATTATGTTCTTAAAATTTAGATTATCTTGTTAAATTAGTATACAAGTTTGAAATTTCTCAAGTAAATAATTGAACTGTATTTCTAATTATTTATATAAGATTCAGTTACCACTATTACAGAAAACTCGTTTAATCAGTCTTCAAATATCTGTGTGCACGCCGTGGCCGGTGCAAAATACAATTCATTATAAGTTTTTAATTAGATATAGGAGACTAATAAAATTTCACCATTTAAGGGCAAGAATTACCTAAATAATAACGTTTTAAGTTAGTCCTTGGAGCGCTCATTGGAAGTGCTAGGACCAATTAAAGCCCGTTTCTATTTACTAAAATAACATCAAAACGGTGTATTGTATTTTCTTTTATTGTGTACCAAATTATAACAAATTAGCCGGATGTCCTGTAAAAAAAAATATAATAATCCCCTCAGTCAATTCTGGGTTCCAGGAAATCAGTCAGGATTTTGAATATCGTGCCATAGCAAAATAAAAAATAAGTTCCAGGACATTTATTGCAAAATACCATGTAGAAAACAAAACATCTGGCTGCGGTAACGTTACTCCAGCCGAATCTGTTTTCCTCAAATAACAAAAAAAAACTATCAGTTTACCAAATTTAAACATAGACTTACCATTTACAGAACCCTTAGATGCCCATTTTCGCTAATTTTCGGCTGGCGTAAGGCTCTCTTACTTACTTACTTCGTTTACTCATTGCTTTCTCGAATTCGTCATTTTACAAGTGTCCCCACCTCTCGCTTATACTCACTATATTATATGTATGTTACTTCATTCTAAGCTCCAGCCTCCCAGAAATTACAAAGATTAGTTAATCCTGTTAGTCCCTTAAGCAAAATTCCTTTTAACATCACTTCACAAAACCATATGAGAGTGAGTGTCTGCCGGTTTAATGTGTATTATAAATAAATTATGTACAACAGATTCCTTCACTTGCTGTTTAATACAAAAAAAAACTATTTTATCTCATAAATAGAGTCTAACAAATCCATTTTACCTACTACCCAACATAAAATTACAATAAAATAATTTGAACTAAACCAAACCCCTTAGAGAAAAATAGTTAGAATGGAATGCATTGATTTTATTTGTGAAAACCTATGGTTAACATTAACCCTTGGATTAAAACAAAATCAATAAGATAGAATGAAAAATGCAATATTAACAGTATTTCCCATATAAAACTTAGTCCCATTTCATTTTTTTTTTAATTACATAGTATTGTGTAAAATGTTCCTATGAAATAGTATATGTATTAACACTAATTTCAGGCTTACAACTACAAAGAAACCCACAACCATAGCAATATCATTATTAAATTGTTGATGACTTCTTTAATACCTGTTAGTTAGTTAAACTAAAATAAATAAACATAGAAAATGCAAACTTATGTTTCAAATAAATTAGTGATAAATTATACATATAGTTTTAAATTAGGAGTATATAGCTAACTATGATTACTTTAAATAATTTAAGTGTCAATGCCACCAGTTTCTTATTCTCAACTAACTTAACCCTTGGGTATCAACTAACCTAACCCTTGGGTATTTTCAGTCTAAGCCAAGTTACCTACATTATTTAGCCTTTTTCTTGGCAGATTTTACTACTTGTTCTACTTCTTTAGACCACACAGCAGAGTTCAATCTTTCACCTACAGAGTATAATGTGAAAATAACTCCAAGACTAAAAAGATAAAATACAACTCTTAGTGGCCAGTTTAGCAAATTCAAAATAGGATACACCCAACTTCCTGTTTGGTAATATATTACATGAATCCAAATTAAATAGCACACCATGAAACTTGACAGTATAGCCATGCCTTTTCGCTTAGTGGGGAACATTCTGAATGATGACACAAGTTCCAGCAAAGCAAAAATAACAATGTTAGTGTGCATTATATGGTTCAACCATCCTGGGAAATAAGGGTCTAACTTTCTAGGTAAAATCAATTCTCGATCTACAGCATAAAGACCCCAAAATGTTGTGGCAACAAACATGGATAGAGGTAATGCAAGACTGCTAAATATAATATCTTTAAATTGCCGGATCAGAGGTTTTAGAGATGGCCTTGCATCATTTGAACCAAATAAATCATTACAAGCTGCCAGGGTAAAATATAAAGTCTGAAGCATCTGCAACAAATAAAATAATATTGTTTTGTTATACACATAGGAAGGAGGAGGTGGAGGCCCTCTGCCCCAGCTGTAGGACACAGAAATATAAGTAAATACACATAGGAATGTTAAAATCTACTTTGATAGTATGATATACTTTAAGGCCATGAATATGCGTAATTGGTGCATGCACATCCATCTTCTTATAAGTAATAATAAAAGAAACTTACAGCATTTAAGAATGTTAAGTATTTTAATTTTCCTGCATATGGGGTAACTGTTCCTATAGATTTTGGTACATTGACATATGTACAATCGTAGTAACATCCATAAAAGAACTGGGCAGCACCAATTATATGAAAAATTAATTTCAACTCCATGTTATTTCAAATTAATAAATTTAACTTTGGTCCCTGTAAAAAAGAAAAAATTATATGTAAACACGGACAGGGAAATTTTGAAAGGGCTTTTATTCAGTAATTTATTATTCCAATAACTTAGTAAACACAGTAGAATCCTTAAAAACTAATTTCACCTATTAACATTGAGTATAAAAGAACATGTTTCCTGTCGACCCAGGAACCAAATGATGATAATTATACATAACGAAACAGTCTCCTAAAATTCAGATAATAGGGGGGGTAGAAATTTCTATAACTAACTTAATAACTACTTAGGGCTAGCGTGTATATGGTAGATCGGTTGACCAGTTCCGGTTTTACAGGATGGTCAACCGGTCTCCGTATCAGGTAGCGTGCTCAAAATGCTGGCTGCGTTGCCGCGCTGATACCTATCTTTGGCCTGATAATTAAAATTTGTAATTTACCGGATTGATGAATTTACGCAATGATAAAAATGTAGCAATAATTTATTATAATAATTATAGAATGTTACCTGTGTGTTTAGATGGTCGGCAGGTTGGTAAGCTAGGCTAAACTGTACATTACATAAAAGTTTATTAATAAGAAGTAATTCGGAAATGGCGCAACGTGAGGAAACTTATAGTTTTCAAGAAAAAAATTCTCAAAATGTTATATTTTTTGTAATATCTTACAAGGACCTCTGACATTATTTTGACAGATTTCAGTTTTTTTTTCCTTCAAGTCTATAAGGATTCGGCGGGAAAAGCTGGAAGGGTGCAGGTGTAATTTTCTTGTGAAAATCAAAAATTATTTGTAAATGGCTTGCATGTGTCCGTAAAGTGATGTTTTCTGGTAGATAAGTTATATTTTGATTACTTGTGATGTGAATCTAGTGCGTGTGCATGGTTTTATACGCAGGTAAGCCGAGTAAAACTTTAGCCGGATTACGATCTCTTCATGGGTGCATGTAAGTTGTTTCTGCAATAATTTTTCATTTTGACTAACTTTACACTTGTTCTTGAGGATTTTTCCGACGCTTCCATTCATCATCATTGTCATTCATCATAAATTCAGAATACATTTTACTAAACAATGATTAGGCTGTATGGGCTTAGTTCCCCTTGCCTTTCCTTCGGGATAAACTAAAAAAAAAAAAAAAATCAAGTCTATAAGGCAGGAATTATGTCATACAGCCACAGACAATACTTAACATTTAATTCAAATTAGTGTTGATTAGGTCGAAATTGGTAACAGAACCCAATTAGTCAACCCCGACTCCACTTGGTACTAGTATGCCCTACCCCTAGAGTGTTTATAAAAACCCGGAGGCGCGGAGGGAGAGCAGCCCCCGCCCGCTGTATCAAACCTCAGGCACAATGCAAGCCGAAGCGGCTGAGGTTGGTCGCCGCAGGCGACCAGCAAGCCGAAGCTGCGTAGGTGAGCATGGAGTGCCTGTGGTGGGATACCTCCACTTGCCAGAATTTCATTTGCCATAATGGTTAACAGACATAATATTATAAAATTATTAATAAAGAAAATGAAAAGACATAATATTGTTTATTATAATTTCATATGTCATACTCATTTGTTTTCCATAATAGTCATATGCCAGAAACTTTGTTTTCCATAACATCATTCATTTGTCATAATTATTGTAATCCATAAATTGATTCTATAAGAAGCATAAAATCGGTTTAAAATAATCGATGAATAGGTTTAGCTTTGGTTTAGGTAGGTTAGGTGAGAGTATGACAAACAACGCAGAAGCCGAGCGAGCGAAGCGAGCGTGCCGCGACAGCGGCAGGCGAAGTGCCAGAATGCTAATGGCTTTTTAGGATAAAGGCTCGATTATAGTGATAAGCAGGTAAGTATTAGAAATAAAAACAATTTTAAGTATATAAGCCATAATTATTATATACTATCGAAATTATAGAAAAAAGCATAAAATCGGTTTAAACTAATCGATGAATAGGTTTAGCTTAGAATAATGATTTCGCTCCGGAGCGAAGACCAATCGTTAATCTAAGAGGTTTAGCTTTGGTTTAGGTAGGTTAGGTTAGAGTATGATGATAAACAAGATGCCAGAATGTTAATGGCTTTTTAGTGTATACAGGATGTAACAAAAAGGGTATGTTAAGCGAAAAGCTATGTAAATAGGCCACTATAGAGAATCTATCCACAAAATTTGAGATCTGAAATCACATGTTTATTTTTCCCAATAGTATGGAGAATTTTTAAATATCTCAGGAATTTTCATACAATCTTGAAAAATAAAAATGTGATTTCGATTTTAAAATTTTGGAAATAGGTTCTCTATAGTGGGCTATTTATACAGCTTTTCGCTTAACATACCCTTTCTGTTACATCCTGTATAGTGATAACTTTGATTATATAAAATTCTCAGATTGAGGCTTACGTCTACCAATACGTACGTCCCTAAACAGGACTGAGAACTATTCATCCTAACAACTTTTTTCGCTTTGATTATATAAAATTCTCAGATAGAGGCTTACGTCTACCAATACGTCCCTAAACAGGAGTGAGAACTATTCATCCCAGCGTTGCCAGATGCACGATAATTATCGTAGATATACGATAATTTTGAGTGCCATGCCATAAAAATTAAAATTAGGTATCGCACGATAATTCGTTCAAATTCTACGATATTTTTGTCAAATCTACGATAATTTTGTAAACATCCAATTTTACCCCCAAGAATTTTGAAATTTACCCCTAAAATCCACTAAATTCCAACTCGTGAGCGGGGGGGATAGGATTGGAGATACCTTGTGTCCGTTTCATATATCTTTAACTCGTAAGCGGGGGGGAGGGGTAGGATTTCATACCATGTCCATATATCATGCGATAAAAACACAATAATTTTATGATAATAATAATAGATATTTATGTATGTTTATGTAGGTATATTTTATTAATTATATTGATTACATTATATTATAATATAATAGGTATATTTTATTAATTATATTGATCTATTTGTTAAATTCAAATTTTGTTATACATATATTCTGTGTACACGCATATCTACCTTTTATATTTAATTATCACTTTCCCAGATGGTTTGCTGGAAGAAATCTCTTTCAGAGATAAGCACGCCTTTGTACATTTTCTTTCATAATTTCTGTCTGTATGTAATTGTATGTGTACAATAAAGAATAAGAATAAGAATAATTTTGCAACAAATATGAGATAATTTCGCAATGTACGACCTGGCAACACTAATTCATCCTAACAACTTTTTTAGCTCCTCAGCAAAGAATATACTACTCTCTAACGAGAGCTCCTCAGTATCCGTTGTGCTCTCGTTAGAGAGTAAGTATATTCTTTGTCGTTGTGTTAGGCAAGGGTACGCACACGTCACGTGAGAAATATATCTATACTAATACTAATATAATATTATAAAGCTGAAGAGTTTGTTTGTTTGTTTGTTTGAACGCGCTAATCTCAGGAACTACTGGTCTGATTTGAAAAATTCTTTCAGTGTTAGATAGCCCATTTACCAAGGAAGGCTACAGTCTATACAACAACCTGCCCGGCTTCGCACGGGTACAACGCCCCCTCACGCGGACGAAGTCGTGGGCGGCTGCTAGTTAAATATAAAATGGCGTGTTGCGCAGTAAAAGTTTGTCGTAATTACAAAGGACGCCTAAAATCTTCGGCGGAAATAAGTTATCATCGGTAAGTAACGCAGAATTATCCATATTTTAATAAATAATGAAAGAAATAATTTACGATTTTCAATTTAAACATAGCACGAACGAGGTGAGATTGACAGTTCTATTGAGTTGCCAGCTATAAAGTTTATACCCCTCAAAGACTCTTAAAAATAATGAACGGACTATGTTCCGATTTTTTCGCATTATTTTACATTTTCCTTTAGATTGCAATAATAGCACACAATGATTCTTGAAAACTATTGCGATTATTAGAACACATTTTGTATTGCTAAATAATAATATCTAATCTCAAAATCAATTAAAGTCGCCGCCATTTTGAACTTTATAGGTAATGGTCGAATTGCCATGAAAATCGATATCTGACGTTCTTTTAAGTTCTCAAACACATTTCCGATGTCAAAAATAATCAAAGTAGCCGCCATTTTGAACTTTCAGTTAAGAGCCGGATTGCTTCCAAAAACGATATGTGAGGTTCCTTGCAGTTCTCAAACTTCTTAAATTCTAAAATTCTTCACCCGAGTCAGATTTGAACTCACGACCACTCGCAAACCGTGCTTTCGTTCTAACCAACTGAGCTATTTTTAAACTTAATTTTAAACAATAAAGTATGTATAGCTAGGTACTCTTTATTTCAATAGCAATAGGGTATATTGATAGCGGGATTAAATAGGCGGTAATCTGGCAAAAGCTGACGGGCCATCGTCAGGGCAGGGCGCAGTGAACGCCGCAGGGAAGGGGCGTGTGTAGCGAGGCGGCGCGGGCGGCAGCTCGGGCAGGGCTCCGCGCAGCAGCCGCCGCAGGCCCGCGTTGCGTCGCCGCAGCATCACCACCTCGTCGTGAAGACGCTCTCGTTCTGAAAAATGTATACCTATGAATGACTAATCTGTGCAAATGCATACAATTTTAGTTCCTATATTATATGCACATTGATCATTTACATGATACCATTGTCTTGCCTGTTTCATACAATTTTTTAAAGCAGGAAAATTCTAAACTAGTAATCTAAAATGATTCGTGTAAATGGGGCTTTATTACCCGACTGCGCGACGCAAAGGAGTGGCAATGTGTTTAACAGCCTTTGTATGTATGTATTAGTGATGTGCCGGAGATCCGTATCCGCGGAAATCCGAGGCAGAAGAAAGATTCTTTTTGGCGGATCTATTGACCTTATTAATTTTAAATTTATCGATGAAAATCTTTAGATAGGTGATTAGGTAGCAATAAAAAAGTATTAAATTCAATCCAGATATTTTTTAAAATCAATATTTGGCTCCTTTATGTTGCAAACTTATCAGAAGTTAGTTACCACATCTATCCATACTAATATTATAAATGGGAAAGTATATGTGTGTGTCTGTTTGTCCGTCTTTCAAGTCAAAACGGAGCAACGAATTGACGTGATTTTTAAGTGGAAATAGTTGAAAAAAGCTAGGATGTCTTTTTTTTTTTAATTACTTGATCGGGCGAAATTTATAGTGTCTAGTGTTTATGTTAGTTTTTTTATAGGCAGATATTAATTTACAGTTTTTTTTTTACGTAGGTTTAGTTATTATTGTAAATAATTATAGATAAATATTAATTATTTCTCGTGAAAAAATCTTTGCTACGCGCGTCTATGTGCATTTATGCAGAAAAACGCAGTCTATTTACTCAACTTTGGACCCTAATATTTTGGAAACCAGACACTTCCCAGGTATGCTTCCATGGAGAAAAATGATCGTGATGATGAGGAGATTCCGTAGTTTTGGGGAACGTTGATGACCAAAAATCATCCTGTATACAGGGTTAATTTTAAAACATCAAAAACCTCGCAAGACTAGGTAGCTTCCATCATAAACAACATTTGTTCTACGAGTTTTGATAATTTGTCACATTTTACTCTCATACAAAAATAAATATCAATTTAATATTACCTCTAAATGTTCTTAGTCTGTACATAATACTGAGGCGCGCGCGTCAACCTTTTCGTATACCTACGAATGGAACATAGACTTACAAATGTCACGACAGTACAATAAAAGCTTGGAAAATCATTGGTTAAAAATGATGGTCTA
Organism: Carposina sasakii; assembly: GCA_014607495.2. NCBI lineage: Eukaryota > Metazoa > Arthropoda > Insecta > Lepidoptera > Carposinidae > Carposina > Carposina sasakii. The sequence goes on from CP053164.1 coordinate 6,324,442, forward strand.
GAATTCTATAATATTATTATGGAATGAATACTATTGAAGAAAATAAAATATTTTCTAATGATGTAACATAACAACTGAACATCCAGGATCCATTGAAATATTCCATAATAATATTATAGAATTGTAGACCATCGGACATCTAAGTGCTTATAGTTTGGTTCTTTTTTACACAGTCTGGTTTTTGGATTTTTTAAATCATTTACATTCTTTAAAGTCAATACATAATGGCATATTACCTATTATTAATTTATGGTATGTAAACGAGCCTTTTAGCGAGTCACTCGCATGTGTGTGTGAATAAGGTGTGAATCAAGACTTATACTCGTAGTGTAAGAGAGCCGGAGAGTCAGCAAAACGGCAATAATTTGTTATACCTTACCTTCCAATAGTTAGTTACCTTGCAATATAGGTAAGTAGTTTTTAAGTCCGGTGAGTAGACCATCCCAAAATCTATCTTTTTCTGGAGGGAATATATTTTTCCACGCTGCCCAATACTGTTCCATTTCTTCTAAAGACAGTTTTCGTGATACAGACGTAAAATCTGGCGTCTTGAGGTTATCCCTAAAAAAATTAATTTTACAATATCTTATTTAATGAGGGACAGATCTCGTCGTAAGTTGGCATGTCTGTTAAAAACTTACCAAATATCATAAAGTTTCTTTTTCTCAGGCGGAACGAATACCGATATAAAATCTCCCAAGGCAGTCAATACCTGCATGGGTTCGATTTCAAGATGATGACCCACTGAAACGAAAATGAACTAAGTAGATACTTTTCAGAAGCCTTAATTTTCGATTTCATAAATAATTTAAAGTTTCAGTGTCAAATTTGGTCAGCAAAAGGTGTCATTCTCTCAAATTTGTATTTGTTTAGGACATAAATGAAGCAGTTTACATTGGCACAGGAACAGGCTCGGGACGCTTGCAGCCACGAGCATGGGTTGTGAAGACACCGTGACTCCGCGACCGACGCGCCGCCCGGTCGTCGAGGCGCCCCCGTCTAACGCCGGTTGTGGTGGATATCTGCATCTAAAAGAATCCCTACCTATTTACTTAAGTACTACCGGCCCCCTGATTACGTAAAAGCAATAGCAAAGCCGAAGCCGCGCGATCGCGATAATTAAGTGTGTGTGTGTGTGTGTGTGTGTGGTGTGTGTGTGTGTGTGGTGTGCGCGGGGCGAGGTGCGGGGCGTGGGAGGACGCCGCCCCCTTATTACCTAACTAGCAAAAGCAAAGCGACAGTGAAAATTGTACAAAAATCGCTGATCGCTTGTCAAATTCATATTACGTAAAATGAATTTCAAAGGAACTTTGACATTTCAAGGCGAATATTGTACAATAATGTACAACCTTTGTACATTGTCAATGTAAAATGTTTTTTCATATAAAATGTCTGTGTACAATAAAGAATAGAATTCGATTCGATATCGCTTTGCTTCGGCTTTGCTATTGCTTTTACGTAATCAGGGGGCCGAGTGCTCGTTGCGCGCACGCACACACTCTCAATTATCGCGATCGCGGGGCTTCGGATTTGCTATTGCTTTTAAATAATAAAGGGGGGCGAATCTTATATTTTTTTTAATTTTTTTATTTAGGAATACCCACAATTGTTACACTTCTACATGATTGAATATCATCTAAATCATACAATTCCTGATAGTGCACAATTAATTACGGGCAAACACAGCACGTACTAATACTAGTCAAAACATTTCAAAAAATAAATCTACAAAAACGCATTATCACTCAGGTTTGTATCACACTGAGACGACAAGTAAACAAGTAATACCTTAATAATATGAAGTTAATCGACGGAAGACAAGTTAAGTATAACATACATATAAAGATCACCTGCGTGATCGAATCAGAAATGAGGAGATCTGCAGACGTACAAAGATCACCGACATAGCTGAACGGTCCAGCAAGCTGAAGTGGCAATGGGCAGAGCACATAGCTCGAAGAACTAATGGCCGATGGAGTCGGAAAGTTCTAGAGTGGATACCACGTATCGGCAAGCGCAGCGTGGGAAGGCCACCCGCGAGGTGGACGGATGACCTGGCCAAGGTTGCGGGCGTCGGTTGGAGTGGAGGTTGTTGGGGGAGGCCTATGTCCAACAGTGGACTTCTCAGGGCTGTAAATGATGATGATGATGACATATAAAGATGGACCTAAATCATAGTAAAAAATTAATAGTAAATAATTGAGGCGAAAACGACACTCTGAACTAATATCTACCCAGAGCCTTACGGACCTGCAACCTGTACTTCGATTCACTTGTAGCAAATATATCTGTGCATTGGCTTATTTTATTGAACAGTCTCGAAATTCGCGGTATAGGAGAGTTTCGACCTAATACGGTTCTACGTAGCAAAGGGGCGATAAGACCACGGGGGTATCTTGCTGGAGCACTGATCCTGAGACGAGAAAGAAAATAAGGGGAATCTTTGTGACTCGAACAATTCTGTAAAGAAACATTAGGTCGATCATGTCTAACGCCTGCTCAAATCTACGAGCTTAAAGTTCTCCAGCCTCTCGTTATAGAATTTATATTTCTTCGCTACTCCTGCAGAGTATGCCAAATTATATGCGAACCTCTTCTGTATCCTTTCGAGCCGCAAGGAATGGGTAGGATAGTGCGCTCGCCATACCACACTACAGTACTCGAGACTACTCCTCACGAGGCTGTTGTAGAGGATTACTTTTGTTTTAGGTGAGTGGAATACCTACTCTGCTAGTTCGAAGAACAAATCCTAGCATTTGTGAGGCCTTTTTAGTAACCCTGTCCATGTGTGGTACGAAGGTAAGCTTCGTATCCATTGTAACTCCCAAATCTCTGATACTGTCAACCTCCTTCAGTTTAATGCCATCAATTAAGTAGGTTGATCTAAGTAGGTAGTCTTCTTTTCCATATAGCGTTAACGAGACACAAATATTGTCCCGATCTAAGTATTTCACGTTGATATGCAGCAGTTATTATAAAAAAAACATCCCAAATTATACCTTTAGGATCTCCACATTTCTGCATAATTTCATCCGCTTCTGCCATCAAAAGTTGATCAGAAGGCGTCAAGTCATGGCCGCTGCTGTAAGCGGTAAATGCACAGGATAGGTAAACTATAATCACAACACAATATGTAAGTAGGTACCCTTATCGCAAACAGGTGTTTAAAATAAAATTGAAACAAATATTTTACCGGAAACCCACATGAGCCGATCGAGACGTACTGGCGGAAGTGCTTCTAACAATGCTGGGTCGCCCTCGCATCGATGATCCTGCTGCAGCTCCTATAGTTGGATAACTTGAATCAGATAATATACAAAAGTATGAAAGCTGATTATCAATACATACATACTTACAAACATTCGTAATTTCGATTTGAGGGTTTTAAAATGAAATGGGTACAATAGTTTGACTATTTTGTTTTTCCATGCCACTTTTTTATTAGCCTTAGCTGAATATTGTGATACAATATTAGAAACAAAAAACAGACAAATTAATCTCTTACCCTTCGCCCCTTTTACTATAAAACTTGGGTATGGTGAAGGTATGTCATCCTGCGATGCAACCTAGATAGAAGCAATTAGGTACCCATGAGTAAGTATCTAAATAATTGTTAAATGTAGTGATTCAATTATGTATTATTCTAAAGATACTAACCACTATAGTTGATCCGTCTATAACCTCCGAGGTTACTTCCATACCAACACATATTGGACAGAAAGCGTAGTTGAGAAACGTGTGGCACAACAACTCCACATCATCCTCGGCTTGTATTTCTAGAGCCTGGAAATAAGGAGCTTTTAAACAAGTAAGTAGCATACTTTAATAGATTATTTGTGCCAACTTATAGTCTACAACCAAAGTGGTCCATATGATAGTACCAGGTACTTGAAAATATCCTACCATGAAAATAGAATCCAAAGTACAAAGATTTCTAGAAGTGAGCTGATATTTTTCAATTAACTTCAATAATCGATCCTCGACAAGGAATCCAGTGTTATCAGCAACCAGTTGCAGAATATGACGCACCTAAAACAAAAAGTAGGTAGGTATTAGTAACATTTGTATGCAGTGCCGGATTAGCCATATAGCAAATGCTACAGGCCCCGCGCCTTGGGGTCCCCGCGATCCAATGCCTATCTGATAGTATTTTTTTTTAAATCATGCTTTTCTAGGTTTGTAGGTAGGCGAAATAAAGGATAAAGTTAGTTAAGTTAGTTAGATAATAGTTAGTCATGGACCATGACTAACTATAAAAAAAATGACTCATGACTCATGGTATGCTTCCAAGTTGGTCCCATATTTACCACATCAGGATCTGATGATGGGATCTTCAAATATTGTAGGCACATGTAGTCTGTTTTTATACTTTTACCGAGCGTTTTGATCACCTACATATAAAACTAAATATAATAGGCACAAGTAGTCCGTTTTTAGATTTTTATAGAGAATTTTGGTCAGCTACACATAATATAAAGGAAACGAGGGTCTGATGATGGAGCCGCCGAAAAACAGATAGTGGAACTTTTTAGTAACAATATCCCCCTATGGCAGGGGGAGCTACGTCCAGTAGTGGACTGCAATAGGCTTATGAAGATGAAGATAATTGTGTTAAGTCGTGAAATTATATGTTGCGTTAAGCCGTGTCCGAAGTAAGATGGTTATAGAGGAAGAAAGTAGACATGAGAATAACGAGATGACGGTTAATAGGGATGAATGAAAGAAGAGCATATAATATGAGCTCATAATGCTTCTATAAGTGTGGACCTGTTATTGGCTTTATGTTTCTACAATTTTTACTATAATTATAAATAGCTGTTGGTCTTCCCGAAATTGTAAAATAAAAATAAAGAGTACCTACATATTGCACCGACCCCAAATGATTGGGAACAGGGCAGGAAGAAGGAGTGTAATTATATGTTGCTTATACAGTGTGTTTGGTAATGGACTAGCGATAATTTAGGGGCGTAAAATATACCTAATATTATCGGCAAAAACACCCATAAGGGTGGTCAACCCCTCCTCTTTTTGGAATAGCGGCCATTTTAATTTTTTTTTTTTTTAGTTACGTCTTTTTAAAAAATATCGATTTCTCTGGACATAAGGGTACTACAGACATTTAAAAAAATGTGTTAGTAAGCTAATGATATCGCCTTTTAATTAAAAGAGATCTACGTGTAAACTTTTAACTTAAAAATGTGTAAAAAAAATGTTTAATGCTGTTTTTAAGCAAAAAAAACTCCTTTTTACAGTTATTCTTACATACCACAAAAACTAGCACATTAACGTAGGTATTTTTTTGTAAAATTCTAATAAACAAGGATATTATCTACAAAATGATATCAAAATCAATATGTTAAGCGAAAAGCTATGTAAATAGCCCACTATAGAGAACCTATTTCCAAAATTTGAGACTCGAAATCACATGTTTATTTTTCAAGATTGTATGAATATTCCTGAGTTGTTTAGGAATTCTGCATACTATCTGGAAAAATAAACATGTGATTTCGAGTCTGAAATTTTGCGGGTAGGTTCCTTCTAGTGGGCTATTTATATAGCTTTTCCCTTAACATACCCCTTTTGTTACACCCTGTATATCTAAGCAGTCTTTCAGTTTACAATTATAGTCTCGTAAATTTCAAAAATTCTTGGTTATGTCTAAATAAGTTGCAATAACTGGTTCCTAGCAATTTGCCCATATTAAATCCAGAAAAGTTTATTTATACCTAACAGTTTTGTTTTATTTAATACCCCTAAACATGAGAACCTAAAGCAAACCAAGGGCCCCTTGAAAGAATTTGCTACAGGCCCCGCGCTGGCTTAATCCGGCACTGTTTGTATGCTACTATCATAAGTACAATACAATAGACATTGTTATAGAATCAAAATATTTTACCAGCTTATCCTTAGCCTCTTTGGCCACCATATCGTTGACTTCAACACATTCTTTATAATTGGGTATACTTTTCGGCTTAAACGCTTGCGCTTCGTGTTCTGCAAATAAACAACTTATCACAGATAGTAGTACCATAGAGGATTAAGGTAGTACTTACGTATACGACTTCGGGTAAGTACACAGTTAACATTACCGAAAAATGACACAGTAAGCTTTATCTATGATTTGAATGAAGAGGAATCAAACAGATCCAAGTAAATACCTAATAGGTTAAATTATTTAGCTAAATTAAGTAGGTATAGGTACATATAAAACTCTAATTTACCCAATTTAGCAAGTGGACTTTTGGGTGGCGGCGGAGGTGGTGGCGGTGGTGGTTCAGCTAGTATGTGAGCATGTAATGCTACTTCCGCTTTCCTCAAATCATTACATAGTTCCATACACGATAACCCGCCATTTTCCAAACTTGACTAAACTTGTAATTATTAACATGAGAAAAATGCTGCGACTTTTTTTCTAAATCATCCATTGCCTGCATTAATTTGACAATTTCTAAATCTGCTTTCATTTCCTCTGCGGCACCATCTTCTGCTGCTTTCCGAATTTTAGATCGCAAGTTGTTAGCAATGTCTGACATTTTATTTAATTTGCGCTTCTGCTGAGATCTCACAAAAACATTCTCTTCCTCACGTTTTTTTAGAACCTAAAATTAAGGGGTTAAGAAACAATACGAGTACTGGGCCTACGCAACCAAATCCTACATACTTAGGTACGAGTAAATGTTACTTTACCTGGTAGTTATAGCCTATTTTCTCTGTATTTATAACACAAATAGCTTTTAACTTCTCTAATTCCTTTTGCAATTCTTGTATTAAAGTTTCCAATTCAATTTTAGCATCTCTGTACTTTTCGTAATGATCCCACATTATTTCTTCGCACTTTTGTTTGTATTCTTCTAACTGTTGACATAAAAATTGAGTTCATTAGTTAGTGAGCACCCATCGATTAGATACATCAAAGATTTGCGTATTATCAATGATTGAAATACCATTGCGTATCATGCTCATTGCTCATCCATCATACCTACCTGTTCAAATTTTGCTTCCATGTGAGCAACTTCTTCCTTATCTCTTTGCCTGTACAAACCTTCCCATCTTTTGTTATTGTGATCAACCATTGATTCTCTTTCAATATTAATAGCTTGCTCTATGAGGCTTAATTGCTTTTCGTAGGCTCGCTGCATGATGGTTATTTGTTTCTCTATTCTTTCCGAGAGTTCTTTTATGTCATTATCCTAAAAGGTAAAATTTCAATCAATACCTAAGTAGAATTCACAATTTTTTTCATGAAAGTCAAGAAGAGAATTAATCATTTTTAGAACTTATGACCCACCTGTTTATGTAAATCTTTATAATATTCTCGATCCATAGTTTTCAAATCATTTCTTATATGGTCTATCAGCCTATCCTTTCGACTAAGCAATTCATCACACTTCTGTTTTTGCGCTTTCATTTCTGCGTCTATGTCTAGGGGATCTTTAATAGACAGCATATAATCCCAGTTATTAGATATGGCTTCATACTGTATCTGAGCTTCCAATATCTCTTCTTCTATTTTCTGGACAGAATCTAAGAAATGAAAACCACAAACCAAATAATAACACCGCCTGTGCTAAATTGGCACCATCAATTATGCCATTTATCTACTTCAAGCGTAATTGATTTACGAGTAAATTACTCGTTGTCCAGAAAATTGTAAACAATCACACATAGACGAACAAGGCAAGGCACATGACAAACATCCGGCTCTATGTTATGGTGGTACCTGCGCTTTTGGTTGCTACAACTGAAGCTACAAAACCCTGCGATTGTTTCTTTAAAATTCATGATTATGTATTCTACTATTGTAGGTAAAGAAGCAAAATAAGTACATGTACTAATCTAACAACTAAGTAACAAAAATAAACGTACTCTTTATGTTTTTCGAAAATAGCGCCCTTCTTAAGACTTCCCGCTCGTCGGTCGTGACTTTTACATTGGTGACCTTGGCAGCTCCATCTAACGATAACCGCTGCAACTCCTCCGCAGCGGCTGCGGTGGCCTTTTCTATCAGTGTGGGTTCCTCATCAGCATGAGCTTCCTCAGCTGGTTGGTCGGCCCTGTGATTTTAATAATGAACACAATGAAGGATGCCTTCTCTTTATCCATCTACCAAACTGTTTGTTCCTTTTTGACAAAAGGCAACAAACAATTCGACCGATTTTTGTAGCAAATATATTTTATTAATATATTGTGAGAATGTAATTTGTCTGTTTTGTATGCATACAGCCAAAAAAGGTTAGCTAGGTAGTTAATACACACTATTACCCACTTACTTTTTGAGAGCTTCGCGTCGTCTTTTGATACGCAAGGTTCTTGCCTCTTTGCGCTCCTCTGGTACCATAGAAGTAACTTGCGGCTCCTTGGGTGCAAGCACGTCATCTTCGTCATCGTCATATCCACCAAATTTCCCAGCCATCACTCCACTTATATTGCTTCCGTTATAAAATAAATATTCTTAGAACGTCACTGTAAATATTCGTAAAAACTTGTTTCTAAACCTCAGTTCCAAACCAAACTAATTAATAAACGTCATCAATTTATTACCTACGTCATTACTTCTATGGTTACCTACGAATGACGTTAATTTCCATGGCAACGTAGTTACAGTCAGGGTCAGGGATTTGGGAATAATAACTCCATTTCTATGGTTACGGTAAACTACGCGCGCGCGCATTTTACTTTTGAAAGTTGCTAAGGACTTGCTAATTTGCCTGGCCATCACTCACACCCTGTAGACATCTGTGTCTGTGGATGAGGCGGTGTGGGACAATACATACTTAGTCAAAGGTTGTTGTTTTATAGACGGCTGCCTGCCTTGGGAATAGCCAACAAAAAAACTACTTAATAATGTAGCAGATTCCGGTATTTGCATACATATTATCATAATTTTTCTGCCCTTATCCCATTATTTATGGGGTCGGCGCAATATGGTTTCTTTCGAAACGCACATTGCCATTTGTTTTTACGACCGGCTGCCTGCCTGACGCCAACCCTTCTCGGGTATAGCTAAGTGTAAATTTTTTGAAAAATCCGTAGGTATATGAAATAAATTCAGTGGTCTGTGACTGGGATCGAACTCACCTCCCGACTGAAAGGCCCACGTCTTAACTAGTGATGTTCCGGATGTCCGTATCCGTATCCGCGGATATCCGAGGCAGAAGAAAGATCCGTATCCGTTACGTTTTATGCGGATCTACTTACCTTATTAATAAAAAAATGAAATTCTTTAAACAGGTGATGAGGTAGCAATGAAATAATCCTAAAATCATATACAGGGTGTGTGTGACAACCAGGCAAATAATAAAATACTGAACGAGTACCTACCATTGTTTTGAGTTATACGATATGACGGTGTTATACACTCGCAGGAATAGTATTTTAATTTAATTATTCGCAATAATCTCATGTTTTCTTTCCGCGCCAGCTGTATCGGGCTATCCTGTGACTAGTTAAATGGGCTTAATGATTATTGTGATACATTGCTGTTTTTTGGATCACTTGTGTGTGACTCTCCTTTGAGGCTAATCAGTTCATTTTAATAACACTTTATATCGTACACACAAAAATATTTCGTACATTGGCGAAATTAATGCAATATAGCATTTTCTACCAGTGAATGAAAGTAAGTCATTGGAACAGAGTTAGTAGAACCCACCTCTATCTAATTATATACATGTGTGATACGTGCAGCGGTTTAGTAGAAAAATGCAATAATCTGTGTCCAGCCAGCTTGAATTTACTCTTTAGCGTCACAAATTCTGAAGAGTGTTTAAGTCACACAATAATATGCCCTATTGACCTAGTTAAATGTGAGCTATTTTGAAGATTTGTCCAGACAGCCTGAGCTACATCTCTAATTTTTTGAATTTTTGTCTTTTTATGTGCGTATGTGCACGCTAAACTCAGAAACGGCTGAACCGATTACGATGCAGTTTTCAGAAATATCTTGTGACACGTCCCACTTAACATGTAGTCTACTTTTTATCCCGGGAAAATGTTTTTATCCCAGATAATTTCGACATTTTGTTTTTTCTGTAGTCCACGCGGACGGAGTCGCAGGCGTCCACTAGTATGAAATAAAAGTCAGCTATCTTTACAGAATTTGTTTACTTAATTTACTTTGCTTTGCTGTTAAGGATAATACCATCGTATTTCTGTTGAAACCACTTCATGGCATCCTCCTTTGTGAGACGATGGGGGAATCCTACCTTTCCAGTCTTGCGTCTTCTGTGTGCTACATTGAATCCTGTGGACAAAAAGATAATAACTTTAGATAATAAAGTGCAGTTTAAAGGTCACAGCTCATTAGAGCCACCCGACACCAACTCAGCACCTCCTCGCCTTGTGCCGTTAGTATTCCCGAGTGGACCGCGTGCTGCCCGCGAATGATTCACGCGAGGACGATACGTTGACAATGCGGCGCTCCGCGAAAATTTTTCTTCGTCAGCTAACAAATGCCTACGAGCAAAGCGACGTACACTCGTTCACCACGCGGCGTTCACTCGTTCACCGTGCGGGGACCACAGGTTGACCGCGCGACGTTTATTGGTGATAACGCGGGGTCCACCTGTCGACAAGGAGTGGACGCCGCACAGTGGGCTAGGATTGAAAAAAATGGGAATTACCGTTCGAAGTGAGTGAATCGCGTCGAATTATTAAAACAAACAACTTTTATTTGAAAAACTTGTCTAAAAAAGTCATTTTCATACCTGAATAAAGTATTGTTTTTTTTGTATGGAGAAAAAGTAAAAATTGTAAATATAACCAAAATGGTAAAAGTGTTAGCTGTGGCGGTTAGTAAGGGTTAAAGTAGAGATGACGGCTGACATTGTTTTGATAAAATAAGTACACAGAAAAAAAAAATCGACGCGATTCACACACTTCGATTGGTAATTCCCTTTTTTTAAATCCTAGCCCACTGTGTGTGGTGCTGAGTGGGTGCCGAGTGGCTCTAATGAGCTGTGACCTTATACACCAACATATAATTTTTCACATTACAGAAAATGGTCATGCAGTTTATTATGCCAGTCACTCTGAATCTAACAGACAGATTCTAGCTAGCCATGTCAACTAGAATTTAGCTAAACAAAATGTACCTCATCCCACATGAATAAAGACTTGATCAATATTCTTTGTGAGTTAAGTTCAGTATTGCACATATTTTACAGAATAATGTAATAGTTTCTCATCATTCTTGAACAAATGTGCTGGCATAATACACACAATACTCATGCAATCACTGGAAATAGAAACGATACTATCATTTCCATTCAATTTTTATTTATTCTACTTATTCTAATATAAGATGACAAATTTTCCTATAATGACTTTAAACTTTGTTCACAATATACTTTTTTAAAGTAAATTGTAAAAGTTTCATCCATTTATTTCAAGCTCATGTCAGAAGTAATTAAAACGAGTGGCAAAATAAGAATGAATAACAAATTAACTTACCTGGCCTTCCAAGAACAACATAGAAGTCTAGACCATAGATACCAATGGAAGGGTCATATTTGATACCCAAATCAATGTGCTCCTGAATACCAAATCCAAAGTTTCCTGTGGCTGAAAAGTTATCACGCCTCAATTCATATTCTCTTACCTGGAAGCAAAAAATACTTATTACAACTACAGTAATTGATACACACAGTGGAAAACATCAAACATATGTAAACTTTATCTTCAAAAAAGTAATATAATAGCACATGACAATTTTCAGTGTACACAAAATTATGTAAATGTAATTTCTGCGAGTATTCTGAGCAGTAAGAAATTAGTACTCAGAAGTTGCAAATGAGAAATATTTGATCTTGCATGTAATTACAAAGGAGTACAATACAATAATGTAGCCCTTGAACAATTCATGCTTCAAATAATGGGGTTATAAAAATAGATATGTAAAAAAAACTTAATATAATATTGTAGAGCATTGAATTTCTCTATGTTCTAAAGACAGAGTTTCTAACTAGTGTAGTAATGAAAGTGATTTCAGATTAATAACCTCAAATGTGATGTCTGTGAGACAGAGAGTATCAAACAAAGTTTTGCAGCGGTTATTAGATACTAAATTCTTAATAAAACATTGTTATTTGAACACTTTTAACACCATACTCACTTTAAGACCCCTTTCCAGGATTTCCTCAGCTTTGGCTCCACGGACTGTACAATGGACAGCAATCTTTTCATTACGACGAATTCCAAATGATCGCACAGTGTACCTAGCCTTAGAGAACACTGGTTGTTGACCAGTTAGTTGCTCCAACACCTGAAAATGTAATTAATGATTATGTTTAGTGACATGCTGTTATGCATTACATTATATGAAAATTTAACAGTAAGAGGAGATAGTATAAGCGGTTACAGGTAACCTCCATGGTGCAAAGAGGGTGCAAACGTAATTTAAGTAGATGGCCTAACACTAAGGTTTATATGGATAGTTTTAACGCCAACTCAAACAATGTAACTTAATAAGAATATTTTTATTCCTTACCTTAGCAGCACGTGTAAGTCTGTCACCAGATTCTCCTACACAGATGTTAAGACACAGTTTCCTGATATGCAGATTTCGCATAACATTTTTTGAGTTATCTTTAGGAGCCTTCTTCTCCTTTTTGTCCTTTTTGGGAAGAGCAGGCGGTGGTACACGCTGAAATCACGTACAATATAATTCATAACAATATCACCACACATACAATATCACTAAAACAAAAATGTTTTAAGGTTATATACTGTGCCGAATTTGCTGAGTGGAATTTATAAAAACAACACCCTTGAAATATAATCACAAATATCTAGACAAAATAATATTAGACTGTTTAAAAATAAGATATTTCATGAATATGATTAAATAAAACCGATCAAAAAGGATATTTATATTTAACAAATACAAAAAACACCCACCGCCATGACTAAAATTTCGTGAAAGAAACAGAACTAATAGTGTTGTTCAGCTGTTAATTTTTGACATTTAAAAACCGGTAATTTTAGTAAATTCATCGTTGCTTAGTTTTTAGCTGAAAACAGGCAACACTACTAAAATTTTAATTATTTACAGATTAAAGTATCATATAAGTCTTGCGGTCTGTAAGAATATTGAGACAAAAAAACTTGTCCCTTGAACTGGATTTCTACAAGGCTTACGGCTAATTTCAATACGAGGTCAAAATAAAATTTTGGATTTCATAATTCCTAATTTAAAATTTTGTATGAAAACAATTGAAGATTAAATCTGAGATATGCAAAAAATCTTTCAAGATCAGGTGGTCACTGTCACGCCCGAAAAACTCGTCCCAAAATCACCTACAGCTACACGTAGGTACAATCTAAGCGGGCAGTTACAGTATATATTATTATACACTTTGGTTACAGTGCAACTTATATGCAGCCGCACGTTAAGACCAAGTTCGGTTTCGCGAGTCATATCCGTGTACACGCAGGAACTGACAATGTGTCGCCGTCGACGGATACGTCGTGGAGGACATCATCATCATTTACATTTTGTCCGCTATGCTGAGCGTGGCTGTGGGATCTCCTTTATGATCCTGCAGTTCTGGATACGCCATTTCGAGAATACAGCCGTGTCTGTATGTACTCGTATATATGTATTTAGACAGGCAGAGTGCTTTTCACCAAATAGCCAATCTTTAAATAATAGCACTAGCTATTATGTGGGACTACATTATCGTGGTACTGCATACAAAACAAAAAAAATGTTGTTCAAAAAGTACTTTCAGAAAAAATTTGTTTGTAAGTATTCATAAAATGAAAGGTTGAATAGTTTCTATACCTGATTTCGGAACTAACATTTTTTGTATGCAGTTGTTGTTGTTATTTGTTTAGTTTATCCCGAAGGAAAGGCAAGGGGAACTAAGCGAATACAGCCATTGTCTTTAGTAATGATTTCTGAATTTATGGGATGATAATGATGATGGTGATGAATGGAAACGTCGGGAAAATCCTCAAGAACAAGTGTAAAGTTAGTCAAAATGAAAAATTATTGCAGAAACAACTTACATGGGCCCATGAAGAGATCTTATTCCGGCTAAAGTTTTACTCAGCTTACCTGCGTATAAAACCATGCACACGCACTAGATTCACATCACAAGTAATCAAAATATAACTTATCTACCAGAAAACATCACTTTGCGGACACATGCAAGCCATTTACAAATATTTTTTTGATTTTAACAAGAAACTTACACCTGCACCCTTCCAGCTTTTCCCGCCGAATCCTTGTATGCAGTAAAACAAAAAATGTGGCCATACACATAATCACTAACGCCATCATCCATCGGAACTATACGGTGAAACACAAGCAACATAGGTTTAGAAAAAAATCTACGGCGATTCCTTATTACCTTATTCCACTTTACTAAATCCTAGCCCACTGTATGGCGGTATAACGATTACCGAAAATTAAAGGTTGTCTCTCTGTATTCCACGTCAAAAAGGATTTAAAGAAGTGATATCGATTGGTACTAACCTACCTTTTAAATTCATTAGTATGTAGTAGGTAGGTTGATATGTTTTTTTAAGTTCTCAAACGCATTAGTTTTGTAGTACGGTGGTACTTGCAAATATATAGAGACTTATTAACTCTATCTGCCTCTAAACACACTAAAGAAGGCTGTTTCACCCTAAAGAAAAGAAATAAGCGGAATATTGCACGTCAATAAGTAAAGTGTCTTATTAGGTAGGTAAGTACCTTTGTAAGTACGTACGCTTTGTAAGTACTAAGTGCCACTCACACTTGATTGAGAGTTAACTAAGAAATCCCTTGATTAACAAAACCAATATGGAACCAGCAACTAAAGTATATAAATCCAAAACACAATATAGAAGATACTACTGTACTGCCTGCGATATTTTTACTAATTCTGATAATCAACTGAACCAGCATATAGAAGGAATTCGGCACCGCCTTATTGTGTTTTCCAATGTTGATGCTTTCGCACATAAATATAATTATAGTTACTCCGAGAAACAATATAGCTATGATTGTAACTTTTATATCCCAGCATTCATTGTTATTATTTTAACTGTATACATTTTCTGCTATATAATTATAAAGCTAAGCGATAGTTTATTCAGTAATTAACATACGGAGAGCATAAATAATCAATTTTAATGGTGCCTTAAATTTCGCGCCATAATTTTAATTGGTGGAGAAGTCCTCCCCAAGCGTTCACGGCTTCTATGCGCACGAACGAACGCGCAGAACAATGAGGTAGCAGCCATTTTATATCGGTGTTAAGAAAAACATAATTCGAATGGCCAATCTTAACGAAATTGTGTAATTAGTGATATAATTTATGTGTTTCTGCACACGCAGCTTTAATTAGGCGATTCTGTAAATAAGTGAGTAAAACATATATTGTTATACAACTATATTGATAGATTAACATCAAGCGTAAGTAACGAAAACTTAACATTTTGCTCATAAAAATTATTTATTAGATTCTTATCTGTTTTCTTCTAATGGTATTATAATGAGTATGTGATTCCAATAAGATTATTTTTTCTTATATGAAATACTTGTTTTTGTTTATCATCGGAGATAGAATTCGTAAATAAATCCTAACAAAACTCATTCTATGATTAAGACATGACATAACTTTCACAAAATAATAACGATTGTAGCGTTAAAAAACTTGTTTTGTTTACATCTATGTAATGCCGGTTAGTTTATTACGAACTTATCAACCGGCGAATTATACGACACAGGCTCGTCCTTTAACTTTAGAACAAAATTCAATAGCGAATTGGCCATTTTATTGATGGCCGGGGGGAGGCTGGGTGGTGACAGTTGGGCAGTCGGCGAACTTCCGCCATTAACATTTTATCAGGATTTACTTTACCTATTCAGTCTTCTTGTTTACTACCTCTGTCTTTGTTAGGTCTGTGGAAGTATGGAATGTATGTATGTGTTTTGAGTTATATGTGGGGGATTTATTTCTTATTTTAAGTTTTTGTTTATTTTATAAGTACTTGTCTGATCATTTTCATTGTACATATTATAATAGGGTATATCAGTGGTTCCCAATTAGAGGTACACATACTCCCAGGGATACGCAAGGTTGCATCAAGGGGTACGCAAAATTACATTACATAAACAAAATTACTAAATTTACCAAAAAAAAAAATATATATATACCTAGCTACCTACAACCAGATTTTTTAGAGTTGTGCAAAGAAAAACGTGCCCATTTGTCACATTAATAAAACTGGTGTTTTCTGTCATCTTGTATTGTATTTTGATAGTAATGAATTCTAAATACATCTGATTTCATCTCTCATTTATTTATTGTTCCTGCAATAAAGGGTACGCAAGTTTGAGGTCTTTCTTAGAGTGGTACGTAGAAAAAACTAAATGGGAACCACTGGGGTATATGCATGAAATTATTTTATTTCATTTTTAGATTCTATGTAAAAAATTAATAAAGTTTGCCCTTGGAATGGCAAATATAAGTTTAACCTTTTAGGATTTACAGTGATTAAAAAATACGAGCCAGGAAAATGTTTTTGAAATGATCCGTTTGCTCCATACTAAAATGGCATAGACTTTGAAGTCATAGCACACAACAGTCACAAATTAGTATGGAAATAAAATGCATTCTTATTTTATAAAAGTAATTTAACATTTTTGTGCACAGTTGTCAATAAAAATTGTTTATTAATAGGTACAGATATTAATAAAGTATCTATTAAAGTAAAATTGTATGTTTTTACTCCTTTTATGTTGTAAATTTTTTCTTTCAATTTTTTAAACTTTTAATCACCTGTAACTTTGGTATTTACTAACCCATTGATGTTATTTTTGCACTATTCAGTTTGTATTTGTAATAATATCTTTCGGATAAATTATAAAAAATCTGTTTTCGTGTCAGATGTATATTCCCTATTGTATGTATCCAGCCAGGCATTGCTATTGGCAATACATATAATATAGTACATGCATATTAAATGTAGTTTTTTAATAGAAATTTTACACTGTGTGCCTATTATAATAACCACAGACTTTACTTCTGTCTAAATGGGGGTCCAATTTTAATTATTTTATTTGGGTACATACACAAAGAAAAATAATAAGCCTTTGTCAATCCGAAACATCCAGCACTTACCTTTTTTAGACAACATTTTATTTTGTAAAATTTTATTGTACCTACTTAATTGAACTATTTAAGTAAATTAAGCTAATATTGCTGTTATTACTAGTTCTTTGAAAATATTTCTTTTTTGTTTTAGTGCAGCTATGATAATTAATAAATTTTGTACATACATACATTTGATCATTAAGTATTTTATTTATTTTAAACGACTACCTACCTACATACATAGAACAATTCTGTATTGACATGTTTACAAGTTGAGAATACTCCAATGTTAAACTGAAAGTAGATGTGGACTAAAGTTATTCTGTCACTACTAGCATGTTTGTAAATACAAGTGCTTGTTAGAATTCCATTACTTATACATATGTAATCCATGGACTAAAAGAGACAACATTTTTGAAAAACTAACTTATGCAATGCTTATGCATAACAAATAATTGCTCCTAATTAATGAGTCAGTTTAGGACAATGCCTATAAATCAAATCTATGTATTTAAAGAAACCACATCAAAATCTGTTGCATAGTTTAAAAGATCTAAGCCTAGGGACAGACAGTGGGAAGTGACTTTGTTTTATAATATACAGTTATATGGAAATAACTGTTAAAAAGAAAAAAATGTCTAGGTATTAATTAATTCAAAAGTGCAATGCAAAGTCTTTGGTATTAATAGCTACTGTACTTACACTTCTTAAACAAAGTTAAGAATGCTATGACTATGAAGTTCCTGGACTTGGACACTTGCAATCTTTTTGTTAGTTTACTTATTAAATTTGATAGATAATAGATAGACTGTATTTTACACAGTTGTTACCCCTATATGGTATGTTATATGTTTATGTGATCACCTGTCCCTTTCTGTCTCAGCAATTTATTTTAAGAATGGACAGGGACAGACTTGACTAATCTGAAGTTTATGTGTAAATGTGATTAATATTGTCAGAATTGACCATATTAATCCTAATTTAAGCTTTTCCAAATCATTTTGGTAAATTGTTCAGAAATATTGTGTATTCTGGAGTTTGAAAGTAAGGTATATATAACGGGTAATTTACAGGAATATTGGTTGTTGTTGGCGTTGGAGGCCCAGAGAGGGGCAGTTAAGGCCCCAGAAAAAAATAGCGCAACTAATATGCTATTGACATTTTTAAGGTGAATTAAAAATGGAGGGTGCTACTGATTTTCAAAGTGGACGAAATAAGTTTGCAAACCTCTGGTGTAGAGAAAAATGTCTCAGAGAATGAATAAGTACTTGAAAAACCGACTCTATAGATTAAAGTATAGCACTAAAGTGTTGTAGAAGATTTACAGTACCTAGTATGGTATTATTTTCAAAATTACTCATTCTTATTATGCATATCAAAAATGTATTTTACAACCCTACCTATTGCAGATAGTCCCAAACATTTGCATTATAATACATAATATAATACAGAAGACGCAGTTAGTAAAACCTAAAGTTCGCACAGCGCAAGTTCCTCCCCTAGGTAGAGTATTTTTATCATGCGCGACAAACTTAACGCATGTCGTTTGATCGACAGATGAAAAGACATCATGGGCGTTTCTATGTACATACCAAGTTACTTAATTTTACATTCAACATAACATCAAGCATACCTGGGCTTTATTATTATGTTAATAATATAAATAATGTTATGTTAACGAACAGCGCCGGCCCGAAGGAAATTTTAGAATGGAGCGAGATCCAATCATGGCGCCTCTTCTGTTTGTTCCTAATAATATATACCTATATTTTTACGATTTAGGCGCCCTCTAGGATTTGGCGCCTGGAGCGACTGCTCCGCTCGCCGTATAGGCGGGCCGGCCTTGTTAACGAACTTCAATGCGAAACGAAAGATGTTAGATTTTCTGAGTCTCAAAGTCTCTGGGCTTATACATGCGCACATTTAACAACAAAAAGTGGGTACCTGCATAGGTTTCAGCTATTTGCGCGTTGATCTTTGTCTTTACATATCAATATCTTTTTGCAGGTGAAAGGAGTTAGGATGGGGGTGCGGCGCGGCTTCCAACATTAGTTTCCCGACACACTGGGGCGTGGGCGTCGGGGGCGTGGCGCGGGGCGTGGGCGTCCCCGTGCCGCCCCCCGGCGACCTGCTGGCCACTATATCCATGTTTGAACAACAGATCAAGGCAGAACCCATGAGGTAGGTACAATGAGGAATCTCGGCAAAAGTGGTACACCTTATATGCGGGAATCCAGCCTACAAGTCTTGGCACATTCTGATAGACTTTGCCACAGCAACAGTCACACTCTTAGTCTCATTCGCTTAGTACGAGTTTAAACCTGATGGAAATTAATATTGCAACGAGAGATCCTTATTTATAGTTTGGCATTCACTTGATTTTGATTCCGACAGATTAAAATCGGAAATTCAAAGTTTTTAAACTAACCTAATCTAATCCTATCCAAATCAACGTAATTTTTACCCGACTTCAAAAGTTCAAAGTAAAAAGTATCGCTTTAGCAGCGTGTATGTTTGTGTTGTAGTTTCTACACATCGCACGCCCACGTCCACTCGGCGCCGCCGTCTATAATCCGGTCGGAGGCGAGTCACGGCGTGCTGAACATGCACCACCAGCAGGAGGACTCCAAGGACAGCCTGATTCAGCAGCAAGTGCACCAGCAGGACCTGCTGGACCACCACCAGCAGCAGGACTTGCAGCAGGATGATGAGGTAGTCATTAGTAGCCTTACTGATGATAAGATTCAAAGACTTCAAACTAAGGGCCTACTAATAAAAGCTTTTAATAATTAGGTTTAATCTATACTTTATTTAACAGATATTCCATATATTTTGCTGTCAGGCCATGTAATACGAGGATGTAACTTTACGCGCGGTTTATTAGTTACTGTCATACAGCCAATTTCAATAACCAATCTCGAGATATTTTGCAATTGTCAATATGATGAATGATGTGTATTGACGCGTTATCCACCCACACATACAAACCATAGTAAGCTCGGCGCCTACTAGAAAATACGCATACATGCGCATCGCGCCGCCGCCATTACGGTGCTTCAATCTGTGCATTGACAGCATTACGTCCATTGTTCTTTATATGTTCATGATTTCAGATTAAACGTTCCATTGTTTAATGAAATTGTATTAGGCGTTACAATTTGGAAGTTCAAACATTCACTATGGGTGCGCCCACCACCGGGCCCTACACCCTCCACTGACCCTCGGATCTGATAACTCATAACTGCAACAACAGGCACTTGCACTAACTACAATCGCCACGAGAAACCAGACCCGAGCACCTAGCATGCAAGACAATACATTGCACTATTTCGAAATCAAAAACTAGATTAATAATCTACATATGTTTCGCCAACAACAGTGGCATCCTCAGGATTATAGAAATTAGTTGGGTTTTACAGTTTCATAATAATTAGTGGTTTACTAATTTACTAATTTCTATTATTAATATTATTAATCTAGTTTTTGATTTCGGAATAGTGCAATGTATTTATTGTCTTGCATGCTAGGTGCTCGGGTCTGGTTTCTCGTGGCGATTGTAGTTAGTGCAAGTGCCTGATGTCGCAGTTATGAGTTATCAACTTCGAGGGTCAGTGGAGGGTGTAGGGTCCGGTGGTGGGCGCACCCATAGTGAATGTTCCATTGTTTTCATACAAAATTTCAAATTTGGAATTTAAAAAATCGTGATTCTTTATAATCTCTAGTGTTGAAATTGGCCGTTATTCTCGTACAGTCCACGAGGCGTAAGCTGAGCTTTGCATTTGTGTGGGTGTACATAGATACGCGAGGCCTAGCATAGCATGAGCTTTGTGAGTGGACATAGATAGTGTTAGTATGCATCGGCCTAGTGCGCGACGTGTCCCGTACACTCGCCCAAGTTCAAAGCTCAGCTTATGCCTCGCTGACTGTACTATCTCACCCATATACTTAGTAGTTATTCGTTAAAACTACCTAACTAACTTAACCTACTCCTAATGTAAAAAACTTCTTGCAGTTGAGCTTCAAAGGCATGGAGGATGAAGGTGTGGAAATGGATATGGATAGTCGCCAATGTTCACAGGTAATGTAAAAAACATCTTCTCTGTATAACATTAAAAAACGAATGTTCTACCTTCTCTCTCTCTTCAATCTTTCTAATCTATTTTTCTTTCACAGGGTATGGGTGTTGATATGGGTTCTGTACAGACCAAAATGGAAGTGCCTAATGGTGGGCAATCTATACCACGTTCAAAACCACAAGCATGTAAGGTAAGACATTACTATAGTAGTCAGAATGTCTCGCTGCACACGGGGCAATAGAATGACTTATGACACTGTGTGCAGCGAGACATTGCGACTACTATAGAGACCTATGCTTATGTACTTAAATAACCATCAAAAATGTTGCTTAATGTATTGTTTCATAAATTTTGATATTTAGATGTTTCTCCTAATAAAAACGGAATTTAAACAGGTATGTGGCAAAGTGCTGTCGTCTGCATCATCATATTACGTCCACATGAAACTTCACTCAGGAAACAAACCCTTTCAGTGTACAGTAAGTATAAAACAAGCTTGAATTATTATGATAAAATGTGAAAAGGCTGAGATGTCATAATATAGAATACAATTTCAATTTCACCCATTGGATTGGGTTACAGCATAGTATTTATCGTATTGTATATCCTTACTATTTGATCATCTAAAAATCATGGTTTGTTTCAATGTCATGACAGGTTTCTCCCTACAGGGGGTACTTATGAGTACATTATCTATATTTTATTAGAATAGTTTGATTGAACATTATAACTTCGCCCTTAGGTTTGCGACGCGGCGTTCTGTCGCAAGCCGTACCTAGAGGTGCACATGCGAACCCACACCGGCGAACGGCCCTTCCAATGCGACCTGTGCCTCAAACGCTTCACGCAAAAGTCCAGTCTTAACACGCACAAACGCGTGCACACGGGTGAGTCAGCTTATCACTTAGATAGCAGCCTTAAGGGTGTGATTCAGGTGTGCAGAGAAAGCACACAGTTCTTATCGACTTATTTTATCGTTCGTTAGGTACCCGCTATAGGTTTCTAAAGTCAATGCATATTGCGAATGGAATTCGTACTGAATCCGGCTCGAAGGACCAAATTCTGTTCAATTTTCTGGAAACTGTTTGCTTCCTAAATACTAACAAATTGTAGAAAACAGTCCAATGATATGACGTTAGTTACTGAAATAGGTTCACCTGGCTCTAACTACTTATACAGTGTGTTTGGTAATGGACTAGCGATAATTTAGGGGCGTAAAATATACCTAATATTATCGGCAAAAACACCCATAAGGGTGGTCAACCCCTCCTCTTTTTGGAATAGCGGCCATTTTAATTTTTTTTTAGTTACGTCTTTTTAAAAAATATCGATTTCTCTGGACATAAGGGTACTACATAAAAAAAATGTGTTAGCTAATGATATCGCCTTTTAATTAAAAGAGATCTACGTGTAAACTTTTAACTTTAAAATGCGTAAAAAAAAATGTTTAATGCTGTTTTTGAGCAAAAAAAACTCCTTTTTACAGTTATTCTTACATACCACAAAAACTAGCACATTAACGTAGGTATTTTTTGTACAATTCTAATAAACAAGGATATTATATTTATATAAAATCATTTCTCTAAGTTCCAAAACTTGAAAATTATGGTCTATCGAACATGACCCTTACGCGAGTTCCCATTTGTTGTTACGTCTCTACCTGCTCCTATGAATAGGGTCAAGTGTGTGAATGGGTAAGAAAGCATTTGGTATTGCTATTGTGGCAGTGAGTAAGCAGGACAGAAGATCCTGTTCGTTATGGTGAACGTCATTCAAAGTTGGTTTCTATCATAAAAAAAGCTAATATGTAACTCAGTTGTCCCTCGCTCTGCGTTGCGATCAGCACTTTTGAGATCCGTTCCGTTCCTGTACGCATTGAGATATTTGTTTGTTTTTGTGGTCATTATGGCTGACAGAAACTACTCGTCTCGTCACATAGCCGACATACATTTTGTGTATGGTTTATGTAACGGAAGTGCAGCCGCCGCCGTACGAGTGTATCAACAGAGGTTTCCAAACCGGCCTACACCCAGTCGGCAAACTTTTGTTGATGTTCATTTAAGACTGTCTGAATATGGCATTCGAAGGCCGACAAATTAACGCTCCCGTATCGTGCCGGTGTCAGAAGAGGAACAAGTTCTTCGATTAATTTATGAAAATCCCGGTCTCAGTGTAAGGCGCATAGCTTTAATGCTCAATATTTCAAAATGGACTGTGTGGAGAATTTTGAAACGTGAAGGCCTGCATCCTTACCATTTTCGACGCGTGCAAGATGTTCGAGAGCCAGATTACGCTGTGCGAGCCACTTTTTGCTCATGGATTGGCGGTCGAATACGACGTAATCCGACGTTTTACAAATCGATTATGTGGACAGATGAGACGACATTTACAAGAGCTGGCATCACAAATCACAGAAACCAACATTTATGGATGCACTAGCTGTTGCCCGCGACTTCGTCCGCGTCAACAAACAGAATAAAATATTTTAAAGTACTTCTGCGTAAATTATATTTTTTGTTTTATTTTCTTGTGGCAGAAGAACATACTGATTTTCTCCGCAACCCGATGTTGACAACGCGACATATAATTGGCCGTGTGAAAAGCAGTCTTGACGTAAGTCAATTCCAACGTGTTTAAACGTTTGCCCCTGTGATTTATTAATTGTTACAGCAAAAGATAACTTAACAGGGAATTGAATTCTTTTAAAATGTTGAATAACTTTTCCTAAGACGGTATTTTCATATCTCTCAAAATTTAGCTGGGCTGTTAAGAGTTCTGCATCAGGTTATCTAGACCTTCAATTTTATTACGTTATTAGAAAGTGCTTATCATGCTGAGCAACTTTTCCTAAG
Organism: Carposina sasakii; assembly: GCA_014607495.2. Taxonomy (NCBI): domain Eukaryota; kingdom Metazoa; phylum Arthropoda; class Insecta; order Lepidoptera; family Carposinidae; genus Carposina; species Carposina sasakii. The sequence continues at coordinate 6,348,460 of CP053164.1, forward strand.
ACGGTATTTTCATATCTCTCAAAGTTTAGCTGGGCTGCTAAGGGTTCTGCATCAGGCAGTCTAGACCTTCAATTTTTTTCTTTCATATCATTTCTACGTCATTTTATTCTTTCATACATATTTTTTGGATAACTTGAACCATTTACGCAGCGCACGCAACGGAAGTCTCCAAAGTTGAATAATTTTCCCCGTTTTTTCCACATTTTCCTCTTATTCTTCGTCCCTATTGGTCGCACTGTGATGATATATCAATGTCTAAAGCCTTCCTCGATAAATGGACTATCCAACACAAAAAGAATTTTTTAATTCGACCCAGTAGTTCCGGAGATTAGCGCGTTCAATCAAACAAACAAACTCTTCAGCTTTATAATATTAGTATAGATGAAAATCCACATGCTGTACGTCCTAGTAAATTCCAGCACGAGTTCTCAGTGAATGTGTGGGCAGCGATGATTGATGACAAATTAATTGGACCTATCGAATTACCCAACACAATGAATGGTCAAAGATTTTTAGTGTTTCTGGAAAACCAATTCAGGGACGTGATAGAAGAGCTACCAATCCAGTATCGAAGGCGTATGTGGCTGCAGTTGGATGGTGCACCAGCACACTGCTCGTGCTGTGAGAGCATTTAAATGAAAATTATTCGCCGTGGATAGGACGTGGTGGAACCGTAACCTGGCCACCACGTTCTCCAGATCTAACACCGTTAGATTATTTTTTATGGGGATGGATGAAACAAAGAGTATATGCTATAGTTCCAAATAGCAGAGAAGAGCTAGTGCAAAGGATAATGACAGTTGCAGATGAGATTAGAGCAGATTCACAAATGATCTCAAGGGCCACAGGACAAGTAGCAATAAGGGCCACAGCCTGTCTTCAGAGCAGAGGCGGTCATTTTGAACAATATTTTAATTAAGTTTTTTAAAAATAAAAATTATGACAATCCACATAAATGTGTTTATTTGATTAATATCAAATCGTTTGATGATGAGCACTTACGTAGGGTCATATTCAATAGACCATAATTTTCAAGTTATGCAACTTAGAGAAATTATTTTGATATCACTTTGTAGATAATATCCTTGTTTATTAGAATTTTACAAAAAATACCTACGTTAATGTGCTAGTTTTTGTGGTATGTAAGAATAACTGTAAAAAGGAGTTTTTTTTGCTTAAAAACAGCATTAAACATTTTTTTTACACATTTTAAAGTTAAAAGTTTACACGTAGATCTCTTGTAATTAAAAGGCGATATCATTAGCTTACTAACACATTTTTTTTATGTCTGTAGTACCCTTATGTCCAGAGAAATCGATATTTTTTAAAAAGACGTAATTAAAAAAAATTAAAAATTAAAATGGCCGCTATTCCAAAAAGAGGAGGGGTTGACCACCCTTATGGGTGTTTTTGCCGATAATATTAGGTATATTTTAGGCCCCATTACGAAACACACTGTATAATGAAGTTATAACTTATAAAAATGCCAACAGTATGTTATCAATGCATTTAGATTTTTATATGAATGATGTAATTTCCATATTATATTACATAAACTATATTGACGAATTTTGAAAGATACACTAGGGTATATGTGGATTTGCATTAGCATACAGTAAATATAATGAGGAAGGAGGTTTCGGTATAAATTGGTGATTATATGGAGGTTACATACAGTTCCCAATATGAAGCTAGTAGTCAGCATACTCCCATTTTATAAATACCATGAGGGGGTTTAAGTTATTTTCATTCAATTTAACCTCCTCCTGTTTCCACGAAATTAAGATTTTTATTTTTGGTATGTACTTATGTTGTTTTATTAAATAAGTGATTTTGAATTTTTGTTGACTCCTTTTTTGAACGCCCTGGTTTTGTTTTTTTTTTATTTCAATCTTTTATTTTCTGTATAACCAAATTCAGAATTTTACGTACAAAAATCGCCCCAAATAAAATAACCGATTATGTAAAATGAAATACATTTGTAAACAAAAAATCTGATCGTAGCACTTTTCGAAAAAAGTGCAGTTATATTTTTATGCATACACGCAACTGTAATTTTAAGTACCCTAACCATAAATTAAATCCTGTCCACATTCTTTTTTGGGTATAAATGACTGCATTTAGTAGCAATTTTGTATCTAATAACAAATGACACTGGTGCGACACACAAGTTATTATCGAATGACTACAGTTTTGTGAATAGTTTTTGACATGTGTCGAGTAGCTTCGATCGTAAATCAGGGCGTGAGGAAGGCTTCGTGATGTGAGGTAAACAGGGGGAGGTATAGAATTCACAATGCAGTACTACATTTGACTGATCTCATTGTGTGTTCTAATATAGAAGTAGTGCAATAGAGTGTGTGTTGTTGGAATATGGCCTGGGTTTTAGATGAGCACATGCGCGCATTGATGGTGAAGGAGAGGCCCTACAAGTGTGACATCTGTCAGATGCGGTTCACGCAGAGCTCCAGCCTCAACCGGCACAAGAAAATACACACGGGTGGGTTTCATTCCTTCCACAATCTATCCAATTCTGAACTTAAGACTTTTCTCTTGAACACCCCAATTGGCTTCTAAAACTTAAATAAACTTACGAAAGCCCTTTCTGACCTGTCCAATGATTTCGTTCAGAGGAACATAAGCGCGCGCTGCTGGCTAAAGAACGACCATTCCAATGCAGCGTCTGCTATATGAGGTTCACCCAGAAGTCAAGTTTGGGCCGACACGGGAGAACTCATACCGGTGGGTCTTGTACCTCTACCCGCTTCCTTTTGCGTGATTCCCTTGAGGCAGATCGGTCCCACTAATAGAGTTCACAAGAATAGCCTACCTCCCCCTGAATGCGTGAATGAGTCTTTCTTTTAACCGGCTAGGCCATAATTTAGTGAATTTGTTTGAGAGGGTGAAGTTGGTTATATCGTAAATCGTATAACTTATAGAGGAGCACAGACGAGCCCTGTTAGAGAAAGTGCGGCCGTACCAGTGCCACATCTGTTTTATGCGCTTCACCCAGAAGTCCAGCCTGGGCCGACATGGGAAAATACACACTGGTAGGCATTTTGCCCTAAAATCCTTAAGTAGAATGAATTTATTTACTAGACGTACCTAATAGGCTCAGTTAGTAATCGCCGGTGGGGCCGACAGGACGGTTGTTGTAGCTCAATTTTGTTGGTGTTTCTAGAGGAGCACATCCAATCGCTGATCAACAAAGTGCGCCCCTATCAATGCGACATCTGCGACAAGCGGTTCACGCAGAAGTCCAGCCTTGGCACTCATAAACGTATACACACCGGTGGGTCCCTTGATATTTCATTTTTTATTTTTTTTCACTCGGTTTCTAAGCCACAATTCAAAAAGTGTAGGTAAAATTTGCTCTCAGTCTACATATCTTGCTTTGTGGCTTTGATACCTTTGTTTTGTGAATAGTTTTAAGGGTTCCCAAAATTCTAGTCCCTGTTAGCTATCTAGGTATTATTCAAAATACACATTTTATTTATAATTTCTAACACCACGCGCATAACTATTAGGTGGCACACGCTCAAAAACTATTCACAAACGGTTAAAATAAGGCATGTGTGCGTTGTGAATATTTTTGTTACTTAAGATTAGTATTTAGGAGGCCGAATGTCTGTCGGACAAGTAAGAGAGATTCCCTCATGGTAGCGCGCGGCGTGGGCCGTGTGGATCAGGCGTGGTGACACATGGTGGTTTTGTTTGTTTCTCTGTGCGCGCGCAGGCGAGCGGCCGTTCCAGTGCACCGTCTGCCTCAAGTCCTTCACGCAGAAGTGCGCGCTCAATTTGCACGAAAAGATACATACGGGTTAGTAGCCCATTTACCTTACCTATTTACTCGAATACGTACGCCGATCGGTAAACGTAGAGACTCATGCGCAGTTATACATTTCATTTAGCGTCATGCTTTATTTCTATCGTTCCGTTCGCACCTAACCCGTTATGTTTCCATCTCCCTCTATCGACTGCTTCCCACTCGTTGCTTTCGACTAACAACACGAAGCCCTCACTCAAAAAGAACGCGCGCTTTCAAATACTTCTGCAGCTCAGAGTTATAAACACTCATATTACTGTGTAACATTTGGTCTATGTCTATTGCTCATCGGTTACTTCTCGCTATCATTTTCCTAATATGCCGTTAATCATCACGCCATCCTCCTCACTTAGCCTTTCTGTGATTAAATTGTATGCTATTATTTTTTATTAATTCATCATTTTTCTTCATAAATATTAATTCTTTCACAAAAGCGGTAATGCAATCGCTGCAATGACGCAATACTGACGCCGCAGTATCTAATCGGTACTGGTATCAAAATTGGGTTTTAAACGCGGGCGGGGGATCGGTTGGGCATTGGCGGGCGGGGCGGCCAGCGTCGGCGACGTGCGTTACTCGCTTTTGTGTGTGCACTGGGCGCAGTGCAAGGGCGGCCCTACTCGTGCGGGCTCTGTCCCGCGGCCTTCGCACGCCGCCCCTACCTGGACATTCACATGCGCACGCACACAGGCGAGCGGCCCTATCAGTGCGACGCGTGTCTCAAGCGCTTCACGCAGAAGTCCAGCCTCAATATACATAAGAGGACGCACACAGGTGGGTGTGGGCCAGCGCCGGCCGGCCGCGCCCGCTCGCGGGGCGGCCAGGCGCGTAGTGGGCGAGTAGCGTCCTCGCGGCCGCGCCGCTGCTATAATGTTTGTGTTGGGCGCCAGTCCAGGGCAGGCCGTTCCAGTGCCTGTCGTGCCCGGCCGCCTTCACCTGCAAGCAGTACCTGGAGATCCACACGCGCACGCACACCGGCGAGCGGCCCTATCAGTGCGACATCTGCCTCAAGCGCTTCACGCAGAAGTCGAGTCTCAACATCCACAAGCGGACGCACTCAGGTACGTTGCCGCGGCGCGTGAGGCAGGCCTGCAGCGAGCGCTAACTAACGCGAGCCCCGTCCACAGTGCAGGGCCGGCCCTTCCAGTGCCTGCAGTGCCCGGCCGCCTTCACATGCAAGCAGTACCTGGAGATCCACAACCGCACGCACACGGGCGAGCGGCCCTACCAGTGCGACGTCTGCCTCAAGAGATTCGCACAAAAGTCCACACTGAACATCCACAAACGAACGCACACAGGTCAGTTTTCCTGCGGTAGTACTTCGCGAGCTTGATCATTCAAAATTGCTATTTATATTTTCTGTGACCCATAATTAAAGTTGTCGGTGCCACGTAGTCGGACAATATTAGTATGTATCGCGCGTATGCTCTTGCTGCCGACTCGGCACTAATGTGAGTGTGGTTAGTGCAAGGGCGGCCGTATCAGTGCTCGGAGTGCCCGGCGGCCTTCACGTGCAAGCCGTACCTGGAGATCCACTCGCGCACGCACACCGGCGAGCGCCCGTTCGAATGCGAAGTCTGTTTCAAACGGTTCACGCAGAAATCGACGCTCAACATACACAAGCGCATCCACACCGGTATGAACAGCCGTGCTAATTCAGAGACAAAAACTCCGCGTTTTTGAAATACACCTTTTAGATAAATCGGTGCGAGATCGGCTTAATCGACCAAAAAAGCGAGAACACGTTCAGAGGTTAAAGATTGCTTCTGACGGAGCTTTATTGAGATTTTAATCCGATTCCGCAGTGTTTCGATGTTGGAAGTATCATCACAAAATTTTTATTTCTAAATATAGACATTAATTTACATGTGAGTTTACATGAGTTTATGTTTCTGAATCATTTGCCTTAACGAATAGCATTTTCAATGAAGCAAATGCTTTTCGTTGTTTGGAGTTTAATTGAGAAATATCTAGCGTATTTATTGATTGAATGGAGTAAGGAGACGGCATATTGCGAAAAAGGGTAAAATGACAAAATCTAATAATATCTGGACTTTATGATGTGGCACCGACAACTTTCCCTAGACTCATTTGTTAGCTACATCATCATATAAGTTTCAGTACCATATTGTTCAACGTAATCTTTTTATTTACATTACATCCATTAATTTCAGGCATCAACTGTCTTATTGCATCTTGCCGTCTTTCTTACATCATTTCGCCTTTACTGTTGCTTTTTACATATCCAATATTTTGTTTATTGCTTGCAGTCCTTGTCGTGAATGTGTCTGCTCCTTTGTCTGGACGTATTTTAATCAACTAAATTATTTCAGGGGAGCGTCCATACGCATGTGATATATGCCAGAAACGATTTGCAGTGAAGAGTTATGTAACGGCACACAGGTGATAAAACATTTCTTTACACTCCTCGTCAAATTACTGTTTTAGATTGTCCGATATAACCGGATTGTTTGTAGATGGTCGCACGTTGCCGACAAGCCGCTGAACTGCGAGCGTTGTTCGATGACGTTCACGTCGAAGTCTCAGTTCGCGCTACACATCCGCACGCACTCGGCTGGCTCCTGCTACGAGTGCAGCGTGTGTGGACGCACCTTTGTGCGAGACAGCTATCTCATACGGTGAGGCCCACAACTTCGTAATCTTTTTGATATTGAATACATTATTTTGATAAAATAAGTCAGTAAACATTGAGCGTCGGTTGGATGCAGGCTGCTTCCGACCGGTCGGAGTGGAGGTTGTTGGGGGAGGCCTATGTCCAACAGTGGACTTCTCAGGGCTGTAAATGATGAAACATTGATATAACTGGTGATCGTGCAAATATATTTAGGCATAAAGTTTTTCAAACGATTAATACAGTAAGTCGATTCCGGCAGTCACAACTTATTCAATTTAATTTTGCTATATGGCGTCTTTCTCTCGTTTACACGGAGACTTTGCTAAACATACGAGGGGGCGTTTTTAAGTTCGCGGAATCGGGGGTAAGACGTGGAAATAAAAATTCAAGTTTATTTTTCCTTTTCAATATATTCTCCTGCAACCCTAATACATTTTTCAGATCTTTCAATTAGCTTATGTATACCCTCGAAAAAAAATGTTTTTTCTTTGTCTGAAAAATAAGCTGAAACTGCTTCCTTCACTTCTTCATCGCTTGAGAACTTCTTCCCCCGAAGTTCTTTTTTCATTTTTGGAAAGAGATAATAATCACTGGGAGCCAGGTCAGGACTGTAGGGTGGATGAACCAAAATATCGAAGCCCACCTTATGCAGGGAAGCCAACGCAACACGGCTCTTGTGCACAGGCGCGTTGTCGTGCAGAAGGAGGACACCTTTGGTTAATTTTTGCCTTGATTGCTTCCTTTAATCGCTCTAAGATTGAAGCGTAGTATTCTCCGGTTATGGAGACACCTTTATCTTTATAATCTATCAACAAGATTCCTTCTGAGTCCCAAAAGATTGTCGCCATGATTTTTCCCGCCGACTGTGACACCTTAAATTTCTTTGGTGGTGGTGTACCTTTTTTGTGCCACTGCATAGAATCTTGTTTGGACTCAGGTTCATAATGATGAACCCAAGTTTCATCCCCAGTAACAATTCGAGTCAATACTCCATCCTGGTCTTCATTACAGAGGTCCAAAAACGCGCGAGAACACTCTACGCGCTGTTGTTTTTGAGGCGGCGTGAGCATTCTCGGCACCCACCTTGCACTGACTTTGGTCATGCCGAGATGATCGTGAAGAATTTTAAATATGGTTGTATCGGATACTCCAACCATTTCTGCGAGCTGTTTCTTCTTTAGTCTAGCATCTTCCAGTATTAATTTTTCCACTTTTTGAATTATTTCCGGAGTGGTCACCTCGATCGGCCGTCCTGGCCGAGGATCAACTTCAAGTGAGGCCCTGCCTTGCTTAAAAAGGGTATGCCACTTATAAACCATGGTTTTACCGGGGCAAGACTCCCCGTAAACGGATGACATCTCTTCTAGTATGGTTTGAACCGATTTACCTTGCTTGGTAAGGAACTTTATGACAGCGCGGTGCTCGATTTTCTCCATTTTTCACAATGTTCTTCCCAACTGAGTTGTTTGATCGACGATAATTCAAATAGTAATGGCCCGATTAAAACAAAACGTTCTATTTATACTAATAATGAGTTACTTAACCAGTTACGACTAAGGAAAGTACCCTCATTTATTAATTACCTACCCATTCCGCGAATATAAAAATGCACCCTCGTAATTAAACCTTAGGTTTAAGTATGTCAAAAGCTATTCTGGCAGTCACTATTCTGACAGGTGGCAACTAAATTTGACGTTTCAACTTTTTTCAATTCACCTTAGGTTTATGCGTAAAAAGCTATTCTGTGAAACGCTGTCCCCTTCTTCCCCTATTACAGGCAAGAAGTGGACAGGTCCAGTTAATGAATTTAAACAAAAGAAAAAAAACAATGGTAAAACTAAGTGATTAAAATAAAAAAAACAATTTTTGAACACGAGACTAATTTATTAAAGTAACGCGATAACAGGTCGTGGGTGACTAATCCTGGTTTCTCCGATAAATATTAAAATTGTTTACAAAGTAGGCGAAAACTTTGGCGAGACGTATCCCCGGTAGCAGCCGAGGCAGTGATGCGAAATGTCCGCCGGGATGCTCGGCAATCCTTGGAATACTCCAAATCCAATCCAATTCCGAACGAAATCCAATTCCAAATCTGGACGAAATCGTAATCCGGACGTAATCCTAATCCGGACGTAATCGCCACCGAACCTGGAATTTAACAGATCCGGTGTAAGGCGGTGTGCCTCTTCCCAAATCTGCCAATCGGGTAACGTCTCCAAATAACAAATCAATACAATTAATATTATCCGATTGGCAGAGACATTTACAAAGGAAAAAAATAAATGGAGCTGAGTAGAAAAAAAATAATCCGAATATTCAGATTTAGCAATGAGAAATTTATAAAAAAAATGTAGAAGGTAACTACAACTAATATTTGCAATCTGAATATTCGGAATTGGCGTTGGAAAAAAAAACACAATAAATAATACACAATAATATAAAATACATTAGATTATATAAATACAGAATAAATAAATATATACCTATAATTTCGAATAATATTATAGAAGAGGGTAGTTATAGGTGCGTAGCTGGTACCTTGGAATCCGGATTATTACATAATAATTCCTTCTTATTTACCTTTGATTTCAATTAAATACGTTCGTATTTAGGGCTAAACTCAAATATGAACTTAACTTAAGGCTTCCACTAAAATAACGGTTATATTAAAATTGTGAGGTAGTCAAATAATCTAGATTCCGTCGCAGTACTAAGTGAATTCTAACTAAAATCTAAAATAACAGTTAAATAATGGCATTCGTGAATAGCGAATTAGAAATAAGTATACAATTTATAATTAGGTACCTATAACACGGTCAGCTAATGAGATATAGTAGCTACCCAGAATCCAGACCAACGATAAGTGCTAGAACACTATTTAGCACAGCATAGAATATATAAACATTTTAACGAAGCTACAACGCACCTATAAATGCTACACGAAATAAATAGATAAAATATAGCTATATATATTCACTCACTTACCTAGTTCGAAGTGGCGACACTTATCACAGATTAAATTATTGAGTTGCACTATGGCGACTATTTGAATTGCAAAACAGCAGAAAGTAATATTTATAATAGGTAAGGAACGAGGAATTAACTTAGGCTTCAAAATAGTTCCTAACCTTTTGAGCCAAGCTTTGGTAATGAGCCCACCGCGCGAACGAGGCAACAAGCCTTGTATGTACTTCGGCCGCACGGTTATTGACCTCAGCCTAGAATGGCCTTGCCATTGGTTTAGATTTTAATGTCCCCGCCCGGCGTGAATTTTAGAGTTTTTATTACCATAAAAGGTAATCTTGGTGCCAAAAAGACGAAATTCCGGCTAGACTGGCAACGCCCAAAACGTTTTTGAAATATAACGACGGCACCATGTCGCGGGAATTTTGAACAACGCGACATCTGGTGGTCAAGTTTTTGACATTAGAAGCATAAAATAAAGTAATTGGGTTAACTGGTAGAAAATGCTATATTGCATTAAGTTCGCCCATATACCTAAATTTTTTGTGTGTACAATAAATTATTTTATTATTATTATTTAAAAATTACTTAAATTTAGGAGGCATCTAAAAGTTAGCATTAAATTACCTATATACTTAAAAATAAAGGCGTCTTTTTGGAGATGTCAGCGCTTCAGCGAACATGATATGTTGTTAAAACGTAAGGTTATTATAATAACCGTTGTTAGAGAAGCACCAGAATGGTAAAAAAGACGACAAGATTATCCAGTGATTATTCACTCCTACAAGAACACCTTCTGTGCCAGTTTTATTTTGTTTATTTTGATGTTTTAAGAACATTAGACCCGTTTCCAATGTTTTCTACAAAGTTTCCGTTCATTACTATCCCTTTTTTTAACTAAAGACGTGGACATGGACGCATGGTCCATAGATTTCTTTGCCTTTCTTTCGGGATGAAATAAAAGTATATATATTTTTTTATCATTAATATTTTGCTCTTTCGTTCACACTTTTCTTTTTTTGACGGCATGTACTGGTAACACGGCGTATTAAATTTACGATTATCGGCTTTTTAGGTTTAGGATAAAGAGTGCTGTCAGAATAGCTTTAGCGACTAATATTAAAAATTCAAACAACAATTTTATTGTTTTAAGCAGAAATAATAGGTTTTATCGTGATTTAAATGATGTCATGATGTTCCTTTTTTAAATTAGAATACCTTGTTACCCAGCAGTGGACTGCAATAGGCTGATGATGATGATCTTAGGCGTGGTTTTTTTTTCAAATTTGATCAAAATACATTAATATACGCGTACAGTAAATTTAAATTTAAACTCATTTAAATTTAGATACTTTTACGTAAATTTAGGTTTAACTGTTTGACTGCCGGAATCGACCACAGTATAATCCATGCCATTCAATACGCTTCAAATGCTAAATAATGATAAAATAGTTTTACTTATTGTAAAAGTTGTGCTAGCCTGTAATTGTGATACATAATATTATCGTGTGCTCCTGTCCAACTTGTATCTAAACGTAACTGTTATGTATTATGTTGGCATTCTAATTTAAGAAATATATTTAAAAAATGTTAGGTCGATTGGATTGGCGCTGTCGGTTAGGTATAACTGCCAGATCAGCCAAAATCTGTATCCTTTAAATAAATCCAATTTCGTCCCTGTCTGAAGTGGCTTTCCTTGCAGGCACCACAACCGCGTGCACCGTGAGAACTCCGGCAGCCTGTCGGTCAGCCTCGGCAGCGCCAACACCAACGCCAACTACGACTCGTCGCCTGTCTGCGACCTGAGGTCAGTGCTCCTTGCAGGGGAGGACTGCAGCTAGGACTGCAGCCTCTGATCTCCTTACATGCTCTTCTTATGTAACCAGCAAAACCGTGTAGTAAAACCGAAAAGATTGGAACACATTTTAGTAAGCAGCGGGAGCTGTGTAAGTCAGGGTTTTTCAAGGTGCCTAGAGTCTTGAGTATGGATGAACTTAAAAGTAGGTACCACTTACGGAAGAACACTCTGCAATAACTCGTCAATTATGGCAAATTTGGTGAAATATTTATTTTTAAATGAAATTTCTTGAATTTTGCTAATATTGAAGTTTACAATTCCGTGTCAAGATGTGGAATTCAATGGATTTGTAATAACATCAGAATGTTATTTTCAGCTTTGTGCCAATGGTGAATCGTTACATGACATCACAAGGAACGCAGGTTTCTATGCAAGATAGCAAGATGTCCGCCATGTCACCGCAATCAATTGCATCCATATGTAAGTAATATTTTGATCTCAAAATAAAAGTCAGTGTTAGGCAAATTAATTTAAGTTTGTACTTAACACAGGTACCTATTATGTTATCATTTATCCGGCTTGAAGGACCAAAATTTATAAACTATTACTAACACTGAAGCTGGATTAAAGATATGTAAATGATGAAGCATTTTAATTTAGTTAGTTTAGTTATAACATTGTTTTTGCTCAAGTTTTTAGATATGTATGTACCTATATTAATTAATTGTAATGTGATTATCCAGCTTCGCCCCCTCCCCCGCACACTCCGACGCCGCAGCCAATGTCGGTACAGATGCGGCTCACTGACTGATCATCTAACACATAGGTATGTATGTCTGTCTATTGCTAGTTACAGTGATTTTTTAGGTAAAAGTGGAATTTTGTGACTGGGCGTGAAGTTGCTGCAGTATCTGAGACATTTATATCGTTTTCAGCTCTCGGTGGAGCATCCAGAGTGCAATATTCCCCATTGGCAGCCACAGGAGCAGTAATGAGTCAGTACGGACGTAAGCACAGTTTAGTTAGTTATGTCCCCGGTAGTCCCTGTCGGCGCGAGAAGGAACGGTCGGAATCCTCGAGCCCGCATCGTAGTCACGTAGCGGTACCGCCTATTTATATGCATTGTGATTTTTATCCACAACTGTGATTTATCTATACCATCACATCATTATTATATAACCAGGTGGTGGCATTCATAAATCGATACTTAAAACGTCTCGGTTCATTTTAGATTGTAGGCCTAAATTTTTGATCTCATATTCTAATTTGCTTAGTGATAATACTTTTTGGAATCGTGAATGGTAAATCTCCCAAATGTGAAATTCTAAATTTTAATATCATTGTCCGCTTCTCATACACATCATTCATTAGGTGTAGTGAAATGTAACAATATCTTATTGCGATGCTTTAAATTAGTGTGTCAGTGTAAATGAAGTTCAATAATTTTATAGAACTGTGTTACCAAGAGGAAAAGAAAGTATTTTGATCATTGACTAAAGGACTCTTAGATAATACTCCTTATAGTAAACCATAAAAATGCATTAATGAAGAAAAAAAAACAGATTCATATACCTTATAATAAATCAATAAATAAGTACAAAATACGAAGCCATACTTGTAGAGTCCTTGAGGCAATACTGAAAGCTTCACAAAGTTGATGTCTTGATTTGGACGTTTATTGGAGAAATCCAGAAAAGTGCCTGTTGCAACATAATATTGGCAATATTTTTTACTCGTATTACGTTCAGAATAAATAAATGTGCAGTGTTCAATGTATGTGACCCGCTCACCGCTACCCCGCTGGCTGGGCTGGCGTGATCTTGCGGTTAACATTCAGAGCATATAATTTGTGAAGCTTCTTACTAAAACTTTGTGTGCCTTCTAGCTGATAGCGGTTTAGGCAATATCATTCATAACACCATTGAAAACTTCGTTTTAATCATCCATATAGTATATTCCTTAATAAGTGCAATCACAAATTACATAGGACATATATACAACATGTAGGTATAATGTCAAACTTACTTATTCTGTTTACAAAGAATTTTGTAGAGACAATTTTCATGTTTTCGAATAATAGTTATTACGAATAGTTATAGCGCAGTAGTCTTCCAAACCTTGAGACAGAGTTCTTTTGCATTGTGAAGTGAGAGCGGCACGATGTCCGCTTCGGGGGTTCCTTATAGTTTGCCATTATTGATATCAAAGATAGATTGGTGCCATTTCTAAGTAAATGATGTGGTTAGATAGACTAAGTTAGATAAGTCTGCTGGTCAGGGTAGAATTGGAAATAAAATATTGTACAATATCCTTCCTATTATAATTCGGTTATTATATGTTATATTTCTATATGTATGATGTTCTCAAGATTATTAATAGTTGAGTTATTATTTTATATTATGAATTATGTTATCATGTTTTAAATTACTTTATTTTATTTCCATAATGTGTGTGTCCAAGTGCTGGGTCGTATAAACTTGTAAATAAAAGTAGAAATTATTTATTCAGAAGATATTGTGAAAATTCAAAAATATTAATAAGTTGTAGGACCATCTGATCATAAGATTAGAGATTGAACTGAGAACAATCCAACACTAATCGGAAATAAACTTAGTATATTTATATGGAAGAAGTATACTTTTGGGTACTAATAACAATCAAAAATTCTCTTTGTAGATGTATATAATAATAAATAATGAATGTTGTTTGATAGTCCTCAATATTTTTTTATATTTTGATAGTTCTGTATTTGTAACACGAGAAAAATAAGCCAATTCAGTATATCTGATTTATCATTTTAATAATAAATATAGTATGTGCATGTACTATAATATAATATAACGGATGCATTTAGTTATCCAGAACATTGATGTAGGAATAACATCTTACCATTTTCTGTGTTTTACAAATTCAAAGTTTTAATAAGTTTTTACCAAGCCATTGAAAACAGTATTATTTAGAAAAACTAGAACTTGGTTTAAAGAGTAGAGTAAAACTTACAGCTACCATTATAAAATGATCACCATGTAATTTTTTAAAACCATAGTAGTTATTTACCAATAGTTGTACCAGTATTGTTGAGCACTTTATAATTTTGCTCATCAATGTTGTTACTTTGTATTAACCATAGATATTATGAATGAAATAGAAACACCAACATAGTAACTAGGTACAGAATATAAAATATTAAAAAACATTAATGTAATGTACTGCTTTCTTCAAGGTGATTTGGCAAGGGTGATATTATTAATACATTGTAGAATTCTTAATATATTTTTGTTAATTTCATTTAATATTCATTTATCTGTATTAGTTTATATTCTGTTACAAAATTATTTAAACTCACCCTAGCCAAACCAAAGGGGATGATAGGAAAAAATGGTCCTTTTTAGTTACGACATAAAATTAAGACTTTATCTTTTAGATGGTTAGCTATCCAGTACAAGAAGTTTCAAATAATATTTTTCGTAAAAGATTAGGACCTAATTGTAATGATGAATGTACCATAAAGCCAAATATGATCGCTGATCATATAGCCTCAGAAGGTATTTATTATGTGGCTCTCCATTATTCTTATACACATACATGGCGTATACGAATTTTGGTTCTCGTATTTTGTGCATTAATTCAGAGACAAGTTGTTACTCTGTTGTAAGTCACATAACACGCGAAACTGATTCTGTGTCGAGTACATATTTTACATACCGATAGGAGTATATTTAGTGATACTGAGCCATTTAAATTTACGTAATCGTACAGAGGTATAAGTTGTATCTTCTCTTTATCTACTTATTATTTTCAATTGTAGAAAAGACTGAATTACTTTACTAAAGGAGTCCACAATTTGGAATAAAGAATACTCACCAAAAATTGGCTGCGTTAAGATTGTTTGTTGATTTATTTGTTAGTTTGTTAACATCGGATCGGTTATGGTGATGGACCAACCAGTTTTTGTAATGTTTTGGTTAATGAAATCGTACATATCCTTACCGTTTGATGTATGCTTCCCTCGCCGTGGCAGGCTACTAGTCGCCAGCCGCAGACCACTTTACTTGGTCGAAGGTAGTTTTATGAGCAAATAACAGTGAGCCTTGTGTAATCATAATGTCTAAGGTACATAAATATTTAGTTCTATTGTATCATTAGATTTATGCGAACTTCCGCTTTGCCAACTTATTGCGTTGCTTACATTATAATCACTATGAGAGTACAGCCTAAGGATTTTAACTTTTTTTATACACTGAGAGCTATTCCTAAGTCACTGTTTTTTTTACGACTTGTTCTATTGGCTGTGAGCCTAGAGTTTTGGAGTGTTTTACATTCTTCCAAATTTCAATATATATTAAAATTCAATAAGCAAACATCATGGCATGATTTTTATACTGACAGTCATTTAGTTATAGCTCTTCAGATTTTTTAATGACCAATATTTTAATTGCAGCTGTTTTTCTTTTTTTGTTAAAATTTTTAGGCTAGGTTATATTTGAAATAAGTTAGATTTGTTAACTGTGGTGTATTTACTTGCACGTGGTAAATAATGGCTCCTACAGCCTCCTTTACAAGAAATGTTTATTGTTGTTTGTTTATTATAATTATTGTGATACATTTTATATTAGCAATTATATTAATTTGTCTTAGCTAAAAAGCATACAATAATATTTTATGTAATAAATATTGTTTCTGTTTCTTGTTATAATATTTTACCAGTGGGTTCAGCATGGTTAGGTAGTAGAGTGGGGCTGTAAGAGCATTTATGTAGTCAGCATTATGTATATGCTTTATTGTGATTTTTTAAATGTACTCTTTATTATAGTCTCATCAATCAATATGTATAATTAATTAGCAAACTAACAAAGCGTTTAAATTTTTTCAGTTCATAGTGATTTATATTGAGATCAAAATAAATACAGAGTTTATTTAATTTTATGGAAATTATACATTGTAAAATTATTAATTAGCGCTCGTTTGCAGAGCGCTAATAAAAAAGAAAAGTATATATGTAAATGCAAAATAACAAGTCACGATTCTTTTAGAAGTCGCCATGTAGTGGAGAAAAATAAACGTGCCATGATATTTGTGGCTACACAATGTTTTTGTATTATTCATAGCTTGCCTTATCCTTGGTTATACTTATTCCAGAATAACTTCCACTATTGATACTACTCTAATACCTCATACCAATCTACAGAATCAAACAAAAAATACGACTAGGCAGTTTATTTTCACTAACAATCTACTACAATTTCCTCTTTGACTACATTAGCGTCGCCGGCCGGGGCGAGCGTGTTGTCTACAATAGGAGCCGGGCTCTTGTAATATCTGTTACTTGCGTAGTGTTCCTTGAGGTATTCGCCGCCCAACTCGTAGTAATCCTCTTTAGTAATGCAGCAGTTTTCGAAGTCTCCGCTGCCGGCGAAGTCGCGGGCTCCATACCACGCGTCGAGACTGGGGTTAGCTGACGTCACTACTTTGTGCGTCGATTGGAATGGTCGCATTTCGAGCAGCTCTCGTTCTAATCTCTCTTTCAATCCTGAAATAAAACAATAGCACACGGTTAGGGCCGAACCACACCAGAATGGCAGCGACGCGGCGAGCACTTTTAGAGACATAATTTGAAACTTTACTAGTATCGCTTGAAAACTTCGAAAAGGTCGCGCGGCGTCGGGCATACGCCCGCCCGTGGTAACGATCGCGGCTGCGCGACCACGCGCGTATGTCGGCGGAATATGCTCGAGTGCGCGCGGCTATACACCCCCTAAATAGGTATCACATGCATAGCATACTGACACTTAGAAAATACTTAAAAATGAAGGATTACCAGGAAATTGTGAGGCTCCTCCTGTTAAGAAGACGTTATTGGCCAATACTAGCTGGTCCTCGGGGCTAAAGTGTTTGAACACATATTCCATGGTCTCGGCTAGACCTGCTTCCAGATTTCCCAGCATAGATGGCTGGAACATCAGTTCAGGAGCCCTGGAAACATGTATAATGCGTCACAATATACTCGTACCTATATTGAATAATCATAGAGAAACTAAGGTGTGGTCACAAAAGGGAAGTAAAAATATATCGTCGTCTGCTTATTGCAGTTCACTGCTGGATGTAAGCCCCCCTTTGAGCACACCACAAGGCTTATTATACCCATTTTTGTTATCCAGTCACCCTCTTAGAGTCATTGGTCCATATGGCCGGATGTGCGTCCAACGCTACACTTCCCGAGTCGCGGTCTCCATTCCAGAACCCGCTTACTCCACAGTTCATCGGTTCTACCACTGCAGTCTGCCACTTGGCTCGTGCTTCGGCAGGCGGAGGTGCCTGTGCCGCTCCAGCGCCAGGTGCAGCTGGTGGTGGTGGTGCGGCGCCGGCTCGTGCTCCGTCAGGTACCTGTGCGGCTCTAGCGCTAGGTGCAGCTGGTGGCAGTGCGGCGCCAGCTCGTGCCCCGGCAGGTGGCAGGTACCTGTGCGGTTCCAGCGCCAGGTGCAGCTGGTGGTGACGGTACGGCTCCGGCAGGTACCTGTGCGGCTCCAGCGCCAGGTGTAGCTGGTGCTGGTGGTGGCGGTGCGGCGCCGGCTCGTGTTCTCGCAGCGCTTCCTCTAGCTGCAGCAGTCGCTCTCCGTCCGCCTCCGAGTCCGAGTCCGCCTCGCGGCTGATGCTGCAACCATAATACTCCAGTCATTACATTTGAACGAAGAACACACACAACTTTTTCAAAAATAATAAGTTGTCCTTGATGCAATATGAAAAAAAGCTTCATCTAGGAAAATGAAGGTAGTTGGAAAAATTATTGCTAGCAAACTTCGCTTTGTTCGTATCTCGAGATCCGGCCATTTTGCTACAAGTGGCGAGCAGAGAAACCTTGGCAAGAAAACATGCGACCCAAAAGGTTATCTCTATATACTATTTTTTTTTGCAGCTAGAGTTAATTAGAGGTGTGTAAGTAATGCCTGTGATATCACACAATGTGTAGTGTAATGCTACATCACTGGAGCGGTTGGACCACAGAGATCTATAGAGTGGCCGTGGGGGCGTGGGCGGTGTAATTGAACTATGAACAAAATAGGCAAACATCGCGAAAACGCAATCAGTCGGGATTTGATTGCCTAACGCGTCACACGGGAGTGTTTTTTTATAATGCCTGCTTGTTCAGTGGTTGTGTGCAAGAATCGAAGTGACCATAAACTTGAAGGGGTCACTTTTCATAGGTAAGTACAATAACATTTTTGTTTTCTAGCATTTATACCCAAATTTCATTTTATTTCGTTAAAATAATTTTTACTGAGTGACATATGTAACCTAACGATTGAACCTAATACATTGCTCGCTAAGTGTAGCGTGCCTGGTGTTGAAATCAGTTTGACCGAGTGATGATAATTGCGCATATTGAATCGGCCGCTCCCGCGCACGGCCGCTGCTAAGCGCTTTGACATAGAGTTGTACCTGTCATTTCTTGTTGTCGATACGTCACGTTGCCGCGAATAGTACCTACGAGTAATAACTAATGTTAAGTAGATAATTTTGAGAGTTTAAAAAATATTATGTTTATGTAAAACAATGGTGAATTACTTATTATTATTAGTGTAACAAAGTACCTAAATTAATGTAGATGTGTGCAAAGTCAACTTTCTTTATTTTTGTGTTTCTTATTAATAAATATTTTTTTAAATTATAATATAAAAAAATATTATTTAACTGTAAAATAGTTACTATAAAGTAGTTACTTACCTACTTTGTGTTATCGAGTCTTAAATATTTCAGAATATTTTGTTAAATGTAGATAATAAATGACTACCAATAAGCATATTATTATAGTTTTTTATTTCCATCGAACATTTACATACCGTACTAATTTATTAAAGACTCCGCTACGAATTTACTTTATTCTTTATCCCTTCAAGAAAAATAACCTTTTATTTGTGACCTCATACTTTTGTGACTGTGATGCAACTCAAAATCTAAGCTCAATCGGACAACGAGAAGTAGAAAAAGTAGGTTGAATTTTAAGATGAAGCTAAGTAAAAACATGTTTAAAATTGTATTGTGACCAGCTACTAAAGCCTAAATTGTTCGCGATGTGCAACAACGCAAGTGCTCGATAACAAATTTATCGACAGTCAATCACTAGCGTACGTGTGAAATTTGTTGAATGTATTTGCTATACTGAGGCGCGTACTTACACAGTAGATAGCAATGTGTGCGCGCCAATGAGAGTACCGCCTTAAATGTGTGAGTGTCAGAGATTTATCAATGTGGGTGTAATTTGTGTTATTATTTAGATGTCAATGTAAGTGTGGCTTATAGCCGCTTACATCAGAACTCAAACTAAGTGCGCTTAGCGGCCCATCTCCTGTGTTTCTGTTATCTATGGGTTGGACCATTCCCGCATCACCGCGCAAACAAACAGTCCTCTATTCTCCGAATTTTGCCGACCGACTCGCGAACGTAATGCGTGCGAGGAGCACGATGAAAGAGATGCATAGAGCATGCATGCATGCTGCGCTCAGCGTCCTTCACCGCTTCCCAAATTTATAACATTGTTTTGTTACTAGGTACCGTAACGGTATGAAAATAAGGTCTACATTACAACATAATATACTAATAGGACAACTTCTATAAAATTGTTTTAAACTAATCCCCGTTAAATTTGCGAAAATATTAAATCATTTATTTTTTATTACTTGTAACTTAAATGTTGTACCTAAATAAATACGTTAACGAATTTATAAAAACATATTTTTTTTATAATCAACTCATAGTGCAATGTAATATTATGTATGTATTGCTAATATTATATTACTTCTAAGCATCACCATTACGCTACGTACTATACGCACGCATTACATCGCTTGCATTACCCGCCAACCTACGATACTACTACCTATATTACAATCACCGTAGTATCATGCACGATGCATAGCATCATGCACGGCAATGTTAGCAAAGTAATGGTAATGGTTTCGGGTGATATCACCTCAGCAGTTATGAATTTATAAATAGGCCGTATAGGCCGCGGCCTAGGGGCGGCAGATTTCAGAGGACGGTCACTTGATTTCAGAGGATAAAATTCAAACACGTCCACTGGTTTTCTCATGGTTTTTTATTAGTACTTTAAATTAATCCCTTTAGAAACTCATTCCTATCGAAACCTATACTATTATCGCGTGAGTGATAGACGAGAGCAGCGCAGCGGGCGAAGACGAACCGCACGGCGGCGGCGGCAGTGTCTCCACGTAACAACCCCCACTTCCCTGCCGCACTCTCCGAGCGCCCGACGCCCATCGCCCGCGCCAGTGTTTTGTTTTGCGATTTTGCGAGCATCGATCGCATACGCACGCTACACTCTCGTCGTCTTGTCTTTGAATACCTACTTTACTTACCTAAACAAAATACGTAACGACTACTGAATAAAAAAACATAATTTAAAAAATCCAAAAATCCCGACTGCTTAAAAAAGAACGTACGTAAAAAATAATAATGTACATAATAAAAAACTGAAAAGAAAAAAACAAGCACTTAGATGTCCGGTGGTCTAGAATTCTATAATATTATTACGGAAAGAATACTATTGAAAGACATGAAATATTTTCTAATGATCGTAACATAACAACTGAACAGTCGGGTTCCATTGATTATCCAACATTCAAGCTTCAAATTTCAATGGATCCTGGCTGATATTTTATGTTCTTCAATAGTATTCATTCCATAATAATATTATAGAATTCTAGACCACGGACATCTAAGTGCCTGTTTTTTTTTCTTTTCAGTTTTTATGTCAAGGGAAATCTTCTGAATCTGATTTACTTGACACAATGGAATGTTTTGTTTGCAAGAAATTAAACCATTTTATTGTAAATAGTATTGCGGGATATACATATTGCCTCGTGATTGCCTCACACTATGATTAGCCGCGTGGTGCCGGCAGAGTAGAGTTTGTACCACCCCTGCCTGCCCGTGGGTATCGTACGAGCCGATTAAGGGTTTCCGGGAGGTGGGCAGCAGCGTCTCCCGTACTGACAACATAGTCCGAAAATCACACTGCGGTCACCAAATTGTGCATTTTCTTTTAAAAAAATCTATACATATAATAAAAATGTAACGGATCGCAAGATATATGACAAAAAATATTATAGGAGACCTTTATCAACGCAATAGAACCCAAAACGATGATTTTTGAAATTTTTGTCTGTTTGTCTGTGCGTTTGTGCACGCTAATCTCAGAAACCGCTGAACCGATTTCGATGCAGTTTTCAGGAATATATTGTGACAGGTCCCACTTAACAAATAGGCTACTTTTTATCCCGGGAAAATGTTTTTATCCCGGATAATTTCGACATTTTGTTTTTTCTGTAGTCCACGCGGACGGAGTCTCGGGCGTCCACTATATTACCTAAAATTAGATTTTTAAAAAAATTCTTTAAATCACCTGCATATACAGGGTGTAACAAAAAGGGTATTTTAAGCGAGAAGCTACGTAAATATCCCACTGTAAGACTAAAGAACCTATCCACAAAATTTGAGACTCGAAATCACATGTTTATTTTTTCCCGATAGTATGGAGAATTTTTAAATATCTCAGGAATTTTCATGCAATCTTGAAAAATAAACATGTGATTTTGAATCTCAAATTTTGTGGATAGGTTCTCTACAGTGTGTTATTTACGTAGCTTTTCGCTTAACACATTTTGTTAAACCTTTTTGTTACACCCTGTATATTGTAATTTATACTGAAATATGCGCAATACTATGAAATATTATGGTATAAATTTTTTTTGTGTCAAACTCCATTAATAAAAGTACAATATATTTTTCATCTTTCGACCCACCAAAAACTGGCTACTTTAATATTTTTTTTCTCGGAAACTATCAATAATTGATAGGTAGTTTGTTCTAGCGAATTGTTTCT
The DNA here is from genome assembly GCA_014607495.2 of Carposina sasakii. NCBI lineage: Eukaryota > Metazoa > Arthropoda > Insecta > Lepidoptera > Carposinidae > Carposina > Carposina sasakii. The sequence goes on from CP053164.1 coordinate 6,370,583, forward strand.
CTCGTCAAACTACGTTGATATAAGGGAACAGCTAAAGATGTCCATTTTTCGGGGTCTTCGGAACACTATGGATCGTTACAAATTACAATACAACACAGTAGAGCCTTTAGAAGTCATTGGCAACTTACTCGTATGTATGTGCTGAAAACGATAAAAATTTCGCGCTCACTTCGCTCGCGTAATTTTATCACCTGAAAAAAATGTATCTGCAATTTTGGTACAAATTGGTGGGACAAAATAAACCTTATTAGTATGTTTCTTTTTGAGCGAGTCCGGGAAAATATAAATTTACGGTATAATTAATGATTTCGCGAATTGCATTACAGAATAAATGTAATTGATGATTGTGAACTAAATTAGCATATTGAATTTCAAAGATCTGTAGGGGCGGCAAAAATTGAATAGCCTACTGGCGGCAAATTTGTAAATCCGCCACTGCACTTCAGGCGGTGATGTGATAAACATTACATTTCATGGCACTGTTTTGCGCATCTCTAGAGTTAATCAATCAGTAAATGGACACGCTAAACGAATTTCACATTGGAGCAGCTGTAGGTCAGGTACCTCTTATAAGCGTCCCAGTCGGAGTCCTGGTTGCCGAAGTCGTCTCCGGCGGCGGCGAGGTGCGAAATAACGCGCATGCGCTCCGCCGCCGCGGCCGTGCGGCGCCGCACCATCGCCGTGCGCCGCGCGCGTCGCGCCTCACGCCGGGACAGGATCTCACGGTACTGTCACACACAGTGGACTATATTAGTTAAGAACATGACATAATAAAGTATCCCGGAAAAAATCACGAAGCTGAGTCAGAAGAGAGATGTAGTTAATAAAAAACACTACTGCGTAAACAATATGACCCAGTCTCACGACTAAGACAAATCTAGTGATACCTTTCAAGCTCAAATGCGACCCTTCTTCTGGGACATTGGGGTAAAAACTGCCAAGACGCAGGTTTTCCAGAATATTTCCAGGTCAAGAGATTTTGCAAACATATTACAATAGTACATTATGCGTAGAAAGAGAATGATATAGAAGAAGTGATCTTCCGTCGTATTCGCACTGAATAGGACAGAAATATCCTAAATGTGGTGTATCGAAATGAGTAAGAATAATTTATTTTTTGTCTCGACACCGTGGCGCTTTACCGGTGCTTAGCCATCTTCCGTTGGCAAAACAAACTTGACAGCTAGCATCGCAAATTTAATTTGAGTTTTATATTTTAGAAAAAAAAGGGCTAATGTGTATGTTAAGTCAAAAGCTATGTAAATTAGCCCTCTTTAGAGAACCTATTACGAGACTCGAAATCACATGTTTGTTTTTCAAGATTGTATGAACATTCCTGAGTTGTTTAGGAATTCTCCATACTATCTGAAAAAAATAGACATGTCATTTAAAGGTGATAACTTTAAAATTACGTATTGTAATGAGAAAAAATATTATACAGGCTTAATTTTAAAACATCAATAACCTCGCAAGACTAGGTAGAACAAATGTTATTGTTTATGATTTTAGCTATCTAGTCGTGCGAGGTTATTGATGTTTAAAAGTTAATCCTGTATAAATATAAAATTAACTATGAAGTAATTTAAATGATTTTTTATTTATCTCATCGCGTTTAATTAGTTAATAGTACAGCTAATGTGTAGATATGTATCTATTTTCTATAATATAATATATCCATAAACTAATATCAAAGTTTCGGAACCCAGAAAAGAGATGGAGCGTAAAATTCCGTCGTCTGTGTAGGCTATAATTGTACATAAATAACTTCCTTGATGCTCATCTGTTACCTACCAAATAGAGCCGTCCATACTCCTATTCTTTATTGTAACCAACAAAAATACATGTGGCAAAACAATTAACATTGTGAACACAATGAACCTACTTTAGTCCTGGTGTCATGCAGCCACGCCTGCAAGGCCTCGGGCTCGGCGGGCGGCTGCAGGCGGCCCGGCGCCGGACGGATCTCTATCTCCTCGTTATTGGCCGCCGCGAGGATGCGCTGCTTGTTCTTCTCTATCTTACCTTGCACGTTTGATATTTGTCGCTGAAAACATATAGCAAATTATATAGGTAGAAATGTTGCATAACTTACCTACAGAGTAAATAGGTCTCGTAAATAATACCCAATATTTATTATAATTCTACCTGCAGATCCTCATAGCTCTTTATATCAAATCCTTTGATAGCTTCATTAAACTCGTCTGTATCGCCATCTTCTATCATATCCTGAAAAAACGTAACAATACGGTAATGAAGCCTGTTACTTTATTCAATTTTAAAATACATATTACACATTTGAAGTACATAAAAGATAACAACTTCTAACAGTGAACACAATATAACAAAAATCACCTGAATAGAAAGAAGCTGATTCAATTGCTCCTCATCTTCAGCAAGTCTCTCTTCTCTTTTTCTCGCATTTATTTCTAAAAGTCGGCGCGCCATTTCTTTCTTTCGCTCTTTTTGTTGCTCAGCTGTAAATAGCACAAAACAAATATTCAGGTAAATGTACCTATGTAATCATAAAAAAAAACAACATGATCACTTTTAAGTATGCAAGTATTTAATTTACCTACCTGTTAAAGTAGAAGAACTTGCAGCTTGCACAAAAGGTAGTTGTATCTTTTTCACATTTTGCTCATAGTACTCAGGACTTGCCCATTTTCGAATTTCTTCCTGAGACAGAATATTTTTTTGTCAAATCCGCAATATTAACCACATATAAAAACAAACTCTTTACTTTTGATGACAATTATTTACCTGATAATCTAGTGCTATACTACAATGCTCATGTAAGATCTCCTCAGCTCTGGACAATGTGATTGCATTTACATGAACAGGGTACTTGAGTTGTAACAACTTATGCATATAGCTTATCATCTCACTGCCACCTGTATGAACAAAGAAATTTTGATAATCTGATTTCAAATATTCTTTAAAGTGGATTAATGGGGCTCTTAATAGAAATGAAATGGAAGTTTTACCTAAATTAATTCTCCTTGCACAGTCTTCAATAACTTTGCCTCTGATGACTGGTATAATATGTACGGTATGATAGCCACAGTTGACAATCAGTGCTGTATCACCAATATTATTCTTGTACATGCTGAAAAGAGAATCTACTCCGTAGCTCACTGCTGGAACTCCATAGCCCTCAAATACAAGTTCTGACATCACTGAAAATATTTAATTTGGTTGGTTGAAGATTACTAACCTTGTTGAAGTGTTAAAAAGTGCTTTCTGTTCAGGTAATACAAATAGTGTATGTATATCACTTACACTGTCTGCAGTAATTAGGGTTCACAAAAGCTTCTGTCATAACAATAGGATGAGGAACACTGCCATCATTATCAATACCCAAGTGTGAGAAGATGTAGTCACAGACCTGCTCCTGGGCTTCAAAGTGGGTCACTATATTTTTATCAAATTGAGTCTTCAGCTGAAATCTTTAGGAAAGCAATAAATAAAGTATGATTAACAATGACATAGATATAAAAATAATTATGAAAGTACCTACTCCTAAACATGCTCAGTTATATTTTGTAATACACAAGATTATTACTTACCTAACAGCTTCTATGTTAATAATATCATTTCCAATTTGTATTGGAGGTGTAACTGGTGGTTCAGCATCTTTTTTGCCTCTGTCTTTTCGAGGCCTGGCTATTAAGTTTTTGAATACCAAGTTTGGTTCCTCATAGATTGACCAACCAACTCTGCACTGGTAAGAACCTGAAAGTTAATTAAATATGTAACCAACAACCAAATCTTAACAATAGTAGCTTCGATATCCTTCTAATATATTTATTTATTTATAGTACAATGCATTGTATATTTATTTATAGTATAATGTACTATAAATAAATATGCAAGTTTAGATGTGAGAAAGGATGGTTGCTATGCTAGTCTTTCACACAAAAACTACCTAACAGATTTTGAGAAGATTGGCATTCATGAACAATAAATATAAATAAATATAAAGTTCACGCGGGCGAAATCACTGATGACCGTGAGTACAAAATAAAGTATGAAGCATGAACGTATCAAGAAAGTACATAATCTTACCATTATCTATAACCAAGGGTATATTTCCAAATTTTAGGGTATCAGCATATTCATGAATAACATCAGGTGTAGTTTTGTAGTCTTTTAACACTAATACATTCTCCATGTCCATGTTTCTATATTGTATTCTTTTACGACGAAAACAAAATAAATAATATACGAATACTTTTTGCCGATTCTGTTTTTTTTTTTAGTTTATCCCGAAGGAAAGGCAAGGGGAACTAAGCCCATACAGCCTAATCATTGTTTAGTAAAATGTATTCTGAATTTATGATGAATGACAATGATGATGAATGGAAACCTCGGGAAAATCCTCAAGAACAAGTGTAAAGTAAGTCAAAATGAAAAATTATTGCAGAAACAACTTACATGCGCCCATTAAGAGATCGTAATCCGGCTAAAGTTTTACTCGGCTTACCTGCATATAAAACCATGCACACGCACTAGATTCACACCACAAGTAATCAAAATATAAGTTATCTACCAGAAAACATCACCTTACGGACACATGCAAGCCATTTACAAATAATTTTTGATTTTCACAAGAAAATTACACCTGCACCCTTCCAGCTTTTCCCGCCGAATCCCCGAATCCCCGATTCTGAAAACCTCTGAAAACTAAAAGAAACAATCGTGAAGTTCGTACAAGTTGACTGTCATTGACATTTCAATCAATGTTATGTTGCCAAGGTGAAAAATTAAACTTATAGCAACTACTGCCATCTAGTATCGAGTAGTAAGAACTATTATCAACATAGGGTGGTACGAAATCGTAAAAAATGGAAATTCTACAAAGACTACAAAATAATCTATCGATGATTTCACTTATCGATTTGAGCTTTCTTGATAACTATTTCGCAATGGGCCTTACTTAAACCGGAGATTATACCGAGTTTTGAATATTATCACATACACAGGAAAACGTGTCCATTATGGATGCTTGAGTACGCCTCAATGAGTACCTACAGTGTAGAATCTTGGATGTAGAACCGTATTAGGGTCAAATCACACATTTAACACCCGGCATGTCGACACCAACCCGCCTGCCCAGCGTGGTGACTATGGGCAAAACCCCCTTGTGGCAGTAGCCTTGTGGTGTGCCTTAGGGGAGGCCTACGTCCAGCAGTGGACTGCAATAGGCTGAAGAAGAATGTCGACACGCGTGTTAGTACAAATCAATCACATAGGTACATTTTATATGGCCTATGACACACTGTTAATACACCACGCGATATCATGCTCCATAACTTTTTGGTGTGTTAATGTGTGTCTTGGCCCTTATTAATCTAAGAGCCGTAATATAGCTGGCAGTCACTTCCAAAATGAAGACACCACTTAAGAATAAGAATAAAATTTATATAGGTACCTAATTTATATATAGACAGATTGTTAAAAATATGGTTGTAAACACTGTGGTAGGTTTTAATGAACAGTGACACCCACACTAGGCTAATGCCGGTCTCGTGGGGGTATGTGTTCCGTTGAGTAAAGTGAGTTACATTTTAATAATCATCATCTTCCTGCCCTCATCCCATATTAATGGGGTCGGCGCAATATGTTTTCTTTCGAAACTCACATTGCCAAAGATTTGGCATTTGTTTTACGGCCGGCTGCCTGCCTGACGCCAACCCTCCTCGGACATAGCTAAGTGACAATTTTAGAATTTAAAGCAAAATTAATTAGTAATTATTTAAATGAAAAATAAATCACTTTAAAAAACATCTGTTAACAATTACTGTTTCAAGAATGCGTGGTTAAAAGAAATATAACGCGTGGTATTCCACTGTTTTGTAATAAAAAAACTCCAAACCAAGTTCGTGGGTGGGACTCTGAGTGGGGACAGCTGGCCTGCATATTGATCGTTAATAAATATCCTCATTGAATAAATAAACATATATATCTATTTCAAAAACTTTATTATTCACAATACTGAACAGCCTGATAAATATATTTTAAATTTCCATAATCTATAATTATTTTCTACTTCATTGTCGTCTAAGTTTAATAAGACCATACAGGAATGTGGATAAATATTACATTTCTTAAGATATTACAATATAATTTATTTGAATATTAAAACAACATTCATTGTTTCAAATAATTTGGCCTTAAACCTGGCCAAAATAACAGGATTGTTAGGAAAAACTAAACCTTATTTACAATGTCAGAAGGAATTTGTCCTTTGTGAAGGTGTGATACATAAATACTGCCGTTATTGGTTTATTTACATAATTTATGTATGGCGAGGGGATATAGTTAGCTAAGTAATAAGCATATACCCTAATATAACAATAATACAACAAATAACACGATATTTCACAATTAAGCTTTCGCTCCGACAGCGGTGCCTGCTTGTTTGTCGATTTGTTCCTTTTCTAGCTGCTTGCCGAGGTATTCCCTGAAATTATATCGTTTGTATCATACAACTGGCAACCCCTGCTGAGAGCAAGTTAGCATTTTTGACAAGGTATATGAGCCATTTTAAAATGGATTAGGAGTTAATTAATTGCAGTCAGAAATATAAAAATAATTAAATTGCCAATACATATAGAACGTCCGCGATACTGCTTAAAGCTTACACGCAATACAACATTTTAAAAAATGAATGACAGATAGGAGACGAGACACCTCACATGGAAATTAATGTCTCTGTGTGAAAGAGATAAGCGAGGAGGCACTTCAGATTTGCTATCATGTTAGAGTTCCTCTGCAGACATTACCTGTACCAATATACTCACCAGTTGTGAACCATAAGCTTCTGTACAGCGAGGAGTGCTTCGTAACGCACGTTCGGGTCTTCGTGACTCAGCAGGTACATCACACGCTGCTTACCGCCCAGCTGTTCGATGATGCTGAACGAAAGAATTACCAGATTTAGGTAAATATAGACTGATCTGATCTAATTTATACAGGGTGTAACAGAAAGGGTATGTTAAGCGAAAAGCTATGTAAATAGTCACACAAACTTCGAGTAACCTACCCACAAAATTTCAGACTCGAAGTCACATGTTTATTTTTACAGATAGTATGGAGAATTCCGAAACAACTCAGGAATGTTCATACAATCTTGATAAGTAAATATTTGATTTCGAGTCTCAAATTTTGGAAATAGGTTCTCTATAGTGGGCTATTTACATAGCTTTTCGCTTAACATACCCTTTTTGTTACACCCTGTATATTAGAAGAGATTGTACCCAGAAATGTAAAAATTACCATTCATTTTGCATATGTATGTATGTAAAAAAGCATTGCGGTCATTTGCGGTTCTCAGTGACAAAATCAATTTAAGCCTCTAAGGGCACATTTCACAGAGTCATCAATAGGCAGACAGTTCTAATTAATGAATGCACAGTAGTAAGTGATAACTGTTTGTTTAATTAAGTCATATTCCAACGTTCACACAGCATTCAACGTTATTTTACAATTTTGAGTACCTATTACTTTAAACAAGGTATACAATATAAATTACCTACAAATAGGTTAAACAAAAATTAAATTTAAACATCAATCAGCAGCAAACATGTTCAAAAATGTTAACAACACGTGATACTCACTGCTTGCCCCGGGGGTAGTGGCGCACGTACTCGCCCACATCGTAGCACGCCACCGCCAGCACCACCGGATCCTGCGACTTCTCCAGCAAGTGCACCAGCGTCCTCAACAACTCCTGGCCGCGCTCGTTGAGGCGCGCCGCGTTCTCGCGCCAGAACTTTGCAGACTTGTGCACAGGCGACCATTCCAGGCTGGCAGTGTAAGGATTACGTGTTACGGAAAGAACGTTCATTTATTGTAACTTAATTTATCAGCCTAACTATATACACCAAATCGATTAATAAAAGTATATACAATTAAGAACTTGTATTTACACATGTAAATGCTAATGCAAAGAAATATTGTTTATAAATATTTATTGTTTAGAATCACTAGTAGATAGGTATGTAAGAATTTCATAAATGTGGCGAGCTGAAAGAGGTACTCATATGTTCGAAACGTACTTAAATGGAGATCAGTAGTCTCTCTGCCTTTCTATGTAGCGAAAGCGATTCATTACTATCTCACTAGGAATATAGTTATCGTCTTAAACTTAAACATGTAACCTAACACCGAAGAAATTGGCGGCGGCGGTCGCCGTCGACTCATTCTTCTAACCTATATTGCCAGATTCGGATCCGCCGAAAAATATTTTCGTATAACTATGTTACGGTATATAGTTATATCCCTAGAGATATAACTATATTACGGCTTTATCTATTTTACTGCGACATATATGTATAAGGTCTTTTCAAAATTAATGATTATATTATCTTTTGACACGAAACTAGGTAGGTAAAAAGAAACAACTTTCACTATGAAACCTACTCCGAAACAGTGAAAAAAAAAATCAGCTGGTCCATACAATCTCAAATAATTACTGCACTACTACTGAAAGTTGTTTCTTTTTACCTACCTAGTTTCGTGTCAAAAGATAATCACTAATTTTGAAAGACCTTATATACAGGGTGTAAAAAGACAACTATGTTTTTTTAATACCTCGTATTCTTTGTAAGGTTACGATAATTTTTTAAATGTTGGTAGAGAATGCTGCATAGCATTAAGTCCGCCATTGTACAAACCTTTAGACGTGCAATAAAGAATTTTAAAAAAGCGTCTTCTGGTTTATTACAGTAATGCCCCGCATTGATGCAGGTAAACAATTTTACTGTCTTAAGTACTCGTAACTGCCTATGACTGATTGGCACGTGTTATCTTGCGTCCCGCGATTTCCTAATACTCGTATCTAGTTCCCTTTGTAGTACTTAATATGAATTTACCCTTAGATAATAATGTCAGCCAGTAAATAGTCAGTTAAAATTTGACAGAGAAAAATAACAGCGCGGGAAAACGACTGACATACACCCAGCGTCGATTAAGGCCGGAGGCCGACTGGGGGACGTTTATTTCCATACAAATATAAGCGGGGACTAGCTTAAACTAAAAGAGCGTAAGCGACAAAACATATTTTCGCGTTTTAATTAAAACTACACAATATGTTTAAAATGTGCAACTATACGTTTTTAGGAGTATGTTTAGATAGATTGATACAAAAATGGAGGCTTAATCGCTCTGGTTGCCTGTAAAATGAACAAATTTGTTAAAATTGAGGTATCTTTAACACAATTTTTTAACGTAAAAAAGTCTATTAATCGTGTTTCTGCAACCACAGAAAGTGAGATAATATAGTGTAGAATTCGAATATTAAATATCACTTTCCTATATATTGTAATGGCTGAGAAAAATCGACTTAACTAACGCCAATTTTAGCGATTCGTCATCTTAACATGTGAAGTACCTATGAAAATATATTAAATATTGAAGGTATTTGTAACTTACTAACAGACTGGCAAATTTTCGTTATGGATGTACTAAATTGAGAAAAAACCGTAATATACAAAAGCGCCTCCTAGTAGTGAACTCACTCGCAGCAGCCCCCATTAGCCACGGGAATCTAACGGTAATATATAGCTACACTACGAGTATTATATGTACTGACCGTCCACTCTTGACCTCAGTAGCGTACTGGTCGAAGGAGCTAAGGTCCTGCACGGAGGCCTGCAGGCGTTCGTTGAGGAAGTCCACGTCGTTCATGATGTCCTCGTCGTCCGACCGTTTCTGCTCCAGGATCGACAGCTGCTTCAGCACCTTGCACTGCACCATGGCGATGCAGTGCTCTTTGGACACCTGCATAGATGGTAGTGTTACAAAAGTGTCATAATTTCTTGCTACATAAGGCACCTACACTGTTTTTGTGTTGTTGTTTACAAAGACTACGTTGGTTAGTATTTCTTTTTGACGGAATGGCACCAACAAGCAAAGATAGATTTGTAAAATCACATTTTCTCTCTTACCTGTGAATAAAATATAACAATGGATTCCTATTAGAAATTGTCTCTCTACAGCTTTAACGATTTTTATAACATTAATCTATACATATAATAAAAATGTAACAGATCGCTGTCTGTACATGGAAGATATATGAGAAAAAATATTATAGGAGACCTTTATCAACGCAATAGTACCCAAAACGATGATTTTTGGAATTTTTGTCTGTTTGTCGGTTTGTCTGTTCGTCTGTGCGTGTGTGCACGCTAATCTCAGAAACGGCTGAACCGATTTCGAAGCAGTTTTCAGGAATATATTGTGACAGGTCCCACTTAACATATAGGCTACTTTTTATCCCGGGAAAATGTTTTTATCCCGGATAATTTCGACATTTTGTTTTTTCTGTAGTCCACGCGGACGGAGTCGCGGGTGTCCACTAGTGTGATAATATTATCACTATGTGTTTGACAACTTAGGTGCAGGGAAGATTTAAATGCTCAGATTGATCCAGCAGATGGCAAAACCCTCGTGGCAGATGTAATAGAATGTGGTAAAACAGGGCAATGCGGGCAGTGTGGTAGAGATATTACAAAAAAGTACCTGACGGGGAAACTGATAGTATTAAAATACCTGCGAGTCCTCAGGCTTTTCAATAAGGTTTCTGAAGACGGCCAGGACGATGCGAGTGACCTTCTCTTTGACGGAGTCGCTGAGGATGTCTGCGAGGATCGGGATCGCGTTGAATTTGTTCATCTTCTCCGCAAGAAGCGGGTTGAAGGTCAGTACCCAGAGGCAGAATACCAGCTGGTATTGCACCTGGTAGAAAAAGACATATTATAAAACGCAATAACAGAAAACTTAACTTAGGTATATCGAAATAAAAAGTAGTAACATACTCTTTTAAAACCTCTCCACCGGAGCTGTTTCTGACAATTTTCGAGAAAAGGTTTTAAGATGCTATCATGATCAATCGTGGACTTACTTGGAAGTTGACGCGCGAAGCCAGGATGGAGAGCAGAGTGGATATGCCGTCCACGGAGAGGAAGGCGAAGCGGTACTCGTCCACGCGGAGCATCATCTGCAGGCAGCGAGCCACCGACTGGATGTAGTCGTTGTCCTACACATCGTATAAAACTCAGTCATATCCCAAAAAAAATTGCAACGGACATAGCAGTAGGTCAATTTTATGTTGCGATACGGTTTAAAAAGCATAAATCTACTTATATATAGTTGTTAATGTGTTCCGCTATCGCTATCCTACTGCATAAATCTGATGTTGGACTGCGCGTTTAGCGTTTGCATACGACATTAGTACCTACGTCACAGTAAGATGGTACGAGGCATGTCACTACATATTATAAAACAAAGTCGCTTCCCGCTGTCTGTGTCTATCATGTAGGTATGCTTAGATTTTTTAAAACTACGTAACGGATTTTAAAGCCGTTTTCTTTAAAATAAATAGAGTGATTTAAGAGGAAGGTTTATCTGTAGGTATAATGCCCTTTCACGCGGACGAAGTCGTGAGCGGCCGCTAGTACTATGTATATTCGGCAGAGTAATATGGGGAGGGATAGTGTCTGGATAAGATAACTCTTTAAAATGCGCATATGTAGCCGACGATGGTGAATTATTCATGTTACAATTTAAAACTGTGACAGAAACAATTTAGATTGCAGGAAGTTTGCTTTTATGTATTTAAGTTTAATGCAGTATTATAGGAAACAGATAGGGCTACCAATATAAAAACTGAAGCACAACTATGTAGCATCATGAACGTAATAAGTTCTTATTACGTTCATGTATGTAGCAATATAAATTTGAATTAAAATTTGCAAAAAAAAATGCACGACCTTTGTCAGTTTTTAAAGCATGCACTCGTATTTCTGCAAAATTAGTCACACTTAGTACGAAAGTTTACAAACTAGTATTAGTCAATCGTGTTACAGGGTAATCATTAACAGTTGTGTAAGTCTTCCAGTGCCACACAGAATACCTTGTAGACGCCCAGTGGCAAGTCTTCATGCGATTTCAACTCATCAAAAGAAGCATACAAGCTCGAGTATTTCTCGCTGTTGGATGCCGGCTCTTTGTCCTTGTGGTGGTGTTTCTGATGCTTATCGGCGAAATGTTGTTTCTCATGCGCCAACATAACCTGCTCAGCATGCTCTAGGTCGGCAGACATTTTCTCAGCCTTGCCAAAAAACAAACCTTTCAGTGAAAAATGCAACACGCCAACCTCTTGCCCCAGCGATGCGTTATGCACGGTGATACTTACAACACTGCATTACATTGCAGAGGTTTAGACACATGATGATTGGTTATTGCTGACTAGCTGATGTTGTAGTCTTCACTAAGCTTGTGCTGGAAGCGGTCTCATATACAATCCAATTTATTAGGCTTCTTTGGTTTCTAACTCCTCAAAAGTGTATATTTTTCTAAGAGTGAAAGCTTTTTGTTATTGGATCACTGTTGTTTAAATTGAAGGTTCCAATAATTTTTGAAATATATGTTTTATATACTATTTTGAATTGATTAAGAAGTGTTAAAACTCTACTTAATTTGATATTATCTGTGTTCATAAAGTGTGAATTTTTTTGGGTAAATCTTAATTGTTTCGTTGCTTCTTCTAGCTATCATAAAATTCTAGTTTGCTTTAACATAATGGTTGTGCAGTGAATTATTACAAAAGGTTAATAGACTTGAGATTGTGCTAATGTGCTTTGTTGTTATTGATTCTTATTTTATAGATGATAATATATTAGGTATATGAATTCAATTAGTAAATTTTTGAAACCAACACTATTAATTTAAAGTGCTTGTATGTTAGTGAAGGTGTAAAAAATAATGATACCTAATATGTTATGTAAACACTGTATCCATCAAACCATTGAAATGATGATAGGTTAAAAAGATGCAAAACCAAAATCGCACATCAAAGATAACAAAGATAATAAATGCACAGTTTAATATTTCGCTATACTTACATTGTTCTTGATCTCATCCTTAAGCCAGGACAGGTAGAAGTGCAGGTCACTCTTGTCCATGAGCACTGGATGCCAGCAGGCCAGCTTGGCGATGATACGAGCCGTCATGTGCTGCACAAACTCATCCTGGCGATTCAGCAGGTTCAGGAAAGGTTGCCAGACATTGTCTGTTCTGCCATCTCGGAAGATTTTTACTCTGCTTTTGTCTTCCTGGAATTTCAAGTTAATGTGAGTTATTTTGAAATATCCATCATAAATCCTTAACTTGAACTGTTAATTGCAATGCAAAATAATAACTATTACAAGAACATGAAAGCTGTCAAAATTTTAATAGGAACTTCAATAAACTACAGGATATAATTCTAGGATTGTGGCATCATTCTTATCCAAAGTATGAATGGTTGCAGCCAAGACATCAGGCATAAACTACAGATAATTAGTTACCTCATATGATTAAGATTTTACATACAACGATATTATCATTTGTTTTTGTGCATTTATGGAGGTAATAGTAGCAAATTATTTATTTGCAAACTATGTTTGTTTTAAGTCAATAATAAGATTCATAAGAATTTTATTATTTTTACAGAGGAGACTTCATAACTAAACATTGTAGATTGCTTTTTGAAATTTATGAAAATAGCTAGGAAGTACCTAATTGATAACAAAAAATATATATACTCACAGATAGAATGTCATCAATTAATACGAGGACATATTGAATAGTAGAGTCCTTGCTAATGTGAGTCAATAAGTTAAGAAAGACTTCAGCACACTGTTCCTTGTTCTTATCAGGTAAGTCCTTCTTGCCACGCTGATCATAGTTCACAATGAAGTCATGGTCACGCTGGGTGATCATCTGAGACCTAAATAATTTGTGATTAAACCGATTTTATTATTTAATAACTTCTTCATAACATAAATTTATACAGAAAATGAGCATGTAACACCAGTTATACTCTGAGCATATAATGAAATCAATACTTACTGCAAATACGATTGCCAATTGATATTGGTATGGCGGATTTCACTGGCTTTTATTTGCAAAAAACTGGTTGCTGCAATCATATCTGCAAATCATAATTATTTAGTAGGATTACTAATACCAAACCTTTATTTTGTAATAATCTACAGCATAGGCATTATGTACTTGTTATTGTACTTACCGATATTATCGTCACCCAGTAATTTGCTAACATTCTCCTCGTTTATGTTTGCCATTTTGGTTACAAAGTAATAACCACGGCTTTATAGAAACCCAAAAAAGTCTCGAGAAAAAGGAATTTCTAAAAATCTAAAACCACAGAAAGCCCCTCACTCAGCTGAGAGGTCTTGTGACTAGACCAACTGAAGTTAGCAACAGTGAAATGTCAATAATATATCCCTTACCTTCTTTAATGTACACTTTCCGTGCTGAAAAAATGAGACAAAACATATCAGGTTAGGTTGCTAACCTTGAGAAAATAGCAAGACGAACTTAGCACAAAAGTGTAAATTACGTTTTGTAATAAATTTGGTATAATAATATAAATAAAATTTTAAACTTACAAAGTCACCTAGTTTTCTAAAATATTCATGTAAAACATCTATGATTCAGAAAATCAAGTACCTACGTAAAAAAATATTAAGACAAGCAAGAATATTGTTTAAAAATTATGCGTTTTGTTTAACTTTACTCAGTTTACTTATCTATGTTTGTCAGTCACATCACGTCAAACAAAAGTCAAGCGGGGCGCGCCGAGTTGAAAACATTGAAAGATTGTTGGAAAATGTAATTTGATTTCATTCTTGTAAATTGGTTAAGGGCTTGAGGGTAATCTCTAGCACATACTAACAGCTATATTTATCAGGGTCTTCATGTTTTTCTACTGCGTGAACTTCTATTTCCGGCTGACTCTCATCTGCTCTTACTTTATCCGGCATTTTCCTATTCAATTAAAAAAACTGTTTATGTACATACTTTTTCTGTTTAATATTTATTGTCTTTCAGCATAATAAAGGAAGTAAATTGAAAACTTGACCAGCTATCTAAATTTGTTTTCGGTAAAGGTCTGACACATTGTTATTTTGGTAACTACCGGTTTGATGTCAGTCATGACTTCTAAGCAATCAGATGAATGTCACAACATTGACCATAATAACAGCTTTATTCCGATGATGGGAACGGAATCTTTACGATTACCACTAGATAGTTCAATGAGGATTGTGTTCACTGGTTATTTCAATGGCTTCAGTGTGGAAGTAAAGTCTCCAGATGAAGGGGCTCTACTATATCATATGGGCTGTTTTGGAAAAGGTACTGCTTCACGCTCCAAGCCAAAGGCTACACTGAGTAATCCATGTATAATAAGGAAAAGACAATTTAAGAAAAGAAATTACTGGTTTAAGAAGTTTTTTAAGAACAAGGAGCCTGTTGAAACTGATCAATTTCTAAAAGATCTTGATGAATTAGCATCAAAAATAGTAAGTGATAGCAAAAATCATTTAAACAAGGATGTGATAGACCTGGTGTCCAGTGATGAGGACTGTAATGAAACTAATGATGAGATTTGCAGTGATATTCCTTTAGATCCTATCTGTAATGAAAATACTGAAGATTTGGTAATCATTGTACCAAATAGTGATTCTGAAGATGACAATTATTTTGCCAACTTGAAACCTAAATGTTGTTTAAATAAGGTGCAAATTCAGGAAAAGCTGATGCTAACTTTACAAGAAGCCTTCTTTCTGCTGTATGGTCTAGGATGCCTACAAGTTATTAACAATGAAAATAAATTGTTGGATTTGATTGAATGTTGGGATTTATTCCAACATACTGATAGAAATTTTATCCCCAAATATGTTGTTTATCATTATTTTAGATCAAAGGGATATGTTGTAAAACCGGGTGTCAAGTTTGGTGGTGACTATTGTAAGTAAACAAACATATTTAATCTAAGGGCCCTTTCACATGATACAGCGATACCTTCCTCAGTGCATTATTCTTTAGACTATATAAATCCTAGGCAGACAAAGGCACCAGAATGTGTGAATGGACTCCAACACAATGGAACAACTAATGATATGTGTACATTTTATCGCACATTGCTTACATTTTATTTCCCTTTCAGTGTTGTACAAAGATGGACCTGGGATTTCTCATGCAGATTATATTGTTGTAATTAAAAATAATGATAATAATTTCAAATGGAATGCAGTCTTAGGTCATGTTCGAATGGCTGTTACAACTGTGAAGGTACCTACTTTATATAGAACTAACTTCATAGTATCCTTTTAGTACAATAAGATGTACACATTACCTCATGAATATTTGTTTCAGGAAATGTTAATAGTAGAAGTAATTAAATCAAATGGTGATATAAGACATCCTGAAGATCTGAGTCAATACAGTGTAGAGGTGTTAGTATTGTCAAGAAATATGCCAGTAACAATAAATGATGATTAAATTATATTATTTTGTTACTACCTACTAACAAAATATACAATAAAATAACAAGTAGGTACACTATTTTACGCTCTTTTAAATGGCTTCTTTACACCCGTTGATCTATACTGTGATCTTTCCTTCAAATATTCTTCAGTACACACTTTCTTAAATCCTTCATCATTATACCAATTTGTAAGACAGTCTTTAAGAAAAGAATTTTGTTTCCTACATTTCACAACCATGAGAAGTGCTGCATCTTTACAACACTGTTCAAAATCAAACACTTCTTTGACGCACTTCTCTTTACGTGCTTTTTCTCTCATTAGCTTTGGTATTACAACTTCAGTTTCCACTTTTCTTAAGGTTTTATCATTAGGGTCACCTAGAAAAGAAAAAAACATTTGGAGTACATAGTATATAACATAACCTGGATAATTCTTTTTCTGGAAATTCAGCACTCATACCTAAACCGTGAGGACCTCCTGAAAATTTTTCAGGAAGGACAGTTTTTTCTGTCGTCATAATTTTAGTTTAGATAAGTGACAGATTAGATGTACATAGGTATTTAAAGCTTAGAATAATGATTCGCTCCGCGGAACGAAGATCAATCATTAATCCACAGCTTAGATAATTTATAATCTAAGAGTACTGGTTTTTCTACGGTTTCGTTTGTCGTAACTACATAGATCCGTGATCTTTGCATAGATCCGCGATACCAAAATTATATGCTAACGGCACGGGTGGTAATCTATTGAGATATTGAGACCGGAAAGATACGGGAAAGATGATTGTTAACAGCTTTTTACTCTATATTGTTTATGGTGGATAGCAACCATAAACAATTTTTCCGTCCGGCCGTACTAGGGTTACCATATCTCAGGATTTGTCCTGAGATTTTAGGATTTTTCGACTTTTCTCAGTATTGCGGCCGGTTTTTGCAAATCTCGTGATATCTCAGGTTTTTTAAAGATGTCTTTAATCAAAAGTTAAACCAACTAACTATAATCTTCTTTTGGTAACAACTGAACAGTTACCGTGTTATTACAAAAGAATTTAAACATATTTTTAGCTAATCATGACCTAAATTTGGCAGATATGCCATACATTTTGCTGTCAAATGTCAGATTGAAATCGAATCTAACTTTAGGCGCTCTTTTGTAATAACACCGTTAAAGTCTATACTTATTTATCCAAGTGAAACAAACTAAAAATACTTAATCTTTTGGTAACAACCCCGCCCCATTCGCCGCGCCGTTTCGAGTGCGATGTGCAAGTTGCATCGCGTGAGCTAGATCCGCAGTGTATAAAACGATAATAATAGAAGCGTTTTACCTGAAATAAAACGCATATTAAATACTTACCTTATTTGAAACTTTAAACATATTGAGATAGGCCCTGTGTTTTCTGCTTTCTCTTTCTACCTCAAATGTGCTGTCTCGCTCGCACGATACCCTACGTCATCTCACCTGGCAGGGTGGGGGCACTTTAGTGCCGCCCGCCATTTTTGCCTCATTGAGTCGAAATAGGTACCCAGGCAGAATTGAAATTAAAGTTTCAAATAAGGTAAGTATTTAATATGCGTTTTATTTCAGGTAAAACGCTTCTATTAAAGTACTTGACCGTTATTTGAAACTTTAAACATATTGAGACGTGTTTGTTATCGCCTGGGTGAGATGGACGCCAATGTGAGACAAGGGAAATTATATGTATACATACTTCAGAGCAGTATAATTTCTTTGATCATAGAGTTGATGTATTAATAACCCAATTATCACTTTGTAATTTAGCTATTAAATAGTGGGTTTAGTGCGAGCAATAAAAAGTTTTATCAGAAAATCAAAATAAAGTTTAATCAAAATATTAACTTATTTGACAATTAATAACATGAAAATACCCTACATAATATAACAAATCAATAACAATCAGCTTGTTGGAACAAACAAACTAGTAATATTTTTATTATTATGGGCTGGCATGACTTCTTTTCTATAAAAGGTTTGAAAAGTGTTACTAGATCGCCAATTCCCGCGTGCTAATATTTCCTCAACTGGAATATTGTCACAGAAATTTTTCGAAGCAACAGCTGAGCGAACACTTCCTGGTGAAACATTTATATTGGCTTCTTTCAACAATGATTTGATCCAGCCTCCAATCACTGTTCGAGAGGCAGCTCTAGGCTGGCCTCTAAAGTTAACAAATAGATTCGAGCAGCCTGCTGCCGTTCGCTTATCTTTGAGAAGTTCCACACAATGTTTTACCCAAAAGACAGGGTCAAGTCTTCTATTTACAGAGTTGCTTAGTAGTTTCCACCCCGATTGCCTGAAATCAGAATTATCTGTTTTAGATCCAAAAATAGGCCAGAGAATTATGTCATCATCAATGATTAACAATGTTAAGTCGTGAACACTACGACCCGAGCATAATAAAAGTAATATAGCTGTATGTCTACTTGTAGCGAAAAAAATTGTGTGATCAAGTTTGTATTCAGAGAGAAAGGCTACAAGATCATCAATGTTCCAAATTAACTTTTGACGATGCACAGGTTTTTTCAATGCAATAGCTTTTAAAATATGTTTGATTAGAACATGGGAACTAAGTTGGCCAGAAGTTTCAGTACTGCAAAGTGTAGATACTACTGACTTGTGAAGTAAAATAGAATTATATGAAAAATTTGCATCAAGATGTAAATCTGCCAAATATTTTGCTAGGGTAGGACCATCTGGTTTGAGAGGGTTGAGTTTTAAATTGTTACACCAGGAAACCCACCTACACCATGCAGCTTTATAAGTCTTTTTAGTAGAATCCCTCCATGAGCTACTGAGGAGATTTAGCTGAGGTGTATTCCAGGTTGTTAGGCTATCCGACCACCCCCACATTTCCAGACTTCGAGGGTCATTTCCTGAACTCTCGGTGGTGGTAGGCCGGTCGATATGTCTATCAGATATTGTTGCAGATTGCGTATGGTAAACGGGGCTGCTAACGCACGAGATTTGAGATCCGCTCTCCAAAATACTCGTTCCCATCGTGGGACGACCAATAGGAATACGCCTTGAGCGTGATTGAGGTGGGCCAATACCTTGGGAATCAGGTAGGGAGGAGGAAAAACCCAAGCCAGGCTGTAGTCCCAAGTTCGAGAGAAGGCATCGTGATAGATGGCTTGATTGTCCTTTTGATCTAGGGACACGTAATTGGAGATCACATGTGCATTCATTGATGCAAACAGGTCTATGTAAGGAATTCCGAATTTGTGAAAGAAGGAGTAAGCGGCAGCGAGACAGATGATCTGCGTGCCCGTTGTACCTGCCTGGTATATGTCGTGCAGATATCTGAATCTGAGAATGATCTAACAATTGATAAATTTTCTCTGTTATGTGCATTAAAGTCAACGATTTGGTTCCACCTTCGTTTCGTATATGAGCTACAGCGGTCTTGTTGTCGCATTGCCATAAGAGAGTTGAATGACTCAAATTCTGATGTTGACTCTCTAACACCTTTAGTAATACCAACAGTTCTTTTTGATTGCAATGCAACCATTGTTCTTGGTTGGTCCATTGGCCCGAGAACGGTTGATTGCCCAACTGGGCTCCCCAGCCTTGGTCGGACGCATCTGTTACCATAAAATGAGACGGAGGCGGAAAGTGAATCGCTGATGAAAGATTGTGGTTTTGGAACCACCAGGATAGATCGATCAAAGCCTCGTTTGGTAGAGGATACAGTTTTATAACTGGTTTTTTTATTAACACATTGAGAAATGCTAGGAGTGATCGGTGATGAAGTCTGCCCCTTGGGACGATGAAACTGGCAAAGTTGAGAAGGCCTATGAGACTTTGTAAGCTTTTGAGATTGGCCACACCCTGGTCCAACATTTGTTCGGTTTTTGACAGAATTGATACAGCTTTTTCCCTGGGCAAAGATTTCTTGTTGGTCCACGTGTCCCACTGAACACCGAGGAAGACCAGACTCTTCTGTGGAACTATGATCGACTTGTCCATATTCACTTGCCAGCCCAGATACTGCAGTCTGTCTAAGAGTATGTGTTCACATACTCTTAACACATGTTCATGTGTTAACAGGACCTGACGATCTTGATGGGCAAGGAGAAAGTCGTCCAAATATACTATTATACGCAGGCCCAGCTCTCTTAAACTTTGCGCCACCCAATTTGTTAGAGAGGCAAAGACTTTGGGAGCTGTGCTGAGGCCAAAGGGTAGACATGTCATTTCTAGAAGTTGGTCTTTGTAAAGCAACCGCAGAAAACGTCTGTGAGATGGATGGATCCCAAGATGAAAATAGGCTTGCGATATGTCGATTTTGCAAAGCCAATCTCTCGGTTGTAAAAAGTCTGGGACCCGTTGAACATTTATTAGTCGAAATTTTTCTGTTATAACATATTTGTTTAGTGACGCAAGGTTGAAAATAGGACGGTTTGAGCCGTCGCTCTTCGGAACTAAAAACATTGTTGACACAAAGCTTGGAGACGGTTCGACTACTTCTATAACATGTTGATCTATCATTTGTGAAAGCACTGTTGTCATGGGGTTCGATACTGAGGTGTTGAACCGATCTTCGATCATATGTGGCATCAACAGTGGTGGCTTTTGATGAAAGGGTATGCGATACCCTTTTAATATCTCCAATAGAAATGGCGGAGCACCGAGTCGTTCCCATCGATCGTAAAAAAGAAGTAGTCGCCCCGCTGTGAAATGATCGTCAATACTTACCACGTGTTTTTCCACGTGCCTTAAAATCTGAGCTGTTTCCAGAGAACTTGCGATTCTTATATTCTTGTGACCTGTTTGTCGGGCGACCGCCCCTGGGTCGAAAGGAACCTCGAGTATGTGTTGTTGAGTGGAAGTCAGTATTGTTATTATTATGTTCCTGCGGAGGGCAGGAATGACAACAACCCTGCGAGGGTCGGTTATTATGGGAAATGTGCGTGGCACACCATCCATGTGAATTTGTGGTACCCTGCGCGGGTCCATTATTAGTCGTCCGCCCCTGCGGGGGGTAACGAGTGGATTTGCTAGGACCAGCCTGCGGAGCCGGAGCATTAAACCTAGAGGTTTGCTTTTTTAGGGGTAGGAAAGCTTTCCGTATTCCCCCTGCCTTCTCAAGTAAAGCGGTCAAAGACTCGGCATTAAACAAATATTGACATGAGGGTGGAATTCTACGTAATGCCGTTTTGTTAAGAGGATCGCGCACAAAGTTAATAATCCCATCTCTTCTCATTTGTATTACCTCAGCTCGATGGCCACAAATGAGCTGGAGTAATTCGGAGGAAACTTTGAACAGATCACCCTTTAAAAATAATTCTTCTATTTTTTTATGTAAATCGTCATAGGAAATTTGTGATTCACGAGCCCATTGTAAAAGATCACGGAGAGAAGATTGTAAAACATTTCGTTGTTTCAAAACACATGACGTTAACGCTGCATATGCTTTTTCGGAATTAGCTAAATGACGTTGCGAATCATAGGCTTTTAGCTCATCATTTGCCTCTAGCTCGACAAACCCCGGGGTAGAATTATAAATTTTCTGTGTATCGGTATATCTAACTTCGCACCATTCGTTATTATCGAAATGCTGAATATCCTTCAAAATATTGAGGTACTCTACAGACGTTTTAGGAACTGATGGTTCTTTCAATTTTGTATCGATTTCAAAGATTATATTTGAGTCCGTTTCAGAAGCGGGTAAAGCGGGTAAATTTGAATTAGACTGAACAGGGCTGACACATTCATATAAATCACCACTTATGTTTCCATCAACGACAGAGTATTCATTACGATGCAAGTTAGCACAATTTTGACTATTTTCGTAAAAATTTACTTTATCTTTAAGATAATTTAGTTCACGGGATATTTTAGTATAACGACGTTTATTACGATGGTGGTGACCATGTCGGCGATATTTGCCCCCCCTCTTTTTACGTTTAGACGCCTTATCGGAGGAACTAGAAGTAGATGAAGAACTTGAACTACTACTACTTGAGGAGCCGCTACTAGAGACACTTCGCGAACGTTTTCGACACTTCTGATTTTTATCAACGGTAGATGGGCCCGGTCGCGGTAATTCACTCTCATTATCGTTAACGGACTCCATTACGAAAAACTATCTTCACTTTATTTGTGGAAAAAGGTTTTATAAAGCACACACACAAAAAAAAAAAAATTAAGCAGGTAGAAATTAAAATATTATAATTAAAATAATATACTATTCAAATCGAACGGAAACTCCGTTATACAAATTTAGAAAAAATATTTTTACCATGTATATCACTTTAAATATCGAATGAAAAATTAAGGCAAAATAATAAAATGATTGAATTTTACCAAGTTTACACGCAGTCCAATTGCACGACCGTGCACAGCAGAAAACAGGACGCCAATGAGGCAAAAATGGCGGGCGGCACTAAAGTGCCCCCACCCTGCCAGGTGAGATGACGTAGGGTATCGTGCGAGCGAGACAGCACATTTGAGGTAGAAAGAGAAAGCAGAAAACACAGGGCCTATCTCAATATGTTTAAAGTTTCAAATAACGGTCAAGTACTTTAATACGTTTTTAAGGGAAAATTTTTAGGTTGTATAACATCTCAGGACTTTTCCATGGAAATCAGGTCTTTTCTCCGGTCTTTTGATTTTTTCATCTGGTAACCCTAGGCCAGCCGCCATTAATGTTTTGTTTTGACTGAATTCGTCGATCAATTTCGTTAATTTCCCAGCTTGTCCCTCCTCTATTTCAGTAATATCAGCTTTGATTTCATTTACAAAATGAAGAACAAATGCTGTATTCGTGGGTGTAGTAGTGTACGACAGGATGTTTTGCTCCACCGTTTTCCAATCATTAATGAGAAAAGACTTCATCTCCATCTCAGATCAAGAAATCTCCATAATATGTGGTTAAAGTGTGTGAAAGATCCATGGAGCTTATATAGATCAGCTTAAGAATTACCATGTGTGCCACAATCACTTTGAAGGTAATTACAATAGGTATATTTTACATGCTCTTCTTTACATGGACTTGCCCAATGCAAAAGTTGTACATACAACGTAAATCTAAAGTGCGCAAAGCGCCCTGGAGAGCGATTTGCGCAGTGCTGTTTCGCTGAAACAGTGGCTTATGGGGGCGGTTCTTGTATGATGTGGGCCGGCATTTATTTCGACGGTAAAACGGAGCTTGTTTTCGTGCCTGGCGGGGGACGTGGAGGCGGTCTAACTCCAGACCTATACATCACCGATATTCTGCTGGAACATGTCGTTCCCTATGCGGAATATATCGGTGATGACTTCCTGCTTATGCAAGATAACGCTCGTTGTCACACTTCCCGTGCTACAACTCAATACCTCGAAGAAGTCGGTATCGCCACATTAGACTGGCCAGCGCTCAGCCCGGATTTGAACCCAATTGAGCACGTGTGGGACGAACTGACGAGGAGGGTTCGTTCCAGAAATCCTGCTCCTTCAAGTCTAAATGACTTGAAATCAGCTTTGATAGAGGAGTGGGAAGGTATTCCACAAGAATCCATACAGAAGCTGATCAGGTCAATGAAGAACCGTCTTCGAGCCGTTGTTAGGGCTAGGGGAGGGAATACAAAATATTGAATTTCAATTTTGAGCCTAAATAAAATTTTTATTAATTAATTTTTGTTGTTTTCTTCATTCATATTTTTTCCATATTTCCTTGTTTTCCTACCTCCTTCACTTGAATTTCCCCAATAAAAGCACCTGAACTAGGTTGGTGTGATTTATTAATCAGCCAATTTCATAGACCTGACAGTATTTAAATCGCTAACAGTGTTAAAAATCTTTTTAAAACGGTGCCACTTTTATTATTATTAACTAGCTTTTTTTAGTACTCAAGACCGCGCGGAATCAATTTCAGGTAAGTGATTCCATATTTTTGCTCGCGAGTGTATAAACCTAAACGTAAAATTAGTCTTACCTGTCTTTTTCTGTCTCAGCCATTTATTTTAAGAACGGAGAGAGATAGACCTGACTGAGATTAGGTTTATGTTTGAGTATGACTGTCAGAATCGACCCTAATATCAAATATGTTTCTCTTTTACTAGGTAAGTGTAAAAATCAGTCTGGTGGAGTTGCACGGGGCCTGTGCAATATGTCAGCAGTGTAAAAATTGAGAAGAATTTAATGAAACAAAGCCCCAAACTACAGAATATTGCATAAAATTTTTATATCTGCAACAAATTAAATCTTTTAATAAATAATATGGTTTTATTTCATATTTTCCTTTATGAATATGTATAATAGTACTACATACCTGAATACACAAACGGTTAGTAAAAAACTGTTCGCGTCAGCTATCTTTTACCGGTCACTATGCAATAGGATGCAACTTTGTATGGAAGATTGTCGTCTGTACGTCACGTAGAAAGAGAATGGTATAGAAGAAGTGATCTTCCGTCGTATTCGCACAGAATAGGACAGAAATATGCTAAATGTAATGTATCGAAATGAATAATTTATTTTTTGTCTCGACACCGTGCCGCTTTTCCGGTGGTTAGCCATCTCTCGTTGGCTAAACAAACTTGACAGCTAACATCGTGAATTTTACTTTCAGTTTTCTATTTTGGAAAAAAATATAAATTACAAGCAAAATTCCAATTCTAGGATAAACAAAATAGTGTTTAGTTATTATGAACAAAAACATGGTGCGGTGTACTATTTTAGGCTATACAAGTGACTCGGAAACAAAACAACCCAACACAATAATTCTTTCGTAAGTACTAGCTGTTTTTGTAATAATTTTCAGCCATTTGGTATTTAAAATTAATGCCGAAATGTATTGTTAATGTTATTTCACGTGAAGTAATAAGTTTCAATCGATACTGAATCAAAAACATCAAATTGAAATATTTATAACCTTAATATATATATATATATATATATATTTTAAGTTTATCCCGAAGGAAAGGCATGGGGAACTAAGCCCATACAGCCTAATCATTGTTAAGTAAAATGTATTCTGAATTTATGATGGATGGTAATGATGATGATGAACGGAAACGTCGGGAAAATCCTCAAGAACAAGTGTAAAGTTAGTCAAAATGAAAAATTATTGCAGAAACAACTTACATGCGCCCATGAAGAGATCGTAATCCGGCTAAAGTTTCACTCGGCTTACCTGCGTATAAAACCATGCACACGCACTAGATTCACAGCACAAGTAATCAAAATATAACTTATCTACCAGAAAACATCACTTTACGGACACATGCAAGCCATTTACAAATATTTTTTTATTTTCACAAGAAAATTACACCTGCACCCTTCCAGCTTTTCCCGCCGAATACCCCTTAAAATATATATATATATTTTTTTTAGTTTATCCCGAAGGAAAGGCAAGGGGAACTAAGCCCATACAGCCTAATCATTGTCTAGTAAAATGATTTCTGAATTTATGATGGATGATAATGATAAAACGTCGGGAAAATCCTCAAGAACAAGTGTAAAGTTAGTCAAAATGGAAAATTATTGCAGAAACAACTTACATGCGCCCATGAAGAAATCGTAATCCGAGCTAAAGTTTTACTCGGCTTACCTGCATATACCATGCACACGCACTAGATTCACATCACAAGCTTATCTACCAGAAAACATCATTCGGACACATGCAAGCCATTTACAAATAATTTTTCGTTTTCACAAGAAAATTACACCTGCACCCTTCCAGCTTTTCCCGCCGAATACCCCTTAAAATATATTTTGTTCAATGTTGCTAGGTTTCCGTCAAAATTTCCCTGCAAATTATTGGACCTATTATGGGTAATTTGAAAAATGTGAATTATAAAATAAAAATGCAATACGATGTTCTATAAACATGTTAAAGCCCACTTGCAAGAAATAATTTTATTTCATTGGAACTAAGAACCAATACAAACGTTAACAGACCTACTTGTAGGAGCCGCAGAAATACACCTACGTACATACATACATATACATACATAAAAATCACGCCTCTTTCCCGGAGGGTTAGGCAGAGATCACGATTCTCCATTTGCTACGATCCTGACACACCTCTTTCGCTTCATCTACTTTCATGATATTCTTCATGCGCGCTCGTCGCTTTAGGGTACTCTTGACCTGACCTTTCTCTAGAATTTCACCAATTTGATCGGTGAAGTTCCGGCGAGGTTTTCCCTTCCAACCCTTCCATCCACTCTTCCGTCGTACACTTTCTTTGTCAGTCTTCTTACACTCATCCTCTCCACATGCCCAAACCATCTCAACATACCCTTCTCAATCTTCCGTCACCATGTCCTCATTTATACCACACTTCTTTCTGATCTACCCACATAAAAAACCATAGTAAAATATGAAATTGATTTATAATTTTTACTTACAGGAAAGACAAGCAAGTATTACATGTAAATATTTTCCGGAATTAGGCGATGGGCTGACCACCTGTCACTACTAACCGAACTTGTATATCTCAACTATACCCTCAAAATTGGTCAGAAGTAGCACCATGTGGTTCTATCGGCCCTTGGTGCTCTGCCTACCCCGTAAGGGATAAAGGCGTGGTTATATGTATGTATGTATGTATTTTCCGGAATGGAATTAATATGTAACTTATTTAGGCAATAAAGACTGTTTCTTAAAAAGATTTTTTATTTTATATAATATTATATAAATTGGATTGAATTTGAGTATATGTTTAAGTGTGACTGTCAGAATCGACTATACATTGTCTCTATTACTTGTTAGTACTAAAAGTTCAAACACGATGTTAACTTTAAAGGTTACTGGTGATCTCGCAACACCTTCAAGAGACCCTAGGAGGGCAATCGCGCTATTGTTGAACGTATTTACCAAAGCTGAACCACTGTTATGCAAATTTCGTATCGGGAAGAATTTTGACAACGTTTAAAGCAGAAGTGAGACGTTGAAAATATCTAAAACGCTGTCAAATTAACAGTCACATCAAGGCTAAAGCATAACCAAAAACGTTCAGTTGAAAAGTAAAAACGTCGCTTACCGCGATTGACCTTCTGATACTTTGTATGCAGAAGGTTCTTCTCGAAATGTAAGCTAAATAAGATAGCTACATCGCAAGTGATTGGGCACTTTTCCTTTCACTCGTAACCCTAAATTTCTATCTTCCTTATCAGTTCTATCCATAGACAAAATATTCCGTCCCTATCGGCGGCACGCTAGCTGTCTGTCTATTAGATCCATGCCCTGCGTCGATGATGGCCGTTTTACGCAGATTTTGTGCGTAATCTGAGCTGCCACTGGTGCACGGAAAGCCTGTCCTCATATCGTTCAGACATTCCATGTCGCAAAGCATATATTTATTATTCTAAAATTATTAATAAAGAAATTGGAAAAAATTCCTCACCCGGGTGGGAATCGAACCCACGACCTCTGCATTCCGCGTGCCAGCGCTCTCACCACTGAGCCACCGGGTCAATTACTCGGATGACGAATTTTACCATCTCTTTTCTAAATTACATATTGGCAACGTTATTTTTCATCCCGATAGCTATACACTAGCCAAATCTCGGCAAACAAAGCTGAATCCCTCAGCACAATGTTTAAAGATGAATAAATTAAACAAAAAATAAAATGTATGATTCGGCAGGAAAAGCTGGAAGGGTGCAATTTTCTTGTGAAAATCAAAAATTATTTGTAAATGGCTTGCATGTGTCCGTAAAGTGATGTTTTCTGGTAGATGAGTTATATTTTGATTACTTGTGATGTGAATATAGTGCGTGTGCATGGTTTTATAAGCAGGTAAGCTGAGTAAAACTTTAGCCGGAATACGATGTCTTCATGGGCCCATGTAAGTTGTTTCTACAATTATTTTTCATTTAGACTAACTTTACACTTGTTCTTGAGGATTTTCCCGACGTTTCCATTCATCATCATTATCATCCATCATAAATTCAGAAATCATTTACTAAAGACAATGGCTGTATGGGCTTAGTTCCCCTTGCCTTTCCTTCAGAATAAACTAAACTAAAAATAGTATAGCTTATAAAATAAATAAGAATAAAAAAAACTAAAAATAAAATGTATGATTCGGCGGGAAAAGCTGGAAGGGTGCAGGTGTAATTTTCTTGTTAAAATCAAAAAATATTTGTAAATGGCTTGCATGTGTCCGTAAAGTGATGTTTTCTGGTAGATAAGTTATATTTTGATTACTTGTGATGTGAATCTAGTGTGTGTGCAGGTTTTATACGCAGGTAAGCTGAGTAAAACTTCAGCCGGCATACGATCTCTTCATGGGCCTATGTAAGTAGTTTCTGCAATAATTTTTCATTTTGACTAACTTTACACTTGTTCTTAAGGATTTTCCCGTCGTTTCCATTCATCATCATCATTATCATCCATCATAAATTCAAAAATCATTTACTAAAGACAATGGCTGTATGGGCTTAGTTCCCTTTGCCTTTCCTTCGGGATAAACTAAACAAAAAAAAATTTTATATTTTAAATTATAAAATATTAAAGTTTTACTCAGCTTACTTGCATATATATATATGCATATATGCAGGTAAGCTGAGTAAAACTTTAGCCGGAATACGATCTCTTCATGGGCCCATGTAAGTTGTTTCTGCAATAATTTTTCATTTTGACTAACTTTACACTTGTTCCTGAGGATTTTCCCGACGTTTCCATTCATTATCATCAATATCATCCCTCATTAATTCAGAAATCATTTACTTAAGACAATGGCTGTATGGGCTTAGTTCCCCTTGCCTTTCCTTCGGAATAAACTAAACTAAAAATAGTATAGCTTATAAAATAAATAAGAATAAAAATAAAAAAAATGTATGATTCGGCGGGAAAAGCTGGAAGGGTGCAGGTGTAATTTTCTTGTTAAAATCAAAAAATATTTGTAAATGGCTTGCATGTGTCCGTAAAGTGATGTTTTCTGGTAGATAAGTTATATATTTTGTTTGCTTGTGATGTGAATCTAGTGCGTATGCATGGTTTTATACGCAGGTAAGCCAAGTAAAACTTAAGTCTGAATACCATCTCTTCATGGGCTCATGTTAGTTGTTTCTGCGATTGATTTTGATTTCGACTAATTTCACATCCATTCTTGAGGATTTTCCCGACGTTTCCATTCATCATCATCATTATCATCCATCATAAATTCAAAAATCATTTACTAAAGACAATAGCTGTATGGGCTTAGTTCCCCTTGCCTTTCCTTCGGGATAAACTAAACAAAAAAAAAATATATATATATATATATATTTGTATGTGTATGATGGCTGTATGGGCATAGTTCCTCTTGCCTTTCCTTCGGGATAAACTAAACAAAAAAAAATTGTATATGTGTATGTGAACTTGCATTTTTCGTTGAGAACGAATTTGACGTTTCATTCATATCGGTTCTTTTCAGCATTTCTTTGTGTGATTTGGATTATTATCTTGCAAGTCGATGTTTTTAGTTTAAATTAATACCGTAAGTAGATTTGTATTTATGCCATTAGTTAATTTAAATTGTTCTGCAGTATTTCTTCCCTAGGCAAATATTACCTATTGAGTCCCTTAACGTAGCACATAGTTATATAGGTAAATCATTGTGTATATTTCTTTTATAGCCATTATTCTATACGATGGATCGTCTTTTGCGTCTTGGTGGAGGTATGACGGGTTTGTCCCAGGCTCCGCCACCGACAGACGCTCCAGCAGTTGATACTGCTGAACAGGTGTACATCTCATCACTGGCCCTTCTAAAAATGCTGAAGCACGGCCGCGCTGGCGTTCCCATGGAGGTTATGGGTCTAATGCTTGGTAAATTTAACTATAATTATGTCTATATTACTTGTAGTTTTACCACATATTATATGCAGAGGCTATGCCAGAATAGACAAGAATTCACAAATCCAGGTTATGACAAAGCAGAGTTTCAAAATTTGCATAGTCCTGTTTTACATTACTATGTGGTGTTACTATTTTGGATTTTATTGATCTAATTTCAATGTTTGGCTTAGGAATGCCTTTCTGTATTGCTTACAATTAAAAGTTCTTAATTAAAAATCAAAATTTTCAGGTGAATTTGTGGATGATTACACAGTCCGGGTCATTGATGTGTTTGCCATGCCTCAGACAGGCACAGGTGTGTCTGTAGAGGCGGTGGATCCCGTGTTCCAAGCTAAGATGTTGGACATGCTTAAACAGACTGGGCGACCTGAAATGGTTGTTGGATGGTATGTGTATTATTAAATGAGAAATTATTTGTGCATATTTTAAAATCTTCTAATAGAATAGTTTAGTGCAACGTTTCCCATTTGCCCGATTGATTGTGACCCGGTACCGGGCCATCAAAATAAAATACCGGGTCATAACATTCCCACCTTGTTTTAAAAGTAATACCTTCTGTATACAAGACAACTCAATTTAAAGAAAATTTATTAGAGCTGGAGAGGAATCTTCAAGAATATATTCCTCCAATCGATGGCAACAAAGCTTGGATAAGAAACCCATTTACATTCAAGTTAGATTCCGAAACTAATTTGCCAGATTCAGATATTGACTTGTTGATTGAGCTGTCAACTGATACAGCACTCAAGGATTTTGACACAAGAACTTGATTGATTGATAGATTTTTGGTTATCTTTGTCAAGAATACACAGTATGGTATGGTATGGTAGAACGGGCTTGTTTCCGCAACTCGACGTCTGTGCGCCTATTTTGCGATTCGAGCCAGCCTATCTCCTCCAGGAATAGATTTCAGGTTGCCCAAAGTCTCGCTAAGCGAGCCTGGAGAGCCGAGATATTTTGCCCGGTACGGGGCCACTTCTCTGCAGCGCAGCAGCAGAGAATACACAGTATTAGCTCATCAAGCAATAACTTTTTAGTTATTTTTCTAGTTATTACTTAGCTCTGTGGATTTGACGTTTAAAAGTGAGACATTTTGCTCTACCAAATTCATTCTTTATTCTTTTATTCTTTATACGGATGCTGGTGTAAAGCTGACTCAGTGGATTAACCCTGCGTGTTGGTTGCCGTGCATCGTTGTCTTGATCAGCTCGTTGTCCCTTAGCTCCCTTTCACACAGTCTCTCCACTGTTTTTACGAGAAACGAGGTTAAGCTGATTGACCAGGACACTTCTACTATTAATAAATAAATTAATAATCGTACAACATGACAGGGTTTAAGGTTTAAGAGTTTAAAGCTTAAACTTTTAAGAGTTTAAGAGGCGGGCCGCAGCTTCTCCTGTGCTGACAACATAGTCCGAAAATCACACTGAGGTCACTAACCCGCCTGCCCAGCGTGGTGACTATGGGCAAAACCCCCTGTGGCTTGCTCTGGGGGAGACCTACGTCCAGCAGTGGACTGCAATAGGCTGAAGATGAAAAGACTTTTAATAAATGTGTATTATTTAATCTAATGGAACCAGCTTGAGTTTAAAATTATTAAGTGGGTCACGAAAGGGCAGTGTGAAAATTATGGCAAAACTATGATTGAGAAACACTGGTTTAGTGCATGCATGTAGTTTTGTCCCATTTTTGATTGCATTCAACTACTACTGTATTGTGCACTGTCATGGGAACTTTGCCAAACACAATACAGCAATGACTTTATTTGGGGGGTTTTATAATAAGAGTTTTATTCAAGTGCATGCATGTAGTTTTGTCCCATTTTTGATTGCATTCAACTACTACTGTATTGTGCACTGTCATGGGAACTTTGCCAAACACAATACAGCAATGACTATATTTGGGGGGTTTTATAATAAGAGTTTTATTCAAGTTATATCAAACTTAATGTGAGAATTTATTAAACAAACATCAGCTACATCTTACTATTATATTGTATGTCATAAGATTTGACTAAGGAACTTGGGGGCATTCTCTAAGGCAGTGAGCTACTTGAGACTGACCTTTTATATTTGGTGCCAGTTCTGGCTACCTCATGCTGGGAACACTGCCATGTGTGTTATGTTATTTACATACATTATGTAAATTTAATGTGTTTCCATTAATATTCCAGGTATCATTCACATCCAGGATTCGGTTGCTGGCTATCTGGAGTGGATATAAATACCCAGCAATCATTTGAAGCATTATCAGAGAGAGCTGTAGCTGTTGTGGTAGACCCTATTCAGTCAGTGAAGGGTAAAGTAGTAATTGATGCATTCCGTCTGATCAACCCTAATATGATGGTCCTTGGGCAGGAACCAAGGCAGACAACCTCCAACCTTGGACATTTACAGAAACCATCAGTACAAGCTCTCATTCATGGTCTTAACCGTCATTACTACTCCATCAGTATAAACTACAGGAAAAATGAACTTGAACAGAAGATGCTGCTAAATCTGCACAAGAAGTCCTGGATGGATGGTCTAACTTTATCAGATTACAAAGATCACTGTTCAGTCAATGAAACCACTGTCACCGAGATGCTTGATCTAGCCAAGAATTACAACAAGGCTCTTGAAGATGAAGAAAAGATGACTCCTGAACAGTTAGCCATTAAGAATGTTGGTAAGCAAGATCCCAAGAGGCATTTAGAAGAGAAAGTCGATGTACTCATGTCAAATAACATAGTGCAGTGCCTCGGAGCTATGCTAGATACCATGGTCTTTAAATGATCCATAAACTGCTCTCATATTTTAAGGTTACATAACACGATAGTGGTAAACATAGTTTGTGAAGTATGTTTTTTCCACAGCCTGTATGATACTGATTTAATGTATTACATCTACTAAATAAAACAATTTACTTATTTTTAATCTATCTTTTAATGTTAATAAAACAGTCTTTGTGGAGCGATTTCATTACAAATATTCTGCAACCGTTTTTGAACTGTTGTATAATGTTTCATGTTAGCAAAGTCAATTTGGAACATAGGTTTCAATTTCTCCTGGGATTCCACAATATCTTTTATAATCCTTTTCATTTTTTTGAAAGCTTTATTAGGATTGTCCATATTGATCTGTAAATTGTAATTGTAAAACCAAGATTTTGTCTTTGGAAAACAGAATGCAGATTTAAGAGGACAACGACTCGCGAAATGTTTACTTCCCGTTGCCCCCGTTAGCCGAATATACATTACGGACAGGGACAACGGGAAATAAATTTTATTACGTCCCGCTGTCCCCGTGGCGGGGATATTGCATACGGGGACAACGGGAATAATTGTGGCCGATAAGCTATTGGTAAATATGGATTGATGACTGTATGCATGTAATAATATACTCACTGTATCCCAAAATAAACCAGGACAATTTCGATGAAGGGTTTCATAGTCGTCTTTTACTTTAGTTGTTACATTTTCATATGATATGGGCTGAAAGACAAATGTTATGTTAATCCGAAATGTAGGTCTGCTTATTTGATTAGCTATTTTATTAATCTTTTAATACTTATCTATTTATATATCTAAGTGCTTATCTTTACCTTGTTTGTTGATGTCATATTTAAAAGTTTAAGTATTGTGTCTGGATCCACTCTTGACGTTTTTGATACTTTCGAGGTCTTTGAGTACAAAGCTGTAATATTTAAATAGTTTTGTCAATGTTCATAGATCGATTACTGTAGATATTGAGGACAGGATGAGCGAAATCTGATATTACAACTTTTATTGTAGGCATTTATTCATCCCTGAGCTGGTCTCTGTCGAGGGTGTAGGTTTAGAAATTGTCCATAAGTATGTATGCCTTGGGCAAACTTCGAGGGGGAAATCACCAGAAGCGAGCAGCTTGACTAGGCAGCGTTTGGGAAGTCATATTTTGAGTCGTCCTTGCTACAATGCCTCAAGACCAAGGTGTTCGATCAGTGCATCCTACCAGTCATGACTTACGGAGCCGAGACGTGGCGAAACCTGACGGTAGGGTTGGCCCACCGATTGCATGCTACTCAGAGAGCTATGAAAATGCTCGGGATCTCGTTAATGGACAAATTCCGAAACAAGCTAAGACTATCCGGTAGAAGACGTGGTCTCGAAGTGTAGCAAACTGAATGCTAAACATAATTTGTAATGACTTTTTATAGAATGACTGGTAGGGATGTCCCAGCAGTGTACTACTATGACTAACTATGAAGGGTTCCAAGTAAGAACCCACCGCTAAAGAAACCTCGAAATAACTATGGTGGAGATTGTAGCAAAATGTTATTGTCATTTTCGCCAATAATATTAGTAAGAATTCCCGGCCGTAATCCCTGGCAACAAAATGTACTCACATTGCTTGACATTGACGCTGCTGGTCCTGGTGGTACTGTTCTGCGCCAAGCCGGCTTCCACGAGAAAGGCCATCCAAAGGTCCTCGTCATCTCTCAAGGAATCTGACTCGGAATGTTCCGGATACTTAAATGGGAATTTCTCGCTTATGGATAAGGGCAATTTATCTGAAAATTTAATTGAGAATAAGTTCCTATTTTACTATTACTTCTTGTAACGTTAACCATTTTGATGGAAGTCGCACATTAGATATTTAGGGTGTTTGTGACAGCCAGGCAAATATTGATATGGTGACTTCAGACCATGATTCTGACTCCAAAATTTTCCGAATTTTTTTTCATTTTTTGAGGAAAAAAAATGTGTAGGTATATAGTTCGTTTAAGTAGACCTTAAATAATGACTAAAAAACAAAATTTTAACCTATGAATGATTTTGGAAAAATAAGTTTTTTTTTCTAATGCTTTATTGTACACAGTAAAGTTTTCACAAATAAAGTTTATGACAAAGAAAATTAGTCTCAAAAAAGTTCAAAATACTGATCAACCCCAATGGAGAGTCACAAGTGATCCAAAAAACAGCAATGTAATGTAATAATAACCCATAAGCCCATTAAACTAGTCACAGGATGGCCCGATACAATTGGAGCGGAAAGTAAACATTGCGGATAACGAAATTAAAAATGCATTTCGTTCGAGTAATAACACTGTCTTATAACCAAAAACAATGGTACTTGTTCAGTATTTCAGTATTTGCATGGCTGTCACATACACCCTGTATAGTGAGTAAACGAATCCCGCTTCTCTATCGCATACCCAACGTGAAGGTACGACGCCGAACCAAGGTAAGCGCATCGCGAGGCTGAAGGTGGGCAGGACATTTGGTCAGGAGGGATGATGGTAGGTGGGCCAAGGTGGTGACGGAATGGTAGTCAAGGGACGTTTTAAAACCGAGGGGCAGACCAACCAACCAGTGGGCAGATGATATCCGAAAGGCTGCTGGACACCAGTCCTGGTGGTCCCTCCATTTAGTTCTTAACTTAGGTACTTACTTACCTACTTATCCAAGTAGTTATTTAACTCTTTGAACTTAGGTTGTCAGAAGAAAATACATCTATCCAGCGAGGACAACCGCGGCTAGAGTTGCAGAATATACCTACTTGATTATCTAGGGGTACCTAGGTAAAGGCTGGTGGCAACTTAAATGTAAAACTGCTTTTGTCAGGGCACAGGGACCTCGTCACCTCGGCTTGCCCGGACCTTATTATGCTTACATGTATTCACTCTCACTCACTGTATCGATCTATCTAGCTAGATTAACAATAATGACATAATGACCTTCGCTTCTATCTTCTTTATTTTGTGATTGTCTTATTGGTGGATCAACCATGCAACCGGACACATCGGATGAGTTAAATGCCACGGTTCTTGACGCTTTTGTGTCTGGACCAGCGGGACCTAAATTGCAGTCAAGGGTGGGTAAGTTAAGGCAGAGGAAGATAGGGAAAGAGGATAGGTAACGGTACTTAGGTAGGTACTTTTAACTAAATGTTACATTAAGTAGGTATTTATTAATTTTATTATATCAATATTTATAATAATTTAATGGTAGGATTAGGTAAAATATAGCAATACACACCCATACTGATATTAGAAGATTATCCTATAATTAATGATAGTTTTACTTACTGTTCTTCCAGTTCATCGAGGCAAATTCTACGCTTTTTGGCCTTGAAGTACAAGATATTGCAGCCGGGGAAGTAACTTTGCTGTCAATAATAAATAGTTAATAAGGTAAAATTAAGGAAAAACGTGCATATTGTGGTGACACACATACGAGTACATATCGTCGGTCTAATTATCAAAATGCGTAACTTAAAGAAAAACCGAATTTTTACTTTTAATGCCATCTGGCGTAGAACGTGTTACCTTGCTGTTAGAATAATGCTTAAAATTTCGAATTTTTGATTTGATAATTATACCGACAATATGTAGTTACTGTTTTTAGTTTTCACTGTGCTGATAAGTGTAGCCTAGAGGTACTCTACGTAGGTACCTAATCTACTTTCCTATATGCATTATAGTTAGGTAGGTAGGAGACCAGTTGACTGGACTTCTACTTATTTCAAAATCATCTTTCTCTTTAAACTGTACCCACATACTTAACCAGAACTGCAGAATCACGAAGGAGTTTTACAGTTCTAGCTATTACTTTTTGGAACAAAGCGCCGTGTGTGGTGCTGCCGTGTTGTATGTATCATAAAAAGTAGCACATTCGTTTTCACAAGGAATCAAAGTGTCATAGTATTTATGTTGCTTACTACCTACCATTTTTGATCCATGGTATCTTGGGCTCTTACTTTTTATAACTTTCATCCTGGAAGCAACCCTGAACGGGCAGTTGTCCTGGACCGCAGCTGTTTTCATCAGTCTCCACCGACTTCTTGTAAAGGGAGTACAGACTCTCTGTTGGACTAATTTGGAGATGTTGGCGTCCAACGCCTAAGTCCGATGAACTCTAATGATAGTATAAATATTTCATTAACTACTAAAATAAATAAATATTCACACACTTCACAACACATTGACCTAGTCCCACGCTAAGATCCCTAAGTTCTTGTGTCGTGGGTACTAAGCAACGGTATATAAATACACAGATAAGTATAGAAACATCCATGACTCGGAAACAAACATCGATATTTATCATATCAATGTTTGCATCTACCGGGATTCGAACCCAGGACCATAGGTCGTAAGCAGGGCCACTACCAACTACACCAATCGGTCGTCAAAGTACTGTTACGTAGGTCCCTAAACTTATATCTAGATTAAAATAAGTAGGTACATATTTGAATTTACTAGGTACTATAGGCGAAGGCGGTGGAAGGCGTCTTATGAAATAAGGGCACGAATAACGGACTAACGTGACTAGGTAGGTACTTACACAGGTCAACATGTTCATGATATTAAAACCTTTATCTCCTCGTTCTTGGTCTTTGCGGGTATGGTGTGGTATTTGTTCACTGGATACTTCCAGCGAACATTGGGAATCAATCACGAACTTAGCACGATAGCACTTCTCAGGTAATTTCTGAAAATGTTATGATACTTATAGGTACTACTTCCTACTTAAAGTGTTTAGCATTTAGTTAGTTGGGGTACGTATCTACCGGAATCTCACCGTGACTGACTATCGCCGCTGTGAAGGGTATGATGGTGTAATGGTGTACCTACCTAAGTCAAATATACCTACCTACCTACCTAGCTTCGACATCCATAGCCAAGTGTTTAACAACCTTACAACTCAGGGATCGTAGTTCGAATCTGTAATTCCGAAATATAGTCCAGAGAATTTTAATTTTATTTACGCTATGACTATGACACGAAGCAAGAAGTTTCCTACGCTAAATTCTGGGCCGGCCGAGGCAGTACCGAATCATTCTTGATCATCTCAGTCTTGATGAATGACGCTTTGCCTGAACTAATTTTTCTATGTTTACTTATATGATATTAATCTATGTAAGTACCTATCTTACACACCATAATTATTTCATTGATAATCCCGGTAATGATGATTCTCCCCGACACCATGGTTTGCAGAACTGATCTTCCGAACAAAGGGGTATCGAGGGACTGCCGCAATTCCAAAGCTTGTATTTTGTCTCTACAATAGAGTAAGTAGGATTTTTATAATCTATCTATACATACATGGTTTGTCTTGTTTGTCTGTGCGTTTGTGCACTAATCTCAAAAACGGCTGAACCGATTTAGATGCAGTTTCCATATATAGACCACTTAACATATAGGCTACTTTTTATCCCGGGAAAATGTTTTTATCCCGGATAATTTCAATATTTTGTTTTTTTTTGTGTAGTCCACGCGGACGGAGTCGCGGCCGTCCACTAGTCTACAATACAAACGCAACTAGTAAGGGACTCTGGGTCAATAGCTCTATCATTCAATCTAATTCTTTATTGTACACAGAAAAACACAAAATAAAATAATTTAAAAGATAATGTACAAAGGCGAGTTTATCTCTAACAGAGATTTCTTACATTACACACAGCGATTGTTTTTTTGGACATAAAATACTCTGGGATTCACTTCTGTTGTTTTGAATAAAATCACATACATTTTTCTCTGTTGTTCTCTAATAGTTTGTGCCTCCTTATTTAGGCAAGTAGCAAGAATGATGTACGGCCTCCGACCACGGAACCTTAACATTAAAGCACCGGCCAAATCCATAGCTACGATTTTAACCTTTCCTTCAGTAATGGCAGCCTCATTGCGACCTGAAATGTTTCAAATTTAAAATTACAAAAAATATTCTGCAAATATGTATAAGTACGAGTAAGTATGTACAGGATGTTTTTTGTGGCCACCTTTAACGAAGGGTACGTACTCTATACATGAAATAAAGTAAGTTTATTGCTGGGATTCCTTGATCGTGAGTGTCTAATGTTAGTTTAGACAAATTCGTGAAAAAAAATGTGCATTTATGCAGAAAAACGCAGTCTATTTACTCAACTTTGGACCCTAATATTTTGGAAACCAGACACTTCCCAGGTATGCTTCCATGGAGAAAAATGATCGTGATGGTGAGGAGATTCCGTAGTTTTCGGGAACGTTGACGACCAAAAATATGTATAGAAAGTAACCAAGTCCTAAAAATATATAAAAATTTCCTCCCAAAAAGTCAAACCTCGGAAAATGGCTTTGATTTCATTGATGAATATATCTTTTAAAACACTTTTATAGGGACAGACCTTGGCCACTTAAAGCAAAAATAGTATCTTAAGTAAGATGTAGTTTAGGTAGATACGGCTGACTGGACACGTATTCCAACCAAAAGGAAGTTGGTTACACGTATATTGTTTTCACAGTCTGTGCGTATTTTGTGTTGGTTTTTGGTTCTAAAGGGTTCGACACACCTACGGTGCTATCACAGAACCGAACAATACTTCCTTAGATATGCTGGCAATGCTGGCATTCTAGGTGACTTCATATCCTATCTAACTTCATATTTTCCGGTCACTTATACAATCAACATTTTTAAACATAGGTGTACTGAACGAACACACAAAGGTTGTGAATTATATGTAGGTAGGGGCATAATTTTGACTTACGATAGAGATAAGAAAGTAACTAACTACATACTTAATCCATAAGACTGTCCATTAATTTCGCAGTATGTTAGCAACTCGCCGGCCAGGATCATGTCATCAAAATTGCTCCTAGTAACTTCATGATAGTGCCCCGGGCCATGGCAGAAAGCTGTGGTGTGCTGTATTCCGAGGCTCACATGGGAACTGCATTCTTTTGCTAGACGACGGCACAGAGCTCCTGATAACAGTAAGTAGCCTAGCTGTACCCGATCAGACCAGTTTATCAGTACGACATTACATAATAGAAACCTAGGAAAGTCGGCATGACCAGAAGTTACCTACTATCCACCTACCATAAATATCTGCTCCATGCCACTTGCAAAAGGGGGTCTTAATGAAATTCTTCTAAATCTTCACTAACCTTTTCCAACGGCATCATACCCCACAACCACGACGATGGGCACCTGGGTGGTGTCCGCTGGAGGGATGGCAGTCGGCACGCGAGCTCTGGAGAGCTGTTGCACGTACAGCAAGCGCAAGAGGCGGTGCGCGGCGAATGTTCGGACGTCGGGGTTCAAGTCCATCTGCATGGTTCTCTGAACATAATTTAGATTACATTTAGTCGTAGCAGAAAAGATGAGAACTAAGAGAGAAGTAAGTTTATGTTATATTAGTATCTTTGATGATCTTTGTTCTGATCAGACAAACCACTTTATACAAAGAAATTCTTGTGACCGTTTTTAGGTTTGAGAAGAACCAATGCCAGGTACGCACCTGCACGATAGGATCAATTTCCTCAGCGTCCAAAGTAAGCAGCACTGGAAAGGTGTAGATGATGACGTCATTATACCCCTGTAGATTGCACAATGGGTTGGCTCGGAGATCCAGTACGATCAGTCTGCGCATCTCCCGCATGTACACTGCCAGTTCTAGGAGAGTCGACAGTCTGTTGTTTCGGGCATGTAGTTCTCGTAGCCTGAACATTATCAATAATACGTAATTACGTACTTTAGAAATTTGGAAGATAGAAAGCTATTACACATTCATACATTTAGTATTACGTTTTAGGATCATCTGTATCATCTTTATCATTAAGTATATGAGTGTGGAACGTCAAAAGGGTGACTGTGGATGCTTGGTTTAAAACATTTGCCAGCTAGGTTTGGCGTCCAGAGATTGCTAGAGATGTCTGCTTCTTTGATGATTTGCAGTACAAAGTGACTGCTGGATTATTATTAGCCTAGTGCCATGGGTCAAATTTTTATAGTTTTCTTATACAATGTATGGTTATGCAATGTAATATTATTTACCTTGAGCACCCGCAAAATATCTTCATCGTGGTTAAGTTGTTTTCGTTGACATTTAAATACTCTAGATGTGCCAATGTCCACAATCCCGCTACCTCACTGAACTCGAAACTTGAAATGTTATTATATGAGACGTCCAACCAAAGCAGGCGTAGGTAATTAAGATTTTCAAGTCTCTGTATATGGTTGAACGATAAGTCTAGACGGCGCAAAAATCTGTAATACATCATGCAATATGAAAAATATCTAGGGCAAGTAAGCTATGTGACCTCTATTTGCGACAAGATAATCAATATAATGTAATGATGTGGTCTTTAACAGTATGCATCATAAAGAAGCTCAGGATTGCACAGCGAGCAATGGAGAGTTATGCTCGGGATCTCTCTGCGTGATCGAATCAGAAATGAGAAGATCCGCAGACGTACAAAGATCACCGACATAGCTCAACGGTTCAGCAAGCTAAAGTGGCAATGGGCAGGGCACATAGCTCGAAGAACTGATGGCCGAAAGAGCCGGAAAGTTTTAGAGTGGATACCACGCATAGGTATCCACTTCAGGGTGTGTAAAGGAGTAGGTATAAAGAAAGGATTTCCCACTATTCCTACAGGAATGAAAAACGGGAATTCTAAAGTAAACGCGGAAGAACTCGTGGGCTGCAGCTTGTGTGACATAAGGTAAGTGATTACCGATTCTTCTCTACCTACTTATGATATACTCTAGTAAACTTGTAGCTAACAGTAACTAGGTAGGTACCTAATGTACTTACCTCATATTTTGAAGCCCACTTATGGCCTTAATATTATTATGCGCCAGATTTAGTATAGTAATAGACCAAAACATTGACAAATCTCTTATATGTTTCACATAATTGAATTTATAATGCACTTCAGTTAGAAACCATTGTGCTAAAAGATATTAAGTAAATCAATTTCATATCAGGTAAAGACAAATTAATATGTTGTAAATTAATGCTAATATTGTAGCTAGTGCTGAATCCAGGATTATGTGATCGCTATTGTCAAATAGCACAAACATACCTTTAGTCCAGTCAAATAAGACTGAAGGTTACAAATATTTCCATAAATGAATTGTGAAAAGTCCCCATCAATCCCCCTTGTGCAATTTTTTTATTGATGGTGAAAGTTTGCAAAAATAGGTTTTTCGCGTTTCACGTTTTTCAGCTAAACGGTGAGTTTTATAGCAAAAATTGCTCAGACAAAAATTATAGATCATCCGATTCTCTACAAAAAATGTCTTTATTAACCGACTTCAAAAGAGAGGTTATCAATTCGTCTGTATGTTTTTTTTTTTTTTTTATTTTTTTTATTTTTTATGTGTGTTCTCAGAACATGAAATTTCAATTTTTTTTTATAGTTGGTAATGTGACTTCCAGGTTGGTCCCATAGCGGTTCAGGATTTGATTCATCGAGGGCAATCCTCGAATATTGTAGGCACAAGTCTGTTTTTATATTTTACTGAGCGTTTTGGCATATGCATCGTGATATAGAATCTAGGGATATCCTCAAATATAAAAGGCACGAGTAGTCCGTTTTTAGATTTTTATAATTTTGGTCAGCTACACATAATATAAAGGAAACGAATGATGGAGCCGCCGAAAAACGAACTTTTTAGTAACAAAATATGGCAGGGGGGACGTCCAGTAATGGACTTAGGCTTATGAAGATGAAGATAATTGTGTAAGTCATGAAATTATATGTTGCGTTAACCGTTATAGAGAAAGAGGTAGAAATAGAATAACGAGATGACGGATAATAGGGATGAATGAAAAAAGAGTACCTACATATTGCACCGACCCCAAATGATTGGGAACAGGGCAGGAAGAAGGAGTGTAACTTGCTCAAATAAGTGTGTACATGGCGTTGTTGCCAAATCTCTTATATTCCTAGGCTGCATGTACCGTCGCCACACGCGATCGATTCCACCTCAAGTGCCTCCGATCCAATGAGAATCATGGTCCAACCGAGTCTACCGAAGTATTGCGAAGAGCCTGAAGTGGCATTGAGGCCTATACCAAGCTTCGGTGGTTCATGTGTCTCGTATAGGAGAGATTGGCTAAGCGCATATGAACTGGAGGAGGGCAAGCGGAAACGCGGCGGGCAACTCCTCAGAGACAAAAATGTCCATATGAAGAGATGCTCCATCTATTTTAGGACGGTGATAAAGCAAGTAATCGAGGAGCAGCGTCAAGCTGACTGACGCTAAACGTGATACTTTCGTCCTCCTTCCATTAAAACATAAATGGCGCACTAACAGCGCAGGGCACCTCTATGTAAATGTAAGCCATCTCCGAGCGCATGAACGCCAACTTTAATATCTAGGAGTAGATTTAGTGGTTACCGAAATTGGTACATCTTATAGCTTCATAACTTATATTTCAGAGTAAAGTTTAAGTCTAGTCATGTGGCCTATTTTACATTATATAACATATATAAAAATTATATAATGTGATCTTAAACTTCGTAAGTTTAAGTTATCATTAGGACAAAAGTATATTTTTCACTTACGAGTGTCATATCCTAAAACGGTAGACAGTCTATTGGAATCGACTGCCAAGTATTGAAGATACAAAAGATTTGATAATATATTTATGTCGGTGAGATAGTTAGACGACATGTCTAAATAAACTAAATACTTAAATCGTTGTAAAACATCAATGTTGGTGAGCATCTGAAAGAAAAATATACAAATAATTAGATAAAAAAAATGCGTTCCGCTGGGTGCCTACCGCATGTCGAATAAACTTCGATGATAAACTTAGACATATTTAGATCATACCTTGAAAGATATATCCAGTTTGATATACACGTAGTCCCCGAGGATGGGTGTACGTTTCAAGTAGGTCAGACATGCGGACACCATATCTATGTTGAGTACTCCTCCAATTGGCTCTGTGACGTCTTCCGCCGAGCGCATCCGCACGGTCGGGGAATACACGTCCGCGTACAGCTCCGGAAATGTGTAGAAACAGCCCCAAAGTTGATCCTCATTCATCAGCGAAGTCAAAGATACCGGAAACTGAAAAACGTCAGCCATAGAATAATTTAGGATGTAAACCTCCACGCTATTTTTATCGAAGTATAGTCCCAACTTTTGTGGCCGGTGAATTTATTTCACAGTCCGGAAAATCACAGCATTTTCCTGTGAGCATAAACGACATTCGTAAAAATATTTTTACCTCGGGGAAATACCAACAGTGTGATGAAATGTGACCCTACTCAAGGCGACGTTATATATCAAATTTCTGGGGACGCGGCTCTTTCGTTACTTTTTAGCCTCACATCATCGTACTAAACATGTATAACAAACCTTTTAGGCTACTCCGTATCAAGCGACACGGCTCGGTATTGAAGTTTACGTTTTATGAATATTTCATAACGTAACAACTTTCAGTTTACTTTCTGACGAGTTTGGAAGTATTTAATAACATTTACCTACTTACCTACTTTATCATCACAGACTTTACGAAGTTAATTTTTGAGTAACGATATCAATTTGTAACTTACTAGGGTGGTTTATTTTACATTATTATACACATAAATTTAAATAAATAGGAAGTAGGGTACTTTTACGGTTTTAGATATTAGGTTAATAAGTGACTAACCAAACCTGGGTCACCAACACAAATCCAAAAAGCATACCTGTCACAAGCAAACATGGCAAAGAGTATGTAACTGTAGGTACCAAAATTTCCAGCAGGCCTAGATAGACTCTTGACTTTAAATAAGTATGACCATATGACCATGAAGATGATTGGAAGCTAGAGCAAAATAAAAAAACGAGTCAGGAATAAAGTTACTGTTACCTGTTCATTAAACAAAGCTTCATCGCCTTGGT
The DNA here is from genome assembly GCA_014607495.2 of Carposina sasakii. NCBI lineage: Eukaryota > Metazoa > Arthropoda > Insecta > Lepidoptera > Carposinidae > Carposina > Carposina sasakii. The sequence continues at coordinate 6,415,343 of CP053164.1, forward strand.
CTCTAAGCTCGTGAGGAACAAACATTTGCATCGAATAATCCTTGGACTGTATGCCTATACTTCGCCGTCTGATGCTATTATGTCCTGTAATAAAGAGACCAAAAATAGTCCACCTCCGACTGTAGTGTCTTGTGTTCGTGTTCAAATCTGAGTAGGCAGACCCTCCTGGACACTACAGCGGAGGGATAGCTGCTAATCCGGCCCTGTCATCCCTCAATCATGATGATGCCCCGGGTGTTGGCGAAATCCCTAAATAGATATAAAATTAATCTTAATCGATAGTTTTGAGCAAATAAATAATCATTATCATAGAAGCTTTAACAAAAAAAATATTATCTAACTACCTGGGGCGATCATGTCTAGTGGATAGCACGACATGTAGTTGATCTTCGACACCTGAGTCCATGTCCTTAAAAGACTGCCTAAACGCAGTCCCAGCATAGGTACCACAGCCTTATACTCGTAGTCATCATCTTCATTCACAATCATCATCGCTTCTGATTTCACTTTATCTACAGGAGTTGTAACATCTCTACTAATGGTGGTGGCTTCACTGACCCTTTCAGAGCCGACATGTTTCTCGTCAGCTAACATTATTTAGTGTTTGTTTCTAATATCCCTATAAGTATATTAATATCAATGTAAGTTAGAAGTGTAATTATAGGTTAGCGATTCGATAACCTCAAAACAAAGTGACAAGACAAGAGTTGGACGTTTATCGATTTGTCGCCACTTTGAAAAAAGGTTTTAGTAGAAATTGGAGCCGAACGAAAAATTTATAAATCCTAAATCATGTACTACAACAAGCTCCTATACAAGTATATCCATATAGGTATACAGGATGATTTTGGTCGACAACATTCCCGAAAACTACAGAATCTCATCATCACGATCATTCCTCCATGGAAGCATACCTGGGAAGTGTCTGGTTTCCAAAATATTAGGGTCTAATGTTGAGTAGGTAAATATACTGCGTTTTTCTGCATAAATGCACACTGACGCGTATAGCAAGATTTTTTCACGAGAAAAACATCCTGTATGAGGGGTTTCTGCCTGATTCTGCACTAGAACGGCATACGCCTTGTCTAAAGTTACCTACTTAGGTGTACCTAACGTTCATGAAATAAGCATTGTCTTTTATAAAGACACGGTTACATCTACATTATCTGGTGGTCATGTCACCTGTAGAATTGTGTGAATGTGTGTGTGTGTGTGAATATGTTACTTATGTTTAATTCTTAGGCAAACCAAAGAATAAACATTTTGCTCAAACATTACCGTATGCTTGGATCATCATCGGCCAGTATATATGTATATTAACAAAACAAATGCCTTCCGGATTTTAAGGTACTAACGCCCTACCTTTGTCCCACGCTCTGGTGCTACATTTTTTTTCATAATTTTACAGCGACGATAAATTTCTGGCGCACCCACGCCGCCGGCGTTCTATCCTAATAAATTTTAATGGAGGCTTATATAATTTAATCTTGTGCGATGTTTCAGGTAAACGTGGCCACAGCTCAGCATTATATTCATGATTCACAATAAATAAATGCAAATGTTAAATAATATGGGTATTAATTAACGTCATCAAGTTGGTACGTACTGCTTTGTGTTAGTCTTTTGTATTATAACACTTTAAGGGATACTTGATTCCTAAGAACAAAAAATAAACTTCGAACCCACCTTCTATATGTAGGTACCACCAGTGTTGGCAACCGTACGATAATTATCGTACATGCACGATAATTTGATACCAGCGTACGATGTACGATTGCGATTCATTATCGTACACAAATGTACGATAATTTACGAATTGTAATGGATTTCGATAGTTTCGTTCACTCATATATAGATAAGAAATATATAAATATATATCACGGAATATTACATATTTTGTCAATTTTTGGTTCATGAATAAATTCCTATCGACTGATCAACTTTGGACATTTTATTTTTGTAAAACTTTTGAAACACACAAATTTTCGCGCCATTTGTACGCAAGTACCCATGTGAAAATCATAAAATTTGAAAAAGGACATACGAGCGGCTGAGCGCAATATAAGTTCGTAATAATATCTATTTTTATTAATAATTAACGTTTTTTTTTATGTCGTTCAAAAGTATACGATAATTTTTCGTCAGGTACGATAATTTTACGCCTCTGGTACGATCAGCGCATCATTCTAGGTTGCCAACACTGTACCACATCCCTCATAATTTCAGCCACTGCTGAATAGGTATAGGCCTCACCAAATGACCTAAGTAACCACAAGCTGACATGAAAATTTAAAATAATATAAGAGCATTTAAAGATGTTTTTTCTAATAGTTATCTACGTACCTACTACTACAACTACCTAGTATAAAGAAACGCAATACTTTTTCACATTTTATGCGTGAATTTAGTATAGAAACAGGTAAAAATTGTTCATCCGGCAAATTGAACAATTTATTTTCACACTCCCCATGTCCGCCTGGTCGAATCCTTCACAAGTGATAATCCCTTGGTAACAGCTTGGTCCCATTTCGAATTTTTACTCAGGTTGGAATTTTTTTGGGGTTACTAGAACCACAGTACCTACCTACGTTAGGCTACTAACTTGGCTACTACTAGGCCTATCAAAATCAAATCAGAAACACGGCAATAGATAACAGGTACTACCTACTCGTATCTTATCTTTTTAATATTATGGAATGAATTCTTTTACGATTTGATAGCAAATTCATAAAGTAGGTATAAATAAACATTCACAAAATACTTTTAAGATTCTGCGGATCTTTTCAAGCTAATCCTTAGTAAATCATTATTATTTTGTAAAATCCCTCGGCGATGGCTTTTAGAATGTAATTAAATTAGCATAAAATCTTAATTATAATTTTATTGACTTTGATTTTGTTTCTTCATTTTAGCCACCTACCTATATTTGGATATGAATGAATACCCAAAGTATTGTCTAAATAATTGGATTTCATTTCTCTCGCGCAATTAATTAACATCTAACAGGTATTACGAAATACTGAAACAAATGATTTTATTTCATTACTAGGGATCCGCCCCGGCTTTGCACGGGTGTAATGCCCTTTGACGTGGGCGGCCGCTACAGAAAAGTGTTGTTTTTAGACTTTTTCAGGCATTTAAAAAAAAGTCTATAGCCTCTTTTAAACTAGTAAGCTTTAGCTTTCTATAGCCAAGCTAACTATAGCCTTTTTTAAAGTAGTAGGCTTTTTGGGACTGAAGTCTTTATCAGGAACTTGGTAGTAATACATATGGTCTTTTTTTTTGTAAAAACCTTTTAACCAACTCCGAGTAATACTATTGAAACTGCATAAAATCACATATGATGTCGGCCATGAAAAACGTTGTTTTCGCCACGTTTGACAAATATTGAGGGACTGTCTGAAATTGTGTACCTATCACTGTAGTCCCTCCCTCAGTCGCCTCTTACTTGCAATCACCAGCGGGAAAGGAATGGGGCGTTTTCACTAAGACTAAAAAGTATGAAATAAAAAGTAATTAAAAATAATTCAGTTGATTTAAAAAATTGACTTAAAATTATTTTACTCGACTATTAATACTTAAGTACTCGTAAAAAGAAATCAAAATTGGGTAGGTACTTAACATTAGGGGCCTACAATGTTTTTTGCGGCCGGTGGTGCCAGCAAAAAGTATTATTACCTAAGATTAAATTATCTTGAATTACCTTTCATTTAAGCTTCTTACTTAGTAATTTTATTGTTTAATGCAAAGTCACTTATGTGTGTCTGTGTGCGCGATTCTTCGTGCGCTTATTTCTTCTATCACTGAACGAATTTAAATGCGGTTTTCACTGTCATTTAGGAAATATGAGGGAAATAACTCTAGTTTTTTTTATATATGAAACAACAAACTTGCACAAACGCACAGACAAACAGACAAACCGACAAAAATTCCAAAAATCATAATTTTGGGTACTATTGCGTTGATAAAGGTCTTCTATAATATTTTTTCTCATATATCTTTCATGTACAGATAGCGATCCGTAACATTTTTAACCGACTTCAAAAAGAGAGGTTATCAATTCGTCTGTATGTTTTTTTTTTTTTTATGTGTGTTACCTCAGATCTCCGTCATTTATGAACCGATTTCAATTTTTTTTTATAGTTGGTCATGGTATACTTCCAGGTTGGTCCCATATTCACCACATCAGGATCTGATGATGGGATCTTGGAGAAATCGAGGGCAATCCTCGAATATTGTAGGCTCATGTAGTCTGTTTTTATACTTTTACTGAGCGTTTTGATCACCTACATATAAAACATAACATCTGATGATGGAATCTCTAAGGAATCTAGGGATATCCTCAAATATAAAAGGCACGAGTAGTCCGTTTTTAGATTTTTATAGAGAATTTTGGTCAGCTACACATAATATAAAGGAAACGAGGGTCTGATGATGGAGCCGCCGAAAAACAGATAGTGGAACTTTTTAGTAACAAAATCCCCCTATGGCAGGGGGGGGGCTACGGCCAGTAATGGACTGCAATAGGCTTATGAAGATGAAGATAATTGTGTTAAGTCGTGAAATTATAGGTATATGTTGCGTTAAGCCGTGTCCGAAGTAAGATGGTTATAGAGGAAGAGGTAGACATGAGAATAACGAGATGACGGATAATAGGGATGAATGAAAAAAGAGTACCTACATATTGCACCGACCCCAAATGATTGGGAACAGGGCAGGAGGAAGGAGTGTAATTATATGTTGCTTAAATAAGTGTGTACATGGCTGTTGTGCTGCCAAATCTCTTATATTCCTCCGAGGCATGGTGCATGTACCGTCGCCACATACGCACACTGGATCGATTCCACCTCAAGTGCCTCCGATCCATCATGAGAATCAGATGGTCCAACCGAGTGCGTAATACCGAAGTATTGCGAAGAGCCAATGTAAGTGGCATTGAGGCCTACTTAATGCGTCGGCAGCTTCGGTGGTGCGGTCATGTGTCTCGTATGGCGGAGGAGAGATTGGCTAAGCTCATCTTCTTTTCTGAACTGGAGGAGGGCAAGCGGAAACGCGGCGGGCAACTCCTCAGATACAAAGATGTTCAGAAAAGACATATGAAGAGATGCAATATAGATCCATCTAAATGGGAAGTTTTGTCAGCACAACGACCAGAGTGGCGCAGGACGGTGATAAAGCAAGTACACGAGTTTGAGGAGCAGCGTCAAGCTGACCTTGACGCTAAACGTGATGAACTAAAGACTCGTCTTCCTGCTGCCATTATCTATAATATAATAATGGCGCACTAACCTGTCCTCTTTGTGCGCGGGCGTTCAGGGCGAAGATTGGCTATGTAAATGTAAGCCATCTCCGAGCGCATGAACGCCAATTTAGTAATATCTAGGAGTAGAAGTGGTCGCCATGACCGAAATTGGTCGGAGGTCATCATTATCATCATAATCATCATATTGTCAGACGTAAAGTTTCGAAGCCTAGTCCTTTTTCTCTTTTGTCATGTGGCCTATTTAATCATTTGCTGGCATATAAATCTGACAATATTATGCCTCCTAAACTTCGTACACGGCTTAACGCAATATATATTTGCCCTTTAGTTAAATTTTACTTTAGTAAGCTCGAATTTTGGGAGGAAGTCGGTTTTTCGTTTTAAAAAAAAATTATTATTATATTAGATAGATGTTAAGTAAAAAACAACTGAAATGGACTTAAATAATATTAGATTTTTCAGACTTGATTGACTGGTTGTAGATGTAGCCTAAATAGCCTTAAGGCCTAAGAGCTTCATAGGCTTTATAGCTCTATAGCTTTTTGAGCGCCTTTTTTATTGAATAATTAGGCTTAAAAAAAGGTTAGGCCTTTTTAAGGCCCATAGGCTTATTACCAAAAGGCTTCAATAGGCTTAATCCTACCCTAGCCTCAAAAACTAAATGGTTTTTTAGGTTTTTAGCCCACTAGGCTTTCATTTAATAGGCTAGTCCTAAAAAAAGAGCTAAAAGTCTAAAGTCCTTTGCAGCATTATCTTCAATACGTGTTTATTGATCAAACTGATTTACCTATGTTTGCTAATACTCGTAATGCGGCGTGTTTTGTTTCGAAAACGTTTTCGGTAGGTAGCCAATGTTTCCAACTTGCAACAATTACTGGTAACATTGCCTTGATAACAACTTATCTCTATTTTAGATTGATAAACCGTTCACCGGTATTCTGGTGTGGTGTCGATGGAGTTGACTAACCCTATGGGAACTCATTTTATGAGATTCAGAGTTCCTTAGACAATTACCTACATCCATCCATCCATACATTGCTAACAAAATAGATTTGGAAAAATATTTTATCTCCGGAAAATTTCGAAATTACAACGATTTTCCGTAGTCAACCCGAACGGAGTCACGGAACAGGTTTCTGGCTACTATAATCCGAAGCAAATGTTTGGATTTCGAACTTTGTCGGTTTCCTTTTATATTGCGATTCCTAACTCCGTCATAAAACTGGCCAGTCAGGAAATGAACTTATCGCGCTTATTCCCGGGTCTTTCATGTGTCGTGGGAATGGACATAAGTCCCGGATTTGCACAATTTATGCGGGAAATTTAAAATATTCCCGGGATCTATCCCACTTTTTGTGACGACATTTTATGTGGATAGCATATTTATTATTTTTGTTGGCTCTCACAAATTTCACTTGCTTCTGGTGAGAGTACCTTTGGTACCTTTAGGGGTAAAGGTCTTTAATTAACGTAGTATATCTTATTCTTTAGCACGTACTTACAACCAATACTAGGTACATCCATAAGTTGCTGAACTAACCTACAAACCTTTCAGGTTGTTATCAAAATAATTAGTTTAGGATGGGCTATTCATTTGGGAATAATTGAGGACAAAATAATTGCGGTCTCCATTCTTCGGTTGGTCTACGTAGAAGGATTGAAGATACGTAGGGTAGGTTCCACATAGATATTTGTAAATGTAACTCTTGGGGCGTGAAACGCGAACCTCAGGGGTTCGGGGTTATGAGTAATTGGATTAGGCGGAGTTGACAGTGGCGCCGCCTGCGTCTAGTTGCCCATACATTTACATTTCAACTGCGAAATCTTTAATTCACTTGACAAGGGTTAGCCCTAATGCCGGCTTTGGCTTTTTAAATTTCATAAATTTGCATACAGAATTACAAAGTTCGTTAAAAGGCGGACTGACTGAGAAGTTTACGAATATAAGTTTGTACATGACAACGCACACACACTAAAGTATATATATATTTTCCTATTTATCAGTGAAAAACATTCAAGTAAAATCATACCTAATATAGTAAGTAGTTCTGTACGTAAATTTTGCCATTTCCAAAGACTTAAAGTGTTCCACGGAAACGTGAATGACGAGTAGGTAGGTAAAATAATAATATTAGTAAATAATAATAATAATGTGCATCCCACACCATATTGAAGTTCTCTAAAAAGGGCCTTTACATCTTGGCTACGGCCCGATGCACGCCTCTCAAAGGACCGGGACTCTGTAGTCCCGTGAATTTCAGAAGACATACAATAATAATAAGGGCAGGGCAGCTTGTGGCGAGCTGTTGGGAGGTAGCGTTCCCACGGACCTGAAGTAGCCGAGGTAGCCGGAGTGAGGTCTGACGAGGAACAGTTCTCCCACCTCTGCCTTGCCTTCGCCGGCCGGGCAGAGTGGAGTCGCGAGAGCTATGACAGCTTGAGGGTGGACGTGCCCGTCCGTAAGTGGCGAGTTGGCTTCGGTTTAAAGTCCAGGGGCACCACTCCACCCTAGCCGCTCACCAAATGTCGCCCCCTTTGTCGCTCCGTGCGTGCGGCCGTTTCAGGGGCCCATGACATGAGTTGGCGAGTCACCGCCTGCCACCAAACAATTATGAGACTTGGTTGTAATGGCAGGCGTCCGTTAGTCTCCTGCAATATCCCAGTTACCCAACCCCACCCAACATTCAGCCCCATAGCCTATGACCTTTGTTTCCATCGCATGACATAGATCTGCACTCCAATAGTCTTGCACATGGCGGAGACCATCGCCGGGTGTATCATATTGTGCGGTCGGCGATGGTACCCGCCATGTGTATCCCACACCATATTAATCAAAGTTCTCTAAAAAGGGCCTCTACATCTTGGCCACGGCCCGATGCACGCCTCTCAAAGGACCGGGACTCTGTAGTTCCGAGAATTTAAACAGAGATACAATAATATTAATATAGGTAAAATAAAGGTATTTTTAGCATAATACCTGCCTTTACTATTGGACCTATTGGTAGATAATACAATAGAAGCTACGAGAGTGCGCCTCCTCTGAAGTGCTCCCAATTTAGTTTGGCAAAAATATTATTATAGGTCGAGGGTAAGCGGAGTCTCTATTATTTACTAATGGCTGCTCGCGATTCTACCTGTGTGGTACAAAGTGATTTTTACCGCGGGATTTAAAGTAACTTGTGTATGCAGCGCCGCCAGTACGAAGTAAATTTTAGAATGGGGCGAGGTCCATTTCAGAAGTAATAAGTAGGATATCGAACTTATAAAATCATACTCCCGGACACCGGATTTAGGCGCCCTCTAGGATTTGGCGCCTGGAGCGACTGCTCCATTCGCCGTATGGGCGGGCCGGCACTGTCTCTTTGTCCCACTTTAGTAAGTTCCAGTCCAGATCATAGGAGACCTAAGTAATAAATATGCCATTTCTTTAACCTATTTAAGAAAAAAAATTACCAAACAGAACTAGTTAAACGAATTCAAATTAAATAACTTTCTATGTTCAAAATACGCAAAATTCAAATAGAGCTTACAAGTAATAATAGTTCCCAACTTTTATCCCAGCATACTTTGTTCTAACGGAAACATCACAGTCACTCATTCCCGATGATTTATTCATTGAGCTTCCCTTAAAGTCAAGTGCAAAAGTTGGTTCAAAGGGAAGACAATTCATATTCAAAAGCTAACCCCATTTATTATAAGTAAATTCTAGAGACAATAAATCATGAGCGTAGCAATCCCTGCGAATATTTGTGGTTCGGCAAATACTGGCTTGATCGATTAACTTCCATTTGTTTAGGCATGCCTTCGATGTAATATTTTGCCTTTTTAGTTCATTTGTCTATTGAAGTTGGATTGTAGAATCAGGACTTCAGAATGTCAGAGTCGGTTTATTCCACTATAATCACCCAGTGATTTACAGTAATTCCTTCGACAAATCGCATGGTAAGTCATGAAAATCACGTATAGATCGAATTGTTTAACGCAGAATAGTTATCCACGTCCTTTCGTATTATCTATTGTCAATCCTACCTGTACCTACTCTTGTTGAGTAAGCGGGAGTCTTCTAACTGATTCTAGGTAGATCTTGATCAGGACGTTGATGTCGATCATGTGCATCAGAATGTCAGTACGAGCAGCTCTTCGGTCGGTTTAGTAGGTCCACTATGATCACCCAGTAGTCAAGTACATCAAAAAACATTTTAGACTACACAGCTACAATCAATGGGGGGTTTGACCATTTAGTCATCCAGCATGTGCAACAACATACTTACTGTAATACTCCTTCATAGATTCCGCGAGACACCAACTCTGTAAGTCGATGAATCAGCTCGAATATTTGCGGAGAGTGCTAGGATGATAAACCTGTGGATGGACGTAAAGTCAATAGGTTATTACGATACAATTGCGTTAAAAAGAATCCAGGATTTTTAGGCTACGATTTAGACTTTGTCACTACTTAGATCAACTTTATCCTTTTTTTTATCCTAATACAAGAAAATCACGTGTATGTACGTATATACAGATCGTTGGGATGAAGGTCAGGAAAACGCTGAAATTTCTCTGTCCATTCCTTCTGTACATGTCAGGATATATTAATAAGTATAGAAATGTAATGTAATTAGGAATATTTCGATTTCAGAGAGCCAAAAATCTTAAATTATCTTTTTTTCTGTTATAATTTTCTTAGGAAAAATCCTCCCTTGATTTTGTACGTGTAAATTAAAAAATCCTGGATTCATTGTCAATCGCAGTCAATCGTAATTTATTAACTGCGATAAACTCTGGTATTTTATATTGTAGCATAGATTATACTGACAACAAGTTGATAGTAGGGAGTACCTACTCTTGTTGAGTAAGCGGGAGTCTTCAAGGGTAGAATATTTTATTTAATTGCAGTAATATGATTGCGTTGGTAATGGCCAGGCTGGAGATCTTGACTGGCAGGAAGCCGTTGATGTCGATCATGTGCATCAGGACCACGGAGGTCTGTGGAGAGTGGGCCAGGCTTTGCAGAGTACGAGCAGCTCTTCGGTCTATCTTTCCTAAAAAATGAGTGGTACCTACCTATAAACGAGTAGGTACTTATTTAACGAGTTAAAAAACTTATATGATAGAACAGACTACAGATAATACACTTAAAAATTTGGGAGAATGGATGTTTAGATCTTTTACGCTGAAGATACTTATATGCGGGCAGATATGTAGGTTATAAGTACATCAAAAAACATTTTAGGCTACACAGCTACATGAAGTCGCGGTCGTACATCAGTTTTATCTATATAAGTGCCGAAATCATGGATTGCCGACTTGGTAACTAGCATTTAGTCATCCAGCATGTGCAACAAACATACTTACTGTAATATACTGACCTAATCTATTATCATAGATTCCACGAGACACCAACTCTGTAAGTCGATGAATTTCAGCTCGAATAGTGTCCACTAATACGCAAGGCCCGGAGAGTGCTAGGAGAAGCGTTGAGTACTCCACTATAAAATAAAAAGTTGTTGGATCGACCTGTGGATGGACGTTATAATATCGGTTTTAAAACTAACAAAATAACGTGCTTTTTGGTATTTCATAAATTAATTTAAGTATTATATTAATCACAATTACAAAATAGAAAGTACAATTGCGTTAGAAAAACTTTTAAATCGTCTGATTATACGATCAGAATATATCATCAAAATAATGTTATTTATTAAGCTATTAGGTACATTACTTTAGTTGACTTTGTCACTATCTTGATTAAGTTTTAGAGAAAGACAGCATCAACTTTATCCTTCAGATAGACTGCTGGAGAGATCAGGCTTATGGTATCTATACCTATAGGTAAGTAAATTAATATTCTGCTCATTAAAACCTTGAAAAGAATTTTCTTTACAATTAAAAATTTTCTAGTAAGTATGGAATTTTTAAGTAAGCACTCTGTATGTACGTATAGGTGCGTACATTCGCCGTATTCATATACGTGCCGTAGCCATATATGTGCAAGGAATGGGATGAAGGTCAGGAAAACGCTGAAAGCTTTTTTGCCGGAACTCTAGTTTTGCTATAGAATATTCACAAAACTAAGAGGTACTGTTAGTATATAGTCCCTGTCTCATATTTATGAACAATAGGGTAGGAGTAAGACTATATTTTACAACTAGATACTCACATAATTATCTTCAAGAAGATATTGTAGTATAACTATATAGAAGAACAACAGCAGATTTATGAAGATAATCACCGTTATTACAAAGAACTACAAACAAAATTAGGCACTGTAACAATACTATTATGAGTAACCCATAGAGAAAGGGAATGATAGTAAGCTTGGTCAGTGGCATCGCGAAGCACCAACACTGCTTCTAATCTTATACCCCGCTTTCTTTACCCCTTTACACTTACTTCTAAATAAACAAAGTTAGTAAGTACCGGTTGATAGAATAGTAACTATCAACTAAATAAGTAACTTACATGCCATTGAACAGCTTTCTTCAATTGTTTACCAGCTCTAATCAGTATACAAAACAGAGTCGTTAATTTGTTAAACTTCAAACAGTTATTTAAATAATGGTCATTTAAATAAATAAATGTATCAACATTGTTAAGGTTTTCTATTTTCTGACACGAAAGAGATATTTCAATGTGAGAATTTATGAAACGTAATCGAGCTATTATTAAAGTTATCAGATGCGAATAAAGGTGCATTTCTATAATAACGATAGCGACAAATATTGTATTTGTGATACCTAAATCCCAGGGCAAACAGGGTATTACCAAAATCATGATTGTAATCATCACTGTCATTTTAATTAAAACAATCTTGGATTCTCTTGCAGTTTTCGGTTTATATGAGGCTTCATTATCGAAGTTGTTTATCTCTTTATAGAAACATTCGATATATTTAGCACTAGCTAGTTTATAACAGCAAAGTAGAACACTAGAGGGTGCGATGAATACGTAAAAAATTAGGCTGAGACTGTGAATTATTGCGATAAACTCTGGTAGGAACCATTCATATATATTGTAGCATAGATTATACATGACAACACAGTTGATAGTTAGGGATGAACTGAAGGCCAAAGTTCTTATATACTTAGATTTACTGAGAAGTGGGGCTTTGTTGATACCGACGACCAATTCAAGAACAATGAAGACTTTTAACATTGGATCTAGTCTGCAAGTATTGCTAGTTTCGTTGTCTGAAAGATAACTATTGACTCGCACTGTACGTGGCGCCATGATGCTCTTTGAATATCAAACTTGCTTCTGACTCGGTTTCTAATCATCTAATGGAGTTTCTACTCGTATTATGCACATAAATTAAAATATTGTGAGGTTATAAAATAGGACATAAAAATTTATTCGTATTTTTATGTTCATAATAAATTTCCACAATGCTTAGATTAACTTAACGTAACAGGGTTTTGGAAATGAGAATAATTAGTACTTACAAATAGAAATTAATTATGTCATAGAAAAAATTCCGTAATTAGTAAAATTGACGATAATACGAGTAAGTATACGTAATATGCAAATATTGAGTTTGCGTATTTTTTGTCGGGTCTATAAGCCGTCTCGAGTAATCAAACACAAATAGCCCGATCAATATGCCTTAAAAATTCCTCATGAAAGAAACCTAACTTTATAGACGAGGCCGAAGTTCTTTTCAAGACTACAGCTACTCGTATTGATCGAGGAATATGAGTTTATCTTAAACAATACAATAAAGAATAAGAATATTCTCGAGTAGGTATAATGATTTATTTATATCAATAATTATTTATTTAAACTAGGCACTACAGACTCTTACAAAAAACAAATAGATTTCAAATGATATTGTATAAACCGAATTAAAATAAATAAAATAAACAGTCAGTGATCGTTTCTTTATTGCGCCCCACATTGCCTGAGTAATAACCGTAGTCCGTAGCATATTCGTAGCATTTCTACGAAACGTTTTAACTACTAAAAGCAAGTACGACCATTGTGGAATAAGATAAAATTTATTTAGGTCCGATTTTTCCAATAGTCAGAGTGCCTATCTGAAGGATAAAGTTTATAGATGATGTCTCTATCCTGATCAAGTTTTAGAGAAAGACAACATATTGGATAGATAGTAATAAATAAATTAACAAATGATTGAACGCATTATTAGGGTTTTATCAAAGTAAAATGTGACATTTATTTCATCATCATCATAATCAGCCTATTGCAGTCCATTGCTGGACGTAGGCCTCCCCCAGGGCATGTCACAAGACTGCCATGGGGGTTATTTGCCTATAGTCACCACGCTGGGCAGGCGGGTTGGTGACCGCAGTTTGTATTTTTTGGACTATGTTGTCAACACGGGAGGCGCTGCTGCCCACCTCCCGGAAACCCTTAATCGCCTCGTACGATACCCATGGGCAGACATGGGGTGGTACGAATTCTACTCTGCCGGCACCACGCGGCCAGACATTTATATACATACATACATATACACACAGCTGTGTTCTCGAAATAGGGGCAGCCAGAACTTCAGGATCATAGGAGGATCCCACAGCCACGCTTAGCATAGCGGGGACAGATGCTAATAAAATATTAGAAGATGATTATACCGACCATTTGAAGATTAACTAGGTCTGTACCTATTTTTACTTATCTTAAGTTAATAACTGTAAATTATATTTCTATAATATAATGTCTACCTTTCTAAACCATAGTAGCGTTGGGTGTACTTTTGTAGTGGTAAATAAAAGCGTGTGAACATCAAAGGCCAGGTATTGGGGGAAACACTCAGTAATCGAGTTTAGCGAGTCGGACGAGCGAGCGCGCTCAATCCCACGGGTGTATGACTAATCTATGGCCCTCATGGTCCCTCGGATCTGTACGTTTAGAATTAGGTGCCTACTCCAAATACTTTTTCACACAAATATAATGGATTCTGCGATTCTGTGAAAATTAATTGGTTTGTTAAGAGTGTTGTATTTGTGACGTCCGATATTCATATAATACTAGCTGTTGCTCGCAGCTCCGCTCGCCTAGATGACGCTTATTCTGTGGAAGAGGTATAATAGTTTAAGTACTTACAACCTATACTCAGACCTACCGAATATACATATTTTACAAAAATCGGTCAAGTTGGAGGAGTTTGGTAAAGAACTAACACCGCGACACGAGAATTTTATAGATTGTAAATAGGTAGTACATTAAATACAATACCTCACCTTGTAGCAACCCCATGTATCATAAACATATTTTTCAGTTTTAGGGCCGATTTACCCAAGGGTCAGATAGTCTATCTAATGGATATAGTTTCAGTGAAAGCTTTAGATAGGCTATCTGATCATTAAAACGCGTATAGGTACTTACTACGAGCCGACGCGCCGCGACGCGCCGGCCGCCCAAACAAAAATCTGCGAATTATATTTTCATTTCATTCTAATTTAATTTTACTAAAATCCGAATTATGGAGCATGTTTCGTCGATGGCCCTTTGGGATGGAAAATTGAATTTCAACGCGTTCCGTTTGGAGGAGTTGGACTTTCGAGAAGATGGGATAGAAAACATTTGGGTAATTGAACTACTTAACTTTTATTGGTACCTATATTTCACAGTTATAAATATGCTACTTTTCGTCTATGCAATTTTTTGCAAAGCTCACTGCCGCTAATAGATACGTACAATTTCCGTTATAGTAGAAAGGGACCTCGATTCTATCTTCTTTTCGTCTACCTATAAATATAATGCTACCGTAAAGTAAAGTAAAATTTCTTTAAGTGCAAGTAAATATAGTTATACCACATTTCAGACCTATTTTAGAAATACCAATATATTCTTAAAACATATTTATAAATACCAATATCGCAAATTAAAAGATGCACATGCATTATCATGATAAAATGGTACAAAACAACTACCTTATAGCTAAATAAAAACCAAAGTATACAAACACCTTTATGTTTTCACAATCAATTTGAAAGAAACCGTCTCGTATCTCAACAATCTTACAGACCCGACGAATGGAATGAAAAGTTAAATGGTTTCTTAGATTTTACCTTTAAAGGTAGCGGACTATTTTCTGCATGGAGTAACACGGTACAAGCTTGCTTTTTTCTTTTAGATATCATTCGAAGGAAATACAAATGGACTATTTTCAATATCATCGTGACTACGTAGGTCATTCAAAAACCTCTTAAGTACCAATAAAAACTGACGTACTTGAGTGGTAAAAAATTAAAATAGTGTATGATTGCGTTTCTTAATAGAAACAATTAAAAACTGAAATACAGTTCTTGACTTATGTTGTTTTAGCATGAAATAGGGTTAGTGGTATATAATTTACCAAAGCAATCATAGCCATATTTTATTGCTTATAATTGAATTACACTTAAAAATAGTATTATTATAACATTTTAAATGTATTAGTCATGTTACTTTTGTCCATAGTCATATTCTCCATCATTACTCATAATTATAGCACAGTTGGCCAGCTAAAAATGTTGTTATAAAATGGCCTAATGGCATAATAATATGCTCTTCCAGAATGCTATCTTGAACTTGTTTTAAATCGTCTATTTTTAGGTTTCTGCCTCAAAAGGAAAAAAACGGAAAAGGATCACTTGGCTGTCAAACCCTTTTTTTTCAGGAACTCGTAGAGGTATCAGCTGAAATTTATATCAAATACTCAGGTCTACTGTCCCTTGGAGCTGTGAAAAAACCTAACTTTATGGCCAACACAATCAAAAGAACAGCTGTTTATGCTGCTTATTCGACACGCGTAAGGGAATCAAAACCTACAGGGTATACTTCCCGTGAACTCAGAATCTTGAAATTTGGTTACGGTTTTAGCACGTTATATATTAGAAAAAATTGCGAAAACCTTAGTTACATCATAATACTACAGGTTTGTAAACCCTCGATGCGCGAGTCCGACTCGTACTTGGCCGGTTTTTTTTGATGGGCACTTTCAAATCATAGGCTTTGGTTGATGGAAGTTCGAGTTGGATAGTTCGATCTGTCATACTGAACACTCATGAAAACTTAAAGCCAACATAAAAAGTGCATAACCTCTTAAGTCACACTAAGGCAATGAACGTCTTTCGCGCGATATTATTTAAGGAGGAGAAAATGTACTAATTACGTGGTTTTTGATATGTATCTCCCTTTAAGGAACCATCAAAAAAAATGTGACTTAAGAGGTTTTTGAAATGACCGATTCAGTAGGTATTTCTACAGTTTGGTGAATAAGTAGATGAATGAAAATTTACTGAACCTTAATTTCATACGACGTAATAGTACCTACTGAAGCAAGTAAAGTTGTTCAAACTAAAGTCATATAAGCCGTGTTGAACATCCTTAATTAGATACTTTTGCGTAGTCCTAAAAATCATTACTTAATATACAGGGTGTTGTGACAGCCAGGCAAATATTGATACCATGACTTTAGACCATAATTCTGAGGCCGAAAACACTTCGCTGAAAATTTTCACAGGAAAATTGCAAAATTTTCCGACATGTTTTTTCTTATTTTCAGTAAAAGGAAATTATTGTTCGTTTAATTAGGCCTTAGATAATTACTTATAAACAAAATTTTAACCAGAAGATGATGGTACTTGTTCAGCATTTCAGTATTTTCCTGGCTGTCACCCACACCCTGTACATGTATCAGGTACAGTTTCCATCATAAATGATTTTGTTTATTGCTTTGGCTACAAAAGCAAAGAATACGGTTCACGTTTTTTTCGAGGTAAGGACAATGTGTACTTAATAATGGACCTAAAATCAAAGAGGACTTATAGGTACCAGGGTTCAGAGACGTGACGCGAATATCTCGGAGACAAACAACGGAGCTAAACGTGACGATGGTGCTTAATATCTAACGTCGAAGAGAATCCATTATCCAACTCTTTAAAAGAAAAACGATGTAAAATGTCGGCTAAATAAGAGATTCTAAAGCAAACTAACACATACTTCACCTTATTTTATGGAACTAAAATATTTTGAATTTGAATTAATATTCTACTGTACAACAAAGGTACTATAAAACTACAGTATAACTACCTACGCACAGTGAAATTCAGTTACGAACAAAACACTGATAAAATAATCAAGAGCTGTACGAACAACTGTAAAGAACCTATCGGCAAAATTGATCGAAAATTCCAATTTTGATTGTATGAATAGGAAGTTGTTTAGAAATTTCTTCATACTAAATGGTATAAACATTGTAATTTCGAGTGTCAAGTTACATTCCCTTTATGTTACACTCTATCCAAACATGAATGGCATTTTCCAAAATATTCGATTTTCAAATCTTTCGACCGGATTGAAAGTCATAAACATGCTAAAGTATTGCTGTATGTACCTAGTGTTGATATAACACTAGGTAGGTATGTGAAGTGTGTACAACTCTGAGAGAGCGCGACTTATTCCCGATACAACACCTGTTGACCCAGGGCACAGCGCGCTCGGACAATACGTTCGTATTTTTATTTCCCACATGGCACTATTTTATCCAGACTGTTACGTATTTTTCATGAAATATAAAACAATCGCGTGAGATTTCACGCGAACTGAATAATGATTTTGTTTCAGGACCGTGAATTTAATAATTAGAAGCTGATGTCAGCAATTAAGTTGTAATTGCGTATTGATCTGTGTTATTCTGATGTAGTAGGTATGATCTAAACTGATGTTACGCGGAAATTCAGTTAGTATAATAAGAATACATTTATTTATATAAGTAAGGATACATTTGTTTATATAATTTTTGTGTGAGATAAGTAATGACAATTATATTTTTATACGATCATTGGACTTCAAAAACCAATTTCGTTCTGCAAATCTTTACCTTACGGACTCGCTCAAGCAATTTTCACTTTAAATTAGCATTTTCTAATTAAAATTTAACCAACATTAACTTAACTTTTGTCATAAAGGCTATTTCATATTTATTAATTACTTACTTTGCTAAATAATTCCTTTCTTCATGAATAAATAATTTAAGAAACAATGAAATTACTTGTTGTCATTTGTTTTAATAATTCATAAAGAAATTGATCTACGGTGTTGGGTCTAAGTACCAATATCTACATGCCAAGTAAAAGGCATAAGTACTTTGTACGATGTATACCTACATGGCTGTTTTCAAATGTATGTGGAACGTTGATATCGTGTCTTTTTGTGTGCAGGATTGTGACCGCCGCTAACGTATAATTTACGCAATCTGTCGACCATTGGCTATAATAATGTAGGTACAATTACTTTCGGCAACTTAAGAAAGTAAGGCTAATTAACCGCTTATTCCTTCAAGTATCTGTGAAATTAGCGTATTCAAAAACGAGTTTAATATCTTGCTTATTATAAATACGAGCATTAATCTTTACATATAGTACTAGCCTTAAACGGATATCAGTCAATCTTCTAAGGAGACTATGCTTGATGTGGTTACTCTCGCAACCTACACAATATGCTGTAATCACATCGTAGGTATATGTAGGTATGTACAGGCATCTCCATAACTTGATAATTCATTTACAACAATTACTCACATTGACCCAATAGCTAGTTAAGCAGTCATAATAATCTATCTATACATATAATAAAAAAGTAACGGGTCGCAGTCTGTACATGGAAGATATATGAGAAAAAATATTATAGGAGACCTTTATCAACGAAATAGTACCCAAAACAATGACTTTGAAATATTTGTCTGTTTGTCGGTTTGACTGTGCGTTTGTGCACGCTAATCTCAGGAGGTCTACTCTGAAGTGACGATAAACCAAGTATCGGCCGAATATCGAGGTGTTTCCTACTATGAACTTCCTTCGATCGGATCAGTCGCGCCGTTTTTTCATTCGGTCCGATCGAACTCTATTTGACAGGTATAAGGCTAGATAATAGAAAGCTTATAATATTAGTCAATGTGAATTATTCTCTATGGTTCCGAATGAGTTGTGAACTCAGATGAATGAATCCGAAGTAATTTCGTAGTAGGGTCAAAGGCTGTCAAAGGCTTTGATTCGGTCGGGCTTCGGTCGGACCGAAAGATTCGAAAGCGGCATTTCAGAGTAGACCCCCAGAAACGGCTGAACCGATTTCGATGCAGTGACAGGTCCCACTTAATATATAGGCTACTTTTTATCCCGGGAAAATGTTTTTATCCCAGATAATTTCGACATTTTGTTTTTTCTGTAGTCCACGCGGACGGAGTCGCGGGCGTCCACTAGTTATTACATATATTTTCCTACAGGTACTTACAGTAGGTAGGATGAAATTAAGGCTCTTTAGACAACTCATCCCACTCGCGGGATGAGTTGACCTATTGGATGTTTTGAATTGGTCAACTCATCCCACTGATACTTTTTATTATTTATACAGTCGCGACAAAATTGTTTGACAGTAGATTTACGTAGGTATTTTAAAACTATGATTTCAATTATGTACTTTCATGTAGTATTAACACAAGTATTAAGTAGATATTAATAAAACAACGGTCATTTTTTATTGTTTAGTTTTATATTATTTTTCGACCAAAATAATAACAAAAGTTTTTTTTTAATCTTTAAACAATATTGTACTAGATTTCATTTTGTTATTATTTATCAAATGGCTGTGATTTTTAATAATACATCAGTAGGTATAACAAAACCATAGTATGTCATTATTTTCCCAAACACTTTTGCTAACGAGTGTACTTAAGTTTCAAATAACACAATACATTCCTTTTTTTTATAAAGTGGGATGAGTTGACTAAGAAAAAGTAATTAAATTTATGATTTAGTCAACTCATCCCGCGGGATAAGTTTGAAGTGGGATGAGTTGACTAAAGAGCCGAAATTAATGTGTCTTAGACACTATGCTCGGTTTTTGTCCTAAAAATCTAAATTTTCATTTTTTTTTAAATTTTAGACTAAATAAGTGTGTTAAACTCCGTACAACTGTACTAATTCAATCATGCAATGTACTTGTCGTGGCACCGAGCAACACGACACGACTTAGAAATTGGATGTCGCTCTCATGTTGGCACTTGCCATTTACATGCTGTACTCGTAGATGCAGGAGGGCGGGCATTCTGCATATTATTCTTCTATTTTTTATTCTTCAATTAAGCAGATAAGCCTATTTTTAGACATCGAGTTAGTCCGAAAAGCGTTCCGAATCTATAACATAAAATTAAGTATCTTCTTAATAACGTTGCCAATATGTAATTTAGAAAAGAGATGGTAAAATTCGTCATCCAAGTAATTGACCCGGTGGCTTAGTGGTTATAGCGGCTGGCACGGTTTGCAGTGGTCGTGGGTTCGATTCCCACTCGGGTGAAGAATTTTTTCATTTTTCTTTATTAATAATTTTATAATATCTTCTTAATGTCAACGCTTCTCATACTAAAAGGTAAAATGCTAAAATATGAGTAGATAATAAAATTCGAAAATATAATTTGATCGTTAAAAGAAGGTTTATACCCAAGTCATCCGATTGGAAGTCACAATGCTTGAAATCAGAGAATAAGATCAGCAGTTTTCCTCGTTTTTATACCAGAGCAAAGTATGGACATTAAATAAATTGAGGGTGGTATCAACTGAACTTTCTGCGTCTAAAAGTGGCTTTAGGGATTCGCACTGAAATAAGTAGAACTGAAGGTGAAATAAAAAGTTTTTTGTTATGAGACCTCCTGCTAAGCATTGTCAAGTTACAAAACTTGGGAAACATTCATTGCCATGGCACGGTAGAGGAAAAACTATCATACATTATCTTGTATACCTAGTTACTATTATGTATGACTTTACTAGTATATAAAGTATAGGTCATAAGAATCGTAGATTAGATTATCCAACTGTTTAAACTAGTACTATTATGATTTTATTTGCCAGAAATGAATTTTAAAGACTGTTTAATGAAGATATAGGTATTCGGTTATTACGTAATTGTTATTGTTGAAAAAAAAATATAGCACGTTAAATAAGATCACTTTAGTAGACCCAATTGCATTTGGTTTTTCAAGAAATGGCAGCGTAAAATCACTATGTAATAACTTGGAGTGACTTGATAATGGATTAACTCATCCATCATATTTGTCTGGTGTACATAGTGTGATCAGTGAAATTAATTTCAGTGAATTGTATCTAGGTAAGTAGTCTTGCTTTCGCTGACGGAGTTGAAATAAACCACGCAAAGAACAAAATTAAATTTAAAATGCAACCTACGTAATAAACAAATGAAATGGTTTAATTCTACTTATTATTTATCAGCCAAATTTTTCAGTAACTTCGTCATATTATATTATAACGAAGGAATATAGATATATTGTATTATTCACTGGCAGAATTTTAATTGTAAGTTTTTAATGTGTGTATGCAGCATACGATATGATGTATGAAAATCAATCGATCAATAATGAAACAAATTAATAAGCTATTAAAGTATTTTACTACAAAACGAAAATTAGACACTAGTGGCATGGTCATCAAAATTTAAAGATTATCTCATAACTAAGCTACAATAAGTACCTACTTAGTAGCTACAATAAGTAACTTAGATTTTTTGCTACAAGAATTGAAGTTCGGCATTAAAAATGTAGGTAGGTACTTACATATTATACCGACACCAGGATTTTAGGTGCTCAAATTTAAGGCTTTAATTAATGAATGCTTTTAAAATAAAAATATGCTGTTACCTTTGTAGGATTCGCTTTGTGTAACTTACCTACCTTACCACAAAAAGTTGTGGCAGCATGGTCGGCCATATTATTGCGGTGACATACACTGAAATTATATTATGGTCTCCATCCAGCTTAATTGCAAAAAGAATTATAATATATTTAGAAATTATAACTTTCATGATAGAATCTGCTTATAATTTTATCAGTTATTGACGGTTAAATTTACGTAGGAAAAAATATTAAAACAAAGTGTGGAAATAAAAAATTTAATGATAGAATCTGTTTATAATTTTAAAAGTTATGAATAGTTAAATTATCCTTAGGTAAACAAAAGAGTTTGATTTGAAATTAACTCAGAATCATAGGCTGAGTTCACCGACGACAGCAATACAATATCGGTAACATCCTGTACGTACATACATTTTTAGAACCCCGAGGGAGAGTCAACTGAACTCCACGTATATTGGAGACTCTTTTATTTTGCTGTTTGTGCACATTCAAATAAAGTGCGGATTCGGCCGGATGAAATATTTATCCTTTTTTATCATCATACACTTGCCAACGGTACATACATTTTTGAGCAGGTATTTTTTACGAGTATACGAAGTGTCTACGTAATCCACATTTATTATGGTAGCAATATACATAACGACGTAGATTACATACCTACCGTTATTGTTAATATCGATTCGAAGGAATGTCTCACGCATATTATATCTATTGACATCTTCTTCAGAAAAAATAATTTCTATTTCTTGTATTATGTTGATTTAATATTGGGTATATTTACGATGCAATCTTGATAATCTTCTCTCTATTAATTAACCCTCTGATAAATATATATGCAAAGATCGAGACGTCATAAGGTAAATTAACGAACGTGCTAAATGAAGACTTCTTATTGGAGGAAATGTCTCGATCTATTGATTTGATCAAGGGAAAAAAAATGTTACTTAATTTGTCTAAAACGTCATCCATTCCAGTTAGTTTTCCGTTGATTCACTGCTCGACGTATAGCTTTAAAATCTAGGTATCCTGTATATTATACTAATATATCTTGTGAAAGCGGTAATAGCCTAATGGTTAAGACGTGCGCCTTTCAGTCGGGAGTCATGAGTTCGATACCAGTCACGGGCCTGTATCACTGGATTTATTTCATGTACGGATTTTCCTAAAAATTGTCACTTAGCTATACCCGAGAAGGGTATTAATAGCTAAGTGACAGTTTTCGAAAGAAACCATGTTGCGCCGACCCCATAAATAATGGGATAAGGGCAGGAAGATGATGAGGTAGCTATATCTTGTATGTTCCTTAAGCTAAACTTCTGGAAATATTATGGGATTTCATTAGCGCACAACCCTAATCTAAAAGCAACCATTTGATTCTACAAATTGGACGCATACCTACCTATTACGTGAATATTTGCCATATGAGGGGAGCCCAAGCTAAAGCCCTTACATATAAGTACTTACCATTCCTTCTGAAAATACGTCTCGTTAGCTTTATACTCGCCTTGATTCAAACCTACAGAAATATTGTGGCCTGAGTTGCCTTGCCCTGCCCATTGTAATTATAATAATAATAATATCAATGGTAAACGTAACCACTAATATTTTTAGAAAGTTTCATTTCAGCTATAAATACCAGTCATACAAATGAATAAACATACCACGTTACGTAGCAGAGCATGGCCAAACAATTTAATAATGCACCTAATGTCAATCAATACCCATAAGTAACTAAATCTTTAAAAAAATATAATTTGCTTAGTACGATACCTAAACTCGAGAACTTATATATTTTTTGCACAATTCTGGATAATAAGATAAAATTCTCATTTTCTTTTTCTCTGAGTTATTAAAAATGGCGTGGTGTTCATTTTCATTAAAATTCTTACAAAACAAGTAGCTAGAGGTGTTGGGAGTTTGCAAATTGAAAAATTATCTCACGGCAGACGACAATTTGTAAAGCAGACGTTTTTCTTTTGTTCACGACTCTAGTTAAAGATGAAAGAATACTTTTATTTCTATTGGATGGAAAGTTGGTTAAATTATTTAGGTACCTATGTTCCAACACGAGAATAGGTAGTTTAAAAGGAATTTATTAAGCGTATTTTTATACAAAATCTAAATAGTTTATGCTAAAGGTTAAAAATAAAAAATGTTAACATTGGAAATCCGAATGTTTCATAGTAAAAGTAACGTATATGTATATCATCATTTACAGCCCTGAGAAGTCCACTGCTGGACATAGGCCTCCCCCAACAACCTCCATTCCGACCGGTCGGAAGCAGCCTGCATCCAACCGACGCCCGCAACCTTGGCCAGGTCATCCGTCCACCTCGCGGGTGGCCTTCCCACGCTGCGCTTGCCGATACGTGGTATCCACTCTAGAACTTTCCGACTCCATCGGCCATCAGTTCTTCGAGCTATGTGCCCTGCCCATTGCCACTTCAGCTTGCTGGACCGTTCAGCTATGTCGGTGATCTTTGTACGTCTGCGGATCTCCTCATTTCTGATTCGATCACGCAGAGAGATCCCAAGCATAGCTCTCTCCATCGCTCGCTGTGCGATCCTGAGCTTTTTTATGAGGCACATAGTTAGAGACCACGTCTCGGCACCGTAGGTCATCACCGGCAGCACGCACTGGTTGAACACCTTCGTCTTTAAGGACTGGGGTATCTTGGACACAAATAAGCTTCGTAGTTTCCCGAACGCTGCCCAGCCGAGTTGGATTCGCCGAGTTACCTCCTTCTCAAAGTTGGACTTACCTAGTTTGACCGTCTGTCCCAGGTAAACATACTCGTCAACAACTTCAAGCATCGAGCTCCCAACCAGTACAGGAGTGGGCGGCACATGGACGTTCGACATGATCTTCGTCTTGTCCATGTTCATCTTCAGGCCCACTTGTTGGGAGACTCGATTGAGGCCATCGAGCATTGTGCTTAGATCCTTCAGCGATTCTGCCATGACCACGATGTCGTCTGCGAACCGAAGGTGAGTGATGTATTCGCCATTGATATTGATGCCGAGTCCTTTCCATTCGAGAAGCTTAAAGGCGTCTTCCACTGCATTGGTGAAGAGCTTCGGAGAAATAACATCTCCTTGTCTCACTCCCCTCTGAAAGGAAATCGGCTCAGTGCTCCGCTCCTGTACTCGTACTGACATGGTGGCATTGCTGTATAAACACTTCAGCACTTCGATATATCGATGGTCAATATGGCACCGCTGGAGAGACCGCAACACTGCCCATGTCTCGATCGAATCAAAGGCCTTCTCATAGTCCACGAACGCTAGGCATAGTGGCCGATTATACTCTTCCGTTTTTTGTATAATCTGCCGTAGCGTGTGGATATGATCTATGGTGCTAAACCCTTTTCGGAAACCGGCTTGTTCGGGAGGCTGGAAGTCATCAAACCTGCGAGCAAGACGATTCGTGATTACCCTTGAAAACAACTTGTAGACATGGCTCAGAAGCGAGATGGGTCTATAGTTCTTCAGCAAGGCTTTATCGCCTTTTTTAAAGAACAGCACCACCACACTTCTGTTCCATGCTTCCGGCGTTACCCCTTCGAGCAGGACGGAATTAAAGAGCCTTTGGAGGACCTTCAGTACCGGAGTTCCACCCGCTCTTAGAAGCTCTGTTGTAATTCCATCGTCGCCCGGCGCTTTGTTGTTTTTGAGTTGTTTAAGGGCAGTCCTAATCTCGTACAGGCTGATATCCGGGATGTCTTCAGTATAGTGTCGGGTGAGCTTGGCTCTTGGGTCTTTGCCTAATCTAACAGGTTTAGCGACCGAGGTATATAACTGTCCATAGAACCTCTCAATCTCCCTTAGCACCTCTGGTATGGTAGACGCTACACTGCCGTCCTCTGTCTTCAGCTTCGTCAACTGGCTCTGCCCAATAGATAATTCTCTCGCGAACACTTTGGAGCCTTGGTTTCGCTCTATTGTCTCCTTAATGCAGCGAGTATTAAAGCTGCGGATGTCGTGTCGCAGAGACTTGGAGATACGTCTATTGAGCTGCCGATATGCTTCAGCGTCATCAGAGGACTGCAGAGACATTGCGCGCCTTTCCGCCATGAGGTTGAGGGTATGACCAGTCAGTTTCTGGGGTCTATTTCTACGGTTAGGTCTAAAGAATTTAGACCCCACCGTGTGGACAGTTTCTACCAGCCTGTTATTTATATCGTCCACTGACATGCAATCCTCTAGGCAAGCAAAGCGGTTTGTCAGCTCGAGTTGAAAGTTCTCGGGGTTTTGAATGTGCACGGATGAGGGTCGGAGTGTAGACTTCACTAGTCGTGATCTCTCCCGTTTGACATTAATATTCAATTTGCCTCGAACCATTCGGTGATCGCTACCGGTTTTCACCCTGTTGATCACTGAGACATCATTGAATATCCGTCTATCGGTGGTCAATATGAAGTCTATCTCGTTCCTCGTGTGCTTGTTGGGATGGAGCCAGGTCCATTTCCTATGAGGCGGCTTCTTGAAGAAGGAGTTCATCATAAAGAGTCCCTCCATCTCTAGAAAATCGGCCAGCCTCTGGCCCCTGGGGTTCCTGTCGCCGGATCCAAATTGTCCCACTTTCAACTCATTCTCACCCCGCTTGCCCAGTTTCGCATTGAAGTCCCCCATAACAACACAGAAATGAGTTTTAGAGGTATGTATGGCTGTACTTATGTCCTCATACCTCATAACCTCCACCTCGTCATCTGGATGCGTCGAGGTCGGCGCGTATACCTGGATGACCTTCAACGAGTACCTTTTTGATACTCTGAGTATCAGGTATGCTACCCTGCTCGATACACTCGTGATGGATTCGATGTTGTTTACGAGGGACTTGTGGACGATAAACCCAACACCACCCTGGGACTTATGATCACCATCCCGGTGGTAGAGTAAGTTGCCAGATTTCAGGGTTATCGTATCCTCTCCCTGTCTTCGGACCTCAGATAACCCTACAATATCCCACCGCAACTTACTCATTTCCTCTTCCAGCTCATCGAGCTTTGTGTCCTCCTTCAGCGTGCGCGCATTGTACGTCACCAGCGATAACCCACGCCTATGGTCCATTTTCAAAGCATTAGTCGTCGTACAGTTGGAACCCGCCCGGGGATTCTTAGCACCCCTGGCTCCGGCACTTGACCGGCGCCTGTTGGACACGCCAGTGTCGCCTCCGGAGCCGCCGGGCACTTGGGGCCTTCCTTGATTACTACTCATGGGGGGGGGGGGGTTTGGACCGTAACCCGCCACGCTGGTCCAATGCGTGTTGGCGGGTCGCCAGAGCTTCGTTCGTTATTCTGCAGGGTGCACCGCGAGCAGGTGAGGATGGCTTGGGTCCCGTTAGAAGTTATATGGGACCCCATACACCCCTATATATATGTATATATAGGTAGATAATATTAAAGCGAGTATGTAGGATCTTCTTAGTAATCCTGCAGTTCTGGCTACCACTTTAAGGAAACACAATCGTGTGTTCATATGTATATACAGGGTGTAACAAAAGTTCAGCGAAACGATATGAAAACAGCCCTTTATAGAAAATCTTTTGTGGATAGGTTCATCATACTGGGGTATTTTCATAATACCGAATATATCTTATGCCTTTTGCTACACCATTTACAAGTAAAAGTAATGAAAGTTAATAGCAATTTGTTAAATATTCATTACGATAAGAACCTTTCTGAGTACTGCTGCGTGTTAGGTAATCTATAACACTTCGAAACAATTTTCTGTAATGAAAATGCATTCAGTTTTAAATGTACTCGTAATTGAAGTTCACCGGAACTGGATCTACGCCAACGTGTAAGGTTAATGCAGGAACACTGCAATGTGAAGCATAAACCCGATTTTTTTCCGGTGAAAGTTCTTGGAGTTATGAACGTATCTACATAGAAACATATATATAATGGTTAGTATTTGTAATAAAATTATGTTCATTCTTTAGCAAAAGACTTCCACATCTTCACATATACTATACAAATTATCTTTTATATAACTTTTTACCAGAGTTGTACTTCATCATCATCATCATAATCACGCCTTTATCCCTTACGGGATAGGCAGAGCACCAAGGGCCGATGGTGCCACTTCTGACTAATCGTATGGTATCTCTGATAATATTTGCATCTGGATTGCTGACTTTTTGAAGAAGCGCTCATCAAATCACTATCACGCTGGAGTTCCGCAAGGGTCAGTACTATCTTCACCCCTTTTCCTATTACATATAAACGATCTTCTTGTGCCTGGTTCCTTTGGGTATGCAGATGACACCACTGTTGCAGATAGATACTTTTCGGGTGCGAGGGCTACTAGAGATCAAGTCCAGTCTTGTCGAGAGTCAATGATTGAGAGAGTTGATTTGGCACTACAGGCAGTCTCCGACTGGGGCGAAGCCGATTTAGTCCAATTTAAGACCTCTAAAACGCAGGCGTATATATTTACCGCAAAACGGAGTAAGTTCGACCCGACTCCGACTTTCTAGGGTGTGTCCTTGGCAACGACTGACCATCTTCAACACTTAGGCCTGGACATATTAGCAACGTCGAATTTTGGCAAGTACATCGAGTCCATAGCAAAAATCTCAGCTAAAAAACTAGGCGTCCTATCCAAGGTTTGGCGGTATTTTACTCCACAGCAACTATTGGCGCTATATGTATAAAGCGCAAGTTCGCCCTTGTATGGAGTACTGCTGCCACCTTTGGGATGGATCAGCTAAATATCAGCTAGCCGCACTGGACTCGGTGGAAAAACGGGCAATAAAACTTATTGGAGATGAAACCGTAGCAAATTCGAAACTCCAGGACCTGACCCACCGCCGTAAAATTGTTGCCTTGTCAGTGTTTTACAGGATACACTTTGAGAGAGTGTGCGTGGGAACTTCACAATACAGTTCCACCAGCCCCTTTTTAACCCCCGACGCAAAAACGACGGGGTGTTATAAGTGTGACGTGTCTGTGTGTGTGTGTGTAAATGTGTATGTGTCTGTCTGTGGCATCGTAGCTCCCAAACGGATGATCCGATTTTAATGCGGTTTTTTTTGTTTGAAAGGTATTTCAGTCGAGAGTGTTCTTAGCTATGTTTGGTAGAAATCAGTTCAGGTCTTCAAGGTCATCAGGTCGATTGTTAGGTGTTATAGGAATGTTACACGCTCAGTTTGCTTGCAAGCATATGTGGGATCTGACATTTAAAATACTACCGCTATTTACGTTCAAAAATACTTACCTAAATCAAATGATTCCTACTTAATCACAACATTCGTATTAAAAAAATCACCTATATAAACAAAATTATATTTATAATTACTGATATAATGTTTTAAAGTAAGTAGGTATTCAGAATTAAAGCGAAGTAAGCTATTACAATTATATTTGTATAACAATGGGATTGAGGACTTCTTAATGTGTGCTTCTAACGTCAGGCTAATAAAGACGGCCGATTGGTGTAGTTGGTAGTGGCCCTGCCTGCGACGCCATAGGTCCTGGGTTCGAATCCCGGTAGGTGCAAACATTGATGTGATGAATATCGATGTTTGTTTCCGAGTCATGGATGTTTATATACTTATCTATGTAATTATATACCGTTGCTTAGTACCCACGACACAAGACCTTAGGGATCTTAGTGTGGGACTAAGTCAATGTGTTGTAAAGAGTGTGAAAAAAAAAAAAAAAAAAAAAAATTAGAGCGGTCCCCCGACGCGACAAAATTTAATCAAAAATTTCATACGTACGGTCAACAGCAGGCCAAGATAACCATTTGCAGTTCAAAATTAGCGGTTATGCCTCCGACATAAAGGTGGCACAAAGTCCCGCCCGAGTAGATAGTCTGACATGCTTTAGTTGGTATTTACGTAGTGTTAAAAGTTATTTTTGCTTTTTATAGGGTTTAGCATTTTAAATGAAACATAGTAAAGTTATTCCGTTGTTCAAGTCAGGAGAATCTTCTGATCCAGGTAACTTTCGCCCGATATCAGTACTCCCAACAATCAGTAAAATCTTTGAAAAACTAATTTTAGAACAATTGTCCAGGCACTTCGATAATAACAATATTTTTAGCAATAAGCAGTATGGCTTCACCAAGGGGCGGTCTACTATCGACGCGGGAGTTGAGTTGTTAAGACACATTGTCGACGCTTGGGAGGAGTCACATGACGCACTGGGAGTGTTCTGTGACTTGTCAAAAGCGTTTGATTGTGTCCACCATGAAATTTTAATTCGAAAATTAGAACATTATGGTATACGGGGTGGGGCCCTCTATCTTCTGATGTCCTATTTGAACGATAGGATTCAGAAGGTAGATGTGAACGGAAAACGATCACCGGGATCGCGCGTCACAATAGGTGTCCCACAAGGTTCTATCCTTGGTCCGTTTCTTTTCCGTATTTATATAAATGATTTGCCATACTTTGTAGGTAATGAGCATGAAATAGTATTGTTTGCAGATGACACCTCCTTACTATTTAAAGTAAAGAGGCAGCTCATCGTATATGACGTGGTGAACAGTGCTCTCTCTAAAGTGTTATATTGGTTTAGTAATAATAATCTTGTCCTTAATAGTAGGAAAACGAAATTAATAAAATTTTCTACTCCCAACGTGAAACAACGTGAGAACAAGTGGATTCGAGCATAACTTTATGCCAAATTACTGATTGTTCTTAGTTCTGCAGCCTATGCAGTTAAGAGAATTCGTCTACTGACAGATGTCGAGACTGCTAGAATTGTTTATTTTAGCTATTTCCATAGTATAATGACATACGGTATTTTATTATGGGGAAGCGCAGCTGATTGGGAGTCAATATTTATCTTACAAAAAAGAGCTGTCCGTGCAATTCTAAACTTAGGGTCCAGAGTCACATTACGTGAGAAATTTAAAGAATTGAATATAATGACTTTAGCTTCGAATTATATTTATGAAAATTTATTATACGTTCATAAGAATTTAGATAAATTTAATAAAATGTCTGATGTGCACAAAATAAATACAAGAGGTAAGAACAGACTTGTTGCTCATGTGTCCCGTCTCCGCAAAGTCAGTAAATCATTCATGGGTCAATGTATGCTTTTCTACAACAAGCTTCCAGATACACTCAAAGGGCTACCTATCTGTAAATTTAAAAATATTGTGAAGAAAAAATTTTGCATGAAAGAATATTATACAGTATTAGAATATTTAAATGATAGCGAGCCATGGAAGTGAATTGTTCTAGCATCCCCAAGTTACGCAATCTATGTTTTACTTTTATATTTAGCTTAGTAGGTATAGTTAATATGTGTTGGTGAATGTGACCAGAAGCGCTATAGTGTATCATGCGTGACTTCTTCATTCTAATGTTATTACCAGCTATAGGTATTATATATTTAAGTTCTGAATGACACGTTAGCTCTTCTATTCACATTTTACCGTCGACTTGTACTATTGTACACAAATATATATTTTTTTATATTTTATAGTTTAGTAGATACTTATTTGACATTGACTTGTACTCGGTGTACACATTTTATTTTTATTTATACAGTTTAAATTTGACATGGACCTGTACTTACTTTGTGTAAGTGGGTATGTAATTTATATGAATTTAAATTAATTATGTTATGATAATTGAATTTATACACACTAAATGAGTTAAGTGTTACTATCTGATATCTTATCCAATGTAAGATTCTTTTGTTAATATGTTACTTAGTTTTGACTGTGTCGCTGGGAGTTTTCTTGCTATTTCTTCTTCCAAGCAGTGACACTTCACTGAGATAGTGTAACAGTAATAGTAGAATCATGCGGTGTGTCAGACCTAATGTTGGTTTTGCCATAAAGGAGAACTGTGTAGCAGCTCTTCTGGATTTCATCTTTAGGCGACCTTAACTCTTATTCTCCACGTTGGTGGCTATTAGCCCCGAATCGCTAACTTATGCCTGTGCGATTTATTTATTTTTGGGTTGTTTAAATTCACCTCCTTTTTTGTTTGGTAGCGGTTTCATTTTTGGGGTGCGAACATAGAAAGTAACATATAATTAGACAATCAACAAACAAGTGTTAATGCTTTCATGTTGAATAAATGATTTTGAATTTTGAATTTTGAAAAAAAAAAAAATCTTTTGTCATAATGATTGCATACTTTTTTTGGGTCGGGGTTTTTTTTTTTTAATTTATCACCATCAGGATACTAGACGCAGACTAGCGTATCACCCTTATGTTGTTGATATCCCACCCATCCGCACCAAACGTTATCCTAACTCGTTTGTAATGCGAACGGCTAAGGAGTGGAATGCACTTCCTGCCGATGTATTTCCCGAGCACTACAACATTGGTCTCTTCAAAGCTAGAGTGAATAGGCACTTTCTAGGCAAACATGTACCACCCTAGGCCGCATCTTGCTTAATATCAGGCACGATGGCGGTCAAATGTTTGCCTAGCTAACTGTAAAAAAAAAAAAATTTAGGGTATAGTTGAGATGTACAAGTTCGGTTTGTAGTTGTACTTATTCAGTCAAAAATGAAATCAGAGGAAACGAAATTATAAATTGTTCGACACGGTAAAAAATAAGTGTACTAATGATTACTTGGTTGGATTATTTCGTTGTTGTTGGAATATACTTAACTTTAATTTATGCTTCAAGTGATTTTCAGAGCCCTGCTATTAGGAACTCTGCCATAACGTCAGCAAGGCCTGCCAACCCCGGAAGTAGATAGATAATTACCGAGGAAGCTTATTAAATCCATTTGCTAGCTAATTTATATAAAGCTATTGAATCTGATCCCCATCAAACTATGTACCGATTCAGCGGTCGTCAAACTGCGGCCCGTCTGCGATATTTGTGCTGCCCGAGCAATAGATTAGATAATATTAGGAAATTATATATAGGTAAATTACTATTTAAAACATAGGCTCTGACAGCTAAAAAAAGGTGTCAACTGAGGGTGCTACCCACAGTGATGTGATGACTCATCTTGTGCTATGTTGCCCTTCTGATGTATTATTTGTTATGGTGTCAATAGACAAAGGTATATGCAGCCTCTTTCCGGAATGACAGATTTATTGTTAACAAAAGCCTTCGGGCCAACCAAGAAATAAATTCCAATTTGGGCCTTTTACTAAAACATTTTTTATATATACCTACATAATATCCCACCATGCTTCTTTACACAAGATCGCCCGGCTCGTAGCGGACAATGCAGCGGGTATTGATTAATGATAGTCCAATCACTATTGAATTGAACGAGGTATAGATAAGTACCTACAGGCTACAGGGAACGAGAGCTCTTGACAATTTTCAGGCTCGGCTTACGGAAACACTTTTTTCGTTTAAATATTAGGTATTTATTTTTTGTGTGTCTTTAATGAAAACATAAAATCTAAAGTGCCTTTACATACATATAGTTTAAAACTAGTGGGCGAGGGCGTCGCGACTCCGTCCGCGTGGACTACAGAAAAAACAAAATGTCGAAATTATCCGGGATGAAAATATTTTCCCGGGATAAAAAGTAGCCTATATGTTAAGTGGGACCTGTCACAATATATTCCTGAAAACTGCATCGAAATCGGTTCAGCCGTTTCTGAGATTAGCGTGCACAAACGCACAGACAAACCGACAAACAGACAAAAATTCAAAAAATCATTGTTTTGGGTCCTATTGCGTTGCTAAAGGTCTCCTATAATATTTTTTCTCATATATCTTCCATGTACAGACAGCGATCCGTTACATTTTTATTATATTTTATGTATTATGTATGAATATTGATACATTGATACTAAAGAAAAATACATTTTACATAAAGTGTGCGAGCGCGACATAATTGCTACTGGTAGTATTATTAATAGTTAACTATAAGTTAACTATAGTTAACAATTATTAGTTAACTGTTTTAATTAGGATTTAGAAACTTCTGGAACTGTAGCATAATGATGAGATAGGTGACGAGCTGACTGAAGTATTGGTACGGCAACGAGCTGTTGACGTCTATCATGTCGAGGATCACCAACGAGAGAGGGTTGTACTCTATGAGCTCCATCAGGGCGCGGGCTGTCCTGCGGTCTGACTTATCTGTAAACAAAGAATAACATAATTATTAGCTTAGTACGAGTAATCTACCGAGTGTATATGAGTGTATGAACGGAAGTGTACTGGTTGGTTTTTATACCGTGGCTTATACATTGGCGATGGTCGTATTGAAACATTTAATAATCGCATTTGCTTTTATAGTTTCCACCTTGATAAAAGGTAACGATAACATTTGACCTATGTTTAGGTACTTACCGAGCTTGTTCTCGTATATCCTAAATATTGTTAGGTCTCTTAATCGAGAAACTTCATTTCCAAGGCTTTCTCCGGGTGGAACTAAACCCGAAAAAACAATTCCCAAAACTATCTGCTTCATTAAATTCAATGAACCGAATATAGAATCCTTAAAAAAGGAAACACATTAAACAAAAAGATTCTTTAATACATATAATATATATCAATATAACCTATATAATATTGATACTCACATTAGTACTGAACAAACGGCGACCGACGTTGTACAAAATTAGCAACGACATAATAAAACTGGTTGACAGTATTATTAAAATCTGAAATATAGCTTATTTATATATTTATGTTGTAAATCTACCCGAAAAGCGGCGGTAGGTTTACCACTTACCATGTGGGACTTAATGGGCTAACTGGTGGGTGTTTGTATTTGCACACCTGTCCCCAACCTCCTCGGGGGATAATGGGCGTGACCTTTATGTATATATCTTTTCCGAAATTCACGGAACTATAGAGTTCCGGTCCTTTGAGGGCCGTAGCCAAAATGTAGAGGCCCTTTTAACTATGGTGTAGGATATCTACATATGGCGGATACCAACATCAAGTACTTACCAATAAAAATAGTAATTTTTTTGGGTCGAGGTATTTTAGTTTTTTTTTTTAATTTATGAACATACGTATCATGTTCACCTCCAACCCACTTTCAACTTTAAACAGCTAAACTGATTTCCATTAAACTTGTTGTATAATGATGTACAAATTACATGTAAACATTAGATTTTTACGAAACAGCTAAGCTAAGCTATAGCTAAGAACACTCTCGACTAACTCATCTTTCAAATAAAAGAAACAGAATTGAGATCAGTTTATCCGTTTGGGAGCTATGATGGTACAGACAGATTGACAGACACACACACATCCATACACAGTTCAAATTTGTAACACCTAGCATCGGGGGTTAAAAAGTGGTAGAATTCAGCATTTCAGTATTTGCCTGGCTGACATTAACTAACGTGATTTGAAAGAGAATGCGAATAGACCTACCTTCCATTTAGCGCAATCCGCCAAGAGTTTATAGGCTCTGATAACAATTTTATACTGTTCCATGATTGTATTCATCTTCTTACATTTATCTTCATTGTAATTTTTGAAGAAGATAATTTCAAAGTCGTCTATTTTTCTTTCTTTAGAGCCTTCCATTGAGATTTCCATGTAATGGTTTAACAAATGTATCCTCGATGTAAGTAGACTTTGTAAGTGGATCTGGTAATACATTTCCGAAATATGAACCAGGTATATAGGCAGCCACTGAATAAAAACTAACGCAATATCTATTGTAAAACATCCAATTACGTGTAAAATTGTTAATACAGTTATGCATGTCAACATGAAAAGAAAGCGGAATATAGAGCTTTTACTAGTTGCTGGCTTGGATGCGATTCCATTATCAAACTCATCCAACACTATGTAGTACGACGTCAATGTATTAGATGATAAAATAGCATTAGCTGTTATGAAAGTATATTGAAATGTATTGAAAAAAAATAAAAGGCTCATCGCGAATGGTTGAAAGTAATAGAGGCCGTAAACGACAATACAATGTACAATAACGAGGAGAGCAACAGATAGCGCTTTGTATATAGGTTTCAAATCATTCAGAAGATTGAGCCTATTAATACCCAAAAACAGATGACCAATTATGTATATCTTGGATATTGTATCTACTTCTGGTTTCTTGGTGTCTCGCACAAAAGTATTTACACGCACATTTGGAGGCGACATTATGTAAAGCTATTTGTCAACTAAATTTTTACCGTTTGTACCTTTTTGAATAATAAGTTATAAAACACGTCATATTTTTATTATTTCCTAAGTAATCATATTAAGCTAATGGGTTTTATAGAACCCATTGTCTTTAGATACCTAGCTTAGTATTATTAACTATGTTAATTTTGTTATCTGATTTAGCTTTTGACGAAAAATAATATATGTGACAGTATGGATCAATTTAATACAAATTCAATTTTACTTAACACACCCCTAAAGCCTTGAAAAGTGGCATTTGAGTCAGTATAGGTAAGTAAAGTACCTATTATATCACCTGCCTGTAACTCCGCAACGAGTATTTATTTCTTTGAATAATGTAGCTCTTAAGTAGTTTCACTTGTACCTACATAAGTTGCAAGGTGTACGTAAATAAATAACTGATTGAAAGAAATCAAGAAACCATTTATTTTTGCTTATCATTCATTTATTTATTGCTTAACAGAGCTTTCAATGCATTACCGCGTTTACAAAAATTTTCATTTTGAAATCAAAATATGTAGAACATCTCAATAGTAACAACACAATGTTTTCAGTAGAATATGTTGTAAAGTTTGTATAAACTACTGGACAACTGCAGTAAGTTCTCTAAGCTCCAGAGATAACGTTTGCTAGTGAAGTTGCTACTACTAACTACATAGAGTTAAATTTTCGTATGAAATTTTCGTTTTAATTTGAACCATACTTTCGCATCCATATTTGTCAGTAGTCAGTTTCATTAAACATTCTTACGACGACATCCAAAAATTTTTTGCTTTATAGTCATCCATATCTGTTTCAATTATTGCTAGTGTACAAGATGAACCATAATATACAACAAATAAGGTAAGCGAACAATTCCATGACATATATATTTTTCTGTATAAAAGTTAGCCCATAAAGATTATCATAAAGGCAATGTTATAGTTATAACTGGTCCAGAGCGCACCGCGTGCGGATAATGGTCTTCATGTTGGATTTATAACAGGTGAGCTGGTTATCCAGTTCCGGTACATCGGGAAATATTTTCTATCGAACCAGGAACAGGTGTTATCTTGTATGTTAGTAGGTGATTTCATGTTTTCACATTTACGATGTGTTTCTAATTGTTAGTTGTTCAATGATAGTATGTTAGCAGCAATGTATCATACACATACACAGTACACACTTTGATACATGGAGGTATATGTATGTCTTTTTATTAAGATGTTCGTAAATGAGCCATCGATTCTGAGTCGATCGAAAAGTGGTCCAGAAAATTTGTCGAAGTTTACGTCGAGACACCAATCGATTATTTTATTTATCTTATCGATCCCACTTTCCAGCATTATCGGTTAACAAAATGTCTAGTAAAATTCGGCGACAATTTACCTGGAAAAGATAGCTCATTTAGGAGCACCCTTATAATTATGAGTGAATCAGAACTTCCGCGATGTTCCGGGAATATTTTATGTAAAACGTCAAAAAACAAACAAAAGCCATAACTCAAAGTCCTGGCGGCAACGTAGAGTGTCCACGCCACTCTTGTGGCTTAATACATGTTTTTTTCATAGTCTAAGAGACGTGGAAGATGGACCTTTCACCGATCTGATAACTCGATGAGTCATGTTTCTCATCAAATATAATTTATAAACAAATATGCCCATGATGACTTGCCTATGGAAAAGTGTTCATAGCTATTTTTATTTTTATTAATTTTCTTTCATCACCTTCACTCTTTTGATAACCGAATGAGTATTATCTCAACTGATAGTTTTTAATACACACAGTATGCCTAGGTAGGCTTGCCTACTTATTTCTGTGCATGGCTACCTAGCAAGGATGTGACTAGGTAGGTAAGTCAATATAGGTAACTACATCGATATGTTAACCAATCGAAATTGATATTATAGGTACAAATTACACAATATTAAATTACAAAACCAATCATATAGGCTTGAAATGAAAGAAAATTGATTAAAATTAATTCAATTAAAAATTGCTATGAACACTTTTCGATAGGCAAGTCACAATAGACATATTTGTTTATAAATTATATTTGATAAAAAATTTGTCACATCGAGTAATCAGATCGGTGAAGGTTGATCTTCACGGTCTCCTCTACTATCATAATACATTGTAGCCGCAAAGTTTCGATTGATAGGTGGTTAGATATAAGTAGTGAAATTTTTCGTCGCTAAAGTTTAAGTAGGTAATAATACCAATTGTGGGGTTAAAGAAATCTTATCCTTTTATAAGCTATGCGGTATTTGTCGGATATACTCTAAGGGCATAGAACGCGATGGCAGCGCCCTAACGTTTCACAGGTTTCGGTAGCCTCATGGCATTGTGCGAGTTATTCGCATTGGTACTGTTTTTAAAAATATACTTACATTTTAAAGGTAAAAATGCACGGCAGTAGGTAAAGTAAACGAAGCATAAAGTTGTATGCGGTAGCTTAGGTTTTAGTTTTTTTCATTGAAATTGTATTCATTCTATTATTTTACTTTCCCTTCTTAAGCACCTAAATCGATTTCCATCCGAATATGTGATAGATAGATATCTATTGGTAACGAGCAGTTTTGATATATTATCGAACACTATAACCAAATTAATGAAAAACTCTTCTGTATATAAACAAAACAATTCTTCAATAGGTACATTAATTAAATTACAGCCAGCAAGGTTGTCACCCACCATTAACAAATTAATTCAGTATTACTGTGAAAGTGGTTGCGATGACATTACCAAAAATACTTGTAAATACGTTCGTACAAGAAGACACAAGTTGTAAAATCGATATAGTGTCAAAAATATATATCATTATAAATTTTTTCCTAGGAGTAAACAGACTCGAGGTTCTAAAGCATTCGAATTATATGCGTTTAATCAAAGTGCTGGCTTTCTTATATAGTTTTTTCTTTAATTGTGTAATAGTCTACATGATCTGCTACTTTGTATTTCATGAAACTGTATTATTTACTTTACACGTTATACAACATATATCCATTTCTGTACTTTGTTTTCTAACTAAAAATCGAGTGGAAGTGTTCTTCAAAGTTTTGAGGGAGTTCGATAATGAAGTCTCATGCTATCCGAAAATTACAAGACAATCTATAAATAACATCACGCAGTCCTTTATTCTAGCAATAGCCTTAACATTATTATACGTACTACAATATATACCAGCAATGGGGATTAACCATAGGTATATTTATATCCAAATGCTACCGACACATGTATTTATTATATTAGAAATATATTTCGAAGCTCATTTGCTTCTGCAACTGACCCCAAGATTACGATTGTTGAGCTACTACGTGGAAGTGTCCTTGGTAGGTTCTAAAGGACAAATAATTACAAAATTGGACAAGTTTGATTACTTAAAAAATTACGATGAAGAAAAATTAAAAATATGAAGAAAATAATGGACCAATACCTAATTGTTGTCAAAGCTTTTGATGTTTTGATTAATATTTGCAAATGGCAGGTAAGAGTCATTCTCATCGCAGGCACAATCGTTATGCTTCCACGTTTAGAAATCGTATTGTAGTTCACTGCTGGACGTTGGCCTCCCCTATGGTACTTCGTTTGTTCTAAAATAATATTATTTTCAGATGGTGATGGTCATTGTTACGTCATTTTTCATGGTTTTGATGTTTAGTTACAACGTAGCGCTGAGTATAATTCAAGAGGTGGTAAGTACTTTTAATTATATTTTTAAAAATATTTACCAATTTAGATTCATTGGCATAACGATCTTGGAGTACCTACTTTTCGTACACAAAATAATGATTACTATACTTTATCTTCACATACTGGGTACTACTACTCATTATTACCTACTATATTAACAGTAACATAATTTTTTATTTATGTATTATTTTAGTCAACATTACGCTCTGGTCGCAAACTGAGGATGTTGTTGAAGAGTCCATAAATTCGACGACCGCGAGTGAAGGTTTAAGCAGATTATATTGCATGAAGATTTGATAGCATACTTTCGAACAAAAACACGAAAGAAAGGCCTGTGTTTGGATATGTGCAGTGGGAGAGGATGTCCAGACTGAAGTGGCGCGCTTAAGGGAGTTGGTGTCTTTCAAAATATATGATAGTAAAATAGGTAAGTATTCTTAAATTTTTGAATACCAAAATTGGATACGCCGTAATATGTATGGTATAAATGAGGACGCCGTAGTATTTTTGAGCAATGTGGCTATGTACGAGTATCTGGAATATCTGCTAGTATCTATCCCTAATCGGTAAAATCTAATAAAACATCGGTTATAATTTAAGGATTTTAACGTAATTTATTTTTATAAGAGACGGGTTTATAAATTCAGACATATTATATTGACCTAAAATAGAATATTGATCGTATTGAAATTACAGACAAGTCGGACCGTAGGGCTGCGCGTGCTCTGCTCGACCTTACCGAGTCCAACGGTCTGTCTTTCATGCTGCTGCGAATGATCGACATCAACATATCGCTGCCCTTCCAGTTCATCAGCTTGGTCATCACCTATCTCATCATCATGCTTCAGTTTCAAAAAGTGATTAATCCCTCTTAAACTGTAATACAATATATGTATTATTCTATCATTAATTATAGTGTACTTTATACTATACATTACGACCTATCGAAACCATAACTTAGAATGAAACTACACCAGAATAAAATGGAATTGTTTACTTTTCACACGTTTTTTAATAAAGAACCCGTTTGTTACTAAAAGTTAACCTTTTTGTTCGGAGTAAGTCATTGGAGTCATAAATCATTGGAGGCAAGGCAACCCTTGCCTAGAATATGTGTGGTTGGTTAGGCAAACATCATACTACGGTTGATCGTCGTAAGATCGATGTGTTCTTTGGGTCACTACAAGTTTCTGTACATTGTATTTTAAATGAAAATATATATGAGCACTGCAGAATCTCAACTTATAGGTACCTAGGTAGCCGGTAGAAAAAAGCCGTGTTCACGTAAACGAGTAACCAGGTAGTTTATTCATAATAAAAATAATGAACCTGACCAATAGAAACATTTATCTTTGACAATATACTACGAACCTCCCTACACTGGACACATCAGGACTAACGAATAATGTTCATTATTTAACAGCAGCCTAGAAGATAATTTCATTGTAATGATTAGTTGGAAATATTTGTCACTGCCGATAACAAAAGGAGCCCGAGCCTGCGATTACTCACTGTCATCTTATCAAATCAGAATTACAGCAACATTCCAGGTAAATAATGCCCTACTTCAGGTTGTCAGATCCTGGTAATAACTCAAGCACAACGTTTAGTATTCTTTCAGTATTCAGTAATACTCGTAACACCCTCTCTTCTTTTGTAAAAAATGATGTTTTTGTGTTATTATAATTATTAGGGTGGCACCAGGGTGGTGCACCTTAATTAATCTTGGCACCGGCGGCGGAAGTAAGGGAGTTCTCTGAACCTCAGCAGCTGCAGTAGTCATGCTATTTTTGCTTCCTGCATACTTAGCCAGTAATAAACTATAGATATCTACTAATCCTCTAACCAGTCTCAAATAAGCTCGACCTGTGCTGTTTTATAGTTATCATTAGTCCAATTCTTGGCTAAATTATTTATATAAGAAGTATTTTGAGATTTCTTAATTTTGTTGTAGGTCACACAGCATACATAACGACTGTTGATTCTCATATAAAATAGGTATGTTCTTACCTTTGACGGTATAGACTATACCGTTATATTGTACGCGGCAGGCGGTAGGCAGGTTAACGAAGACAGATGGTGGCCGTGACGGATGAGCATCTACTGAAAAAATAACCAGGTAGGGTACGAGCGAAAACTAATTATTTGCCAGTGAAAATATTTTCACAGCGTCAGTTTAAAGGTACTATGTTTTCACATAATGTATCCATTTGTTGGAACTTTTTTATTATTTTTCATTTAACCCTTACGTAATTGAATCTGGAAGTTGTTGTACTGGTAACCGACCCCGAGAGACACGCCTTTGGAATATTAATTCCTAAGTATTCTGAACATTTATTGGGACTTAACTTAAGGGAAAATTTTAACAGGAACTGTTGACGTCATAATTAAACTTTGAGATGATTTTTTTGTTTTCTAATGAAATACTTTGATAAGATAACAGTGATGTGAAACTTATAAATTTTTCGTGTTTGTTTGTGGGTGTTTCTTCCAAAACGAAAAAGTATTATACAAATACAGGCTATCCACAAAGTGAATCGAAACAACATGTCTATTTTTCTGGAGAGTATTACTACTACAGTTCTATGTAGTGGGCTATTTTCTTTCGTTATACGTTATTTTCGCTTAACATATCCCTTTACAACCTATAAAATTATCATAACTTAATTTCAGAAAAGAATGTGGCATTCATTAAATATCTATTTTTATATCTCCCTTTCTGCCTATAAGATCACAGGACCACTTTACAAATACAATTTAACTTCAATACAAATAAAAATCTTTTTCCCAAACAATATAAAACATCAAAGTCGAGGAGCGAAGAGGAATGTGATCTTAATGAACATCTACAAAGATTTGAGAAACACCCTGTTTTTAATACAGCTCTTATACAACGGATGGTATCAATCAAATTACCTTTGTATAAATTACATCTGTTCTCGAATAAATCAGGCATGGCGTGTTAATTTCCACCACACGTAGATATATTGAGAAACTAAGTAGGTAAGAAAAGCTACCTTTAAATGTTAACCTATTTATCGCTCGGAACCATTTCAAAACACATTTTGATAAATCAGTTAGAGCAATTCCTCAAATCGAAAGGAAAAAGCTGCGAAAATGCTAAAAGACTGAATGAACAACAATAATTATCTTGAATGGGGAAATAATTCAGTCGATTAGAGCGGGGTTCCTTTGAATATCTTTCAGAATTATCTTACTGAGGTGATGCAAATTAGTGGTTTTAGACCAGCTTTTAGGTTAAGTTTCGAAATTTTACATACTACGAGTATTGTTAGCAAGTCTCTGAGCAAATTAAATACATCAATTAGGTATTAAATATTAATTAAGGTTAACACTAGTAAATGTAATTTA
Source organism: Carposina sasakii (assembly GCA_014607495.2). Classification (NCBI taxonomy): domain Eukaryota; kingdom Metazoa; phylum Arthropoda; class Insecta; order Lepidoptera; family Carposinidae; genus Carposina; species Carposina sasakii. The sequence goes on from CP053164.1 coordinate 6,458,339, forward strand.
ACATTTTTGTAGAAAAGAGAGAAAAACGCAAGTCAGATACGTAAGTTGTATACATAGGTATGTTGTTGTATAGGCAATAAGACTGTACAGTTACACTGAAAGTTTCAGTTCTGAACTGAAACCACAATTTTCCGGGGCGTTGCATTTTGTGGGTGCAATGTTAAAATGTATTTATGGTAAACCGCTTACAATACATTGAGCTCAAGTGCTCTATTCTATTCCATCAACAGTGGAGGGGGGGCGGGAGTTGTCCATAGTCACCACGCTTGGCAGGCGGGTTGGTGACCTCAGTGTGATTTTCGGACTATGTTGTTAGTACGGGAGGCGTTGCTGCCCACCTCCCGGAAACCCTTAATCGCCTCGTACGATACCCACGGGCGGGCAGGGGTGGTACAAATTCTACTCTGCCGGTACCACTCGGCCGTGGATATACCGGGTATTATATTCCTATATGTTTTTAAATTTTACTAATACTGTGGGCTGTACTAATACTTCATTCGCGGAAACTGGAATCTTATAGCAGTGTCAACTACCGAATCCAAATATTTATCTAACTGGAAATGCATTTTTTTAATAATCAAAATGTAGTTTTGAGAAGAATATGAGTTTCATTTGCCAGTTTTTGCATTAAAATATACCTACCCTGCCTCCGTATTCAAAACGGAAGGAACGAAATATCGGAAATAGATTTTCTTATTTCTTCATTCCTATGTTGAATTCTGTTTGTAAGATGAAAAATCTGTAACGTTCTTTACAAAATGTAGAACACACTTATAAAAACAGTAGGTTAATCTAGTTTTCTACCAGTGATGCAAGGAAATAGTATAGAAACTGAAGGCAAATTTGGAAAAAAAAGTCTTCTGTTTTTCAGTATCTGAGGTTAATCTCCGCAGAGCATCTTTCTTTTATACATTTTTTTTTAATTTTATGTAAATAACCAATTCTCCAATGTCAAGTTTATTTATTGGTAACAATTGGTAGTGATAGGATCCGGCACGCATCCTGTCGATTTATAACCAACCCAAACAAATCCCGTCGTAGCCCGCAGCTGGCTCTTTCCTTTTTATCGTGATGTAGGTACTATACTTTAGGTAAGTATATTATTAAATTCATTATGTTTTACTAGTGGACGCCCGCGACTCCGTCCGCGTGGACTGCAAAAAAAAACAAAATGTTGATATAAACCCGATTAAAATATTTATATGATATTTTTTCGAAATAAAAAGTAGCCTATGTTCTGTCTCAGGGTCTAAAGATTGTCTGTACCAAATTTCATCAAAATCGGTTGCGAGGTTTAAGCGGGAAAGCGTAACAGACAGACAGACAGACAGACAGAGTTACTTTCGCATTTATAATATTATATTAGTTGGGATAAGTGCCCTGGTTTGTCCCGAAAATATCATCCCAGTACGTACCTACCTAAGTAGATTGTCTATGTAATCCGTATTCCTCAGTTAAATATCTATCTATACATATAATAAAAATGTAACGGATTGCTGTCTGTACATGGAAGATATATGAGAAAAAATATTTTATAGGAGACGTTTATCAACGCAATAGAACTCAAAACGATAATTTTTGGAATTTTTGTCTGTTTGTCGGTGCGTTTGTGCACGTTAATCTCAGAAACGGCTAAACCGATTTCGATGCAGTTTTCAGGAATATATTGTGACAGGTCCCACTTAACATATAGGCTACTTTTTATCCCGGGAAATTTTTTTATCCCGGTTAATTTCGACATTTTGTTTTTTCTGTAGTACACGCTGACGGAGTCGCGAGCGTCCACTAGTCATACACATATTCGTATCCATGCCGACTAAGTAGGTATTTTACTTACTCTATCGTAGAATACACTTTCGTACACTTGTTTCGTTATAATTAAATTCGCCTTTATTACATTGTTTACCTATATAGAGATTTAGTTCTACTTGTTCTTCTTTTTTCTAAATAAAAAATTTAATTCTACCCAATGTTTTTCCAACTTTTGCTTCATTCGCAATATATAGAAAGATAGCATTTTTGAATACAAAAAACGTGAGTCCAAACGGAACGGTCTCGGTACAAAACGCTCATTCTTTACATCTCAAGTCGTCTGTCAGGCCGGGCGCGGCGAGATAACGAACTAGAGTCTTTGTCCCGCAATCTGTGCGAAATGTACGGCTTGACACACGTACTCCGTCAAATCCTCCATCTCCACACCATCTACGGAACTCTGGTGTCCTATCCGAGATATAGAAATTAATCTCTTGGACTCAACTTCGGGACGTGGCGCAATACCTAGTAGGTACATACTGGGTGTAAAAAGACAACGTTGTTCTTTTAATACTTCGTATTCTTTGTAACATCACGATCGTTTTTTTTCTATGGAAGAACCCTAGGAAACTACTGGTTTCCAAGATATTGAGGTCCAAAGTTACATGAATATCAGCATTTTCTTAAAGTAAATCCATCTGGAAACAGTTAACAAACATTTATTTTAAAGACACCATATTAATATTTAAAAATGTTAGTTTTGTAGGTACATTTGTCAAACAAATACATTGCTTGCAATAAAATGAGATATTAAAAAAAAAATCGTTTCACAGGGTTGGTTCCATAGAAAAAATGATCGTTACGTTACAAAGAATACGAGGTATTAAAATAACAACGTTGTCTTTTTACACCCTGTATAGGTAGGTACTATTTTATAATCGTGTACAGGATTCATACAAACTATTTAATGACGCATCACAGCTATCTCGGCACATTCACAATATTGCATAAAGGTTATAAACTGTCATAACTTTATTATTGCTTTTCAAAACTGGTCGGGTCGTCTCTGTTGTAAATGAACTTGATCCCAAAAGCCTGCAGGCGAGACACTATTCCCTTCTGGATTGAATTTCATTGAGGGTATTTCCATACTTCTTTGGTTCCTGCTTTAAGTGCGGTGGAGGGTTTTGGTGCGGGCGTTGTTTGGTGTGGTCACAGGTTCTCTCTCAAAGGGAACATTCAGGGTTTCGCTGCTATGTGCAAACGTATGACAAAAAATACGAATTTTTACATTAGACGTAGTATTTTTAAGAATTATAAATTACTTTCTCTGATAACAGTTTTATTTCTTTACACACGAGGCTTTCGTCTTTATTAAAAAAGCGTAGGTATGTCATTCCAGAACCAGCTATTCCATTATAATGTTAAGAAATTACATTAATTGTACTATAGCAACGTTCAGAGTTGGCATATAGGTGCTGGTGATAAATACATATCTATCTATTTTTTATATACATATAATAAAAATGTAACGGGTCGCTGTCTGTACATGGAAGATATATGAGAAAAAATATTATAGGAGACCTTTATCCACGCAATAGTACCCAAAAGAATGAGTTTTTGACTGTTTGTCTGTGCGTCTGTGCACGTTAATCTCAGAAACGGCTGAACCGATTTTGATGCAGTTTTCAGGAATATATTGTGACAGGTCCCACTTAACATATAGGCTACTTTTTATCCCGGGAAAATGTTTTTATACCGGATAATTTCGACATTTTGTTTTTTCTGTAGTCCACGGGGACGGAGTCGCGGGCGTCCACTAATTTATAAATATTTTTTGGCCTTACGTCTTACCTAAAGTATGGTAGGTAATAAAACTAATAATAATTAAAAAGTTATTGATAGTCATAGTTTTACTTAAAATTTCGATTGTATTACGAAATTGGCCAGTAACCATTATGGATAACATTTCATTTCCAGGCTCTAAGCCTGAAGACAAGACGTTTCGTGAATATATCGAATAGTGTTCGGAAAGTTCCGACAAGGCCCCCTCAAGGGACTTAACATTTGTTCCTTGTTGGTACTTGTAGTAAACTCGTAACGTGTAGCATCCACAACACACACTTATAAGTAAAATAACGTAAGACACATGATATAGGTACTTACAATACATATGTAATGTTTACTGTGCTGATGCGGGTTGACTACTCTAGAATACATCAACCGCATCCCCTTCCTTGCATGTCGTAAGAGTCGACTAAGGAACCCAAAGGGCGTTCTTTCAGACGATGAGCAGCAACTTGTCATTGATCTTTCATTTATGCTAAACGTGGCTGTAGGATACTCCCTCGTGATCCTGCAGTTCTAGCTAGTGGCTACCCCATATTGGGAATACTGCTATGTTTGTATATGTATGTACGTATATACGTTTTTTAAAATGACCACCACCGATTCCTCGAATTCTAACAAGCTATTTATGTAATTTTTATGTAGACTTAACACTTTACTATCTAGAATATGCAAGAAAAACCAGTTGCAGTGGGATTTATAACATCTATATCACATCGATCATGATATCCACCACACAATTCAATTTTGTATTAAATATTTCGTATGGTATTTATTTTGCAATAACTGGGTAAAAATAATTCTAATCACTACGACGACACGATGTAATTTGCTCTAGAAATTGAATTAGAAAACTCTGCACCTACAACCTGGTGAAGTGAGGTTCTTTGCAGCTGATGTCGCTAAACAAACAAGTCCCATTTTTCAAAGGCACTGCAGGGGGAATAGCCCAAGAATTAACTGAAAAATATTACATAGGAAAATTTTGCCTTGACTAATTTGCGTGTTACATTTTCTATAGCTAAAGAACTTAGGTTAATTGAATACGTCACACATTTACATAGGAACAATGATATTTAGGTAAATTTCATTCTATAAAGGAATTCTCTTAAATGCTGCAAACTCGTTATTATAATAAAGTGAAATATCTTCGAGTTCAGCTTCTTCTAAGAATGTTATTAAACGGCTACACATTCAGTTTTTTGTTAGTATGAAGTATATTAAATTCCAACCAGAATTTTTGTGTTGTGCTATTGAAATTGTCCCATTGTAGTCCGATTTACAAAGTTTCGACATCATTTAATTAAAAATGTCATCCATATTTTGAATAACAAAGTAAAACAATGTGTGTCAAACGTATAGCGTGATTTTTGCTATCAAGTTTGGTAACGCGTTAGTTCGCGATATCACAGCATATATTAGATGCCTATTTTTACAAATCTAAATTCGGCTTGATTCGATGAGCATGACCACTGGCATACTAATTTCCAACATTCTCTACAACACCTTATCTATATCACATATTCAATAGTCATCCCCAAGCGCACTTAGCCCCCTCGCTCATACCACCTAGAAGCCATATTGACTTTGCATCTGCAAGGTATTGTGTATTGTACTAAACTGACACATTAATTTGTGCATTAAAATTTTAACGAACTACGACGTTCTCATCGCATGCATAGGGCACATAACGTTGTCACACTTACACTGTCACAGAGAACAAACATACCGTTATTCTATAAGTGTGGACCTGTTATTGGCTTTATGTTTCTACAATTTTTACTATAATTATAAATAGCTGTTGGTCTTCCCGAAATTGTAAAAAAAAAATAATAAAAATATGTTATGTTCCTATATGCCACTGCGTGCGATGGAAGCGTGGTCTGTCTCGTCTGTTGTAAGTGTGTGTTGTTATGACAGATGATGGACATAACAACACATATAAGATCATAATTGTAGAAATGTAAGCGGTATCCAGATAAACCTGACCGGTTTTTGTGATGCCGCATTAGAATAAAACAATGTAAAACCTTATATTCCAAATAAATAAAAAAAGGGATTTCGGTTTTCGGGCAAGTGATATTATAAGACATTAAGTTAGGGCTACTTATCATTCGTACACATGATGATTATGTCACAAAACATTAAGACCCGTTAGATTACGGATAAAAAAAATATGAGACAAAATAGAGAACTGTTGACCACCTGTCACTACTAACTGAACTTGTACATCTCAACTATACCTTCAAAATTGATCAGAAGTGGCACCATGTGGTGCTCTGACTACGTAAGGGATAAAGACGTGATTATATTATATATGTATAAAAAGGTTAATATTGGGGTCGGTTCAAATCTGACGGAACATGCGTCGCGGATTATCGGTCGCGTAACGCCAGAGCGTTGGCCGCGTGGTGCCGGCAGAGTAGAATTCGTACCACCCCATGTCTGCCCGTGGGTATCGTACGAGGCGATTAAGGGTTTCCGGGAGGTGGGCAGCAGCGCCTCCCGTGTTGACAACATAGTCCAAAATACAAACTGCGGTCACCAACCCGCCTGCCCAGCGTAGTGACTATGGGTAAATACCCCCCATGGCAGTCTTGTGGCGTGCTGTGTGGGAGGCCTACGTCCAGCAGTGGACTGCAATAGGCTGATGATGATGATGATGAACGCCAGAGCAGACAAAATGTATAGATAAACACTCGACCGTTCACACTCAACCGATGATACGTTAGTGCGTCGAGCGTAAGTTTGCCTGTACCTACCTGGGGATACGCTCGACGCATCTTCCGTCAGATATTAACCGACCCTTAATCAAGCTCAAGTTATAGACAGTGCCGCCGCCGCCGTCGCGATTTAAGGGCACATTATTCTTCTACCGCTGTACGAGGGAGAACAGCTTGAATAATGATAATATACATTAATAAGGCAATCTGGCGGTTTTTGCTTATTTGCTCGTACCTTGGAAAGCAAGTAAAGTGTTTCCAGCAACAGTAGGTTGGTCTCCGTTGAGATTGGCCGCCATGATAGAAATTCGGTCTGGAGGACATCATATTACTATTAGATTTTCTTTGTTTATTTGCATTGAATAGGCTCCGAACGATTATAGCCAGTGAAATTTACTACATAAATAAATAATCCTATGTACACAATTAACAAACATTTTGTTTTTTAGTTCTTCAATTTTGTACTCATTTTTGCGACGATAAACTGCCAAGATGACGAATTTGATGAAGACAATCCAGCACCCTTGGAAGGTTTTGAGGTACAACCGGCGGCAGCAAAGACTCTCGACAATGTGGAATCTCAATTGTATAATCCATCACAAATCTACTCAATTGGTGGTCTAGGTGCTCCACCAATCAGCATAGCTCAGGTTCCTCAAGGGAAAAACAAAAACAAACAAAAAGGGACTTCATGTAAAATATAAACTAATTACCTACAGTTTAAGGTTGTTAAACTTAATAAATTTTGCTAAAATATTTACAAACGGGGACGTAACTTGGGTTAAAAGATAATTTATATTTACAGGACGGTTAATATTATTAGGTAAAAGGTCATATAATGGGACAGATATTTGAGGACAACGAAAAAATATGTGTTCCAGCGATCCCTCTTCAAAACCGCATTCACAAATGGAGTTATCTCTAACATGGATCTTGGCTAGAAATACCGGCGAACAGAAGTGTCCCAACCTAAGCCGACAGATAACAGATGTAACGGACTTTGTATAGTTACGGTAAGCAAAAAACCATGGCTTAGAAGGAATTAAGGGTTGTAAAAGTCCATAATGTTTGCCTTTGATTTGCCGGGTTCTCTGCCAAGATTCATCCCAGGCTTTATACATTTCAGGTCGAGCAGAACAACGAAGGTCTCGAGAAAAACAATCACTGTAAGTGTTTATGCCAATTCGTATGGCATTCTTCGCACATACGTCAGCAGCCTCATTACCAACAATACCCCTGTGGCCTGGAATCCAAGCCAGAACAACGTTTATATTAGATCTGTGACAATCAAATAAAATTTCTTTAATTTTCAGGACAATGCTATGGTTGTTTTTGGAATGGAAAGGTAATTTAATGATATCCTGTAAGCAGCTTAAACAGTCAGAGAATATTATGGACTTATTAAGATTATGTGATTTAACTAGTGAAACTGCTTCAAGGATAGCAATAGCTTCTCCAGAGTACACAGTAGAGATACTTGAACATTTAAAACTAAGGATTAATTTAAATGAGGGTATCCAAACTGCAGAGCCCACGGGACCATTGTCCTCAAGTTTAGATGCGTCCGTATATATCGCAGTCCAGTCATGCCATTCCTGGGACAACTTCTCAAGGAAAATATTATTTGCTAAGGGGCAATCCCTGTCAATGCCAAACTTAAATATAACCTGAGGTTGAAAAATAAGTGCCGAAAATGGAGTTAAGAAGATAGGATTTTTCGAGTATTGACTAACTACAGAAGGTAGATTTTTAACTTTATTAAAGCTGGTGACTAAAGGAGGATGCTTTTTATGGGTCCAATAACTAGAAGAGGAGACCAGCTGCGATAGCTCACGCAATTTGTTGTGAAGAGGATGGTAAGAATATTGAGCCAAATTAAAATAAAATCTATCACTCATGTACTGGCGCCTAAGGTGTAAGGGGGGTTCTAAACATTCAACCTGAAGTGCATTGATTGGAGAAGATTTCATAGCGCCTACGATAATTCTTAAACATTTGGATTGGATTTTGATTAGTTTATCCAAATGTAATTTACTACATGGCTCCAAAATAAAACTACCGTAGTCAAAATGACTCCGCACAATCGCATTATATAACAGTTTTTGATTGTATGGGTGTGAGCCCCAATGGACATTAGACAGAGAACGCAAAATGTTAACCCCTTTTTCGGCTTTACCACAGATGTACTTGAGATGATTTATACCATTCAGTTTGGAGTCGAAAATAACACCTAAAAATTTAACATGATTTTGAACAGGGATTGAACAACCATCAATGGAAATTTCAATATTGGGGGGGGTTCTCTTACGGGAAAAAACAACTGCTGTTGATTTAGAAGCTGACAATGACAGCCCGTGGTCTGTAAGCCATATGTTAAGGTAGGAAAGGGCTGAGTTTAGCTTTGAGGAGGCGATATCTATAGAACTGGCCGAGAAATAGAGGGCAATGTCATCGGCGTATTGGAGGATGTCACAGAAACTAGTGACAGATCGTTCAAGGTCATACGTATAAAGATTATACAAAAGTGGGCTTAAGACTGACCCCTGAGGGAGGCCTTTCCATATAAGCCTTTATGAGTGGATTTGTCCGTTTACGCGAAAAGAAACCGATCTGGCCATGAGCATGTTAGATATAATGTTGACTAACCTCACTGGTAGACTCAGATTTAGCAATTTCGCTCTGAGTTCAGGAAGTAGGACATTATCATAGGCTGCTGAAACATCCAGAAACACGCCAATGACTGATTCATTTTTGGAAAACGCACGACGCACATCTGTGGAAAAAATGCTAAGACTATCTAGGGTGCCCTTACCTCGGCGGAAACCAAATTGTGAGTTAGCTAGAATATTCTTATTTTCAACTGTCCATTCTAGACGGTTTTTAACAAGATGTTCAAAAATTTTAGCTAGAGTAGATGATAAAGCTATCGGCCTGTAAGAGGAAGAATCAGAAGGATCCTTTCCTGGTTTTAAAATAGGAATTATAATTTGGGATTTCCACGAAGAGGGGAGAACACCACTAGAAAAGATGGAGTTTATGAGGTCTAAGAAATACAATTTTGATATTTTGGAGCAATTAATAATGAATGAATAAGGTATCCCGTCACCACCAGGCGCAGAATCCTTAAGACCGTCTATAGCACAAAGCAGCTCAGCGTAAGAAAAAGGGGAGTCCATATCGTTATTATTAGAAGGAGGAGGCACAGAAGCAGGAAAGCAATTTTTAGGTGGGACGAATGGAGGGGCGAGTTTATTAATAAAACCTGGTAGCCAAGAATCAGTTAAATTTGATGAAGTATTGGGATCATTATAGGAGCGACGGAAACAGCTGATTTTCCTCCATACCAGTGATGGTGGAGTGCGAGGTGATAGTGACTCACAAAAGTTTTGCCACCCAAGGCGCTTTTTTTTAAGTAGAAGTCTTCTAGTCTCCGCGTTTGTTTTCTTGAACTGGATGTACCTTTCCGTAGATGTTGGGTTCCTGGTAAAATCTTTTTCCGCGTTATTCCGCAATTTAATCTGTTTAGTACAGTCGGCGTCCCACCAAGGTGGAGAAGGGATTTTGTTATGGGCCGAATTCTTAGTAGGTATAGATTGATCGGCAGCTGATACTAAGGCAACAGTAAAGTTATTATAAGACTCCATCAAGTTTTCTGGGGTGACTACAGGTAATTGTGAAATTATTGACTCAGCATGAGCAGAAAACGAATCCCAGTTAGCTGATTTTGTTTTAAATTTAAGTAGGGGAGAAGGGGCAAGGGTAGGAGGACTATACATGTTTACTAATGATAGTATTGGGTAGTGGTCACTACCATACGTTAAGGGGAGAACATCCAGGATATGTCGGATATTAGGTTGGTTGATGCTAGAGTTAGGTCAACACAGCTTTTTCTCTCCGTAGGTGATGGAATGCGAGTAGCTCGTCCATCATTGGCCACACAGACATTTAATTCATCGAGAAGGTCGATTACAGAATCCGAACAATGACAGCAATGGGGAGAACCCCAAAGAAAATGGTGACAGTTAAAATCTCCGAGAATGACAACATCTCCTGAAATAAAAGAAAGGAGGAGGTGTTTAAGTTCAGTAAGAATATTATTGGATGGGTGAGGGATGTATATTGAAAGAAATGAAATATTTAAGGCTTTGACAGCTACAACATGATACTCCTCGCTATGAGGCGGTACAGGGATTTGATTAAAAGGAACAGAGCGATCTATTAAAATAGCACAACCTGCATGGCCTTGGAGTCTGTCATCTCGGAGGCAGGAATATCCCGGTACTCTAAATCGAGACTCCGGTTTAAGCCATGTCTCCGAGACAGCAAAGACGGCAGGTTTATATTGATTAATTAAATGGATGATTTCAGATTTTTTATGACAAATACTTTTACAGTTCCATTGAAGGAGGTTGAATTTTATAAATAGAAAGGAGGGATTCTAGTGTAGGGATGACATTGGGCGGTAAGGTGTCACTAAATTTAGATAGTATATTAACAAGGGCAGAGACTAGCAATTGAATTAAGTTTTCGTTAGGGGATGAAGGGTAGGTTTGCTCATGGGAATAAGGTGTTTGGTTTAGAGCAGCACCATTTGGAAGGGAGGGGGCTGGAGAGCGGATTATTTCCTGTAGTTCAGGGTCAAACAATCTTACAGGTGAAGGACGGGGTGAACGGTGGGTAGTAACGGTTTTTTTATAAGACCTTACTGGAGTACTGAGACTTGTGGTTGGGAGGTAAATTTGGGATTGCGAAACTGTTGAGGAGAGGGGAGCAGAAACTGTTTTAGCTCTCTCCGCGTATGACGGACGAGCCGGACGGAAACGTTGGGATGCTTCAGTGAAACTAAGGTTCTCGTCAGACATTACGACTTTGATAGCCTTTTGGCGTGAGTGCTCTGGGCAGCTTGCGTCAGTGGCAACATGTCTTCCTAAGCATAGTAAGCATGACACTCTATCTTCGGGGATAGAGCATGATGAACCTGCGTGACTTTGTGCACATTTAAAACACCTTGGAGTGGAGCGGCATTGGTCAGCTACGTGTCCAAAGCGGCAACAGTTACGGCACTGGATAGTTGGGAGTTGGTAAGTATCTACTACAATGGACGAATGAAAACAATATACTTTTTCTGGAAGTGACTGTCCTTTAAACGTGATAACTACCGAGGATGTTGGTATCCATTGGACGACACCTTCGTTAAATGATTTTTTATTAAGTCGCCTGGCTTTGATTACAGGACCACATGAGCTGGGTAATGTCAGGCCATGGACTAGCTCTTCCAGAGTCCAGTCCGTTGGTATACCGCGTAAAACTCCCATGCGTGTAACGTGAAATTTCGGGATTTGTTTTATATATGACTGGCCGAGATTATCATTACTAATAAAAGAGTTGGCAGTGTCCATAGATTTAAATTCAACTGCAATTTTGTTACGGCCTAACGGTTTGATACCACCATCGACTACATATACCTGCAACTTTTTTTTTATGTAGGAGTTGGGCAAGTTTCAGAACACGAATCGACAGTCCTGTAGAGGGATCGGGTTCAGCACGCGAAATGTGGATAATAAAAGGGCCAACATCACTAAGGGTGTAGGTCAGCGGGGAGTCTCCTTCGAAATCAGGATGGGTATACGAGCTCTGAATCGAATCTGAAGGACGATTTTTTTTTTTTGCTGGCCTATCGGCTTTGTCTGCGGCTTGTCTCTTAAGATTTACTGATGTGTGTTCTATGTCCATGTCCTGTGAGAACACAGAAGGGGACATCGAGATTCGAGGAGGCTCACCGTCGCCTCCACCCCCGTCAGGGGGTTCCTTATTGGACATCACGACTAAAAATCTACTAATATATAACTTACCAACTAACTTAGTGTATTATTTACCGTCACCACCTTAAAAAAAAAACTTAAATTCTTAAGGCAATTTGGAAAATAACAGTTATATTCTAATCGAACACGTGTTCCACTTGACACCTAACGACAGAATCCAACATATTTCTATCTTGTTGACATTGAACTGGATTGAATGAACTTACCGGTGACATTTGTTTGCTCACCGACTCATTCGTTTGCTCACTACGTGACATTTGTTCGCTCACCGACTCATTCGTTCGCTCACTGCTACTAACTGTTGCTCGCTACGCCCTCTGACGATTTATCAAAAACGAACATTGACTTAGGTGGAATCTTGTTTACAAACCGTTCTGAATGCTTTACTTCTTGAATATTTCTTGATCTGCACTCTGTTCCAATATGACCGTATGCATTACAGCGAAAACACTTTATTCCGTCCTTACAATAGCTTGCTACATGGCCTTTTCCTCCGCATTTAAAACAGCGACGCTCTTCATAACTTGTTCTAGGTTTGGTATAAACTTCTCTCGACTTACTCAGGGTACTGTCCTGCTGCGTATTTCGCCGGATTTTCTGTTTCATGGCCTCGTATATAGTGAGTTTCTCTTTCAGCACACTAAAGGTCGCAGCTCCATAAAGATTCATTTTATTTACTTCGTTGTCTGGTATGCCGTCAATAATGTATTGTATTGATACGTAATCTGGAAATTTTGCTCTTCTCCCCAATTCTTTCATAAACAGCATGTATTGATAGCAGGTTTCGTTATATTTTTTCTTTCTGAGCGTCATCGTCTCGTGCATCTGCTTGGTGTTTATGCTTTCGGGAAACTCTTTTTGTAAAGCAACTTTAAGTTCTTCATAGTTCCTGAATATTCTTTCAGATTTCAACCACAATGCCGCCGTACCAGTTAAAGATCTTCTCGCAATTATAAGTTTTTGCTGTGCGGTCCAGCCAAAAATCTCCGCATTGTCCTCAATGTCGGCCGCCCATTTTGCCGAGGAATAAGTAACATCATCTCCGTCAAAGTTCTCCAACATGTTGAATAGTGTATTTAGGCTTTTTTCTTCCATCGTAACGATACTATAGCACGAGTATAGTGAAAAAATTTTGCTTCGTTTCTTGAAAATGTAATGGCGTCGTCGTCGTCTTAATAAATTCTTAGTAATCTTCGTAATTATCGTAGGTTTTCTTATATTCTTGTTTGGATCTATCCCGGACGAGGATTTTTGGGATATTTTCAGATAAAAAAAATAAACTTTTATGGTAATAACTTCTTCTTTTTATTTTTCTTCTTAAAAAATAACGTCTTACAACTTTTGGCTCCTTCGTTCTATCCCTCTCTCACTCACTCCTCATTCATCTCTTTCACTCTATGGTAGCGTTCATCGTTTCTTATACAATTTTATTTCTAAAGATGCGTTCAAATTATTTAGTATTAGTAATTAGTTAGTATTTTTTTCTCCACATATATATATATATAGCTTTTTAGTAGCTAGAGCACCTTGCCTAGCTATTTTCCTTGAAAAAAGTTTGGTTCCACAATTTTCCTGGAATCCTGTTTTATGACAGATTTAGTGGACGCAATGTAGTTACGAGTATCATTATCCCGTTCACTCTCTTGAGTTCAAATCCTTTTCCTTTATTCAACTCGTCCGCGAACAAAATTGGAAAATAAGTATTCGGAATGTACGAATCTTTGGTGAAAATAGAATTATCCTGTAAATTTTTCCTGTAATTTTTACATTATTACGTATTTCTAGTTTTGAATTTATTTTATTTGCCTTATACCTACTGAATAGATCGGTGATATAGTATAATAAAGAATTACATGTAATAGAAATCAAATAATTGGCATTAAAATACAGAAAAACTAATTTTCCCAGATGTGAATCAATGTTTCCCATTAAACCACTTGATCATTTATTTTTAAATTAAATCATATTCGATGAAGCGGTTTTCGAGAATATGATTACAAATATAATATTATTAAATATACCTAAGTACAGGAATTATAGGTATTTTATATTATTTTTTAATAGCGTATGTATGTATGTTTGTATGTTCCTTTGAAGCACTATACAGACCAAACGCCTGGTCCGATTTCTATGATTCACGTCAATCGATCGATTCTCGGCGAGTGTCACTAAAGACATGACGTTAGTGAAAATTCAATATGGCGAGTACTGGACGCCATATTGTGAAAATAAAAAAAAATAAAGTTAACAAACTATGTTGAGTGGGGTATCGTTGAATAGGTATTTAAAAATCATTTTTTGTTTTCTTTCAACATATTTCGATTCGACTGAGCTTTTAAAGTCGCATAACAACCATTCTCACATATTGTGATGTAATACTGATGCTGATAGGAAATCCAGTCTGGTAAATAGCTAGCTAGGTACTCATAACTAAAAATATATAAAATAAAAATAAAATAATTTAAAAAATCAAGAAACCAGACTGCGTAAGTAGTAAAAAAACTATGTAGGTACCTCACAGAAAAAACTGAAAATTCAAAAACAGCACTTAGATGTCCGGTGGTCTAGAATTCGATAATAATATATAATCGTCCAGTAGTCGCCATATTGAATTTTCACTATCGTCATGTTTTTACAAGCTTTTATTTAACTTGCAATGTATGTTTGTTCGGGTGAAATCTTACAACTCAATTTTAAGGCACTTGCCCTCAACCGATTGGGCTGAAATTTGGTGAGCACGTTCAGTTCGGATGACAATGCATGATTAACAGTGTGACGTCATTCTAAATCCAACATGGCGGCATACCCACAATGGCGGACCAATTATTTTTAATGCATTCCTACAATATGGGTATCAAATTAAAGGGCTAGCTGAGAGTAACTCGAAAAAAATGTGACGTCACTTTTAATCCAATATGGCGGACTTCTAAAACTTGAAAATCTATTTTGAAACAGATATTTTTAAGCAATTGAGTAGGGTGAAGTCATTAGAAGGGCTCCTCATTGAAGAGCTGGACTGTTCAAAATTAACTGGCAAACGACCTTGCAATAATGATGCGTTGAATGAGATGAACAGACTTAGGAACTTACCAGGTGAAAACTAAAAAGTATAAAATAATATTTAGGTAAAAAAACCTTATTAAAAACAAGCTTTTATTTAAATGCGCTAAAAAGAAAAAATAAACTTTTACACTAAAACTTTTACTGTTAATTTATAACGTCATTTCAAATTTAACACATTTGACACAATTTATATGTTATAAAAGCTTGTCGCGACATTTAAGTACTCGTATTTACTTTCTTAGTTTTAAATTTTTAATAAGTCAAGGTGAGGCCGTGCCGAGGACTGAGTGGCATGATGACATGATGTCGTGAACATACCACCTCGGGGCACCGGGGCGAACCCTGTTGTATATTACTCTCTTACTCTTTTACACGAAGCTCTGGAAGGGTCGACGGATATTTCTTCGATATGCGTGGGAACAATATGGGAAAATCTGAAACATCAACACAAAGATACTGCCTAATAAACATTTAAAAGTAAGAACGTAAATACGAGTACTTAAATGTCGCGACAAGCTTTTATAACATACTAGTGGACGCCCGCGACTCCGTCCGCGTGGACTGCAGAAAAAACAAAATGTCCAAATTATACAGGACTATTTCACCCCCAAACTGGTAAAAATTTCAAAATGCTAGAACAAACGATTTTTTGTTTCTTATGACGTGATATTTGACGAACTTGCATACTAACTTTCAACCCTTATTTCACCCCTTAGCTGGTCGAAATTTCAAAAATGCTAGAACAAATGTTTAATGATTTCTTATCAAGTGCTTAAATATAAAGTTTCATGGTTTTATCTTTTAAAATTAAGAAATCCCATACAAACTTTCAACCTCTATTTCAACCCCTTCATCCCTTTTTTTCGAAATAAAAAGTAGCCTATGTTCTGTCTCAGGGTCTAAAGATTGTCTGTACCAAATTTCATCAAAATCGGTTGCGAGGTTTAAGCGGGAAAGCGTAACAGACAGACAGACAGACAGACAGAGTTACTTTCGCATTTATAATATTAGTTGGGATAAATTGTGTCAAATGTGTTAAATTTGAAATGACGTTATAAATTAACAGTAAAAGTTTTAGTGTAAAAGTTTATTTTTTCTTTTTAGCGCATTTAAATAAAAGCTTGTTTTTAAAAAGGTTTTTTTACCTAATTTACTCTTTAGTTTTTTCTATTACTTACATAGTTTAGTTTGCTACTTACGCTGTCGGGTTTTAGATTTTTTACATTATTTTATTTTTTACCTTTTGTACATATTCATACTGTAATATGAAACACCTAGATATATACTTAGTTATTTGGTCATTATATATATTTTATAATGAACTATCCTAATTCCCATAACTGTCCAATTAAAAGCTGTGAGTAAGTGCTTTGTCAATAAACCCTTCAGTTGCCCTTCAGAACAGCGAAACAAGTTGAGATCAAAGCGGTATTGCCTGTAATTACAGCGAATCGGCAATGTTGCCAACTTTCCGCCCTGTGGCTACCCAACAACTTTGTTACGGCTACTTTCGTATTGATTTGTACATCCTTTAGAAACCAGACGAAAATATCCTAACATTTTTGTTGATATTGCTTGTTTGTATAGGTACATGCTTAGGTATTTAACTAAATTAAAATTGTCTCTTTTGCTCGGTGGTAATGGAGTGGCTAGGTCAACAGTGACTGAGCTATAAGTCTTACCTATTTCCATAGAAATTATAATATGATGACAGGGTCGATTCCGGCGGTCACACTTAATCCTAAACCTAATCTTAGTCAGTCTCTCTCCGTTCTTAACATAAAACTGTGAGTTGGATTTATAGTCCAATGTTTTAAACTGTATCTGTAATGTTAAACTACCTCTCTAAGCTGAGGTATCTACCTAAGCATTACTATGTTGATCATGAAGATCTGGATTTGTAGAGACTTGGACAGCAATGGTACTATGTGCGACTTGGTGCATTATGTATAAATTTTTACAGCATTATCATTTGTTCGTCCACGGGTAGTCCATAGAGATACTCTCACATTCATGTACCAAAAACCTTATATAATATACAGGATGTGTGTGACAGCCAGGCAAATACTGAAATACTGAACAAGTACCATTGTTTTAAGTTATACGACAGTGTTATTTCTCGCAGGAAATGCATTTTTAATTTGATTGTCCGCAATGTTTGCTTTCCGCGCTAATTGTATCGGGTGATCCTGTGGCTAGTTTAATGGGCTTATTGGTTATTGTGAGATATATTACTGTTTTTTGGACCACTTGTGACGCTCCATTGGGGTTGATCAGTATTTTGAATATTTTTGAGACCAACTTTTTTTTTTTAATCACCTATATGTTAAAATTTCGTTTTTAAGTCATTATCTAAGGCCTGCTTAAACGAACTACACAATTTTCTTCCTGAAAATTAAAAAAAAAGTTGGAAAATTATAGATTTTCTTGCGAAAATTTTCAGTGGATTTCGCTTCAGAATCATGGTCTGAAGTCGCCATATCAATATTTGCCTGGCTGTCACTTCCACCCTGTATAGGTATTTACACACACACTTCCAACACGACTACCTGTCCAAACGTTTTGATATAATGACGTGACTATATCTATTAAAATAATTATATACATGTACGAGTATAATACCTTGCCATGAATAAATTAAACTAAGATCGGCTTATTAAATTTTGCGTTTAACCAGATTTTCTTTGTAGATCCCGTAAATTGACATCGTGAAATCCCCAACCTAATTTGAATAATGCGATGGAAAGTCTTTAGTGGCTGCTAGAAGTCCTCTGAACACTAAAGAAGAGATTGCGGAATACCTATAGTGAAAAGGCTCTTTAGTACAATTTGATTCCACGTCTTTCACGAAGTAGGGATTTTCTGTAAATGTACTCACTCATCCGTAGGTACTAAAAAAAAGTTGGGGAAATTATTCTACTAAGGTGTGTTATGGCTTGTCTGGCATATAAAGATAAGTGTTTCAAAGGTGACGTCGATGCAAAAGACTAGTTTCTATATATGTCGTGGCCATATCGTAGAAATGATCATTTGTATATGCTTGTTAGAGACATGTGTATATGCTTGTTAGAGATCGCGTTCGATGAGGGAGGTGGTAGATGACGTCTTCTAGTGAAGTTCCAGATGAGCACAGAGTAGATATCAGACCTCTTCAGATCATTAATGTCAATGGGCTGGCCTACCGCCAAGCTCTTCTATAAAAAGTTCATTTATCATGCCCTCATCGGCGCTCTCGACCTAATAATTGATTGTGCTCTGTAATCAATAGCTGTGATAATTTGAGAAAGGGTTGTTTTTGTTTTCGTATAAATCAAGATAAGATGTTATAAACCATGTAGGTAAGTAAATGATATAGAAGTTTGATCGAATTGATTCGAGCTTTAGTTACCTACGAGTGTACCCCGACCGCACATTCTTTAATATGTTTTTAAAGGGGATTTTTTTTGGACTGATTGGGTCCAACCATAAGTAAATATAACAATGAATACCTACTTATTTGTTGTTTCTACTTAAACATATGTAGGTAGTATAGATAGGTATATCAATTACTGAAATCGATTTCAATAATCTAATTCAGGTGTCAGGCACACCTCTGTAGATTGTTAGAACTCATATTATAAGTCAATTTAATTATAATTAAAATATATAAAGTTTGTTTTAATTATCTATACCTACTATCTAGTTGGCAAAACCATTTTGGTGCTCTGACATAGACAATACCTTATTACTCGTATTTATTTATATAGCGTTCTAGAAACTAGATTTCGCTATGTTCGGTTGTCTGTCTGCCTGCCCTTTTTTTGTCGTTATGCGTATTTTTGCCCTCCCATCTTTTTTGACCGTACATAGTGATGATCACTCATTGAAAATTATCGAACTGGAAGTGACATGTATGTGTGTGTTGTCAAAATTTTCTTCAGACAAGGCATTATGCCACTTGATAAGTCAATATATCCAGTTGATAAGTTTGAATGAGTGATAGTCACTATGAAATATCAAAAAAGATAGCCTAAACGGGACTTCCACATACGGTGCTGGCTAGAAAAACGTATCCTGTACGTACATTACATATAAATAGGATGTAGGAAAGTATATATATATATATCTCTGGCCACCTGTAAATGCAAGTATCTCTATATTGCATTAAACTGCTTGTATTCATATTGAACAGAGGTGATTCTTTTATGATCAAAATGAAAGGGTACTCAGCGCTACTTTGGCGATGGTGAGAGGAGAACTGACACAAGTCAGTCAATGTAATGCAATTGTTGCAAATAAAACATAAAGGTGTTATTACAAAACAGAGTTTAAAGTTAGACTTTGTATAATAATGACATTTGTCAGCAAAAATTATAGAATATTGTAAAATTTAGGCAAGGCTTCAGAAATGATAAGCTATTTTGTAATAAATCGGTATTTCATTACATTATTTCAATTATTTTCTAATAACACGCTTATTGTTTTATGAAAAATTATTTTTACTTGTTCCAGGTATAGCCAACACAGTTGGTCTTCCAATAACCACGATCATTCAAGGATGTATTACTCCACCTTGCCTCTTGCTGCAACTTTCGGATATGTCTATTGAACTCACCTTTAAAGCTCGCACTCGTATGTTTAGTTCACAGGCGTTTTAATATTTTTTTGTGTGTGTATTCAGTGGGATCCATTGGGTCCTAGTCGAAAATTCAAATTTAATCATAATTATTGGCTATGCTCTCTCTCAAACTCAATATATACCTACTTAATAATTAATATAAATATAATTAAAATTAATATAGTACAGTAATACAGAAAAATAAGAGGTGAGTCACATGAGTTGATGAAAGATGCAGTAGCGATGAACGTTGCATATACATATGTCTTATTACTATTAAGTATACAAGATGATTTTTGGTCGTCAACGTTCCGGAAAACTACGGAATCTCCTCGTCATCATGATCATTTTTAACCCCCGTCGCAAAAACGACGGGGTGTTATAAGTTTGACGTGTGTAAATGTGTATGTGTCTGGCTGTGGCATCGTAGCTCCCAAACGGATGATCCGATTTTAATGCGTTTTTTTGTTTGAAATGTATATCAGTCGAGAGTGTTCTTAACTATGTTTGGTGGAAATCGGTTCAGGTCTTCAAGGTCATCAGGTCGTTTGTTAGGTGTGATAGGAATGTTATGACCTGGGAAGTGTCTGGTTTCCAAAATATTAGGGTCCAAAGTTGATAAATAGACTGCGTTTTTCTGCATAAATGCACATTGACGCGTGTAGGAAGATTTTTACAAGAGAAATAATTAATATCTGTCTATGAAAAAACTAGTATAAACACTGGACACTATAAATTTTGCCCGATCAAGTAATAAAAAGAAATTTTCAAAAAATTTATATCGGTTCCCAAAATTTTTTTTGTATAAACTTACGTATTTGATGTAGAGTGCGTACCCTTCGTTAAGGGTGGCATCGAAAAAACATAATGTATCTATTTATTTAATTCTAGCTCGCCCAATCACATCCATGACATCCTTAGTGACGGCCTACTTTTCACTGGGTGTGATTGTGCTGCCGGTGCCCTATGACCTGCAGGAGAACGCCGTCACCTGCGACTTCCTCACCAACGCCAGCTGCCCAGTGCTGGAGGACCAGCTACTGCAATACACACTTACTATGCACATCGAACCTTACTTCCCTGTGGTAAATAAAGTCTTATTAATTACTATTAATGGTTGAATCGATGGATAGATTATACATAGTGTTAAGAAATGGGTATGTCGAAGCACATTCGTGAGTTGTTTAGGAATTCTCCATACTTTCTAGAAAAATTGACATAAGATTTCGGTTTATTATAGTGGGCTGTTTTCATAGCTAATCACTTAATATGCCCCTTTTGTTACACTCTGTATAATACTAGCTGTTTCGCCCGACTCCGTCAGTATAGACTATAGATATTAGTATAATATTAGTTAGGAAAATAATTCATTTTCAGAACATGTACTTGTAGATCTACAGCGATGTTACAGTTCTTATAAAGATAAATAGTATATGTTAGACCAACCTATTTCTATAGGTCTTTAGGAAAAGGTAATTTTTAACGTGAAAACATGCACCTTGTTTTTCTAATAGTAATTTAGATAAAGTGGTTGTGTATTATCCTTCTATCAAGTATTTAGATAGTTATTCAAGACACTTCTAACTTCATTCTATTTTCCAGGGTACATCAGTAACTCTGGAGTTCAGGATAGTAGACCAGGACTCAGAGCCTGTGACCTGCATCCGAGTTCTAATCCGCGTTGAGCCTCTAGTAAACCAATAAGGTCGAAACACTGACGATTATTGATGACGATAATACAGTTCTAACTATAGGCTACCTACGGTTGTTCTTAACCTACACCATATTCCAAAGTAATACATTTTTTTCAAGCATTACATATTGCATTTTCATTAAAATGGGTAAATGTTATGTAATAGTAACGAAATGAACTTATTTTCCTATCAGCATGGCGTCAACTTTTTTCTAATTATTAAAAGAAACAAAGGCAAGGCCACTTCAGGTTTATAATAACGTTAAAAGACGGAGAGACCTAACAACGATATCCGGTACTGTAAAAGCTATAACAGTAGGCACTTTTATCCTCTCTATATTTAATGACCTAATTGACACTTTAATTAAGGACTTATATCATTTTACGACCTCAAAGTTGCGTCTTAAACTTAGGAATCACGTTTCTAATAAGCTAGTCTTGAAACTAACTTTAGATCGCGTCGGCATTTGGGCAGATAAAGCTCTTGTTTTAAAGTTATAGGATTATTCCAGCCGTTAAAGTTATTAATTCAATTGGTGGATACTAATAATACTTACTGTACGTGCACATCATCCTTCTTATTTTAATAATGTCGCACTAATTCCTGTCTAATTAAACGATAGAATCAAATATCATTGTCGAAAATTGTCGTAATATTGAAGGAATATCCACGGTCTATACTCACAACTGCATAAACAAAAAGGGATAAAAATAACTGCAAGTTCATGATAGAGATTCTACAGACGTTCCAAATTCAATGGACTTAATAGATTAAAGACCCAGGTGGCAAGTTGATTCGAAACTTTCACGGGTGCAGGTTCGCAGCGGGGCACACGTCTCGGAGACTTCTCAGTTTGTGTATTTATTTTGCAAGTTATTCCACATCTCGTTCTTTCGGCGAGTCTCTCATCACAAACATGCTCAGTCTTGATTGAAGAGTCAAAGCGTAAAGTTCGACGCCGAAACAAAATACGACGCTCGATAAAAATAGCAATTTCAAAGGTACATAAGCCACATCGGGACTCTAAAGATAAGCTCGCGTCGGCATTTGGGCAGATAAAGCTCTTGTTTTAAAGTTATAGGATTATTCCAGCCGTTAAAGTTATTAATTCAATTGGTGGAAACTAATAATACTTACTGTACGTGCACATCATCCTTCTTATTTTTATAAAGTCGCACTAATTCCTGTCTAATTAAACGATGGAATCAAATATCATTGTCGAAAAGTGTCGTAATATTGAAGGAATATCCACGGTCTATACTCACAACTGCATATACAAAATTTAGGTAAAAAAACCTTTTTAAAAACAAGCTTTTATTTAAATGCGCTAAAAAGAAAAAATAAACTTTTACACTAAAACTTTTACTGTTAATTTATAACGTCATTTCAAATTTAACACATTTGACACAATTTATATGTTATAAAAGCTTGTCGCGACATTTAAGTACTCGAATTTACGTTCTTACTTTTAAATGTTTATTAGGCAGCATCTTTGTGTTGATGTTTCAGATTTTCCCATATTGTTCCCACGCATATCGAAGAAATATCCGTCGACCCTTCCAGAGCTTCGTGTAGAAGAGTAAGAGAGTAATATACAACAGGGTTCGCCCCGGTGCCCCGAGGTGGTATGTTCACGACATCATGTCATCATGCCACTCAGTCCTCGGCACGGCCTCACCTTGACTTATTAAAAATTTAAAACTAAGAAAGTAAATACGAGTACTTAAATGTCGCGACAAGCTTTTATAACATATAAATTGTGTCAAATGTGTTAAATTTGAAATGACGTTATAAATTAACAGTAAAAGTTTTAGTGTAAAAGTTTATTTTTTCTTTTTAGCGCATTTAAATAAAAGCTTGTTTTTAAAAAGGTTTTTTTACCTAAATTTTATTTTATACTTTTTAGTTTTCACCTGGTAAGTTCCTAAGTCTGCTTAAAAATATCTTTCAAAATAGATTTTCAAGTTTTAGAAGTCCGCCATATTGGATTAAGAGTGACGTCACATTTTCATCGAGTTACTCTCAGCTAGCCCTTTAATTTGATACCCATATTGTAGGAATGCATTAAAAATAATTGGTCCGCCATTGTGGGTATGCCGCCATGTTGGATTTAGAATGACGTCACACTGTTAATCATGCATTGTCATCCGAACTGAACGTGCTCACCAAATTTCAGCCCAATCGGTTGAGGGCAAGTGCCTTAAAATTGAGTTGTAAGATTTCACCCGAACAAACATACATTGCAAGTTAAATAAAAGCTTGTAAAAAGAGATAAAAATAACTGCAAGTTCATGATAGAGATTCTACAGACGTTTCAAATTCAATGGACTTAATAGATTAAAGACCCAGGTGGCAAGTTGATTCGAAACTTTCACGGGTGCAGGTTCGCTGCGGGGCACACGTCTCGGAGACTTTTCAGTTTGTGTATTTATTTTGCAAGTGATTCCACATCTCGTTCTTTCGGCGAGTCTCTCATCATCACAAACATGCTCAGTCTTGATTGAGGAGTCAAAGCGTAAAGTTCGACGCCGAAACAAAATACGACGCTCGATAAAAATAGCAATTTCAAAGGTACATAAGCCACATCGGTACTCTAAAGATAAGCTGCTACCATAAAAGAAACTTTCATGAAGCTTTGTCATAAAATACGATTTCCAGACATAAAGTTATATCTTCTTACTTATTTGTAGCTATGAACAGAATATACCACTGTTATATCACATGATAATCATTTATAAAGAAGTCCAGCATACACTATATATTTTTATATCACAAAAGTAGCATTATGGAAACCGTAACTTGTTCCAATTATATGAATTTTTCTGGAGTAATAAATTAAATTTATAGTCGCATCGCTTTGTGCTCTATGGTGGTAGTAAATGTTTATACGGTCGTAGAATTTTAATCTTTTCAGCATTATTAACCTAATGTATATCTATTAGCATTAAGTGCTTTTAATTAATGAAACTAGGTAATTCTACTTCTAATGAAAATGCACAAATCAACAATTTAATGTTGCTAACAGCACAAAATTCTATGGTAATGTCAAAATGTAGCAAAGGTACGAGTATCTAGGGCTATAATTCTGTGGTCAAAAACAATAGCGACGTACGTTCTATTAGTAACTTGACGTCCTGACGTCTCTCTGTGACATATTCGCACATACCTTCCTGCGTTATACTAACGTCCAAGTGTATTCACAAACAAAATCAATATTCGTTGTCAAAAAACATTTTCACAAAAAAGCTTCTATTCGTAGCAAAATAACAATGGTGAACAAACTGTCGCATATGTGCGGAAACTTGTGGAACGGTCCCAAACAAGACATAACATATCCAATGACGGATGTTTGTGTAGGCGCGTCACGAATGCGCTGAGTCCGCGCAAGTCAAGCTTTGGATCGGTTATGACAGGGATAATCCAATTGCTAAGCCCCTCGGCTAAATTGACACATTTGCTGACTCGTGCCGAATTTAACTACGTTCCGGTTTGCTGCATAACTAGGGGTTATGTATTTTAAATACCTAAAGGTATGAAATATATTTAAATACACAAGGGAATGCTGTAAGTATATCATAGAAAAATAACCTAACATTAAAACTTTAAAGTAGTTATTCTATAATGCTCCTGCCGCCCCGTGGCAATTTCGTAGTTCGTAGCACGTGCTACGGTTGTCAACCGTATCTACGAAATACTTTAGATATTTCAACTTTTATTGCGATTCATATAGATTTGAAGTCATCTTATTATTTTAGATTTATAATATGGTAATTTAATTTTCTCTCTAATTTTTCGACAAACTAGTGTATTTAAAAATTTGTCATATGTATAAGGAAAATGAGACGACCAGTGGCGTTTAAAATCTGTTTTTTATAAAATGATTAATAAAGATAATTTTTTTAAAACGAAAAACCGACTTCCTCCCAAAACTCGATCTTACTAAAGTAAAATTTAACTAAAGGGCAAATATATATTGCGTTAAGCCGTGTACGAAGTTTAGGAGGCATAATATTGTCAGATTTATATAATTTTTATATAAAATAGGCCACATGACAAAAGAGAAAAAGGACTAGGCTTCGAAACTTTATGTCTGACAATATGATGATTATGATGATAATGATGACCTCCGACCAATTTCGGTCATGGCGACCACTTCTACTCCTAGATATTACTAAGTTGGCGTTCATGCGCTCGGAGATGGCTTACATTTACATAGCCAATCTTCGCCCTGAACGCCCGCGCACACAGAGGACAGGTTAGTGCGCCATTATTGTATTATAGATAATGGCAGCAGGAGGACGAGTCTTTAGTTCATCAAGTTTAGCGTCAAGGTCAGCTTGACGCTGCTCCTCGAACTCGTGTACTTGCTTTATCACCGTCCTGCGCCACTCTGGTCGTTGTGCTGACAAAACTTCCCATTTAGATGGATCTATATTGCATCTCTTCATGTCTTTTCTGAACATCTTTGTATCTGAGGAGTTGCCCGCCGCGTTTCCGCTTGCCCTTCTCTAGTTCAGAAAAGAAGATGCTCTTAGCCAATCTCTCCTCCGCCATACGAGACACATGACCGCACCACCGAAGCTGCCGACGCATTAAGTAGGCCTCAATGGCACTTACATTGGCTCTTTGCAATACTTCGGTATTACGCACTCGGTTGGACCATCTGATTCTCATGATGGATCGGAGGCACTTGAGGTGGAATCGATCCAGAGTGCGTATGTGGCGACGGTACATGCACCACGCCTCGGAGGAATATAAGAGATTTGGCAGCACAACAGCCATGTACACACTTATTTAAGCAACATATAATTACACTCCTTCTTCCTGCCCTGTTCCCAATCATTTGGGGTCGGTGCAATATGTAGGTACTCTTTTTTCATTCATCCCTATTATCCGTCATCTCGTTATTCTCATGTCTACCTCTTCCTCTATAACCATCTTACTTCGGACACGGCTTAACGCAACATATAATTTAATGACTTAACACAATTATCTTCATCTTCATAAGCCTATTACTGGACGTAGGCCCCCCCCTGCCATAGGGGGATTTTGTTACTAAAAAGTTCCACTATCTGTTTTTCGGCGGCTCCATCATCAGACCCTCGTTTCCTTTATATTATGTGTAGCTGACCAAAATTCTCTATAAAAATCTAAAAACGGACTACTCGTGCCTTTTATTAGAGATTCCATCATCAGATGTTATGTTTTATATGTAGGTGATCAAAACGCTCAGTAAAAGTATAAAAACAGACTACATGTGCCTACAATATTCGAGGATTGCCCTCGATTTCTCCAAGATCCCATCATCAGATCCTGATGTGGTGAATATGGGACCAACCTGGAAGTATACCATGACCAACTATAAAAAAAAAATTGAAATCGGTTCATAAATGACGGAGTTCTGAGGTAACACACATAAAAAATAAAAAATAAAAAAAAATAATAAAAAAAACATACAGACGAATTGATAACCTCTCTTTTTGAAGTCGGTTAAAAATGGAAAAAATTCTTCACCCGAATGGGAATCGAACCCACGACCGCTGCAAACCGTGCCAGCCGCTATAACCACTAAGTCACCGGGTCAATTACTCGGATGACGAATTTTACCATCTCTTTTTCTTAATTACATATTGGCAACGCTATTAAATTAATTTTTAATAAAAAAAAACAAACAAAATACTGAAAATACAATACAAGGATATGAAAGCAACAACAATATGTCGACGCGTCAATGCGTCACGCGTCGTCACGGACTCTGTCGATTTATAACACGCGCTAACAAAAGAATTGCAGCTGATTCTCTAGGTTTTGGGGTAAAATAATTCACGGCTGTAACATATAAGGGCTTTCATATTTTATGACATAAAATATTGGTATTTTACATAGAATATTCTGTTTGTGTACAACAGAATATTCTGTTCTGTTTTATATCACTTCTTAATTTTATATTTTATTAAATGTTTATATAGCGCCAACGCCAAGTCATCCCAAAAATGCTAATTGATATTATCATATGGAATTATCTAGATACATGGAGAAGGTATACCTTCTTCATGTCTAGATACTTGTTTAACGAAATAACATCTTTCGTAAGGTATCCGGGGAGTATCATCATCATCATTTACAGCCCTGAGAAGTCCACTGTTGGACATAGGCCTCCTCCAAAACAACCTTCACTCCGACCGGTCGGAAGCCGCCTGCATCCAACCGACGCCCGCGACCTTGGCCAGGTCGTCCGCCCACCTCGCGGGTGGCCTTCAAACGTTGCGCTTGCCGATACGTGGTATCCACTCTAGAACTTTCCGACTCCATCGGCCATCAGTTCTTCGAGCTATGTGCCCTGCCCATTGCCACTTCAGCTTGCTTGACCGTTGAGCTATGTCGGTGATCTTTGTACGTCTGCGGATCTCCTCATTTCTGATTCGATCACGCAGAGAGATCCCAAGCATAACTCTTTCCATCAGGGGAGTATAGCTCTACCAATTATATTTCTTGTTTTCTTCTCCATGAGTGAGGGAGCCTTCAAATTCCAAAGTCAAAAGGTACTTATCTCTTGAATAAACAACTTAAGAATAACGAAGCCTTTTTACCCAACTGCGCGACGCAAAGGAGAGGTATTGTGTTTAACAGCCTATGTATGTATGTATGTTTGTATGTTCATTTGAAGCACTACACAGACCAAACGCCTCGGCCGATTTTTATGATTCATACGTCAATCGATTCCTCTTACTTCAGAGAGTGTCACTAAAGACATGAAGTTAGTGAAAATCCAATATGGCGACTACTGGACGCCATATTGTGAAAATGAAAAAAATTGAAGTCGACAAACTATATCGAGTGGGATATCGTTGAATAGGTATTTAAAAATTATTTTTAGGTTTCTCTCAACATTTTTCGATTTGACGAACCGTTTAGGATCTATATCGATTTAAAGTTGCGTAACAACCATTCTCACATATAAGTTTATAGACAGCAGCAAGACGAAAACTTCTTGCTGCCGAGCATGTTGAGCATGTTTCTTGAAGCGTACCTATTAGTAGCTAGTTACTCATAACAAAAAAGTATAAAATAAAAAAAAACATAATTTAAAAAATCCAAAAACTGACTGCTTAAAAAAGAACCAAACTATGTACCTAAATAATAAAAAAACTGAAAAGAAAAAACAAGCACTTAGATATCCGGTAGTCTAGAATTCTATAATATTTTTATGGAATGAATACTGGGTATTGAAGAAAATAAAATATTTTCTAATGATGTAACATAACAACTAAACAGCCAGGATCCATTATCCCACAGCCAAGCTAATATTTCAATGGATCCTGGCTGTTTAGTTGTAATGTACACGTAAGGATTTCCTGAAATTCCCACGGTTACGGGAAAAAGGGTGAATTCTAATCACTTCAATTCGGATTACGAGCAGCCGCTATATTATTTATAAAAAAAACATAAAGATCATCCACATGGTTGATATTTGTGAATATTGGGAGCAAGGTTGAGACTAGATTATTGCACGTATTTTTTTAAATAAAATATCCATAAAATAATAAATTATATGTAAGTCATTCAAGACAAAGCATTTCATGTACAGATTTTATGACTAAACTTATAATAAATTTTATTAGGCCCGAAACTTTTTTTACTATGTACTTACTTATTTTATTTAAACATTTTATTATCTACCTACCTGTATATTTCTTACTTCAGTTCATTCCAAATGTCGACGGGATCCTCTTCGTGTAAACTAAGCTTTCATACTGAATTACAAACAAGTATGTTTTGGGAAGTATTTGCGTTACTCTCGAATCGGGTCTACAAACAGGACGAGTTGTTTTGACAACACAGCAAAATTTGCTGGAATAATGGAATGGAATGCACAGTAGTGTACATATAGATAATGGTGCCACCAGTCTATGGTAATAAGCAAACAGGTGAGCCGATGGCGCTTGTGTAGGTAGCACTTGGCATAATCGGCTATTTTACAAGCTATCCCTTAGCAATACTCAACATAGAAGTTATTATAGAACAATTTCATACGTATAAGGGGTAGTTTCGACAATCTTCTATGTACGTCCGGTATTATAAGACGTAGGTATTTGCTACCCTTCATTATTCTGATCATTTGTTTAGGTAGGTATTCGATTATGCAGTCTTATATGGGTTGAATTTAATAGAATTGAAGAAATTCTATGGCAAGCATATATATTGTAAGTAGTACTTTTTATAAATGTGCATGAGTATAAAATATACTTACATTTCAGGGCAATGCATAACGATGATGGCAGGCTAGTTGGTATCACATTTGGACTTACCAAAATATTCCATTGCATTTCATCAAAACCTTGGAAAAGGGAGCTAAATTATCGCGGGTCTCTTTGTCCAACCGGAATACAAGTAAAGGTATTATGCTAATACTCAATCGTATATAAGTTAGTTTATGGATTATACTCGTATGGAATACCCATGCAGAGAAATGCCGCAGGGGTGCCGATTTCCATAATCCTCCGCAAATATATTCGGAACGCATACAGACCCCGAAGCTCCTCTTAATTACGAACAAATATGTATATGATGTGGTAAAATAATAAAGCAATCATATATGTATTTAAATGTGTGCATGATAGTAGCAGTATGATAAATAATACTAGCGCCGCGGCATATTCTCACTGAAGTTAGTTTGTTACATAATTTTACCCTGCACGATGGATGGCTCGCCTCCCGTGAATACCAAATGATTAGTAACTTGGTTGGTTCAGTCTTTCCTTTCTTTAAATGTCTGATTGCGTGCAGACTCTCGCCTTATATCCAAACTAGCTGTTTCCTGCTACTTTTTTCACGGATACATTTCAAATAGCAAAAACCTTTCCTTCAGGAATTAAATTAATTATATTTAAAAACTTAAAGCTTTTCCGATAATATTCCTCATCATTATTTACAGCCCTGGGAAGTCCACTGTTGGACATAGGCCTTCCCCAACAACCTCCACTCCGACCGGTCGGAAGCAGCCTGCATCCAACCGACGCCCGCGACCTTGGCCAGGTCGTCCGTCCATCTCGCGGCTGGCCTTCCCAAACCGCGTTTGCCGATACGTAATTTTCCAATAATATTAAATTATAATCCTATAATTATGATCCCCTCGGATATTCCGCTACCAAATCAAGATAAAGACGGCATCAAATTTAACCTTCAGATCGACTATCTGAAACAACAGGTTTAATAACTTTATTGTACCATGTTTCTAATAAATAATAATTTCATTAAAATGTTAGTTCCATCTTAACTTCGCACATACTCCTCGTGTATTTATTAACTGCTGAACGATATTGTAGGTAACAGACAGAATAGCATTAACCTTGCTAAAATTAGATTAACACTTCAGCAAGTACAACGATGACGTATGGAAAATCCCATCAAGTGACGAGCAAAACAATAAAATCGAGCAATTTATCGAGATCCGATCTAAATAACCTTTCTTTGATGGTCTTGTCTGAATTCTCGAGAAAAGGTCAATGAATCGATTACGATCTGAGTGGAAGTGCAGATCACTCGGATACAAACAGTTAATAAGCAGAACGACTGTGGTCGGTCTAAGCTTAATTGATTGAGTTATAACTTATAACTTGGCACTTTGTATTCTTTAATTCTATTTGCAAACTTGCGTACCACTAGTCACCCTTTAATGAGAAGATTCTTTTATAGATGTATGTTGCTTTTAGTATGATGAAACTCCTATACAAAATTGATATATACGAGTATGTGTTCATGTTTGTATAATACGAGTACAAAGCCTGCCTGGTTATTCAGAGTGCCTCGTAGTTTTATCTCAGTGTCCGGACTATCATCCGGGCAGGTGAGCCTTCCTATTATTAAAGCAATAGCCATGTTGTTGTTTACGCTTATTCAACTACT
The DNA here is from genome assembly GCA_014607495.2 of Carposina sasakii. Classification (NCBI taxonomy): domain Eukaryota; kingdom Metazoa; phylum Arthropoda; class Insecta; order Lepidoptera; family Carposinidae; genus Carposina; species Carposina sasakii. The sequence continues at coordinate 6,489,744 of CP053164.1, forward strand.
ACAAGACTACTACTTACCTATACTCATATTACTGGACTCGACATATAGAGTCAATAATGCAATTGTAATTTTGTTATTATATTATACCAATCAGCTGGTATATCTAGCATAGTATAAAAAAACAATATATTTTTCGAAGATGACGATGATCACGAGAACGATGCTACTGGTTGTTCCAGATTGTTATTTTCGGGATTTGCGCACTGATGAGTGAAACCCCAATAAGTTGACGCTACCCTACAACTCGGTAAAATTTTACCCCAAAACAGTGTGCATAAGCTACCTTAGCAAAGCTAAGCCGTGAGAAAATTATTGTATTATGAACGTAAACTATACAGTTTAGCTATCCCCGTATGCGAGGTGTAATCGTATTAGGTGCTTGGCATAATAATCCAATGTTGTTCCATTTTATGAGCTGTTTTCGTTTGAAAGCACTCCATATTTGCGCTCAACATTCTCGTTTTCGTGATACGACTGTGTATTTAGGCCACTATTTGTGTTTAATCTGCGTAAACAATGAAATAGTAATATTTCGGTAATTAGGTACGCCGCATTTGGAAGATTGTAATGATTTATTTCTGACTGTGGTATCCTTTATTACTTAGAGCTTTTCAGCGTGTTAGTTCACAGGATGTAAATCATAGCTCGGTGACTGTTACCTACTACTACTACTGAAATGCAGTTGACATCATATGGGCCACTGAATTTTCTCCAGGTTAGTTGATGAATTTTATTGTTAGTGAATACCGCGTACCTACAGTAGGCATTTCATAGCTATCACACTTACAGGCTTTACTCGTATAGATTGAAATTGTAACTGCAAAACTTCTTTTATAGCACAATGCTCTTATCTCTCTAAATGGAAATTCATTCAAAGTATTCTTACTTTGTTTTCCTGTTCGTAACTTTTATTGTCCTTTCACGTTACCATATTTTTAAGTTGAAGTCAAGACGCAATATTCCAGAAGGCTAACATAAAGGCATTTCAGTGGTATTCACGCTACCGGCCAGGAATTTTAATATCAAACCCAATCTCGGCTTGCTCACTCTCTATATGATTTGTAAGCCTGTGTGTTCAAACTTTTGCTCAAAAGAGAAACAGTGAGTTATTATTATATGAATATAAAAAATTATAAACTTACCTTTATAGCTACCTCCGTAATGTAGTTTGTACGGTTTTAGAGTAGCTTCCATAGGTTCTTGTAGGGGGCAATATGTTTTGTGAAAAAGAAATATAGGTACAGCAACTTCATTCTAAAGTTAGATTTTTTAATATTCTTCGCCAAAACTGTAAATAACACTTTGGTACAAAAACAATGTAACAAATATAATTATAATAACATTGATAATATAATTTACATAAAATGTAAAAATTAAAATTTTACCAATAACAGTAAATAAATTAAACCTCCGACCTCCAAACATTTTCTGAGCGTGTAATTTAATGAGCACTCTAAAATTGACGTTATGAAACATTTTCACATAGCTGTACATATAAAGCAGTTGGCATAATATCGTCATATCATCAAATAACCGTGATTATAAAACTAGAGTCCATGATTTTGATTGGTTGGTCATCAAAACCAAAGATCAACGAACCTGGAGCCTCGGCTTTAGATAAATAGTTCGATCGCACAAAATTCGAATCGAATAGACTAGATTCAAAGTGAGTTAAATCAAGGTACAATGTACCCAGTGGTTGCTTTGAGTCAGCTGCCACCCCGCTTATGTATATAGCACACCTACTTTATTAATGATAAATTCTGGTTTTATAATGTTTTTGTAATACAATAACAATTACAATATGCATAGTAAATTAACGAACAAGAACAGTTACAGGTAACAAGACCGAGAGCGAAATATGTAATGTATGTTATATATAATGGTTTCTAATTTATTGAAATATAATGTCTACAACGACAAAGGTCCCACAAGTACTTGAAGAATTTGGAAAAGATGCCTAATAGTACAGTCTACTATTAACTTTAGTGATATTAATATTATAATTTAAGCATGTTTAAAAAAGAAACTAGGTATTCCAGGTTTTTCTCGTATAACATAAAATGTTTTTATGAATTATATTTTTTAGCAAGTAAAAGTATATAAAGTTATGAGTTGATAGTTAGGTAGGTAAGTAGTTTTTTGAAACATTCATATTTCAGAATAATTAAGATGGGTACAGTAGGTATTTAGCAAAGTATTGGTTGATAATAATATCATCTATTTTTATTGCTATGAGAACTATTTTATCACTTCACTGATATTCTACACAATATTTACACTATAACATTTGATTATCTGAAATATTCGTAGCACATGAAATCCGCACAATTTTCTCGTAGAACGTTTTACACAAAAAAAAAATTGATTATCATACCGACGTTGTGATCTGTTCTATAAGATGATGTTCGCGTCGTCGACAAGGACCGCGGCAGGAGCCCGGGCGGCTCCACGTACCGCGTCGGGCGAGGCCTTCGGGCACGCTGCGGGAAGGCCGCAGGGTCACCGCCCGCCGGCAGCAGTCCGGGTACGTGTTGTAGCTGTAGTACGGTCCCCCACAACACGCCCGGTCTAACGGAGCTGCATACGAATGGGATTTAGGCAGTCGCGTACTGCAAGTGTTGCCAGACCAAGCGCAGTAGGCAGTGGCGCCACCCGCCCCGCAGGCGCACCAGGCTGGTTCACATCTCGGAGGCGTCACGCACGGACAGGCCTCCGATATAGTGGGGGCGGGGGCCGGGGCAGGCGGCTCGGGTTCCCTTTTTGAAAACCCCACGAAAAACAGCAGAAGTGCCCCCGCGAGGGTAGTCGCTGTTGAGAAGTAGAACCCGGCGCGCGGAGCTTGCTGGTTTATGTAGCCTGTCACAGGTACACCTACTATCACAGGGATAGCTTCTGCTCCTTGGACATAACCTAAAAGACATGCTATATGTAGTTCATAGATACCAATGAAATGTCTATACATATACATTTACTGTTGCCGTTATTCTTCTTTTCAGAACAATTAATTGCCTTACCCCAAACTTTGCTGAAGTGTCGTCCTCGAACACGTTCCATGGTCAACATTTTAATGGAGTACAGGAATCCTCCCAAACAGAGTCCGTACATCCATGCAAATAACACATATCCATGATAGCCTTCCACACTACTCAAGGCTAGCATAGAAATACCTGAAAATAAACAATCCGATAATATTATATCTTCCATATGCTAAACTATAAATTGCTGTTCGTTAGATTAGTAAAAAAGTCTTTATTTTTTGTACCTAAGTATTTAGATTACAATGAAATTGTGAAAAACAAATCTGGTTGTGTTATTAACAAGTAATTTCGAAAGATTTCGATGCAATCGGGATCCAGAGAGCGAAGCTGCTGATACCTATCAGTTGCCTTAAAACAATATACCTTGCATTGACAGTCTTACCAATCCCCAGCATTGCAGTTTGGCAGAGGTACTGTTTTGAGACCAGACACTGTGCGGATGGTCGAACCAGAACGAGCCCGAATCCGGCGCAACCGAGCACAGCGGCGAACCCCAGAAACGTTTGAAGCAACACCAACGCGCTCTCCTCCAATCCCTCTTGAAACCCTTGCAAAGCCTGCGAATTTAAATACCGCATTATTGAGGGAATTGCTGCGAAAATACAGCTTTGGTAAAGTTAAATTACTTACCAAAAAGAATACCGGGGTGTAAAGTCCAAAAGCCGCTAATCCTGCCGCCAACAACAAAACTTTTGCGGGCCGCGAATGAAGAGGACTTAAATCGATAAGCGGAGGTCTCTTTAGGCCTTTCTTCTCTTTTACCTGATATTAAAACAAGCATTTAACACAGTTTAAATGACAAAGGGTCGAGCGAGAAGGAATCGACGTGAAATGTAAGCACAATTAATTAGGTTCCTAAAAGGGAAGTTTTATTGGAGTATCATCAATTATTATTTAAAATTAGTAGTTTAACATGTAGGATTGAGGATAGCTTTTTGCATTTATAGAAATAATTAAGTACGGAAATACATACATAGGTAGATATATATACACAAGGATGTGTTCTCGAAATGTGGTTACTGCATGATTATGAATTCCACAGTCATGTTTGGTATTGGTTACACATTTGGTTACACATTTGGTTGCACATTTGGTTACACATTTGGTTGCACATTTGGTTACACATTTGGTTGCACATTTGGTTACACATTTGGTTGCACATTTGGTACAAAATGTAAATGATCAGTGACAAGTGTTATCTGAAGTTGCTGAATTACGGAATAAATCTAGGAAACTTATTGCGGAAATATCAATTTTTTTGCGAAAATTCAAAGTTCTTTTTATTACCTTTCGACGTTGGTTCTTGAGATGCAGAATAGCTCTTCTTTGCGGATGGTAGAGCGAGGCGCTACGGTAGACAGCAGTGAGAAAGAATGCTAGAACTAGGATGCCCGTAATTGCTTGGAGACCTAATCGCCAGCCGAGTTTCCTACAACAAATATATTAAGGGTGGTAGTTTTGTATATGGATTATGAAGGTGACTGAATTCTGATAAAAAGTAGGTAAGTAAACATTAATATTCCGTGCAAATACACACCAAAACATTACGTAAATAAAGTTGACTCAGAAAAATTCTACATTCAGCAATGAGTTATACCCAAAGGATTTTACTCCATTAACTTAGTTAGTTAATTAATTTACATTTCTCTCCGACAGTACCCAAGGTAAACCACATTTTCATTACGTTTCAGGTCTAATTTTCAGTTTTATTTTGTAGCTTTTAGACCTTCCGCCATTATTTTTGCCAGGCACAAATAAATTTTCCTTGTCAAATTTGTCCCACCCTTATCATGAGGCTCCGGACAGCAAGCAGACAAGGGACATGTAAATTGGAATTGTGAAAACTGACAAATGTTTCTCTTATTTTATTACGATCTGGAGGAAAATTAACTATGATTGATTATTGTACGGTTACGCATAATGAAATGAGTAGCCAACAGAAATCTACTCTACATATACACACATGTAAAATAGATAATGAAATTATATTGTACCCCCAGTTTTTGGTATAAGAAGGTGATATAGAAGCAGAGTTATTTAGTAAGTTGGCAGTGGGTACTGCCAATATTATTTCTAGCACTGAGTTCATTACAAGAAAATTACTTCGGGACCCTGACTCTATGTTGTTTAGACAGCTCCCAATGAAATTACAAAATCCGTTTCATGAACGCTAAGACAATAACATACCCAACGGCCTCTTTATAGGCGACACTGAAGAGTGCAATGCCGACTCCACCTCCGGCGTGGGCGACCAGCTCCACGAACTGACGGCGCCTTCTGAAGTATGCCCCCAACACCAGACCAGCTGCTTCTCTCACCAGTCCACAGCCAATTCCGAGGACTACGCCTATGGTTATAAGAAAATGGAAATCATTCAGGAAAAGCAATATGTATTTTTTATTCGACATAATCAGCTGTATGAAAGGTAAGAAATACCTATTATTTTCTCCATCTCCATCAAGGATGTTTTTACAGTGTTGGAGATATCACAGTTTCACGGTAGATTCGTTGACGCAAGACACGACACGCACGGATCATTGTAATGTAAGTGCGCTTTACGTACCAAATTCTAACTTTAAGTTGCGTATACCTATAGACAGAAATGTTTAATAATTTTTTTTTAAACGAAAAACCGACTTCCTCCCAAAACTCGATCTTACCAAAGTAAAATTTAACTAAAGGGCAAATATATATTGCGTTAAGCCGTGTACGAAGTTTAGGAGGCATAATATTGTCAGATTTATATATTTTTTATATAAAAATGACAAAAGAGAAAAAGGACTAGGCTTCCGAAACTTTACGTCTAACAATATGATGATTATGATGATAATGATGACCTCCGACCAATTTCGATCAAGGCGACCACTTCTACTCCTAGATATTACTAAGTTGGCGTTCATGCGCTCGGAGATGGCTTACATTTACATAGCCAATCTTCGCCCTGAACGCCATTGTTGGTTAGTGCGCCATTATTGTATTATAGATAATCGCAGCAGGAGGACGAGTCTTTAGTTCATCACGTTTAGCGTCAAGGTCAGCTTGACGCTGCTCCTCGAACTCGTGTACTTGCTTTATCACCGTCCTGCGCCACTCTGGTCGTTGTGCTGACAATACTTCCCATTTAGATGGATCTATATTGCATCTCTTCATATGTCTTTTCTGAACATCTTTGTATCTGAGGAGTTGCCCGCCGCGTTTCCGCTTGCCCTCCTCCAGTTCAGAAAAGAAGATGCGCTTAGCCAATCTCTCCTCCGCCATACGAGACACATGACCGCACTAGCGAAGCTGCCGACGCATTAAGTAGGCCTCAATGCCACTTACATTGGCTCTTCGCAATACTTCGGTATTACGTACTCGGTTGGACCATCTGATTCTCATGATGGATCGGAGGCACTTGAGGTGGAATCGAACTAGAGTGCGTATGTGGCGACGGTACATGCACCACGCCTCGGAGGAATATAAGAGATTTGGCAGCACAACAGCCATGTACACACTTATTTAAACAACATATAATTACACTCCTTCTTCCTGCCCTGTTCCCAATCATTTGGGGTCGGTGCAATATGTAGGTACTCTTTTTTAATTCATCCCTATTATCCGTCATCTCGTTATTCTCATGTCTACCTCTTCCTCTATAACCATCTTACTTCGGACACGGCTTAACGCAACATATAATTTCATGACTTAACACAATTATCTTCATCTTCATAAGCCTATTGCAGTCCATTACTGGACGTAGGCCCCCCCCTGCCATAGGGGGATTTTGTTACTAAAAAGTTCCACTATCTGTTTTTCGGCGGCTCCATCATCAGACCCTCGTTTCCTTTATATTATGTGTAGCTGACCAAAATTCTCTATAAAAATCTAAAAACGGACTACTCGTGCCTTTTATATTTGAGGATATCCCTAGATTCCTTAGAGATTCCATCATCAGATGTTATGTTTTATATGTAGGTGATCAAAACGCTCAGTAAAAGTATAAAAACAGACTACATGTGCCTACAATATTCGAGGATTGCCCTCGATTTCTCCAAGATCCCATCATCAGATCCTGATATGGTGAATATGGGACCAACCTGGAAGTATACCATGACCAACTATAAAAAAAAAATTGAAATCGGTTCATAAATGACGGAGTTCTGAGGTAACACACATAAAAAATAAAAATAAAAATAAAAATAAAAAAAAAAAAACATACAGACGAATTGATAACCTCTCTTTTTGAAGTCGGTTAAAAAAACCATGTGAAATCCTTTGAGGCAAAGTACAATAAAATCATTTTTATGAGTTCACATACCATAACTTAGCATAGTCTGGTGCAGCTGTGTAGCAAACGACGTAAAGAGGCATGCCAGTGGCAGAAGCAGTCCCCCAAGCAGGGCAGCCATTCTAGGAGACTTCTTCCGTCCAGCAACCAGCGCGCCGGCTGCTCGGGACACTCCCACGCATATCGCTCCGGCCCACACTGTAGGAAAATTAATGCCTGTAAGTAAATGCAGATCTATAGGACCATTTATGCCCACTAGAGGTAAAAGGATTACTATTTTGTAGTAAAAACCACAGTTATTTCATTGATTTCAGTTGATTGACAAATTCCGGAAAAGGGCGGCTTGTTTCATCGTTATCGGCTACGAATATTAAACTTTAGCGCTGTTTCTATGTCTTGATGTTTTGTTACGTAAAGTAGATTTGAAAGATAACTTGTTCTTAATGTTCCTCTAGTGAGTTTATGCTTGCTGTCCATCAGTTACGTCATTTACTTCTATGTTGCTCTGGGAGTGAAAAAAAAACGTATACTCGTAATACCTACTCTTCCCGGGCATACTTTACAAGTCAGTAGAGGGACAAGAGGGTCTTCGTGTTTTGTAGGCGATGGGTTGACCACCTGTCACTACTAACCGAACTTGTACATCTCAATTATACTCTCAAAATTGGTCAGAAGTAGCACCATGTGTATTCTATCGGCCCTTGGTGCTCTGCCTACCCCATAAGGGATAAAGGCGTGATTACATATAATATTTTCATCTTAGATTAATGATTGATCTTTGCTCCGCGAATCATTATTCTAAGTATTATACCTCCTTTTTTAAATCTACAAAATAACCTTTGAATAAGCAAATTTTCAATTCTGGTGTTTTATTACAAGGTTGATATCCCTCGTTGAGGAAGTTTTCGCCGATTGTTGTTTATTTTATATTTTTGGGCGTTGGATGCTTGTAATAATAAAATTAGATGCGCGAAGCAATCCAAAACTTTTACATAAAATATTGAGTCTGAGGACACTTTATTATTCTTGGAATCGGAAGGTTATTAAGGCTTGTTGATGTTACGATTTTATATTAAAAAATTAATTTAATAAATCGATATCTACTTTCTATAAATAAACTAAAACGTGGATATTCATAACAATGAATATTTATAGACATTTTTTAAATAAACATACCAGGGGTTTAACCTACTTAACAACTTAAAAAATAAAACCCTATAGGTATAATTAGAAATTAAATCACAAAACCCATTACTACAACAAAACAGACATGCAGAGTTGCTCTATGTAAGTTCCATTTTTATTTCTTTTCAGAATCCTAAATAGGTGCCTATAATTTATATACAAACAGTACCTAGTATATAATAGTAATATTATTTTCTATTTTACTCATAAGTAGGTACAACAAATAAGAAAATGATTCAGAAAATAAATCTTACTTTAATAATGATAAACGAGTGATGACCTTTCACAATCCTCTAAATGGTAGAGATAATCCTATTATTAGACACACTATCCAAACTCGTGATAAGAATAAAGTAAGACTGAGGCTACGTAGCATTGTTTTCTTATTTTATTTCCGATCAAGTTCAAATTTATATATATAATATATATTCTATTTTCATAAGTCTATTTCAGAAGTTTGTAGAGGTAGTTATGTTAAAAGAACCCGAACATGGACGGACAGCCCAGACCATACACGAATGATACTTTATATACGACTATAATGATGAAATCCATACCACATCACCATAGCACCTCTCCTAGATGGAAAGGATTTCCAGTATCAGTCTGAAGTAGATATTTTATTTCATATCTATACTATCTATACTAATATTATAAAGCTGAAGAGTTTGTTTGTTTGTTTGTTTGAACGCGCTAATCTCAGGAACTACTGGTCTGATTTGAAAAATTCTTTCAGTGTTAGATAGCCCATTTACCAAGGAAGGCTACAGTCTATACAACAACCTGCCCGGCTTCGCACGGGTACAACGCCCCCTCACGCGGACGAAGTCGTGGGCGGCTGCTAGTGGCTTAATATAATGTAAATTGGTTTAATATAATCACCATGCCCTATAAAATGATATTGAATAATAATTCCTTAAAATGATTGTGTTTTTGGTAGGCACAATCATAATAATACAGTGCTAACCATTAGTTATCTTCATACAAATTACCCGATAGGGGAGCTACAATAGAGCCATTGTACTACATACTTCAGTCATTCTTCGGCTGTGGCCATCACGATAATTGGCACTTGGCAGCCGTCTGCCAATATCTTGACTGTATGCGGGCTAATTTGGCAAATGAGCTTAAAGTGTTCGCTAACACAATTAAGGTAAGAAGTTACGCCGCAACGCCCAGGTTGCCAAATTACCTATACAATATTCAAAAGGAGCGAGTTACCTCAATACTTGCCAAGCTACTGTCTTAAATATTTGTTATTTTAATTTACCATTCTAAAAATACTTTAGACTACATCTTGATCAGACGTAGTTTTAACTCGTTCAGTAAATTGCAATTTGGGCAGGGGCCTGACAGTGTTACGATCTCCCGGACCGCCCCCGCGTCTGACAACAAAGACTGCGCTCATAACCGAAATTACTTCTACCTCTTAATATTCCGGCCAGGTCGTGAATCTTGGAAAATTAATTCAATAAATCAACCCTACTAATGCCGGCGAGTTGAAAAGTTCATTTACTTAATACCCAATTAAATTTTTTACTTATCAAAACACCGCTGGCTGCGGTTGCCTCCTAAATAACTTCACATTACAATGGTTATGTTTAGACCACCGTTATTTATAACATTAAGCCCTTTAAAATTAAACGATGTAATAATAAATTGCTTTACACGAGCCTATATTAATTAAAACTTTTTATGTACGCACGTTTACTTGGGATTGTTTTGCCGCTTTTATTTGGCATTGAATAAAACGGTTTTTTTCTGTTTGTTTATTTAAGTGTTTCCGGAGGGTGCGGTTGATAGATTAGTAGGAGTCACCCGTCGCCTCGGCGGGGCTTTCGGAATGGTTTTCTTCCTCCATTTTATATTCAGGCCAGTGTCAGGCTATATCATTTCCGCAATTTAATAGTTCTATCTTTATGCTGACAGGTTGTTGCTTTTATCAAATTGCTATGTATTTCGTAAATGTTACTTTTATGCATAGAGTATTCATAAACTATAGAGCGCGCTACTTCAAGGAACTGGATATACACGTGGCTTCTGCCTATATCCTACAAAAGATTTCGGTATTAAACTTGGCTAAGGATATGTATGTACTAAGGAACATATTTGTTAAGTTTAGTCTATCTAGTCTATTGAAAAATAATGTTGCTTTGCGTCAAAGGACCAGACACAAAGATTACATAATAGATGGTATAACATTATTTCTCGATCGAATCGACAGACGCTCGTCACCGAAACATTTCTTCTAAAAGAAATCTTTCATTTAGCACGTTAAATGACGTGATGTAGTCTAACCGCTTAGTGGAAAATATACGATAACGAACGTCGTCGATGCGAAGTAGTGCCAAGAAGAATATATAAAAAGGAAGTGCCAAGGGCCGAAGTGTTTCATAAACAAATGAACTATCTTAGATCAATTGATGGGTCTCCGCTTCGCTAAGCCTACTATATTCAAGTTATTCGATAGTAAAGCCAGTAACTCACCGGCATGGTCGGCTGTGGGTCCGAGGTGCTTGATGGCGTACACGTGGAGTGCACCGTATGCTAGCTGCAAGCCCGTCGACAGCAGGTGGGCGAGGAAAGCCGCGCCGCAGACAATCCACCTGCATACACCATTGATTGTATAGTATACGTGTCATTTGCAGAAATGAGCATAGTTTCATTTCAATACAGCATACTAGATGTAGGTAGTAAACATCAAAAAGTTATAACCCTATAGAAGTTTATAGTTAAGCGCCTTCTTATGGAAATTGATACAAAATTGTTAAAAAATATCTGAGAGAACAAAAAATATTATATACTTTTATAAAGATTATATACTTTTATATTATCCCTGATAACGTTTTTATATTAAGATCCGATTTCGATAAGCTCCCGATAGGCTTTTCATATCCGAATTACAATTTCGTTTAACATAAAAAAAATGAGATTGTGCGTTACGATGAAAGCCGACATTTACTCGATACTCCAACCTAATGAAGAAAAATAATTGTATAGTTTGCAAATATAAATTGTAACACCCACATAATAATTCTTATGTTTGTTATGAATCACAAGACCACTATACTGCCTCAGAAAGTGACACAGACATGTTAACAAAGCAAATGTAAAATCGTTAACAGTTTTATCTAGTTTACTAGTTTGCGGCATCCTTCTTTGTTGTTTCAATTTGTGATAAATTATCGCACATTATCTTGAGATTTCCTATACAGTGTCCTCGACATAAGACGACAGCTTTGATGATACATCTCCGTCATGTCACGTCGAACCGCGGGGGAAATTCGAGATTCGTGTATCACATCCCGCTTGTCACACCATTTATCTACGCAGGTTATGACATGTCGCGTTATAGTGTGTCCCTCGGCGATCATATTGTTTCGGCATTGTTGTTTATGAGAAATTTGTTACGAGCCGATCTCCGATAAGCAAGGAAATGTTCACGAATTTGTGGCTGATTTATCGCTCAAATCGGGATTCCTGCGACGGATGTGTGGTGTGAGCCTTTTTATGTTTCTCACGACTTGCAATTTGAGAATAAACTCCTTGTGTGTAGTACGCTTGTTCACTTTGTCGTCTTCTATTCTATCCAACTATGTGATTATAGTTTTTATTTTTTAAATTTATATTATTCTAAATTAACTACTTCCATTGTTTTTACTTTTCCTTGATCAACCAAGTATTATTTTACACAGAGGTGTTAAAAAGTTTTTACTCAGACTTAATCCACAAGCTTTTATATTAAATTTTATCCTTAGTCCCATGTCTTGTTTAATAGAAAGCTTAACAAACTACCTATAGTTACCGGTCACCTTTGTAAAGCTCTAAGCAAATAATACTTTGTACTCATATTGCTGCTAATGCTATGAAAATAAATGACTTAACAATAGCTGCCATACCAGATGATCATAATCTGGTTAAGAGTCATATTCGTATTATCCTAAATAGCTCTGTAATACTGAATAGATCTCGGTAAAATTTCTAAGGTCTTCCAGTAAGTACTGTTAGCTGTGGTAAAAACAATCGACTGGGAACATCACTGACGATTCCGATTGGTCGTGGCACATCCCTATACGGGTGGAATGAACAAGAAGTACTGACAAGATGGCGCATATAACTATTGATTAAACTAATTTTCAATTAAAACAAGAGGTGTTTAATAGTACTAACCCCCATCCTCCTTCTGGATAGAAGTGGTGCTTAATGGCTCGTGTGTCAAGTTCCCGTCTCCGCAGTGCTGGCACAGTTCGGTGGAGCGACCGGAGCTCCCTCTCGCGTAGTGCTCCTCCTGCTGTCGACTCTTCCTCGCCGTCTGGCCAACCATCTGAAGTTATGTAAACTTTTGAAGATCTTTATTTACCATATGCTAGTGTCCAAATGAAGATAATAATATCCAAATTGGTAAAAATGAATGCCAAAAGATAAAAAGCCATAATATCAGTAAGGTTATCTATACATTTCCTAAGTTGCTTTTCAGAACATCACCAAAATAGGGATTATAAATTTTAATAAGGAACTTGAGATTCTTGGTATCAATTTAGATGTTCTCTCTAATGTCCATGGTTGTTCATGAAATAAATTCTATGGTGAAATCCAGAAAATGTAAAGAGGCCTCTAACCTAATCCAACCAATGTAACAATTGCCGGGAACATCTGCCCACCTTGAACCTTATGCACACTTACCATAATGTGGAAGACAAGTGTAGCTAGTAGAGACAGGATGCCGGCAGCGGCAGCGGAGCGGGGCGCGGGGCGGCGGCGGCGGCGAGGCCGAGGGCGACGGAGACCACCAGCCTGGTTCCATCAGCCGAACATGGCACCCGCACCCGCACCCACGCCCGCGCTACCTGTTGACGTAACAATTTAATCGTATAGAGCACAATATCTGTTTTCAAAGCGTCTAAAGAACATGACGGAACTGGTTTTTTAAACAATGGATTTCCTACAAATCTTAAAAGAAAGCATTAAAAACATTAATGTTCTCGCAGGCGCATACAGATGATTTCTACGATATTATCAGAAAGCGGAGCGTCTCGCTGCTACACCGTTTTCGCAGCAGCACTAACAGTATCCTGAGTGCATTGTCCGACCGGTGGAACTCGCCAATGGTACATAGGTGGATGAGGTTACATGTCAGCTCATCACAATTTGTTTAGTGAATTATTAATTATCCATTAATTTTCAATTAATACTTAATTTATTTTATTTTATGATGTTTATGATTTGATTTGATTTATAATTATTATAAAATTATTAATAAAGAAATGGAAAAAATTCCTCACCCAGGTAGGAATCGAACCCACGACCTCTGCATTCCGCGTGTCAGTGCTCTAACCACTGAGCTAACTAATCTATAATTATGATTGAAATAAATATTATTATTATTAATGTATTGCATAGTACAATATTACATTAGGTACACATAAAATCTACAGTGTGGTAGTGGGCTAGTAGCTTCGTAGTAGCATGCACAACGGTTAGCACCCGTATTGTCTGAAATATCCAGTTAATATAACCACTCGTCAAAGTTTTATACAGATACAATGGATGCCCATTATTACTCGCCACAGCAAAATCACGCGCTCCTTAAATTAGGCACAATGTGCGATTATATTTTGGGTCCTAATAACACACCTAAAACACGTAGAGTTGAATATTTAGCCTAATTATTGCTCGAACAATTAGTTGCCCAACGTGAAATTGTTTTTTTTTTTATTTTCTCGCCTTATCTTTATTTTATTTCCTTTGTTTATACATAATAGGAGGGACGTAATGAAGGCCAGTTTTGTCGTAAAAGAACACAATTAAGCGAACTTAAGCTCTGTAAGTGGCTTTTATAATGTCCTGCCCGTAGGTTCTATTGTGAGACCAGAATCAAGGCAAAATGCAAGAGAAATAAAAATTTTACTCCCCATACACAATTGCAGTATAAAGTAAGTACCATAAAATTTGTTAGAGTTTTAGGATGTAAATATAGTAATGAATTATGACCACGGTCATTGGTATTATGCTCAACAGTCATTACTTCTGCGTTTGCTATTAGCAAGTCTCTTCCAATAATGTATTTCCTGAATAACGTAGATTCTTCTTTAATGTGCCATTTAAATAAGCCGAAGTACTTATTAGCCCTCTTGGCGTGCTGACAACAATTCTTTTGCAAGTCAACGTGAAGAGATTTTCCAGAAATAATCATACAAATTGGTACTTTTTATCTGCCCTAATGGGCTCGGCTGAGCATTCTAATTGGATATAATGTAGGGTTGCCATCTCAAAACTTTGAAAACCAGGATTTGAAGAAGAAATACCAGGACATTTCGATTAAAAGACAGAACTATATATATGCGAGTCCAGTGACAATACGATTGGAGAGAGTTAGTGGCGTGCGAATTTCAAAACAAAGGTCTTTAACACTAGAAAGACCAGAGTGGTCAAATGACCCCAATGAAGTTTTTGATCAATCATATTATTAAAACCATTGTATTTTAGTCATTGTCGTTTCATGACTTTTAATATTTCGTCATTTTTTACATTATTCTAATATGTGTATACTGATTATGTAATACCGATTTATATAAAATTATTACCTACCTAGAAAGACCAGAGTGGTCATTTGACCACTGTGGTAAATATTAACATTTCGTTGAATATACTTTGTCGTGGGTAGTTGAAATAAACGTTTTCGTTCATTGTTTTGTTATCGAAGCAAAGACTTATCACGGCTCGTATTAATTTTATAATGTCCGGGAATCGTTCCTTTCGCGTTTCTGAAATAGAAGTGCTGCAAAATACACCGGAGGACCAATCAGATTGTGAACCGACTGAAGGAGAGAGGAGCATTCTGCATTTAGACTCAGAAAGTGAAGAAAGTGATTGCAATATATAAATATATAAAAAGTGATTCTTCTAGTGATGGTGATAACACTGATAGCGATTCTGATGGTATCATCAGATGGTTCATTCATAACAATTATCGTTACAAACCTGGTGAAAACCTTACTGCTGACGAACAGCTTTTTCCACAAAAGTTCGGTGTAGATTTTTGCAGTTTATGGGTAACAAACCAGACAAGTTTGAGATCAAGTTTTGGCTCTGATTGATTTATATATATTTTTTCACCAGTGTAAGTGTAAGTTTAGCTAAAAAGCTAACTGAAAAACGTACACCAATACGTGGGTACGATGAACAAAACACGACGAGATATTCACTATGGGTGCGCCCACCACCGGGCCCTACACCGTCCACTGACCCTCGGATCTGATATCTCATAACTGCGAAAACAGGCACTCGCACTAACTACAATCGCCACGAGAAACCAGACCCGAGCACCTAGCATGCAAGACAATACATTGCACTAGTCCGAAATCAAAAACTAGATAAATAATCTACATATGTTTCACCAACAAAAAACAAGCGAGACATATAGGTATGTAGATTATTTATCTAGTTTTTTATTTTGGAATAGTGCAATGTATTGTCTTGCATGCTAGGTGCTCGGGTCTGGTTTCTCGTGGCTATTGTAGTTAGTGCAAGTGCCTGTTTTCGCAGTTATGAGTTATCAGATCAGAGGGTGTAGGGCCCGGTGGTGGGCGCACCCATAGTGAATGTTTGAACTTCCGAATTGTAACGCCTAATACAATTTCATTTATACGACGAGATATTCCAGCTAGTATAAAAACTGCATCCCTTAGTTTATATGAAACACGTATTCACAACTCACTTACAGTTTATCCATGTAAACCTTCAAAATCAGTTATGATTCTAAGTTCACTTCACTCTAATGTATTTGTTGACACAGAAGAAGCAAAAAAGAAGCCGAACACCGTGAAATTTTACAATTCTACGAAATTCGGAGTGGACGTTATTGATCGAATGGCCAAGAAATATAGTGTCAAAGCACCTTCTCATCGTTGGCCTGTGCAAGTTTTTTATAATATTTTGGATTTGGCAGCAATTAATTCCTGGATTTTGAACAAATAACTAACCGAAAAAAAATCAGTAGAAGAAAGTTTATTCTTGACTTGGCAAGGGAGTTAGTTGGCCAAGATATTCACTCCCCGCTGATACCATCCACTTCACATCCCAATAACAGCTTAGCCCCAGAGCCTGAAGAAGAAAATAGCCGAAAGAGAAGACGGTGTTTTGTGCAGAAATGCAGGAACAAAACTAATTTTTTTGTAACATTTGTAAAAAGCCTTTGTGTGGTTCTTGCAATGTCAACAAGGAGTTCAAATGTCAACAGTGTGCCTAATATTTAGATGTTATCACTGAATATATTATTTTTTTAAATAACTATTAAGCTCTTTTATTTACTATTACATTTATCAATTAATAAAATATAAATACAAACCCATAACACACGAATAAAACATTGCAACCAATGAATGGGTCATTTGACCCCACTTGGTCTTTGTAGGTAGTTCAAAATTTTGGTCTTCCTAGTGTTAACACATTCAGTGCCGGCGACTACGTATTTGCTTCTTTTAGGCGTTCTAGAAGGTGCCGCTGACGCTTATTTGCGTCGTCGCACTAGGCGTTGACCTGATGTCGACAACCTTAGAAAATCTGTCGATAGCGAATGTGTCATGACTCTAAAACTTAGGACGATGCTTAAAAACTATCCAGGATAGCCTAAGACAACCCAAAAAGCAGGACATGTCCTGGGAAAACAGGACGGTTGGCAACCCTAATATAATGCCTCATGTAGCCGTAAGTGAGCTCCCCCTCCCATAATCGGGACAGAAAGTAGGAGTATTATTCCTTTTTTCCATTCAGACAATTTCATTAAGCGGATTGCGTAATTTATGTTATTGAATATATTGAAAATTCTGCGACAAAGTTATTAAGTCAACTTTGGGAAAAAGATTTCCCTATTGGCATTTCCGGCTTAATTGAAATAAATTTGAATAAGTATAAAATATTACGCGTAATGAGATTATGCTGTACCTATACGTTTAAATAAAATTTCGAATTTATTTCTGTTATAAATTCTATACAAACACAATTTTAATTAAAGTAAGTTCCTAAAATGCCTACCATAAACTTTACAACGTACCTAAATGCTAATTACCGTACGTAAAAATGGCGCGACACAAAAGGATAGTCTATGTAGATCGGCTACTGTAATGAATTCTTAAGTATCAACTAAAGAGGCTGTTAATTGAAACTTACTTTAGAACTAGCAGTATTTTAGTTAAGTGAATTATTTACTGCTTTTAGTTAGTTATAATATATTTAACATTACGGATTTATGGACTTGTGTAGTGTCTGCAGTAACGAGATTTCCTAGTATTGTACATTACATTGTATAATTGTACGAAGTAGCAACTAAAATAATGTCTAGTTTTTTTAAGAAATGTAAAAATGTACAGCTTCTATCATGCCCGTCTTATTTTACATTTATAGATACATAGATACAATAGATTTATTTTTATTTTACACCTAATACAATAACATGGACATACTCGTCCAAGGTCCATACACAATTATTAGTCGTCTCGTTGGTCCAGTTATTACTCTCTGAAATGCATATCTAACATCTAAGCATAATGAAACTCTAATCTTAACACTGCAGCCGGTAGCAGAGTTATTAACCGTAATTAATAAGATAAAGCTCTCGATACACAATCCGCTTTAAACTAATTATTGATAGCATTAGGTATGATAATTTAGTATGTACTAAAAGGGAATCTGAAATCGTTCACTAACAGTTGAGCTACCTAGGAGGTTGTAAAAGACTGCTGAGGGGTGGGAAGTTTTAGGTGACGATTAATGATATGGGGGATACGTATGAATAGTATAGGTAGTATAGGTAAGCTGTGCTTCGGAATGAATATGTGTAACCTATTTATATATTGTTACCGGAGCAATTGGACCTTGTTCTTTCATCGTCGATCTTATCGAGCGTCCACTAGTCATCCCATATACCACATTACACTCCACCATGATTAGGACAAACTCCTATTGAGGATGAAGCGATCTCCTCAATTGAGGGTTTAAGGCAAAAATACGGCTGTAAATATATTGTGTTCTAAATAATTTCCACGCAAATTCAAAGTCAGTAAAGAAAAAGACCGACTTTTGAAATAACGAGCTCGATACTCGCTTTACGATTCGCAGTTTACAGAACATGCTTCAAAATCCAAACTGTAGGATTCTAAAATGGTTTCTGTTCTCAATATGAAAGTGGTATTTGCGAGGAAATATTGATTGTACGAGATTGTTTGCTGCATTTTTATTTTTTAGGTAAATACACAGACACTGATAACGAATAAAATACTTACCTACCTATCTATATGAACCTGTAAACAATAGGCTAGATGTGTAAGTAATAAGAATTTTAACATTTTCGTCATCTTACTTGACATTTATTGCAAATTAAATATTCTGTACTGTTTTAAATTTAATTAAATGTCTAAAATTAATTAAGTATACCTATTTACCAAACCATGTTCATTTCGAAAATGGCGCACGTATTTTGGGATAAGCCGAATTGAATGTTATTGATTGAGATGTACAAATAGAATGAGAAGCGGAACCAGATGTTTCTGTGAGGTTAGATTAATTTCACATCGTATGAAATATCTTAGGAAATTAGTTATGTGTAAAGTAACGGATAGCTGCTGTCAGACAAATAGACTTTTAAGATTGTATTGTTTTAACGCTAATGAGAATAATTTAATCTTCCTGAAATAAAGAGCATTTAAATTATACATCTCTTTTTATACAATTTTCCTGGATATATGAAAAGAGACTTTGTTTTATGAAAATTGTTTTGTTAGCGTATGGGGAAGAGGATATATTTTAGTATCACTCGAGTTTTTCTATACAATATTTCACGGAACCGACATATACCGACTGCGGGCGGTTACATAAACCCACCATCGGAGCCGCAGCTGGCATTCACAATGCTTCATGATATAACTCGTTGAGGCATTTTACGAGATATCGACTGAGGAACTTGGTCCTTGGGCTTCATGGGCCATAGACTATAGATTACCTGGCACAAGCGCACCGCTCCACGCCTTCGCTGACACTGTACACGCTGCCGCGCCGCATTCGCCGCGACGCCTGGACCTCCTCGTCACACCCGGCTCATGGCTTCCAGCTTAAGCGTCACCAGAAACCTGGGGTAGATTCATTGTACGGGTCAAATGTTATCAATTGGCAATTAGGGCAGTTAAGTCCACTCTAGTTCCGTTCTGAGAATTCGTCATCGTTTTCCTAATCTTACCCTAAATAATCAGTGTTAAGTTAATTGTTGTTCTAATTGATCATGGATCCTTGATGATCTGGCAAACTTAGCCAGGCCATTACTTTACAAAATATTCCGTTACTTCTATTCCTTTTATTGCCTGCATATCAATTCTATTCCATTTAAAAAACAGAATTGAGCATATACCTATATAGACAGTAGAGAACCTAATACCCCGGTGCTGAATTTCAATTGCAAATTACTCGTACTAGTACCGTAGATACAATGCACTTAATTGTACTATGCAGTGGAAATCGCCGAAATGACAAGATGGAAAACGATTTTCAGCAAATGGACAGCGTCGGATGTAACACAATCAGTTACAACGGCGCAGCGGCTAGCGATCGGAACAAGAGCCGAGTTTTATCCAATCACTATGCAAATACTTTGTTACACTACTGCGCGATTTGGCTCGATGTTTTCGATTCTTTCCGATACTTTTAAATTAGTATTTGGCTAAGGCCTACCCACCATAGACTCCGCGACTCATAAATACCCATATACCAATCACTCATGGTAAAATTTATTTTCGGATTTTTTATTTATAGTGTAATCTGTTTAGGATCTAAAGATTAAAACTATTATGGACCTATTAGGTAAGTAACGTACCTATTTACAGAGTTTTAAACAATCCACTTCCACTTCTTAATAGCACTTTTACTAGTAAGTTCCATTCTTATCACTAACACCTGAGTTATCACTAACAAATATATTCACTAACACCAAATAACACTAAAACATTCGTACACGCACTGTTGATCTTGATTACCATTTTGATTTGATACCTGGAAAAAAGAAGATACTGATTTAGTTTTGAATTACATTAAAGTTTCCATGAAATCAAATATATTCTTTTTGAAACAGCTATCAAATAACTGAACTCTAAATCCTATTCACTTTTTAGAATTTCCTATTTATTTTTTTTGTAAGATTCCCAACATTTTCAGTTATAAAAACACGGTAAACAGTAGATAAATACAATTTCCATATGTATCAGGCCACTTTACAATCCACGTGTATTTCTGGTGCCGAAGTGGCGGAGTGTGGGAGCGGAGTTTAAATTCTGCGGCTGTCGCCAGCCTCTACGTACGTGCCCGTAGAGGGGCCGTTTTGCATTCGATGTCAATTGAAATTACCTATAATGTATATTAGGCTAAAATGTATTATGGAAATAAAGTAAAAGCGTCACCTCTTTGTTATTGATGAATATTAGGTAATATCGCAATGTGATATTCTATACATTAATAGAACTCCAGTACCTACCTCTTGAAATTGAAATAATATTTAAATGTTATGTGCCGCTTGGTAAGACTTGGTAAACTATTTGATTTGATTTTCTTCATCCTATATTAAAATAAAGGTAGTGACAAACTGAGCCCACATACGCAACGTATGCTACGCATTATGACATCTAGACTACGAATTTTATATGCTTGGAAATACACTTATCATACGCAACGTTGCGTACGACAAGTGTGTTTCTAAGTCATATATTTTCATACAAAATTCGTAGTCTAGACGTCATAATGCGTAGTATACGTTGCGTACGTGGGCTCAGTTTATCCCTACCTTAATTTCAATGTCGTCGTTTAGACACACGTATTTAACATACATATAGTCAATTGAGACAGAGAATACATCATTAATAAAGCCGACTAACGTTTTCATACTAAAATATGAACAGAAACCACAACATTCACATGTTTCTCCTAAAACACACATTTCCTCGCAGAAATGGACCGTGCAAGGCGAAGTTAAACTTCTGTTAATAGTGAAACTTGTCTGAACGTATTTGGAAAAGGATTTGCATTCAACAGTAAGTATGGAGAGTGAATTGAAATTTTTGTACTCGTGTTTAGAATATTCTATATAAGTATGTAATTTAAGTACATAGCTATATTAATAATATAACAGGTAATTACATAATGTACTATTTGAACTAGATTAAAAATTAAGACTAAAATTACCTATTTACTTAACAAAATTTATTTTTTGTCTGATGAAGTGAAGGAATATCGGTATGTAAAATGTATATCTTTTTTGCACCAAGTCATTACGCGGTTAGCTGAAAAAACTAACTTATAGGAAGTGCGTGTCCAGAACATCCGATTTTAGAAATATGGCTGTTCTTTTCAACTTATATTTTGAATGCAGAAGTAAAATAAGATAAGATAAAATTAAGTTGACGCACTTTACGTGTTGACGGGACTACATAAAATTTTTTCTTAGAAGTACAAAATAATACTATCGTTTTGACGGCTTGGGTGCGGAAAACGAGTATTTTCTACGGGAAGCGGGAAGTTTAATTCATATTTAATGGACCATCAACATCTGCCGTTATGTGAACAATATAAAAGTAAATATACCGGCTATTAAAAGAGTCATCATAAAAATACGGCTATCAAAATTTTGTTACAAGTACATGAAAAATATGTGTTGTAGGTTCGAGGAATAAGGAAGGTTCAATACAATTTATAACAAATCTATCTAAAGTGTAATTTTAACAAAGTTGTTATCAGTTATAGTTATTTATTTCAGTTTAAAAAGCTTCAAACTAGGTATAAGCTATATAAAAGTTTAATTTGACAGATATTCCATAAATTTTGCTGACAAAAATCAAGTATCGGATTATTAGTAGCAGGGGTAGAGTTTAGGTGAGGTGAACCCCAACACTATATCTAATAACTATGATGTTTATTATGCTAAAAGTATACACATCTTAAATATTACTAAAAACCAACGAAAATCTCACTCGAGCAAAGTCGCAAGTTACGTTTTGCGACTGACACGCCGTAAATCTCGAGGCACGCGCACTATTACTCTAAAATGAAAAGGGTAATGGCTACTTACACAGCTAATCAAGTGGCTCTCTACAGCCAGCTGGAAAGCGATGCATTAGCGCTTAAAGCACCTGTTAGTGACAAAAGCATTGTAAAGTAGCGAACTGAACTTGTAACACTGCGGGCTAACCATGCACTCTTAGCAGTAGGATTAATATTGTTTATATAATAGATCTTCTTCGCGTTCGTTTAACATACCCCTTTTGTTACACCCTGTATAATACTACTACTAATAGGTTTACACTGATTTTAGCGTCCCGCTTGTAAAGTTATGCTTTAAGAGTTTATGGCCACTGTTCTCGCTTGGGTAGATCTGATGGCGAGTGGTGGTGAAGTTTGGTTATAATCCTACGAGTATAGGTACATAGATGCCAGATATATTGGTGAAACATTATAGTTGACGCGTAGCAGCTATATATTATGCTAAATCAAATAGTGACTTTAAATACTATACTATCTGTAATACATTTGAAAGTCTAATATTTAGATGAGTTCAAAACACCGACAGTGAAAATACACATCACAATGTTGACATAAATTATTTGACATCAATAGACAAATATTTTTTTTAAAACGAAAAACCGACTTCCTCCCAAACCTCAAGCTTACTAAAGTAAAATTTTACTAAAGGGCAAATATATATTGGGTTAAGCCGTGTACGAAGTTTAGAAGGCATAATATTGTCAGATTTATATGCCAGCAAATGATTAAATAGGCCCCATGACAAAAGAGAGAAATGAGTAGGCTTCGAAACTTTACGTCTGACAATATAAGCAACATATAATTACACTCCTTCTTCCTGCCCTGTTCCCAATCATTTGGGGTCGGTGCAATATGTAGGTAGGTCCTCTTCTTTCAGTCATCCCTATTATCCGTCATCTCGTTATTCTCATGTCTACCTCTTCCTCTATAACCATCTTACTTCGGACACGGCTTAACGCAACATATAATTACACGACTTAACACAATTATCTTCATCTTCATAAGCCTATTGCAGTCCACTACTGGACGTAGGCTTCCCTGCCATAGGGGGATTTTGTTACTAAAAAGTTCCACTATCTGTTTTTCAGCGGCTCCGTCATCAGACCTTCGTTTCCTTTATATTATGTGTAGCTGACCAAAATTCTCTATAAAAATCTAAAAACGGACTACTCGTGCCTTGTATATTTGAGGATATCCCTAGATTCCTTAGAGATTCCATCATCAGATGTTATGTTTTATATGTAGGTGATCAAAACGCTCAGTAAAAGTATAAAAACAGACTACATGTGCCTACAATATTTGAGGATTGCCCTCGATTTCTCCAAGATCCCATCATCAGATCCTGACATGGTGAATATGGGAGACTTGGAAGCATACCATGACAAACTATAAAAAAAAATTGAATTCGGTTCATAAATGACGGAGTTCTGAGGTAACACACATAAAATAATAATAATAAAAAATAAAAAAAATCAGACGAGTTGATAACCTCTCTTTTTTGAAGTTGGTTAATAAATGTTGCCTGTGTTTTGGAAATTCCTATAAGCTGTGACGTAAATCCGTTCTATGCTTGACATGTAGGCATTTACGTAGTGACCCCGCTTTGTCAGGCTGATCCTTTGCCTGTGCCCTGCGCTATATTGTCGGGATCTGAAAAGGCTTCAGTATGGCGGAGGCCATGACAAGTACGACATTTGAATTGAAAAAGCTATTAAAAATCATTTGCGATATTGCATTTGTATTCTATTTGTAACCATATTTTATATAGGAACAGGGTCATATACCTATAAATATCAGTAAAATTAGATGTTTAGTTATTTTTATTACTTTCATTATTCCAAACTATTATAATATCCTCGTACACAGTTATAATAAGAAATTATTTATTAATGTAACCTTTTTTTTAAAGTAAAGAACCATTTGTATATGTGTAATGTAATGATGATAAAATGTTTAATAATATCTATTTTAAAATATATTTATACCTTTATAAACCTGAATTGAATATATTTATTTTAATAAAAGTATATGTACCTAATAAGTAAATATGGAACGAGTTCTTTGATACAAATAAAAACATCAAAACGAATTTAATTTAAAAGTCAAATTTCATCAATAAAATAGTAACTTAGACCTATGTTTTATAATTCGATTTTTAAATTTTAGATAATTCACGCAAATTTCTTTTCCTTATCTAATTGGAGGCCTAATAATATTATGCTCATTGTGATTGAATGACGTTTGCTGAATTATTCCCGCACTAATTATCACACAAGTTAGTTGCATCCGAGCAGCATATAACAAGCATATACAGGGTGATTTTTGATCGTCAACGTTCCCGAAAACTACGGAATCTCCTCAACCTCATAATGTTCTAACAGATAAGCTCGTTATTGTGTGCGAAAACATTTGTGGTCAGCACCTTCTGTATCCTATTATTAGATATGTATTTTCCAAATAAAATATTATCACGATCATTTTTCTCCATGAAAGCTAGTACCGTGTCTGGTTTCCTAGGGTCCAAAGTTAAGTAACAGGACTGCGTTTTTACTGCATAAATGCACATTGACGCGCGTATTTTTATCTTATAATGTCATATCTGTCTTTGAAAATACTAGCATAAATACTGAACACTATAAATTTCGCCCGATCAAGTAATAAAAAAAAAAAAAACAAAAAAAATTACATCGTTTCCTAGCATTTTTTTGGCATAAACTTACTTTATTTGATGTATGAGTGGCGACGAAAAAACATCCTGTATTGAAACGAAAAATATTTACGTAAAAGATTTCCAATTGAAGCTTATGTTATTAAAAACGAAATTAATCAAAGAGCTACAAACAGAACAAGATGTCCAATTAGAATCGCGATAATGATACAAAGTCGTATTTTACATCTTTTTTTACGAACGCAAATAATGGTGTCAACACTTCCGGAGCTGTGAAAAAATAAAAAACAAAATTGGATTGAACAACGTCGTATCTACACATTGTTGTAATTAATTTGTCTGGAGCTAGGTCTCGAAGACATTCGAACACTTCGTAAATTTATTAGTATCATTATTCTTGTGGCCGGCGCCGTGTGACGTCACACATGTTTCAACGACCTTTCTAGTTTAAATGTAACTTTAATAGTTTGGAATTAAATTGTTATTTATTTTAATTCATATGGAATAATTTATAAACTATTTTATTCGATAGAAATTAATATATTTATATAAAAGAAGATGTTACCACTGATATAATGGCCGTAACCGCTAATGGTACATTCGTATGTTTAATATTTATCCTAATATTAATTTTTCTTCAAATACGGAATTACTACTTTTAAATAAAAATGATTATCTAGCTAAATTATGTGTTAAGGGTGGCAAAGTTTACGCGGGCGGAGTAAATATATTGAAAAATCCACTTCAATATGTACCATCAGTAAAGCGGAATAATGTGGACATAGCTTTATAAGCTGTAACTGTACTACACAATCAGATATATTCCGTACATTCATAGCTTGTTAACCTAAATTGCGTACTTTTGATTTTTAACGAGCTGCAAGTCATCACCTTAAAAGAAGAATTAGAAAGGAAGATAAATGAGCGACACTAATTTGAAAACAAACCATTTATGTGTACATACAAAGCTTATTAACAAAGGTCTTGCTCAATAAGAGTAACAAATAACGTCTAGAATATTTTTAGAAAGCAAGTCTTTATTGTTAATGTTAAATATTGCCATTGCATTTTATTTTGAAAATGAAAACTATAACTTAGCGTCATAGACACCAATTAAAAAGTTTTTGTGGTAGGTAGTAACGTGATTATAGTAGGTAGTAACGGGATTATAGGTAGGTTGTAACGTGATTATAGGTAGCTATTAACGTGATTATAGGTAGATAGTAACGTGATTATATGTAGCTAGTAACGTGATTATAGGTAGGTAGTAACGTGATTATACGTAGGTTGTAACGTGATTATAGGTAGCTAGTAACGTGATTATAGGTAGCTAGTAACGTGATTATAGGTAGGTAGTAACGTGATTATAGGTAGGTAGTAACGTGATTATATAGGTAGCTAGTAACGTGATTATAGGTAGGTAGTAACGTGATTATAGGTAGCTAGTAACGTGATTATATTAGTACGTGATTATAGGTAGGTAGCTAGTAACGTGATTATAGGTAGCTAGTAACGTGATTATAGGTAGGTAGTAACGTGATTATAGGTAGGTAGTAAAGGCTAAGTTGATTAATAGGTAGGTAGTAACGTGATTATGGTAGGCTATAAACGTGATAGTTTTGAGAAATATATGTTAATACTAGTGGACGCCTGCGACTCCGTCCGCGTGGACTACAGAAAAAAACAAAATGTCGAAATTATCCGGGACAAAATATTTTTCCGTGGTAAAAAGTAAAGTAGCCTCTATGTTAAATGGGACCTGTTATTATATATTACTGAAAACTGGATCGAAATCGGTTCAGCCGTTTCTGAGATTAGCGTGCACAAACGCACAGACAAAAATTCCAGAAATCATTATTTTGGGTACTATTGCGTTGATAAACGTCTCCTATAATATTTTTTCTCATATATCTTCCATGTAAAGACAGCGATCCGTTTCATTTTTATTATATGTATAGACAATAATATGTTTCGAGAATTATACGTTTGTATATATGTAGATAGTTATTAGTGAGTTAAGTACCCACCACATTATCTAATAATTGGCAGTCCGATTAGCAAATATGGTTCCAAATTACCCCTATTGATTTTATGTATGTAATCTTATCATGAATAAAATTGTAAAAGCCGAAGTAAATTAATGTTATTCTGAAAAAGAGTAAACACAAACTTTTCCACTAAATCCGACTAAAATAAACCGTGCTGTAAAAACAATGTCGAATAAATGTAACTTAACTAATTCAGTAAAAGTAAAACTTGTTTTTGCAAGCTGTCGGCGAAGGCAGACCTTCCCTTGTGACTCATTTCTTCCTTCTGGTATACTCGTATATTTGCTCATTCCTGTCATACTTCGAAACATGGGTTGAAAGGGATGTTAGTTTTTTACTATATATTCTCTCTTAATTATATTAGAAACTTTGTTATCATTCTACTCCTGAAAAGGAATAGAGTGCGAGAATATAAAAGGTAGCTTAGAAATAATAATTAAAACAATTTATAAAATAGCCATTTATTTCAAACAAAATTACAAGTAAAATACATATTAGGATTGCAATCAAATTATTATAAATTAATATTAAAATTGTAATGTATAGGTATATAAGTCAGTTATAAATATATATATATATTTTTAAATTATACTGTCCATATTATTTTCATGCCTTCCCCGTTATAGTATGTCTCTTAGTTTGATGTGCCTTTCGGCGTAGGCCTCCTCCAACTCTCTCCATTGAGCTCTATCAGCAGCAACCCTTGTACAATAAGGCCTCAAAGTTAAGCAGATTTCATCTTCCCATCTCCGTGCTGGACGTCCCTGCTTTCTGTGACCATCTCTTGGATACCATAGAGTGACTCTCTGACTCCACTTTTCAATTTTGCAACGCAGCATGTGTCCAGAATTTATGGGACTACCTAGTAAAGTTTAATAGTTTTTATACTAGTGGACGCCCGCGATGGACTATTAGCCTATATGTTAAGTGTAAAAAGTAGCCTCGCGGTTGTCGTAAAAAATTAATTCATCCCGTATTTCGGGAAACGTTAGTATATGCTCAACTTCAGATTCACTAACCTCGTAAAAATAAATAAGGAATTTCGGGAAATCCGAGTGTCGCAGTCCCTAATGAACATATAAATTTCAGCTTCATATGTATAGCGGTTTTCGTAAAAACTATGAATTCCCGTTTGTCCCCTTCCCGTGGGAATTTCGGGAAAAGTCCTCCCTCGCTGTCCCCAATGAACATATAATTTCAGCTTCATATGTATAGCGGTTTTCGTAAAAACTATGAATTCCCGTTTGTCCCCTTCCCGTGGGAATTTCGGGAAATCCGTTTTTAGTCCTCCCTCGCTGTCCCCAATGAACATATATGCCCGATTTCAGCTTCATAATAGTTTTCGTATATAGAATTCCCGTTGGTCGCCTTCCCTCCTTATAGCCTATGTTCATCCAGGTCCAATAAGGATTCTAACATGAAATCGGTCCAGTAGTTTTTGAGCCTATTCATTAAGAGTGTAGATTGTCTGGGCTAGCCATCGATAAGTCTTTAACCCAGTTTAACTTCTAATCAAGTTATTTTGAACTCGAGTATAAAAAAATATTTATTTCTGTTCTGTCCCAAACATAATATAAAAAATCGTATATAGGTCTTGATATGTATAAAAGTAGGTTATCATATCAATCACCCAGTTTTATATCCACTAAAAACAGCTTAAATAACAAAATAAAATCCAAAAAAATTGGGTCATTCGCAGTGCAAAAATAAGTTTGCGCGAAATCGAAAACATATTTCAAATAGGTAAGTAGGAAGTCTGAATTTATATGTCATGGCTTGCAGATGTTGCCAGAGCGTAATGAACGTATAAAAAGCGATATGAAAACATTAAACGCGTAATATGTAGGGCTATTGCGCAGATTTACGATGTTCTAGTCCTCTGCCGTTTTGAGAATAGGTCATAATATGAGATAACGATTAACATGTGATGTCACCTGTAATGTTGCTAATAAATCAACTTTATTGACTGAATTGTAAATTAGTTTTGATTTTAACTCACTGAACAATAGAGTCCATATATTTTTGAGGAAAGGCAGGTACGTAGATCTCTTCTTGACAGTTTGTGAATTTAGGATTCTTCTGTCAGATACCTACAGATCGATAGGACAACACGCAATGTAGGGCTAGTTTAGGCTAACTGGCTTCCCAGGGATTTACTGTTAAATTATGTCATTTTAAGTAAATGTCAGTAAATGTCAATGGCCACCTACCGTTATCTTACAGTACTTAGTAAATGATACACAATCAGGTTTGATATGAATGACAATTGATACAATAGGTTGTTACAAGAGCGGGTTTGTCACGGATGGTGCCACCTTTTATATGTAGGAGATAATGAAATATATGAGACAGACGACTCCTACACACATGACTGTCATGTCTATCTTAATGCCACCGCAGAGTAATAATCATCTCGTTTATGTCCCACCTGAGACTGCAAAAGGTCACTTATGTTAAAGGCATAGTCATCTTTGCTAGTCTTTTTATTTTTAAATAGTCAATCTGTTTATCTGATATATATTTTGATATTTGGGCTACCATTTCATATTTCATCTCGAAAAATGCGACCTATTACTGACTACTAATTAAGTTTCCATCATAGTCGCGGTTAACCGCTAAGTTACTGACTGATTCAGTTTCATGAAATATATTAATCAGTAGGTTAATGCTTAAATCCAGTTACTGTGGTTCAATCCGATAGTTCCGCAGAATTATCGGACTAAATTGAATTGCTATTGAGCTTCCATTTTGTTTGAAATATCATTAAGCTTCGCCCTATTACATCGAAACTTCGTTAAGCACTTAGTCCATTCTCATCCAAAGGCAACGGTAGTTAAATCTGCAACGTATATACACTGGCAATGACTAGCTATATAATTATAGATACATATGTACTTTGGTATAAAATAGCACATACATTTCTTTGGCGTCAAACGGGGCCTTTTCGACATCATTGTCGTCTAGAGTTAGGAACATTCACTCATCTAATATTTTCATTCATCCATATAGACACGGCTGTGTTTCCGAAATGGGGTAGCCAGAACTGCAAGATCATAGAGGAAATGCCACAGCCACGTTTGGCATAGCGGATGCAGGATGTAAATGATCGGTGAAAAGTTGCAAGCTTATCATCTGATAAAAAGCCAGAGTTCCTTAGTCGATTCAAGAGATGCGCTGATGTATACTAGTAAAGCTCCGCATTAGCACGGGAATCTTTTCACTTTAACCTTATATTAGCGAGAAGATAAAATTGTAATCGACAATATGTTTCTTATTCTTAGAATTTCTTCTTTACCAGTTCACACGGAAGTAAAAACCAACTAGATTCTTTATGCAGAAATTCTTTCCCGTAGTTAGTTTCCGTCAAGAGAGGGTGAAGAAAAAACGAAAACACGGAATATTCAATTACTTCCACTAAAGCTGTAACAAACCGTATGTATTCGTTACTGAGTAACGGGTATTGCATCAAGTACCGAGTAATGAAACGTTACCCAGGAATTCGTCTCGTTACTCGCATGTTTCGTATCATGGGTATTTTTCGTATAATACTCTGTTTCGGATCGTAAGTGGTGTATTGATACGTTTGTTTTTGATCGTATGTTCTACCAATGCGCGTGATGCGGTTCATTTTAATCGCTCATTACAAAGAACGGCGATTAGGTTTATTTAAAGTACTCGTCAGTTTTTTTTACTGTTTTGTATTTTTCTTTGTAATATAATTTAAGTTTGTGGTTAAAATTTTCTAAATAGTAAATCCATTGCAAATTTGGTTTATTACGTCGACAGTTTACGTCGATTCCACTCGTTACCATACTACATACTATAGGTATAGTTACTATACCATATGCGGTATCAGAAGTAACGAGTTCGGTAACGATACGATAGTAACGTCATGGTCAAAGTAACGAATACATACGGGTACGTTTCATTAGTTACTTTTACACCTCTACTTCCACTGGCTGCGGCTTTGCTACGTTCGCCGGGGAATTCTCAAGTATTATAAGTGCATATCAATGAAAGATGGCAATATCTGTAAGACATATTTAAGACTGGTATTGTTGTGTTCTATTAAGATATCATTTCAAATGCACAAACTAATTCATTACATTTCTCAAACTAACTTTTCTACCGATATCTATTTACCTAATACCTACTATATACCTAGAGTAATTATTTCTCAAGTTAACAATTATTATTTTTAGGTTTTTTTAAATATAAAGTAGTTCTCGGTTTATAATGTAGGTATTATATTTACATAGAACTTTCATTCCTCATTTGTATGTACCTACTAATAATACATATCTTAAGAAGCCAAGACACAGTAAAATATGAACAATTCATGCGAAATAATTCCTGCTAACGAAGTCAGAGTGTAGCAACTGCTTGAAGTGCATATAGATGTTCCACTTTGCTCTTGCTCTACATTTTAAATTCATGCAGTGTTCGGGCAGAGGAATTTGTCTAGAGGCAGATGCATTTGTTTTGTTATTACTCCGTATTTCACTCTGCGGAACGTGTTTTACTGGAAAGCTGTGCGCATTTCGTGCAGGCCAAGAATCGTATAGACTGAAAGGAACTTATTATTCTTTTAAATAATATTATTTTAAAGTCAAAAATGGCGAGATGTAAAATTTTAAATTGCTCTGTATGTTGTACATAATGACCCTATTTTGATACTTATAACTTACTACCATCTTAACACTATCTAAAGTTAATGAGGTAATATGGTCGATTCCGGCAGTCACACTTAAACCTAAACGTAAAATTAGTCCTGTCCTTTTCTCTCCCAGCCATTTATGTTAAGAACGGAGAGAGATAGACCTGACTAAGATTAGTGTGACTGCCGGAATCGACCCTAATATCAATAATTTAAGATAAATATTACTATGAATGAGTTGATTAAACTTGACTTATCAGGCTTGACTGTGTAAATTGAATTTATTTACTGACTTTTCAAAGGCATTTATAATAAGTTACTAGTTAGTGTATAAATAATTCTAAAAACCAAAATTATAGAGACGTCTCCAATTATTCTTTATACACTAACTAGTAACTTATCATAAATTCCTCCCGGAAAATTAATAAATAATATTCAATTTAGGTAATCAAGCCTGTTCAGTAAAGTTCCATAAATAACGCCTGGCCTAAATCCACAAAAGCCATACTAATTCACCCGGGAAACTAACAGTACTGACAAGAAACACAACGTGTGCCAAATCGCTAGGACATAGTGAGACTGGCCGCAGGGGAGGCACGTTCGGCCATCACGCGACTGTGACATGAGTGACATATTGCACAAATATTGCTTCCAGAGTACGTCCAACTCCAGTAATGTCCAGTGGGACATTTTTTCGCTACAAACGATGGGCTTAAATAAGCAACGTTAACCATTAGTATAAATGTAGGTATATGAATCTCGTAATCTAAATACCATTTAAAACAAATTCCTACAAATACTATTTACCTAGCTATAATAATAAAAGAAAGCATGTTACATTCTTTAGCGACATTTGCAACATATTCTCGGATTTTTGAAAGCTTAAACTGTAAAGCTCGCAGATGTGCTCGAGATAAGAGAAAATAAAACAAGCAAGATCTACTGCACATGTAGCCGAGATCTGATAAATATAGGAGCACTAGTTAGTTTGTACGTACAGTGGCAAAATTGAATTAACTCACCTTTGTCCTAATTTCGCATAGAATTTTACATTGAGTCAAAATTTGTTTGAAAAACAGATGAAAGTCGGGCATTTCTCTTTTTAACCGACTTCAGAAAAGAGAGGTTATCAATTCGTCTGTATGTATGTGTGTTACCTCAGAACTCCGTCATTTATGAACCGATTTCAATTTTTTTTTAATAGTTTGTCATGGTATGCTTCCAAGTCTCCCATATTCACCATGTCAGGATCTGATGATGGGATCTTGGAGAAATCGAGGGCAATCTTCAAATATTGTAGGCACATGTGGTCTGTTTTTATACTTTTACTGAGCGTTTTGATCACCTACATATAAAACATAACATCTGATGATGGAATCTCTAAGGAAACTAGGGATATCTTCAAATATAAAAGGCACGAGTAGTCCGTTTTTAGATTTTTATAGAGAATTTTGGTCAGCTACACATAAAATAAAGTAAACGAGGGTCTGATGATGGAGCCGCCGAAAAACAGATAGTGGAACTTTTTAGTAAGAAAATCCCCCTATGGCAGGGGGAGGCCTACGTCCAGTAGTGAACTGCAATAGGCTTATGAAGATGAAGAGAATTGTGTTAAGTGGAGAAATTATATGTTGCGTTAAGCCATGTCCGAAGTAACATGGTTATACAGGGAGAGGTAGACATGAGAATAA
The DNA here is from genome assembly GCA_014607495.2 of Carposina sasakii. Lineage (NCBI taxonomy): Eukaryota > Metazoa > Arthropoda > Insecta > Lepidoptera > Carposinidae > Carposina > Carposina sasakii. Next base: position 6,523,374 of record CP053164.1, read on the forward strand.
CGAGATGACGGATAATAGGGATGAATGAAAGAAAAGTACCTACATATTGCACCGACCCCAAATGATTGGGAACAGGGCAGGAAGAAGGAGTGTAATTATATGTTGCTTATATTGTCAGACGTAAAGTTTCGAAGCCTACTCATTTCTCTCTTTTGTCATGTGGCCTATTTAATCATTTGCTGGCATATAAATCTGACAATATTATGCCTTCTAAACTTCGTACACGGCTTAACGCAATATATATTTGCCCTTTAGTAAAATTATACTTTAGTAAGCTCGAGTTTTGGGAGGAAGTCGGCTTTTCGTTTTAAAAAAATTATGTCAATTTAAAACTGGCCACACATACTCGTATTCGGAGGAAATGTAACTTTGTCGACTGACATGAATTCAGTTTTGCTACAAATTAACTTAAATTACAACTGGAGTGTGCTTGCAGGTGAATTTATGAGGTTTTGCAATGTTGTCAATGCATGTGAGAGGTACCTAAAATATTATATCTCTTGACTATACCTATAAATTAGACCCTAATAACACTTAGGTACCTACTTTTTATGTTTCCGTGACTATGCAGGCAGATTTTTTAATACCTAGGCAAATAAAACTAGGTATTCATCATGCAGTTAGAACTAACTGGTGAATATGATGACGTTTTTCTCTAAAACTTAACCAAGATATCTCTATCTTATTAAATTTAATATTAAATGTATTCACATCAAAATATGGTATAAAATACTTTGTAGCAACACAGTGCCTGAGAAGATTTTATCATAAAAGTATACTACATAAAGTATGTTTATTTTACAAGTTTCCTGTTAGTGCCACAATTCGGTTCACGCTGGTAATCAATTCACACAAGGGCTACTGAATCTCATAGATAACAACACCCAAGCGATGATTTATCTACTAATACCTACAGGTTGATATATTACATGAAGGTAGTCTTCTCATGATATTATATTTTGAAGAGATATTCCCTACTTTCCAATTTCTAAATTTAAGCAATAGGTACCAGGTTCACGATTCACGTTGTGTTATGCTTATAAGCACTGCGCGAAGCAGAATGGGTTTTGCGACGTCAGGTGGGAAATTAGCAAAATGAGACTATTAGAGCCAGAACTGTGAAACTCAATTACCTCTTCTAGCGAAACAGGAAGCTCAATAATGAACGAGACATAAGGCATATTCACTGCCTTCAGGCAATGTTGGCTGGAATCCAGTTGTGATGGAAAACGGATCGCACTCGTCTGTCTATGCACAATCTCCAGTAGAAATGCAATTCGAATTTGCATGATTCGGAGTAACAAATCCAAAATACAAGACATTCATAATACGGATATACGAGTACAACACATCTATTCCATGTTGGAGTAACAAGGCTATCCGGCACTGAAACGGGCATGGTTCCAACATCTTAGGACGATATAATCGCATTTTTATATACCCCATCGACGGCAAAACTATAAAGTTGTCTTTTCTACGTGAAGTATTTATATTTCTCCTGCAATACATCTCATTTTGTCGCAAATTGCTTCTGCCCTCGTTCCGTACATTTTATCTGGACCGGTAATCCTATTTGCGAGTAGGAAGATTTGTGGTTGACAAGTAAATTATATTACCATCTCTACAAATAATATCCTAAGGCATCGTTCCTTTTCTCGCATGTCTGTATCGCGGGGTAACAATACGAAGGTATAGGGGTTGGTTTGATATTTCACAAACAGGAAAAAGAAAATGGGGTAAATTTAATATTATGGGCTTTATATTATTATATATATATTATAATCATACCTTGAATGCACCTAATATATAGGATATTTTCCTGTTAGAGATTTGTATTCTAGTGGCGAACGGGGGTTCAAATGGTATGTATCTACGTTGCAACTATTCTATGGACAAGAGTGATGGCGAATGAACCAGTCGACTCCTTAGGCATGTGGTCCTAACACTAAGTGAAGGACAAGATTCGCTAAGTTCAGATTTATACATATATTCATAGGTATATTTCGGATTTCCATTTGCTATGTTTTTCACTATATATACTACTATCATGATATACCTACTTTATGCACGCTCGTCGGTTTAGGGTACTCTTGAGTAGTAAGTAGCCTTTTTCGAGAATCTCTCCAATTTGGTCGGTGCAAGTCCCTTTTCAACTCTTCTATACACTCTTCTATTGTACATTATTATTATTATTATTGTATCTCTTTCGAAATTCACGGGACTACAGAGTCCCGGTCCTTTAGAGGCGTGCATCGGGCCGTGGCCAAGATGTAGAGGCCCTTTTTAGAGAACTTTAATATGGTGTGGGATACACATGGCGGATACCATCGCTGACCGCACAATATGATACACCCGGCGATGGTCCCCGCCATGTGCAAGACTATTGGAGTGCAGATCTATGTCATGCGATGGAAACAAAGGTCATGGGTGAGGGGCTAAATGTTGGGTGGGGTTGGGTAACTGGGCTATTGAAGGAGACTAACGGACACATACCATTACAACCAAGTCTCATAATTGTTTGGTGGCAGGCGATAACTCGCCGACTCATTTCATGGGCCCCCTGAAACGGCCGCACGCACGGAGCGACAAAGGGGGCAACATTTGGTGAGTGGCTAGGGTGGAGGGGTGCCCCTGGACTTTAAACCGAAGCCAACTTGCCACTTACTGACGGGCACGTCCACCCTCGAGCTGTCATAGCTCTCGCGACTCCACTCTGCCCGGCCGGCGAAGGCAAGGCAGAGGTGGGGAACTGTTCCTCGTCAGACTTCATTCCGGCGCCGGAGATGAGGAACAGGGTCTTCCCCAGGGAGTACTTCAGGTCCGTGGGAACGCTACCTCCCAACAGCTCGCCACAAGCTGCCCTGCGGGCTTATTATTATTATTGTTACATTTTCTTTGTCAGTTAACTTTCATTCTACTTTTCACATGCACAATTAACCTCAACATACGCTTCCAATCTTCGTCACAACGATCTTATTTACACCATAAAATTATAATATAAAGTTTTGAGATTACAAACATTTTAAATTTCATAACCCTGTTAATAGAAAAAAAAAACCAGAACAACATTAATTAGTTCCCATGACTTCGGTTCGATGAGGAGCTGCGGAGGCGCGAGCGCGCCTGAGTCGACCCGCCCGAACTGTATTTCCACTTAATAAACTTCAAATGAACCGTACGAAATGTTCATTAGATCCACCAGGTTACTGCGCTTTTGCGGATCGAAAACCTATATTCGGATATAGGTATGGCTGAGGCTTCATTTTGAGGCCGGAAACGAGAGTTTATCTAGTGCCTTGATTTCATTGCAATTTTCCGGTGTTTGAACAAATATTTTTGCCTAGAAAAATATTTTACAGAATTTAAACGAAAGTTGAGAGCTTTTACTTTTCTGTATGTATGTGATGGATTTGACGTATAAATTTACAAATGCATTTCTAGAATGAGCCGACTGTTTAACCATAAGATTATCATATGTGATATTATATCTGTATAAGTGGTATTATAATATACTTAAGTATTATCTTGCATGATATGATATATTTGTTCTACGACCTTAGACTTTTTTGAATATTTTGTAAGTTTTCTTCACTATATGTCGTACAATAGGGGTACTTACACTATGTAGTATTATCATATCTGTGTACTTACTTACTTAGCTTAATTACACGACTAACAGACTCGATTGACGCGTGGACGTGATTGGCCCGTCTAGCGTTGAAAATGAAAGGGCTGACCTAACTTGAGCCAAACTTCAACTGTTGTTTATCACTCCGTCGAGTGCCGCTGTCAGCAGTTAACGACAGTAATAAGGGTATTCTCGGCCTTTCTATCACGTGTTTTCGAGCAGTGGCAGAAAGCGAAAACTCTGAACCTTATGGCAAAACGTATTAGTAATGCCTATATTTTTGTGTGTAACATAGACTCCAGCGACTCTGTCCAGTCGACGATAGCTACTGAAGGTTTTGGCCATCCATATAATTAGTTTCTGTACCAACAATTGCATCACAATTCCAACTCTGTGAACTTCACTGCCTAAAATGAGTATCAGGTTAGTTTGTGACCCAACCCTGGCTATTGCAAGCAATAGAGAGTCATAAATCATGACTTCTCACATAATAATCCAACAACATCATTATAGGTGGTTTACAAGAGTCAAATACCTACAAGACTATATTTTCTCGAGTCAAGGGAGTAAATAAAAAATATAATTTCTTACATACAACAGAAAATTCAAAATTCTGATCACGTATTAAAAGCTCTCTCTCTTGTATGTACAATGTATTTAGCTTATAAATCTTTCTACGTATCAAAGATCGCAAAAGGGCTTCTGAAAAAGCTCTATAAAGAGAAATAATAATGGCTTCCTGTGCCGAGAGGCTGGATATCTGCAATGCCTTTTACCCTGTGAATGGACGCTAAAAGGAACGGTTAGCACTTCTATAGGGTACCCGAATACGCTGTGATTCATGACGGCAAAACATGTAAGTCTCTAACTAAACAAAATGTTCTAAGTGGTTTTATCTTGGGTTCTATCAAGTGCTAAGGTTTCCGTGATAAGTAAAGTAAATTAACTTATCATTTATCACATCAGCCTATTGCAGTCCACTGCTGAACATAGACTTCCCCAGGGTATCTCCACAAGGCTACTTATATCGGGGGTTTTGCTCATAGTCACCTCTTAGGGCAGGGCACCAACCCTGCTCACCAGATCGCAGTGTAATTTTCGGACTACTGCTGCCCACCTCCCAGAAACTCTTTATCGCCTCTAGGATACCCATGGGCAGACATGGGATTGTGTCATTCTACTCCGCTGATGCCACAAGGCTTATTATTATTGCTTTTATATTATTGGTCGCATTTGATCATTTATTCTATCGAGTAGATCTCTCCCTTCTCTGAAAGCTCTCGTTCGTGCTTACACAGCGCGAACACGGCCTTGATTCGCTTGCTAAGGGCCTTCGTGACCCACTGCTGATGAGAATCACTTAATAACCGTTCTAGAGCATCACAAGGTCCAAACGTCTTTGTTAGAAATGTTTAAAATATTACTGATACTGGCTCTCTTTAAAAAGAGAAACAGGAAAGGTATCGTTAGTTTGGCACATATGGTATACGGAATTAATGTAGGCAACCCACTCACATGAACCGACTAAAGCAAATATGATGTAAACTTCTTAGTTAGCGAAATTAACGATTAGATTTAATATTTATAAATGACTGAGACTGCTGATATTATATCTATCTACCTAAATCGTGAGCTACCTTCAGAATGAAGCTATCTTGGAACGAAGTATCCAAGTTCCTAAATACTCACATCCTCGCCCACTCTATTATTCATGAATATCCCAAACGTGTGGTAAAAGTTTGGCTTTTTCCTCTTAATTAATGCTACATAAGTATAATTGCCAGACCAATTAAGTAGAATTTCCACATGAATAAACTTTCCGGAGTGTCAAAGAAACTTGAATGAACTTTAATTGCTCAGCCAGAAAGAAATTAATGGATAGCCTCTGAGGTTCGATTTATAGTAGCTAGTGAAGTTTCCAGTCGATTTTATGGAAATAGTTTTCATGGAACCATTTATGCTAAAAATGCAGCACTATCAGTTTAGAAGATTTATTATTTTAGGTATCTGTGATTAGTATAGATAACAGATATTTTTAACTGTACCCTGGTTTATAATGAATCACGCCATTCGAATTTTATATAAAAAATATCACATTGATAAAAAGTCCCATTCCTATATGAAATTTTTCGTAAAAATATGTTTAAGACCTATGATAACACGAATGCGGTGTCGCTGCAAAATGAAAAATATGGCTCCTGTGGACTATGCCGCCGGAGCACGTAGAAAATTTTAAATCCCATCTGCAGATATAAAAGGACTTTTTATCAATTTATTCATGCAATTTTTTAAATCCAATACGACACCATTAAGAGTAGGTACGTGTTCTAATTACCAGATATATTTACATACGAATTGTAAATAATACATTAGTATAATATGTCATAAGTAAAGTACACCAATATTATAATGAAAATTTATAGTAAAATTAATTATTCACCAGCACTATGCATTCTAATTTATAACAAATACCTGTATTGCGATGCTTTCGCAGGTTGAAGGATTACGTTCATGACGTTTATGCGATTGTATTAACCATAAAATATTCATCAAACAATCTCTGTAATCCTCCTTACGTCTAATAATATCAAAATGACACAGCAAAGTCTCTGTAATATAGACAATATTCCTCACAATATTCATATATTATTCATGAGGGATTCTGATGGAACGTGTGAAAAACATATTCCCGGAGAATGATTGATCATTTACTTCGAGAATGAGATATCTTGTGTAATTGAGATGAAATCACACATTTGTTTACATTGCACTAGAATTTTTGTTAATCAAGACATCCACACATAACCCACCCCCTTAAACGTATCTAGCAAAAGCAATCGGATAGAAAAATATTACAATATTCGCAGATCTCTTCTAAAATATGTAAAACCAATCTTAAAGGAATTTGATATTTCAACGCGAAAGTTGTACAAAATAATGCTGTCGCATTGCCACTGCTTTGCTTTTGCAAGATACTCTACAGCTCCACATCTGAAAGGCTCTACAGTCCTTGACGACCATATTTAGTAATAGCAGAACGTGATATCCTGGGTTCGATTAACTTTGATTCCCGGTAGACCTACACATAGCACAAATAATCTCAAATAACTAACAAAGTGTAATTATTAACACAAGTTGATTTATTTATATTCTACACCCTTGGGCGCCCGCGACTCCGTCCGCGTGGACTACAGAAAAAACAAAATGTCGGAATTATCCGGGATAAAAACATTTTCCCGGGATATTTTTTGCCTATATGTTAAGTGGGACTTGTCACAATATATTCCTGAAAACTGCATCGAAATCGGTTCAGCCGTTTCTGAGATTAGCATGCACAAACGCAGAGACAAACCGATAAACCGACAAACAGACAAACCGACAAACAGACAAACCGACAAACAGACAAAAATTCCAAAAATCATCGTTTTGGGTTCTATTGCGTTGATAAAGGTCTCCTATAATATTTTTATATAATAATCTTCCATGTACAGACAGCGATCCGTTACATTTTTATTATATGTATAGATAGATAAAACTAAATAGGATCTCTAATTAAGCATATCCCTCTGAAAGGAGTGCTGATTGCGTACTCGTGAAGTCCTCAGTGTGCAGTCAGATGTATTATCTGAGGGATCCCAGGGCGACCGCTCTGTATAATTAATTTTCTTTCAGATTAATGGAAATCTAATGAGAAAAGGTGAAAAAAAAACGGGTAACAGGAAACCTTTATCTAACATCCGGAAGACCGTTCATCGCCATAGAGAGAGATAAATTATTATTACCTTATTTAATTATTCAACAAGAAAATAATATAAAATATAAATCCCAACTTCTTAATACTTTAAATGAGAAAGTACAGTGTAGAGTTCAAGAGAGACTTCTTCACGCTCTCTCTACCTAAAAAATCTTCTTGAAATTTTGCATACATGGTGGTGGTGACTATGGGCAAAAACCCCCCATGGCAGTAACCTTGTGGCGTGCTCTGGGAGAGGCCTACGTCCAGCAGTGGACTGCAATAGACTGACGACGGCGACGAAGTATATGAAATTGTGAGTACGAAGAAGGACATAGACTACATTCTGAATTCCATCCAAATAATCCTGAAGTTTAGTACAAGAGCAATTAATAATATGAAACAACAATGCTCACTACTGCGCATTACGAAGAGTGCATAAAAGTCAATGTGATGGAGAATGGAGACCGGTCTTCCGTATTTATTACTGAACGTGTTGCGATTACGTGTTACGCAATTAAACCAAAACCGCCCGTTACATCATTTTATGGCTGTACGTACATGCCGAATAAGTTTAATTCGCTGAAACCTTGTTTGCGCATTTTCAGTTTAAATAGAGGTAAACTTAAGTTTTAAGTATTATTCTGATACTACATGTAAATTTGTAGCTGCTCACAACTCTACGAGCTAGGCTACAGATTAATTTTTCATAAAAATGTAAAAGAAAGAAGACTAAGTATAACTAAGTGTTCACTAATAAACTATTTGATTTCCGCTCGTGAATTCAAAGTAAAAAGTTTTTTCCAGATGAAATGCTCCAACTCTGCTTTAAATAAAAGTCATATACTGAGTGGATGTCCGAAGCTAGACAACATTAAGTACCCTAGACCACATACACCGAGGAACACCTTATGCCACTACAGGTTATAAAGTACTTCGAGGACATGCTGGTTGTACGTGCAAAATGGGTAGCAACATTGTGGGCTCATGAATAGATCCTAATGTAACAAGCTATTTTATACAATGCGAATAATCACCATTTAAAAATATTTCCTGACTTGCATTCTGTTGAACAATAACATGCAGGTATTTTTATGTTGGGAATTTCTTAAGGAAATGAAAATTATCTGACAAGAAAATTATATTACCTAAGTATAGGTACATGTAAAGTCAGTATACAAAAACTGTTAACAATGTTGTTGTTATTATTATTATTAGGTTATGTCGAAGGAAAGGCAAGGGGATATTAACAATGTTAGAAATAATAATGCCATCTATTTATTTTAGCGCTACTTGTGCTACATCTGGACATCTTGCCTGTACCCTATACAATCTTACCATTAATATCTTTTGATTCAGTGTTTAATCTAAAATAGAAAGAAAGCCAAATGAAGCGAGGCGAGGGCATGCATGTATAGATAGTGACAAAAGTAAAAATCACATACGGTTAAATTAAATCCTTATTATTGACACATTCCTTTATGTCTAAAGTAGAAGTAGATTGGTCCGAAACTGAAGTTTCAGGGTTGCCAGTGAAAGTTACTAAAAGGTCTCATTGTACTCCCACTGAATTCGTTTCTTGGTTGCTTCTTAGAGGAAATTGTGCCTTAGTCGTGGGCAAAGTTAGTTACGGACTTAAAATACAATCCTTGTTGAAGAACAGTAGAGATATAAAGGGAATAATCTGCTTCTATTCTGTTTCACATTGAATATACAGATAGTGCCAGCAACTTCGCCGGTATGAGAAATTAAAACTTTTGTTAATAAATACGTAATAATTCATAAAAGTTAGTATAATTGAATTAAGTACAACAAAAAAAATTAAAGGCATGTTGTAATTTAAAAGATTTTTCAAGGATTTTGCTGTCTTGACTACTACTACACTACTAACCGAACTTGTACATCTCAAATTTGGTCAGAAGTGGAAGAATACCTACTACCTACTCCTTTAGACGATGTGGCAAGCATGTTCATAACATTTATAGAAATATGCGTATCCCCCAAGTCATTTCTTACATTTGTCAAGGGCAAACAAGTCCCAAGGAATGAAATAATACGAGGGTAATAAAAAAAGGACGTGTCTAGAGAGTTCCTGCAGATTTATTTTTATGTCCGACTACCTTATGTATGAGTTAAGTATTTAGGTACGAGTCGTTTAATAAAGATGAGTTGAGCTATAAACACACACAGAACACTTAAATTAGCTATATGTATTATCGCACAGCTGAAGCACATCTAAATCACACACTCGATTTGGCAAAAATGTGAAGTTAAATATTTTAAAAACGGTTATACTATGTCGTAAATTTTTTAAGTGGTGTTCCCGTTTCTTACACCTATGTAATGATTGATGTAAAATAATAAATAAATAAAAAAAAACAAAATTATTCCTTGTTATAGCAGTAGGTATGTATGTATATTAATATCCTTACTTTGTCCTCTTTTATACATTTCCTGTAAAAGAAAATGTCGAATCATTCAGCGCGAATGTAGTCGCTATCAGGGTTTGCAAATGCGTATGGGTGTTGTCTTATCTCCCGATTCCAGTCGGCTAGACTCCGTATCGAATTCACTGGCTGAATGAATTTATTAAACGCCTTGGCCCGTTTATTTTTATTACGGTACGAATGCTTTGAATTTAAATTACTTACTTTCCATGAAAAAAGTTTGGAAATATTCACCTCATTTCTACTCATGTCAAATCTTTGAAAGGATTCTACCAATTTATCTAAGGTTGTTACAATTTATTTTATTGCCAACACCTAATCATCCGAACCATGAACGTATATAGTTCTTATTACTTTCATGATCTGAACCCTTTTAAATCACGAATTGGATCTGCATAGCTCTCGAGCACATAGACCCGCTCCGCGCTATTCGGGAACTTTTCTGCTCTTTACTCAAAACATCACCTTACTCCATTAGCATTTTTATAGGCTCTTGAGGTCGTCGTTATTTCAACAAGGCGGCACTGAAAGGTCCTGAAATATCTATACGTAGCTTCGCTTATTCTCCGAATAATATGCAGATCACTACAGCTTGAAGAAACTTCGCTCTGCGCTAGTGCAAATTAGGGACAAATTTGGAATAATAAGATTAATGATTAAGCTGAAGTTTGCGTTTGAAGTTGATAGATCTGGAGAACTGAGTTAGTTGTAGTTGTACTTATTTTGGAGTATGGGTCAATTTAATTTCACCCAAGGTAGGCTAACTGTAACTAGATTTTGATTTGTTATAAGATTCGGACGCTCACAAGTTCGTCGTCACTCACGTTTTTTCCTTTTTTTAGGAAAAAAATAGTGTAGTTCGTTTTAGAAGTCCTTAGATAATGACTTAATAACAAAATTTTAACCCATTTAGGATTTTTTTTTAAAAGTTGCGCTTAAATAAGTTCAATTAACTGATCAACCCCAATAAAGTGTCACACGCTATCCAAAAAACAGAAATGTAGGTATCACACAATAACCCATACGCCCATTTAACTAGTCACAGGATCACCCGATACAATTGGCGCGGAAAGCAATCTTTCGGGCCCCCTTTATTACCTAACTAGTAGGAGTAAAGCGATAGCGCAAATTGTACAAAAATCGCTGTTTGCTTGTCAAATTCGTATTACGTAAAATGAATTTCAAAGGAACTTTGACATTTCAAGGCGAATATAGTACAATTTTCGCTAACGCTTTGCTTCGGCTTTGCTATTGCAAATTAGGTAATCAGGGGGCGAATTAGAGCATTTCCTGCGAGTAATAACACTGTCGTATAATTGGACTTAGTTATGAAAACGGGAACCTACCCACATAAACAGTAACATCGAATTCTAACAAAATTTACAGATTATTTTGATGTTTACAAGGTTGATACGAGTAGAAAGTTCATTTTTGAAAACTTATATAGTCTAAAATTTTATATTATACATTAGTGGGTTGATTCCCGGTTGCATAACTATGTCCAACTACGGAATCTCCTCATCATCACGATAATTTTTCTCTATGGAAACATACCTGGGAAGTGTCTGGTTTCCAAAATATTAGGGTCCAAAGTTGAGTAAATAGAGTGCGTTTTTCTGCATAAATGCACATTGATGCGTGTAGCAAGATTTTTTCACGAGAAATAATTAATATCTGTCTATGAAAAAACTAGCATAAACACTGGACACTATAAATTTCACTTATCAATTAATAAAATAAAATTCTAAAAAATTTAGATCCTTTCCCAGCATTTTTTTGGCATAAACTTACTTTATTTGATGTATAGAGTACGTACCCTTCGTTAAGGGTGGCAACGAAAAAACATCCTGTATACCTAACATAATTTTGTGTTATTTTGATGTTATAAACTACTCGTACATAAATGCCTAGTGTCAGCAGAAGTTTGGTATGTACTAACTAACAAACATCCATTCTCAAAAACTATTACGTTTATAAGTAGGAAAGGATAAACCAAATGAACTTTGTCAGCTTCTGCTTTATCCAGAATGTTTATTAAAACAACGTGCACCTATTTTGTGACTTGCAAATTGCATAGATATGTGAATCAAGAATTGTGAAATAATTGCATAATAGTGTTAATATTTTCACTATTTATGTGTCCAAATAACTAAACATCGATGGCTGTTCGTGAACATAACATTGTAATTGTGTGCACATTCGATTATGTCGCGCGACGCGAACATTAGATCAATGAACGTTCCGTTATTGCAATTGCAATAGGTAGAGGAGAAGATGCCTTGATTGCGGTAATGATTCAAATTAGTTATATTTGAATGAGTTTTATTGTTAATACATATATAGCTCTAAGTACCCAATGATTAATACTATAAAAGATAAATGTTGCTATAACGTGTATTTTTATTCCGAAATTCCACATTGGGTTTTGGGACGTTTCGGTCCGCTCGCTTCCACCAGATTGAATAAACGTAGGTACATACCTACGTACATTTTTAAATCCTCTACAAAGATTTACGTGTATCCTGGGAAATCATGTATTTGACCGACGCGAATATGTCTATCCTCACTCTACTTTGACATATCCATCCTGATATTCGCAAGATATTCGAGTCAAATGTTACCACGGAGGTATAGAATGTGTAGGAAAGGTATCATGTCCGTAAATTAAATCGGCCACAACATGATGTCAATCTTTTGTATATACGTAAAATAATCAGGTTATGATATATTTTGTCAGTATATTATTTAATTATTCTAGACTTGCAAGAGTAACTAGAGAATAGATAGATCATTCAGCATACAATCATTAATTGTTCAATTCTTTCTTCTCCTCGTCTTAATGCATCAATGAAAAAGCACTATTACCGTATTACTTTTATCTAACTTGGTAAATTCCTCAATACTTGTCGTCTTCGTCATCCCCAAGTATTAACTTTCTCCCTGGAGAGTCTAAGCTTTTCCTTTGGAACACGGATCTACGTTTAAAAAATAAAACAGGTAAATTTCCTACATAGTATTCTGAAAAATACCTAGTAAAAGTACCTAGCTATGAAGGCACTATAGTGTTTGACGTTATTAGTTGGGTAGATTCTATTCATTTCAAGCTTATTCTAGGAATGTTACACTATAATAATCACATGAGCACGAACATTACGTGCGTATCTAGTAAGTAGGATGTTACCTTCAACAAAACATGAAATTCAATAATATATTGCAATAAAGGTTTATGGGACAATACAGGGACGCCACATAATCAAACCCATAAATTTTGTGACACTGGTTCATTAAAAGGGCTGACCACAATAAGGTAGCTGGGCGACAACCTTATCAACCCGGCAAAGTGGGTCTTATGTCATTAACATAACGTACTCAATTGGTTTTTGTGGATAGCAAAATAGACGCTGCGTATTTTACCTGTAAATGCTATAAACTATTTCCCGGATCCACCCCCTAACGGAGCCGGAAAATTTCATTACAACCGCCGGTTTCACAAAAACATTCAAAGTGAAGGCTAATTTAATTGGCCTTTACGAGTAGGTACTTTTCCGGGACAGATTACTGGACCGGTATGAAAGGTAATTTTTGTTTGTACCTTTCAAGAAACACCCTTGTAATTATAATGGTGTAGTTGTATGTGGGGCATATTAATACAGTTATTTTGAAGCTAACAATCAACTTCTTTTAAATTGATGTACCTAGCTTATAGTCATTTAGTCAAGACCTAAGCTTGGCAATCAAAAAACAAAGAAAAAGCTTTCACAAAACCAAATATTTTCTAACATAAAAGTACTTAAGCTAATAACATGTAATTTATCTTTGCTTTGGACTCTTATATAAAACTGGCTCAGGTATGCAACACACGGAAACTAATATTGGTTAAGACGCTATAAGAATTTATGGAGAAATTCATGGAAAATATACGGAAATTTCATAGCTCAGAAACGGATATTGCCACCTAGGATGTTACGTCGAGACTTAGGATATAGCATGTATAATGTATAGAGTGAGGCATATCAATTTATATTTTCCCTCGTTGCATTTTGTTCAATACAATATAGTATTTTGACTTTTCGATCATTATTTTTGGATTCGTACTTACATGTACTCGTACGTACGTACCCATAAGACAAGAATACTTAAGAGATAAACGTCGGACATAGAGTCACATTTCAATACAGTCAGGTAGACAGATTTAACAAATGCTAATTAAACTTGGTGCAGACAAGAAAGTAAATGCTTTTTGAATAGATGTCAGTGCTGGGCAAATGTCTCCCCCATTAGAACCCATACATCTCATGCCGTCCCAATCTTAGAATGGCCCACTCTTGCCGGACCTTGTCCAGGCTGACCCCTCATCTCCTGTCGTCCTTCAATTTCCATATATACCTATATAGATAGACACCCAAATAGTGGTTGCTTCTATAGTTTGCATCATCTTTATTTTTATAAGAAAAGCTGAATAAAGAATAATACACAAAATATCTGAAAGTAAGAAGATACTTAATACCCATAAAACGGTGCACCTATAACTTTATACATTATCGATATCTACCAACTCATTTTGGGAAAACAGTCAAACATGGATCAAGGAATATGAATAATGCAAATAAAGGAATCGATTTATCTTGATTGACGAGCGGAAAACCCCTCGGAAGGCTCGCCAAGGTCCCGCTCTGCCTCATTTTCCTTTGGCGCCTGAAGCTTTCCACACTTAAAGTTAACCTCATGGAGCATTAATGTAGGAGGTATTCTTACAACATCCGTTGGTAGAAAATAAGAGTCACCTGTAAACGATTGATAGGAGAAAGCTTTGACAATTGTAGATGGAGCATATTAGTCAGTGGTTCGTTTTTCGTAGCATATTGGCGGTCGTATGAGTACATAGATTAGCACAGCTTCCCTTTGTATACCCGAGGCTACCCCTCACTGCCCCGAGCGGTGATTTCACTTCTCTGTTGAATGGACGAACATTATTAGCGTGAGCTTTACCACTTTATAAAATCATCGGCGATACATATTTTTTAAATGTATTCTGGTAACATACAAATACTTATGCTAAGGCTCTAAACTAGAAAGATGAAATTTTTTCAGTAGGTAGCCTATACATAGTTAGTATCTATTGTTTCCCACTGCTGGGCTAAGGTCTCCCCACTTTTAGATCACACCTCGCGATCCTACGCCTTACTGTAAAATCAACATCCTGTATACAAATACTTGTCATTTATTTAGCAACACTTTTTACAACACGATTTAATACTTACTTTAAAATACGTGTTACCTAGGAACAAGTACATATAATATTGTATAAAAAATATAGCTAGTACACTCTTAGTGAAATAAAAAGCGGGAAAAAAGCTTTAGTCCCCACTATTGTGTACTTAATACTCTGCTACTGCTCCACTCTTAAGTGTTTACAGAGTGGTTTATTATCCTCGCCGAGACTCGGTAAACTTGACTACGATTAACGAAATGTGTGGATATAAACCAAGCTTTCTTTTTTTTAACGGCCGGCACCATTACAGTAATGACATTAGGGTCGTTAGACGGCCACAAACGGCAAATGTTGTCATTTGTTGGGAAAAATTGGCAGTCATCATTCTGTGAGACGTGTATTGTTAATGGTCTCCTTACAATCTCAGTTTTTTGTCAGGTGCGCGAAGATTAACTTAACTATCTTCTTTTATTTGATCACATAGCTAAGATTAATCAAGAACTTTCTATGCCTGAGTATTAATATTTTTCTTATGTACTGAAAATATATTTTCTCTTTTCCCAAAAGTGATAAAATAACGAAACAGGATACTCACTTAATTCAACATTCCGCGAACAAACACACATTTGCTCACTCACAATACATATCACGTTCCATGTCACCTAGTACATTAGTGAACATGCATACGCGTCGCGGTGGGCGGGAAAATTCGCGTGCGTGACAGTAGAACGAAACGTACGGAAAAGTTGTGCGGGTTTCATGCTAGGCGCGCTCGGGCTGACGGCTGGCGCGGAACTGGCGCCCGGGAGCGTCCGGGCTAGCCCGCCTACGCGCATCTCAAAAGGATAACCGGAATATCGGCACGAAGGAAAATTTTCATTTAAAAAGAGAATTGGAAATTGAAAAAAGGACCTACTTTGCTCAGATATGGTGATTGCAGACGAGATTTTAGTCACTGGAACCAGATAAGCTTGTCATGGCTGGCTGTATTCTCTAGTTCTAGGTGGCTCTAGTTGCAGAGATTAGAATCTAGTTCATTTTTGTGCGGCGGATTATAAAATGTTTGAACTAGAATTTTAATGCAGATTTAGGTATAACTATTTATAAGTTTTTTAATAAGCTAGGGATATTAGAATATGAGAAACATACATGTTAGGTAAACTATTATAAAGAAAGGATTATGCAAATCATTACACTAAGGTTTCGTTAGGTACAAATAGGTATATAATGAAATGTATGACTGTAGGTAAGGAAATTCAAGAAAACGGATGTGAAGCCATAACTTAAGTATTGTAAAAATAACTAAGTAAGTGGTTAGTCGTTATCCAAAAAATACTTGAAAAATAAAGTTGAAAGTTAAACCTTTTACAATACAAGGTGTTGTTAGTTACCCTTCAACTTAATCTAACTTAAGTTCTACATAGACTTTGTAAGGATACCTCTGTAACAAATTCGGTTAATTCCCACTTAGTTAATCATCACTTTTGAGTCCTGCGGCTGTGTTGCGTTTACTTATACCGTTTTTGGTCACCATAGTGTATCTAGTTTGCTTACCGAATAGTTTATAAATTTTGTTTTTTTAGCTTGCTTCATAGAATGTTATATAGAATTTTACGTAACTTCCTTATACTACAACGGCAACGTGATGTAGGTTCTTGTTAGTTGTCTATTAATTACAAGTTCGCACAATTGATTATTTCTAAAGGTTCTTGTCAAATCCAGAGAGGCTATAAATCTCACCGTCTCAGGCCACAGGTTAGCAGATTATTACGTTCGTAGCCCCGAAATCAGGCCTTAGTTTGCCGAGCCAAATGCTTTGCGGTCACATACACTGTATGGGTCAGTCCCACGTCCCACGCCGCCCATAACTTCTATCTGCCAAAAAGTCGCTAACTCTCATGTTGGGATTAAGGTCAGATGGGATTAACCCTTTGAACTTTGAGCCCTTTTGTTTCTGGCAATTAATTCTCATCCTCTTAATTCAGCCATTAACAGAAATTACTGTTCACTCTAATGTTTCGATCATAAATATTTTAAGTTATTATTTGTAGGAACGCTGGCTTATCGAAGAAGTTTCGATCTTTATTGGTACTAAGAAATTTTACTGTAATGGCTATTATTATAAATACAATGTAATATTATGTTATTGATTACTTTACTAAAATACATCAGCTGCATCTCCTTCCGCGCATGTCGTAAGAGTCAACTATGGAATTCGGGTATTCTCTCAAGTGATAAGATAGCAACTTGTCAATTGTAGATGTCACGACCCCACGTATGAGGCCAGGTGTCTCAGACACCATATACTTCTTCTGCAGGAGAGAAGAAACATTGCTGATGTCTGTTATATTGTTAAATTAGTCCACAGTGACAATGATTTTTTTTTTCTAAGATTAACTTTAGGGTCCCGAATCGGACTGTTCGACACCCTCGATATCTGAACGCCTCACGAACTACAGGCATAACACATTCCTCATCCGAGCGACTGAGAGCATTAACAAACTGGCCGACATTCCAAATCTTAATTTGTTTTGCTGTAATGCGCAAAATTTTAAGAACAATATGTCCAAGACCTGGTTCAATGGTGTTTAGTTTTATTTTATGTTTTTCTCTTTAAAATTCCCTTTTCCCACTTTATATCTGATTTTATAAATCGGATTTACCCCCTTTTCCTTTGCGTTCCCCTTCCCATCCTTCTAATTATAATTTCCTAGATTTATATATGTGGAATCATATTAATGGTTTTAGTTATTTTACAAGCTACTATTTTCGTGTGTACACTGTTTGTTTTCCAAATGAAAAAAATTGTCACTGATCATTTACATCTGACCCCGCTATATGTGCCTGTGGGATATTCTTTTTGTTTCTGCAATTCTGTCTACCCCATTTCGTGAACACAGTAATGTGTATGTAAGTATGTCTGATCGCCTTTACCTCAGAATGTATCCGTATAATTTAAAAAATATATTATGTGCATTTGATACGCTATTTTCCTGGGATAATCTCAGAAAATTATAAATTCCTGGATTACTTAAAAAATATATCGAGATTTTCCGTAGTTCATGTAAATATCCGAATATAGTGACGTCGGAAACAACAAATACTTATTTTATTATAATAAAATAACTCTTATACCAACTAAGCACAAGGTTAAATCCTCAATTACACACAAGTTTGGTTCAGCTGCAACTACATAGTTAATATGCATGAAGCCTTGCCGCGCTAAAATTACTTGTTATCCAGTCTGTAATTTCCGTATATCTAACCTTAGTTCAATTTAATCTTGCGTTTATTATTGAAACCTGCCCCGAATCTAATTCAATTCAGGAATATTAAATGCAAGTTTGTTTCCATAGTACCTACATATGTAGGAGATTTCATCCACTAAAAAACAATCTTGCTCTAATAATTAATTCATGATAATAATGGTATGGTTTAAGTTAATGATGACTTGATGTTCCGTTATGATAAACTAGACCTTTAATTTCCTGCTCGGCTAGATTTCTCAATTCTACGGTTTGGGATTGTTATTACAACATGAATACGACAGTTTGTCGCACAATACGAGCTGTAATTATTGAGCGATATCGTGCTTGCAAATTGCCAATGGCTGATTGATAACCTCTATCATCAAAATTGCCAGATAAATGTAAACGAATAGGTACTTACTTATATAATTTTATAACATAAAACTTGTTCATATACCTCCCCATCTAACCATGTCTTTCCTTCACATAAAATACAACCAAATGAATATTAATCTAATATTAAAAAGCTTTTGCACCTTCACTTGCAGAAGTCATCATCACGTGACGTCATAACATGTATTCTGTAACAAAACGTTGGAAAGTTCAAATGTTCAAGGAACCTGAAAAGTTATGTACGTACGTGGGATGTAGGTACACGGCGGAATTTGGCGTGTAACAATTAAGAAAGTTTACACTTTTCACGAAGAAGTTACACTCGTGGCATTCGTGGCATAGGTATTTTCCATTAAGTATATTAAAACAAACATTTTAATGACATGGTAATTTTATAAAATTTCAGGAATTATTGCATAAAGCAGAATCTTGAAATGTTACTGGGTACGGGCAGTATCTAGATACTGCAAAAAGTACTTATTTATTAGTGTAAAATTATTCAGGCACATAATAAATAACATGCAAACAGCATTTTTAAAATAAAGCCTAATGGATGATTAATAGTCGCAAGTGGCTATGCTTTAGGGGTATTTTATGAACTTGTCCCTTTGTGTTTCTAGAGAGGGATAAGGAACGGGAGATTTCCCGAGGGATAAGGAACGTCTTGTAACAGTTTTATTTGGCCAACAAACGGAATTTCCCGCTAAGAGATGAAAACTTTAAAACTCAAAGCAGAGAGCGTCTTGTAACAGTTTTATACTTACCCAGGTCGCCAACAAACGACTCGCCAACTTGATTCAAAAGCTTAGCTAAGTAAGTAGGAAAGGGTAGATTATAAGGGTAGGGAATTTATATTTTGTTGATCCATAATTTGAAAGTACATATTCTTAAGTAATATTGCTGTCCCCGCCTATAAAACTATATGTATTTTTAACAACATGATGTATTACGCATAGCATACTTCTTATTGTAAAAGCAATTTGCCGAGATTTTTTGTTTATGATCGATCCCACATTTTGTCGTGTCAATTCCAATACCAGCTATCCCCATTTATTTTTCGACTTTTTCGCCGATCTATACACATAATGGTGATTCTCTTTCTACGTAATGGTGCATCCTATAATGGAAAGCAATAATGCGACCTAATGGAATGATTGATTTTGTATTTGTATAGTTTTAAATTGAAAGCCTTTCTATACGCTTTATTGATTATTACCATTATTATTTAAAGGTAGATAAAGTTAATAATACATCGTACGAATTTCTATTTACGATGCTAATAAGTAAGAAGAAGTTTAGTAATATAGGTAGTAGCCTAATTAAGAGCAGGGTGCAGAAAATCAACAAGTTAATGCAAGCGACTTCCTTGTGGTATTTGGGGATTCAACTGTTAATTTCGATATTATTGTCTATCTAGCTGTTTTATAGACAATAATCGATGCTGATGAAATTTTGTTTTTGGCTGATAGCCTATATGAAACTTGTCTCTAAAACTTATTTAATGTAGAGACAGCATCAAATTCATCCTAAAGATAGACTGTTGATCATTACAAAAATTGGCCCTTACTTCTTTATAATTTTTTACTATTTAAGTTTTTTTTTTCTTAAAATTAAACAAATTAGTTTATGGAGAAATCTTAGTCTCTGAATGGCAATATATTTTATGCTTATTTTAATTAAAACTGAACATAATAACTAAGTAAATACCTACATCTGTCAAATGAGTGGGACTTACTATAAAACTATTATTACTAAATTTATACAACCCATCAAGTTGTGAAATCTTTGCGTCTTATTCTGGTTTGTTTCAGGAATAACCGTTGGTTCATTAGGGCGGAATTACACGAGTTCTATTAAGGCAATCAGCCTCGGAAGCGTTTACAACTGTGTTTACTGACGACCGAGGAAATTGGTAGATGTTATCCTAGGGCGGAACTTGTGAGTGTCAAGCGGAGTCATCTACCGGGTAAACGGAAGAATACACAGCTAGAAATACATTATATTAACCTGTTAGTGCCAATCCATATCCGCTGAACACCACGCACGACCAAAATCAACATCATCGGCCTATTGTAGTCCACTAATGGACGTACGGACTTACTTAAACTTTTGTAACTATCAGAAATAAAGATTTTTCAAAATGGCAAGTTATATAACGTAATAGTATATCCATTGCTGATACGTTGCCAAGTACGTAAACTGACTGATATACTGATAAGTATTTGCCTTCCACGCCTTCGTAAATTACAATTTTTCTCATTTAGTCTTAAATAATAATACTTATCTATATTAAGTTTAGGTATTACAAATCAAATTAAAATAAAAATTCAAAAAAAGTTGGGAAAACCTCACAGTTGAGCAAAATTTGAGATTTTTGCTTTTTACTAATGACATCGACGTTATTTATGAATTATATAAGTAAGTAACTTATTACATAATAGGATTTGGTAGAATTAAGCATTCAGCAAAATTATATACCCTCTCCCTTATTATTCATTTCAGCTAAGCATCTAAGTTGCCGAGTGTACAGAACCTTTGTCAGTAGCAACAATGAGGCCTTTTAGCAGTGATTTATTATACGTACAGACAGCAACACTTTCTAATGCACTTTAGGGTAAGTGGACCCTTATCATTAGACGATACGATATTTGAATAAGAGATTATAAATCCATGATATGGAAGATAATACGTCTGTAGATCTTTGACTGTCTAATTTAATCGATTATAGAATTCGTCTATAACCAGCCGGCGTTTAAAATTACCTCAAATTAACTATTCTAGAAAGATGTAATTAATTTGATAATCAAATAATAAATTTATAATCGTCGTACATTTCATAAGGAGTTTCGTACGATTAAAATCGTGACGTAAGAAAAAAAGTTCCAAATTGGGGTAGGCGATTATCGTACAACACAACACAACCCACTTCTTCCCGCAAGACGTATAAACAATTACAGTAGATTAACACGAAGCTGAACTCGGCGCCACAGCAGTACCATCTAAATGTATCATTCATGTCCTATTGTGAAAGTACAATGATGATTTGCAGTTTCGTGTCGTGTTCACTAACAGATGCCGGGGACAATACGGAACATTGTGTTTTAACAGCATAATAGGAGTGGATACGTGTGAATGGTGACGAATGTGGAATGGATTAGCGTTAAGACATTGTTATGAAATGTTAAATTGGATAAGTTGTGAAAATTCAATTATGATGTTGTGTATAAATGATGGGGGATCCAACTTGCTAGAGGCAATGTGACTGCCTATTGTCGTATGTGTAAACAATGTGGTGAGAAATGTTTAAGAACTTCACAATAATAATTATCATGGGTTTTTGTATGTATGTACCCGTATATTTCCTTGGCACGCTCGACGCTCTAGAGCCTCAATTATCGAATTTGAGCTTGAGAGGTATCATTAGCCTCGTCTTAGGCGTGAGAGTGATAGTGGGAGGCTATTTACTATAATAATTTTGGTAATATTTGGTATGTGTACGTGCTTCGCTACTGCCTATTAGTCGATAAACAATTTTTTTCCATTGTGAGCATGTATACTGGGGGTACCGATGTGGAACAGGCAACATAAAGTTGGCCATGTGAAAAACATGTTTCAAATGGACATCGCAAATGATAAACGCACATCGTTTGAACTCAAATGGCATATCATTGGAATCATGGGGATACGCGGTGTAGCAGTTAAGATCGTAGCTTCCATCAAATTTGTGCCAATCTTGTGCCATTACACCAATGATATAACAAATATGTTCCAAGAAATATAATCCACCTGGAAACACGCTCCCAGGAACGTTTTTAGCGCGGCTCGTAGTGGAAAGTGCAAAATGCCTAAAGTTCAGACAGTGATCTAGACTAACGTTTAAAACTTAAGACCGAAATCTTACGAGGATTGCGGTGCTATGTCCCCACTTCATTTGCCTCAGTGACACTACCATGAGCAGTAACCCGGTAGTACCTGTAACAGAGTGTCAATAACGCTGGCGCATTTTGTCATAATGAATGAGATAGATGCTAAGCTATCTTTCCCCGCACTGCTCTGTCAAGCTATCGTATACCAAGTACAAGGATTTTTACACTGAACAGTTTTAAAAACGTAATTAACCTGCGGTGGCGCAGGAATACAAATTTATCATATAACGGTGTCTAAAAATAAAAGGCTGTTTAAAAAGAAATTTTACAGATGATTAAAATTAGATATATCGACGTAATTGCAAACGTATGATACTAAATCTAAGTACGGTGTCGCAACTCCAGTGGCTCCGGTCTTATTTCACCTATGTTCTGACTGGAAAACTGGTATTATTTCGGCCCGGTAGGAAGTAACGGCTTCGCCCCTCACAATGGAAATACATAAAAAAATTAAAAACGTGTATATTTCAGTAATTCAACTGATAAATAAATAATCATTTAACAACAGACATCAACTTGGGTACAACTACCATTATTCTTTCCTATTCATTCATTTCACGTAATACGCACACTTCATTAAACTAATATTCAAAAGGTATAATTATGAACAATTACCAACAGCTGACTGCTATCCTATCTTTTTTAACACCTAAGCTTGTAGTCAAATTTTACAAAGGTGATGAACTGACAGCATAGGAGTCTTACTGCTATCCAGGCCTTTTCATGATGCAGTTCAACTCGGATCGAGGTCATACCGCCACCTCCATCTCGTCTTACTCCTACCCCAGGCAGCCGCTCTGTAGCGTCCAGCCAGTTGCACTGTTCGTCTACTAAACGACTAACATGGCCGGACTGTCCAGTTCCAGGCGATTAGCATACCTAATGGTGTTCCTGATGCAGTCTGAGCATGTGTCAAATAGACAGCATAAGTACACATATCGACAAGTAGACCATAGGAAGGGAACCGTTCCTAAATGAACTAAGTTCTTACAGGCACTTAAGATTCATCCCTCGCTGACCAATAAGTGTCCTGATTGTTCTCATATCTCTAGGTGGCACTTGATTATGATGGCCTTTAGTTCAACCTCAAGGCAAATTGCTACTATAAATGAACAGTTACGAATAAATCCGAGTAAGGAGTAGCTTGAACAAGTACGTGATGATAACAGAAGAGTATAACACTGCTAAGGCTGTAGCGCCTCTTTATTGATCCGCTGCTGGTAAGCTTTCTTATAATAAAATGGCAGGGTACGCATATCAGTTAGAATTGTAACAAATGGTTGATAGATTTTTGGGAGGTCGCGGTATCAAATCATAACATATCTCCTTTTGATATTAGCGAGTTAATGATCGTACGTACTTACGGCTAGGTACCTGAAATAGTTGCGAGATCACCATACTACTTATGCTTCACTGCCATTCTTGTATGCTCTAATTAACACATAGTTTCTAAGGATGTAAATCTAAATGATAGGTAACATATGACTGTATAATTCCGCCTCTACCATCAGGCGAGATGATATCTCAAGAAATAATATAAAAATACCACCTGCATTATTAGAAACGGCTTGTATGATTGTTTCATATACATGTTTTTGCTGAATATTCAATTTGGTTATATTCGATTGTAAAAATAAACGCTAATCATTAGAATTGAATTCCTGCTCACGTTGCAATTCACGATCAAACAAATCATTCATCTCACGATTTGGTGCAGTCATACCCAATAGTACTAACGCTTTATTTGCAATCGTTAGATACATATCTTCAATTATTATCAAAGCTTCGTTGTACTTTTACAAGGTAATTAACCGGCCGGTTTTTTTGAAGACACATTCCATGTGTAATACTGAGGCACTTCAGAATATAACAAATTTATCGCAAATGTGTCAGTTACGCATAATTTGAATAAAGCGGTCAACGTAGTCGTTGGTGGTTGTGCTGCTCTTTCCAATACATTTACTTCATTAAAATAAACACGTTAGCCATTCTCAAGATGCACAGCCAAGTGAACAACCACAGGATGTCTTTCGTGTATTGGAAACGACATAATCCTCCAGACAGCTTCATTAGTACTAATATAGCGCCCCATTTGATACTGAGTAATTTCATCATTTCTATTATTACCAGCAACACCGAAAACAGCCATATCGCTCCCTTTATTTACATACTTGACACAATACTATTTATATGAGCATTGGATAATTGACTACGAATTATCAATCTACGATACAACGGACATTGTATGAATGATGCATTATGACAATAATTTTCGATAGTATCAACACTGGACAGCATAATATCTGGAACAGCACCCAACGATAGTATCAACTTCAACGTCGACTTGGTTCTCAATTCGTCATGTATAATAATGTTGTTCCGCCGTTCTTGGTCCCATTTTAGGTCATCTGATGATGGGTGAAATCTACGCTCGATACGTAATCATGGATTGTCAACATCTAATGATGATTGCCCTGTGGTTGGTATTTAGTAGTATGTGCACTCATCTGACAGATATGTTTTAGAAGTAATCGATAAACACTAAAAATCAACATCTACCTACAGAACTCCTTAATTAGTTCACCGCAACACTATTTAGTGTTTAGGGCTAATCTTGAATCAACATCTGATGCCTGATGATGAAGCTGAAGGAGTTGACCGCATGTGCTAATGACATCAAACTGAACAGCTGCTAGGGGACAGTACTGTCAACACTGCCACCATTAACGAAGGTTACTCAATTTAAGACAGCATTTAATCTTGATCCGGCAGTGTCTGAAAAAGTTTCAATCTTGCTACGCGCGTCTATGTGCATTCAGCAGAAAAACGCAGTCTATTCCAACTTTGGTTGGAAACAGAAGGTATGCTTACATTACGTAGTTTTCAGGAACGTTGACGTGATAAACTAGCATAAGTCCACAAGAACTAAAAATCGAGCTGACGACGATTTAACTAAAAAGTAACGCAAATCTCTTACAACACATAAACAATCTACTAAATAGTCCGAACAAAGCCTAAACATTTGGTTTGGATAGGTGAGCCCGTTCTTGAGTTATAAAATTACAACGTTAAAAGTGGCATTGTTTTTATATATATACCTATATATATAGATGTTTTTTTAAGGTGTATCGTATGACACCAAAGTCCCCCCATTCCTTATGCTTACTATATAGAATATAGACATATCTGTATAAGAACAAAGCAATATCTTTATAGTGTCCTATTTACCGTCAACGATGTCAAAGCTCCCCGTATTTATTGCGAATGGAACGATCATTTGCGTTATCGAAATAGGAGGCGAGGCAACAAGAGCCATCGCTATAGTTTGAAAAGTAATAAAAGAAAACTATAATGATGCGGAGAATCATATTATTTTGGACTATTACAACACTACAATTTAACTATTTACCAAAGGCAACAATAAAAGATATCCGGCAATAAACAACTTTTCATAGCATTTACACCCTAAATTTATCATACTTATTTATACTACGCGTACCTCTTGTGGTCACCTTAGTGGTCTTTCCCCTACATACGTTCTCTCTCACACGCTAACCAACTGTTTACAGCTATTCCGTAATAATGATTCATTATCTTTGACATAACTTAATTGGTATTCAGAAAATGCAGCGCGACATAACGAAAAAAGTATTTAAGGATTGACACATCGAAATGAAGCGAGGTTATTACGGAGGTAAGGTATTCCCCGAATAGCGGTGGCGGAAAACAACAACCCCTTTTATTCATGAAGCGCTGAATAAAACATAGAGAAAAGTAGGTACTTATTCATTATGAACAGGTAGATCATTTTGTATAATAAGCAGTTAGGTTGTTATGTAGCAGTTAAGTTACCTATTTAAATAGATGTGTACCTTTTCAATTAGTCATCATTATAATAAAAAAATGATTTAGTCATACTATCGGTGCCTAATCGGTGGTAATAGCCCTTGGCAGTTGACATACTTACTTTATACATTTTTGTAGAAGTTGACGATAACTCTCTCTTGAATATTGTTTAGAAATAAATCAACCAAATGTACCTAATAGCATAGAGGAATAAAAGACTATTCCTCTATGCTAATAGGTAGTAGGATTTTTTAAAACTGTAGTAACACTCGGTCTTGGGATTAGTTCTAAACTTAGTTAAAGGAATACCACTGTATTTCTAAGTTTAATTACGGAATGTGCTATGTAATGTAGGTACCTAATGTAAATGAAGTACTAAGATCCATTTCTATTGTATATTGCTGGGTACGTACCCCAAATCCAGGTACATCTAGAAGTGTGATTACATCACCTTGGAAAGCCCAAGCGCGGTGTGCACTCTACCCAAATTGCACTTTTCTGATGTATGGGTACATCAACGTAGAGTGAAGTCCGTCTTTATGTGGTATAGCGAAGGTACGAGTTATGATGACTGATCTTATTGTGAAATATCTTATTGTGAAATTTGCACGGTTTTTTGTTCGATATTATTGAATCACTGATAAATAGAAAAAAATACGATAAAAGGTATAAAGCCTAATAAATAGAATATCTAACACAAACATATTTTTTCCAATCGGACCAGTTTAGATTAGCGCATTCAAGTAAACAAACTCTTCACCTTTCTAATTAGAACTTATATTAGGCATAGATTGTTTCTTAGACATGCATGTT
The DNA here is from genome assembly GCA_014607495.2 of Carposina sasakii. NCBI lineage: Eukaryota > Metazoa > Arthropoda > Insecta > Lepidoptera > Carposinidae > Carposina > Carposina sasakii. Next base: position 6,550,620 of record CP053164.1, read on the forward strand.
GGTTGACAAATTTTTCCTTTTATATATTATAAAATTATTAATAAAGAAAATAGAAAAAATTCTTCACCCGAGTGGGAATCGAACCTACGACCACTGCAAAGCGTGCCAGCCGCTATAACCACTAAGCCACCGGGTCAATTATATATATCATATATTATAAAATTTTCTCTGTACCCAATGGTTTGCTGGAAGAAATCTCTTTTAGAGATAAGCTCGTCTTTGTACTATTTCTATTACCACATACTGTAAAGCGAAATTTTATGTGTACAATAATCATCATCATCATCATCATCACTCCGACCGGTCGGAAGCAGCTGTGTACAATAAAGAATAAGAGTTTTTTATTCATTTATAAATAAGTAAGTACTATTACGAGTATTTAATAACTGCCAGTACGTTTCTACTACGAAAATAGAAGCACACTGTTTTCATAGCGTTTATTTTATTATTTTTATAATTAACGAAGTAATTAGCGGCAACAACAATAAGAAGTCGCGTACGAACTTGTATTGTGTTCAGTGATATAAGGAGAAAATTTACATAATAAACATGTTTTGTGCAAGCAAACAAAATACAATACACAGAGCTACGAAGTTTTTGCGCAAGTAGCTACCTATTATAATTAATTATGTTACCCTATTCTTACATAAGAAGGAAAACATTTTATTTTGAATTTTGTTGAAAGTTGAACATGAGACGCATACGAGTATATTACCCATAAAATAAATAAATAAATATTCACACTCCTCACAAGCATAGACCTAGTCCCTAGTAGTATATACAAATACATAGATAAGTATAGAAACATCCATGACTCGGGCACAAACATCGATATTCATCATATCAATGTTTGCACCTATCGGGATGAGCCTAGGACCTATGGCGTCGAAGGCAGGGCCACTACCAACTACGCCAATCGGTCGTCAAACCAAACCGTCAAAAAAACCATAGAAAATCCTCTCAGAGTAAAATTCAGAAGTTTTACATAAAAATATTTTCTATATTTCTATACTAAAGAGGTAAACTTTGATCGTTTGTTTATTTGTATGTTTGTTTATTTGCAGCGAATAGGCTCCGAAACTACTGGACCGATTTTAAAAATTCTTTCACCGTTAGAATCCTTTTTGGACCTGGATAAACATAGGCTATAAGAAGGCGACCAACGGGAATTCTATATTTTTTACGAAAACCGCTATACATATGAAGCTGAAATCGAGCCTATATGTTCATTGGGGACAACGAGGAAGAACTAAAAACGGATTTCCCGAAATTCCCACAGGAAAGGGACAAACGGGAATTCATAATTTTTACGAAAACCGCTATACATATGAAGCTGAAATTGGGCATTTATGTTATTAAGGGACTGCGAGGAAGCACGGATTTCCCGAAATTCCCACGGGAAGGGGACCAACGGGAATTTCAAATTGTTACAAAAACCGCTATTTTTACGAAGCTGAAATCAGATTTGGGACTATGAGGAAGCGCTAAGAACGGATTTCCCGAAATTCCCACGGGAAGGGGACAAACGGGAGTTTCCAAATTTTTACGAAAACCGCTGTACCTGTATATGAAGTTGTAGCTAATGTACTGATATGTACCGAAGCGAAGCGAGGGCGGTCCACTGGTATCTAATAAATCTAATGCATAAAAGATATGAAATTCTATAGAAACTGCTCTACAGCGCTTACAAAGCTTCTGTTATAAAACAAACGATTTATTATATTCATACGATGTACAGCGGGGCGTAGCTTCTTTTTAACAAAATAGTGTTCCAAAAAGTAACGAAAACGGTTGTAACTTATATTAAAGTTGTACTAAATAATAAATAAGCAGTACCTTGTCTACATATACATAGTACGATGTCAATGCAATAATCGCTCTGTGTCATAGTTGTAGCTTAACAGTATATCAACCACATCGCCCGTTATATAGGAGTAATTATTTAGCGCGTCCACAGAGGTCTATGTAAAATACAGAGGAGAATTTGCAAGCTGAAAAGGCTCTTGCCATTGATGTAAACACAAACGTTCGATAGTATAAAGTTTACACACTGTATTTACCTACTGTACGTTAAAGCTCAGGTGTAGAAGGCGGTGGTAGGCCAGTTACGAGTACACTCACCTATTAGTCTCCGCTACGAAATAGCCTCGGCAGCTAAGGGATGATAACGATATGTAAATAGGTTATATTTTATGAAAATTGTTTTGTTAGGTCGTCATACTTATACTTTACCTGAAGGTAGGTAGGAAAAAAGTTCAAGTTCTTATAATAACACTAGCTTTTCACCCGCGACTTAGGCCGCTAAAACTTTGCTACCCATTTTAGTAAATCTAATTTAAGAGTATTCCGATTAAAAAAGTTATAGATGGAAAATTATTTTTCCATATCAGTATCGGTTTTAGCACTACCAGTGCCCTGGATGAAATTTTTAAGGAAATCCCCAAACTGCAAGTTATGAAAAAACTAAGCTCCCCCGTTTTACTTCAGTACCCCGGGCGGTTGCCACGCCGTACTCTTCCCCCTTACGCCTCTACTGTGCTATGACTAATAAAATAAATGATAACACCGTCTCATCAAAATTAGGGTGTATAGATGCTAAATAATGTTTTTATTAGGGCAAGTCTAGTATGATTGATTTAATTACGCAAGTACCTACAGAAACGAATTCTAAAAGTATATGTCCGTGCGAATCTTTTTCCCGGCAAGTTTAAGAAATATTTGCTCTCATTATTTAATATTTCGCATAGAGTAGGTACCTAACCAAGTCACTCAGTAAGCTACAAGTTATAACCTTGTTATCCCTTAAGGACACATCGGTATCAGGGAAGGTTTTGATTTGTAACCCCTTTACTGACATTCAGACACCCTTCACAAGAAAACATTTTGCCACATGTTTTCGTGACAAATTCTTTAGGCACAATATTCTTTCCCATATCAAATAATAAGATATACCTCTACTGGAAATATTTTATAAAGTTCTAGACTATTGAATAAACGTAATGAAAATGGGGTATATAGAGCAATGAATCCTATTATTTACCTTAGTTAGTTATTCTGAGGGGGCAGAATACCTCTAACAGTATACACACAAAGTACTTTTTTCTTAATTTTTAGACTAGATCTACAATATCACCGGCTCCATTAAGTTGCACATACCATAGAATCTAGATAGCTAAAAACGTAGATTTTTTGTGTTCATTTTGAGATCTTTATAAAATGCAAAACTGAAAATAATTTTCAACTTCCATGTAAAATGTTACGTACTCGTAATTTGCATGCATGCTCGGAAATGTAAAAGGTTTTAGAGAGGCACCTAGAATTTATATAAACCTCCTTCTGAAAGATGGTGCCAGAGACTTGGTAGATAAGCTTAACGTCAATATACATATTGTGATGAAATAATAACCTCGAAATTTTTTTTTATCATAAGCACACTATACATTCTGACTTCAGAATTCTGAAACGCAAACATACAAACTCCAATTTTTTCCTGATTCGTGTGCAAAGCGCCAATAAAAATTGTGTAGTACTTCCAGAGTACTTCATTTAAGCAGGGCGAGATAGTATGCAGTATATTATATCATTCAATCGCACCCACCACTACCACCGCCCAAATAGTCACACGAGCGCGCCGCATACCTACAACTGGCACTAAAAGCAAACATTGCATATAATCAAATGGAAAATACATTTCCTGCAATAAAATACCTACTTTAGTAGTTATTCAGCATTTTAATATTAGCCTGGCGGTAACTTACACCCTGTATACTTAGTATGAATTTGACTCTCGATAGATTAGTACATTGTGCCTACGAGAAGAGCTGTCACCTAACATGAAAACATAAAAATTACACATCCCAATGACGGTGAATACCTATAAATAATAACCAAGAAATTGTATATTATTCTGTTGAACATTCTTTCGTCAACATAACAGTCAACGGAGCACAAGTCACATTAACAAGACAACGCAACTTGGGGGCGTAAATAACCCTTAAACCATTAGCTGCTTAAATATTAAAGGAGTCTGTACACCGGCAACCCTAGTTAGCCGTAACTCTGTTTGCGGGTGATTAAATTAATATATGTTCTGTTTAACCGCTTTAGAGGGTTGGTACATAAGCATTTATTAATAGATATCACAATGTCACTAAGAAAATCGTTAACAAAAGCAACTTGAATTGACTTTAGTTAGATAGGTACTTAATTTGACGATAGCTTTTGATTTTGTATAGACATGTTCCTAATCACAATTGCTAGCTTAATCCATCTGATAAATAAGGAAACTGATCGTGCTCCAGGATTCTTTGAAAACTTATTCAAATCGTAGGTATTTTTGCAATCGGAACCAAGTGACATGAGACGCTAGCTCTCAAAGATGTTGTAAGTAGAGTTTACTACAATTAGCGTTAAAAAGCTACAAATAAAGCGCTGGATATGCTAGGGAGGGGATATTTTGTCCCATAACAATAATTATTGTAACGTCAGTATTGCGCAAATACGTGGCGCGAATGCAACTAAATGGTTGCCAGCAAAATATTGCGCGACAATTGACTCTAGAAATCATCCTTGCAGTTGTTAAACGAATTTGTTCCGTAACTTCTTAGCCAGTTTATCCCCTAGTGTGTTCTAGACTTGAAGCGTCGTCTGCAATATAAAACTAGTTTATATTATTAGTTAGGATATACAAGTCTCCCGTTTATCTGAAAACACACGAATCTAATAAAAAAATACGGTCGAATTGAGAAACCTCCTCCTTTTTTTAGTCGGTTAATAAACACTCCTCTGTAATATTGATGGGCACAAAATGAGCACATCTCCACTGATGGGCACAAAGCCTCATAATGTGTACATTCAATTTCAACCTGATTGCTTATTGATTAATGCGATAGCGACGCAAATTAATTACAACTTATGCCGTCACCACACACGGTAAACACTCAAACAGATTGTCCTCATTATTCACAGTTCAATGTGTTCGCTTGACGTGTTGTTGGTCATCCAAGGTAGCGAAGCTTATCCTGATAAAGTATTAAAATTTTAATTTTAGCCATAGGGATAAAGGATATGTTCAATATACAAGTGAAGTTATTTGTCGTTATCATAAGTATTTGAAGTTAAACATTTGACCTGTATTATTTTACACAATATCTTTAAAACGTCGACGTTTATATTGACTTCACGAATCAACTTCTCCTAAGTCTGACTAGTTTTAATTCAAAACCACACGAGATACAGCCATCGCACAGTACCCGAACCTTTCTATAAACTTAACGGCTCACAAAACTAGATAAATAAAGTCGCAAGAAGCTTTCCTCGCATCGTGTTTTAAAGTTTTCATCTTTTCGAGGAGAATTTTCTAAATCCCTGTTTCTTATCCCTCGCCGGAAATACAAAGAGATGAGTTCACAAAATATCGGCGAAGCTCAGCGACTCGCGGCTATTAATCATTCACCGGGTTTTATCTTAAAAATATGCCCTTTAAGCTATTTTAAATTTGATAATTATTTTACGGAAGGGTTGCGTTCAAAGCTCCCGCCGGATTTTTGCGAGGTTAGGAAGATAAACCGACCGTCTAAAATTAAACCGACTAATTTAATGACTCGTAATATCAATGAGAAGTTGGATATAGCTCATTACGAAGATTATGTTTTATTAACTTTTTAAACTAAATAAACATTGAAACAAAAATATTTTCCTAATTTTGTTGAGGACGAAGGAACTCTTATAACGGCTGATTTCATAAATAATTTTAATCAGATTTTCATCAAATTCAAAATTTATATTTAGGATCTTATTTAACTACAATCAGTACGTTTGCTCTCCATTTAATACATATAATTCTTGTCGCGGTATTTGTTACCAAACTCCTCCAAAACGGCTTCACCGATTTTTATGAAATTTTATATGTAAGTCTGAGAATAGGTCGTATACTTACTATTTTGTGTACCCCTTCTATGCGATCAGCGACATTCATGTGAGGAGCCGCGGGCAACAGCTAGTCTATAAATCAAGGAATTGAAATTGTTATAGGTTGATAAATAGGCTTCTACTAGTTAGGCACTGAACTTTACAATAGCAAATAAAATTAGGTTCCATGATTTTCATCACCAAACTGACATCCTAGCAAGAACACCCAAAATATTTCCCCTGTACCCCCAAATTCTTACTTTAATTTGACAGCCATCAAACGCGACGTTCTAACTGCACCCCAGACCGTCTCTGTCTCGTTAACAAGATTTGCCCGGCGCGGGCGGCGTGTTGCTAGTTTAATTTTGTTGAATATTTGATTCGCTAACTTTATTTACTGTATGTTTCTGCGCCAGATAAACGTCGTAAAATTACCAGACATCTTTCATTTATTTTAGTAACTACTAAGCACGCCAGAGACGATGTTCAACCGTCTTATGCTCTTTGTTCCAGTGAATTTATAATTTTGTTTCTTGTTTATTTATTCAAGTATAGAGCAAAATAGTATAATTATACCTGGCTAAAATGTTACAATGGTAGGCATATCTTCAGCGTGGTCAAGATGGATGTTAAATATTATACAGGGTGTTTGTGACAGCCAGGCAAATATTGATACCATGATTTTGAGGTGGAAAACACTGAAAATTTTCGCAGGAAAATTCCAAAATTTTCCAACTTTTTTTTTCATATTTTCAGGAAAAAATTGTTTAGTTTGTTTTACTAGGCCTTAGATAAGGACTTAAAAATAAAATTTTAACCAAAAGATCATTTTCAGAAAAAAAGTTGCCCTCAAAAAGGTTCAAAAACATGATCAACCCTAATGGAGAGTCACAAGTGATCCAAAAAACATCAATGTGTGGCACAATCACCAATAAGCCCATTTAATTAGTCACAGGATCGCCCAATACTATTGGCGCGGAGAGCAAAGATTACTGATAATGAAATAAAAAATACATTACCTGCGAGTTATAAGACTGTCGTATATTACTACTCAGCAGAATGTTACTTGTTCAGCATTTCAGTATTTGCCTGGCTGTCACCCACACCCTGTATAGTAACATACAACTATTAGGTTATGCTACTATTCTTCGCTTGAAATGAAATACCTATTACTATCACCAGCGGTTTTCAGAATAATATATACAGAAAAACAGCAAATATCTAAGTACTGTCATTAAAATTTATACCATACATAACCATAACTGTAGGTGGCTATTTTCACGTTTTAATAATATGATGAAGTTGTTGTATTGGTGATACAAAGAATCAAAATAAGTTCAGTTTTGCCTCATCTCACCAAGTGAAAATTTTGTTAATAAAGTGTGTTAGAAACAATGCAGGTGTCGAATAAATAATAAAACTTTTAATACCACTCCGCCATTTTCCTCATGAACCCGCCAACTTTGACAATCACAAAAAAAAAACAAATATAACCACAACAAGAACAGTGATTCCAAAAAGCCCCAGGTTCATACCGGGGTTCTCGATGATACCTCGGAGTCAAATAATTTTGTGTGACCTAACTTTTTAATTAATACATTGTACCTACCTATCTAGTAGGTATATCTCGAATAGTGTATTATAACGAATATCCTATCTAGTACGAGTATATTCGTTAGTATTTCTAATCAATATTTGCTTCCAAATTCTCACACGATTGTCGTGCAATATACATAATTCCACAAAATGACTGCACATTTAGGAAAAAAAGATACCTATATAATTTCCACAATAATCTACTTATTAATCTACTTAATAATATACCTACACTTCACATAGACTTAAGATTTTGTAATTGTTCTATATATCTACTGAACAACCATTTTGCAGTCAGTTCATAAGGATCATAATTAATAGAAATTGATGATTAGATTAAGTTACTCTATGAGAGCAATAAACATTCAAATTTAATGGAATGCTAACACCCAAGTGATAAGGGTAGGTAGGTACTTAAGATAATTGTCACTCAACGAATAATGCAATTATTTTTTTCAAACATTTCAAACATTTTGACATGTTGTCCTTATATTTCAGTCTTACATATACATACATATAATCACGCCTTTATCCCTTACGGGGTAGGTAGAGCACCAAGGGCCGATAGAACCACATGGTGCCACTTCTGACCAATTATGAGGGTATAGTTGAGATGTACAAGTTCGGTTAGCAGTGACAGACGGTCAACCCATCGCCTACAAAACACCAAGACCCTTTTGTCCCTCTACTGACTTGTACGGTATGCCCGGGAAGAGTAGCAGCTGTAGTATTATACGTTTTTTTTTTTTCACTCCCTGAGCAGCATAGAAGGTGATGATGTTAGTAACTTTTCAATTTAGTCTAAACGCATTTTAAGAGTTCAGAATTCGTGAATAATAATTATGTCGTCCAATCGTATTTCGGTCATGGCGGCCAATTTCAACGAAGAATAGCCTACTACGCAGGAGATATTAGTACGAGTACCAATACACAAAGTGCACTCTCTATTCCTTCATTTTCATATGATAGTTCACGGTGACACGGCCGGAGAGAGATCAAGCGCAGGACCAACGGTTATACGTGCTTTCTGAGGTATGTGTTAAGTGACAATTTTACTACATTAAAGTCCGTCCATTAAATAATTAAATACAGTGGTATAAGCCTGTAAGATCGGACCTACACTCTTCGATTGGACGGTCTAGTCTAGAACTTATAATAATGAATGATAAAGCTATAAAAAATCATATTTTTCCCTACTATCAAAACTTTAACTATATCTAAAGTTGCATTGCATGCCGTAAAATGACACTTGACAGCAAAATGTATGTAATATATTGCCACATTTAGGCAATGTTTAGTTCAAAAAATGTTTCAATTTTTTTATAATAACACGGTCTGAATTTATGTCGCGACTATTAACTTGTCTGTCACTAACAGCCCGTATGCACAGACCTTAATACGTTCAGCCATACGCAATTAAAGCTCGTATCACACGAGTTACGGGTCAGCTGAAATTGGAACTGGGGTTAGTGATAAGCGTAAATTATGCCTTAGATTACATGTTATTCTGTAGTGTGGGTGTCTTCATGCATTTAAATGAAGCGCAGGCAGATGGCGGGATTTTGAGTTGCAATTTTAATATGGTTTGCAATTTATGTCCTAGATAAAGAACCGTTCGCTACATACAATTCTGTTCATTAAGGTAAGCAAATTGAAAATACTATTGTGACCGTTAATTTTTTACTTATATAACTATCTATAATTACATAAGTAATCTATCTATAATATAGATAGTTATACAGGATGTTTTTTCGTTGCCACCCTTAATGAAGGGTACGCACTCTATACATCAAATAAAGTAAGTTTATGCCAAAACAATGCTGGGAAATGATGTAAATTTTTTTGATTTATTGCTATCATTTGCTTCAAGGGGCGAAATTTGTAGTTTATGCTAGGATTTTCATAGACAGATATTAATTATTTATCGTGAAAAAATATTGCCACACGCGTCAATGTGTATTTATGCAGAAAAACGCAGTCTATTTACTCAACTTTGGATCCTAATATTTTGGAAATCAGACACTTCCCAAGTATGCTTCCATGGAGAAAAATCATCGTGATGATGAGGAGATTCCCTGGTTTTCAGGAATGTTGACGACCAAAAATCACCTTGTATATCTATAATATAATAGTTATACAAGTAAAATATAAAAGATATATTATATCTTTGTGTGTTGATGTTTATAAACTGTTTACTATATAAAATGTGATTATATTTGAAAGATATCGATAGTCTTGGTTTTCTCACTAACTATGTAGGTTTACTCATCCGACCACAAGCCGCTGAGTCAGACTGCGGTTGCTCTGAGGTTCCTAACGAATGACGTGATGATTTATCGGTGGACTATTCTATGCTTAGATACTATAGGTACAGGATATAATAGAAGTAGTATATTAGATATGTTAAGGAAAAAGCTATGAATGTAGCCTACTACAGCCCAAATCTTCTCCTTATTGTAAGAGTTTTCAATGTACCTACCTGATTCTCACGTTTACAATATTTTTTTCCACATTACTTGGGTTGAAAATCGTAATCATCTCTGTTCACGACGTGCCTATCAACCAAGTTAACAAGCAAAGGTGAAATTTAAATCGTATTTTATATAAAAAAAAAACCTACATAGAATATACCTAATGTCTACTTATGGAAAATATGGAGCGAAGTCTGATTCCTTGCTGGATATATAATAAATTATTTTTACTTTTACTAGTATTTTATTTTTATATAAAGTTATATTTTCTAGCTACCTCCTACTCTACTATGTATGTCTAAGATTTATTACGCTAGTCATTACTATCCTTGTTAAGATTACATGCATATATACTGTATATCTATAGTGAATATATAATTTCGAGGTAAACCCATTAGGTTACAGCCCCTTTCTGTATAAACGCAAAACCAGAAGTCAAATCTCAGACAGAAATAGAATAATGAATAGTTGGTACTTATAATATATTTAAAAATAATATGCTAACGTTACTTAGAACATACCAAGACCACTAATGATGCAGTTCACAACCACACTAATGACGCCGGAAAACTGGGAAAAACGAGAACTTTTATACGTTATGTAAATACCCCCTTTCTCGTACGAGTACAGCCCCACGTGCTTCACATTTCAAAGATATGCACAAGAATTTTCCATATTTCTGGAAAGTTTTATTTTACATATTTCTGTACTCATTGAGTTCTATTGTAGTTCCTGCTACGAGTACTATAAAATAAAACTGTATAAAAATATTATTAAAAGTTTCTTTTCCAGGACAACATGAGATTCCACAAATTTTGTATTCATTAGCACCTATCTTCCGAAAACACAAACGTTGGTATATATGAATAAAGGAATGATCCTTTCATATCAAAAGGGTAACCAATTTCCCAAAGCACAAATAGCATGATATTACTCCGAATTCCCATTCCATTCGCCATTAAGCAAGGACCCCATCATTGCCGCCATTTCAGTCACTTAAGAACGAGAGACATTTGGGCTACAAGTATACTCCTATGTCCGTCCATACCATTACTTTTTAATGCTAATGGCACATCTTATAGCTCGAAATGGTAAACGAGGCCGAATACAATAAATTGATTACAACTGAAGCGTACTTTATTACTACCTACATATTTGTATCCATTTCTTGTTCGTTTTGTGATTCTGTGTCCTATTTCTTTGTGATTAACCATTCGAAATTAGTGATTTCTATTGCTAGATGCATGTACAATGGCAAGCTTATCTCTACAAGAGATCTCTTCCAGCAAGCCAAGCAAATGAAGTGAAGTGAAATTACATGTGCAATCAAACTAATTCTAAGGAACTTACTACATTGAAAAAAGAAAGAAGAGAAACAAATGACAGCATAGTCAAGGCATGGACAAGTAGTAATCGTTCAGCTTTTTCCTAAATGCGCCAACAGTGCGCCAATCTCTAACCGTATGGGTTAATTCATTCCATAGCTTAACCGCCTGAACCGAGAAAGAACCCAAAAGCCCCTGAATTAAGACGGGGAGTTTGTAGCAGTGATGCCGTATTGGATCGGAGAGGTATATCTACGTTTTGTTTTGTGATACATTACGAATTATGCCTCCTTTTCCATATATTATGATCAAGTATGAGTAGGTACAATAATTAACTTTATACGTTAACCACTAACATCGGCATTAGAAAATTAATCAATCTCAATAAATTAAAATGCCGGAAATTTCGTCAGGATTCAAAGCAAACTTCATGAAAGTTGTAATAACCCTCTTTATTGACTTGTAACGAGTGTTGGTTCGAATTTGAAGTTGTGAAAGAAAATAAATACAGAGCTAACAAGGGGTAAGAGCTGGCGGCGTACGTATTAATCAATTTAGTCAACGGCGGCGTTTGGTTATTGAGTTACAGATTAATGCTCAAATACCAGGTAACACGATCAATCAAGAAGGATTTACGTTACCTAAACTTTACTACAATGTTAGAACTTTTGGGGCCTTTTTATAACTTAACTCTTTATTGAGAAACTTAATGGTCAGTAGGTGAATTACGATTAGTTGTAAATTTAGTTTGTCTCAAGAATTCCTGACTATGATTTGTGTTATTACGAGTAGGTTTTATTAATTTTAATTTTCGAGTATTTCGAGAATAAACTCACACGTTTAAACATCGCATTAATGACCAATCTGCGAATCGCAAAATTAATAACTTGCTCGATATTTCCTTTGATCATGAAACCTTAAACCCGCTATAAACTTATTTTAGAGATGTCTCCACAAGTATCCAATAAAATGTCTAGACTAATTTGTGTAAACTACTCGAGTTACACATTTTAATCAGAATAAAAATGGACTAATGAGAAATTCATTTTACTCCAGCTACAGTATTTTATCGCTTGACATAAAATTTTATTTGCAACATGTCCTAGCCACGAGTAGTTTACATAAAAGCAGATCAGTATTAAATAATATTTTCAAGTCTCTGGACTCTACCTAGTTAGGTAAAAGAATACCTACTTTTATTTCAGCATACTGAACCCTATGGTACCCCGTGTAATCTAATTTCCCACACATCAGCCTATTGTAGTCCACTGCTGGACGTAGGCTCCCTCATTGACCTGGAATACACCTTAGAAAGTGAAAGTGTAGACGAAGTCTTAGGTTCATAGGATCAGGTGATTAGGATGTATGTTCATCCGTTAGTCACATAGCCATTTTATATGTGCAGATTAGGTAGGAAGCCAAACCTGATTGAGAATCTTGTCCTTACGTATGTAGATAGTTTGTACCCGAAAGACTGAAGAAGATAAATACTATTAGTCCTTTTAGAGTAACTAGAGTATTGTGTAAGTGGGTATGTAATTTATATCAATTTAATTAAATTGTGTTAAGATAATTGAATTTATACACACTAAGTGAGTTAAGGGTTACTATGATTATCTGATATCTAATCCAATCTAAGATTCTTTTGTTAATATGTTACTTAGTTTTGACTGTGTCGCTAGGAGCTTTCTTGCTATTTCTTCTTCCAAGCAATGACACTTCACTGAAATAGTGTAACAGTAATAGAACAATCATGCGGTATGTCAGACCTAATGTTGGTTTTGCCATAAAGGAGAACTGTCTAGCAGCTCTCCTGGATTTCGTCTTTAGGCGACCTTAACTCTTATTAGCTCCACGTTGGTGGCTATTAAGCCCCGAATCGCCAACTTATGCCTGATAGACCGTAACAAATGGCACCTTGGGGTGGTGACCATTGCCAAAGCAAAAGCTTTGCGATTTAATTTTTTAGGTTGTTTAAATTCACTTCCTTTTTTTGTTTGGTAGCGGTTTCATTTTGGGGTGCGACCATAGAAAGTTACATATAAAAAACCATCGACAAACAACTTGTTAATGCTTTCATGTCGAATAAATGATTTTAAATTTTGTTTTTGATAGAGATAATTTATTTATACTTTTCCATAAATTTTAAATACTACCTATGTACTAAAATAAAGCTATAAAATATAAAAGAATAATACTTATACGTATTGAAAAATGCCATGTGAGTGTTGATTTTGGAAAGGCGATCGGTTTTTGATTAATTTCAATAAGTAAAACGATCACAACAGTTGACCTCATACGGCATATGCGGTCTGAGGGCCCAACATTTTGGGCTATAACTCGCTTAATTGATAAGTACAAATTCCTAAATTAACTGTACAATTGTTTTAGAATAAGTACTAAATCCTAAGCATAGTTTCAAACCCTTTTAGTACATGAGCCCTCAACCCGCATGCACATACTTATTTACAGTTTACATTTAGTTAGTCGGGAACTAAATGTGACCATCGTGGACCAACCTCTAACTGTCCTGACGTTCCGTTCGAAATAATATGTTCAAACTAACTTGGAAGAAGCTAGACTTGGTATATGAAACATTTCTTTGTGGTATAGATAGCACTGTCAGCACGGTATAATTTTTAGAAACTAAGAATAATATCCAACATTTCCAAAATAGCCCTGGCCGGAAATTCTTGCATGGGAAAATCACCTACGTTCTTTTCTACTGCAGATACCACTAAGTAGTCATTTACCTCTGTCTAAGACACTATACGAGTATCTACCTACATGTAGCAGCAATGATGTAAAGAGCCTAGCTATATAGGTACATAATAATATATATAAGAAGATTTATTCTTATTCTTCTATGCTATAAGTGAAGGGAAAACTGTGAAATAAGATAGGTACCGAGTCATATACAGGTACCATGTGAAAATATCCAACCAATGATTTTACAATCTTCTTTATATATCGCAGCAGTAATTTCCTTCAGTTCGTAAACATAGTTGTAAATGCGTACCTTCTCTTCCGAGTCGCTGATTGCCTTAATACTACTCGTGTAATGCCGCCTTAACGAGCCGGCTTCATTGCGAGAAGAAACCAAAATGCGCACGTAATCTTGAACTTTTTGTAATTATACAGTGTGGTTTTGCCGCAGTCGGGGGTAAAAAATAGTTGCTTAATTGCGGTTTATGGTCATAGCTTTTATTTGAAACAACTTGAACTTTGTACCTACTATCTTTGTTGCAACTTGTAAGTACATAGGATTTAAGTAGGTACCTACTATCTATCTCAAGAACATCCCTCGCCTATTGAATCTTTTTCATTGTGGGAAATATTCAAAACGAATACTCTCAATATCTCGTTTTCTGCTAATATACCAACTAGGTACTATAATCTTAAATAAGGTACAGCTGCTATCTAAAACTTTTATAATATGAATTTGCTTATATCGAACTCTCGATAACATCTCTCAATTTCCGTCGCCGGCGCCATCAGCAAACACAGTACGTACCGCTTCCGCTGATTGTCTTCAAACAACTTGTGTAATCCCACCCTAACGACCTGGCGGTCATTGCAAGAGCTCTGTAAAAGACACCCTGATTACCTATATATATCGTAGTAAAGGAATAACTATAATTAGGTGCCAAATTGGATCAGATGTGAGAATCCCGACATACATCTACATCGCCACTTTTACTTCCACTAAGAAGGCTTGTTTCTAAAATAGATAGAGCAGACAATCAACTTTAATCTGCTGCAGCTGCTGCCCACCTTCCGGAAACCATCAATCGCCTCTTACGATACCCACGGGCAGACATGAGTGGTGCTATTCTTCTCTGCCGTCACCACACGGTACCTCGAGTCTTTCTTGTTACATTGGCTACGGGGCAAAAGTGTTCTAATCTTCTTACACCATGTTATAGTATAAATTTAACAACTTTCAACATTGCTGATCGTGTGTAGTAACAGCGAAGTGAGATCACACTTCGGATTATTCACTTCGACTTTTTTAAAGTTAATCTAATAAATAAAGATTGCGTCACTGAGTCGGTAAGTGTAGCGGAGAGGTTACTTAAAAAGAAAAAAGTTATGCGAGGATTCACAACGCTGAAGCAGAGCATTAAAGCGTGCTTGTCACTTCAATCCATCTTATTCAACAGGAAGTCGTAAACGAGTCGTAACCTTCTATTCTCTGCAAAAACTCCACTTTGCCTTCCTCCTGCATGGATGGCAGTATCCGTTCGTACAATAACTTCAGATAAGAAAGAGTGGAATAACTGAGTTTTGTGGAAAATTTAATTTTATTACACGCGACATGTGTTTCAGTTAAGGTTGCAGTCAAGTAAAGTAAGTTTCAAAAATGTTCAGGTCAAAACTTTGCGATTGAGGTTTGGATGCATACCATTATGAGGTTTCAAAGTGTGTAAAAACTATATTTCGTGGTAGTAGTATTAATATCTACAAAAATTTATTTCATGTCTTAACAGGTTGTAATAAAAGGGTAAATATATGTTCAGCGAAATGAAAGATGGCTATGGAGATATTATCCACATTTGAAGCTCCTCTTCTACACCCTGTATAACCATCTTTATTTCTACCAAGAGAATACCTTTAGAATGGTAGGTAATTTGTGTAGCCTAATGTGTATGTATTTCTCAGAACTAAATGTCCTCATTTGCCGTTCGCCTAACAAAACCTTTTGTTTACCTCGAAGACAACGAAAGCTTAACTTGTAAATGTAATTAAAAGTTATTGTCTTTGGTATATGATGCCTGTGATTTAAAGGAAAATTGGGGTTTTAATGTGACCAACACTTGTACGTAGACAGCAACATCTACAACAATATTCATATGAGCGAATTTTTATCTATGTACATATATATCTATCTACTCAGTAATTCGTTTTATTCTTTTATCTTCTATACATATAACAAAATTGTAACGGATCTATGTTTGTGCACGCTAATCTCAGAAACGGCGGAACAGATTTCGATGCAGTTTTCAGGAATATATTGTGACAGGTCCCACTTAACATTTAGGCTACTTTTTATCCCGGGAAAATGTTTTTATCTCGGATAATTTCGAAATTTTGTTTTTTCTGTAGTCCACGCGGACGGAGTTCACTATTTAAATGAAATAAATTTGGAAATGCTTATTTAATACAAAGTGATAGATATGGAATCGCTTTTTACCTAGATCTTTGATGACCAAGTGCGAGTCGGACTCGCACACGAAGGGTTCCGTACCATGTTCTTTTTTTTTCAAACTTATCAGTCTTATTTGCCGAACAAGACATTTAATTGAGTTTGAAATATAAAAAGGAGAAAAATCGTTTTACAGTACATCTCGTGAATGAATGAAAAAAACCTTTGTCCAATTTACTGCGAATTATATCATACAATTCAATATTAGAGAATCTTTGTACCCTAGAGGTATGGAGACGCAGGTAATACGCAATGTCTGTTCTTTATGCAATATGATTTTACAAAAATTCTGGCTCAAATTCTACAACTTATAATATTGGTTATGTAGTTTTCTTTTTTATTATTGGGTGACTCTGAGAGCACTATAAATTCATATGTAAATGTATTTTCATAGTACTAATAGAAGAGATCAAACTTGAGTATCACATTAACAGTAGTTAGTTTTCGTTTACTACATTTCCAAAATTCTTGTTTGTTGGCAACTTGTCGCTAAATTAATTGATGTTTAAGTAGGATAGACCAGGTTTCTTGTAAGTAATGTACAATTCCCTCGGAATGGCTATCTCGTTTGTTTCACAAAGAATTTGATGACAGCCATTTTTAAATAGAATACGAATTGGTATCTCTAATAAGATCTGGAAGACAAATGGCCAGAATAAATAACGTTAATTTCTTCTCCTTTGCCCGGTTCATTAAAGATTTGATTTCACGGAAAACGGCCGAGTTTATAATGGTTTAATGAGAATGATTAAAATTTGGAATATCTCGGTGATCACTATACTTACTTTAGGTTTTCAATAAATATCTCAGTTAATTACTTAAATATTCATTATTTTATTAAACAATCTGAAGGCATATATAACTAATCTACAAATGTAGATTTACCTACCAACATGCACTCCGGATTCGTTTGTTTCAAGACGTTTAACCAATTTTTGTGTTTTGTTATTAGGACACAAGAAAATGCAAGAAAGACAACAGTTATTTTAAGACCAAAATATTAATTAATTCTTTAAATTTATTATTAGAATTTTGATAAGTACATATTATATTTTCTTGTTTCTTTTCACTGACTGTACATTCTGAAGCTTAGCCCATGCATTCGATATACTGAAATCATCGCAGTGGAACATCTATTGTTTTCATGAATCATTCCATCTGATTGCATTTTCACAATAGATTTATATCAAGCTTAATTTTTAGATAAAATACCGTAAAATGAGTTTTACTCATTTATGAGTGCAAGTTTTCATTTGTGTTTCAAATTCAATTCAAACAACATAAACTGTTCAAATATTAAAATGAAGCAATTTACTGTTTTTATTAATTTTGTTTCTTTATTCAGGTAATGATAGTTAAAGAACTCAAAAATAAATACAACATAAGAATCATAATACGATCTTCATAAGTCATATTGTTATTTGATCAAATAAACATTTTTCAAACGTCAGTTTCAGGTCAATATACGGCAAATAAACCTTTACCATACCCTAACACTGGTGGAACACCTACGACTAACGAAGATGCACCATATATTTTAGATTGTAGTAGACGTGTCAATCCAAACTACAGCCAAAAAAATAGTCAACGACCTTTCTTTCCTGTAATACCACCTACGACCCAGCAAGAATATGTTCCACCTAGGACATATCCGTACGAAGAAGTTGAAACACGGAGAGCATTTGGAAAAGCTAAAGAACTCACTAAAAAAGAAGACCGAGAAGAATATGTATACAATAATGAAGATAAAAATATTGAACAAAAAGACAATCAAGAAGACTTACCATTACTCAACAAAGTGTCTAAAACTGAACAAGATAAATTAGACGGTAAAAATCTTAAAGCCTCTAACTCAAATCAATTCGACTCCAATGCTGCAAATAGTGATAAAAATTTACTAAATAATAATAATACTAGAGAGAATAATACCACAAAAAGCAAACTTTCCGAACCTAGACAACCCGAGGAAGATGAAAAAAGTAATAGTTATGAAGATGTAGAACTTTTTTTCAAAAGAATACAAGATTGTGCGAACATACCATATACCAGGCGTTTTGCTAACTCTCCTCTTAGTAAATTCTATGAGAGAAATGGTGAAAAAAATTATCAAGACTTCCAAAAGAAACGAGATAATGTAACAAACCCAAATGTCGTCGCATATAAAGGACCAATAAAGTTGAGAACAATGATTTGACGTTAGCCCTGAGCTCTGCAGAAGAATATGAAAGTACAGGTGCAGGTGCACAAGATCCCAGCATTGCCTATGAATTAAGAGATCCAACAAAAGGGCCTGGTATTACAAGAGTAACTACTGAAAGGCGAATGACTTTGAAAAACTACAACGCATGTTATGCTTGCAACTCTATTAATAAGCCGTCTTGTTGGAATCCCAGTAATCAAACGCCAATAAAATATTGCAAAGAGGGTCATAACTTCTGTGTTACAAAGACTTACAAAATAAATGGTAAGACCTTGTTTTAATTTAAATGTTGTCACTGGTACCATGGGCATTTTTTCCATTAGACGACACAACCACGACACAGCCCCTCCAGTGAAAGACGAAAAAGTCGTGTGGTTCAGTGGAAATACGCCCAATTCCAGTTTTATACATTTCTAATGCGCCGCGTGGTGCCGGCAGAGTAGAGTTGTACCTCCCTATGTCTACCCGTAGGTATCGTACGAGGCAATTAAGGGTTTCCGAGAGGTGTGCAGCAGCGCCTCCCGTGCTGACAACATAGTCCAAAAATCACACTGCGGTCACCAACCCGCCTGCCCAGCGTGGTGGCTATGGGCAAAACCCCCCTGTGGCAGTAGCCTTGTGGCGTGCCCTGGGGGAGGCCTACGTCCAGCAGTGGACTACAATAGGCTGAAGACGACATTTCTAATAACTAAATTTGCTTTTTATAGGTGTTAAAGGAGTGATTCGTGACTGCGGAGAGCACTGTCTTGAACCAGGACTTGAAGTGCCAGGAAAAGTTGGAAAGGTCGACGCCGTTTCATGCTCCATCTGTATTGGTAATCTATGTAATAACCAGAGTGGTGCATCATCAAACAGCATCAGTTACATTGTTATTCCAGCTATTATCGCAAGTATATATTACAATACAGCCATAAAAATCTAAACTACATTTTTAAGGTAATTTTATAGACGGTAAATCAGAAAAGTATTTGCAAGCAAAGGTAAGGTCGTACAGTGATGATAGTGATATTTTGGGACAAATTACGTTGATCGCTTTAGGCTAGGTATTCCTCGTGCATCTTGATGCATCTTGACTTAAATCTCGCAAATTATATTTAAAGTATAACTGAGATTTTGTACATACATACATACATATAATCACGCCTTTATCCCTTGAGATTTTGTAGTGAGAATAAATAATTGTGGTTGTGTTCTTTACGCTCCTACTCTGTGTTGTAAAATAAAAGAATACTCTCACCGTAGTACTGCCTTTCCATGCACGTAAATATTACAAAGTAATGCAAATAAAATTCAGGGTGCTGGATAATAAAATACCACTCTGTACTCAATACCTGTATGAATAAGGTTTTACAATCAACCTGATTTCCTGTAGTTTCAGCATAGCATTTTATTAAAAATTGTAGTGTGTAGGTGCTTACCAACTTAAGAAACGAAAATCTATTTTAACTTAAGGGCCCGTTTTTCAGAATTTAGATTGGGTTGTTTTTAAAGAAATCGTCATAATTACGCTTCGCTTATTGGAACCATGTGCTAGTACCATCTACTTAGTTCAAATGTGAGTGTAAACCATTCCCGCACATACTCAAACACACCGAAAATTTTATTAATAACGTTACTAATTGATGTGTATAAAAATTTATTAAACGAATTGGATTCTAATGTTTTCTTTGAATTACTTAGGATAATATTATTATATTGTAGCCAAGGTCTGACTTGGCTAGTTCTCGTATACGAATTATTATTAAATACCTACTACATATTAAATAGACATGAAATGGTTTCTACCAACAAGCCAAATTTCGGACTAATAAAATAATAGGTACCTAAACGACAGGTAACCGGTTTAGGACTGTCGAAGGTTATAATATAATTCGTATATAAAAACTAGCCAAGTCAGACCTTAGGCTACAATATACTATCCTAAGTTATAAGAAGAAATGGTATTTTATGTTGTTACAAATAAATTTCAGGACTGATCATCGAACTTGGCACCCATTTAGATCTACTTCTTTTGTCGTTGGAACTTGGCTCCCATTTCACATTTATGTTTTTGATTAGATATCATTAGCATATAAATTATTAGTAGGTACTTATTTATAACTACTCCAGTAGCGCCATCTAGTTTGCCAAGTAGTAGTTAATTTTGTATGGGATGTTCTTAATAGAATTAGCTAAGTGAAAAATTATGATAAAATGATAAAAATATACCAGTTTCAGATTTTTGCTTTGTATTCACCTAATTACCTATCTGTATGCCAAATTTGAACTTTCTAGGTTATCTGGAACTGGGTCAAAGTTTTGGTCAGTCAGTGATAAAATTGACGAGATTTGGACGTTAATATCTAAATAACCGTTTGAGAAGTGTTTATGAAATTTGAAGCACATATCAAATTCGCAAGCCTCAAGATTTGACACGTCTATGTGAAATAGTTCTTGAATTATGAGGGGGTCAAAAGTTACTCCAAATGGTTCGTATAAAATTATACACGGTGCTGCTTGCCAGTTCTGCTAGCTGAAACTTGGCTTGACACGCTACCGCGTGTCTAAATATATATCTATGAAAAACTACCATAAATACTGGACACTATAAATTTCGCCCGATCAAGTAATGTATCGAATACGTATCCTTCGTTAAGGGTGGCAACGAAAAAACATCCTGTACATTTGTAATAATACCTAATACTTATAATAAATAACTTTTTATAAAGTGTCAACTAAAAAACCAATCAGTATAAAACTAGATGCCGATAACAGGAGGAACCCAAAGAGTACTTAATCAAAGGGCTTAGAATCTGGACTATGTAATGAACTAGTGATTGCGCTTGCCGATGCTTTACATACTCATGAATAAACATTATATTCGAGTACGTAGCCGGTAGCCCTGGAGAGTAAACTTGTTGTACGTATTCAAAAAAGTGCAGTTTTCTGAACGCGTCTAGCTTAAAAATGTTGGTTTTGGAAATGTTGTCTAGCTAGTTGGCTAGCAGGCGGGTTGATGACCGCAGTGTGATTTTCGGACTATGTTGGGCAGAGCCAGTCAGTGAAGACAGAGGCGGGAGGTCTACCATACCGCTAAGGGAGATTGCTGCTATATACCTCCCACCTAGGCAAAGACCCGGAAACCCTTAATCGCCTCGTACCATCAAAAACAACAAACGCACGGGAATTACAACAGGCAGGGGTGGTACAAATTCCGTCCTGCTCTACTCAGAAGTGTGGTGGTGCCAGCACCACACGACATACCTACATACAGGATGTAACAGATCATATCCAAAGGGTATACAAAAAACGGAAGAGTTATGCCTAGCGAAAAGCTGTATAAAGTGTTGCGGTCTCTAGCCCACTATAGAGAACCTATTTCCAAAATTTGCAGAGGGGAGTGAGACAAGGAAACTCGAAATCAGTGGAAGACATTTTTTTTTTTTCAAGATTGTATGAAAATTCCTGAGATATTTAAAAATTCTCCATACTATCGTGAAAAATAAACATGTGATTTCGGATCTCAAATTTTGTTGATAGGTTCTCTATAGTGGGCTATTTACATAGCTTTTCGCTTAACATACCCTTTTTGTTACACTCTGTATATACACATAATAAGTATATAGGTATTATATGTATATAACTAAATAATACTTTGCTTACGACATATAAAAATAACACAAAAATAAGTACGACGAAAAATTGGTCGTCACTCAGCATAATTTATAGCACATGAAATGCTATAACGCTGGTCTTCCGTGTAGTATATCTAGTGTAGTATATACTATGTGCATCATAAAATGGGTAACATACACACATCAGCCTATTGCAGTCCTCTGCTGGCCGTAGGTCTCCCCCAGGGCACGCTATAAGGCTACTGCCATAGGGAGGGGTTTTTCCCACGCAGGGCAGGTTGGTTACCACAATGTGATTTTCGGACTATTTTGTCAACATGGGAGGCGCTGGCGAAAAATCGACATACCTACCCAACACCAATTTTACCAATTCGTCGTTTTAATCGCCCTTTACGACACCCAGGGAGACTGCTATTCTACTCTTCCGACTCCACACGACTAAAATAGATACCTAATATTTAGGTAGACAATAAAATGTCGAAAATTTCGATAAGTATATGGAAAATGTGAACTGCGTAGGTAGAACTTACACGAGTCTGTATTTAGTTGTCTACATGTGGGAAGCGTAAAATTTCACAAAATAAAATAAAGTTTCTCTTCCATAGTCCCCACACTCATGAATATACAATTTTGAGTAAACAGTGTGGAAAAACTGATTGATTTTGTTGATAGCTTTTGTTCGGATACACCAAAAATATACACCACCAGACAAAATCAATCATGACCGTGTATTATAATTTTAGATAAGTACAACTTTTTTTTTACTACGAAATTGATAAATCTAATGTTCATTAGAATTATTCATTTTAGAACTCTATAGACGTATAGTAGTAGCAGTTGTGCCCCATACAAAAGGGACCTGAATAGTTCCTTTTGAGGTAGAATTGTGTAATTTTTACCAATGAATAGAATGTACTAAGACAATTATTTTCAGATGTGGAGGGAAGTCAGATTCGCCCCCTTCCCTGAGCGCCAGGGGAGGGGGTTGAAGGGGTAAAAATAGGTACCTTGGTGATATTTTTTTTTCTCGTAGGAATATACTATTAGGGTGTGTTTGGTATCGTTTTCGAATAAAACGGACACTAGGAATGAAATAAAAAATCATTTTTGATACATTTGAAGTACCTTTTCATACAAAATGTATGATATTTTTGCAAAAATCTAAAAAAAATATGTAAAAATAATTGCAATATTTTCAATTTACTATACCTATATACACTATAATCCAAAAACTAAAAAAATGACAGTAATAAAAATACATTAAAAGCAATTTAATCTAGTTTTTAAAAATATACACTTTTTGTGTACTTTTCATACAACATCCATTAAAAGGAAAAGAGATGGTAAAATTCGTCATCCGAGTAATAGACCCGGTGGCTTAGTGGTTATAGCGGCTGGCACGGTTTGCAGTGGTCGTGGGTTCGATTCCCACTCGGGTGAAGAATTTTTTCCATTTTCTTTATTAACAATTTTATAACATCCATTATCAAAAAAATATTTTATGGGTCGTACTATGACACTGTACCAAAGCTGGCTATAGTTAAAATATATCGGAAAATGTGCTGTAAAGGTAAGAAAATGATATTTATTATTTGTTCAGTGTTTATAATGTTGTTGTTTATTTATTTCATAATGTTAATATAGTTTTTAGGGTTCCCTTGTTAACAAGAACCTTTACCAAAGAAATATGTACGATATAAAGTACCACGAAGGAGACCTAAAGCATTATGCTAGTATAAAACATATAGGTAACTACACACACATACTCTAGTCTTCTCAAAGTCGGGTAACCAGAACAGTAGGATCATGAAGAAGATCCTATAATCACGTTTAGCATAGTTGAACCATATGTAAAAAATCAGTGATTCTAGCTACCAGATACCAGCTCAGTTGCTAGATCGCCTGGTATCTTAGTCGACTCTTACTTTAGCTGATATAAAAAATTATTTGAATGAAAATTGATTATTTTCGTTCTTAAATAAGTGAGTAATTATAATCTTATTCCTCTATGGTAATTGATAAGAGCTTTACTATATTTGTGGTTTGAATAACTAATACCCATAACTATTATGTTATAAGTAGCTTTTGCTACCTACCTAATTCTTTTCGCATTATCCCATAGTGTGATGTATATATAGGTACAAGCACTTGGTTGTATTTTTACCTCAATGTTAAAAGGATATTTAATTGAATTGAATAGCAATCGATGCGATTGAGGTGCGATATTACTTGAGCACATCTTTACCCCTCAAGTGGTAAGTGATGTACGGGCTGGTTTCTGCATCTGCTTCTGATTAGATTTCATCACTTTGATGAATGCGTTAAATTAAGGTTTCCTATTCGATAAAATGTTTTCGTAACCTTACAAACTTCGTTCTTGCTCATTACAATGTCTAAGCACCCTGGACGGACAGATTTCTAATAACTCTAAAGTCTAAAATAATCTAGTTGTTAAATTAAATATGATGATAATATGTTTAGATGTTTACCCGATTGTATCCTATCTCATGCCTTAGCAATGGTCACATGGTAAAAATTATAAATTCTACCTCTCGGTCACTTACAACTTCTACTATAGGTTGCCAGGCGTCCGGTAAAGCCGGACATAGAGGCTTTTTGAGTGCGTTCCGGCCATGACCATGTCCGGCCTGTCCGGCCTGTCCGGCTTTTGGTAGCTTCTAAGGGGCTTAGGCGATTAGTAATAGGTTATTAAGTTCCACCAACGCGATTAGCTAAATATGTTAAATTAAGAAAAAATGTTTTCGTTTCGCGCTCGCTCCGCTCGCGATTTCTAATAACTCATCTATTCTAGTTGTTAAATTAAATATGATGATAATATGTTTAATACTTGTATCCTATCTCATCCTGATGGTTTTCGGTACTTTTCAATAATGGGGAAAAATTTTCAATTATTCGTAAAATCCACAAATTCTTGGCAATGTCTAAATAAGTCACATGCATGAAGTGCTCGCTGGCAATTCGATTCAAACGAGCAAACTCGAAGTTTAGTTACGCACTCAGTGCCGAGGGTTGCCGGCAGTCTTTCTGAATCGACTGTCAGTCGCGCAGACACAAAATCCTGAATAATGTAGGGTGTCCGGCTTTTTTACCCAAATGTCCGGCCAAACGGGCTGGTCTGTCCGGCTTTTTGGTTTTTCGACCTGGCAACCCTACGTAGGTACATTATTTCTCGAACATGCACTTCGTTGTTTTCTGAGTACCCAATGATGACGATGGCGAAGAATGAATGACGTTTTCGAAAAGCTCTACTTAATAGGAAGTACGTCCCAAACCAATCGTCGTTGATACCATAGCAAGTTGATATGGGTATAGGTACATAGTATATTTTGGTAAATACTGTAAGTCTATACTTACATCTATATCTATAAACATCTATATGTTTGTTCTTTCACAATAAACAAAAAGATGCCAAGTTGATACAGATGGCGTAAATAAATTTACTGCCGCCCATTATTAGACGATCCAGATCGTAAATGCGAAATAAAACCTCTTAATAGCCTCGGCTACAATTTATTCAAATTCCTGCTTTGCTGATAAAGCATTTTAGGTAACCTCCCGCTCTAGATTTGCCTGTCGGCTATACTGTGTAGAATTCCGTTAAAAATTAATCACCGATAGGCAGGCTCTAATACTAATTATGTAGAGAAGAGTTTTGCTTCGCGAACTATACTAGGTACTATAACGATATCTAAAAGGGGTAGGAATTAATGTAATTTAAATGCAAACAATCTCAAAACATAAATAATAGATGTTTTAAAAGCGTGTTGTATATGTTATAAGTAATTAATATATAACTTAACTAACAATACACTTTTCTAAAAACAGTTTAAAAGATAGGAGATGTGTTGTTTACATCACTATGCGGCCCGAGATGTTATAAGTAATTAATATATAACAGATAATTGTTAACTAACAATACACGAGTTTTTTTTTTCTAAACGCATTTTTAAAAAACCATCTAGTGGTTAAAGACGAGTGTAAGTTTAAAAGTCACTCACTACTCACTATAGGAGATGTACGTTTTTGTTCGGATGGCGGAGAAAAATGTAAAGTATTTACTCACTACACTTGAAAGAGGAAATGCAATTATGTTTACATCTTGAATGATGTGTAGAACTAGAGCGAACAAGTGCGATATTTTATGCCCGAGACTTGCTTTTAAATTCTTAATGTGTTAATGCTCACTAATGTGCGTAAGTTATCTTACAGCACCTAAAATCATACATCTTATGTAGCACCAACTAGTAATATGTGTGTTTCTGTTGTTGTTGCTGGTCTTCATATTAAATAAATTAAAATTAATAAGTAACGATTACAAATGAAAAATCATTTTAAATTAAGTAAACAAAAGCCACAGATTATATTATAAATCAATGTTATTTTACATTTACTGACAGGACACGTGTCTATTTAAACTTTTTAATTTATTCAGATAATTGTAGTCGAACATATATTATTTATGAGAAGTAATTTTCCTAAATTGTCAGTTCACACGATATTGCTACATGAATTTAGAGAGAACCGGCATGGTTCGGTTGTATTCATAGTTCTCGTTCCTTGAGAACCACACACATCGATTTAGAATACCTAGGGTATTGACCACAGATTTCAAATAGGACATAATATCTACTTACACATAGGTACACTGCTGGCTGCGTTCCCAAAATGGGGAAGTCAGAACTACTAGATCACGAAAGAGATAGTACTACAACCACGTTTAGTATAGGGGTGCCCAATGAGGTGGATGCAAAAGCGTAACAAGTTGCTAGTTCATCGCCTGGGATAACATCATATAGGACTTTTAGAATTCTTAGTTGTACACTTGCAGACAAATTCATCATCCATTGAATATCCTTCCCAGACCTTATTAACAGACAAAGCTTCGTCAACGACACTTTTGCTTCAAGGAGGACAGAGGGGTAAGCACGAACCTCTCGATAGTCTGTAACGCTATCAACTGTCAAATCACATAGATTTTTCTATCGAGTCGCTAGCGTTACGCCGCGTAAAAAGGTTCGTGCTTGCTTACCCCAATGTACGTACCTGCTATATTATACGCACGCGCTGTCATATAACGTTCTATGACTGCGTGTGCCACCACGAGACGGCAGCGTATAGTATACAGGGTGTAACAAAAAGGGTATGTTAAGCGAAAAGCTATGTAAATAGCCCACTATAGAGAACCTATTTCCAAAATTTGAGACCCGAAATCACATGTTTATTTTTCCCGATAGTATGGAGAATTTTTAAATATCTCAGGAATTTTCATACAATCTTGAAAAATAAAAATGTGATTTCGAGTCTCAAATTTTGGAAATAGGTTCTCTATAGTGGGCTATTTACATAGCTTTTCGCTTAACATACCCTTTCTGTTACACCCTGTATACAGGATGTTTTTTTGTGGCCACCTTTAACGAAGGGTACGTATTCTATACATGAAATAAAGTAAGTTTATGCCAAAAAAAATGCTAAGAAAAAAATTTTTTTTTGAAAAAAATTTTAAATTCCTTGATCGTGCGAAATTTATAGTGTCTAGTGTTTATGTTAGTTTTTTTATAGACAGACATTAATTATTTTTCGTGAAAAAATCCTGCTACGTGCGTCTATGTGCATTTATGCAGAAAAACGCAGTCTATTTACTCAACTTTGGACCCTAATATTTTGGAAACCAGACACTTCCCAGGTTTGCTTCCATGGAGAAAAATGATCGTGAAGATGAGGAGATTCCGTAGTTTTCGGGAACGTTGACGACCAAAAATCATGTTTAGTCTAAATTTCTTACTTTCCGTTCTATATCTATACCTACATATAATAAATTGAACGTTGCACGTTAATCTCGACCAACCGATTTCGATGCAGTTTTCAGGAATGTGTTGTTTGACAGTCCCACTAAATTTCTTACAGGGAAAATGTTTTTCGGATAATATCGACATTTTATTTTTTCTCTCCACGCGGACGGAGTCGCGGGCATATATATATATATTGTTATAGACAATATATATCACGGCCCATTTTCGTATATAACGAGGGAACACAATATATATAAATCGCATTTGCTATATATGGCGGCGGAGCCCAAATATATAGTCGTTTTACACAGGAAACAACGACATGGCCGTTTAAGTAAGGCAGTTATAGTTACTATAATAGATACAGGTATCTATTATAGTGGCTATTACTGCCTACTAGAATATAGGTAAGTACTTAATAACCTTCCCTAACTAAGGTGACTTTTAAACTTGGCCTACCCGAGGGAAATCAAAATGTTGAAGACATTTTTGCTAGGACTCGAGTTCTTGTTTTGGTTTATTTATTGAACGAACCAAAATTATATATTTAAATAAATTTTAGGGTTAGGTAACTAGCTACATGCATGATAAGGTGCTGCCACACTGCTGTTAAAAAATGTTCACAAACGTTAGCAAACATTTGTTAAGAAACATACGATCACAATGTTAGAAAATGTTTTCATGTTAGATAATGTTAGTAAACATTTCTAGCTAGTTAACAAATTATAAAGTAAAATAAAAGGTAATTCAATGAGCATATTTATTATTTTTTATTCTTATTTTTCGTGTAGACGCCTCAGAACATAAATCCAAATTGCGAGCGAGCCGATTTCTCAAATGTTATAAATGTTTGTAAACATTTTCCATCAGTATAGGAGCACTTAAAACATTTAACAATTCCTAACAGAATGTAACAATTCCTAACATTTGTCAGTGAATTATTTAATTATTTATTTAATGAGTGTTAGAAAATGTTTTGTTAACATTTTTAAATAAAAGTTTAGGAAGGTAACACTCAGCGGCGTATCTACTCTTAAAAATAAGCTAGCAACCACACTTTGCTAAACGTGGCTATGGGATCTTTTTCAAGATCTGGCTTTCGCATTTGGAGAACACACGTGTGTTTTTTTAATTTATTTATTTTTTATATTTTACATAGATAACAATGGGCGATAAAAATTGCTTAATAAATAAATTAAAAATCTATCTTGTCTACCTAAAGGTAAGTAGGTAAATGCAATATAGATATGGTGCACTCTTGGTGCTCTGCGATTAGCGTGCACAAACGCACAGACAAAAATTTCAAAAATCATTCTTTTGTGTACTACTGCGTTGATAAAGGTAAGGACAAACTGAGCCCACGTACGCAACGTATGCTACGCACTATGACGTCTAGACTACGAAATTTATATGCTTGGAAACACACTTGTCATACGCAACGTTGCGTACAACAAGTGTGTTTCTAAGTCATATATTTGCATGTATCGTAGTCTAGATGTCATAATGCGTAGTATACGTTGCGTACCTGTAATATTTTTTCTCATATACCTATCTTCCATGTACAGACAGCGATCTGTTCAGGGGCGGTTTATACACTAGGCCCGCTAGGCCCGAGCCTAGGGCGCCGTGCCAGAAGGGGGCGCCACGGGCCGGCGAAATTCGCAAGTTTGCGCGCCCCTTTCTCTTATGCACCCATACAAATCGTACGCCCATTGTGAAACATCCTGACAAGCGAATTCAATTTTTTTCGTGCTCAATCCATTTTTGTTGTCAGACATTTCTGCGAACAAATTTCCCACCCTACAGTCCCTACATTGTAGTACAACCATGAAGAAGCGAACCAGTGGAGAGCGGATACGGGGCGACCGCACTCACGAAACATATGTTATATCAATATAATGCTTCGAAAATTTTAGTCAGTCGGACTTTACAGTCTATAAAGTGCGCACGTCTTGCAGTCCCGTTTTAAGCGCACAAAAAATTGTTAAACATGCCTAGTTGTGCTATTAAATGGTGTGCGAAACACTAAAAATTCAAGTCCTTTATATATTACCTATTTATTTACTTACAGTTAAATCAGCATTCTTATTACTCGTACTTTCACATTTTTAGATTTCCACACGACGGCGTGAAGAAAAAATCTGGAGCAATGCTACTCAAAGAGACAATTTCATAACAACAAAATATAGTGTCTTGTGTTCCAGACATTTTACATCAGATAGTTTTGAAAATTTAAAAAATAACAGGCGCCGATTATATGTATAGCTCTAGACACTAGACCGTTCTAAACACTTGAAGTTGTAAGATATTCTGCTCGATTTCTGTTCTATATAAAAACATTGTAACTCTATAATCTATTTATGGCGAGTCAGGTATCAACGCTCGCTTTGGCTTTCTCAGTCGTTTGCCATCACTCACGGATGCAGAGATCATCACACAATGTGAAGATTTACAGACGATATACTCCACCGATCTCGACAACGATTTTGGTGAAGAATGTATACATTTCCGGAATTTTATCCGGGAAATCGGATTGACGGATGATGAAATCAACATTGGGAAATGTTTGATGATCATTCGCGAGAAGAATATTGTTGCTACATTTCCCAATATGGATATCGTTTTTCGAATGTATCTCACGCTTTTCTCCAGTAACGCTACAGGGGAACGTTCCTTTTCGACGTTGAAAAGAGTGAAATCTTATTTACGAAATACGATGGGTCAGAATCGTCTCTCTAGTCTCGCGTTTTTATCGTCGAATGCAGAGCTTGTTGATATGACAGAGACCGATGCAA
Source organism: Carposina sasakii (assembly GCA_014607495.2). Classification (NCBI taxonomy): domain Eukaryota; kingdom Metazoa; phylum Arthropoda; class Insecta; order Lepidoptera; family Carposinidae; genus Carposina; species Carposina sasakii. Next base: position 6,581,547 of record CP053164.1, read on the forward strand.
TCGTTGATAAATTTGCAAGCTTAAAAGCGAGAAAGCGAGCGTTTTAATCGGGTGCACTGAATCGGCAATATCTCCAAAATAAAATATATATATATGTGCTCCATTCCTACCTACAAACCTACGTCATATATGTATGATTGAAATTTTGTTTTCGTTAAATTATTTTTGAAATATAAAAATTATTAATTCTAGCCTATGCTTTTTCAACTATTTCATGGAGAGGGGGCGCTAATTTCGTCAGGCCTAGGGCGCCCGTTTTCGTAAACCACCCCTGGATCTGTTACATTTTTATTATATGTATAGATATAGAAGATGTATACGAATGTGTTCCCGAAATAGATTAGCCATAACTGCAGGATCATAAAGGAGATCCAGCTTATGTATTCTAGAGAAGTTTCGTATCAGCACATGAAGTAATGGAATAAATACTTACCTACATATTTTTACGCACCTTTTTAGACTTACCTATGTACCATACTATCTAACTATACAGGATGTAACAAAAAGGGTATGTTAAGCGAAAAGCTATGTAAATAGCCCACTATAGAGAACCTATCCACAAAATTTGAGACCCGAAATCACATGTTTATTTTTCCCGGTAGTATGGAGAATTTTTAAATATATATCTCAGAAATTTTCATACAATCTTGAAAAATAAAAATGTGATTTTGAGTTTCAAATTTTGTAGATAGGTTCTCTATAGTGGGCTATTTACATAGCTTTTCGCTTAACATACCCTTTTTGTTACATCCTGTATATCTGCAAAAATTTGATAAGTATTTAATTTATATCAAAGGATCCACACCCAAAATGTTTGAGATTACCTAATGATTTTAGTTTTCACTAGATAAACTCTCGTAATTCGTACAAGTGTTCTGTTCCGATTACCCATCCGTTCCAGGCAGGACCATACAGAATCAATTTCGAGGCTACCCTCATCAAGATCGGAAAACAATCTTCTGGACGGGATGCTCAGATAATATTGGGATACAATTAATGGCTTACGTAAACTGAGAAGAGGTTCGGCAACAAATTAAGTATGTATTTGGTGATCTTTACATAGGTACTGGCATATAAGAACACATAAGTTATTTATTAAGAACTATTTCGGGTATACTTGGAACTACATAGTTGTATATCAGGGGAAGTTAAAGGCAGAAACACTATAACCATAATCAACTTCGAGGGAACCACCAGCCAAGCCCAAGGGTACAGCTAGCAGTCAATGTCGCTTATACGTAGCTAACAGATGACAAAAAATCGCTACACATCCTCACACCGTTTCACCATGTAATCAAACTTGGGTACACTTGTTCACAAAATACTGTGTACCCGAAATGGGTTAGCCAGAACTTCAGAATCATAAAGGAGATCGCACAGGCACGTTTAGCATAGCGCGCTAATTACTAGCACATCGTTTAAGTGCTGCCATCTATGAGAAGAGTTGACAAAGTTTGATGCTAAGCTAAAGCCCCACTTGGTTGGTTCTATTTATAATGAGCAAAGTTGCCTTCATGAAGCACAAATGCTTGTATAGATGACGCTACTTACTTTACAATTAAATACAACTAGTCTTCATTGCCTTTACTATCAATCACGAGGTAGTGGATAAGGTGTGATAATAAGTAGATTATATTTTTGGCTGCGTAATCAGATTGCTTGCTTGGCTATGAGTAGATTATTGATAAGTAGGTACCTGCTTAGGTACTTTATAAAAGCATAGTAAAATATCCGTAGCAAATTACTATAGAATCTTTATTTTTAAACGACCTAGCTAAGAGTTAGGTAACGAACCTTGACTCAATCAGTATTAGATTAACTCATATCTATGCATGCAAGCTTGACTTAACTCATTTGTCATCCTCATGAAATCTATAGGATCATCATTAATTGCTTATACCTAGTCACAGTACCTACCTAGTGGTAAGTGATAGGTAAATGTAGTAAGTAACTACGAGTATTATTAAATTTTCGTTAATCACATTTCTCCGCAACCAAAAAGTACCTACCTACACTCACTTTCGTCACTTCGTCAACTCGGTAACGTTTTGACAAAAAACAGCCCAAATGAAATGACATCACTTAAAACTAGGTATGTCGTGGTGTTGCCAGTCGATCCGTGCGCTTGAGTGTCCAATTCATGTGCCTGTCCGCCACGCAATCTCTCCACGTGACGGCTGAATCACTGCCAGATTCCTAGGTACTTACGTATTCTGTGACCTTCAGCCGAATCAACTTCGACGATAAGATGAACTTGACTGACGTAACATATTTGTACAAACGTGCAGGTATCTATAAGTAGAGTAGGTATTTTGTATGATTGAAAAGCGCAAATTCCGGGTTGATAATGGAGAATGGAAATAACCACGTGTAGACATTACTTTGCGATGACATATCATAGCGACTTTTTTAATGAACAAATCAAATTTAAAGTAAGTTAATCGTTTCACCGTAAATTACAAAAAAAAAAAACGTTATCTACCTAATTGCTATACACTGTAAAAGAATGATGAATGTTGAATGTACTTAACGGAAAATTAATAAAACACAAGCTTAGTTACATCACTTTGCTTATATCTGTTTTATTTTAATCTTTCGTCATTTCATTGTAAGTTCATTACAGTACTACATACTAAATTGGGTGGTTGATCCTAAAAAAACATGTGAAGGTTAAAAAAAACTAGTATCTAATGTCTATTAATAATTTAATAATAACATTAAGATCACACAAAATATTGTAATGTTATGCGAAGATTCTGAATCCACACATGGTTGGTAACATCATACTCAATAAGTAACAGCTACTTAATAAAGTGTCACAATACAAGTAGATACTCCTACATGTGCCACAATATTAACACAAGGCGAATACATCAATAAATAACGATACTGATTAGTCTAATAAGAAGGACATCCCAGAAATATTATGGAAAGTGCTTCCTATTTTAATGTATAATTTTCCTAAAAACATGAATGTTTACTTAGTAGCCTCCTTTAAGTAGGCAATGAGGTCTGCACGTTCGTTGGGCTTCTTCAGGCCAGCGAACACCATCTTGGTACCGGGGATGTACTTTTTCGGGTTTTCCAGGTACTCAAATAGTGTGTCCTCATTCCAGGAGATACCTGTAGAGTAAGCATACAGAATTGTTACTAATAACCTTAACTAATACATACTTTATGTAAGATTAAAAAGTATTGTTATATGTATGGGTTGACAATATTCATTCTTAGACCATCTAACAATAACAAACCACACAAGATGACATGATTGATTCTGATGAAGGCTATTGGCTACTCTTATACTTGCATCATTGTTTCAGATATTATAAATCCTAACATTTAGGTGTCCTTCACTGTGCGTGCCGGCCCCCTTATTACCTAACTAGCTAAAGCAAAGCAATAGCAATTGTACAAAAATTGCTGATTGCTTGTCAAATTTGTATTACGTAAAATGAATTTCAAAGGAACTTTGACATTTAAAGGCGTATATTGTAAAATTTTCGCAATAGCTTTGCATCAGCTTTGCTATTGCAAATTAGGTAATCAGGGGGCCTATGTTAGTTAGTCCAAACATTCCAATCCATTAAGCCTATCAATGATAGTATGGATTACACACTAATAGGGCTATCAAAGTACTTGAACTTAAATAGAATTCTTGTATTGTAGCCAACTAGAGAGCTGTACTGTATCAAAGAGACAAAAGGTTTAAAACAGCGATATTATCACTTCTTATCAATAGTTACATGTATTCATATGAGAATGAGTAGAATAGTAAATAAAGGACTATGACTACATGTATATGGTAATATGCCTATGACTGGTTGAGAATGTCATACAATACATCCATGTTAACAACTTTTATTTCCCAAATTTCATGATTATTGACATTAATAAGTTCTCTAATGGTTTGGATGGCACAATTACCTTTGGACTTGTTGGCATCTGAGTAGGCGAATCCTGCAGCCTGACCAGTTTTACGGCCATAGAAGCCGTTTAGGTTGGGACCGACTTTGTGTTTGCCACCAGCTTCTACCTGAAAACAAGTGATTGTACCTATAAAACACTAGCAATTTCCTGCAACATAGTTTATTTCAGTTAATTTCAATATTTCTTCATCTCATTTTGACATCAATAAGTATTACAGATTAGATTTATATTTGTTATAAATTCTGTGATTACTTTTTCAAGAATAATTAATAAAAACTATTATTTACCTATAACAATGCATTAGCTATAGCCTATGCGAGTACTCTTCTATGGCACAGGGCTACTCAAAAAACACCATGTGTTATAAAATAAACCAACTCAGATTTGAAGCTTTTTAAACACATCCTTCCTGAATTATGTTTAACAAATTATTTTGTGAGAAACAATCTCACTAATTCTCAGGTCTGGTTTCTCGTAGCGATTGTAGTTAGTGCAAGTGCCTGTTTTCGCAGTTATGAGTTATCAGATCTGAGGGTCAGTGGAGGGTGTAGAGCCCAGTGGTGGGCGGACCCATAGTGAATGTTTGAACTTCTGAATTGTAACACCTAATACAATTTCATTTATCAATCTCACTAAGTAAACTTATCATTGTTTTTAGGAGCAAAGGAAATAAATTGTGTTTTGCTTCTGTTTTACTTACTGTATGACACTGGGCACATCTTTGCACAAAGATCTTCTTTCCGTTTTCAGCGTTTCCTGCAGGAATACCCATTTTTTCTGGAAAATAAGTAAATTCATTATATATATATGTGTATAGGTCACATAGTATTTTCTACTGTTTCTTTCTCAGGCAGGACCATCATACAGGTTACTTTCATACATCTAAATATTTTATTATGCAACTGATGAAATAGACAGCAATATCACAGAAAATAATGTCTACAAGATAATATTATTTAGCCACTAGTCCAAATACATTGGAATTTGCTCTATCGGGGAAAACTAGGTCAGGATCAATGTCACTGGGTGTCGTAACGTAATGTTAGTTACGTAAGGACAATATTCCTTAATACTACGAAAACCAATGAAAAACCGCGCATTTGAGTATAAGCTATTACTAAATAAACAAGATACTAGTTTTTATTACAACGCTTAGGAGAACAAGTACCTAAAATAAGTAAATTTTAGGTTAACTGTTCAATGCCTAAAAGAACCTTAATTAAACAGAAATTTCATGGCACTTAATAAAAAAGAATATCTGATTTTTCCAAAATCACAAAATGTATCTACTCACTGTTATTAAATTTGATGTAAATCAAATATAATTTTGAAAGACCAAATGTCGATTTTTTCCGATCACAGTCCCTGTGTGTGGCAGACAAGGGCACAGCAGTACACCAAAGAATATACTACTCTTTAAAGTAGTCTGTGGCAGTGTTGGCAACCTAGAATGATGCGCTGATCGTACCAGGGGCGTAAAATTATCGTACCTGACGAAAAATTATCGTATACTTTTGAACGACATAAAAAAAATTCGTTAATTATTAATAAAAATAGATATTATTACGAACTTATATTGCGCTCAGCCGCTCGTCATGTCCTTTTTCGAATTTTATGATTTTCACATGGGTACACTGCGTACAAATGGCGCGAAAATTTGTGTTTCAAAAGTTTTACAAAAATAAAATGGCTCCAAAGTTGATCAGTCGATTATTAAATTTATTCATGAACACATAAAATTGACAAAATATGTAATATTCAACGAGATATATATTTATATATTTCTTATCTATATATGAGTGAACGAAACTATCGAAATCCATTACAATTCGAAAATTATCGTACATTTGTGTACGATAATGAATCGCAATCGTACATCGTACGCTGGTATCAAATTATCGTGCATGTACGATAATTATCGTACGGTTGCCAACACTGGTCTGTGGCAGTGTTGGCAACCTATACTTCGATTTTTAATTATGTAGACTAAAATGACATTTGGAGTGTTGCCACTTTATCGTAATAAAAAAATAGTGTTGGTCATAATTAATCGAATTATTCAACTGAATATTTCGATTAATTTCATGTATATTTATGTCACGGCGAATGTCTGAATTCCGAATGGTTAAAAATGTATTCGATAAGTTTAAAATCTGTATTAAGCTTTTTCACTCAATCTAACCTAACTCATAAAACTTTTAAAAAATAAAAGCTACTTTGTGGGTTTGAAAAAAAAAACTAGCTATTTTATTAGATTTATAAAAATCTATATTGGAAAAAATGAAACACATTAAAATTTTCTTAATCACTATTTATTTCTGAATAAGAACTATTAGAGTCAGAGTCCGTAACATTTATAATTAATGTATCTGTCACCTCATCAATGAGGTGATCGAGTTGCATCATTTTGTTTTCTTCTTTTATAACATGCTCGATACAACTCGACCACCGTTGCGGTGTCACCAACTTTAGCCCGTCAATTAATAGATTTTTAATTTCAGCCATTTTAAAATTTTTGTTATTTCTGGCGACGTGCCCCTTTACCTGTACCCATACTAATTCTATGGGATTCAATTCACAGTGGTAAGGGGGCAGTCTTAAGATGGTGACACCATACTCGGCAGCAAGCTCATCAATAATTTTTTTTTTATAATTAGGTTTTTCTTTGTTAACAATTTCCATTAGTTCTGCTTTGATCATTTTGTCTTCGAAGTTTAAATTCTTTGATTTCAACCACTCTTGAATTTGGGATTTACGCCACGACATAGATGGAGTTTTTTCTACATTACGTGAGTAGTAAGGGGCATTATCTAATACTAACACCGAATCATTTTTTAATTTCGGCAAAATTCCCCTTAACCACTCCTCAAAATGTTCTGCATTCATTTCATTGTGGTAATCACTTGAATCTGTTTTTGACTCGAACATCAATAAACCTCCATCTACAAAGCCTTCCTCGCTTCCAATGTGGCTGATTATAAGGCGTCTTCCTTTTCCTGTAGGAGCTTTAAGCCCCGTTGTCAGACCTGCAAGGAAGGCTTGTCGTGGCGTTTTTATATTTTTATCCACCCAAGACTTGTTTAAAGTGTGCCCTTCATTCACCCACGTCTCATCTTGGTAATAGATAGTTTTCCCTTGTCTACGATATTCTTTTATTGCAAGTAAATATTTCTTCCGCCACAAAATTATATCTTGTCTGTCGATTAAAGAGCTGCATCGTCTGCGATTTCCATATTTAAAATTTAAATGTTTAAGAACTCGCCTCACTGTGCTCTTCGAAAGCTTGGGTAAGTCAGGATCTTCATTAACAGCGTTTGTGATCTAAAAGCAAAGAATAACATATGTTAAGACAGCATAAATGTAAACTCGTTATTGCATAAAATAACAAAGAAAAGGCAATTATTTACAGACAGGTCTACCAATTTGGAACTGGTGATCGATTCAGTAAATTCGTAAATTCAAATAACTTACGAACACAATAAGCAAATTATTTAGGTGACGCTCTCAAAACATGACATATGCGTGACATCTGTCAAAATATTGGAACATCGAAAGGGATGGTCACATTGGTCACAAAACTTTTATAGGTGACGCTGATACCGCCCTAACTCTATACATGGTGTAAAAGTGGTATATTACGCGAATTTCACTTAAAACATAACACTTTTTATCTATGGACAAACTGTTTAAGAAAACGTATGGAAAATCTACTAACCTTTTCAATTGTAGGAGCTTCTTTGTTATGAAAAAAGCCGTGCACTTTGCGCCTGATAGCCGAAAGAGTAAATTCAAATTTGTCTTTGAATGTCTGCTTCGGTCCAGATCTTTTTGGTGGGGTGGGCGAGTCATTCTCATTAATGTCTTTCAAAACATTATAGACAGTGGCAGTTCCGATCCCCAATATATCTGCTGTTTTTTGAGCACAGAGGCGCTTGGACGGTTTTTCGTTCAAATGTGAATCTAATTTCGTTGCCTCTTCGTTAAATACATATTTAAATACGTTTTGCACCATTACTTTCTCTGTGACAGTCAGAGAAGCTTGGCGTCTCCTTTTCCTAGGAGACATAACTGCACCCGATGTACTCGGTTGAGCGTCCATGGTGTTTTAAGAAAAACAACAAACAGGAACAACAAGACAAACAAAAAACGTAACACAAACTTAACAGCAAATAACAACAAAAACGTAACAGCAAATAACAAAGGAACTGGCGTTAAGAGCGCAAGGGATATTCGTACAACCAATCGTGAGCGAAGATGGGAAACGAATGCCTGAAAATCCTGGCGTCGCCAGGCTGGCGATGCAAAAAATGTCAGATGCCAAAAGGTTACCATAATTTCAATATTTTTTTTTTTACTCAGGCAATGTTACTTTTACACGATACTTATAAATTTCATTATTATTTCTAATAAATATTTATTTGTAAAGAAACAGAGCTCATTTATTTCAAACTACATTTTATCGATTTTATGTATTTTATTGTCAATTTCATTAAATAATAAAATAGATGTTTTATAGATTGAGTTTATTTATATACATATATATATTCATATAGATTAGTCTATTGAGTAAAATCACGTTGTCGAAAGTTCATATCACCAATTCAATTAATCGCTCACAATAAAATATTACAACACTAATTGCATTATGCTGGCAACATTAAAAAAAAAAAAGCTCGATTGTAGCTGTCATTTTTGTCTACATAATAAAAAATCAAAGTAGATATATAGAATGATGCGCTGATCGTACCAGGGGCGTAAAATTATCGTACCTGACGAAAAATATATACTTTTGAACGACATAAAAAAAAACGTTAATTATTAATGAAAATAGATATTATTACGAACTTATATTGCGCTCAGCCGCTCGTCATGTCCTTTTTCGAATTTTATGATTTTCACATGGGTACATTGCGTACAAATGGCGCGAAAATTTGTGTGTTTCAAAAGTTTTACAAAAATAAAATGGCTCCAAAGTTGATCAGTCGATTATTAAATTTATTCATGAACACATAAAATTGAAAAAATATGTAATATTCAACGAGATATATATTTATATATTTCTTATCTATATATGAGTGAACGAAACTATCGAAATCCATTACAATTCGAAAATTATCGTACATTTGTGTACGATAATGAATCGCAATCGTACATCGTACGCTAGTATCAAATTATCGTGCATGTACGATAATTATCGTACGGTTGCCAACACTGGTCTGTGGGCACAGTGACTAAGTTCTCACACGGACTACTTAGTGTGACTGGCGTAGTGACAAGTCAGTCGAATAAGGCAAGGCCTTTGCACACGACAAGATTTAATTTCCAATTTTTTACAAAATGGTCATCAAGCGTGTCGCGACGAACCAACACAGCTTATTATCTATAATAATCTGTGTGTGTAGGTTCGCTGCATATAAAACCGCTTGATATGTAATGGAAAAAGAAGAAAAATTTTGGTACTTAATAAAACTTTGGTTTTAATCAGTTTGTTTGGATTCGGCGGGAAAAGCTGGATCCCTTCCAGCTTTACCCGCCGAATCCATCGGGTGTAATTTTCTTGTTAAAATCAAAATTTATTTATAAATGGCTTGCATGTGTCCGTAAAGTGATGTTTTCTGGTAGATAAGTTATATTTTGTTTACTTGTGATGTAAATCTAGTGCGTGTGCATGGTTTTATACATATATGCAGGTAAGCTAAGTAAAACTTTAGACGGAATACGATCTCTTCATTGGCTCATGTGAGTTGTTTCTGCATACCTTTTTTATCTTTACTGGTTTTACACCCATTCATGAGGATTTTCCCGACATTTCCATTCATCATCATTAATATAATAAATCATAAATTCAGAAGTCATTTACTAAAGACAATGACTGTATGGACATAGTTCCCCTTGCCTTTCCTTCGGGATAAACTAAAAAAAATTGTTTTGGTTGGCACGTGGCAAGGGAATCGACGGTTGCACAGACTACTTAGTCGGTTAATTCGTAGAGGTGCCCTCACGTTCTACGATCATTCATATAAACTAATGTACTCTGTGCCGTCGACAAACTACTACCTACTACTAGACCTTAGATAATTTATACTTCAAATTTTTAATATTTAATAATAATTTAATTAATCTAAGTACTACTAGACGAACGTGAGACGAGGATGCGTGTGGATGCTTGCACGATGATAAGAGTCGAATTGAGACAAACCAAAGCGAACCAACATTGCCGATTGATACTTCTAATTTTTTAATGGCTCCTCCATACAATCGGCGATGTTAGTTCGGCGAATGTCGTTGAACCTCGTCGAACTTAGACAATCGTCGACGAATGCGGACAAACCTGCCCTCTACACAATCGAGTTCGCCCGAATTGGTCAGAGTTCGCCCATTATATGGAGGAGCCGGACTGTCAACGCCAAGTTTATGTCAAGTTTGCAATAGGGATGACGATTCTTTCAGAAAAAAATCGATTTTTAAATAGATTCGAATCATGACCCGATGAATCCTTCTACAAAAAAATCGAGGTCTAAGATTGATTTCCAAAAAATCGATCTTTTTTTCAAATTTGCTTTTAAAATTTACGTATAAATAAACGGTATGCAGAGGTCGTGGGTTCGATTCCCACTCGGGTGAGGAATTTTTTCCATTTCTTTATTAATAATTTTATAAATCAATACATATTATTAAAAACAAGACAAATATTTATAATTAACGTTTAAATATTAATAATTAACGATCTTTTGATCAGTAAAATCAGGGAATTCGATAATAACAAATATTTTTATTACCAATCAAAGTATCAGATCAGGTATAAAACATAAAAGCATTTATTTTCAAAATCTGAATTTATTTCGCTAGTCAGTCGATGTTATTACAAAAGAGCGCCTAAAGTTAGACCCGATTTAAATATGACATTTGGCAGCAAAATGTATGACATATCTGCCAAATTTAGGGCATGTTTAGCTTAAAAATGTTTAAATTCTTTTGTAATAACACGGAGTACGTTTGTTTAATAAACAGTCACTCAACACCAGTGTTGCCAGGTCGTACATTGCGAAATTATCTCATATTTGTTGCAAAATTATCGTGTTTTTATCACATGATAGAATACATGGACAAAGTATGAAATCCTACCCCCCCCCCGGGCCTACGGTTAAAGAAGTTAGAATTTACGCCGAATCAAAGAGACGGAATATAATATATGAAACGGACAAGGTATCCAATCCTAACCCCCCGCTCACGAGTTAGAATTTAGTGGATTTTAGGGGTAAATTTAATTCTTGGGAGTAAAATTGGATGTTTACAAAATTATCGTAGATTTGACAAAAATTTGAACGAATTATCGTGCGATACCTAATTTAAATTTTTATGGCATGGCACTCAAAATTATCGTGGATCTACGATAATTACCGTGCACTTGGCAACGCTGCTCAACACTCAATCAAACAAATGAATGAATGATGGATGACGCAATGTCAACCACAGCACAGATATAAAAAGTTAAAGATTATAAACATATAAACGTTACTTTTATTTTATTGAAGAGAAGTGAGGCGAAGAAGACTAAACACACAGCCATCTCACGAGTTTTTGAGTAATTAACCGGCAGCACTCTTGTAATACGGGTACCTTCAACTAATTGTATAGTTTATACCAAAATAGGAAAAATCAAATGTCGATTTTAAAAGGTGATGTATCGATCTAATGAATCGATTCAGTACTACATATCTATTTAAAAAATCGATTTTTTTTGGCTCGACAAATTGATTTTTCGATTAATCTATCTCATATCGCCATCCCTAGTTTGCAATTCTCAACGTAAAAAAATAATCGAATGAAAATTAGGGATGTGAAATATTAGAAAAATATCGATATTGAAACCGATATTGATATCGATAGCTAAATATCGATAATTTGATATTATCGAGCACAAAATATAGATATCGATGGAAAACCAAAGTCTAATGGTGCATCGAAACTTTTAGTATGACATTAGCACTCTATGTCTACATTTTATTTCTCTATGGTTAGGTAATAAGGGAGCAGCTCTGACGTGCATGTGTGCCTGTAGGTATTATTGGTTTATATAAAAAAACGATCAACTGGGCAACCGATATCTGTGGGGCAAGCACGAACCTCTCGATATTCCGTAACGCTATCGTCAAACTGTCAAATCTCATGAGTCGCTAGTGTTACGGCGACTAAAAAGTTTCATACTTACCCTAGATCCTTTGATCTGTGAAAAAGCATTATAGTGTAATAAAAAATTTGTTTGCGCTAATGCTATCAGAACCCATAAAATACCTTTGCTCCTCACAGGAAAACCAAAATACCTAGATGTTTTAAAAATACCAGGGTTTTAATAAACACAATATTATGTACTACATAATTATGTATGTACAAAACTGATTTTCTTCATACATTCGATTATCCGAATGTCTATCGACAACAATAATTAGTCCGGTTAATCGAGTTTCTACTGTACTACAATATACTATAATATCATTAGAATACGAAGGTAAATTTCGCCACCTCTAACAAATTTATTATAGATCAGTTGGCAAATTGGACGAACTCGAAACCAAATGTTCTTGGTTCGAATCCAGGTTCAGACCGACATTTTCCCCTTTTTTTTTATAAAATTAAAATACTTTATTTAAACAAAATATGTGACACAAACTAAAAACAATTTAACTAAATATTAAAAATTTGATCTAATATAAAAAGCGCATTTCGCTATTATCACGATATTTTTTATTTCCACGACTATTCTTTCTACGTAGGTTATTTATTAAGTTATGGATCAGAAAACCGAAAACCGATACTAAATAAATAATAAAATATTCTACGTATTTATCTACCACGTAATGGTAACTAAATAGTAATGGAACGACCATACTGCATAAATATTAGGAACAGGTATTTTTAAATATTAGTTTTAGGTGGAACAGGTATGATATTTATCTAATCCGACCCATCTCTACTCAAGCGCGCAAAGTGTGGCCAACTACACGAACATTGTCGCGATAAAACCCTTTGATGTGCGGCAATTTACCGACATTGGCGCGAAGTACATTTTGTGTCGCGATGCTGATTCGCGACAGGACGAACTCTTTGGCCAGATATGTCGCGACAACGCGAATCTTCCGGATGTGGCCGCGAATTTGTCTGGAGCATAATGAACCTCACATTTTTTTTTTATCAGAATTTATAAAAAAATACAATAAACAATGGGTTACAAAAAAGTTAGGTTATGTTATTAACTAAAACTCCCATAGTTTTTGTCAATGCTCTGCAATATACCTAAGCAACTTTCACAGCAATTTCCTTTCAGCCGGTTTCGTAAGTGGTACAGAGTCTGAGAACTGAGCTGACTACTCTGCCTGACGAGTTTGACGATGTTAATGGATGAATATATTTGTAATATGAATGAGTGGGAACTGATGCTGCCGCTGCCTGAATTGCCCTGCGCTCCCTCTATCGTCGGTTTTTCGCGCGGAATTAACGCGAACGCGAGCGAGGGATGCTACTCTGCCTGACGAGTTTGCTCATAAAAAACTATATCGATGTTAATGGATGAATATATTAAACATTTTTTTTTTACACAAGTAAAAGAAAATGTGATCAAATTTCGATATTTCGAGAATAACCCGATATGATGTTAAAAATATCGATATGGTGATATTTCAAAGTTACAATTATCGATATTTAAATATCGATATTTCGGAGATTAATTTCGATATTTCAACGATATCGATAAGTATCGCACATCCCTAATAATGAAAATAAACTCTTGCTTGCTGAATGAATGGTTTGTGACGATTCTTGCGATTATGCAAAATTAAAATAGTTTTAGTAAAATGATTGTACATATAAAAGACACGTTATGCTATAAATAGTTCCTTTCGTGTGGTTTAAGTAAAATGAAATTTTGAATGTGTTGAAGAAGGAAAAATATAGATCTTCACCATCTGAGAATATTCCCTAGTTAGTTGAATTCATCAATTTGCACGGGTAAGTTTAATGTTTTATATTTGTATGTAAATGTATGAAATTATTATTCAGCACCACTTTGCAGTGAACATTATTTGAAAACTAACTTTTGTTTTGTTGAATGCTCATTTTAAAAAAATCTTATTGTGCCAACTATTTTCTATTTTATTTAAATAGGTATCTATCTCTGTTAGCAGATGATATCGCCCACAAACATTGATTGAAAGACCACGTATCGTCGCAATAGCTATGGCGAAAGCATCAGTTGTACTGAGCTTCTATGAGATTCTGCTGCATCGTTCGGATATTGAATTACTTGATGGACCATATTGGTTGAATGACACAATTATATCATTTTATTTCGAATATTTAGAAAAAGTATTATTCAAAAATGCACATGAGCTATTATTTATTTCACCTGAAGTGACTCAGTGCATTAAAATGGTTGCTACAGAAGAGATAAGTACCTTTTTAGAACCATTGGATATTCAAAGAAAAAAGTTTGTATTCTTTGCACTAAATGATAATAACATCCCAGACATGGCTGGTGGTTCACACTGGAGTCTTCTTGTGTATTCAAAACCTGAAAATTGCTTTTATCACCTTGACTCATCGTCAGGTAGCAATCATAATGTTGCTTGGGAGTTTGCCAGCCATTTGATATCATACTTTTCTCAAGAGGGTAAGGTTCTTATTAAAATGTGAATGTTATTTTTATTTACAGTACTTTTTAGTTTTGTATTATTTTCAATTGAAATTATTTTTAGGTTCAGTTAATTTTGTGGACAAAGACTGCATTCAACAAAGCAATGGTTATGACTGTGGAGTTCATGTAATTTGGAATACCGAGCGGCTGGCTGAATGTGCTCACAATAATGGCCAAGTTAGCTCGTGTGACTTACTTGTCAAGTTCAACCCTACCACAAAGAGAAAGCAAATACTTACCGTTATCAGTAGTCTTTCTAGCACTGTATAATAAAAGTACATAAAAATATAATTATTGTTTTAATAACTTCTTAACAATGAGTAAAAAAGGCACATTTATAGGTTCTAATAAGTAAATTAAGAAACTCAAATGTACTAAAACAATAATACATATACAAGGTATAAAAATATACTCTATAAAAATATATAGTGGAATATTTTGAGACAGTACTCTCTTAATCTATACATATAATGAAAATGTAACAGAACTGTCTGTACATGGAAGATATATAAGAAAAATTATTATAGAATACCTTTATCAACGCAATAGTACCCAAAACAATGATTTTTAGATTTTTTGTTGGTTTGTCTGTGCGTTTGTGCACGCTAATCTCAGAAACGGCTGAGCCAATTTCGATGCAGTTTTCAGGAATATATTGTGACAGGTCCCACTTAATATATAGGCTACTTTTTATCCCAGATAATTTCGATATTTTGTTTTTTTTCTGTAGTCCACGCGGACGGAGTCGCGGGCGTCCACTAGTATGTAATATGTTTCTGACTCTTGCAGCAAATAATTGTGAAATCCTTCATAAAATGAATCTAATTATAATTATGATCATTAGTGCTAATTAACGAGATTGCTGTGGTTCAACCCAGCCCCCAAATGCTTTATCTAGTTCTTCTGCTACAGCAAGACATAATCTGTCATTATTATGGTTTGCTACCACTTGTATCCCTATTGGTAAGCCATCTCTACTTAACCCTAGAGGAATAGTTGTAGCTGGTAGTCCAAGGGTATTTATAATGGCAGTGTATGCAAAGTTCATAGGTTTGAACAAAGGTTCGTTGTGATAAGGGGCTGGAGTGGGATGTGTAGGATATAAGAAAACTCCATCCTCTCCAAGCATTTCTTTGAAGGAGTTCTCTAAATTGTCGCGAACTTTGAGATAATGCTTGTATCTTTCACTGCCATACTTGATTCCTGTGTTATCCACTAAGGCTGTAAATAGACCAATCAGAGTGTTTCCAGAACAGCCTATGAAGTTTTTGAAAATCTCTAGTAGAATGGCAATAGTACCGCGTTTTTCCATTATTAAAGTTTCGAATGGCGTATCTGTTTTCATCGTCGCCAACCATATAGGAGTAGATTTCTTGAGTTTCTCGATTTTTTTCTCTTCTGCTTTTAATTTGTACCTTACATCTAGGTACTCCACCACCTTGTTCATTGCGGTAACGATGTCCGCGTCAACTGGGTCTGTTAGCGGCGCGCCATTGCTTATTTGATAATAAACTTTCAGTTTCGCAATATCGACTGGTTTATCTAAGTTTAATTTGTCCGTATTTGCGCCAGATATAATCTTTAAAATTGGTTTCAAATCCACTGCATGTCTTGTCATCGGGCCAATACCTGCGAAGTTAAGTAACAGGCATTAAAAAAAACTTCAAAGTACACTAGTCCATCACCAAAAACATAAACATTCACCCGAAAAGAGAACCTACCTAGAAAAGAGTTTAATAGATCACTTTTTGGTTCGGGATACTGTCCGTTATTGGACACCGTGTTCCTTGAAGGCTTATGTCCAAATATCCCATTGAAATAAGCAGGCATTCGAATAGAACCTCCGATGTCGGAACCTGTAAAGAAATACACATTTACTATTTGGCAAGTTCAAAAATCGTCGACCTTAAAATGGCATCAAGCGAATTAGAAACTTTTTGGAGCGTGAGGCAGTCTTTCACCAGGTATTTATGCGTATGATATCCACTAATCATTTTCATCTGTCTGTTTTATGAACAAGACTTTACCTACCTAATTTAAGAAAAATATTCAGAACAATAAACATTACAACTTACCAATGCCAAACAAACTGCCACCTACTCCTTGCAGGCAACCCTCTCCACCGGAAGAGCCCCCGACGATCCTGGTGGTGTTATACGGGTTGTTGCTTCTACCGTAAATGTGGTTGTGGGTTTCCCACCTGAAAATAGGTAAAACGTATTCTCTATGTTTCTACAAAATTTGTAGTACAAACCTTGCCAAAGAATTATAGAAAAAAGCATTAATTATGACTCGTGTCTGATTATAGTCTTTTCTTTACGTGACGTCACCACAACAGTCAATCGCAAAATTATAGGTGACGGCGACAAATTACGTTCGTTCGGTTCGCTTTACCAAAGATAATAACAGTTAATTATACCAGAACGCAGGGCTATCAGCCATTGTGTTTAATAATTTATCTCAATTTGCGATTGATGAAAATCGGATCGCAGGCTAAATAGGGCAACTCTATTCGGTTATTGTTAAGTGGGTAGGTACTTACTACCTATCACAGTGCAATTACACGCTTGGTCAGATCTTCAACGTCATATGCTATTCAACTAAACCTGCAATCTGCAACCAATCTTCCGTCTGTATGTAATGCCGTCGTGGCAGTTTCTCAAGCGCCATTCTAGTGGCAAAGTGGATGCAGTTGTGTAAGTTGACTTACCACATACAAAGTTCTGGCACGTTAGTAAGACCGAGGATGATGGCACCATGTTCCCGGAGTAATCTGATGGCATCGGCGTCCTCCTGAGCTATCACATCTTTTCTTAAAACTACGCCTGATGTGTGATGCAGTCCTGTAATATAATTTAATCGTAGCTACAGTTAATATAAAAATAAGGATCCCATAGAGTCCTTATCCCGTATAGATTAAGAAAGATAAATATGCGCATGCTGAATGCTAAAATTACTAAGTGCCTAGTTAGTTTTTCCCTTTACAGTTGTATGGCTAAGCTTACTACGCATTACTATGCCCTATTACCTATTATATACAGGATGATTTTTGGTCGTCAACGTTCCCGAAAACTACGGAATATCCTCATCATCACGATCATTTTTCTCCATGGAAGCATACCTGGGAAGTGTCTGGTTTCCAAAATATTAGGGTCCAAAGTTGAGTAAATAGACTGCGTTTTTCTGCATAAATGCACATAGACGTGCGTAGCAGGATTTTTTCACGAAAAATAATTAATATCTGTCTATAAAAAAACTAACATAAACACTAGACACTATAAATTTCGCACGATGAAGGAATTTTAATTTTTTTTTCAAAAAAAAATTTTTTTTATTCCCAGCATTTTTTTTGGCATAAACTTACTTTATTTCGTGTATAGAATACGTACCCTTCGTTAAAGGTGGCCACAAAAAAACATCCTGTATATCCAATAATTTTTAATTGATATTCCTAGGAACCTACCCTCTTACTGTACTGTAAGTATAGATTCCGTGTATTCGGAGAGTGCCTAGACTAGAAAAATGTAAGTACCTAAGTACCGCACTACTTACTTAGACATAGGTAGGTACGAGTACCTACATCATTTAATTCCTAGCCAGTAGACCGAAAGCAACACTTGATGAATGACGATCAATTCATGTGAATAATAATTTGTTGGCAATAACAGCCGTAATACTGTTTCTATTTTCGGTGAAATATCAACACTCTAAAGGCACTTGTACTACAAACAGCTACATATACAGGTGTCCCGGAAGTCGACGTCAAGCTGGAAACGGGAGATAGGCTAAGTCATAATAGTCATCAGAAAAATAAAAAAAAATCGTAAGTTATGTACATTATTTTTTCAGTACAGACAGTTAAGGTTGGGCGAAGTATTAATTTTAAATAGTTCGTTGGGCAAAACGTGACTGGAGCAGTTGGCTTTGAATTTTAGGCAACAAGTTTACAGAAGCACTTTTCAGGACTTTTTTAACACTTGACAAAAAGTGTTAAAAAACTATCACAGGATGTAGATTTTCTTGATTTTTTTAAAGTCCTGTAATTTATATAGTACATATCTTTGATTTTTTTTTCTGATAACTATTATGACTTGGCCTATCTCCCGTTTCCAGCTTAACGTCGACTTCCGGGACAACCTGTATATGTAGGTATACCAATAAGGACACTCAAACCAGAACCTGCTGAGCGTAACGTAGCTCACCTTTCACAGCGATACAGTCTTTAGTAGTGAAAGGGACGCCTAAAAAAGGTTTTTCTTTTTCCAACTGGTTGACTGGTACACCACTGCGTATCAGTTCGTCTGCCGCCTTGCCTTCCTGCAGTGCCAGCTCAAAGCGATCTTCGACAAAGCAATTCAATGCTGAATTGACGTCCTTTATACGCCTGATAGCTGCTTCTATTACTTCCACACTTGTGATCTGGAAACAGTGTGTTGAATTTAATATTGCAACATAATTTCTTAGCGATGGCAGTATTAGGGGATTTTAATTTTTAAATGGTGAAGTAATATCAAAGCCTCTTTCGTTATACGAGTAGAACATACAAGATGCAGCAGCAGGTTACCACAAGTAGGTATATGAGGTTGGCTATGGATCAAAAGTTATGTCATCACACATTGCACATGCATCCGCTAAAAAACTGTTATAACCGGCAAAAGCAATGTAATATACAATCACATTTAATTTTATCCCAAATAAAGTTTATTTCTAAATAAAGTTAATCTTCTGGATATTATTGCAAGCGAGGTTTGTTGTAGATCCATACTTTTCTAAAAAAGGGTGCTCGCATTGGCCATCGCCTTATTACCCTTACAACAAGTTCAATCTGTTTCTAATATTTCACCAGTTATATCCGAGTCTTTCTTATCATCGAACTTTATACAAGAGGCCAATTGTGTTCTCTTTGTGAGCCAATTACGGAGAATTAGGTTGATCTACAACGGGTTCCAAACTAGGAAGGTACAGCTAAAAGCCGGCGCAGACGCATTTCATCGAAACATTAATCCTATCATCGTGGCGATTGTTATAATCCCATTTCCTACCATTAGTTGATTTCGAGTAAAATTATTTCATTGGAAGATGCTGAATACTTACCTAAGTATATTTCAATAGCTGGAAAAGTTCTAATTACATAGAGACGCAAATTAGAAATTACCTTTTGTGAAGGTTGGAGAATAACGAAATAAAAGTTAATATTTCACGCAAACCAACGCAACGGATTTAGATTAATTCGGCAGATATATCTATCTTATACATTAGAACACGGACGAAGACGCGGGCATCCACTTGTTAGGTAGGTAGATAAAAATTAAAGGGTTGATACTTTAGGAATAATTTATGTAAGTACTCTGCAGCGGAGTAATTTCACATTCGAGAATCGACAAGAAACGATCTTGCTACTTCGCCAAAAATAATTTATATAGATGCCTTTTTATATACTTGGTTGATCCAATTGCCGATTGGTGTAGTAGGTAGTGACCCTGCCTGCGACGCCATAGGTCCTGGGTTCGAATCCCGGTAGGTGCAAACATTGATATGATGAATATCAATGTTTGTTTCCGAGTCATGGATGTTTCTATTCTTATCTATGTATTTATATACCGTTGCTTAGTACCCACGACACAAGACCTTAGAGATCTTAGTGTGGGACTAGGTTAATGTGTTGTGTAGTGTAAAAAAATAAAATAATAATAATAAATATATACCTACTAACCCACAAACGGAAACGAAATATCTAAATAGCGTGCTTAGATAATCTTAAAATTTCTACTAGTTGCTACTAGGTACCCAATGGTGACTAGTTGACAGGTATTTATTAAGGAATATTAATCGAAGATTCGAATAGGCAAAACTAAAAAAAAGAAAATTAACATTTTAGAAGTAGTTAAGCAAGCATATTCAAGTTTTTACCTTGTTTATAAACGTAATGTCCGAAGGTCGATTTTTGGTCGGAGCCTTATAAATAAAAAACCTTATACTTACTCGTATTCTTAAAATAAACAACTTCATCGTGGCGTAAAGCTTTATATTCCAAGTATCAATGAGTAACCAAACCCGCCCATAACAAGC
Organism: Carposina sasakii; assembly: GCA_014607495.2. NCBI lineage: Eukaryota > Metazoa > Arthropoda > Insecta > Lepidoptera > Carposinidae > Carposina > Carposina sasakii. The sequence continues at coordinate 6,602,233 of CP053164.1, forward strand.
TTATTTAATTTAAGCAAGGTGATAAATATCTAATCATAAAAGCTTTTAAAAGATTGTAGGTTAAATACAATAACAAAAGCCGTTCTTTGAAGAAATAATATTCACCAGAACGATTTAATGACAGCTACTCGTATCCAGTAAAATTAGTAGATTAGTATTAGTAGGTAGGTACAGTTTTATAGTCTCTCCGCGAAATATACGATAAATACAGGGAGTGTGTGACAGCCAGGCAAATACTGAGATACTGAACAAGTACCATTGTTTTGAGTTATACGACAGTGTTATATTACTCACAGGAAATTAATTTTTATTTGATTATACGCAAAGTTTGCTTTCGGCGCCAATTGTATCGGGCGATCTTGTCACTAGTTAAATGGGCTTATTGGTTATTAAATCAAATCAAAATCATTTATTCGACATGAAAGCATTAACAACTTATTTGTCGATTGTCTAATTATATGTTACTTTCTATGTTCGCACCCCTAAATGAAACCGCTACCAAACAAAAAAGGAGGTGAATTTAAACAACCAAAAAATAATAAATCGCAAAGCTTTTGCTTTGGCAACGGTCACCACACCAAGGTGCGATTTGTTACGGTCTGTCAGGCATAAGTTAGCGATTCGGGGTTTAATAGCCACCAACGTGGAGCTAATAAGAGTTAAGGTCGCCTAAAGACGAAATCCAGGAGAGCTGCTAGACAGTTCTCCTTTATGGCAAAACCAACATTAGGTCTAACACACCGCATGATTCTACTATTACTGTTACACTATTTCAGTGAAGTGTCATTGCTTGGAAGAAGAAATAGCAAGAAAGTTGGTATCCAAGTAATTTGGCATCCAAAGTTATGCCCAAGAAAACAATCGAATCCACTTGATCCAGTCTCTGGTCGCCTATGTAAACATTAGTTCTAACTTGTTTCACGTTGGGAGTAGAAAATTTTATTAATTTCGTTTTCCTACTATTTAGGACAAGATTATTATTACTAAACTAATATAACACTTTAGAGAGAGCACTGTTCACCACGTCATATACGATGAGCTGCCTGCAAAGAATACTATTTCATGCTCATTACCTACAAAGTATGGCAAATCATTTATATAAATACGGAAAAGAAACGGACCAAGGATTGAACCTTGTGGGACACCTATTGTGACGCGCGATCCCGGTGATCGTTTTCCGTTCACATCTCTATATAATAAGACATCAGAAGACAGAGGGCCCCACCCCGTATACCATAATGTTCTAATTTTCGAATTAAAATTTCATGGTGGACACAATCAAACGCTTTTGACAAGTCACAGAACACTCCCAGTGCCTCATGTGACTCCTCCCAAGCGTCGACAATGTGTCTTAGCAACTCAACTCCCGCGTCGATAGTAGACCGCCCCTTGGTGAAGCCATACTGCTTATTGCTAAAAATGTTATTACTATGGAAGTGCCTGGACAATTGTTCTAAAATTAGTTTTTCAAAGATTTTACTGATTGTTAGTACTGATATCGGACGAAAATTACCTGGATCAGAAGATTCTCCTGACTTGAACAACGGAATAACTTTACCTTGTTTCATTAAATCAGGAAATACTCCTTTGTCTATACAATTATTAAAAACGCTTGCTAGCGGAGTACTTATTACATCTATTATTGAACCTAACGTTTTCACCGATAGGCCCCATTGTGTGATACATTGCTGTTTTTTGGATCACTTTTAGGGTTGATCAGTTAATTGAACTTTTTTGAGAGCAACTTTTTTTTTGAAAATCATCCACAGGTCAATATTTTTAAGTCATTATTTAAGGCCTACTTAAACGAACCATACTATTTTTTTCATTTTCCTGAAAATTTTGATATTTTCCTGCAAAAATTTTCACTGGTTTTCATCTCAGAATCATGGTCTGAGGTCACCATATCAATATTTGCCTGGCTGTCACAAACACCCTTCAAACTTTTGATTGTCATGGGGGCTGTTAGTTCACGTTAGAACGATGTCTAAATACATCCATTTTAAAATTTAGTAAGATAATCTAAATCCAACTTGCTCGGCTGTAACCTGTCAGTGTTATTTTAATGTCATTGATGGCATTTAACCGTTGAATAAATTTTTGAGTGCCAAAGCCAAACCTTGACAATACGTTACTTAATGTATGGTGACCATGGGCATTATACCTACTCTACCTATAACGTGTCGTGAACAAAGGTAAAGGTTATCCTATGTATAGACATATCAAAAGGTAGACTGAACCCGTCCCAAACCAACCCATTAACATTGAATTCATTTTCACACATTTATATGACTCATTCCTACGAAGTAAAGTGGCCTTTCCTATAGATTAATATAGTGAAGTGGTGTGGGGGATGAGAAATAAAATACATAACCTACTTCCAACTAGAACAGAATTTGTTAATGAATTGGATTTGCTGAATCTTTGCTGAATTAAATTCCTTTCTTATATTTCATCTTAGAAATGTCCATTGTTGAGAAGCCTAGGTACTATTTACATTTAAAGGTGCATACGAGTTTACTGAGTTTAATCTAATGCAATTTTGGCTAATTTCCTTAGGCCATGACCCGTTAATGTATATGTATGTATGTATGTATGTACCTATGTATTTACCATTAAACGATGGCGATAATGAGCACCGGGCCTAGAATGTGTCCTATGCTAGTAAGTCATCATCAATACCCACTAACAATTCTGTCCTATAACCTAAGATTAGATCTGAAAAAAGCTCGGTAAACGATGTGTAAAAGTTTTGTCGGTGACCCATTGTTATATGTATAAAAGTGTCATAACATGAATTAGGCCTATAAGCTTATAGAGCAAAATCGACACATAAATAATTGATGTAAAGGTTTACTTCGCTAATTTATGTAGCTGTTATAGATAGAAGTTGTAATGACCTCTAAAGTGACCAGTATACAACTATAGAACTCTATAGCAGTGTTCACGATTTCCTTACGTCTCTGATTTACGCAATAAAGGTTCCACGCGAACTTTAACACTTACTTTGTTATTGTAGAAATTGAACATCAATTATAGGGCGAAATTGTGATAACGTGGGTTTGTAGATCGTCGTTACAGGGCTGTAGTAATATAGTGGGCGCAATAACTTCAACAGAGCTATATTGGAATATAGCTGAGTTTTATAATACCCTTAGATAACTCGATTGCCCTAAAAAGATTGCAAAGTCTCGTTATAGTTCTAGTGATAAACCTGTCACAAAGACACTCTTTTAGGACCATATGGTTTTCTTTGCAACTATTATAGTTCTCTGTAACGAAGTCCATATCTCTTCTAAAACCTAATTACGGTATATAAGGTAGGCCAATGTTGCTTTTAAATTATAAATCAGTTTTGTAAAGGCATTTTTGTATGTACTATATAACGATATTGATTAAGTAAAAATCAAGTTAACAATCAATTTATAAAAAAATGGTTAGTATCCTTCTGAGCAAATAAGCAACTATATCACAAAAACTATGTGTATTAATTAATAATTAGTATAACCGTAATGTTCTAGAAGTCTGGATCTAAACCTTTCTTATCTGATAACATTATATTTATTAAAAATTAAAAATAAAATAAGAAAATTTCATTTATGGGTCAAGGAACATTTGGAAGGAACCCTAATTTTATATAATGGTGGAATTTAAATAAACTAATTTTAAATAATGGAATTAGATAGATAGAATTACTTTAACTCCCGTGCAGTATACTACCTAGGAGCACCTACCAAGTTATGTAGAAAATGATACATATGTACGTGATAAGTCATATAATATAATATATTATGTAGGTACTTGATTGATGTTTATTTATTAGCACGTCTATGTACCCCAATGCCCAATTTCTAATTAAAACTATGAAAATATTCCATTATGTACTATAATTTATACTTGGTAATGACCCGTGACATTGCATAGTTTCTTACATTCTTTCTTACAATTTTAGTTTAATTTGGCAAAATTTATTACGTCATACTACAAGGTAGGTATTTACTAATCTTATCTTTTAGTTGATATTATGGTAGATACATACTCACTGTTGATAATAATAAATTAAGTAATCAAGTACTAAATTAAACATAAAAAATTCGCTTATAACTCATTTGTTTGAGTATGAAACAGTTTTTATTGATTTCTGAAAAATTCTAATTCAGTGACTTAAGAGGTTTTTGAAATGACCGATTCAATTAATTAATCACACTTTTTATTGTGAATGTCTGCAAACTGTTTTCTCCTTAACAAAGTGTAAGAGTAAAAAGTTACGAATTGAGATATTATCCGACCTATGTTCCTGATCTCAGATTTAACAACACCACTCTAAAAGCTTCTAAATCGGTACTGGAAGGGTTTCCGTTTCCTTTGACACTTCGTTTTGAGTAACAAAAATAACGTAAATCACCTTCCCCAGCAAACAAAATAGGAAGTTAATTGTACATTCGAGCATCTATTTCATTGACTGAGCATGTATACAAAATTGTAGTTGATACTATCTCCCAGAGACCGGTTTATTTCAAATCTAACATTCTTAACTCCGTCTCAACAACCTAATCCCGCAACCAGCCGGCGTCGCTTATATACCATCTACCATAAACAATCGATATAGTACGCTTTTCGGAGCGACATAAACTTTTTCATCGCATAATAAACTTATCAAATTTTATATTCTAGAAACTATTACAAAATTTTCATACAGGGCACCGCGTATCTTAAATCTATTTATACGTGATGTTTACATTATCAGCGGGGGAAACGTACTTATACACAATTTAGACATAGAATAACAAACCTCTTTATTCCTTATCTTCTTGGCTACTTCAATGGCGGGCTGTTTTAGTATGTCATCTGTGATCGGAGGTATCTTCTGACCCTCAGTTCCGTAGTATAAACTTAGGAAAATCCTCGCAACTGCGGCCACAGCTAATCGAATAACATGCAACACTTTGACTCTCAAAGGCATACTGGTAACTTCGTCTGAACTCATGTTTAATACTGGACTTGAATATTGCAACACGTACGGAATATTTGAGTTTCAAACACTAATATCGCGTTTTTAAGTTATTAAACTCCAGCGTTTTAGTTAGTACACCACCGCATGTACGATACGACTCAATGCAACTGGCTAGTGGCGCCAGCTGCCACACCAAGCTGTTACAAAACAGAAATTAACACAGTCTGTGAGTCGCGACATTGATATTTCTGTCCCGCTCTTTTCCGTGGGCAGTGATAGCGTGGATAGGAGAGACCATTCGTCTGTTTGATTATCTGGTTTTATATTTTTCTGAGGCGCGACAACGCTACGTTTTTATTGTTGTATCACACGGCTAGTGACTAGCCGAAGCGGAGTTAACTGCTTGAACCGGATCGGAACCTTTCGCGAGACTGAAGCCTCCCGAACTTCTGCTCAACTCTGAGGTTCTGGTAGGGAAAAATAATACATATGTACTTACATTTTTATGTTTGTAACTATTTATCGTCTCAAAGTTTGTGGACATGGCTGATTAACGGATATAAAACCTATACCTACATATCATATTCATGTATTTGCGGTATATTAGGTATACATATTAATCCAGATAAAACATTCGAACAATTTGGTAAACGACTAGAAGTCTCGAAAGCTTGTTGGATAGTATAACATTTTTGTAGGTCATTATTTTTCTTCATGTTCAAAGATGACAACAATATTATTTTATTGTCTGTTTACTCTGTCTTGAGATTGGACCACCATTAAAGTCGCTGAAACCACTAGAGATGGACTACATACTCCTAGAACAGATTACATAGTAGTCTCTTAGCGCGACCTTGCTAACAATCTACTAAAACATCATTTGCAGAACTAATATCTAAGTTTATGTTATCGATTTTTCCGTCGAAAGTTAATTTGTACTCATATCTTTACTGAATTAATGAATAACTTACCAAAATTACCATTCATAATATATCGTTTCTTAGATAACTTATGCGCCTTATAAATTTTATCATATCGAGTTCCTAAATTATACTTTATATTTAAGTATGTTACTTAATAAAAATGTGTAGAAACGTCCCTCACATGAGTATCAATTCTATTGTATTTCTTCCTGATCACTTCACTCTAGTTTAAAAATTATAATAAATTATATAAATCTTGTAAATATTCAAAAGTAAGAAAATTGAAAAAAATCAAAACATATTTGGCAGTGGCATTTGGCACATTTCACATTTGAAGTATATGTAAATGTTTTAATTTCACATAGACCTTATCATTATCACTCATACTCATTTAACGCGTAAGTAAGCACTGGCATGGAATGCAGGGGTCGTGGGTTCGATTCCCAACCGGGTGAAGAATTTTTTCCATTTCTTTATTCATCATTTTATAACCTCTATCGTGTCTACTGTTATTTGGTCCCTAAAGAAACGCCTCATTATAATAACCGTAATCAGACTATTTTTCGTTGTTTCAGAATATGGTTGATCCGCCCATTGCCGAAGGAAGTCCATCAAGAAACAATTACTCAACAATGACCTTACCAACCGTCCTCTGTACGTCAGACCAATCGGAAGAGTCAGACATTCCAATCAAATTCTCCTCATCAGAGTCGAAACAATCATTACCATCTACTTTAGGAACACCTACCTCTCCGATGAAACTACCTTCCCCGTTATCATTACCAGCATCTCCTAGTCCATTTACCAGGACATCTCAAAGTTTAGATGGATCACCACAGCGAAATCCCTCGTCAAGAAAAAACGTGAAAAGTCAGCCGGTTGTCGTCAACAACGGTTCTGCGACTGGTAAGTTCCAATAGTATTTGAATACAATATTTGTAGTTAATTGTATTTGGATAGCTAGTTGCCAGATTACTTGATATAAATATAATAACTCATCACCTGAGAATGACAAGTTCGTCGGTCCTTCATAGCACGATGTTTGCCTGAACCGCTAAATTCGTATTTAGGTTCTCTTTTTACGGTCGTGTTACAAGCAGTGGGAATTTCATTATATTTTAAATCTGTCGTGCAATTGTTGCAGCCATTACGTTGCATTTATTAGACGCTTTAAAAAAAAATGGCTTTAAGGTTATGCGGTTTTCTTGTGAACACGATACATATTTGAATTCACTGGAGCCATTTTGGGGGATCGATGAATATTGAACTAGACGCTAATCGCGGAAAACTGACAATCTCTCCGTGAGTCGTATATCCACTACCTATACGCAATGGGGTAGTTTCCTATAGTTGAATTTTAATAACATCTTATTCCTATTAGAAAAAATAATCAAAATCATCCCTATCTGTAAAATTACAATTTGTTTATGTGTCCAAATGAGGTAGTAATAAATAAACCTACAATGTTAAGTGGGCAAGTCCATTCTTCAAAAGTGAAATTAATTGAAAATTACATCAAATGTCCATCTGCATCATTTTCAGCAACTTTTATTTTGTGGCCATATTTATAAACGCAATATTTAATATAGCTGTAGAACAAAAGTTCTTTTACGCGCATACAAGTTGCTTAAAGAGTGACGTCATGTCGTGGTAGCCGTTTGTACGAGTATGGTGCGTTTTTTGGCAAGTCTAAAATTGTGTTTTTGAAATCGTTATATCCCGGAAAGTTTTCACGCTAGCGAAGTTTTTCTGTCACAAATGTTTCTTTTATTTTATGATTTTTCGATATAAATACAAATAAAAAAAACTGTAAACGACCCTATTTTGCGAAAGCACCTCTTCGTATTCACCGATCAAGCAATTTCATGAGGAAGGCAATCAATCAATCAATGACGTTACCTTGGTTGCTATACCTACCTACCTATATATACCTATATATAGGTATAGTTTGTACTGTGAATGCTTTTGGTCTACAACAAAAAGCTACATGATGTGCCTTCATATGGGTATTACTTATTTCTAATGGGTACTAAGGCGTCATATTAATAGTCTACATCACAGATCGATAATGAATGAATTACATTCTTAGATAAAATATACTACCTATATCATCATCAGCCTATTGCAGTCCACTGCTCGACGTAGGCCTCCCCCGGGGCACGCCACAAGACTGCCATGGGGGTATTTGCCCATAGTCACCACGCTGGCGGGTTGGTGACTACCTATATATAATACGCATTAAAAAGGGCATTTTCAGAAGTCCACAAAAATGCAATGTAGGTGGAGTTTTAGCGCCAATCGTAAGTACTAATCAAGCGCTATGTAGCGTCACGTTTCATGATAGCGAAAAGATTATTGCAGAGCAGAGTAAGTTTATATTAAAATAGTTTTCATTGATTCTCACTGTTTTCGTTTTTCTGTGCTAAAAAATTTTTAGACCGTTTAAATGAAAAATTTCTAGTGAACCGGAAAGAAAAAATTGAATTTTTCCCATATCGAATGTTGTTTATTCTGCTCTAGTAGGTATATCGACCTATACGGACCGACACTATCTAAACGTACGAAGTTCACTTAACCAATGGTACTAGTTTGCTCTATCTGTCTTACTAAGCTGTCCTTTAAATTCGAACACGTACGATAAAAATCGCTGCTTGGAAAATAAAAGATTTATTTATCAATTTCTCCACATTCCTGAAAAAATCCTCTTTCTAGAATTCTTTTTGGTATGATTATGATATTTTTTTTTATTTTTGGAGGTATTCATATTAGCACAAGATATCCAACTAAAAACCTATTTTCTTTTCATCTAATAAGCTAATAATACAGACCAATCTCAATTATCAACCAACCCACAACATGAAAGTAATTATAGGTACAGTACCTAATTGTTTTAATAGCCAAATTGTCAGTTTATGAGTTCTTGAGAAATCCATTCATTCATAATAACTTTTACCAACTTAATCCACTTAACGTTATTCACCAATGAAAAGTTACATCATGAAATCCGATAACCATAGGATTATAATCTTGTTGGCTAAACCAGCTAAACAGCAGAAGCTTTTGTCTAATTTATGATAATGTAAAGTTGAAACAGTTAATGACATCCTAAAGCAATAACTAGTACGTTGTGAAAATACAAATTGTTTATTGTTTAGGAGTGTTTTGTGAAGCTCTTTCTTTTCAAAGGGTTTAGTTCAGTCAAGCGCTTGTCGCGGCAGGCGGCGGGCGTCTCCGCGCCCGACCTCGCCTTGCCTTTCACTGGTTCCGATATTCACACGAAATGGCTATACTATGAGGAAATTTCGTATTCATGTCGTGCTTAGGCTGGTCTTAGGTTTCTTTATATTTACTTTGTGAGTTACTTACAGCTTATGGGTCGACTTAGTGCTATAATGCCGCATTAAAGTTGGATATTTTCTCGGCATGAAGTTTTGTTTACCAACTTTTGTTGACTTGTGAAAGTAGATCGCAAGTGTGTTTGTAATGATGTTTACTTGAGAATACATCTTCAAGAATAGATATGCATCGTATATGTTACATGTGAAGCAAGATGCCGTGTTGTGGTTGCTGGTGGAATGGCAGACAGCGCCATCGACCGCCCGATCCTGATACCTCAGGTTATTTCACACATCATTTAACGCTGAACTAAATTACGATAGGCGAATTTTCGTCAAACCTTGCAGTATAGGTATGCGACGTTATCGCAAATTGAAAATAAATCATGGTTGAACATAAATATCTGCCTCATCTGTCTGCATTATTTAGGCGTTGTACGACAGCTGTTCATAATACCAAATAATACATAATGTAGAGTCTATGTTACTGACGCGCGTAACCGCAAACTGTATAAATTATTTTGTTACTGTCAATTTTCTTGAAACTTTTGAGGTTCCTAAACTTCTACAAAGACTTAATTTTCAGATTGTGAACTTGTGTCATTAATTTATCAACTATCCAGTGTTGGTTTTAACAAGCCATTAAAAGTTTATTCAAAGTTAACTTACTAATCCTTTCTCATACTTTGTTTGACTTGCCATCTAAATGATTTATGTCTTTTGTCCTTGGCTCTATGATAATTCCATTAATTTAGTTCTACTTCGATTGTAATTTACGAGTTATTTTTAAATAATCCCATCGTAGTACTATTGGTTATTCTGTGACACTACAGGACTTATGTACTTTATAGTGCTTATTTATGGACCTACGCCCTATTGAATTGTATAAATTTATATAAATTCTCGGATAACGTTTAAAACAAGTATCTACAAATAAGTGCAAACAGATCTACAAAAACATTTAGATACAAAAAGTTTTAGAATATTTACATACATTTTTAGAATATTTACATACATACATATATAATAATCACGCCTCTTTCCCTCTTTAATATTTAAAAAATAATAAATAAATAAATTATCCTTGCATTGTACCATAAAGTTGCAGTTCGTAGTATAAGACAGGTGCATAAATAAATAGATTATTTTAGTTGTGATCTTATTTTAAGAACTGTGCACCATTTTATAACAAAGTCTCTTATTCCTTTGTGTTCTACAATGTTAAAAATTCTTTTATGGCAGGTTTTTGCTAAGAGCTCTAATAAAAGTTTCTTAGAAACCTTTGAAAATTGAGTAAATTTATGGAATGTCTGAAACTGTTGTGATGTTAATAGCCGACTTATATTAAAATCTAAGTATAAGTACATGTTATTTTTTTCTCTTAGCCTTTTTTAAGGAAAAACTAGCGGACCCGACAGACGTTGTCCTGTGTTATGCCTTAAATGCAAACTTTCTGAAATAAGCTGTAACAATATGGACCGTAACAATGTTTGTCTAATTGACCGAATTGTGAATCTAAACCATTTTCGAACCCACTTGAATACGCACTAAAAAAATCATCAAAATCGGTTTAGCCGTTTTAGAAGAACTTCAATTACAAACACACGAACAGAAGATTTAATTAATTATATAAAGATATCGGAAACATTTCCGAGATATAACAACCATATACCGGGCGTAACTGAAACTATTATACTTGTTAGTAATAAACACAGCGACTACAGCGCAGTCTGCCGGATCCTTACGTAAAAAGTTCTCTAACATCAACAACAATACAAATCTTCTGTTAGTGTGTTTGTGATTGAACTCCTTCTAAACGGCTGGACCGATTTTAATTAATATTTTTGTGTGTATTCAAATAGGTACCAGAATTGTTTAGATTTACAATTCGGTCAACGACATTTTGTTATTTCTGCAGTCCACGCGGACGGAGTTTAAAAACATTATTCAGTTGACCGAATTGTGAATCTAAACCATTCTCGAACCTACTTGAACACACACAAACAATTTCATCAAAATCTATCCAGCCGTTTAGAAGGAAATCCATTACAAACGCAAGAATAGAAGATTTATTTATGTATGGAAAAGGAAACATTTCCGAGATATAACAATCATTCATCGGGCGTAACTGAAACTAAAGTACATTTTTGAATATTCGACACGACGACTGCACCGCAGTCTGCCGGATCCCATGTAAAAAGTTCTAACATAAACAACAATATAAATCTTCTTTTCGTGTGGTTTTAATTGAACTCCTTCTAAATGGCTGGACCAATTTTGATGAAATTTTGTGTGTATGTTTAAGTTGGTTCGAGGATGGTTTAGCTTCACAATTCGGTAAACTAAATAATATTTTTGGACGCCGTCCGCGTGGACCGCAGAGAAAACAAAATGTCGTTGACAGAATCGTAAGTCTAAACCATTCTCGAACCCACTTGAACACACACACAAAATTTCATCAAAATAGGTTGAACCGTTTAGAGGGAAATCCATTACAAACACGAGCAGAAGATTTTTATATATAAAAATATATTAAGAAACTATATAATAAAGAGAGTTTCTATATCGTCGAAAACTTCCCTATTCTGCGTTACTTAACTGTTTCTTTAAATTGTTTTTACCTTTTTACTTCTACCTATACACAAAATTTATTCGGGTCTCATAGTAAATCTTATTTTCGATCCATCTCCCAAGCCTGCTTTCCCTATAAAATGTAACAAAAGAAAACTGAAAACTTGAAAATTTTGCAAAATCATTCGTCCATCGACTTGGCTGGTTATTATTTGTTCCTGTATAAAAAGGGGCCCCTGATGGGAGACGGATTACAAAAGGTTTGAATTCTTTTGATTTGGGTCCCTAAAAAGCTTGTCACATACTACCTACTATAGGCATATTATCTTACTGAAAGCAATTTTCACAGGAAATTCTTCTTGAACCTCTTCGTAAAAATGAGTACTAGGATATCTACCTATATGTATATTTCACGTCAAAACTTTTAGTAACTAGAGTTACTTCTCAAAAAGTGTTGATTGGATGCCGGTAACTCGTAATTAAAGCTGTGTTGATCCGGTCACGAATCGGATTGTCGGAAACGTCGGTAGATGAAATTATGCCACTCAATGTACGGTTCAAGGGAATCATGATTTTGAAGTCTACAATAGAATATACAATCATGAGATTATTTAGAAAATGTAGAGTTGAAGCGAAGTACCTATGTATAGCAGACTAGTGTGCTCAACTTCGATTATTAACTCAGACATAATTTTCTTTAGATTTCTATTATTACTGCGGTCTAGGCTAGAGTAACTAATTAGCGAGCTTTCTGTGAATGTAATAAGTACGAGTAACACTCCTTAAATGAAGATATTGACTCGTTGATTTACGATTGATCTACCTATTTATATGAAAATTATTTCAATTTCCTTGTCATCGCATGACGATTCACGTGTGAACGGATGAAACTATTTCAATATGTGTTACCTATTTTAAAGTTTAGTGAAACATTAGAAAATTTATACCTTACTCAGTTGATTGACATATTATACCTAGTAAAGGCAGGGCATCGTCTGTCCGCTCAGCTTGTAAGTTTCTGAAAACGTCTCATAATAACAATGGTATGACGTGACATCTAAACTACCTCACAATTAAATACTCGTCGTGACTACTAATGAGATATTTATCGTTTATTGATGGACTTCGTTGCCGTCAGTAGCTTGCTGGCCATTTCGGCGTATCTGTTGAGGAATAATTTAGCAGAATATAATGTTGTGTTGTTTACCAAAAAGCAAGTCTTCGTGTAATAGTTCCGACTCCGAAAATGGTAAGTTGTTTACTATACGTATTTACGTACCTACCACATAAAACTAAGTATGTGTAGTAGTGGGTGGGTATCTAATTCTTTGGCAGTGTGTTGGTTTATTACTTTGTACCTAAAACTTAAATATCCATGTTTCAAGTTGTTCTGCGAGGTAGCAGTCACTGGAGACTAGGATACTGGACGTTGTTATTCTGTGTCGTCGTGCTATTTGGCGCAATCAGCATCTTCCAATGAAAATTAGAAGTAATTCAAAAGAATTCTTGCCCAAATAAAGTTACAATAAATAATCGTTTGTGATACACATTTTCTTTTTAGCGAGGTTATGGTAAAGCAGTTTGTAAAAGCAACCTTATTACCTAGCTACATTATAAAATATCGCCAAGTTTGCTCAGCAGAAGAGTTTAATGATTCAGTTCTTCGAGTTAATGCCTTCCGCATTATAAATATTTTTATACTTGGGTACATCAATGGAAAATGACTGGAAAATAGTTTTCACTTAATACGTGCTTGTACTTATTTCAAATGTTAGATTACGCTCGTTTATTTTCCAGTCTAGTGATAATGTAAATGAGAAAATATTTGCTAGATAAAACGATATCTACATTTGTGAGATAGGCTCTGTGCTTATATCTCTCTCGCCTTGTAAAATCAGTAATATTTCATCTGAGTCAAAAATGTTACAGATTTTTTTTTATATGAATGAATAAGTAATTTTATGTATAATACACACAAATCATTTTGGTTTTCTACATGTGAATAAACTCACGGTGATAATTTTTTAAGACTTTTTTTATCTCTCGTTTTTTTTACTTTCTAATATTTGTCAGATGGAAATAGATCTTGGCAGTGATTTTTAAATGTATTTGCATTAACATTACGTCTATTATTATCTTTATAAACCAAAACTTGCCTAATACGAAAATAATTTTAATTGTATCCAAACTAACCTAGTTTCACATAATAGTCTATACATTAATGATTAATTAATATGTAGTGAAGCCACGATATTAGCTCAGCTCTATAGTAAATTAAAGCGTTGAAATTGATAAAAGTACTCATATTTTATTAAATGTTAAGGTATTGTTTAATAATGGTCAAAGGTACCTACTGGTAGTTAGATAAATAAATATAAGGTAAGTACCTAAAGTATATACTAAATTTAACTCGGCAAATTCATCTCATGGCGATCTCTCATTGATTTGGCTACAACGCAACATCTACAATAATGAAGTTGTTGGTATTTATGTAGAAGTTTTATTAAAATTTAGGCTATTGCGCTTAAAACCTAATTCAATCTATCCCAAACAGCGAACTTCTATAGCGAATATTTCCAAGTACCTACCTTTTCGAACAAGTCTGCCTGCACTCGTAGCGATTGCTCGTTAGTTCCGGCTCGACTTGAGAGCGGATCAACTGTTGTTTTTTCTTCGTATTTCTGGCTATGTTTTATTCATGGCCGCCCTAAATATTCCGACATCCAAGTTTTCCTGATTAAATTATCACTTGAATTACTATCGTTCGTGGCTTTGTCGTATTCATCTCATGGACTGCTGTTCGGGTATTCCATAAATTTCATTATCCTGTTTTGACATTTCTATAGGAGAGGTCAATCGTCAAGGTCGCTATGGCTTTATGTATGCTTCCAAGTTGGATTTTGTCGCTCAAGGGCAACAAATATTGTTGTACGTTACTAAGATCACCTACATATCATAACATCTTTGATCTCTAAGAATCTAGATCATGGAGTCCGTTTTTAGATTTTTATAGAGAATTTTGGTCAGAAATTAAAGGAAACGAGGGCTGTTCGTCCAATGATCAAAGTATTCCAAGCCGTGCCCGAAGTAAGATGGTTATAGAAGAAGAGGTAGACATGAGAATAACGAGATGACGGATAATAGGGATGAATGAAAGAAGAGTACCTACATATTGCACCGACCCCAAATGATTGGGAACAGGGCAGGAAGAAGGAGTGTAATTATATGTTGCTTATATTGTCAGACGTAAAGTTTCGAAGCCTACTCATTTCTCTCTTTTGTCATGTGGCCTATTTAATCATTTGCTGGCATATAAATCTGACAATATAATGCCTTCTAAACTTCGTACACGGCTTAACGCAATATATATTTGCCCTTTAGTAAAATTTTACTTTAGTAAGCTCGAGTTTTGGGTGGAAGTCGGTTTTTCGTTTAAAAAAAAATATTAATGTTAATAATATTAAAATAAAACGACTAGCAGATAACAAAGATTACATTCATTCATGTTTAGTTATACAAATATGAATATAGGTACAGTAAAATATAATTACCAAAACTGCGAAATGAGTATTCCCATGTGAGCATACACAAAATAAACATGCCAATGTGTTCAAAATTACTGTCTGAATTCGCGAATAGAAAAAAAATGAAATACTGAATATAGCTTCGGGAAATCTAAAACGTCCGTTCCACAGAAAACACAAAAAGGGTTTTATTTTATGCTGAAATTCACAAATGGACACGTGAATAGGCGGGCAGTTGCCCGGTCATGGAACAAGTGTCGATCGAAATTATATTGCGCCACCCACAAATAATTTATACTGTAGAAAATTGTTATCGTTTTTGGGTACTTAACAGATTTTCAATTGGTTACATATAGGTAAGATATACAAGGTAAATATCAGTCGACGTCCACAATTATAACTAACTAGAAATGTTAACAAAGATTATAACAGTTCCTATCAGAGAATGCTTATTAGTACAACCTGTATCTTCGGATGACCCTTTCTATTTTGGGCGAAGTCTCAGACGTTTCTGTAACTGGGTCATTGGGGGCAAATAAATCTGTGATGAACGATGCGGCGCCGATTATACTGGAGCCGGCAGCACAAACAATACAGATATCAGACTGAATATAAATTCGGAAGACTTTAAAATTAAAGAGAATATTCAAGCTTACAATGCAAGTATCCGGCACGCTTGCTGTAAAATTACTATATTTTTTCCTGTTTTAAAAGAGTGTAGAGTCGGCAGTCCCTAGGCACCTATCAAAAACAATTTTCTAAACTTCATATTGTTAAAAGCGTTGCAACCTCGAATAACCGTTCAAAGTTTAACGAATAGGTAAAGCTATTTGTATCCAGTAAACTTTCATAAATAATGTTTGTTGTTCCCAACAGGGATTATATTTTACGTCTGTGTGCAAACAACGAAACCTTAGAGATAATCCGCATTGGAGAGATATTCTATATTCTATATGAATGTAAAACACAGCACGTAATTCTGAAAGGTTGGAACTATTCAGGAACTAACCTCGTTTGCTTCTGGTAGGTCTCGGATGTGAATATTTGAGTTTTCTATAGCCGAACTAGAACAGAGAACTCTAGGGATACTGCGGTTTGTTTGTAGTTTGTTTTAGTGTGGGGTTTAGTTGTGTTTATAATTTTGACTTTAACTCTAATAGTACATGTCAAGTCAATAGGACCCATGTCAGTAAATTAATTAATCAGTAAAGTAATTGTAAAAAAAAAACAATTAGTTACTGGCGATATTAATGTTACCATATTAATTACTTTGTTACGAGGTCGTTACATATTTCTACCATTATCGTACAAGATACTCCGTGCAGGTCACCATAAATACATGAGTGTTTCTAGTAAAGCTCTACATCGGGCAAGAGTAATAAGTTCATAAGCTTAATTAAAAATATTAAAAGCATTGAGGTAAATAATTTTGCTTTACGACAGGGGGCATAATGCAGGAACGATTTGGACAAGGTGTACCTACATCTACAGTTCAAGGAGCCAGTAGATATTAAAATTTTGAATGCATATAAGTTATTCTACAGCTCTATGTTAACAATAACGTAGTTTCCTACTACGTACCGAACAAAGGGAGACTAGAAATTATATGTGCTCTGAAGCTTACAAAATCAAACCCCCTTTTTTGCAACAGATGTAAGTTATGTTAAAATCGGCCGTTAATTACAAAAACATTTTATACCTACCATATTCTATTTATACGTAATCTTCATAGATGACACAAAAATCATAATTCTATAAGACTACCTATTTTACCTTTCCGGATTAAAACTACTATAATACCTGAAACTGTTTTTTTATATTAAAAAAACACTTTTCCATTAATATAATCCGTTAGGATATGGTTGATCGTTTCATCTTTAAACATTGTGCTGAGATTCAGAGGATTCAGCTTTGTTTGCCGAGATTTGGCTAGTGTATAGCTATCGGGATGAAAAATAACGTTGCCAATATGTAATTTAGAAAAGAGATGGTAAAATTCGTCATCCGAGTAATTGACCCGGTAGCTCAGTGGTTAGAGCGGCTGGCACGGTTTGCAGTGGTCGTGGGTTCGATTCCCACTCGGGTGAAGAATTTTTATATTATATATGGAGGTCCGTAATTTCTCCACCACACTTCCTCACAAAATATTATTTTCAGTATCCAATATTAAAATAATAGGATTATAATAGGACCCAAAACGATGATTTTTTGAATTTTCGTCTGTTTGTCGGTTTGTTTGTGCGTTTGTGTACGCCAATCTAAGGTCCCACTTAACATATAGGCTACTTTTTATCCCGGGAATTTTTTTTTATCCCAGATAATTTCGACATTTTGTTTTTTTTTGGTTGTTTTTCTGTAGTTCACGCGGACGGAGTTGCGGGCGTCCACTAGTTAGTAGTAAGAAAACTTGTTAAAATAATGATATTTTTGCCATCTTCTTTTTACTTTATTCTTGAACGATTTTACCCAAAATATTCAAAATTAACATAACATGTAAACAATACGTGATTAATAAAATTATTGTGATTTTTATACAGCCAAATAGCTATAGATATAAAATTGTTAATGAAACTTAAATTAACACAATTAATTAACCTAAATAATTGACCTATACTTACGGGCTTTTCATATTGGTAGTCTGTTTTTGAAACCCGATAATTTCCTGTAATGTAATGAATAATAATGATAAATGCCATAACTGATAATCGATTTATTACGATCATGAATTATGTCATCGTTCAGCTCAAGAAATAAAATGTGTCTACCTGTCATCGTTGAAATTGTAATTTGGGAAAAACATTTTTGATAAGGTATTTTCAGAAAGCTCCAATATATCTTAATAAAACCACATTATAGGTCTAAGTTTAGCAGATAATGTTTATCTATTCATATAATAAAAATGTAACGGATCGCTGTCTGTACATGGAAGATATATGAGAAAAAATATTATAGGAGAAGGAAACCCCCTATCAACGCAATAGTACCAAAAATAATGATATTTGGAATTTTTGTCTGTTTGTCGATGCGTCTGTGCTAATCTCAGAAACGGCTGAACCGATTTCGATGCAGTCCTACTTAACATATAAGCTACTTTTTATCCCGGGAAAATGTTTTTATGCCGGATAATTTCGACATTTTGTTTTTTCTGTAGTCCACGCGGACGGAGTCGCGGGCGTCCACTATGTATAATAGAAATTGTTAAATTTATTTCATTGGATAATAAAACACAGTCCGTTCTGTTCTATCTTATTTTGCTAAAAATGGCTCCCGCAGGATACTTGTGGCCTGGCAACCTGCCAGCTCTGACAGAGATTAGTGACACGATCTTATGGACGAACCCTCAGGACGAACCCATCAAAATTGCTAAAGTATATATGTAGATATAACAACTACAATTTCTGCATGTGTTGCTAGTAACAACAATATTATTAAAGTATTTATAATGAAGTTACCTACTATTAGCAGCGGGGCTTCACTAGAATATATCATCTGTACTCGTATCTCCTTCCGTGCATGTCGTAAGAGGAATTTAGGGGAATTTTCTCAGGCGCTGAGTTAACTTTGACACTCGTATCTTCTGACCCCGCTATGCTAAACGTGCCTGTAAGATCTCATTCGTGATTAATTTTTGGGAACACAGCCGTGTGTATATATATGTAAGTATTTATGACTGACATGCTTGACGTGTCCTCTAGATGGGGCAGAGGACCTCCACAGATCTGCTAAGTATTTAAAATGAAATGAAATTTTTATGTGTTGTTCTTCCTGACATTATTTCAACAATCTGTGTTAGTGCTAAAAATATTATATAACGATTAAACTTAGGGATAAGAAATTTTTAATGTCGAGAAAATTTTGAAGTGAGCAATATGTAGCACAAAGGAAAAGGGAAAACGAATATTCTGAACGTAAGTACTGGCTATAAAAGATTTACGGAAACGTTAGGAAGTTTTGGTAGAACACTGATCTTCTGATGCAAACGCTTGCCACGAGGCCATAATACGACATTAGAATGACAACGACAAACGACAACTTATTTTATTGTCCTAGAGCCATTCATTTTATATATAACAAAAAAGTTTAATAAAGAGTACTCGTAAGTAAAGATAATTTTTAAAGAAAATTATCTGTGGATATACAGTGTATTCATTTGTGCTCTACAACTCCACACAAGTGAATAAATATAAGCGGCAAATCCTCTTAGAAAGGAATAATGGTGAACTCAGTATCCAAGTAAAGTACTGAACGTTAATGGGAAACCACGGGTTTTCAAGATATTGAGGTCCAAAGTTACATTAATATTATCATTTTTTTACATAAATCCATCTGAAATCAGTTAAACGTAATTTTTTTTTTCAAAGATACCATGTCAAAATAAAATGTTATAAATAATGTTAGTTTTGTAGGTACATTTGTACTTTGATAATCAAACGAATACATTGCTTGCAATAAAATGACAGTATTTTTTCATATTTTTTTTGTCGTTTCCCAGGGTTGGTTCCATAGAAGAAAATGATCGTAACCTTACAAAGAATACGAGGTATTAAAAACATTGTTGTCTTTTTACACCCTGTATAGCAGTTAATCAAAAGTTAAAGTATTTTCTTTTTAAAATAGATTTGATAAAATATATTGCGAATTATCTTCTACTCATTTTACAAAAGATAAAAACTGAGATAATGGCAGATCTGCCAAGCCAACTCAAGAAGTAAAACTCGATAAAGTAGGCTGTAAGGTAAAATCCGTTCTATTTTTATGTTTAAATCCGAAATAACAAAAAAGCCAACCACCGCATGAACAGGCATGAACTCTGTATGTGATTGACATTACAAATTGCTTTCATTGATTCGATATAAATAGGAATCATGAATGCCTAATTTCAGTTCAAATTAAACCGAGTAGATAGCTTTGGGACATATTGGACAAATTGGTGACATAGATTGAATTCGGAATAAAAACGAATTCCATCAATTTGTCTGTCGAACAATAGTATTGATTCAGTTTTACGTACTCGTAATTGATTTATGTTTAAGCCTAGCTTTGGGTATTGGATTGCGATAATGGTAAGGGATAACATGTTTTTTGTTGCATATATAAGCTTGTAGGAAATGTTGTTAACATTGTAAGCTTTTACATTCCAATTGAAAAAATATGAGGTACGAGCGTCGCTAGCCGATGACCTAATTCAAATTGATATGCATAATGAGAAAATTAGGTATAAAGAAAAACGGTCACAATATATTTAAGTAGTTTAATTGGTCATTCATTCGATTCTCGACGCACGGCAACGAAAGATCAAGCAACTCAAGACATACTACAGACAGACAACACAAGACAGAAAATATTTATACCCAGTCCCCTTTGGCGAGGCTCTATGAAGTAGGTATCCAGAGCTTGGTAGTAGATAGGTACCTTCCCTTATCTAAGCGCATTTACGACGATATCGACTGTTTTATAATCTTGTTTCAACATAGATCGGTTATATACATATATATACAACATACCCGATCTTTCTTTTAGCAAAACTCTTACGTGACATTCTTCATGACTATATCAACGTAACTAACTCAATTGTACTGTCAAGGTATGCTAGTTCCCACGTGATTACATAAAACATCTATTGCGGAGGAAAAGTAGTCAATTATATAGTCGTTCAAACTCATTAAAAATTAGATTATATGTTTATAAACTGTATTTTTGACAGGTTTTTAAATTATTTTCGTTTCGTTCTACTTGTTTTAATAGTAGATGTAGCGTGTATCTATATCTAAAAAAATCGGCTATTCCATACATTTCAGTGCAGTAATTATTCAAGATTGTATGGAACGGCTGATATTTTTTTTCACTATTTCGGAGTTGGCCCCATAGTGAAAGTTGTTTCTTTTTACCTACCTAGTTTCGTGTCAAAAGCAAATCACTAATTTTGAAAACACCTTATATACAGGGTGTAACAAAAAGGGTATGTTAAGCGAAAAGCTACGTAAATAGCCCACTGTAGAGAACCTAACCACAAAATTTGAGACTCGAAATCACATGTTTATTTTTTAAGATTGTATGAAAATTCCTGAGATATGTAAATATTCTCCATACTATCGGGAAAAATAAACATGTGATTTCGCGTCTCAAATTTTGTGGATAGGTTCTCTACAGTGGGCTATTTACGTAGCGTTTCGCTTAACATACCCTTTTTGTTACACCCTGTATATATAAAAGCGAATTACCACTCACTGATCAATCACGAAATTTCAGCAACTTTACTACATACTTTAAAGGCAGGTAGATTCCTTGTAAAGGTAATGCATACTTCTTACGAAACTCCACACCTAAGGTGGTAAAACAAGGGTTGAATGTTTGTATAA
The DNA here is from genome assembly GCA_014607495.2 of Carposina sasakii. Lineage (NCBI taxonomy): Eukaryota > Metazoa > Arthropoda > Insecta > Lepidoptera > Carposinidae > Carposina > Carposina sasakii. The sequence continues at coordinate 6,623,899 of CP053164.1, forward strand.
AAGTCTTATGTTTTTGAAGTAAACATTTTTTTGAAATTCCCACGGGAACGGTAAATAACGGGAATTCTCAAGTTCCTGCAGACGAAGTCGTAGGCGTCCGCTAGTGTTCTAATCATCATCAGCCTATTGCGGTCCACTGCTGGACGAAGGCCTCCCCCAGGGCACGCCACAAGACTGCCACGGGGCGTATTATTTGCCCATAGTCACCACGTTGGGCAGGTGGGTTGGTGACCGCAGTTTGTATTTTGGACTATGTTGTCAACATGGGAGGCGCTGCTGCCCACCTCCCGGAAACCCTTAATCGCCTCGTACGATACCAACGGGCAAGACATGGGGTGGTACGAATTCTACTCTGCCGGCCAGTGTTCTAATAATAACTTATTTTTAATAACCGCCTCATGCGATTACGGAAAAGTACCTAGGTTATTTTCGAATTTCGAAAATATAATAAATTATTAATAAAGACAGTTCTTATTTCAGACGTCTCGTTTTATCAATGCGAAATAATACCTACTTCCTCTTCCGCCGGAGGCCGCTCACTTTTGTACGAGTACCTTTCGACAAAAATAGCCTGTTCTTCATACCGGATTGTTCCTTATTAAATAATAATATATGATTTTCCGACTCTCTCATATATCTTAATATGGGCTAATAAATACATTTAGGTAGGTACGTAATCTTGCTCAAGACGCAGCTAATTCTAAAAAAGTTGAATGTGAAATTATTGGGAGTATGTATAGATACTTAATAAATTTTTCTCACTATATTATATTATACAGACAGACCATTAAGTATATGAGTAACAAAAAAAGTAAATCCTAGTATGTACTTACTAACAACGTAATTAATATACATGGTGTTTTTTCGTTGCCACCTAACGAAGGGTACGTACTCTACAGGGTGATTTTTGGTCGTCAACGTTCCCGAAAACTACGGAATCTCGTCATCATCACGATCATTTTTCTCCATGGAAGCATACCTGGGAAGTGTCTGGTTTCCAAAATATTAGGGTCCAAAGTTGAGTAAATAGACTGCGTTTTTCTGCATAAATGCACATAGACGCGTGTAGCAGGATTTTTTCACGAAAAATAATTAATATCTGTCTATAAAAAAACTAACATAAACACTAGACACTATAAATTTCGCACGATTCCCAGCATTTTTTTTGGCATAAACTTACTTTATTTCATGTATAGAGTACGTACCCTTCGTTAAAGGTGGCCACAAAAAAGTTTATGCCAAAAAATTTTTTAGAAAAAAAAATCAATTGGTCAGGCGAAATTTATAGTGTCCAGCGTTTATGCTAGTTTTTTCGGCTCTTTAGTCAACTCATCCCGCTTCAAACTCATTCCGCGGGATGAGTTGACTAAACCATAAATTTAATTACTTTTTCTTAGTCAACTCATCCCACTTTATAAAAAAAATGTATTGTGTTTTTTAAATTTAAGTACACTCGTGATCATAAGTGCTTAGGGAAAATAATGACATACTATGGTTTTGTTATACTGATGTATTATTAAAAAATCATATAAAAATCTAGTACTGATTTTGGTAGAAAAATAATAATAATAATGCAGGGCAGCTTGTGGCGAGCTGTTGGGAGGTAGCGTTCCCACGGACCTAAGTACTCCCGGGGGAAGACCCTGTTCCTCATCTCCGGCGCCGGAGTGAGATTGAAGAGGAACAGTTCCCCCATTAACGTTGGCGAGTTGGCTTCGGTTTAAAAACCCTAGCCGCTCACCAAATGTTGCCCCCTTTGTCGCTCCGTGCGTGCGGCCGTTTCAGGGGGCCCAGGAATGAGTTGGCGAGTCACCGCTGCCACCAAAAATTATGAGACTGGTTGTAATAGTAGTCTCCTTCATACGATTTTTCAGCCCCATAGCCCATGACCTTGTTTCCCAGATACAGAGCTTGAAAAAAAATCGCCGGGTGTATCAATTGTGCGTTCGGCGATGGTATTTTTAAAATTATTATTTTGGTCGAAAAATAATGTATCTCTCCGACCGTATTTCGGCCAAGGCGACCAATCTCTACGGAGATTAGCCGGTAAAGCAGGAGATATTATAGTGCACAAGTGTGTGCGCAAACACAGATGCACTTTCTATTCCCTTACTCTCACTGTCCGATGGGACGGAAAGCCGACACGACCGCAGAGAGATCAGGCGCAGGACCAACAGTTTTACGTGCTTTCCGAGGCACGAGCTAAGTGACAATTTTACAACATTAAAATCTGTACATATAGGTACATGACTGGGATCGAACTAACGTCTCCCGCTTGGTTAAGACGAAAAATATTAATATCAACTTAATATTACGTGATGGTAAGTTTTTTAAATAACTGGAATCATAGTTTTATAATTTTTTTAAAACGAAAAACCGACTTCCTCCCCTATGAGCTAAAACTCGAGCTTACTAAAGTAAAATTTTGCTAAAGGGCAAATATATATTGCGTTAAGCCGTGTACGAAGTTTAGAAGGAATAATATTGCCAGATTTATATTGCCAGCAAATGATTAAATAGGCCACATGACAAAAGGGCACTGAGAGAAATGACTAGGCTTCGAAATTTTACGTCTGAAAATATAAGCAACATATAATTACACTCCTTCTTCCTGCCCTGTTCCCAATCATTTGGGGTCGGTACAATATGTAGGTACTCTTCTTTCATTCATCCCTATTATCCGTCCTCTCGTTATTCTCATGTCTACCTCTTCCTCTATAACCATCTTACTTCGGACACGGCTTAACGCAACATATACCTATAATTACACGACTTAACACAATTATCTTTATCTTCATAAGCCTATTGCAGTCCACTACTGGACGTAGGCTTCCCCCTGCCATAGGGGGATTTTGTTACTTAAAAGTTCCACTATCTGTTTTTCGGCGGCTCCATCATCAGGCCCTCGTTTCCTTTATATTATGTGTAGCTAACCAAAATTCTCTATAAAAATCTAAAAACGGACTACTCGTGCCTATTAGTATATTTGAGGATATCCCTAGATTCCTTAGAGATTCCATCATCAGATGTTATGTTTTATATGTAGGTAACCAAAACTCTCAGTAAAAGTGTAAAAACAAACTACATGTGCCTACAATATTTGAGGATTGCCCTCCAAGATCCCATCATCAAATTCTGATGTGGTGAATATGGGACCAACCTGGAAATATACCATGACTAATTAAATAAAAAAAATGAAATCGGTTCATAAATGACGGAGTTCTGAGGTAACACACATAAAAAATATATAAAAAAACATACAGACGAATTGATAACCTCTCTTTTTGAAGTCGGTTAAAAATACGTAAATTTACTGTCAAACAATTTTGTTCGCGGCTGTATAAATCATTAAAAGTATCAGTGGGATGAGTTCGAGTGGGATGAGTTTACTAAAGAGCCGTTTTTTCATAGACAGATATTAATTATTCCTCGTGAAAAAATCTTGCTAAGCGCATCTATGTGCATTAATGCAGAAAAACGCAGTCTATTTACTCAACTTTGGACCCTAATATCTTGGGAACCAGACACTTCCCAGGTATGCTTCCATGAGAAAAATGATCGTGATGATGAGGAGATTCCGTAGTTTTCGGGAACGTTGACGACCAAAAAACATTCTGTATAGGTAATACAATAACTACGAGTATAAGGTAATTAGGAATACAAAAAATAATTCACTACCGAACTAAAATTTTATTTTATCGTCTCACATTACATAGATATATAAATACAATTTATATAAGAACAAGATCCTTACTAACCGCATAAAACCAAGATAAGTAGGCTTTCACGTGGCTTAAATAAAACCCAATAGCTATTTGTTCAGGCATAGTGAAATAAAACAAGTAGAATATTTTGTACACATTATCGCTGTTATAATAAAATAGCTTTTACTAGTGGACGCCTGCGACAAAATAAAATGTCGATATTATCCGAGATAGAATCATTTTACCGGGATAAAAAGTAGCCTATATGTTAAGTGGGACCTGTCACAACGTATTCCTGAAAACTGCATCGAACTCGGTTCAGCCGTTTCTGAGATTAGCGCGCACAAACATCGATCCGTTACAATTTTATTATATGTATATAGATAGATAGATATAGATGACATGTAAAATAACATTTAAAAGCAAAATGTATGAAACATCAGCTAAGGGGGCGTTCAAGTATTACGTAACGCAATTTGGGGGGTCTCGTAAAACGTTACGATGCGTTACAGGGGCGGGAGGGGGTCTTTCTTACAATACGTTACGCAACATTGTTTCTCTTTTTAAATAAAAAATTAGGGAATTAAAACTACCAAATTGGCAACCCTTTTCGTTTACGTTTTACGGGGAATCCCTCGACTGTATTAGTCTGTTATTTTTAATTATACTGTCCTCGTAAGTTGGTAACCTACGTTTATATTTCACGGGAAATCCCTAGATTGTATTGTACGTCATTTAAAGTTGTTTTCGTTGTCAGTATTCGTTGGTGTTTATGCATAAGCACATTGCTGTAGTCGGTGTTATTAATATGAGTACATAGTGTTCATACTGTAATGTCCTCAAAGGAGGGAGATTTGTATCATCAGCTGTTCTTGGCCTATAAAGGCTCTCATGCTGCCTTGCGAGCACAACTGTGTCAAAAAATGCCAACGAAATTTGGAAAACGGCTAAAGAAAAACTAAAGAATAAAGAGAATTTTATAGAACATATAAATGATGTTACATGAGAGTTGAAGGTGAAGGCCACGAAGAAGAAAAACAATTGTGTGTAAAGCCAAAAATTCATTAAAAATTAAACAAAATACGCAGTAGTTGCGGATTAAGTATTATTACCGCAAAGGCAATTAAAACTATACCAAGGATAAAAACTATACACAACTTTTTGCGACTATAGGGTAAAAATGATCACTTGAGTGTTACATTACGTTTAGAGAGGGGTAGGGGGGTAAAGAAAAACGTTACGGTGCGTTACAAGGGGGGAGGGGAGGGTCAAAAATCTTCAAAAATTGCGTTACGTAATACTTAAACGCTCCCTAAATTTAGACAATGTTTAGCTTAAACAATATTCCTATGTAATAACATGGTATTTATTTATACTAATAAAATCACCTTCTCTCTTATACAGAGAAAATTCTGCGTTTGGAAAATCTGCGTTTACTACTGCGTTTAGTGTTTAGTTATTTATTTACTAGTGGACGCCCACGACTCCGTCCGCGTGGACTACAGAAAAAATAAAATGTCGTAATTATCCGGATAAAAAGTAGCCTATATGTTAAGTGGGACCTGTCACAATATATTCCTGAAAAGTGCATCGAAATCGGTTCAGCCGTTTCCGTTCAGAGATTAGCGTGCACAAACGCACAGACAAACCGACAAACAGACAAAAATTCAAAAAATCATCGTTTTGGGTTCTATTGCGTTGATAAAGGTCTCCTATAATATTTTTTCTCATATATCTTCCATGTATAGACAGCGATCCGTTACATTTTTATTATATGTATAGATTTACTATCTAAAGAACTATCTACTTTTCGACTTAACTATGATTAGGTACGGCTCTGAAATAATTCAACACGTTGTGGTTCAATTCCTAAATTAAGTGGGTACACAATCCTCATTACTATGCAAATTGGCTTCCTAAGGTGGTTCAGATTCCACGCTATTTTGGTGTAGCTTCAAGAGTATGAGATTTGTGTGTTTATAGCTCTATTGAGATTGGATTAAACCCACACAATGTCGTTTCTAAACCACAATAACCTAAACACGTATATCTGTAGTTTATATCATAATTTCTCGTATTAATAATGTTATATTTTTGTTTCAGGTAAGGTTATGACAACGTTAGCATGCTGTAACGTAAACATACAAGGGTAAACTTAGTTATTTCAAGTAATTTTATTAAACTTGTATATAATGACTCTACCAAGATTGTAGCAACCTAGCAGCTAAGCAGTTTTGCGTTGTATTTATAGGTATAAATTTTGTAGGAACCTGAAAACTGCTATTAAATATAATATTTTCATCTGCAGTAACCTAAGACGTAGTGCACCATTGCAAGTCGGCAAAATTGACTAAATTTTATTATTTCCTATAATTTATAGGCTTTTTACTTATAACATAATATAAACTTAATGTTTTTCTAAAACATACTGATAATAATAATAATAACAGCTCGCTGTGGTTTTTTCAGGTATACCTAGGTATAGGCAGATACTATAGTTCTTCATTAGTTCAAATCGTAATTAAAAGATATATGAACCCTATTTACAGTTCCAGTAGCTAGAGAATTTAAATCTGCAACTGAAACTGAAAATAAAGCTATGCTCTTCAATAGGTTCATTAGAAATACTACCTCTTTTATGTGCATACAGATAAGGGGTGGATTTGTTCCCATTCAACTGTGACACCGGTTTTATACTGCAGAATTAGTTATCAGTAGATAATTCTAATATACCTCATAAGTAGATGATACAGCTGCCAAGCTAAATTTCTAGTAAGTTTATTTAAGTTATCGATTTTTAGTCAGGCTAAAGCTGAACTAATAGATTATATAGATAATGCAATTCGGGTAACCATCGCTAGCAATACTGACTATATGTTTTTGGTAACTATTATATTTCGGATAGAATGGTGATGATCTAACCATTTAAGATCTGGTATAGGTATATTAGAAGGAAATAATAGCAATATAAATAAAAAACTTATATTATAGACATTAACACCTCAGAGAACTTCATACAATATAGTCTATAGTTTCTACATTTCAACGGGTCGCGTAATTAGATAAGCATCATAATATTAGACGTAGCTACTTGTATCTATGTCCGTGTCTGCATTTAACTGATTCAGCTGGCAACATCTGTGACGTAGCAAAGCTGAACTGCAGTGGCATAAGATTATATAAATTCAAATAGACTGGGTACATATGCCCTATCTTATGAAATTTTATGTTGGTAACGACATGCGATTTTTTAGTTCTGGGTATTTTTTATTAAAACTATCGTAAGTACCTAGGGATAAAATGTTTTCAATTTAAAAATAGTCTATCTAGCCCCGTGATGCCTCGCTTGATATAATTCGATGAAGTCGAAAAATAGTTCGTTCTAGTGTTTGTGTGTTAGTCAGATCCCATAAAATCCTTTTTAAATAAAGCTATATACAGATACATAGGTACACATAATAAATATTACATTCGTTTATTATGTATATTACGTGTATAAATCTTCGTATAACAATCTATTATGTAATGAGTAAATTCCATATCTGACATTATTCCCAACGAGATGTAATAAGTAACAGCTGTTATATGAAAACCTTTTGTCAGTCTGCGAAATGCTAGCCAGGGAGCTTGCAAAAGAATATTTGGCTTTACTCGACAACATCGTATAAGCCCATGAAAATATTTCCGGTTTACTAAATTCAAATCGTTTATTTGTGATACACAGGTTATTATAGTTGTTTTTGAATAGGTATATTAGCTCCTCTGTGATCCGCCTATTTGGCATACAAAATGTTTAAAAATGTCAAGTTAAAATAAAATCTGTAAATAAATTGTTACGGTGTTATTACAAAAGAGCGCCTGAAGTTAGACTCGTTTTAAATATGATAATTAACAGCAAAATGTATAGAATATCCGTCAAATTTAGGCAATGTTTCGCCTAAATGATGCTTATATTCTTTTGTAATAACACCGTTAAAGTCTCGTGCAAAATGTCAATTAATCAAGTACCTAAATAAACTACAAATTAAATAGATATGTCACAATAGCCACATAAGATAAATAAGTAGATAAAGTTCACCTTTCATCCTTTATACAATTTTATTCAAGATTTGATATACTGTAATATAATCATACTGCACTAGTGCAGGGGTCGGTCAAGGTAAGCTCTCCAAAGCAGTGCATCTGAGTGAGCCGCTTTCGTCTCTAACATACACAGATACATATCACAGCTTTAGTGCACAACTGTACCCACGTCTCTCTGCGAATGATAATATACTTATTCGTATATCTTTCGAACGACTGTATGATTATGATGGGAGTTCAAGACCGAATCTAATTACCTCTTGTTCTCTCGGGGCTAAGGAATATTATTCCACCCTCATATTGTCTAAACCTGCTTTCGTCTATAAGCCTATCAACCGTATATTTAAGAGATAAGAGAATAAATATGTAAGATACTCGTAATGAGGGTGGAATAATATTCCTTAGATCCGAGAGAACAAGAGGTACTTAACTTATAGTGGAGCATTAATCTAGTGATGCTCTCAAAAATAATACATAGATATTTTTTATATATAGATGTCTCTATTTCCTAGCTTTTCCAAGCTTACTATAGTCGTTGTTATCCGTAAAGTCAGTCAATTATATAGAGTTGGCTGTTATAATTTTAGTGTAGGCAACTTCTGAGAGACAGAACTGGGTAAAATTGGGACCCGAAATTACAATCAGGAACCAACCCTCTCACCCGACCGGAACAAAGACCTCCAGCAATCTGCACTATAGCGGGAAACGTACAGGATTAAGGATAAGCTGCCTATTGCCTTTGATGTTGGGAGATATCCCAATCGAAAAGGTGTTGCGGGTAAACGCACAAAGGGTTTTTCCTAGGAATTGTATTGGCTTTTGTTTGACCAAATGTTGCTGGAAAATCTTTTTGTAACATATGCACATGGCTGTGTTTACGAAATGGGGTAACCAGAACTTCACGATCATAAAAAGATCCCACATCCACTTTTAGCATCATCATCACCAGCCTATTGCAGTCCACTGCTGGACGTAGGCCTCCCCGAGGGCACGCCACAAGACTGTCATGGGGAGTATTTGCCCATAGTCACCACGCTGGGCAGGCGGGTTTGTGACTGCAGTTTTTATTTTGGACTATGTTGTCAACACGGGAGGCGCTGCCGCCCACCTCCCGGAAACCCTTAATCGCCTCGTACGATACCCGCGGGCAGACATGGGGTGGTACGAATTCTACTCTGCCGGCACCACGCGGCCAACGATTAGCATAGCGGGAAAAATTATTACTAACCGAAAGTTTCTTAACTACTTACACTCGTATTCAATATTTATTATTGCAATCAAAATAGAACTGTGATGACCTCCTAGAAAATATCAAACAAGAGACATATCTCGTGCTCAGCGAATAATCAATATCTGATTCATGCTCTACTTCAGAGCACTTATCATTCTGATTGGTCGCAATGTACTTGTATCGATAGCTTTTATGACTTCGTTCCATCCATATTGTATTTTAACGATAATTTGTTATATAACGTGGACTTTATTGTCAAATCCAATTTCAATCAAAGTTCACAGTGGTAGCAGAGAATCCTTAAATTCATATTGGTAAAGAATGTTACTAATACTAACTTCGTAGATACCGTTTGCTTTACTACAACAAACCACCATTTTTTATGTTTTGTTATGTGATGATTACTGTAGCTAGAGTCTGCTAGAGTGAATGTGGTTATTCACATAGGAATCTTTACGAAAGGTGTTATTTTGCCTTGTATATTCACTGCAACTTATCTATATCCCAGTATAATAAATCGATAGGAAGTTCTACATTAATGGATTACCCAAAATGCCAACTGGGAGAGTGCCATTTATCAAAACCGTGTCATTGAAGAAGGTTGAGTGGTACTATCCCTGTTGATACAAGTACTTAAGTAACTATTGATATTGAAGATTATTTGGATGCAAAATACTTTGGATTAGATTAAGAACGAATTAACTAAAAAGTCGACTTTTAAGATATTTCCTAACACTTAATCTTAATTTAACTTAATTCTTACATACATTATTAAAATTAATAGTACCTTTCTACTTATACAGTGTATAACAAAAAGGGTATGATTAGCGTAATGATATGATGAATAGGGAACCTATTCGCAAAATTTGAGACTCGAAATCACATGGTTATTTTTCCAAAAAGTGTGGAGAATTTCTAAACAACTTAGAATTTTTTACAAACTTGCGGGTAACTAAGCATACAACTTAGTTATAATTATAAAACATGTAACGCATTGCGACCCTAAGTCCTTTGGGACTTTGTGATTTGGAGATAATGTAGTTTGCTACACTTTAATATATAACGAGCACAGACTAATTACAAGTGAGTAAACCTAACAATCGCAGTTAAATTATTAGTAACCGTACTTACCTTAGAAAGACGTTTATTATATACCATAGTCAATGGAAAACTTAACGGTGTCAGCCCTAGCTAACAGGCAATCTCAAAATAATAAGATAATGAGAATAACGTCCTTTCGGCCTCCCCAGAGGAAGTGCCCTTACTATGCACGATGGAAGACTCATTAGACGCTCATTACAGAGTTTGCAGATTCTCAGACCTTTGAAATTTTAATATCCATACGAGTATAGAAATGTAAATAAATAAGCAAGCAGAGAGAGAATTAATCCTATTTGATATTTTATAGGTGACAGTTCGTAAGATAGTGAGTTTGAATATTTAGATTAGTCTGGGTAATTGATCGAAAATTTGAAAAAACCTCTAACGATGTGTTTTACGAATCGTAGCGGTTCTGTTACCGTCACTGTTTATGTAATCAGCTGCAGTTTGGTTTAAACACAAAAAAAGGCGTACGCCATGAAATTGCTACAAAGAACTCACTTTAAATGTTATTTGTCTTATTATTTAACAACATATAATATTAGTATAGAGGTATAATTTCAATATAATTTGCACAGCTTGCCTTATATGCAGAAGAATCAATAACTTAATGACGTCGTTTTCCTGCAAAAGTCCGCCAGCGGCACTTTGCAAGTGCTGATTACGTAAACAGAAAGGGCATAGCCATCGATAGTATAGTCTATGTAAGGCAAGACGATCGCTTTAATATCTCCTATGATAGAGTCTGTTCATACTGCCCTTTATCCCGAGTGTTTCTATCTTCGTGTTAGGCAAAGATTAAGTGACTCACGTGTTATTACAAAATAATTCAAATAGTACTTAAAAGTTAAAGTAATCGTTGACATATATTCTTTCAAATGTCATTTTTAAACACTGTCTTACTTTAGACGCGGTCTTGTAATAACACCGTTGAATCTAGCTATCGTAAGCAGCATAAACAGCATAGAGAATAAACAGTTTACTTACAGTTTCTTAACGTATTTAGCAGTTATCGCTATCGTCTTATAGACACGTTATACTACAAGAGTTCGTTAAGGCATATTGTACGTACCTTTGTCGTTTAGTTGAACAGGTTGGACCGAAGCCAGGTTCTAATGACCAGCTATTTGTAAATTGGATTTGTTTGAAGATTCTTCGTCCTCTTGATACGGCCTGATAAAGTGTACTTTATTATGATGAGGAAATAATATTCTGAGTGGTCGTTTACTTTTACATCTAAAGGTATTGATAAGGATACTTATTACGAGTAAGTAAGAATAGGTATTCAAAAACCTATTACGGGTGCTTGTAAATGTAATTTTGTGACACTTGCTATAATTATTTTGTTTGGATGTCTTTCTTTTAACCGTAACATAAAAGGTAAATACAAACCTTGTATCAGAGTTAAATAACAAACACTCCAATTTAACTAAGGATGTAACGATTTGGCAATAGCGCGTCGTCGTTCAAAGATCCTACGAGTAATCATCAGTTTCTCCATCAGAACACCGAAAAATACTAATTACCTTGCATAAAATATAATTAAAAAATACCATATTTCATACGAGTTTCATTCTCCAAATACATCATAGTTAACTACGCTCATGAATTATTTCCATTACCTGCCCTCTTGGTGCCTTAATTAAATGAATCAGTCACCAGAATGGCTGCTACGTTTTCCCTAACCACACCACCCATAAAATACACTTAGAATAAATGAATGCTATTTATTTACTTGCATGTATCCTGGGAAGCTTTTGGAATATGCTGTTTTATATTTATGTTGTCATTCATAATAGAAATAACGGTTGAGGACGCTTAAGATGAAAAATAGAGGTATTTTTGGTGTAGCAATTATGAGAGTGGTACCTACTTTGTTGTTTTTCTTATGTTTTTACTTATTGTTTGATGTGTGTCATACATAATAGAACCTATGTTTAACCGTCTCGTATATTACTTAACTAGGTATAACCATGGAAATTATTTCAGTTCTATAAGTACGGCGAACCTAGGGGTAAACTATGATTCGAAAGTGTCACCGTAGAATTTATTATACTAAAATACTGACGCAAAGTAACAAAATACCGCCACAAGACGCCGCTGCCGCTTTCTAAATGATTATGTTCCGACCGTTCACAAATTGGCAATATACATTGATTTTGTAAAGTATTTATTCTGGCATATCTCTGTAAAATTATACATCTGTCTCACGCACAGTCCGAACTTACACGATCACCCACAATATTTTATACATATACATACAGCTTGCTTACGCTTTTCCTAGCAAATATAGTTCAATTTTGTGTAATATAAGTGATAGAAGAACGGAGTGACGAAGGTCATCTATAGGAAATACCTGATGAAATGCCGAACGGAGGCCGGGTCACTAGTATTTAATAAAGGTACGAGTAGAATATCCTGCATTTCAATCGACCCCGAATATGTGAATAAAAGATGAGGCTGCAAATGAGCGAATACATTCACCTGAGAATCCACTTACCTTAGCAAGGTAGCTATATTGGTAGGTAGGTATGTCGTTTGTGTTGACCATAGAATACATTTGTGAGACTAGGTGTTAAATAAGGAACTTCTTCAGTTAATTATTATAAGAATATTCTCTTGGTATAATTGTGAGTAGCAAACTGGCACATAACGATAATTTATATTTGTAACTTGTTACCAATACCAGGTAAAATGGTCCTTACAAAAACGTTCTCATATTAATAATAATATAATTTTGAAAAGACACAAAAAGAGCTTTTGATATGAAAGTGTAGAAAAGAAAACCGAAAACATACATTATAGAAGCCAAATAGTAATCCACTTCGATAGCGAAATGTCTTTTACTGACAGTTCCCACTTGGCCCAAATCTTATTCCTCAGCGAAATAAAAGAAAAGACCGAAATCCGTAACTATAGGCGCGATGTGCGTGTTACAATTTATCTGAATTTCACCACGGTCGGTTGTGGTTTCTATTAGTAGCCTAGGAAAAATCCTATGTGTTGATACAATACTACTTATCATTTTATTGGTTAGTAAGTAGGTATACCCAGTAATGATTTTCGAAGTTTCGCAGATCATTAAGTAACTCTCTAATGGCAATAATCTACCTTTACCGTTGTATTTAAAATGATGAAACCTATGGGATCCGACCTATCAACAAGATTAAAAACCTGTAAGGTTATCGAAGCTATACATACTCAACTAGGTAGTACTTTTATTCAGCTCTGTGTGCTCTGCTAGACTGAATGCATTTAATGATAAGCTCTTAACCGACTTTCTTTTTAAACCAACATTCAAATACAATGATCTTGGGTAGATTCTAAGTGCAAATTGTTGGGCTTTTTCACCACCTTTTAAAAATGTAGTAGCACCTACATGTAGTAGTAGAAAATGTATTTAGTAATTTCTAAGTCTAAAGCTTCAGTTAGACACATCGTTTTAGTTTAAATAATTTTACAGACTAACTTTTCATATCGTTAAAAATACAGTACCTTACACTGAATATTTTTCAGTAAGTTTCTTTGATCTTACCCAAGATGGACGCCAATTAGGAAATCTCTATATTTGTTCAACTGTATATTTTTCCGTTACATTAAGCATACTGTGAGAAGTAAAATTATTTCAATGCATTCATATATCTCCGCAGTATATATTATTTACTGTGAAGCTTTTATACCTAATTTGTAGGGGGTGTCTACCCCGGCTCGTGCTAACATCCGTGCCTGCTGTCTTGTTTATAAACTCGATGAACAACTTGCCCTGAGAGTTGATTTTTCCAATTGTCAGATAACCTTTCTAAAGGATAATGTGGATGCTGTCACTATCTATATCAAGTTTTAGAGAAAGACAGCGTCAATTTAATTCTTCAGATGGGCTATCTAACCTTTGGAAAAATGGGCCCTAAATAAACTATGGTAACTTACTTTAATTTCCAAGTGATGTTTGTTTGGATCCAATTGAAATAGTTATAGAAGTTCCTTAGCTGCTTCGAGAATACTAACTTGAACTGAATAAAAACGATTATAGTAACCCCCAGCTGACTTTAGTAAAGTTTTTCTTGGCTTTATTAACTCAACAATACCTATAATATTAAATGGTTCGATTATAAGGGTTCGTATCCAATATTAAATGATTACTTATTCTATCATCTACATAAATAGAAAACCAAGAGATATCATTATTCAGGATATCATAATTTAAGGCTGTCCTGAACGTCTTTAAAAATTAAATTCACTTTAGATATTAGGTAGGTACTTGGTACAAAAATTAGATTTTATTATTCAGTTTGCGTATGTGACATGTTCGTCAGATGCTATTGGTTATCCATCCAGTGCGTTGATTGGCACAATGAAATTAATCGATTCTGAGCCTCACTCCAACTGGTGACATGGAGATTGTCCTATTGTGGAAAATTCGATTTTACGTATATTTCGCAATAAGCTCTAGACGAACCTTCTTCTTCAGCCTATTGCAGTCCACTGCTGGACGTAGGCCTCCCACAGGGCACGCCACAAGGCTACTGCCACAGGGGGGGTTTTACCCATATTCACCACGCTGGTAGTACAAACTCTAGTCTGCCGGCACCACGCGGCTAGACGAACCTACATAGACCAAATTGGGGATGTGCTAAAAAAAGGGCTAGTCAAAAGCACCCGAAACCGGCGAGCGGACGAACGCATGTATGAAGAATTTAATGAATGTGGTGCAAATATAGTGAGTAAGTAGTCAAAATCTTATACGTTAAAATATCAATCTTACCTCAGGAGAAAAAGCATTTTTTCCAGCAGTTTGTTCGAATAACAGACATGCTCGTTAGAAACCTTTTTAGATCATGAAAAAAAGACACTAAAAGAAACGTGCTCGTTCCTTGTTTTCTTTACACTAGAAATGGAAATTGCTAACGATGAAAAAACATTAGATAGGTGATAGTTAAATTTTAGGTAAAATGTAATGAATTTAATGTTTTAAAATTATTAATAAAGAAATGGAAAAAATTCCTCACCCGGGTGGGAATCGAACCCACGACCTCTGCATTCCGTGCCAGCGCTCTTACCACTGAGCCACCGGGTCAATTACTCGGATGACGAATTTAATGTTTGTTTATTTACACCTACCTATACATATATAGGTCGTATTATTGTATAAACCTTTTAAATACGACTGTAACCCGACCCGTTTGTTTGATATATTACAGGTTTGACCACATATAACTATGTCACCAACTCATAAACCACCCAGTAATAGGTATCCATTTACTTCACTCTTATCCTATTTGCCAGAACGCTGACCCTCCAAAAAGGTTAATCTGCCTTTAAAACAACCTTATTGTTATAACGGCCATAAAAATAAAAGAGTTTCATCATATAATTTTGGGACTCTACTAAAGAAAACCTTTTAGTGTTAAGGTCTTCAATGAGACCGCAATTTTGGTTGCTAATAGCACCTTTTCACTACATTCTGATTATTATGCATTATCACTTTAAAAGGGTATTTCAGAAGGGCTCGTAAAATATGCTCCCAGACATTTCCCTTACACCAAACAAATACAAACGTGCTGAAAATGAAGTTTATTTTAATTCTCTGTACAAAACGGAAATTTCATAGGTCCTATTATTTTCCTAAACTAATCAAGTAGCAATCACTTTGAAAGTACCTACAAATTGTCGGAAAAGCTCAGGGCGCTAGCAGCTTCAGGATTAAATAATCAAAAAGGAATTTTCACCACAAACAACTCTTATGAATAGCGTGAATAAAATCTAATCTCATTTGCATTTTGTTGAAAAATAATTCGCAAACGACAGACCGACCCGCATTAAGGTGATTCTATTTGTTATCGTATCATTTTCGAGCGTATCATTTCTAGTACATCTATCTGCTATCTATACATATAATAAAAATTTAACAGATCCCTGTCTGTATATGGAAGATATATGAGAAAAAATATTACTTACAGGAGACCTTTATCAACGCAATAGTACGAAAAATAATGATTTTTGAATTTTTTGTCGGTTTGTCAGTTTGTCGGTTTATCTGTGCGTTTGTGCACGCTAATCTAATCTCAGAAACGGCTTAACCAATTTCGATGCAGTTTTCGGGAAAATATTCTGACAGGTCCCACTTAACATATCTATAGGCTATTTTTTATCCCGTGAAAATGTTTTTATCCCGGATAATTTTGACATTTTCGTTTTGTATTTTCTATAGTCCACGCGGATGGAGTCGCGGGCGTCCACTAGTATAACAATAAATCAGACCATGTATCGAGCAAGATAAACGTATCGTACTATCATAAATCTACCTCCATTTACCTCGAAGTAACCAAACACCTATATCTAGGTAATAGCTCTGGTTAATGCTATCGCTTTATATTTGGATCCAGTTTCAGTCACTATCTTTAGAGTTGTTAGGTTTCTTAAGGTCTAAAACACGGTAACATGTTAACTAACGGTACATCCCTTACCAAAATGTTATAAAACTCTTCTTAGATAAATGTTTACCGACACATACCTAGTGCACAAAAAAGCATTTCGATTTCGTTTACGATAACCTTAGAGCAGGATTGTTTCAACCGTAGATACCAAACGTAGCTCTACATTGCTTATAGCAGCATTTCCACAATAAAGACAATATTGCTTTAAAAGTTCATGGTAAGGGTTACCTGATTTCCCAAATTTTAAATTAAAGTGGTACAGGAGAATCTTCGCCTTAACACCCAATTTATATGTCAATGCAATACTCGGACGTCCGTAATGTGGCGACGCCTTTTAATAGGAGGAAAACCATGAAATTGTATTTATTTTCAGCACAATGGCTGTTAATTTATTAAAATAATTATGTATTCCATTCTCTTTTTTGTTGTTGTAGGATAATTATATTTTCTGTGTTTGATCAAAATTTCATTTTGATTCGATCCGAGTCCGTATGATCCGAATGTCAGATTTACTAGTTTTTAAGAAATATTGCCATATACTTACTGTAATTAGACAAAACTTTTACCTACACTAATAATATACGAAACACCCTAGGTATGATAATGTCAAACTCATTATTATTGTACGGGTAACATGCATAATATAATTTATATCGTATCTAGTTGTATCATTCTTTTACATGCACCTTTCATATAAATGCCCGGCATAATTGGGAGCTAACTTTGCTCTTTTTTTATTTTGTGCATGTTGTGGACTATATTACGCTCAAATTCCTGCTCCATTTGTATTTTACTCACTTGGTATCTTCTTTTATTTCCGTCTTATTTTTTCACGGAAAGTAAAGTAAAGAAAGTCGTTATCTCTGAAGCTTTTTGCTTGAAACCCTTTTGCTATCTCGCGTAAAGTAACAATTTCCGAGAAAATGATGTCCACTAACGGGGGACAATCTAATTATATCGTTGGCCACCACTTGTTCTTTTGAAGCCTTTTAATAAACTTCGTTGTTTGCTCAAAAATAATATTTTTGTGGAAATATGTAAACCTTTCACTCTTGGATGCCGCGATGGCGAAGTACTAAGATATACCCCCTGTACCTTCTAACTCTGTTTTATTTTTAATTTAAATTACTTACATGTATTAAACTTTAATGTGTTATCTAAGGTACACGTTATCACCTGATGAAGTAAAGTACCTACTTTACCGTGTAAAACTCACTTTGTCTCAGCGGTTCAGTTGGAAACTTCTGAGTTTACAAGTTGAGTTTTCGTAAATTTGTAGGGTTCCTTGAGACCGATACAACTTTGGCGTTGTTCCTTCCATTCTTAAAGCATATAGTCCCTGCACTGCTAAACGTGGCGTTGGGGTCTACTTAATGATCTTGCATTTCTAAATAACCCATTTCGGGTATACAGCAGTATGTATATACGAGTATGTATAAAATTACATCAGATTCATTCTAAATGTAGCGCGTTTGTAACTTGAGATCACCGTAAGCACGCATAATCTCATTTATAACGAAATGTGAAATGGGTCTTATTACGGACCGTACGCGTACAAACTTTGAACGGTTAATTTAAAGTAGGATATTAGGGTACCTAAAAGATGTACCGAACAAGTTTGGTTTGAATGAGATTATATTTTGTACTAAGTAAGGGCACTAGCTTTTCTCCAGCTGTGCTTATTAAATTACTGGCGAAATCAATAATATTATGTCGATTGGAAATCTTATTTTGAAATGATTAAAGATCAAAGCTGTCTTGGTTGTTCAGAAAAAGTTATTTATGTCCTTATATATAAATATACCTACAACCTACAAATGTTGACTGATGTTAATCTTGAACGATTCGTGTCCGAGGCAAACGCAACACCCAAAACTTGAAAGAACGAAAAAATGTTTTTCTTGACAAAAATAAATGATGTTTTTTCCTCAAACGTAGGGATGTTCGCTCAAGGTATTTCAAAATAATTTGTTTTAGCGCAAAGTTCCTACTGCTATTATGTCACTTGTTTACTAAGCTGGTTAATAAAGGAAAATCTGCCTTAAAAACTCGCCAGAGTAATTGTTGAAAAAATAAGTTATTTCGTCGACCAACGACGAGCTTTATTGTAGTAATAAATTGGCGGTTGGTACAACTAATTAAGATTTAATATTTTATATTTATTGATTGCCTACCTACAGAGAATTCAGCAAGTAAATAAATAAAGAATAACTTATTCTATTTTAATTAAACGAAGAAAATTTAAATATTATCCCATTTTAAGGAATCATAGATTAGATACTATATGAATAACTTCTATATTAATGTGGAAAACGTTCAAATATTCAGGGGTTTCATGTTTTAGGGATACACCTAACTTTTTCTCGCGGCGCTCTATGCATGGCATAGACTACAAGAAGATACCTGCGGTATTTTCCCCGAAAGCTATGGGGGCCCGTTTTCCCCAGGATATATCACAATTTATTCTATATAGATTCATTACGCTGCTGATATAAACGAGAAAATGTTACTTTCACATCCTAAGGCTGCCTTTCCACCAGAGTTGTGCTATGACGTTGCTACGGATACGTCTGATATCCACTAATCAAATTCATTGACATCATAGACTAATGAATGTAATTTGATTGTTGGATTACATCACACTATACAGCATATAGCACATAGCAAAGTCCTTGTAGCATAGCAAATCTCTGGTAGAAAAGCAGCCTTAAGTACCTATGAATTGACCTATCACATAGCAAAACTTTTGTTGGACCCAAACTAGACTCATTTATATGCCAAACTTACCCCATACATCGCACGAAACGTGACATACTTGACACATGCCCACTCAAAAGGCTTGCTTTTATGTTTAATTAAAACACGTAAATAAAACCGATGGTTCAACATTGCAAATGATGAAGTGATAAATTAATGAAACGTTTATTTATATTATTGTTTATTTTGCAATGGTCAGATAGCCTATCTTTCTCTGAAACTTGATCAACTTTATCCTTCACATTGTCATTTTGATATTTTACATCACACCAGACTATTGATAGGCCGTAAGAGAGACACATAACAAAAAGAAATGTTTGTGGTAGTATTCTGCCACAACGAAGATAAGATCGTGGTCAACATGTTTGCCTATCCCATCCCTATGCCCATGAAAGAATCGCATTTTTTTTTTAAAAACAGTGTTAGAAAAGTTATTAAATATAAGTTAGGTACCAACTGTTTCAGTTCCGAAACGTGTAATAAACCAAATTTACCTTGAAGCCGTCAGGTCTGGTTTATATAATGTATAACAGGTACAAATTATCCCAAAGCTCTGGAGCTTAAATATCCAATGTTTGATGGAAGTTCGCAGGTTAATTAAACCGAGCCATGTGACTGCCTTCGGGGAAATATGTAAATGTTTGGAGGTTTGGAGCACCTTCGACAGGTTATGTCATATGCCAGAGCTTAACTATAGGAACGTACAGTCAAGGATTAAAATAGAGACGTGATATAGCTACATTTAAATTACGTGGAAGAACACACAGTGTCTTTCTAAAGCTCACTTGCAGAAAATGCGTACATCTTAAACAGTTAGCATTTGAATGCATAAACAGAAAGAGATGTGTGCTAATTCTCATTTTTAACTTTTATCTAGGTTTAGCATTTGCAACAAGAGGGCCTAAATCTCGGAGACTATGTGATCTCTTGTGCGTTTGAAAAGAACCATGTAGTGTCGGCAAAGAAGTATAGCACCACCCCACGTCTGCTCGTAGGTATCGTAAGAGGCGATTAAGTCCGAAATTCACACTGCGGTAACCAACCCGCCTACTCACCGTGATGACTATGAGCAAAAAACCCCCTATGGCCTTGTGGCGTGCCCTGGGGTAGGCCTACGTAAAGCAGTGGACTACAATAGACTGTTGTGTAAAATAAAAAGAAATAAAGATGGAGTTTTATTAACAATCTTTCACCTTACCATAATTGACTTACCGCATAAAATTCACGCTTGGCTTCTTATAACAACACGTTGCGTTTTTACATAAAAATTGTCTTAATTTACCTCCTTACGTGTGGAAGGATGGAACAGTTACCTTTGACTCAAATTCCATTACGCACACCTCTCACACGGAAAGTGTCGGGCGGAAAGGGTGCTTATCTAATATATTATCACACTTTTTATATTCCATATTGCATGTATTTTGGCTTTGTGGGAATCGGTTTATTCTCCATGCGGATGAGATTTATTAAGTTACTAGTGGACGCCTGCGACTCCGTCCGCGTGGACTACAGAGAATCAAAATATCGAAATTATCCGGGATAAAAACATTTTCCCGGGATAAAAAGTAGCCTATATGTTAAGTGGGACTTGTCACAATATATTCCTGAAAACTGCATCGAAATCGGTTTAGCCGTTTCTGAGATTATCGTGCACAAACGCACAGACAAACAGACAAAAAATTTAAAAAATCATTATTTTGGGTACTACTGCGTTGATAAAGGTCTCCTGTAATATTTTTTCTCATATATCTTCCATGTACAGACAGCGATCCGTTACATTTTTATTATATGTATAGATTATACATATTTAAGAAATGAAAAAAAAAATAAGCCGAAACGGTTATTATAATCTACCATTATAATACATTTATACTTCACGATTTTACCATAAAATTGGGAATCAAAGTTAATTTTTTTGTCAATGATTACAAAATGGAAATTATTCCTTTATGAAATTAGCTTCATTAATTATGCCTTGATAGAGAAATTGATTTACTTAATATTTCGTAGCTAAATGAATTTAATTCCACCTTTATATGAATTAAATTATACTTCACTGTTTACGTAATGTAATTTAATTGTACTTTCATTGTACTGTCTAGGTTTCGTAGCACTCGGGCGTCATCGTAGTAATGCTACGTCGTCGTAGCACTTTCGTAGTTATTTTACGCTTCATCCAACCTTCATGAAACACTAGCGGTCGTCCACGACTTCGCCCACGTAAACTCTCGAATTCCTGTTATTTCCCGTGACAAATGGGAAATACGTTCATAGTGGACCTTTACGTCACAATAGGAAGCCACGGTCCAAATATCACGCTGACGCGTCAAAGTTTTGACTCGGCGTCGATGAATTCTGTAGGTACATATTACCTTTATGTGGCAGATCGACGCTACTCAATTAATTATTTTGTGTTATGCACCACGAGTATATAATACCAGTTTTTACTATTTGGCAAAATAAGTAGGTATTGCCACCATGGACTGTTTTCAAATTATATGTTGCAGAAGATAGCTAAAGTCACCAAAGGCGAAGGCACCACATAGAAGTATAAAAATCTTTTAAAGAAACCACTAAGTATAAATAAGGTTTGGTTCTCTTAGCGACCAAAGGGATCCAGTCGTGTAAATACAAAGACCTTGCACTGCACGGTATATATATACTCGTATCTATGTATAAATGTAACTACTACTATCCAGCTACTTAATTAAGAAGGTAAGATTTAATTAATGTTATATTCATGACTGATTACCGAGTTCTCAACTTTGGTACTAGTTCGGTGCTCATTTGTCCCCTGGCAATATATAGGGACCCTAGTTACCTACCGTTCCCTTCGCAGTAAATTTTGCAAAGTAAACATCAGACCAAATTAACGGGGCTGATATTGATTCACCTAATGAAGTTTGTAGTGATGTGACAATGTATACATAGTGCAATAACATGATAACGGGTTATTATTATAATGAAAATATATATTAACTAGAACTACGGCACTAACATGAACCGCTTTATTTGCCATTGTTATCAAAAGAAAATAATAGGACAACAAGCTCTTTCTTTCACTACCAATTTCTATTTTGTAGTTGCATACTAAACCGCACAAGTATCGGCTACGGCTGAACTTAAAATTACAATGCTGTCTGCTTTTTATAACACGGTGCAAGTGCAAACTTAAAAAACACATACTACAGTGTTTCAAACTTCGCAGCACAGCGTTTTGATAGGCTATTTTCTATTTATGTACTACTATGCGGGAAGAAGCCTATATGTTATTCTGATGTAAATGCCAAGTTTCATCAAAACCTATTCGGTAACAAACAAACATTCAAAAGTCCATTCTTGCAAACTTTTACCTTTATAATATTAGTATGAAGTAAGATAGTTATCATCATAAATCTGAATTGACATCTTATAACTGGAGAAAAAAGGTAATAACTCAATAGCACACTTGTAATACATGTAATCCCTACCTGTAACACGGGCTTATCGACTGTATTGTACCTACTCGTATCTGCACTTGGGCGATTGATTACATAAATCGGACTATAGCTTAAGCTGACGTTTTCTGTTGTAGTGATTTAATAATTAAGTCGTCATCATCTTCCTGCCCTGTTCCCATTTATTTGGGATCGGCGCAATATCTTCTTTTCTTCCATTCATCCCTACTATCCGTCATCTCATTACACGCATATCCTCCCTCACACAGTCCATCCAACACTTCTTTGGTCTACCTCTTCCTTTATATCCATTATAATTAAGTCCCAACAAATATAATAAATGCGAAAATAAGTCTATATGTTTGTGACCTCTTCATGCTTTATTTATTCAAACAATTTACTTGAAAATTTTCACACAAACTTATAATTGGGAGTACGCAGATGGACATTCTGTAGGTAGTTCACGCGGACTAGTCCATTACATATGCTCATTATCTAAATTGACAACCATATATTTCCTCTAATATACCTATAATTTATTTTTATTTAGTTGTCACGGATGAAGACCTGTAGTCATCTAAAACGAACTCATAAGGGGCTACAGAACTAATGTTTCCGTCCACTATTATTGGATAGGCGACTGTCATTGCCTGATGGATAGGTCATTAGTAGCGTTCTTTTAGTGCCCGCCCTTATTGAGCTTCATTAGTGGACCGACATTCACCGGCCTCTTCTAATTATCTCATTAGTTTCGATCCACAAAATGTTGTAAACTCACTCTCATAAACGTCGTTATATGAACAAAAATACCAACATTCTCTTCCAAAACTCGAGCTTACTAAAGTAAAATTTTACTAAAGGGCAAATATATATTGCGTTAAGCCGTGTACGAAGTTTAAGAGGCATAATATTGTCAGATTTATATAATTTTTATATATGACGTATATGGGTCGAGTGGCGTGCCGTTAGGTGTGTCCGACATCTTCCAAAATCCGAAATAAAGAATGCGGCGTGTAGTAAACAAGCTTAATTAGGAATCACAAACACTTTCACTGTATCTACGCACAAGATTACTAGGATTCTAGCGGATAACGTAGAAACGTGGTAAGTACAAGACAGAGGCTGATTAGCACCCGTGCTTCGCTCGACAGACGCAACAACCAAGCCCCGAATACCCTCCGGCTCAATTCAAACGACCCGGAGGTCGTTGTAAATCTACAGTGGCGCCCTCTCAGTACTCTGTCTTGTCTTTACCCAAGTGACAGCTGTCCTCAAGTCAGTGATAGCTGTCGACTTGACGTTTCTAACTTCAACGATTGAAAATAGATGGCGTTGGAGATCCGACTGTAGGATATGACATCTTGATCTCCGACACGGCCATTTTGACAACTCACGCGTCCTCGCGTGGGGTTTCTGGAAAGAAAGAGGATTTTGCAAAGTAACATGTATCACGCTCGGTCTTTCTGACCATTTTGACAGACTACCCGTCCTCAGGTAGAACCGATGAATCTGTGAACAAGATAACTCAAGGAAGTATCTGCGCTCGGCTATTCTGACTTAACTTAAATTTAAAGACTTCTTATTACAATAGTTCATGAAATCACAAAAATCGCTCATCGACCGTCAAGTTCCCAAAATCTTTACGTAAAGACATAAAAAATAAAAGATAAGCAGACTCGCACATACGTTTAAATCAGTCAGACCTTTCCTTCGGTCAACATTACAGTAACAGTTAGTCATATAGCCAGTCCTTCGGCTATCTACTATGGAAACACAGTCCTTCGGTTTCCAACACACACATGTAGCACAGTCCATCGGCTACCTACTACGGAAACACGGTCCTTCGGTTTCCCACACACACACATGTAGCACTGTCCATCGGCTACAGCAGAAACTCGGTCCTTCGGTTCTGCCACAAATACATACTACTGTCTGTCAAGGTTTGTCAAAGTCACAATTTAAAAAAACCGGTCAGTAACTTGTACATCGCATATGAAAATTCATTCATTTAGACTCTGAGGTCACATTAATTTCGATATCAAAATTACTAGGAACTTGATGGTCTGGCACCCTACGGACCCGATCGTGCGAATATTTGTAAGTTCGATTTGAAGACAAAGATTTTAGTCGGTATCTATCACCATCTAACAATTAAATTTATACGGTCCTTAAAATTTAGGATCTAGTTTAACTTGATTACGTTTTTCATTCTTAATGAACACATCTAAGACACGTCGTAGACGTTCCAACCCCTGCTCTCCTGTAGAATACAATACCAGCAGGTCATCAATGTAAGAAAAAAATATAACTATGAGCTAATTCACCTAAAGCTTTTGCTATAGCCCGCTGATAAACTGAACTGGCGTTCTTTAAACAAACGGCATGGCACACACAAGGTAAATAATTCCAAACAAGGCTACAGTATACACAATCCATATAGAGTAACGTCAGTCAAGTAAGTCTAGTTGCCTCAATCTAGCAACTCTTGGAAACTTCCATCCAGCTTCCGTAAACCAGTCTAGTCACTTCCATCCAGTGACTCTTAGAAACTTCCATCCAGCTTCCGTATACCAGTCTAGTCACTTCCATCCAGTGACTCTTGAATACCTCTATCCGGTATCCGTAAACCACTCTCAATCAGTCAACTCAACATTAATTTGAACATGACGGTCCATCCCCGTCAAGTTCGCACAGATTATCATCACGGTCACATGTCAGCTTGTCATTGGTAATGTCATTCGCAGGCATTCGCCTAAGTCTGTCATGTGCGTACTTATAGGTTCTATTGGAATTAAGGGCTTTAAGAACATAACGATTACCTTCAAGTACCTCCGATACCCTAAAAGGACCTCTATACTTCGGATCAATTAATCGAATTTCGAGTTCACCTGTAGTTACACGAGTTTTTGGCAAACCTGTTGTAAAATAACTGGAATATTCACCTAAAATAGTTAAAAGATCTGACTTTTTACAAGAGGGTATATCTGTGTCAACATTACTAAAGTCGTTACTGATACTAGAATCGGTTAAAACGTCACAATTTAAAACTGTCAAATTATTTTGTTTTGAAATGCTAAAATTATTTGTTGACAAGTTAATAAGAAGTTAATGACTCAATATTTCACGACCTAGCATAATATCACTACGCATATACACATCGGGTAAAACATGTAATAAAAGTTCTAAACAATAATCATTAATTTCAACATTACACAGTATTTGCTGGGTGCTGAATACACTCGTTTGACCAATTCCCGTTAGAGAGACAGTATTAGCAATTCTTTTACCATTGAAACTTGATGCAACGCTTTCTTTTATTAGTGAACACTCAGCACCCGAATCAAAATGAAAATCATAAAATCTACCTTGATTATTAAGAGCGCCGGTCGGTGGTAAAGCGGTAAGTGCAACTATCTTTCGTGGATTCAGACGAATTTGACCTCGGCGCACCTCGAAGCCTAGGTACTCTACTTTTTCTTTCAGGAATGAGCACTTTTTAGGATTTAACGAAAATCCCTTCCCAGAAAGAACTTCTAATACTACCTTTAGTCTATCGAAAGCTTCGTCGATGTTACTGGCCACAACTAGCACGTCATCCATGTACACTACAACGTACTTGTTCACGAGATCGCCTAGAGCATGTATGAGAGCACGTTGAAACACTGCAGGAGCATTTTTCAAACCGAAGGGCATAGTAAGGTACTCATACTGACCTTCAGTTGTCACGAATGCTGTGCGCTCTATGGACTCCGACTCGATAGGGATCTGGTGAAATCCCGATGCTAAATCTAAAATTGTAAAAAAATGTCCTCCGTGCAACCTAGCAATCTGTTCAGATATGAGTGGTAAAGGAAAACGGTCAGCAACGGTGTTATCGTTCAACTCCCTATAATCGACACACATTCTATCTGAACCGTCTTTTTTTTTACCAGAAGTATCGGGCTTGCGAACGGTGAAGAACTAGGTCTAATTACCTTAGCATTAAGCAGCTCGTTGATCTTGCCCCTCACAATCTGACGTTCATCTGGGGTCAGCCTGTATGGGCGACGATTTACCGTCTTGTGCGGGTCTACGAGCCGTATCTGCATAGGTTCAGTGTCAGCAGGAGAAGTAGGTGTACCGGTAATGAAACTAAGCTTGAACCGTTCTAAAATCTCAATCAACCTAGGTCTGTATTCATTACTAACGTCAGTATCTACCAAGTCAAGGTCTATACCATTATTTGCAACTACATCACATGATTCGACTATGTTAATTTTCTCGAAACGTACTTTATCTACCGACATATGTACAGTCAAACCGATAGCTAGAATTTCACGTCCGATCATAATGTTGTATCGCAAACAATGGTCAGGTAAAACATGAAGGAGTATCTCAAAGTTAATATTGTCAATGTCAATTGTCGTTAAAATTTGCATGGTCGAGGCTATAGAAGTTTGTCCTATACCAGTCATAGAAACATTGTCATAAATTCGCTTACCACTAAATTTCAAAGCAATCGATTCTTTAACTAAGGAACACTCTGAACCTGAGTCGTAAGTAAATGGAAATGACTCACCAGAGTGACGCAGAGAACCCGAAGGCGCATTCACAATGCACACGTCTACTCGCTTTTCCTTAGCTGGACCAGTTCCAGTGCCGCCGCCGGTACCGTTGTTCCCCTCCTTGATTTTCCTCTTCGGGCAGTCGGATGCATAGTGGCCTTGTTCCCGGCAGTTGAAGCAGGTAATGCGATCGGTTCTCCCTGTAGGTTGGTTGGTCGAGTTATGGTCCCCGTGAAAGGACCTGTGTTTGGACCGGTCATCTTGCTTCTTCGAATTGGCTTTGTTGCGACATTGAAGAGATTTGTGGCCTAGTTGTCCACAATTAAAGCACTTGATGGTCACAGCAGATCCATTAGGTCGGTTTCTTTTTAGGTCGGGTCCATCACGATAAATACTTGATGAATAACTTCTCTTCAGGAACGAGACAGCCTTCAGTTCCTTTTGTAAATGGTTACGCATCTTGATGTCAGTCGTTATAGCAATCCTCTGAACACGTGGCTCTTGTTTTGAAATATGAGCTAAGACAGTGGCTATTGCTATCTGTTCTGTAGTCAGTCCATTCCACCTTGCCATTAAGGATGTTATGAGGGTAGCGGCGTATGAGGCCAGGCACTCGTTATCTCTCGGTTTCTTGTCGTGCATACTGATGAGAAAGGAAGCAGCAGTTTCAGGACAGTCATACCTTGCTACGAAAAGCTCCTTAAAATCGGCCCACGTCATATTAGGAAACGATATTGAAGACAGCCAAGATGATGCTTCGCCCTTGAGTGCGTGGCTTAACGCGATCATCAGAGAAGATCCATGGCGATGTCGATCTGTGATACACATGTCCGCGGTCGATATCCAAGCTCGGGCGTCGATGTCTCTTTTCTCTGGGTCGAAATCAGGAAGGCGAATAGAGTCCGAAGATGCAGGTAGTTTTATTGCTTGCACCAACGCCAGAAAATTTTGATTTTGTTGCTCGAAGAGAAGACGCCATTTTTCTTCGCTCGAGTCACTATTTGAAGCACGTGTTTCATGTGGGTGATCCGGGTTGCATCCCACGCCTGATGACGTAGATGGGTCGAGTGGCGTGCCGTTAGGTGTGTCCGACATCTTCCAAAATCCGAAAAAAAAAGAAGCGCTTGTAGTAAACAAGCTTAATTAGGAATCACAAACACTTTCACTGTATCTACGCACAAGATTACTAGGATTCTAGCGGATAACGTAGAAACGTGGTAAGTACAAGACAGAGGCTGATTAGCACCCGTGCTTCGCTCGACAGACGCAACAACCAAGCCCCGAATACCCTCCGGCTCAATTCAAACGACCCGGAGGTCGTTGTAAATCTACAGTGGCGCCCTCTCAGTACTCTGTCTTGTCTTTACCCAAGTGACAGCTGTCCTCAAGTCAGTGATAGCTGTCGACTTGACGTTTCTAACTTCAACGATTGAAAATAGATGGCGTTGGAGATCCGACTGTAGGATATGACATCTTGATCTCCGACATATATATTATATAATGTAAAATAGGCCACATGACAAAAGAGAAAAAGGACTAGGCTTCGAAACTTTACGTCTGACAATATGATGATTATGATGATTATGATGATAATGATGACCTCCGACCAATTTCGGTCATGGCGACCACTTCTACTCCTAGATATTACTAAGTTGGCGTTCATGCGCTCGGAGATGGCGTCAAGGTCAGCTTGACGCTGCTCCTCGAACTCGTGTACTTGCTTTATCACCGTCCTGCGCCACTCTGGTCGTTGTGCTGACAAAACTTCCCATTTAGATGGATCTATATTGCATCTCTTCATGTCTTTTCTGAACATCTTTGTATCTGAGGAGTTGCCCGCCGCGTTTCCGCTTGCCCTCCTCTAGTTCAGAAAAGAAGATGCTCTTAGCCAATCTCTCCTCCGCCATACGAGACACATGACCGCACCACCGAAGCTGCCGACGCATTAAGTAGGCCTCAATGGCACTTACATTGGCTCTTCACAATACTTCGGTATTACGCACTCGGTTGGACCATCTGATTCTCATGATGGATCGGAGGCACTTGAGGTGGAATCGATCCAGAGTGCGTATGTGGCGACGGTACATGCACCACGCCTCGGAGGAATATAAGAGATTTGGCAGCACAACAGCCATGTACACACTTATTTAAGCAACATATAATTACACTCCTTCTTCCTGCCCTGTTCCCAATCATTTGGGGTCGGTACAATATGTAGGTACTCTTTTTTAATTCATCCCTATTATCCGTCATCTCGTTATTCTCATGTCTACCTCTTCCTACTCGTATATAACCATCAACCTATATACTTCGGACACGGCTTAACGCAACATATAATTTAATGACTTAACACAATTATCTTCATCTTCATAAGCCTATTGCAGTCCATTACTGGACGTAGGCCCCCCCCTGCCATAGGGGGATTTTGTTACTAAAAAGTTCCACTATCTGTTTTTCGGCGGCTCCATCATCAGACCCTCGTTTCCTTTATATTATGTGTAGCTGACCAAAATTCTCTATGAAAATCTAAAACGGACTACTCGTGCCTTTTTATTTTGAGGATATCCCTAGATTCCTTAGAGATTCCATCATCAGATGTTATGTTTTATATGTAGGTGATCAAAACGCCCAGTAAAAGTATAAAAACAGACTACATGTGCCTACAATATTCGAGGATTGCCCTCGATTTCTCCAAGATCCCATCATCAGATCCTGATATGGTGAATATGGGACCAACCTGGAAGTATACCATGACCAACTATAAAAAAAAATAAAAATAGGTTCATAAATGACGGAGTTCTGAGGTAACACACATAAAAAATAAAAAAAATAAAAAAAAACATACAGACGAATTGTAAACTCACTCTCATAAACGTCGTTATATGAACAAAAATACCTACATTCTCTAAAGTAAAAAAAAAATGAAATCAGTGTCAAACTCTATCGGAAAAGATAAATCGTGTGTTTAAAGGTTGTTTAACAAGAAAAGAAACGGATACTTTTCTCGTGGCAGGTTAAACGTCAAACTTGTTAGGACAATCGAGGGACGATCCTATCTCTTTTGGGACTTTCCCGTGCTTATTTCGGGAACTTCCCGTGGCATTGGCGTGATCCATCATCCTGTAATAGCCTTTTGTGGGCACGAGAGTTGTAGTTTATAAGACAGCTAACCAAATGGAAGAAGATGTTATATTATTGGGTCTATCACTGTTTCATAGCATAGGTAAGTGTATAAAAACTTACATTGTTGATCTTTTGTTAAATAATTTTTAATTATTTTTTATTCATTATCTTTTCAACTGTATCGGTCGCATACATAATAATGGTGCTATGGTTCCAACTTAAACTCATGTTAAATCAACCCTCAATATATTTTTATAGTCATAATTTGTACGTTAATTTATTCCCAGGGTCTGCTATTCCTGCACACATAAACTAAACCCAACCTCTATCACAGTTATGCGGTTCACGAATATATCCGAAACTATGTCGTTACCCTCTCATGCCCTTATATATCTACAGGGTGTAACAGAAAGGCTATGTAAATAGACCACTATAGATAACCTATTTTCAAAATTTGCGACTCGAAATCACATGTTTATTTTTCAAGATTGTATGAACATTCCTGAATTGTGTAGGAATTCCCCATACTATCTGGGAAAATAAACATGTGATTTCAAGTCTGAAATTTTGTGGATCATCATTTACAGCCCTGAGAAGTCCACTGTTGGACATAGACCTCCCCCAACAACCTCCACTCCGACCGGTCGGAAGCAGCCTGCATCCAACCGACGCCCGCAACCTTGGCCAGGTCATCCGTCCACCTCGCGGGTGGCCTTCCCACGCTGCGCTTGCCGATACGTGGTATCCACTTTAGAACTTTCCGACTCCATCGGCCATCAGTTCTTCGAGCTATGTGCCCTGCCCATTGCCACTTCAACTTGCTGGACCGTTGAGCTATGTCGGTGATCTTTGTACGTCTGCGGATTTCCTCATTTCTGATTCGATCACGCAGAGAGATCCCAAGCATAGCTCTCTCCATCGCTCGCTGTGCGATCCTGAGCTTTTTTATGAGGCACATAGTTAGAGACCACGTCTCGGCACCGTAGGTCATCACCGGCAGCACGCACTGGTTGAATACCTTCGTTTTTAAGGACTGGGGTATCTTGGACACAAATAAGCTTCGTAGTTTCCCGAATGCTGCCCAGCCGAGTTGGATTCGCGGTAACTCGGCGAATTAAAACTTCTCAAAGATGGACTTACCTAGTTTGACCGTCTGTCCCAGGTAAACATACTCGTCAACAACTTCAAGCATCGAGCCCCCAACCAGTACAGGAGTGGGCGGCACATGGACGTTCGACATGATCTTCGTCTTGTCCATGTTCATCTTCAGTCCCACCTGTTGGGAGACTCGATTGAGGCCATCGAGCATTGTGCTTAGATCCTTCAGCGATTCTGCCATGACCACGATGTCGTCTGCGAACCGAAGGTGAGTGATGTATTCGCCATTGATATTGATGCCGAGCCCTTTCCATTCGAGAAGCTTAAAGGCGTCTTCCACTGCATTGGTGAAGAGCTTCGGAGAAATAACATCTCCTTGTCTCACTCCCCTCTGCAAAGAAATCGGCTCAGTGCTCCGCTCCTGTACTCGTATCGACATGGTGTCGTTGCTGTATAAACACTTCAGCACTTCGATATATCGATGGTTAATATGGCACCGCTGGAGAGACCGCAACACTGCCCATGTCTCGATCGAATCAAAGGCCTTCTCATAGTCCACGAACGCTAGGCATAGTGGCCGATTATACTCTTCCGTTTTTTGTATAATCATGTGATTCTATTGATTGATTTAAAACAGCTTTATGAAATTTCGTTTAGAAACGCAATGTTATAAAATAGCAAGTATACAAGATGTGTGTGACAGCCGGGCAAATCATCCATAGGTTAAAATTTTATTTGCAAGTACCTAATTATTTAAGGCCTACTTAAACGAACCACACTATTTTTTTCCTGAAAAAATGAAAAAAGGCGGAAATTTTTGGAATTTTCCTGTGAAAATTTTCACTGGTTTTCATCTCAGAATCATGGTCTGAAATCACCATATCCTGTACATGTAAGTATACTAGTAAGCTCCTAGAACATTTTAGCTATATTTATATGCGGTTTTCTTCCACTAGATAAGACACAAATAAATACTGGAAAATAAATATTTTCTTTAATGGAAGATCAGCCTGAACCCTCTAGCTGTCTCAGGATCGAAAACTTAATCAAACGAAAGGGCACATACCTCACAATCCAATTTACTATACTGAAACATTTCTCAAGGCTTCAATTTTATGGTATTCGATTTAGTTACAAAATGCTTTTTATTTACGCTCTCGTCGTGCACTTGAGTAGGTATCAGACACATTTTGAAACCATTGTAAGTAATTTTTTGAACCTTTAAATTTTTGGACCTACTTTAAGAAAATATGCATTGCAATATCATCTAAGGGTTATTAACAATGAGGTTTTATTTTCTTAAGAGTCGACTTCTCGAACACGGTTTTTGATCTTTAAATATATATATACAAATAGACAAAGAGCTTTGTCCGCTATTTATTTAGTATGCGCCAAGCTCTTCATGACCATAGACGTGCTTATGTTTGAGTTTCAAAGAAGTTAAATAAATAAAAAATGGCGGCTTCGTGTGTCATACGAGATGTACTTAAAAAATATTTTAAAATATGTATGTAATAAAAGCTTAGAAATTACATTTCACCAGTAACTTATATTTATTTTATATATATATACTGTTGTAATAAATCATATGTTATTAATTATACTATGTTATTTATTTATGCAGCGCCGTTTTGCAGTTATGTTTATTTTTAACCCCCGACGCAAAAACGATTATCGTGAAATGAATGTTGCCTAAGAGAAACATTTTGGAAATGACCTTTCTCGGGTGTGTGAAAATAGAGTATTTTTATGATTTCTGTTCATTTATGCAAAGCGGACAACAAGTATTTCAGGGACATTGCAGACCACAAATACCCTAGGGCATCTACATATTGATATAATCAATATGTAGTTGTCTATGATTGGTAAACTATATACTATAAAGCTCTTTTCTATTAGATCTATGTTATCTTCTTAGATATTTTTTTAAAGACTAATGTCTTGGGTTCTCCACATTTTTTCATCGCAATTACATCACGTCCCTTTCAATCGCAGGATAAATTTCTTGATTGACAACTTCGGGCAAGAAGCTCGAAGATAATACGAGTGCTTTGACTTACCGACCGAAGCTCTCTAATCTATATAAATACATAGATATGAGTATATATAGAAGGAGATATTACGATCATATAGACGTAATCGCTAATGGTGGCGGCTTCCTTTTGCGACATAAAGGTCCAGTAAGAAGGGATTTTGAATTTTAACCCTAAAGGTAAAATAGGGGTAAAAAATTTGTATAGGTTAAAATTCATTACATAGCTGTTTCAGTATTTCCCGAAATTATGTTTTGAGAGTGGTAAAAGTGGCAACATAATTTACGCGGACCAAGTCGCTGGCAAAAATTTAAAGCTATCTATTAATAGAAATACATGTGATAGTATCATAATAATAAGCCGAAAAGTTTTTCATTTATTACTTGCCTCATCTAATCTGTTTCTCAGAAATCATTATTTTGTCTCTAGATTTCTTTACATTTAATAGGTAGTTCCTAACTATATAAGGTCGTTTCAAAATTAGTGATTATCTTTTGACACGAAACATAGGTAGGTAAAAAGAAACAACTTTCACTATGGGACCTACTCCGAAATACTTGAAATTTTCAGTGCAGTCATTATTCGAGATTGTATGGAACAGCAGATTTTTTTTTCACTATTTCGGAGTAGGTGAAATTTGTTTCTTTTTACCTACCTAGTATCGTGTCAAAAGATAATCAATAGTTTTGAAAAGACCTTATATAATGGGCATTTTAATACAGGTAAGTACCTATGACTTTTTATTCCGGAAATAATTCCTTTCTTGTTTGAATAAAAACGGCGTTTTGGCTTTTCCTGTAGTATAGTCCGCACGAATTGAAATGCGAGGAACGGCTGGTAATATATTATTATCCAGCTAGTATAATATAATGGCATAAAGGAAGGGAACATAAATAAAAGTTAACTTTTTGTTGTGGATTTTGTGCTTAGATTGAGGATTATTTATGACTAAGCTTGCTCTACACTGTCGTAAGCCACATAAAAGTTAGTGTTTGTTGTTCACGATTTTGCGGTATGATGGCATTCATTTAGATGACAGTTATTCATTTAGATGAACTTTATATGATTATAGATAGAACGAAATCCCACCATGTGCGTATCCATCCGGAAATAAGTTTAGTTAGTTATCTAATAATCAATCGTTTCTTTTCTCAATGTAATAGCTAAATATTTGTTTTTAAATAAATGAAAATAAGTTATGCCAATGCTAAAGCTACAATGCTTCAATCAGTGAATTACAAATTCATCTAAGGCTTCAATGAACTGCGTTAACATGGTTCCGTAATTTGAGGAAGACAATCAACTCTTTACTACATTTTTCTAATCCAGCTAAATCTCTGTAGAACACTAGGAACTATTACTGCGCCAAATGGATTCCTAGATTAAAAGTGATTAATCTGAAAGCTTAATCGCGAACCTAGATTGCGCAATTCTTTAAGGCGATAAAGAACGATTGGGAGTTAAAATAGAAATAAATGCAGTGTCCGTAGTAGCCGCATAAAATCAAGTAATATCTAGTACTACGTCGCAGTTTGCAGACAATTTATATAGCGAGTGTATTATTTGAGTCATGTACACACACTTATGTCACAGTTTCCCACAAAATAAATATGTTGAAAATTCTGGTGCTATGCAGCTACTTGGATGGATTACGTAATTTTGCAATGCAAAAAACACCATTTAGTTAATAATATACAGTGTTGCCAACCCCCAGGACACGCTAAACTGTAGATATACTAAAAAAAAACTGTAGAAAACTGTAAATATCAAATTAATAAACAGTAAATCTACAGCTTAATATTTTTATAATTTAATGATGGTAATAAATAGAATACATTTTAGAGAGGCAATTAAAAACAAGAAAATTCATGAGATTATCGAAGTTTTAATCAAATTTAAATCACCTACATTATGTCAAATAAAATTAGTAATGTTTACGAGCTAATATTGCAACACTTCAGGAAATGTGACTAGCACAGGTTATAAAGGTCCATCCATAACAATGAAATAGTAGCTGATCAGTAGCTATACATGTTAGATAATATCACTAGCTACTATCTCATTTTCAATTTGAAAATCTTCTTGATTTTCCGTTTCATCTTTACTCTTGAAATTATACATATTTTGATTGAAGTTTTTGAAATGATCATTCGTCGCATTGAACTCAAAACAATTTTTAATTTCTGACTTTGTGTGCAGGGTACCTTTTATTGTTGTCGTAGAAAGTTTATTCCTTAGCTTCGTCTTCATAAGATTAATGCTGGAAAACAAGCGTTCTACCGTAGCAGTACTGTGCGGCAAACATAGAAGCTTTCTGGTTAAAGTCGATAACAGTGGAAACATCACAGAGCCATCGCCTTTTTTTAATTTAGAAACATGCCACCAAAATTCTTCTACACTGGGCGTCTCAGTCTCATTAAATTCAAAATTGGTCTTGCGAAGGGTTCTCCATTCTCTATCTAATTCTGTTATATTTTCTGGACAAATACTTGGGAAATAGTATAATAGTTCAGAAATTGAAGTTATATGTTTTTTGTTAAACTCATGACTTAAAATCACTTGTGGGTTCAACATCTGTAAACACTTCAGTGCCTGACGTTCTTTATCATCGAAAGGAAATCTTTGTCTGATTTGGGCAGCTGCCTCAATGTTAAATTTCGTGTAAAAATTGGACAGTTTATCGTTGTCTAACTCTTGAGTATCTCTTTTCAATCGAATTAAATTTGGTACCATTCCTCCAACATATGTTTCTAATAACGGCAAATGGATTCCCACGTCATTCACATCAACACTTAATATTTTTTGTTCTTTGGCATTTAAGATATCTTTGGCTTTATTTATCTCTTCTTTTGTTAGTTCCAAATAAACCGGTTGTATGAAGCATTCTAAAATTGTCACATATGCTGTGTAGATCTGATCATATAATAAGTACAACTTTGGTTTTTCTGCCTGCATTTCTTTATTCAAATCTGTGAATATTGGTAAAGCAAATCGTAGGAATTCCAAGTATAATTCGGTTGTCGGTTCCATGGCTTTTGTCAAAATGCTTTGGGCAGAAAGAAGACGATCTGTAAACACTGCTGATTGGAAATATAATTTTATAGCTGGAAGTTGTTCCAACAATCTATTCACGACATCATTCAACGATAGCCATCTGGTTTGTGCAGGATGTAATATTTTATGTGGTTTTATCTTTGTAAACGCCTGAAAAGTTTTAAAATCACCGATGCGCTTAGGTGAATTTTGGATGTGATTGAAAACTTCGCGGCAAAAATCTTCAAGACCCCTCGGTAGTTTTTCACATGCGTTTGATGCGCAAAGCGCAAATGAATGGCATATACATTTCATAATGAAAAGATTAGGTACATCATTCTTCAAATGAGTGATCATCGAGTTATTTGTTTCGAACATGACATTGGCGCCATCAGATGCAAATCCTAACAAATTATTTTTGTATGGAATTTCTTTTTCATTAAAATATTCAACAGTTTTTGTGTACAAAACTTTCGCTGAGCCGTCGGTGATCGGTATCAAAGTTAGAAATTTATCTTCTACTTCATAATGTGTGTTGACTATCCTCGCTATTAAAGCTAAATGCTTGATTGTCGACTTATCAGTACTCTCATCTACCAGCAATGCAAACTCATTTTCTCTTAATTTTTTTATCAAGTTTTCTTCGGCGGTTTTTCCTGTTACATTTACTACAATAGATCTTGCTTTTGTTCGGCTCATAGACAAATGTTCAGCAGTTTTTGAATCTGGACACACCGATTTTACTAAATTAGTCAGATGTGAGGCAACATTAAATCCAAGGTTATGTTCCGCAATAAAACATGCTAATTTGATTTCGCCGGCTTTTGCCATTTGCTTCGGTTCCTGTGATTTTGATGAAGATGCAAATAAAGACGTAAGCTTAGGTTGCTTTTGTATTATTCTACAGTTTATTTGGTGTTTTGATGAATTTTTGTGTCGCGTCAATTCTTGAATTCCACATTTACGATATATGTGTTACCTTTTTTACTTTTTGCGAGCCATCCACTAAATTTTTCATCGTCGAGCCAAGAGTCCATAAATTTTTGCTCGTATCTCACTGCTTTCTTTTTTCTTGCTGGGGATTTGTCAACATCTGACTCACTATCACTACTACAGATTTGCATAATCGTAACTTTTTGCTCAACTTATAACGTTTACCGAACAACAAAGAATTTAATCTGACGAATGACGGAATGCACAGTCAAGTACATATATCTCGATTGTCAAAGCATCCGCGGGGATTCCCCAGTAAGAAAAATAGAATGTCAGTAAAACAGACATCGACCGAAACAATCTACGACTGTCCAATACTAACGCCATCTATTAAATCGATTGATGACTATTACCTCAGGTTCGATGATAGTTGGTTTTACTGAAGCTGAGTGCACGGACTAGCACGTAGCAAATAAAGGTGGCGCTAGAATCATAAGCACAAAACTGTAGATATCGAGGCCTAAACTAAAAACTGAGAGAATTTCCAAAAAACTGTAGATCTACAGTTAAAACTGTAGAGTTGGCTACACTGATAATATAACAATATACTGATATCCAATGATGCAAATGTTATATAAGAGGTACAGAATTGACGATATTATATAACTTTGCATGTGCATTAAGTTTATTATCCGTATAATTTTTATATTCATAACTTTAACAAAGTATAGGAATTATTTTTACTGTGGCGAAAGAAAAAATATAAAAGTCTTCAACTCCACATTTCTATCTTTGCTATTGAAATATTTTTTTTTATGAATATCCATTATTTATTAAAACTAAGAGCAGTAATAAAATTGCTAATGAAGGACCATTCAATAAAATACTTAATACTTTAAAAGCGAAGCTGATTATGATTTGAATGTTGAATATTTTAAAGTAAAAACAACTTTCGGCAAAGAAATAGAAGAGTTGGCATTTTTGATAATTAATTCTTCAAATTGCCACGAAAAAGTAAGTACATAGCACTTACATTAAAATAATTTTATTTATTTATAATGCACAGTGCACATCTATTCATGTTGTCCTTAGAGGATGCATTTTTACAAAAATATTTCATTACGCTTACGAAAATAGTTGCCAACGCTAGTTTTCATGTAATCTAAGTAGGCAATATGAATTCTATTAGGTATCGTTTTACTGCTGCAGTTCTATTGGAAAAGTGACGTAGATCAAATTTTTTTCACTTTCTCGTATCTCTCGTCTCTGAATACCGAGATAACGTCGTTTCTTCATTCTTATCCACTACAGTAAGATTCTTATCCACTTTGTATAAGAACCGTTATTTAGGCGTTTTTTCGTCGTTCATCGTTTTTTAATTAGAAGATATTATGTAAAGTATTCATACACATTCTTGTAGGTAACATCGTTTTTTAGTCCAACATGAGTGATTAAAAAAAAACAAAAATTATTCTTCTGATACGATCCCCTCACGCCATTATACCTCACGTCAAGATACTTTCTTTACTCGGTCTATATAAATGCTTTCGCGGCATGTTATTTATGGATAGTCAATTTTACTACGTGATGGAAATTTCCTAAAAAAAAAATGTTACGGTTGTATTACATTATAGGTGCTCATAAATTAGACGTCAATAGGAGCAATAAAGAAAAAAAATGATTGTGCGAAAAAATAATTATTTTTATATATTATAATGTAATACAACCGTAACATTTTTTTTTTTAGGAAATTTCCATCACGTAGTAAAATTGACTATCCATAAATAACATGCCGCGAAAGCATTTATACAGGATGTTTTTTGGTAGCCACCCTTAACGAAGGGTACGTACTCTATACATCAAATAAAGTAAGTTTAAGCCAAAAAAAAATGGTGGGAAACAATGTAAATTTTTTAGAAAAAAAAAATTTTATTCCTTGATCGGGTAAAATTTATAGTGTCCAGTGTTTATCCTAGTTTTTTCATAGACAGATATTAATTATTTCTCGTGAAATGATCTTGCTACACGCGTCAATGTGCATTTATGCAGAAAAACGCAATCTATTTACTCAACTTTGGACCCTAATATTTTGGAAACCAGACACTTCCCAGGTATGTTTCCATGGAGAAAAATGATCGTGATGACGAGGAGATTCCGTAGTTTTTGGGAACGTTGACGACCAAAAATCACCCTGTATAGACCGAGTAAAGAAAGTATCTTGACGTGAGGTATAATGGCGTGAGGGGATCGTATCAGAAGAATAATTTAGTAGGTTATATTTATCTCTGCCATCAGATAGCTCATATTTACACACTTTATACAGGTATCTTCTATGCTGCTCTGGGAGTGAAAAAAAAGTATAATACTACAGCTGCTTCTCTTCACGGGCATACTGTACGAGTCAGTAGAGGGACAAGAGGGTCTTCGTGATTTGTAGGCGATGGGCTGACCACCTGTCACTACTAACCGAACTTGTACATCTCAACTATACCCTCAAAATTGGTCAGAAGTGGCACCATGTGGTTCTATCGGCCCTTGGTGCTCTGCCTACCCCGTAAGGGATAAAGGCCTGATTATATGTATTTATGTACACAGGTATTATTCTCTTTTTTAGTTACAATGCCTATCTCTATATGATACGACCAAAATAAAACGATTATCTAAAACAGTCTTTTTACGAAAATCTAATAGAACCCGAGCATTGTTGTGCAGGTTATCAATCAAGGACGCCGGGTTATAACCATAAATAGACACAATAAAGTAGTTTTATTCCCGCGAAATAACTATATGTATTTTGATTTCTCTGTGGATCAAGGCATGCGGACGGAATTACGATGATGACCTGGTAATAGCAGGTAAATTTAATTTTATGAGAATTTTCCCACGCAAAAATCCAATTAACGTTGTAAGTCTCTCAGCAATAAATTACATTACTTACATATCTTACCTACCTTGGTTATTACATTTTTCATCCATTAAATAACCATTTCGCCATAATATTTCTTAAAAAAAGTTCGTGATCATAAAATCTAAGAAAAGTTTGTCTACATCTCATAACTTGTGATTGACTTTTATGACAAGATATTTGTAAAATTTGTATTGAAATGGGGAACATGGATTCCTACGGAAATTGGCATCGGGAAAACGGATGGATTTCAACCAAGATATTACCATACAGCCCCTGTGACGTTCACTTGGCTCAGGTCCGTGTTCATCAAAAGCGAAAGCTGAGGAAAAACATTAATAAGAAAATATTTTTGAATCTTGGTTCGGGATGTTATTGGCAGTTACTTTGTTTTCTAAACTGTCATTATTCACCATTATTGCACTCAAAGACCTTGCATTGCGCCTTTAATTACCGATTATTTACAATTTATACCGGTGTAACTAAACTGAGGTAGTTTAGAATTTGGAATGTTGTATAATAACTACTTACAACTGTACTCACAAGTACATCCCAGTTTGTTGATACGAAACTATGGATTAAGTATCTAATTACCTAGATAACCCGCAAACGTGTCTTATCTATTATGCGAATTCATATCTATCCTCACGTCTCACGTAGGGAGCTTAGGAGCCATTATACCCAACAAAAGCTCCCTTCTGGGACGTCGTAGTAAAAATACCACCTAT
Organism: Carposina sasakii; assembly: GCA_014607495.2. Classification (NCBI taxonomy): domain Eukaryota; kingdom Metazoa; phylum Arthropoda; class Insecta; order Lepidoptera; family Carposinidae; genus Carposina; species Carposina sasakii. Next base: position 6,665,043 of record CP053164.1, read on the forward strand.
ACATACCTTAAATAAAAATATGTAATTACTTACAATATACCTAATACGGTGCTACTAAAAAACCGGGCGAAAAGTTACTCCCTGGTTAAACAAACGATATTTGTCAAATTGGAGAGTGTACCAGGCCAGGTATTTATTTATTACAGAGTTCCGGCCCTTTGATAAGTTGTGGAAGCTTTTTTAAAAAAACTTTAATATGGTGTGGGATGTGAAGACTATTGTAGTGCAGAACTATGCCATGCGATCGAAATATAAGGTCATGGGCTATGTGGCTGATATTAGGTGCTGCTTATGTGGTAAACGGGTCAAGTACAGGAACAGGCTCTTCGCCCGGGAGCGAATTAGGTCCGTAGGAACTCTACCTCCCAACAGCACACCACAATTATATGATACCATGATAATTTCATGAAGTAGCCCATAAAACCTTTGCTATTTTATAATCTCTTGATATTAAAAAAATTAAGGAAAAAGCTTTCCGTTTTATAATACGTAGGTGGGTACCAAATTTAATTCAAATTCTTTATTTCGGACAACTAAGATCCATGGGTTAGTTAAGTTACAGTAAAATAAAATGGTTAGTAGATTTAAATTATATTAAAATTAAAATTACTAATTATATTAAATTAAATTAATTCACTAAATATTATTATTACACCAAATTCGTGCGTGCACCCAGTGACGTGTAATAATTCATGTAAGCGTGCACCCATAAAATTCTACCGAATGAAAGGAAACTGTCACATGGCTTCAGAACAAATTTATTTGATGTTTAATGGAGATTTTTATAAAACCGTCGTCTCTTATCTCCCAGAGATAATCATAAATCCAATTTTCTGTAAAAGGGGACCGAAACTTTTATAATTTTTGTGTACGTAAGCTGAGTCGTTAAAGAAATTGTACATTTCGCAAACTTCAGCGCGTTGTCAGAGTGAATATCCTTCGAGCTGCCTTCGAGACTTTCTTTATCACCCTCGTAGGTATTACACTAAATTATTTTCCTTTGTTGTATTAAGACAGCAAATCACGCGCAGTTGATTTAATCAGTGGATTAATCAGTTGTATTAAATCCCTTTCAGTCATCGCTATTAGTGATGGGACCTTTCACCGTTGATATTAATGTCGGGCTTGTAATTTGTGTTCGATCTAGGTCGATTGTGCCAATATCCGGGTACTCTACGGGTACTACTGTATTTACCTAGCTTTGTATGTCCTTATAGTCCCATATGTAGGTACGTGTTTTTATTAACTTAACTCTATGTATTTAGGATAATGCTTGTAAAATCCCTTGTAAAATTCTTAGGAAAGTCAAGTAGAAGTAGAAACCTTTTTGGCTTATTTATGAATCTTTGCTTATTTGATATTATGTTTGTTCATAGAGGAATTAGATGGCATCATAGAAATAGAGGAGATACCAAATCCCTGGATGGCATAGGGTGCTAATGTCATACTAACTGCCTCGATCAGGGATTTGAGGCCTCGATGAACCATTAGACTTTTCAGTGTCTCACAATTCCAGTCTTTGACACTTAGATTGTATTACTGTACGTTACAGTGCATTAGTAATGTAGTACATTACAGTAATACAATCTAAATGTCAAGGACTGGAATTGTGAGCATAGAAATAAGGAGATACTAAATCCCTGATTGTTAGGCACCGAAAAGTCTAATGGTGTTTTGAGGCCTTATGATTGAGGCAGTTAGTATGACATATAACATCTTTTTCCTCTATGGTTTTTTAATGTTTTTTCAAGTATTGTTGTGTATCAAGCATTCGCAAACATAATGAACATGTATAAGAGTTGGTTTAGGAAATATATACCATTGATATTTAGATTATGATATACCTTTAATATTACCGGCGAATCAAAACCTCAAAACGAATTTATAATATGTTGGTAAATGGCCAATGGTGGTTGGCTTTAACAAAACGTATACGTTACATGTATGTATTGTAAAGACTGCTGACAATTTCTTCACTCATTCAATGACTTTTTAAATACTAGAGTTAATTCATACTTGGCTTCTTGTTTCAGGCAATCCACGGAACAAATGTGCCCTACAACCCGGCCACAGTCTGATGGACTGGATCCGCCTCGGCAACTCCGGCAAGGACCTGACCGGCGTTGGAGGCCGGATACGGAACGTGTCGCCGGCGGAACTAGCGACTCATAACTCCCAGAGTAAGTTCTACAGTGCTGGGAAAATTTCTCTATTGAACTCAGTTACACAGTTTTTCCTGTGGAGGTAATTCCACTATTTTTCCTTGGGTCTGCAAAATATTAATGAAATAAGTCTTTTATTTTGTCTCTTATTGCTGCCAATGATTCATTTTATCATCAACTCTAAATTGAATAGGTATATAATTGAAGTGGTATAAACTATTCTGCTCTTCTACAACCCTATCTTTGGGATTTTTGTGATATTTAAAGTTCACTATGGGTGCGCCCACCACCGGGCCCTACACCCTCCACTGACCGTCGGATCTGATAACTCATATTTGCGAAAACAGGCGCTTGCACTAACTACAATCGCCACGAGAAACCAGACCCGAACACCTAGCATGCAAGACAATATAAATCAAAAACTAGATCAATAATCTACATATGTTTCGCCAACAACCGTGGTATCCTCAGGATTATAGAAATTAGTAAACCACTAATTATTTTGAAACTTTAAAACCCAACACATTACCTACACAGAAGTCAGTTTTTAATTTCGGAAATAGTGCAATAATGCATTCTAGGTGCTCGGGTCTGGTTTCTCGTGGCGATTGTAGTTAGTGCAAGTGCCTGTTTTCGCAGTTATGAGTTATCAGATCCGAGGGTCAGTGGAGGGTGTAGGGCCCGGTGGTGGGCGCACCCATAGTGAATGTTTGAACTTCCGAATTGTAACGCCTAATATAATTTAATTTATATTTAAATTTGACTAACGACCAGTCATAAATCATGATTATGTAAGCAGACCACGAACGTAGGTTTACACCAGGTTCACAAAGATGAATACATATACAGAAATTACTATTAGTACTCGTTTCCTAAAAGAGTAATATTTATTTTCCTAACATACTAGAAGCGAGGAAAGGTAAATTAATGGACACTATCTACCAAATTCACCCTTACCAAATTAATCGGAAGGTTACGGTATGTAATCTATACGCAGTAGTTACGCCTGTGCCGTCTAGTTAGGTGTGACCGTAAATGGATCACACGTAATTCATTATTTTCCAAGGCTGAAAGGTTTTTAACGAGTTTAAGATAGATATAGGTATACCCTAGTATACTCGAACATAAAACAAACAACCAATTCCCTTCTAATATTTTCTGTAATATCAGAATAAATGAAAATTATTCAGCCATAGGACCTACTTTCCCAACAAGTAGAACCAATATCTTAAGGACCATTTTACAACTATGTATTACTTTTAGGTTATTGAGGATGTGGGAGTGACCATGTATGTACCTAAGAAAGTAATCAAATTCAACCAGTCATCAATAAACATACTCATAAATCAGGGGAAGTAACTTGCGACATCCGAAGCGAAACGAATTTCCTACCTCGCTTTTAACAGTGTGGTTGAAACTCAAAGTCAATTAAATGAAACACCTTAGTGAGGTTCTTAGCAATTAGATTGTTAATTTCGTAGAAGGTAGGTAAGGTAACCTATCTTCCGATCGATGTCAGCTAAATTAACTTATTGATTGTTTCTACTCGTAGCCTACGTTTAAGGGCACGTTACTCATTCAAAGTTTATCGACGTTATTACAAAAACGCGTCTAAAGTTAGGACTCTCTAATTTGACAGCAAAAACGTATGGAATATCTGTTTAGCTACATGTTTAAATTATTTTGTAATAGCACGGTATACTTTCAGGCGATGCATGGCTGGCTATTCGAGGAAGGGTGTATAACATCACGCATTACCTACCCTATCATCCCGGAGGTTCGTATACTTAACAATGTTGTTTATAGCCATTTTACAGTTAGTGATTGAACGCACGCCATGTTTTTATGGCCATGCCAGTATGAAATACGGCGCAAAAGTGATACGAGGAAGGTTACAGTGAATTCATCGTTATTTTCAGGGCCTGAAGAGCTAATGCGAGGTGCTGGAATGGATGCAACACAGCTATTTGACAAAGTCCATCCGTGGGTCAATTACGATTCCCTATTATCTAAATGCCTTGTAGGGCCGTTACGGCACGATCTACCCCACTCTGACGAACTATTCGATATTACCAGCTTATCATCGAAATCAGATCGCCTTAGAGAACCCTCTAAAGCTCAGGACCTAGTTCGAAAGTCTATGGAGAATTTAGCCAATTGCATCACACCCGTCCGAAAGAAAATCACAGCTAAAAGCGAAGAGAACGTTAAGGGTAGTCCGCCAAGTAAGATAATGCAGAGTTTGTTACAATCTAGCGATTTGCCTGTTTCAATAAGTCGGAGAGCGGCTGCAAGTCCTGTAAAAAGTATAGAAAAGAGCTCAGAAGAAGCGCCGGCACCTTTAAGATTTGATTGGATACAGACATCTACGAAATTGACAATATCTTTGTACACTGGTCCCCTGGCTAACCCTAGTGTGTGTGTGAGGCTTTTCGAGGGCGCGCTATTGGTCGAGATTGCCACAAATGGTTGGCTAAGGACACTCAAACTGTTGCCCGAAGCGAAATTGCAGGAAACGTTGCAGTTGAAAATGTACGCGGAAAGCGGGAAAGTGGAGGTAAGTAGTTGTAACTGGAACTATAAATTTTGTTTTGTTATTTGTTGTTGTGCTATGAGGGTTGAAAACTACAATTTTAATGTCTTTATTCTTAAATTGTAGGTAGTGTTTTTATCTCATTAAGGACTAAAAATATAATAGTATAATTGTAATCAACATTGTATATCTATATGAAACACCTATCAATTACTCGATTCAATATTGATTTAACAAACAGTAATTACAAACGAAACTCGGTCGCGTCTATTTTAGATTATTTACAACCTATACTACAAGTAAGCGTTTATTTATTACGACAAAATTTATTCAAAGAACCAGCATCAAAATTTTCTCAAATTATCTGGAGATTTGAGTTGCCACACAGAATTCCCATTTTCTTCGCTACCTCTACATTTATGTTAAAACGAACTTACCTTCCTGCTATTTCCTGTGAACGTATTCCCCGGACATTTGTATCAGTATAATCTTTTTCCTATATACCTATGATGATGGAAATGAGCTAAACATTTCCATCATGCAAGCTTTATTTTTGAAATGGAATGGATGTAAACTGATTTCATAATTTTTGATGGACTATGTTTGAACATTACCAAACCGTGGATTAGTGAAACACGTAAATCGTGGGGGAGTGACAAAAAATTCGCTCTTCAAAAAAATATTTAATGCCTAATTATTTACATTTTTATAATGTTCTCCATAGGTTGTAGCTCTAAAATCATCAGCTGCTATTTGGAAAACCTGCGGAGAGACTACACACGGGACTCCAACGAAGGTGTCCTCACCGCGTTCTGTGGATTGTCTCGTGGTCAGAACCGGCCGGGTGTCGCATGACACCAGTCTGCTGGCGCTGCACCCTTCGGTCGGAAACGTTATAGTGCCTTTAGGACACCACGTGAGAGTGCATCGAAGGATAGCTGGTAAGACACTGACACAGAACACTATATATAGCTCTCCACTATATAATGGAACACTAATGTTTCCTGCATTTTCAAAAAACTATAGTGGCACGTAGCACCGCAATAAAAGCTACAAGTCAACGTCAAGTGATTCCAAAAGAAAAAACATGAAACAATAGGTATACTGTCGATAGAAATTATTAGCAGAAAACAGCTAAACACACATGGACATAAAATAAAATTAATGGTCTATGACCGGTTTTGGTTCTACGTCGACTACCCAAAATAATATTTCGTGATGATCAATCTGGATGAAAAATGTTTCTATCATCATTAAGTTAAACTTAAATCGTATTCATTACATTCCATTCAATCCGTCTATCCCGACCGTATTGAAGAAAGTATTTACGAGGATGGGAGGATCTACACATGTGTGTGGAATACTAAACAGTTTTAGTGAGTATAGGAATAGGGTGTTTACTAAAAAATCATACTCCATCAAGGGATTTACTTCTGCTTCTACTTCTGTTTTTGTAAACAAAAAGCTAATATTTGCGTGGAAACTCAATACCAATGAATCTGATCTTGACTTTCGATTGAGATTTGATTCCGATTGAGCGTAAACATCTCACGAAATTAGGTTTGGGGCAGAAATTTGAATAAAATATGGATTTTCATTCGCATATTAATGCGAAATAAATAATGACAAGTCCTGTGCTGATACTTGGCTTCATTAGAATACATCAGCTGCATCTCTTTCCGTGCGTGTCCTAAGAGTCGACTTGGAACTCGGAAATTCTCTCAGGCATTAAGCTACCCTTGTCACTGAACATTTATATCTGTACCTGCTATGTAAATGTGTCTGAGTATCTCCTTTATAATCTTGCAGTTCTAGATACCGCATTTCGAGAACACAACGGTGTGTATATGTATGTTTGTAAATTAATTATTATGATAAGTGACGTGATTGATTATATTTTATCTAATATTTTAATCTAACTAAACCTACTCCACTACCTACAAACCTTTTTTTGTAGTAGCGATATTCTCGATATCAGTGATCTAATATGTATAGGTATACATTTCGATCTAATGTATCTTTTTTGCGACAACACGTACCTATCGCTTTTCCCGGGGGTGCGTTGAAACTCTCAAAGTTTCGTTTTTCACATGCGGAAGTCGTAAATGTATTTATGGTAGCGATTTCGTGAAACAGTCGCCGTAAAGTCCGGGCAAAGGGATGTAAAATCACCACCTACGCTTATACCTCTTAACATTTGTTGTATCTCATAAAAAAAATGCTATGCAATGCCAAATATAGTGGGTACCTACCTCCACAGTTAGCAATCTCTTAGTACATGCACGCACACATATTAAGAATTAGCATTAAATATTGGGGAGTCGTAATCGTCGTTGATGTAATCTACCAGTGTCTCATCTTTACAAAATATTGGTTTTTTAACTTTTATCTTGAAAGTTGAAATAATTAACCCTAGTGAAATCGGCCTTGGGAGGTCAAGTAGACTAACTGCCATGTTGTGGAAATAGCATAATACTCGTACCTCCGCCTGTATCGCCCCTTTTTTTGTAGGCATCATACTTTACAGAATCTCGGTAGTGTCAATTACATCCTCATCTTCTTCCTTCACTTATGTGTTTTACGGCCGGCCATCTGCCTGACGCCAATACCTCTCGAAAATAGCTTAAGTGACTACTTATAAATATTAAAATACGTAAATGAAATATATTCAGTGTCCATTACATCCTGTATACATACCTAAGTATATAATCAGTAAACTACATTTTCTTCTTCTATGCTGCTCTGCGAAAAAAAAAGTATAATACTGCAGCTGCTTCTCTTCACGGGCATACTGTACAAGTCAGTAGAGGGACAAGTGGGCCTTGGTGTTTTGTAGGCGACGGGCTGACCACCTGTCACTACTAACCGAACTTGTACATCTCAACTATACCCTCAAAATTGGTCAGAAGTGGCACCATGTGGTTCTATCGGCCCTTAGTGCTCTGCCTACCCTGTAAGGGATAAAAGCGTGATTATATGTATGTATGTAAACTACATCAGTTATTTTTTTCTCAGGTATAGATTGCGTGCGCTCGTACACCCCGGTGGGCGAAGGCTGGAGCCCGGTGGACCGCAGCGAAGTCTCCGAGCTGAAGCTGGCCGTCAAACGGTACGAGACCGGAGCCCTATCGCCGGAGCTGGCGTCGCTGCAGATTGGGGACACGGTCAACATTTCCGGCCCTTACGGGGACTTCCAGTTACAAAAGGTATGTTATATTACTTGTTATCCGGTATATTTTACTTATGCCAATATGTACCTACTTGTTTACCAAGACAATATATTTTCAATGGCTCTCTGTTTCCATCATATTACCGAAAAAAAAGTCAGTATATTACATAGACATAGCTGTGTTACCGTAATAGGGTAGCCAGAACTGCAGGATCATAGAGGAGATCCCACAGCCACCTTTACCATAGTGGGGACAGATGTAAATAAACAGTTTGCTAGCCTATCGCCTGCGCAAGTGCCCAAGCTCCTTAATCGACTCTTAGACATTCACGGGCAAATAAATGCTGTATTCTATTGAAATCCTGTATCAGCACAGGACTGTATATTACACGGATTAAAATATTATACTACTTGTGACCCGAGTAATTAATTTAATCACAATGTCTTTCATTTATTTGTATTTTTTTGTTATAATAACGTTTTTTTTATAACTATTAACAATTTCAGTTAAAAGGAGTAAGAACGGTCTACCTAATAGCCGCCGGCACCGGCATCACGCCGATGTTAGGACTACTGAGGTTCATGCTATCAAGAACTAACCCCAGATGGTATGTGTTTCCTAAAAGTTGCCTAGAAGCTTAAGCTTAAGTAGCAGCCAAAAAAAAATTAATTTTAAATTTTTCAAAGATATTTCCTATATTAGTTTTCTTGTACATACATTGACACTAAAAATAATAAAGTTGATTGTGTGCGTACGCCCAGCAAAAAGTATCGCCTTTTAAAAAATTTAATAATGCAGATAATTAGTGCCTTATATCGTGTAAATGTGCCCGAAATTTTAAATTTGTGCATCCAACGGCTTCAGAGTTATTTAAGAAAAACTGTTTCTGCTGCACAAACGTTCGCCCAGCAATTTTTTTTTAATTGATGGGTCTAGCTGTATATTAAATATGCAAAAAGATAGCTTAAATACGAGCACGGCACATTTATGCTCGTATTTAAGCTATCTTTTTGCAGCAGAATCAGTTTTTCTTAAATAACTCTGAAGCCGTAAGATGCACAAATTTAAAATTTCGGGCACATTTACACGAATGAAAAGGCGATACTTTTTGCTGCGCGAACGCACACAAGTTGATTCTGGGTGTCCAACATGCTGACATCTATGCCGCATTATGTGTGTGTTAGGTATATTATCTGTGACTATATTTTTTACAATTTCATGACGTTCTTTTACGCATCTTTGTGATTGAAAACTAGTTTAACCCTTCACAAAACATGAAGTCCGACAGCTACAAACAAAAGCTATCTCTTAATAAACATTGATGGTTATTTTACAGCCTAATAAAATAACAATGATTTTCTTTTCAGCGACCGAGTACATTTACTATTCTTCAATAAAACCGAAGAAGACATCCTGTTCCGGGAGAATTTCGAGGATATCGCGAAGGCAGACGGCAGGTATGAAGCATAGCCGACTAATCAAATAAAATCTTAACGTTGCCCAGAATGGGCTATTAAAGCTTCTTTATCAACCGACGTAAAGACAGAGTAAACCCCCAAATAAAATAAAAATGGCTAAGTACTTCCTGTCTTCTTCCAGGCTATCGACTACCCACATCCTGTCAAACCCGACCTCATCGTGGACCGGACATAACGGTCGGATCAGCAAAGAGCTGCTGCGGACTATCATCGGACCGGATATTGTAAAGTGCACAAATGACTGCACACACTTTGCCTGCCTCTGTGGTCCGACAGAGTTCAGTCAAACCGGCCTACATTTCCTTGCTAAACTAGGAATAAAAGAACATTGTATTCATGCCTTTATAGGGTAATTTGTATATATTGGAAATCGTAGGCTAAGGCTTCTTTGACTTACATTTCTGTTTTTACGTGAATACTAGTTTTCAAATAAATTCGAATATCCCGAATTGAGTGAGAAATGGATTGAAAACTTGGATCGTATTAGCCTATATAGATTCACGGATTTTTATAAAATATATGGAATAATGTTGACATTACGTCATCACTAGCGCCACGGTACTTACATCATACACGGATGTATGAGACCCCAGTTGTTTAACCCACCAGCCCAAGTAACATAACCGGCGAAACACGATATGATAAACCGATTTATCGACATTGAGCATGTCAAAATACGATAAATATAGCCACCATGTTGAATTTTGTATAGAAACGATACGATATCCACGATGCGTGGTCATGCTAGGGGGGCAGGGTTGACTTATTTACGTGAATGTGTGATAAATATTCTTACTAAAGGCCAAAACTAGAAGCACCAACTAAAACAGATTTCTATTAATTCTCTAGATTTTATATATATAAAAAAAAAGGAAAGTGTGATAACTTAGTTTTAGATAAATTTAAATAGGATAATTTTATTAAATGATTCAGTAAAATTAGATCATTGTGTCTATAGGCTCAATATATCTATCAGTATAAACAGATCTATTCAATATCTATTATTACTTAAATTAAATCTCTTTTAACTCTTTAAAATAACTTCAAGTATTTCTACAAATACTTTCTAATGCGCCAGTACCTACCTATTCCAAATATTACCTTTATGTGTTTGATTGTATCGGGCGTTACTATTCGGAAGTTCAGATTTCCATCAAGGGTACGCCAACCACCGGCCCTACACCCTCCGCTGACCCTCGGATCTGCTGACTATTCAAATTTTAATCCCGAAGATGCCACGGGTGTTAGTAAAACATATGTCAATTGACATTATTAATTGGTTTTCGGATTAGTGGCTATGTATATTTGCATGCTAGGTGCTTGGATCTGGCTTCTCGTTGCGACTGTAGTAGTTTTGGGTTCGTGATCATGAGTCGGCAGATCCGAGGGTCTGCGGAGGGTGTAGGGCCCGGTGGTGGGCGTACCCTTGATGGAAATTTATCTATATGTATTATTTTTTATACTTAGCTAAGAAACTAACAAATATGTATTATTCTGCTGACGTAGTGTTTAAAATTGTACTTTTATAAATTGGGGTTTACGCCTTTGTTTCTTATGACAGCAGCGCTGGCATATAGCGGCTGTAAGTACCTACATGGAACCAATCATTCAAAAATTGAGTGAGTATACAAGTTAGGTTTAACATTTAGTGCTACATATTTCGTCATAGTAGACAGCACCCTCTTTACAGCGACCGACATGTAAAATGTTTCTTTATGGCCGCTTTATAGCTGACAAAATTTCATTACTTCACTATAATAATGTTTGGCCACGTGGTTGAATACAGCTTCTAAATCATGTGATCAGAAAAAATCGTTTCTGTAAAGGCGAAGCACGCCCGCAGCACACCTCCGCTGTAGAACTATTACTACAGAGTAAGAGAAGCGGAACACTAGCTAAACTGCCAGTTGTAACGCTTGTTTTTCGTTAGACAATATTTTATCAATTTCCCCCAGTCACATTTCCGCGCTCAACCATTGTGTTGAGGTTCCACATTGTTTCGCACATTTGTGTAATTCTACTCAAACTACACTTGTACGCAGCGGAATTCGCGGCGAAGGTGTACAAAGGGCATGATACCTACTTTGTCTAAGCCTCTTGAGGCAAAGGACACTAAAGTGAGTTGAGAATAGTCTCCTTGATGGTTCTCTCTCATTTTAAGAAAAACAATTTATTTTATCGTACTGGTATTTATTACGGGTTACGTGTTAATTTTACTGTCATACTGGGTGTAAAAAGACAATTTTGTTCTTTTAATACCTCGTATTCTTTGTAACATCACGATCTTTTTTTTATTGAAGCACCCCTGGGAAACCACGGGTTTCCAAGATATTGCGGTCCAAAGTTACATGAATATTAGCATTTTTTTTTAAATAAATTTCTTCTGGAAACAGTTAACAAACATTTTTTTTAAAGACGCCATATTAATATTTAAAAATGTTAGTTTTGTAAGTACATTTGTCAATCAAATACATAGCTTGCAATATTTTTTTTTTTCACAATATATTTTTTCGTTTCCCAGGATTGGTTCCATAGAAAAAAATTATCGTTACGTTACAAAGAATACGAGGTATTAAAATAGCAACGTTGTCTTTTTACACCCTGTATATAGCCCCCGTATATAATTTATTTTGTATTAGTTGTAGAATCAGCTTAATGAATTACATCATAGTACATAGTTGCATGTGCGCAATATATTTTTTAAATAATATCATCTAGGTTTCTAAATTTTACCTATTCGTTTTTACATCACTTAAATAGCTTACATTCCAGGTGAAAGTTTGTAAAAATCTATTGTTAATTATTATTATTTGGTGACGCATTGTTGATTTTATTAAAATGATTTACTAAAATATATTTTGTATTATTTGTATCACAAATTAATGAATGTCTCTCTCCAAACACCTGCAGATACCTATTTGAAGACAATACCCATTGGACTTTGGTTAATTTAGGCCACAGCTAGAATAATCATTAGGCAAATTTCTCAATATACTGTGGTATAATATAACTTACATTTTCAAGAAATACTTAATTTAATGATTGCTTATAAAAAAAATTTGTAAAGAGTCGATTTCCTAACAATTTAGAACACAACAAAAAGCGACAAAGTACCTGGCTGAATAGAAGGTTAACAAGAAGTTTACAAATCGCGTACGCTAGTAACAAGGGAATTAGTCTAGGTACAAGGAGCATTAGCTCAACGTATCAGGATAGCAGAATGTAGCAAGCGATGGCTAGTAATGTGCATCTGCAGGAAGTGACTATCGAAAAATATATCTGCTTTAATACATATTTCTCTAGGTCCCATATCAGTCCCATCGTACCCTGAACATTTCTTATACCAAAAGATAAATAAGTCAGTCGCGTGCTTGTGTAAAGAATACTCACAGAGTACTAGGGTAGCAGAAGGTTGCAAGAGGAGTCTCGTGCTCAAATATCGAGACGAAGTAGGACGCAAGATACTTAAGGGGCGTGGCTATGAATATGTAGGTAACAGATAGAACTAGTGCTGTCACACCTGTTGTAAGTACCGTTTGAGGAATTGGAACATAATTTTACAATAATAGCCACTAAGATAAATAACTGTATTTGACTAGGGGGATTTCTGGAAAAAAACAACAATTCCCATTAGGGAGTGTTTCGTATCGATAAATAAGTAAACTGTATAATTTTATGAATTCTGGTTTACTTTTTAAAATATAAATACAATGCAAGAATATAATAACCAATTTTATTATGAGACGCGTGCGTGCGGCCTGCGTTTTTGCTAACAAGAGATCAAAAAAGGGCGAGAGCGCAGGTGCGCGGGGCGGCCGTGTTGCCAGCTTCCTGAAGCGTAGACAGGGAGATTAAGACGATGGAGGATTGATTAAATAAAACATACGAATATGTAAAGAAAAGAGCATTATTATTATACAACAAAACAAATATACACAGTCCATATCGAATTAAATGCGCACAATAGTATGCCACTCCGCATACAATAAGATATATATTTTCTTACTTTACAGAATTAAAGGTAAAATCAAACAAATGTGCCTTAAAGCGGAAGAAAATAAAATGCGAAAAAATATTACGTAAACTCTCTTAATTTAAAACTTATAACAACGATCACAACTTAAAAAATATTGCTGTATTGCTTTCGCGATAGCGAGCTTCTTAAATTTTAAATCATGTTGTCTTTTCTTATTATAAAGGACATAATACCACACATGAAATTATAAGAAATCAATTTTGTTATGAAAGCAGTAACTAAGTATCTACCATCATAAAAATATAATTATTATTATGACTTCAGCAAACAATTTAATATCAAAACTCTTGTTACACATACATAGCTACCTACAAAGTCATAACCAAAATACTATTATGAATATACACCATACTCTAGCTAGACCATACTATACAATATACTTTACACCGTTTTATAATAATTTTTTCATTGTCTATGGTTAAGACAACAGGACACCATTTATGTTAAACTAAAATTGACCGAACTGAAAACCTGTTTTGCTATTAAAGCAAAACCAAAGTAAATACATCTTATAAGAAAAAACAAGACCATGGGCCCACTTGTACTAGGTACTTGTTATATCTGTAAATATTGATTTAGTTAGACCATGGTCGATTTACATGTCATAAAAGTAATTTTAGAAAAACAGTTACTGCAAATGGGCCCACGGTTTCAGTTTAGTGATTCCATAGTCATTCCCATTCCTTTTTATATTGTGAGCAAAAGCATGCACCCTTCCTTCCCGTGTATCTATTTCTATTTTTAACATTCTCACAGCTCAGCTCTTCTTTGCTGACTATGATGATCACCAATGGCCCACCATGTACATTTCTATACAATATTTATGCCATATTTTGTGTTTTATCTTCCTTGAATGAATAATTGGTACTAGGTTAGATACGTATTTGAGTCGATAATTTGCCTATTACGGCTATTTGACTCATTTTCAAAATCTATTTTATATTATTCTCTGGAGGTTTAAAAACCCAGTAACAGTTGTATTTTTGAATTCTGGTACATATTTACTGAATTATATCAATTTAAAAGTTTAATATTTAAATAGCGCGCCAAAACGCTTCTTTGAAAACATGGCGTCAGTAACATCCTCAGAACAATGACTAAAGCATAGAAGTAACTGAATTTTGACTAATATCGTCGTCGCTGTTTTTTTATACGCTCATAACTGCATTAGAAAGAGACAGATGTAGGTTGCTCAAAATGCAAAACGTACCACAAAGCAAACGTCAATTTGGTTACCTTTCCTGTGTCACATGACAAAAGTTTAAAAATATGTTTTTTTATTTACGGATTTTTAAGAAAATCAATTATTATTTTCATTTTCAACTTCCGTTAGTAAATAACCATTTCTAAACTCATAATACATACTGATTACAGTAATTGAGGATTTTTTTTTTACATTGTCGAATAGCCTATTGTAGTAGCACGAGAAAAACCTTGCAACTCCAGATTACAAGCAAAAATATAATAAAATCCGTCTAACGAGTTCAAGACAACCAAACCGCTGACATTGAGCAATCACTTCCATATAATATAAACATGAGTCAGAAGTATAAATTTATATAAAACTGGAACAATAAAGATCTGGAATCCCTCCTCAGTCACCAAGTCTATTCCCTTTTAAAATGTTTTATTTCAGGTAAGGTTCGTTTATACACATGCAACAGTTCATCGGGTTGTAAGTTCGCTTATGGTTGCATCATAACAACTTAGGGCCCATTCACACGAACCTATTTACGATCACAAAATTCATAAATTCACTCATTTTCGCTTCCACACTATATCCTACACTACTATCTATAGGTACTAGCCACCTCTAAAGGAATGGCTTTGAGTAACTTATTTGTCGACCTTACTATACCATTTGTATACAACAGGCTTTCATTTTCATAGAAAAAAATCATTATTATTACACATTCGTAGAGTCGTAAATAAGGTTTCGTTTGTATATTTAGTAGGTGCAATAACACTTGAGGTCACTGTGGATAAAAGGAGGTACACATAATTATTATATGTTTTGCATAAGTATATCCTTAGATCCAAAGATGCTGTCGTCTGTACCCATCCTAAAGCATTATATTGTATAAACACAATGTTACACATATATAAACGTCCCAGTATATAGGTACCTACTTATCAACTTATTTATTTTAGGAGCAGAATATACAAGTAGCAAACGAATAGAACTTTACACCACCAAGTACATACAATAGCATAGCTAGAAAACGCAGACAGGTGTTACAAAAGTAATCAAACTATTACATTCACTCATTTTATGGTATGTTCGATTTGTTAGCCACTTGTCTAGCCCATAATACATGTCTAGTACATAATAAGCTATAGTTATTATGTACAAATACATCGGTACTTCAAATAAACAATAGGGTCGATCCCGGCAGTCACACTTAAACCTAAACTTAGTCAGGTCTATCTCTCTGCGTTCTTAACATAAATGGCTGAGAGAAAAGGACAGGTAGGACTAATGTTACATTTAGGTTTAAGTGTGACTGCCGGAATCGACCATAATATCTTTCAATAATGCACCAGATATTTATACTATATATAATACAACTTGTTTATCTTATGTTGTCGGTCGTTACCACAATGACAAACTTAGGCTGCCTTTCCACTAGAGATGTAGCATAGCACATGCGTGTGATATCTATCAATCATATTCATTGGTCTATCTATGATATCAATAAATCTAATTCGTGGATAATAAACGCATCCATAGCAACGTAGCATAGCTAGCACACATCTGGTGTAAAGGCAGCCTTACTGTTAAAATGATAAACAGTAGGTATATAAATACGATTATCATATCATTATAAGCCCTGCAGACCACAGTATATGGGCCCAAAGTTAATTAAAAGACATTGTATGATCAATAGGCAACTTGTGATCAATAATTAGCGATGGAATGTTTGCTATCGGCGCTACTAATAGTGTATAGCAAATTATTTTGAATACTCCCTTTAGTTTGTCGACAAAGGGTCATAAGTACTTATTGTTTTCATTGTGGTGGCCATAACGAAATTAGTTATTAATATAGAATATGAAGATATTAAAACTTTTCTCACAGTTACCGTAAGTTTAGTTTCTAGTAATTCCGTGACATTTTACATTTCGCTTGTCTCATAAGAGCACTGAAACTCGCCTCTCCTTTTGTCTTTACAATCTCAGGTATAGAGCGAGCGGGACAATACCCGCGCTCTACTTACATATAACTTATTATAGACGTATATGAGTCACACAGTTTAACAATCAATATAAATTTAATTATGCTTTATAATAATCACTGTCCAAACAAACTAGAAATCACAATTGAATTCCCAGACATTGATTAACTATTAGTACTTCATTATTCAATTAGTTCTAGTTATGTGTAGTGCGCGGCGTAAGCTCAGTTTTGCATTTGTTGGTCACATAATATAGTAGATAGTGCAAGTGTGTTCAGGCCTAAAGCTAGACGCGTCCTGTGTTTGTACACTCGCACAAATGCAAAGCTGAACTTACGTCGCGCGGTACGTACTATGATACTAAATCTGTATGGGTATTAAGTCGCGTGAGCATACCATTATCCTCCAGCTGGATAAGTTTTGCAAATTAAGTCAAAGGAAATCCATTATGATTACATTTTAAAAAGCTGAGACTCCAATGACCAGCGGATTTTATAAAAGTTAACAAAGGTGTAAAATGTAAATACACACTAGCGACAATAACCAAATGATTATAAAGGTGGTAAATACTCCGAATCCTGTATGAACAACCTAAGCACTTATATTACCTTCCGACCTGCGGTTACAAAGTACGATATAAGTCCTAAGATTATTAAAGTCTAAAAATACATAGTTTCCACAAACCGATCAATGGATATTGTTCATCATACAGCAGTGTTGCTTGATGGAACTCAAATAATAATAAAAACATAATTCAACCATGGCTTTCTAAACTCTGTCTATTCAATAATTTATAACAAACAAATAACTCTCACATGTGTGACTTCACTATGTTTCCGTTACTTTATAGCACAAGTAAGCTCTGGCTATTTATAATAAGATATTCTATTGTCTCAGGCGTCGCCTCACCACGGATATATTTGACACTTCCTACTAATATTATAAACTTTAAAGTTTGTGAAAATTAGAAGATATTAGGATGTTTGACTTGTTACTATTTCACACAAAACCTACTTGACGGTATTTGATAAAAGTCGGCAGTTATATAGTTTATACAAGACGTAGGTTATAACTTACGATCACGACGAAATTACCATCAGTTATTCAAGTATATCGATTAAAATGTGGATTTTTGATAAGTAACTGTATCAGTTCCATTCAAAGACGGTTCTAGGTAAACTGTAGTCTACCCACATAATGGTGCTGGAAGCTTAGTGTTATAACACGGGTATATTAAATTTCTGCACGAAGCAAACTTATTCAATAATTCCAAAGGTTTATAAAAACAATCTTACCATCAAATGGTGTCCAGTGTGTGGCGATACCTGAGGAACGTAACCTTCGATCTTCATTCAAACCTATGCATTAACGTCATTCACAAAGAGCACATCTCTGTCCTTAAGGCCTACCTCGTGTAGATGCGAACTGTCCCTCTTTAGTATACGCTTGGGGAAGTTCGTGGTGATCTCAAACTCTTCGGGAGACTGCGGGTGGCTGAATACGAAGTTGTATAGATCCTGCGGGGAAATGTACCGTATTTTATTTAGGTAAGGTATTTTATTTATTTGTTTGAGATTCAGACTCGAGACCTATAGCGCAGCAGGTATGGTCACCTCTTTCTTGGAGTAGGCAGAGATTAATTAGGCCTTAGATATTGGCTTAAAAAATACCAATAGATGATTTTCAAAAAAAAGTTTCAATGAAATGAGAACAAAAAACTGATCAAAGCAAATGGATAGTCAGTCACAAGCAACTGTTCACCATTTCAGTATTTGCCTGGTTGTCGTCAGACTCACACTGTGTGTACAAAGTAGACAAAGTAACAGATAAAAATGACAATCGACAAATAAGTTGTAAATTCTTTCATGTCAAATAAATGAGTTGATTATTGATTGCATTTAGGGTAAGTGTCACTGTACATTGTGTTATGATTTAATCTGCGATCAGTTTTTCAACTATGAGCAGGTGTCCTATTAAGTTCTGGTATTGATAGAGTGCATTGTGCCCGGTGCCCGACACAATTGTGAGCATTAACAAAAATTTAATTCATAATGTGTATGTATATTGTCCGTTCCTGTGCCTGATTTCGGAACTAACAATTTTTGTATGCAGTGAAACAGAAAATGTGTCATACACGGTAACTAGCGCCATCATCCCTCGGAACTATACGGTGAAGCGTACTCTACATACCCGCATGGTGTGCTTGAGCGCGAACCGCCGCGTGAGCCGCTCGCCGCCCGGCAGCCGGATGAGCAACACGAGCGCGTCGGCGCCGGGCGCGGGCTCGGCCGGCAGCCGGCTGGCCGTGTCCGCACGGAGCGCTATTATCTGCGGACCGGACATAACAGACTATTGTACACTTGACCCATAGAATGAGCCACACTTTTGAAGCAAAATAAATTAAGTTTTATTGTCATTTGTTGTTTTTAAAGAAAAAAAGTGATTATATAATTTCTGTAAGTGGCAACGATCCGCGGTTTAGTAGAGCGGAAGCTTTTTTGGCGCACTACGCAACGGATAAAGGCAAGCTTAGAGCCAAACATCTGACTGCTCACGTCTAAAAGGGTTTATCCTTAGCGCACCATTAAATCGGATCAAAACGACTAAAGATTTACCTCTTGCCGGCGTTCCTCCTCCCTCTTCTTGACCTGCAAGGCATCATTTTCCAGCTGTAACCGAGCCGCGCGGTCCGCCTCCTTCTTGCGTTCCTTCTCCTGGTCGGCCGCGAGGGACTCCGCGTACGCCTCGTCTTGCTGCGCTCGGAGACGGGCTGTCACCTCGCGCTCCACTCTGAATACATCGATGTAACTTTTTGAACTTTATTCAATGATATACTTTACACTAGCAGGCCGCCCGCGACATAGTCGGCGTGAACTTTATACTATATAGCCAATGAGTTATACTGATGTATAATCTATACTATACTATGAATTTATTTCATGTACAGATTTTATGTTGCAAAATTGTCATTTAGCTCGTGCCTCGGAAAGCACGTAAAACCGTTGGTCCTGCGCCTGATCTCTCTCCGGTCGTGTCGGCTTTCCGTCCGACAGTCATCGGACTATGAGAGTATCGGAATTGAGAGTGCATCTGTGTTTGTGCACACACTTGTGCACTATAATATCTCCTGTGTACCTGGCCAATCTCCGTAGAGATTCGTCGCCTTGGCCGAAATACGGTCGGAGATCATCACGATATGGGCTATATATTAGATCACAAGACATTTTGTTTCCACTTTAATCTACTGGAGCCAAGGGGCTATAAATAAGAGAGGTTACTAGTCGCAAAATTAAGGTGTTAACCCAACAATAGAAATATTAGCCCCAGAATATCCCGGACCACACTCGCACACTCGCTTCAATGATGATGTCATAATAGAAAAGAAGCCCTAAGAATACAATAAAAACATCAAATAATCTTACCTATCTGCCCTAGCTCGTGCCAAATGTGGTTCATTATCTGCAGCCACACGCTGAAGCCGCTGCAATAGTTGCCTCGCAGAACACGAGCCTTCACTCCGTGCCACTACTGTCATACGGTTTTCTCTCAAACACACTACACACAGCAGTGGATAACGTCGGCCTCCCACTGACTGTGCCACCCGCCAGCCTTCAGCTGTGTCTATACTGCAGCCCCAGAATAGGGCATTTGAGTTTATGTATTGTACTACTTCTGGGTCTGAGAGGGTGGTTCTGGAAAATATATAATTTATTTTTTACGTCTGCTGATGTTAACTTACGAGTTATACTCACTAAATATAAAAATAATCTTCAATTTAGAAAAGTGCTAGATCTCTACATCTAGACATCTGAATTTATAAACCTATGTCCAATATCAAATGAATCAGATCATAAAAATAAACATGAATATAAAACATACTTGAAACTAAGTATACTCAAAGATATAATAAGTCTTAATCACATTGCTGTTTTTTTAATATTTATCCTTACAAAAATCATTAGCAAAATAGAGTTATGAATTATTATTGGATAATCTGATCACTGGTCATTTAGTCAAATACATAATTTAGCTAAAATAAAAACCTGCAAAAATTTTGTGTCTCAGTAGCTGATTCCGAGTGTAAGTACACAATAAGGAACCTCAGCTCATTCTTGGCATCGTTGAGTGCTTGTGTGTATGTACCCTGGTAGAACACAGGGTGAGAGTTATAGCGCTGTGTGTAACTGGTGACAAAGGTCATCACATCTCCTAAAGGGTCTGTCACCACTGAAAGTAATAAATAACATCAATATGTCTATACAATTCAGATTATTTAATGTCCGTACTTTAAAAAAAATATATGACTTTATGAACCGTTTACCAAAACTAAGTGCATATTATAGATGTGATAAGTGAAATATATTTTATTATTATCCACCTAACCATTTCAATTAAAATATATTTCCACCTAGTGAAATAAAACAATTAAATACAAACTGGAAAAACGATTCCATTATACTCACATCTTCGGTCATCATTGCGAACAAATCTTAAAAGTAAATTTAATACAGATGATATAGTATTATAGCACATAGATACTACTAGGTTGACTACATATCGGAAGAGGCCTCCAACCCCTGCTGGGGCCTCTGCAGACTCATCTGTGAACACCTGCTGGGCAATGTGGTCGTGCACTACCGGTGGAGCCCTGGCTTCCGTAGCGAAGACAGATGGTCTACCTTCTCTTATATTAAGTTGTTCTTGTATAGCAACCTAAAAGATATGGGTACAATTATTAACACGTTCTGTAGTTATTCGTTTAACCAACAGCAATGACAAATTTACAGATTGAACATAGGTAAGTGGTTATAAACTCTAGCAAAGCTAGCTGGCATGTTTGCGTGACCTAGAAATTATAAACAGGGACATAGGAAAGCACAGTGTTACCTCTAAATCCCATTGATGTCTCTGTAAAACATCTCTACATATTGACATGTCTTCAATCCCAGTCAAATCTTGAAATTGCAATATTTTATCAGTTTGTTCCTGGGTCAAACCCATTCCATTGTCGTCGAGATCCATTTTATAATAAATTACAAAAAATATAAAATTAAAGAGATGACCTAAACTATAGCGCTTTAAGGTTTATAAACTCATATTATAGCACATGTAGAACAAAGGAAACTGTAATATACTAAAATACAAGAAAATATTTTCTTTGATAATCACAGCACAAATCACCACACTTCAAACAAAAATTCACCAACCAAAAATCGTTTGTTCGTTCATTCGTTCTTGTGACCGAACGAAAAAAACAGCGAAGGAACGGCGAGCGAGCGTAATGCACCTAATGCACACATATATCTGAGAGAATGTATAGAGGAGATATCAAATCCATAGAAATGTATACAAGCTGGAAACAGCGCTTCTTACTAAAAACTGCCTCCCGAAAATTTGACCAATTTGACCTTGAAAAACTAGACGGGGAAAAATTAGAGTGTACTCACAATTTAATTTTAATGGACATTTCATTCAATGACATTTCTACCACGAACAACCCAAGTAACACAGGAAGCATTTTAACAAACGGATAATTAACTTATGTAGAACTTAAGGTTCGTAGAAACTCTTATATGAGTTTACTGAGCATCTTGATGCTTTATATGAGCATTTTGAAACCATTATGATGCTTTACACTTTATAAGGGGTGGATAATGGCATATCAAAATGATTTTGTAATGCCTGTAGTTTTAGTGCATCAATACACAAAACAGCTTTGCAGCTTTCAGCTATTTTTAGTACATTTGGCTCTACAATTGCATTTTTAAGTAGGATATAAATGCTCAATGCTGTTTAGTAACATAAACATAAACCATTATGTCATGTAAATGCCATACAGCTTTTAGCTGTTTTTTATGTCTAAGGGTCTACAATAGCATTTTTAAATAGTAAGATAATGCCTAATGCTGCATAATAGCATAAACTTGTGCTATTATAATGCAGCGTAATTCCATTTTACAGCTTTGGGCTGTTTTAGTGCCCTTCGTTATTTAATAGCACTTTTAACTAGTAAGGAAATGCCTAGTATTGCTAAGTAGCATAAACGTGAATCAATGTAATGCTTGCATTTTTGAAGGTCAACTGAGTTCTTTTAAACAGCTAATTTTTATGGTGGATACATAATAATTAATAAGTAAATATTAGATTATCCGTTTCTAAAGAAAAGTAGGAATAATTGCAGAGAACCCAATGGAATTTGTATTGGCCTAAAAATAGGTAACATAAAATTTGCACAATTTACATTACACATTTACAAAATAAAAAAGGATGGTCTTAGCCATTGTGATATTGTCCGTGATCCTAAAGACCTGGAATGTAAATTGGTATATTTACGAGTACATAATTATGAATACTTATATTTCGTACCACTATTGCATACGTACAAATAAGAAACGTTGTTTTAAGTGCTTTAGTGTCTTATTTAGATTAAAGGGATTTAACAACTATTAAATAAATAACCATTAAATATCTTTTATTTTATTTGCACAAGTTTTTCCATCGTTCTTTGAAGCTGAGCATAAGAACGATAAATGTTTCTGTAATGAACGACAAATGTTTTGTGCTCTATCTGCCAGTAATTGATCCAGTGATATAATATTTCGGTAGCTGTAACGTTACTATAATCCATACGTGGGTTTCCTTGATTATCTGAAAATTTAAATTTTAGCACCTATACTAACTAGTGATTACAAAATGTTCAGTGACAGGCGCCACCAAGCTAGGCGTTTAAACCTTTTCTGGGTCCACCCAAAGCTACGCAGAGAAAATTATCACTAAAATTAATCCGCTCAGTAAATGGCGGCAGTAGGCGTAAATGCGAGACAGACAGAGTTACTTTCACATTTATAATGTTATATATGATAATAAAAAGTATAACATTTCAAAATAAATTCATTGTAGGGTCGGTCTCTTGTTATGGAAAAGTATGTGCACCCTACTCAAAAATATACAATACACAGAAAATGTTTAAAAAGTAGCTTCAGAAGCAAATATTGGGATTATGAGGATAAGCAACTAACTAAATAAAGTTTTGTGACAAATATTTAAAAAAGCAAGAGTGAATATTGCCTAAAATTTGCCGTTTAAGTTTTTGCCTAGGGCCATAGTTTGGAAATTCAATTTTGTACTTACGAGTGATATAATAAGTTGGATCCTGGATGCCACTCGCTTCTGCAACCACGAACAATACATTTCACTACTGTATTTATATCAATACCACCAAAATATCTTATTTAGTCCACACAAATATGCGAAGTGATTCAAACAAATCGACTTGACATGATTTGACAAAATTGTCATGTGCTACCCAGGGATACCATTACATAGCAACAGAACATTCCTTAAAATACAGAATTTTTGCTACCGCGAAGGTTTGTTTTACTATATTATGTACACTTTATTTATAATACAAATTACATTAAATACATTTTATTACTCTATTAAATATGTAAACATTTTCAAAACGAATCCAAGTTTTTCATGATAATATTATATTTATGCCTTTTTCAACGTCTTTACTTACATTATAGGGTATTTTTTTGCTGTGTAAGGGATCCCTTGTGGGAAAACAAGGGGGGGAGGCTGTCATTTTTTCATGTTTCAATTTCTTGTTCAGAGCTTGGAATCCATCCTAAGAGGAGATACCAAATCCCTGATCAAATCCCTTTTTTTTTTTGTTTAGTTTATCCCGAAGGAAAGGCAAGGGGAACTAAGCCCATACAGCCATTGTCTTTAGTAAATGATTTCTGAATTTATGATAGATGATGATGAATGGAAAGAAGGTCGAGAAAATCCTCAAGAATGGGTGTGAAATTAGTCAATATCAAAATGTATTGCAGAAACAACTTACATGAGCCCATGAAGAGATCATATTCTAACTAAAGTTTTACTTAGCTTACCCGCATACAAAACCATGCACACGCACTAGATTCACATCACAAGTAAACAAAATATAACTTATCTACTAGAAAACATTACTTTACGGACACATGCAAACCATTTACAAATAAATTTTGATTTTCACAAGAAAATTACATCCACTCCCTTCCAGTTTTTCCCGCCGAATCCTCAGGGATTTGGTATCTCCTCACAGCTCATAGGGAATATGTATATCATCATTCATCTGAGTGCACCACACAGCCTACTCAGTGTCACAGACTATTTATGGTTAGTATTAGTATGCTTTTGCTTAGTGTACTGTGGTGCACCAGGCACCAGGGGCACCCTTTGACTATGGATCTCTTTTTACGGGGGCACCAGACCCGTATGATGAATTTGGTGAGAGAGAGATGTCTCACTTTTAAACGTCAAATTCACAGAGCTATTAAATTTGTTTGTTTTGTTTATCCCGAAGGAAAGGCAAGGGGAACTAAGCCCATACAGCCATTGTCTTTAGTAAATCATTTCTGAATTTATGTTGGATGATAATGATGATGATGAATGGAAACGTCGGGAAAATCCTCAAGAACAAGTGTAAAGTTAGTCAAAATGAAAAATAATTGCAGAAACAACTTACACGGGCCCATGAAGAGATCGTATTCCGGTTAAAGTTTTACTCAGCTTACCTGCGTATAAAACCATGCACACGCACTAGATTCACATCACAAGTAATCAAAATATAACTTACTCGTATCTACCAGAAAACATCACTTTACGGACACATGCAAGCCATTTACAAATATTATTTTATTTTCACAAGAAAATTACACCTGCACCCTTCCAGCTTTTCCCGCCGAATCCACAGAGCTATTACTAACTGGATAAACTAAGTGGATGTACTTTGCATGTAAAAAATAGACTTAAGAATGAGGGATTTTCTGACAACTATTAAAAGTAAAAGAAAATAGTTCAAATCACCTGGATAGATGGCGAGAGCGCATCACCTACCCTAATCCCCCCCACAGATATAGCAGATACCTACCTTAGCATTGTTTGCATCTCTGCTAAATTAAAGGTATCTAAAGGGTGTAACAAAAGGGGTATGTTAAGCGAAAAGCTATGAATATAGCCCACTATAAATAACCTATCCTCAAAATTTGAGACTCGAAATCACATGTTTATTTTTCCAGATAGTATGGAGAATTCCTAACGCACTCAGGAATGTTCATACTCGTACACTCTAGAAAAATAAACATGCGATTTCGAGTCTCTAATTTTGGGGATAGATTCTCTACAGTGGGTTGTTTTTTATCCGAAATTTTATCCGACCCATTCACGTTCGTTCGCTGGTATAAATTTTCGCCTGGCTAGGATAAATTTGAACGTGGTTTTTATCGCGAAATTTTATCCTGCTGTCAGATTGACATTAATGACAGCTGTCTATTGTTTTTGACGTGAAACGTCTTTAAAATCGCGCCGAAACATACGGGTACCAGGTTTAAAAACTGGACCGTAACGAAAAGGTCTATATCATCGTACCTTAATAATTAAAAAACTATTAGTCTTAGAAACAAAAATGTGGTGTAAATATTTCACTTATATAGTCAGCTCGCTGTTATGACATTGAGTTCGTGTCGGGGTCAAGCGGGGCGGCGGGGGAGGGATACTGCGATAACTGTGCGAAACCGGCGCTCACGCTTGTTTCTATTCAGTGTAACTCGTGACTCCGACTTTATAGCGTGGTGATTCTTTCGTGTGTTTGTCAAGTTTATTTGAACCGATTGATTTATACAAAAATAAGTGTAATTTGGACAGTATTTATATCTATATCTATAATAATATTATAAAGCTGAAGAGTTTGTTTGTTTGAACGCGCTAATCTCAGGAACTACTGGTCTGATTTGAAAAATTCTTTCAGTGTTAGATAGCCCATTTACCAAGGAAGGCTACAGTCTATACAACAACCTGCCCGGCTTCGCACGGGTACAACGCCCCCTCACGCGGACGAAGTCGTGGGCGGCTGCTATTTAAAATAACCAGAAAGTGACAATAAATATATAAACATTTGCTATGTATTTTATGTTTCTATTACGTACCTGTTCTTTTTTTATTAAAATACTTAAAACAGCGTCCATCTTGTTTTCATTTCAATCTTTTACTTTAAAAGCGATTCGCTAACATAGACGTTTCACGTTAAAACCAACGGCCGTGTGCCCCGACACAGCCCCACCCGCTTTTTGCTCGATTCGCGCCTTGATTGAATACTTTTAAATTGAGTTGAAAACTTGAAACACGAGTGAATAATTTATTGTATTGTGTGTGGGTGAATCATGGATGAAATTTTAATGGAAATTGTTGTAGATGAAAGGGGCAGAATGATTTACGACAATGAAGGTAGAGTTTGCCATTTTAACTGTGTAATTATTTCCAAATCCGAAGATTACAACAAAAATAATAAAAACATTTCAAGTGTTGAGTTAATAGATATTGTATGACAAACTGTCAATTGAATTTGTCAGCTGACATTGACATAAGCACTATGACTCCGTTCAGCGATCCTTCGCTAGACAATTTTTAACCGCTAATATTTCGCCGGCTTACATAAATAAACCCACAACTGGGTGTGTAGCCAGCTTTAGTCATCTGTACATAGTCTATTCACGGAACTATTACTATCCTTCAAGCTGGGAGAGGCGAGGTGGGGAGATTAGGGCAGGTGATGCGTTCACGCCATCTATTCTTGACTGGTATTTTAACTTTTCAGAAAATCCCTCATTAGAATAGACACTCGTTCTCGAGTCTGGACTGAATGAATTAGGACTGAAACACTTGCCTTGTCTAGTTATTACCATTACTTACCTAGCTCTGTGGATTTGACGTTTAAAAGAGAGACAATCGCTATCACCAAATTAAAGAATATACTACTCTCTAAATTCATCATACCGGTGCTGGAGTCTTGAGACCTGATGAGGACCTGAGACCCTCAGAGGAAAGAAACTATATATATCTCACTGCTGAGACCTGAGTACTCTTTTCTCTATGACCTGAGTGCGAGTATTATCTTAACTACGTATCTTAAGGTGCGAGTGTACTGAGTTGTTGGGGTTGTAGCAGTGACGTGATTACTGATTATAGAATAGAATTATAACCTTATAATTCTATTGATTATAGATAGACGCGGGGTCACATACATTTATCAAAAATTGGCACCACAGAATCTCTATACATAAAAAGTAATAACGGTTATAACCAACATTTTATAATTAAACCTTATACAATTACCATAAGACATGAATTTGCTTGAAACAAATTATCACCCTATGCAGCTTATAGCAGTGTCCTGTCACTTATTCAGCTTACACTAATTTGATGTTCTTGCCAAAGACACATGTTTGTCGAACATTTGGTCCAACAAATCACCATTGGCGTGTTCAACTATACAGCATTGGTGCTTTGATAAAAACTAACAGAAAGTATTTCAATTGTAAAATTTCATACAAGCTTTTATTTAAATTCCCATTAATGCAAATTTTGGAATCCTGGACCATATCTCGGTGATCAATTTAGCTTAAATTTTATATTATTATCATGTTATTTTTATGATATGATGCTATGATTTTTGAACTTTGACCAGAGATATCTTTTATGTATGAAGTAGTTCTGATGACTAAAAATGGTACCTATTTGGTCTAATTTGAAAAATATACTTCAACATTACAATAATTATAAAATTATTAATAAAGAAAATGGAAAAAATTCTTCACCCGAGTGGGAATCGAACCCACGACCGCTGCAAATCGTGCCAGCCGCTACAATTTATTATTAAATAATAATTATTTTAGTTCGTGTAATAAGCTAGTTTTAAAATGTTTTTAATTATTAACATTAAATGTTTTTTTTATAATAAAATAGTAACACGTTGACGTGTGACCACTATTTGCAGAGTTGGATTAAGTTATTCTCCCACCACCAACACATGTGAGTTCTTATATTGACGTTGGGCCAATATATCAATGCCAATGATCCGCGTGGACCTCTGAGGAGGC
Organism: Carposina sasakii; assembly: GCA_014607495.2. Lineage (NCBI taxonomy): Eukaryota > Metazoa > Arthropoda > Insecta > Lepidoptera > Carposinidae > Carposina > Carposina sasakii. The sequence goes on from CP053164.1 coordinate 6,693,522, forward strand.
ACTTCATGCGGTTGATGTTTGGAGTGGATGATGAACATTGTTCATCTGGATGCCGTCCGCAGGGGGTGCCTCTCAGGTTCATGATTTATTAATGTTATGAATTTGGTGTAATAATAATATTTAGTGAATTAGTTTAATTTAATATAATTAGTAATTTTAATTTTAATGTAATTTAAATCTACTAACCATTTTATTTTATTGTAACTTAACTAACCCATGGATCTTAGTTGTCCGAAATAAAGAATTTGAATTGAATATCATTTTAGACCAATGTTTATATCGATCATCGTAATAAAAAATCATAATAAATTATTTTTTCAAAGAATTTTTGTTTGAAAATGTGATATTATCCGCTGATTATTAACCTTTTGAAGATTATTCACTTAAAGTATGATATTCCCTCAGAAACATTCACTTTTCAGGACTTTTTTTTTGCAATTTACAACGTCTTGTCTATAAATACCATTGTCATAGATGAACTAAATCTTGTGGTCTGCGCTCGACTGTTTTGAGCATATCACCGACGTTCCGTATATTGAGAGCTGACCTAGCTGAGCTGATCTAGTAATAATTTATCTAAGGGTTGTAGGCTATCGTTTACGTATTTATGAGACAGAGATGTAATCTGTGATTTTGATGCATAGAGAGAAGAGATCTGATGTTTTTCATGAAGTAGCCGATCACTTTTGACTTTTCACGTCATTTTAGATCCCGTTGAAAATTTATGTAAATTTTGCTTAGAAAATTTTGTTATAATTTTATTTCGAACATTTAAATTATAAAATGGCAGTATTTGATGTTTTTAATCCATTACGAGATGTTAAATTGCTTTTTACTGAAGAACAACTAGAACATATTAATATATTTTTTTATGAACGTGCTAAAGCTTTATTGGTAATTAATGAAGGGGAGCCTATTGATGTAATTACAATTGAAGATTTACTTGATTTTTTGGCACTAAAAAAGTAGAGTACCTACCTACCAATAAAGTTGGGGGCCCATAACGGTCACATTCGGTAAAATAACAGGGAGATAGCGAACCAAAACATTCTCCTTGGCAATCTTAAGGTGCCTTCAAATTTTCTGCAGCAATGTGCCGTGCGGAGGTAGTAACTAGGTTTTAGAAGCATAGTGTTGTAGGTACATTTAGTTTCACTAAGGACTCTGATACGTGGTCCCAGCGCAGGTGCACCTGCAGTACACCGCTGCAAACAAGTGATTTTTATTTAGGTAACTATATGGATTTGCAAAGCAGCGATGCCACCACTCGGCTCTTTGCGGCTAATTTGAAGGCGCCCTTATGTGGCCATTATAGACCCCTGACCGTTTAATACTTATTATGTCAAGGAACAAGTTATTTTACTCTTTATATGCCTATCTTGGATCTTTACCTACTGGTTTTCGAAAAAAATGTCGGGACTCGATCAGAGTTTTCTCACCGACGAACTATGTAGCATATCAAGTGCTTAAATCTAACCGATCGTATAAGGAACACTGCACCCCTAAAAGTATCTTTTATAACTCTTATAGCTGTCAAACAACATGTCTAGCTATGCGACAATATGATACCTATGTGAGCCAATGTAGTCACATAATAAAACTTATACCAGTCTTCTACCCTACGATAAACGATGGCAGACTTATGCTAGATTCCCATGGTGGGTGAGATTCAGTTAAAATAACATACAAGATTTTTTTATAAACTTTGCAGCCTTTTAAGCGTCTAGTAAATTAATCCACCTACGTTTTAAAACTAAAATTATAGATTTCATCGAAGAGTTTATCAATATCCTAGCTATGGTGACATAATGTTAGAGGTAGAATTCCTAAAGGCAACCGTAACTAAAGTCTTAACTCGAGAACAAGTTATTTATATTTTGAACAAGCGTGTACTTCAACCAATTTTGAAGCATGAAGTCCTACTAGCATTTAAGGTTGGTCCCAGTATATTATGTCGTTAGCTACTAAATGATGGGGTAACTTTTCTCTTAAAACCAGAGGTGGCTTCTTAAAACCAGAGGTATCGGCGACATCGATTACGAAGAGCTTCGTAAAATGAGCCCTCACTTTTTATTCCTGTCACAAAAGCAAAGCAAAACATACCAAAGCACTAATAATTTTAGTTCTGTTTTTTTTTTAAATAAACCCTATGCTACCCTCTACGAACAATAAAAATATCATTTCTTTTACAGGTTTTTGATTCTGAAAAACGAAATTATTTGGAGATAGATGACCTACAAGGCATAGTCACTAACTATGGCGAGCCCTTCAGTGAAACAGAAGTTTTGGAATTAATCCGAGATGCCAATGTTCGGGGTGATGGCATTGTTGTTTATGAGGATTTTGTCAACAGCCTGTTCAATGTTGCTCCCGAACTGCATGAAATGAGTGTAAGTAAAATTTACAGGGCCTGTCAATAACAATGTCTATTATCTATGGGGATATTATCAGTTAGAATTTTTCAGAGAGGGTATGAATGTGGATAATTAGGTATAGAGGAAGAGGTAGACCTAAGAAGTGTTGGATGGACTGTGTGAGAGAGGATATGCATGTAGGTACTAGGAGTAAGTACCTAACTATATGACGGATAATAAGATGATAATAATAAAATTTGATCAAATAAATATAAGTACATAATAATAACTCTATTGTACCTAAGTACTATAAATAAGCCTTTCATTTCGTTTTCTAACAGTTCATATCTACAGGTCGAGTATCTGTACGATGATGCTGATGAGGATCCATCTTTACCTCCACTGCCACCAGAACCTGAGCCAGAACCTGAACCGCAACCTGAAGCACCGCCGCCGCCACCTCCTACTAAAGGAAAAAAAGGAAGAAAAAAGAAATAAATAGCGTCAGCGTGTGATGTACCTACTTTGATTGTGAAAGTGTCTAACAAATTTCGGACAAAACCTCATTATAAATTCTTTTTTTCTCGTCATGTAGACTTTGGCAGAATTCTTAAGCGCGCGACATAGAGCGGTCGAGAGTTCTGAGTTCCTTGATTGTAATTCTGCGTTCTTTAGAATGTACCGAGTCTATAAAAACACAGAGGGAGGGATATCAGTCTTTTCAGGTATTTTAAATGGTTAGGAAAAGAGTTCATTATACAATTTATGTGATGTAGACTATAAAAATTATTAAAATTCTTCACCCGAGTGGGAATCGAACCCATGACTTCTCGCAAACCGTGCTTTCGCTCTAACCAACTGATCTCTTTTTACATTACATTTTTGGCAACGTTATTTTTTCATCCCGTTCATAAAAACTGTAACAAAAAAGCAAAAGCAGAAGCTTAGCTTCAAGTTGCACAACATTACTGAATTCGCCTTGTTCGTTTTGTATTGTGTTTAGTTTTGGTGCACTCATCTCATACGAGGCTCATTGAGTCTCATACTATAACCATAGACTGCTAATAGTGTTCTGTTGCCTTTAGTTTTTCTCATGTTTTTCTCCTCCCTCCATGATAGATTCTTTTTTTTATTTAAAACCTGTGTTCGGAATTTCGGAACCAGGGATATGGTATCTCCTCTCGGAACCCATGTAAAAGATGGCAATGGCAGTAAAGCTGTAACGAGCCTGATTGGTCGAATTTAGACTACTCAGCATTGTCGGCAAGCTGTATGCAATTGAAAGGATTATGAAAGTAACCGACCAGAAAGTGTGGGATGCACATGCGGGATTTCGAAAGGGTATGGGATGTACAGATCAAGTATTTTCCTTACGATGTATAGCCGAAAAGTTTCTGGCGAAAAGTCAGAAGGTCTATCGCGATTTCGTCGATTTGGAAAAGGCTTATGACAGAGTAGTGAGGAAGGAACTTTGGAAGGTTCTGTTTATGCATGGAGTGAATGGCCTTCTCACCCGGGTACTGAAAAATCCCTCTACGGACTCAAGTGCTTGTGTGAGAATAAACGGGTCCTACACAGACTGGTTTACCATCGAAAAGGGTGTTAGACAGGGATGTGCAGCGTCACCGTGGCTATTACCTAGTTGTTTGCAAGGTTTGAAAGATGATGATTGTGATAGAGAGTAAGTATATTCTTTGATTGTGGTCTAAGAATGAATGAGTTACTTGTCAAATGCCTTCTCTATGGCGATGACAGGTTTTGCTTGCGTCTTCGGACTTTCGGAGGAGTTGCTGGAGATGGTAACAAAAATGCATGGATCATTTGAAAGTAAATGGATGAAGATGAATGTAAGTAAGCCGAAAGTGATGGTTTTTGAAAAGGATGGGGTAATGGCGGATTACAAAATAATGATTGAAGAAATATTGGAGCAAGTGACCGAGTTCGTGTTTCCGGGGACTTTGTTTACAAGGGATGGTAAGCATGACAATGGGCTCATTGTTTCTACAATTCATTTTAATCTTAACTAATTTTACACCCCTTCTTGAGGATTTTTTCAACGTTTCATCATCATCATTATCATCCATCATAAATTCAGAAATCATTTACTAAAGTCAATGGCTGTATGGGCTTAGTTCCCCTTGCCTTTCCTTCGGGATAAACTAAAAAAAATAAAAAATAATTCGGTTGAATTGAATTGGAATTTTAATTTAAAGTAAGAAATGTGATGTGAATCTAGTGCGTGTGCGTGGTTTTATACGCTACCTGCAGAGTAAAACTTTAGCTGGAATTCGTATTCCAGAGATCGTTCGCTTCGTGGGCCCATATAAGTTGTTTCTGCAATGATTTTTAATTTTGACTAACTTTACACTTGTTCTTGAGGATTTTCCCGGCGTTTCCATTCATCATCCATCATAAATCATTTACTAAAGACAATGGCTGTATGGGCTTAGTTCCCCTTGCCTTTCCTTCGGGATTTTTTTTTTTAAGTTTATCCCGAAGGAAAGGCAAGGGGAACTAAGCCCATACAGCCTAATCATTGTCTAGTAAAATGAATTCTGAATTTATGATGGATGATAATGATGATGAATGGAAACGTCGGAAAAATCCTCAAGAACGAGTTTAAAATTAGTAAAAATCCAAAATAATTGCAGAAACATCTTACATGAGCCCATGAAGAGATCGTATTCCGACTAAAGTTTTACTCAGTTTACTTTGCATATAAAACCATGCACACGCACTAGATTCACATAACAAGTAAACAAAGTATTACTTATTATCTACCAGAAAACATCACTTTACGGACACATGCAAGCCATTTACAAATAAATTTTGATTTTCACAAGAAAATTACACCTGTACCCTTCCAGCTTTTCCCGCCGAATCCGGACACAATAATGTTTGAATCAGATGATTTTGATCAGGTTTGTATTATTATTTTCGTTCTTGTTCGTTATTTATATTATTCCGTATAGTTTCAATAATGAAAATATTACTGTTTCAGGTGTTATCTCAATTTGATTTTGGGGAAAATAATATTCAGTCGGTAGTTTCTGAAACCTGTAGTGCAGATGTTATAGAAAACTCATCCAAACTTATATCACCTTTAAAACCCATTGTTGACGTAAATAACAAGTTTACAGGCAATACACCTACAAGTATAATAGATGTAACAAAGGATTCTTACTGTGGTCTACAAAATGCTGCCACAGCCAGTGATCAAATGACTGTTTCTCAAGATATTGATAAGACCTCTTCTTCTGTACAAGATAGTTTTATATCACCAAAGCACACAAAACGGAAAATAATTGATTCCCTTTTCAAACACAATAGCAAAAGGAAGTTTCCAGGACCTGCTGGTCTTCTCTCTGGGAGTTTTGAACAGAAAAATGAAGCTATTTCACACATAGAGCTATTATCACAGGTACTTTAACAATTTATAATCCTGCCAGTATAATAACTTTAAAATTCCCTTTACCCAATTTCCAGAAATTCTTTATTATTGCTCTCCTACACTCCTCAAGGAATATACATGCCCAATTTCAGCTGTTTCAGATATTCTGTCGTATCTCATTCAGTAACTGAAAAGTTTAATGTACATTGGTTTACTTAATTTAAGATTTTTGCAGCTCTTTAACAACTCAACTATGTATTGTTATATACTTCAAAGTTGAATTTCAGGATACAAATTTTTCACAAAGTAATCTAAGAGGTGAACTCTTTGAATCACCACTTTGGACAAGACTTCTAGCTGATGTGAAAGGTTGGCACTTGAATGATGTAGATTCCATTCAGAAAGTGAAGCAGCAGGCACTCAGTGGTCATTTGAGAAGAAAGAAAGCTCAAACTATTATTGCATTTATTGAAGCTGTTGATAGATCTGCTACTGATCCACTTGTAATTTTAAGAGATCAGACAGGTTGGTTAAATTTTATATTTAGTTTTAAACCATATTCTTGAAATAAAAATGTGAAATCTTATTAATAGCAAGAAGATTTCTTATAACTCCTATCACCGACCTTTTACGCATCCTCAATATGTTTGACAGAAGGTTTGACTGTGAGTACATGCAACATTGTCATATGTCCAAGCTCTCTTATGAGAGAGCGAATATAATGTCTATGAAATGGATAACTACTACTAACATAGATTAAGAAACTAATAACAAAATATGTGTTGAACAATTATATGAAATAAATGACTAAATAATTAAATAAATAAAATTACTGCTAGTGCTAGATTGATATCCTAACCTAACTCACAGACTGTTAAAAAATATGTATTTTTTTTTTAGGAAACATCAAGTGCACACTTCACAGAGATGCTTGGTCAGCATTCTCATCATACATAGTGTCTGAAAGCTGTGCAGTGGTGTTATGGAAACCCACTGTGCTAACCACTGGGAGTGCATTCAAGAAACATTATCTCAATATTACACTAAACAATATTTATGCCATATACAGCACAGCTATCTTAGTTGAGGATACCGATAAAGAGTTACCTGCAGGATATGTGGTTGTGTGTGAAGATGAATTCACAGTAATAAAAGCAGAAAATATACCAGATCATTTAGGTGGGTTTTCTACCTATAGAATAGATTTTCTAGTAGAGTTAGTTTCAAAAGTTAAATATTTTTGGATATTCAAATGAGGTTTTAATTTTGCAGGTTTTTCCAAGTTTATCTTTTCACCACAAATAGTTTTATGTGACATGTGTAGGTATATACTTAATTAATGGTTTTTATTACAATTTTTATGCTAATATATAATATAAATTGAATTCTGGAAACTCCTTTCTCTTCAGATGTCTATGTCATACAAAGAACACATGATCCAAGTTTTAGGTCTACAATCAGTGGTTTAGGTTGTGTATTGATTTATCAAGTCATTCAGGATAAAGCTTTTTATATCACACGTGTATAGATAGATAATAGTAATTTTCATTTCAGGTACACACATACCTACAGAATCTGGTGGAGGAAATGATCTCTTAGATGGTTTAGATAGTATATTTTCAGATGAACTATTTTAAATGGATCTGTCTGTAGTTGATTGTTATGTACATAATGTAAATTATATTTTTGTATTGCACTGTACTTATGCATTTTAGTAGTCCAAGCGAAATCTATTCAATATTGTTACCAAAGTATGAGTATACCCAAATGTTGTTTTAAAATGAAAAATTCTGGTAAATGGGATAAGTTAAGCTATGCGTTATTTGAGAACCATTCATGCATATACGTTTTTATCAGTACAAACGTTGTGAATGGTTGTATTATATGTACGTTGTACGCGCCACTTTATTCGTTAAAGATGCATACTGCAATAACCCCATTTATTAAGAAAAACCCCGACTGCGTAAAATTTTTGACCCAGTGTCACTCTCACGACTAAGACAAATCTACAGCTCTCAAGCTCAAATGAGACAAGTCGTTTAGGCCTTCCGTCGCGTATGGTCAAATTCCCAAACTTTCAAAATCATAAAAATCGCAACTCAAAAAAGCAGTTAGTCAAAATAGCGAACCATCAATATAGCAAGTCGTCATTATAGCAAACCGCCAAACTAGCAAAGCGTCAAAATAGCGAACCGTCCAAATAGCAAAACGTCAAGTTGAGAGTAAGTATATTCTTTGGTCAAGTTAGAAGTGTATATGTCGTGGCCATATTGTTAAATTGATCATTTCATGAAATGGTCGAGCATTTCATGAAGTGGTCGCATTTCATGAAGTGGCCAATTCAATTTGACCAGATCGTTAAATCGTCTACATTTCACGATTTTGTCATCCACGTTTGGCCAAATCGTATTAACAGGGTGTCCATAAAATCTGAATGTGGTAAGAGCTTACACCATATATAAGTATACCATAAGGTATGATGGTATGATTTTTTTGCTATTATTTATGTGATATTTTCACAATATAATATTTAAAAACATAAAAGACTTTACAAAAGCGATTCGCATCTGGCACATCGCCGGACGCTGCCTGGGCACGCTCGCTCCGCTCGCTCGGCTCGTGCGTCATTTGTCATAGTCTAACCTAACCTAACCTATCGTAATCTAAGGTTTTTGTTTAACAATATTATTATAAACCACCATTAAGTCTAATATACATTATACAATATAACACACTATCCGTGAACTTCTTCTGCATAGTCACCCTACTCTCTTTAATTTGTTTTATAACCTAAAAAGAAAAATCCACCATCTTCACACATAAATAAAACGCGCGCAGCGCCTCTACCGGTGATTCATGTAACTATTTTACGATATGATCAATAATCTTGACCACTTCATGAAATGATCGGGCGTTTAGTTGCCCCGATTGAAACGATTTTTAATCATCGATCTGCCCAAACCATATCATGATGTGGCCAATAGACAGTTGAACTTTTCATGAAATGCGACCATTTCATGAAATGCTCGACCATTTCATGAAATGATCAATTCTACGATATGGCCACGACATATATATAGGTACGAGGGCTGTTTGATAAGTCGTTTTAAAAAGTAATTTATTTTTATTTTTTTTAAACAATTTACATTTATTTCTCAACATAGTCTCCTTTGAGGGCCAAACACTTGTTCCAGCGAGTTTCCAATTTTTTTATCCCCTCCAAAAAATACGTTTTGTCGAGGTCTTCAAAATAGGCGTTTACACCAGCGATACAGTCCTCATTTGTCAAAAATTTTTGCCCTCCAAGCCATCTTTTCAGATTTGGGAATAGGTAATAATCGCACGGAGCTAGATCCGGCGAATACGGAGCATGCGGAACCAGTTCGAAGCCCAACTCGTGGATTTTGGCCATTGCAATAGTTGACGTGTGCACTGGGGCATTGTCTTGATGAAAGAGGACTTTCTTGGGGGACAATTTTGGTCGTTTTTCCAACAATTCGGCATTAAAACGGTCCAATAACTCTGCGTAATAACGGCCAGTGATAGTCTTTCCCTTTTCCAAGTAATCAATCATAATGATTCCTTCGCCATCCCAGAAGACTGTCGCCATGACCTTTCCAGCCGACAAAACAGTCTTGGCCTTCTTTGGGGCACGTTCACCAGTCGCCATCCATTGTTTTGATTGCTGTTTTTATTCAGGTGTATAATGATGGACCCAAGTTTCGTCCACAGTGACAAATCGACTCAAAAAATTCCGAGGATTACGCTTCATCATATCCAAACACAGTTTTGAAATTCGCTTTCTTTCGTGTTTTTGTTCGATTGTCAACAAACGTGGCACCCATCGTGCAGACAGCTTTGTCATACCCAAATCTTCATGCAGGATTTTATGTACTCGCTCAGTGGAGATGCCTGTGTTCTCAGCTATTTCACGCACCTTCACTCGGCGGTCGTCGAGTACAATATTATGGACTTCTTCAACAACATCCTCAGTAGTGACTTCGATTGGGCGACCAGAGCGTGGAGCATCAGATGTGCTTGACCGACCACGTTTAAAATCATTTATCCAGTTATAAACAGTCTGCAACGTTGGTGCGTTAGTGCCATGAACAGAATCAAGTTCAGTTTTTATTGTGGCAGCACTGCAACCCTTCATAAAAAAATGTTTTATAACGGCACGAAATTCAGTTTTTTCCATAGTTGTTGAATATTTACGAGTGATCACAGTTAAACAATGGTTATACTGACAAAAACTTGTTTTTTTTTTGCTGAATTTTTGACAGTCTTCATTTGAAAGATTGTGCCTGCCAGTGTTAACGCCATTTACCAGAAAAAAGGTTTTAAAAATAGTTTTTAAAAGGACTTATCAAACAGCCCTCGTATAATCTAGGCAATCCGGCAATCTGTATCATCCAGTGTTGTATAGGTACAATACATAGGCAATGTATAGAATACCTAAAACGTGTAGGTAACATGAAATATTAATTCATTTATAGTTTGCCTAGGTATTCTGTACAATACCGAATTCGCAGCCGCAAAAACTCCTAGAAAATTCCTCCGAACAGATCTAACATAACCTAACTTAATAATTAAGCAGACTGTAAGTGATAGAAGTTTAAATATTTCTAAAGCCCTACTTTACTCGAACTAGCGCTAAACTACGTTTTGGAATAACGTTTCATTTTAAACCGTTGTACTAAGCTATTTAAAACTGGGTACTATTTTTAGTCGTCGTTTTGGAATAACATCCTAATAGTTCAGATAGTTATGCATATGAGCTACATGTAAAGTAAAATATTTGACCGATTGCTTGACTGCGAATTTAACCGTTTGCGATCTTGACTTTGCGATTAGAAAATAATGCAAATATGACCCTGTCAAGTGACTGAAAAACCGTCAAAATTGCATTCGGTCAAAATAGCGAATGGTCATTCGCTATTTTGACCGAATACAATTTTGACGGTTTTTCAGTCACTTGACAGTTTCCGAATTTGACAACGCCACGGAACCCCCTCCTGGCGCAATCGGGTGAAACTAGTCTTAAGGCTCTTTTATACAGGATGTTTTTTCGTTGCCACCCTTAACAAAGGGTACGTACTCTATACATCAAATAAAGTAAGTTTATGACAAAAAAAAATCTGGGAAACGTTTTTTTTTTACTTTTTTGGGCGAAATTTATAGTGTCAAGTGTTTATTATAGTTTTTTCATAGACAGATATTAATTATTTCTCGTGAAAAATCTTGCTACACGCATCAATGTGTATTTATGCAGAAAAATGCAGTCTATTTACTCAACTTTGGACCATAATATTTTGGAAACCAGACACTTCCCATGTATGCTTCCATGGACAAAAATAATCGTGACGATGAGGAGATTCCGTAGTTTCCGGGAACGTTGACGACCAAAAATCATCCTGTATACGAATATCAGAAGACACGTCACGACGATATCGCCATCGTTACGTACCTCCATCCACTGCCGCAGTTAATTAAAGAAATTTTGATGTACTAGATGGGCTTTAGTAAGAAGGCAAGAAATTTTCGACAATCCGTAATTGCTATCGTCTCAAAAGCAAAATCTGAGATTTGACAATATGATGATTACGTTACGAATCGTTAAAAAAATGTGCTTGCCCTTCCCTTCTCGTCAGCCTATTGCAGTCCACTGCTGGACGTAGGCCTCCCCCAGAGCACGCCACAAGGATAGGCATTGCCATATGTGAATCTGGATTGAGAGCCCATTTTTCAAATAATTTCGAAACGAAATGAAACTTACAAGGGATTTAGTTAAAAATTTGTAAAACCTAAAGCAAAGATTCTTAATTTTTTAAAACTTGAAACAAAACTGTTATAGGTAGTTAAATAACTTGGGCCCTCAATCCAGACGCCTGCATAAAGTCGCATTGTCTAAATCTCAGAAAGTATGATTCTTGGGATAATAATGTTTATTTGAGGATTTAGTTTTGTATTTCTTAAAGAAATTAAGATATTCCCAAATTTTCAAAATGCTAATAATACAGATTTATAGCGGTTTTGCTTGGGCTCTCAGTTCATGAATATCTGAACTGAGGAATCAGCAAAATATGAGCATATCTGAAGAAAGAGATTAAAATAATTCAATATATATTTAAGTTTAATGTCTCGGTAAATTAGTTAAAAAGAAATAACGACACAAGAGTGTTTTTTTTATAAGTAAATGAAATCCGAATTTTCTTAAAACGTCTGAACTGAGGGCCCAATAATATCGGCAATATTGACTTGTCTAAGCGTTCTACACTGCCGCACATTAGGCTAAGTGTTTTAACTATTTTTTTACTAAATGCTCACATGCGTCTATTCATCTAAATATCATACTTCTAGAGAAAATTTAATTATAATTTTGTATAGGAGAAAATTCTGTAGGGTGACCATAATCTTCGACGTAAGTAGGTACCTATAAACAAGTGTTCGATGTGTTCTTGTAGTATTTTGTAAAGTACAGTTGAACCATGACTATACCTATTTAACATAGGTATTTATAAATATTAACTTCAATAGACTTAATATAAAATAAAACAAAGCAATCGGCCAGTAGCATGTAATATAAGTAGTATACAGGATGTTTGTGACAACCAGGCAAATACTGAACAAGAATCTACCATTATTTTAAGTTATACCTACGACAGTGCCATTACTCGCAGGAAATGCATACGTTTGAATCCTGGTAGTTCGCAAACATTGATAATATACAGGGTATTTTTTGTCGCAATCGGTTACGAATACCACGTATTCTGATCATCACGAACATTTTTCTTCATGGAATCTCCATAAATATGATGAATATCGATATTTGTTTGCCTGCGATACGAGAGCTGAGGGATCGAGTGGGGCGACATGGTCATAGTCAATACTAGGAAATAAAACAATTGTAGAATTTCAATTGGATGCTTTTATATGAACTTTTAAAATATGTTTTAACAAAGTAGAGGAGTGGTAAAATATAAGGGGACACATTTTGCACCTATAAATTTCAATTTTCCCAGAAGCTGTATCTTCGGTATCAATATTTATCGAAGCCTTTGGATGAATGGCTGCCGTTTTTTCCTAAAAATTGTAAAATGTAATAATAAGGTATAATAATGTCAGTTTGAAGGCCAGTCATCTATAGAAAAATTATACAGTATAATAGCATTGTAGAAAGTTAAAAGATCGGTGACCTAGCTCAACACTTAAGGCTCAACTCACAGTGGCGCAGAGTCGGAAGCTATGCGACGCGTCATATTTTTTAACGTAACGCGCGTCGTCGGGCGACTGTCGCCTCCGGATCACAGTTCCGAAACCAGCTCAGATACTTTTGAACGCGTCTGCCTAAGAGAGCCCCTGACACAGATTACCCCCTAGAAGATTCCGCATACAAGGCAGCGGCTGCGCACCAAGAGTATATGTAACTGCACTCATGTAAACGCAAACTTCAATTCTTTACACTAGTACTGACCAAGTATTTGAACTGCGTGCGCGTGATTTCGTTGCATTTTCTAATTTACTTTTTGTATTGTTTTTACGCGTAAAAGTTAAAAAAAAATGACAACGTGTTCTGTACATGGTGCGGGAAGAATTCTAGAACAAATAGCTATAAGAAAGATGGCATAACTTTTCATCAGTAATTAAAAACATTTTATGTCTTACGGAGCTCTAGTTACATTGGGCAAAAAAATGTTGCCCCGAAAAATGACAGCTCCCGTTTATGTCTTTTGGAAAAGTCCCCTTCTCTCATTATAATAATTAATATGTTTATCTCTTTTTGTTTCTTCAGTGTTTGACGTTGACAGAACTAGTGTTGTGACGATTTCAAGAAATTTAACGTATCGATATAAGTAATGATTTTTAACAAAAAAAAATCATAAATTTAGTTACGTTAGTTATTTTATACTGATTATAAATAAGTAATTAATAATCTATACTTATACTTACTAATATATAGGTACAAAGCTAGAGAGTTTGTTTAGCTTAACACGCTAATCTCAGGAACTATTGGTTCGATTTGAAAAAATATTTTTGTGTTGGATATTTCATTAATCTATCGAGGATAATTATTAATTAATCGAGGAAAGCTAGGTTTTTAGTACTTTACGCTAACGGAGTCGCGGAATAGGTACAGCTAGTCTATACAAATAAATAAAATTGAAGTGTCTGTTTGTAACACGATACAAAAAGAAAAATGTTCTAACCAGGGTCATGTTATTCGGCCTATCTTAACTTTAAAATAATTCTACCTGACCTAACCTACTTACACACTTCGTTCGGACTTTAGCCGTAACATATTATGTAAATTACCTATATATGATAAGCGGACTATTTAACATAGACATATAAAAAAATCTGTTTGATCTGTACCTATTCCTAAGATCATCGCGTTTAAACAAACTCTTTAGCTTTATACTATCAGTATTTATTAAAACACAAAAAAATTGTAAGTAGAAAAAAGCATGTCTTTTTTATATTTACTATAGCGGACGCCCGCGACTCCGTCCGCGCGGACTGCAGAAAAGACAGAAGAATTCAGAAGGCGCCATCTGTTGCAGACTTATGGCACGTACGATTAATAACAACAACCAACGTTGATGATCAGTTTTTTATTAATTATTAGTTATTAAGACCATTAATTTAAATAATAACTATCCTATCATCTAAGTTGGACCAAATTACATATACTCGTATATGCCAATTTTCATGAATATCAGTTGACTCGTTTTTGAGTTTATTCGGAACATACACAGTGACACGGATTTTTTATATATTAAGAAAGATAATATGATATTATTTCATTTAACAATAATTTCATCGATATATTTATCGGCAAAGCAAATTGACTCGACTACATCACTATAGGATATTACTGACCTTGAAAGAACCAATCACGGCACTGTTGTAAGGTACCCCCCCAGCTCTTCCTACCGCCTAATTTATTGAGTTTTGTCTAGTGCAAAACAGCAATAATGCGGTATCTTTAAATATTCGGTGATCTGTGGCCCCTGAGTTCCTTGGTCGACTCTTACGACAAACACAAAAGGAGATGCAGCTGATGTATTCTAGTGAAGCTCCGCATTAGCACAGGTTTTTTTAAATGTTACAATAAACGTAACATACACACAAGCTACGGCGACTTTCCTTCCAGTACTAAACTATCTAAAGTTAAATGTAGGTACATACTTACATTACTTTTTTGGGATTGATCTTCAACTTTTGACTTGAGGATAGACTTTTTTACATTTGCAACTTCCTTTTTCTCAGGTTCTGTGACTTTTGTACAATGACTCTAAAATGATAGTAAGTAGATAAATAAATACATTATGGCGACGATCTATAATGTAGGCGTAGGTATATTAAATGAAATTGCTTTATAACAGGCTGACTTAGATTGCACAAAAAATGGCTCGGACGCACAAATAATAAATATGTAAGACCATAAATCATTTAGAAGGCATACTCACAATAGCTTGGTGTTCAGTTAGTTTAGCTTCAGTGGGATACACCATTGCGCAGGCGCCGCATGCGTACGTGTGTATCGACTTGCTGTGGGTCGAACGGCGGCTGTTGGCGTCCGTCTCTGTTGACTCCTTACTGGGCAAGACTATATCTGTGGGAATTAATAATTTATTTTGTATTTTACGCAATTCATCATTATCTTCCTGCCCTCATCCCATTATTTATGTGGTCGGCGCAATAAGGTTTCTTTTAAAACTCACATTACCACGGATATGGCGTTTGTATTACGGGCGGCTGCCTGACGTAAACTCTTCTTGGGTAGAGTAGAGCTAAATGACAATTTTGGTACTTAAAATAAATTCAGTGGTAGGTACCTATAGGCCCGTGACTGTGATCGAACCTAGGTACGCCTCTCAACTGAAAGGCGAAATCTTAACTATTAGGGTATCACCGCATATTATTTATGTATGTATTTTACGTAAATATGGCCTTCGAATCTCAAATTGTGTGCATCTCTTTCTATCACGTAAAATCTGAGCGAGCGCAAGTCATCGTCGTCAGCCTATTGCAGTCCACTGCTGGATGTAGGTCTACGCCACATGGCTCGATCTCCCGTTTTTGCCATCCAGTCACTACCAGCCGTGCTCTTTAAGTCATCGGTCCATCTGGCCGGAGGGCGCCCAACGCTACGCTTGCCGAGGCGCGGTCTCCATTCGAGAACCCGTTTACTCCACCGTCCATCGGTTCTACGACAGATGTGGCCGGCCCACTGCCTCTTCAGTCTGCTACATTTCGAGACTATGGCTGTCACTCTGGTCTTCTGCCGGATAATCTCGTTTCGGGCTTAGTCCATTAGCGAGATTCCGAGCATTGACCTTTACATAGCTCTCTGAGTGACATGGTGAGCCAGCCCCACCGTCAGGTTCCACGTCTCGGCTCCGTAAGTCATGCCTGGAATTTTGGCGGGACAGTCCCGATTTTTAATCAAAATGTGGGACAGGTTCAGTCCCGGTTTTCGGGATAACTTGATCGTGCGTGCAGCGTACTGAGAAACTGCGGGCGAGTGGCAAAGACAAGTGTGGACTAGCCTTTATTTGGATATTTTTACTATCTTTTGTCACGTAAACGTAATTTGACCTGTTTGAACTCAAATAAAAAGATAAATGTACTTACTTCGTGTGCTTATATTAATTGATATCACAATTTCATTGTTAATACTGCGGGTTTCAACTATGTGAATGTGTAGGAAGTTTTCTTTGTTTTTTTCAGCAGCTGGTTTAGTTTCTGTAATAGGTATAATCATTATGATTATAATTATTATATATGATTAAATAATTAATCATATAACTTTGATTTGGAGCAATACTACAATAAAAATGTAAAACTGCAGCATACCATTATACATTTTCGATGTTCAGTTATCAAGTAATAATATCATATTAAAAAAAGTAGGAAATAAATAAATATAATCTATGTTAGGAGCTAAGACCTGCATAATTTGGTTGGTTTCACATTTTTTTCACTTGTGTCACTGTTGCTCAAAATGAGCGAGAAGTTAGTACAATAGCAGATATTTTTTTCGGCTTTATCACTTTAAGTTTACAGATCTAAACAACTCTATCAATGTGCGATACTGACCGGCGGCGGTGGCGTTTTCGACTAATTCATACAGCAAACTACTTTGATGGTTGAAGTCCCATTTCCCGTCGGTTTGTATCAGTTTGCCTGTGACTAGTACTGGTAGGTTTTCTCGCATGGTCTGCTTAATGGGATCTACTGTCATTCTTGACACCTGAAAAGCAAAATACCTACCATAAGTAAATACATTTAAGTTTTATTGCATTATACACCTGGAGGTACTGCTGCCTCCCCTTAGACCTTCCAATAACGATCAAAACAATTTGATCTAGTATTTTCTTTGCGTGAGAGCAGATACCACGGAACTCCATTTGCTACGGTCCAGACACACGTTTCATCAACCTTCATATTAAAATATAAAATAAAAACTATTTATTTCAGACAGAGTCCATAATTGAGTTAGTAGGTATGCGAGAAAAACTTAAGTGACTAGGTTAGTAAACATAAGAATAATAATAATAATATAGATTAATTCAAGTATTTGCCCGGTACTGCACCTACCACATGCATGTGAGTATGCGTCCAGTGTGTCAATATTGGGCAGTCCGGCTTTTCACTTATTATTCTTAGAATAATGTTAGTACTCCCGCGTACTCTCCGCAATAGCGAGGCGGTGCGTTTGCGAATCACTGTATAAAACCCGTCGGTGTGCGCTTGCGCAAACATTCCGGAGGCGCTGCAGTGACGCCGGAGCCCCAACACCATTCTAAGACCATTATTATATTGTATTCGGAGAGCATTGAAAGCCCGCTGGGTATAGTTGACCCACAAATTGCATGTGTATAAAGACTGACAGTAAGCCCTAAAAAGAGTTAGTTTGACCTCCGTACTGCACTTTGCAAATCTGCGAGCCAACATATTACAGCGAACTGCCAACGCCCTCCTTTCCCTTTCGATATCGTTGTCATCCTTCAAATCCTCAGTAACGATATGACCAAGGTATTTGAAAGATGACACTCTTTTAAGTTCAACGTGATTGAGCTTTACGGGCGGTACATACGTTATCTTACGATTCCCAGCTCTAAAAATCATCATCTCACTCTTATTAACATTATATAGGAGGCCGTGTGAGACTGCGTACCTTTCACATAATGTGATCAGCCGTCTGAGTGCAGCAATCGATGGACTCAGCAGCACCATGTCGTCGGCATAACTAATGCTGTTCACACAGTGGCCATCAATAGAACAGCCGACACCGGTGTCGCTGAGCCCAGCGATTAGCTGATTTATATACAGATTGAAAAGCGATGGCGATGTCAGACCACCTTGTCTCACCCCGCATTCCAAGCCATATACCTCAGAGAACTGATCAAGCCATTTGACCTGATTTGTCTGATGCCCATACCAGTACTTGAAGATATTGATAAATTCACCTGGTACACCAGATTCTATGAGTTTAGCCCACAAAATATCATACCTAACCAAGTCAAATGCCTTAGAGAGGTCAAGAAACGCAGCATAGACAGCTGTACCCCTATCCGTATAATATCTGACTGTATGCTTGAGGGACAGTATAGCACACTCCGTTGATAAACGGGGCCTAAACCCAAATTGACCATCATGTAGGACCAGAACACGCTTAAGCTGCCGCTCAAGCAGACAATCAAGTATCTTGGATGCAGTTGTAGCCAATGTGATCGGTCTATAGTTACTTTTGTCCCCTATGTTACCTGTCTTGTTCTTAACTATAGGAATTACAATAGCTTTCATAAACTCCGCAGGCAAGTATGAGTGCCTAATACAAAAGGTGAAGAGCAGAGCCAACAGTCTTGGCAGGTGCGGTCCAGCATACAAAAAATGTTCGATACTGAGGCCATCGTGCCCTGGTGACTTACCCCTAGTTATTCCTTTAATTAGTGTCTCAATTTCCCTGGCGGTAATTCTTTTTGGCACCTCGGACACGATCGCCCCAACACTCGCCGTCTGATTCTGCAGTGGTGATTTCACCCTAAAATGAGAACTAAACATGTTGGCTATGTCCCTCGGATCCTGCATGCCCTCGACGCTCGCCGGCACGTTTGGCTTAGGACCCAACCTCTTTGTGTGCTTCCAGAATCCCTTAAAATCTTTACTTTTATGATGATCAGCTAAAATATTCATCTTGATTGATTCTTCATTATTTTGGCAAAATTTAAGTTTTTCTTTAAAGAGTTTTCTAGAAACACACATATTATCATAGATAAGACCCTGCTTTGGTCGTCCATACCACAGCCAGTTTAGATAGTTTTGCCTCGCATTCCGGTGAGCATCGCGAACATACTTATTCCATCCAACCACAGACCGACCACCGTTCCTACCACCTTCACGGACATTGTGACAGCTATTCTCAGCGGCCTCCTGCAATGACGTTACTATTTTACAGTACAAGAGGTCAATTACTTCTGTATGTTCTCGGTCATTATTTGTACATATTGAGTCACAGCATAAACCAAGTTCATCCGGAAAATCAATTAAACTTAGTTTTTCATTACAGAGATTTGTATACATGTCAATTTGTTTCGTGTCACGCTCACCCCATACAATTCTGTTAATAGCAGCCCGCGGAGGTTCGATTGTTACTCGCAGTGTTTGAATATCGCACTCAATTTGTAGTGGGTGATGATCCGACCAATATACGTCATAATGCACCTTTACATTAGTTACAGAACTACTGGCAGCTTTAGTGACCAAGCAGTGGTCTAGCCAGCGATGGCTACCATTTATGTCACTAACATAGGTATATGTGTTTGAGCTGACGTCTAATATTTTCGAATCAATGCACTCCCAGTTTTGATCGCTACAAAAACTCATTAATTCCCTATGAAAAGGCTCACCTGGATGTGCATTGAAGTCTCCCAAAATATACACAGATTCCGTATTATTATTTTCGACAATTGCAACAATTTCACCTAAGCATTCTATATATTCTGGAAGGTTGACTGGTGAGTCAGTAGGCATATATACTGAAAGCACCAGCATGGAGCGACCTAAGACAGTTACACTAATCGCAGCGATCCGGTCACTCACACACGGAACCACAGACACACACTCAAAACTGGAACTCTTCCATAAAAGCGCCACTCCCCCATATGGCCGTCCACGCAAAGGCCCTGCCGAAGTGTCGACTGCTGACTTGCCAAAGTAACTAAAGGACCGGTTTACATTGCCAATTTCCTGAATTTCATGGGGCAATAGCCATGTCTCCTGGAGTGCAATGATGTCGGCTTTCTGACTGAGCGATCTAATGCATTCTATCGACCTTTTAAGGGACTTGCAGTTAAAGGTTATCAATGATGTACCCATGATTATGGTTTAATTATTAGCACTTGTATGCAGATCACTTCCCGTATCTACACCACGTCGGCGAAAGTCAACAAAACGACGAAACGTTATTCCATCAGGCCACAGTGTACTGTTCATAAACAAACTTAATTTATGTTTGGGAACAAAGATCTTGTAGGAGCTATAATCTTTTTGTTGTTTAGCCTTTATTTTTTGTAAATTCACCTCAACACTAGTCTTATCTCGGATATAGCAAATAATATCGTTTTCACACGTATCTACATGCACATTATTAATAAAAAGAGGTATTTTTATATCGGCAGCTCGAAATTTTTGTTCCATATCCGTGCAAGTACCTCTTTCACCAATAAAACGGTTTCTATACTTTTTCCGTTCTACAATTTTCCATTTCTCATCCTCTTCCTTATTTTTCCAGTTATAATTTCCATTACGAACCATATCTGCCATACTTGCACGCGTCGTGCTTTGCGTATTTGCTAAAATACCGATATTAGGTATGAAAGTATCGACAACAGCTGTAGTAGTTTTATTTATTTCAATAACACTGCGGTCCAACTCATTTGTTGAGGCCAGTACTGTGGTTTCGCCGTTCGAAACCTTATTTTTGGCCTCCACGGGTCCGTCTGTTACCTGCCGCGCGGGCGACGTCGAAGCGACAGACGATACGTCGGCTGGCGCGAGCGAGCGAGAGGGCGCACACTGTGCAGGTGACGTCCTCGTGGCGATAAATAACGCCTTGTCCTGTGCGTGCGAAAGAGAGGACACGCTTTGTGCAGGTGACTTCGTCGCAGAGACAGATGGCACCTCGGCAGATGCGAGTGAGGGAGACGGTGCGCTTGATGATGTACTAACTCCGCTATGACCCAAGGTATCGCTCGCTGTGGCCGTTAACCGCTGAGGTATATGTTGAGGTATATGTATAATGCCAATAGGGCCACTATCAAAATTGTCACAATTAATATTGTCCAGCGTATAAGACGATCCTCGCTTTTTATTTACATAATTTCTGTCCTCAAAATTGTTAACTATTGAAACTTGTTTCAGGTTTATTAGTTCGTTTTGTAGCTGTAGGAATGTTTCCATATTAACGTATCTATCCTTAAAACACTCGATCTCGTTCCTTATTATTATTAAATCTTTTAACAACCGTGTTACGTCTATGTGATCAAATGTAACTGGGGGTAGCTTCTGCAAATCACGGGCGACGAATATTGGCAATTCTTCCGGGTCGATTTCTTTAATTAAGCTTATTATATCTTCCAGTTCACGCTGGCTTTTTCCTTCTCGTTTCCGTGTGACATTTTTCTTTGTTGTTTTAAGTGAGCCATATAAAAGGGATTTTGCTGTGGAAATGTCCACTGGCTTAAAAGCTGTAGAGCATAAGCGAATAATTCCTTCTTCGTCCATAACATCACATTTGTTTTGAATAAAACATAACAGTTCATTTACCACGATATTGCAATTCGCGCACTTCACAACGGAGTTCGTTAACTTCTCCACCGGACCGGACATCATTAACGCGTGTGCTTACAATGACGCACGAGTGATGACTGATATTACTCTTCACGAACGTTTGTCGGTCAAGGATACTCTTGACCTCCCCTTATTGTACCGTACGTCGTAATATCATAATAAACGGAAAGTAGATTGTTCTAATATACTTTTAAAGAATGACATAAATTCTTACCATGGTAACAAGGCATTTGGAGTCATAGTCGGATGGATTGAACTCTGGCGTTTCCAATGTTTTTTGAATGAGGGCCTTTAAAGTGTGCAATGTGTTGGTGTCGCACTGAAAGTCACGGTTCTTAGCCGATAGACACTTCTGTATTAACAACCTGAGCTGTTCTTCCGATAGATTGTTCTCGGCTTCAACTGGAAGAATTAGAATAAAAATGGATTATCACATGATTCTAGTTTTTTTTTAATATTCACACACTTCATACAAAACATTAACTTAGTCCCACATTAATATCCCTATGGTCTTGTGTCGTGGGTACTAAGCAACGGTTCTGACTTAACACAGCCGTCTGTATATGTGTACATACATACATATAATCACGCCTTTATCCCTTACGGGGTAGGCAGAGCATCAAGGGCCGATAGAACCACATGGTGCCATTTCTGACCAATTTTAAGGGGATAGTATTAGTAGTGACAGGTGGTCAGCCCATCGCCTACAAAACACCAAGATCCTCTTGTCCCTCTACTGGCTTGTACAGTATGCCCGGGAAGAGAAGCAGCTGTAGTATTATACTTTTTTTTCACTCCCAGAGCAACATAGAAGAAATGTATATGTATGTACATATGTATAATATACAGTAGTGGAGGTGAACTCTAAAACATTAATTCAAAAAGTATTTGGTGGTGCTGGTGATGTTGATTAATGTATCTTACCGTTAACTACAACTTGGTTAGACAGGTCGACGTTAGTCCGTTTATTCTTTGTAACACTCTTACAAGTCGGCTTATTATTTACCGCCATCTTCTTTACGTGTTTCACAAGTTTTGCGACCAGTTTCTTTCCGTTCACCGTCTCGCCGATTACTATGTGCTTTGGTATATCTGCAAAACATGAGTAGGTACATTTAAATAAAGTCAAGTCACTTCATGAGAAAACATAAAAATATTTGTCAATACTAAACAATGGTTTAAACAAGGGTAACAAAACCCGCTATCTCTCGTCCGGTACTCACGTCTCTGTCACTCGTGTAAATAAATATAATTGTCTTAGGCGCGACAAGGACGGCAAACATGTTTACGTCAATGAAAGAGATGATTAGTGAGGGGTCATTGTGAGAAATACTTCGTAGTCCGCGTCCGTACTTTCGCTTTATGATGATGATGTATTTAATGTCTACCGTGCTAGTATATATAATTAGATAGATAAAAAAACATTAAGATACGGTGGTTTACCTGTAAATTTAAGTTTAGTTTTAACCTTCAATGTCCGTCGAATTTTAGGCACCACCGGTCCTTTATCCAAAATGTTCGCGGGCTTTGATATTGGATCTGTTATGAGACCCATGTCTATTTGCATTGAGTCTCCATCTGAATAAATATAGGTACAATAGGCAAAGTTTTAGATTAAGTTCAAGTACGCCTTTGTACATTTTCTTTCATAATTTTCTGTCTGTATATAATTGTAAGTGTACAATAAAGTCCCCCTTGTACATTTTCTTTCATAATTTTCTGTCTGTATATAATTGTAAGTATACAATAAAGAATAAGAATAAGTATGGCAGTCAGAATCGAGCACATTGTTAAAAATTAAATTCAATAATATGTTTGCGTATTAGGTGTTTAATCATGAACAGGAGACTTAAAATTACAGGGAGTCTATTAAGCTTCAATAAGTTGATAAACAAATCAATAAGTTTGTCCAAGTAAACAAATTGTGGTATCCTTTAGTACAAAGAATATTGTCATGACTAACTAAGGACCACAGTTTATACATACAACTTATTTGTACCTATATATTAAGGAGTTGATATACAAGCTTACCTTCTAAATTACTTTCTACGCCATCCACATCCACAACCATATTATTTTGATCGTCATTCTCGTATTTAGGTTCAGCCAAGGAGTTCTCTTTAAGGTGTGTAGTATTTGCTGCGTCCACTGCTAAAGGCGCTTCTGTCTGGTGACTTTCTAACAGTTCTTCATTCGGTGTTCTATAAAATAGTCGAGTCTTAAAATCGAGTATATCTCAATTTCTTGTAAAATTGGTGTTATGGATAAATTTTTTAATTTTCGGTATTGTTTTTCAAACGTTGGAATTAAAATTTTGGAGTGATAGCACGCTATTTGGAGTGACGGCACACGATTTGAAGTGACGCCACAATTTTACGCCCGGGGTGACCGTCCATAGCCACCTTTAGCAAGGGAAATCATACGTTTCTGTCAAGGTGATTTGTACAGGATGATATTTCGTGGCTACCGTTTACCTACGAAGCAACGGTTTGTTACACGCGTCAACACATTCGTTTCTGCAAAAGTATGCAATCTCATAACTCAATTTTGGACCTTAATATTTTGGAAACCAGACACTTTCCAGGTATACTCTCGAGAAAGATGTTCGTGATGAAGAAAAGTATTCGAAAACGTTAAAGCGCGGGCTGACCGCCAGCGAGCGGGCGAGCAACGTTTCAACTCTTTACATACCTAAATCGGTTCACACCGCGAACTACCGAGCTAAGCTACGTCAACGTCAGTTTGTATAGGTTCCTTCTCTCGCTTCGCTCGCTGGTGGTGTGGCCTGCGCTTCATAAAAAGAAAAAAACCTGTTAGTGACAATCACATGTGAGTATGCCCCTCAACTTATACATACTTGATCTGGAGTATTTTATCTTCCTCACCATCAATTTCATCTTTGCAGTTTTCTAATAATTCTGTAATAACACAAATTAATTCATGTATAATAATAAAATCAAATATTAACCATAACAAAGTATTTACTAGCACATTGTACTTACTAGAGTTTCCTGTAACATCATGTAAACCTAAAGAATCAAGCACATATATTTTGTCATTATTTTGTAGCAATATCCATCCTTTTTCTTCTAAAATATTGTACTGTTCATCTGATAATGTAATCTGTAAATAAATTATGGCTCAGAGTAATCTAACATAAAGCTCACATATTTGTGTTGGCTGTCGCACATGCAGGACACAAATACAGTAAACTGAGGAACACATCAAAGTAGGAAGGTGAATGCCTATCATCCAGTTATAGTAATTTATATAGTCCAGCCTTACTACATAAGTGACCTTGAAAATATTTAATTGTATCAGGTGCCACTATTCGAAAATCCGAGGGTCAGGGGAGGGTGTAGGGCCTGGTGGTGGGTGGACCCCTCAATGGAAACCTTGAAAATATTTATTTTAGGAAATAAGGCTAAGCTTACCTCTGTTAGGGTTGGCTTCTGTGTATCAATTATAAAATCAACATTTTCTACTTGAGCAATTTGTGAGTTTTCAATTTCAACTTTTTGCTGCAATAAAAAAATCCACGTAATATAATTTATAGTGTGGTTTGAGAAATATAGGAGAGAAGGTCCATGTTTATATTGTAAATTATAATGTAGTAATTATAATTATGCCTATACATATATGTAACATATATTAGAATTAAATAGTAACCTATTAGCAATTTAATTAAACAGGGATTAAAACCTACCTGTAAAAGATCAGGTTCTTGAGGTGTTGCTTGGATCAGATAGCTGTCATAAGAGCCTTCCTCTGTTTGTAAACTAAAGTCATCTGTAATAGTAAACATCACCAAAATAATTGTACATATCACAAGGTGAAAATATTAAATTAGTATCTTTACATTTCAAATAAGGGGTTAGCCTGGTCAAGGCCATGAAATAAACAAAATACTATAAATGTTTTAAATATTGTTTGATGGCAACATAGTAAGATTGATTAGATTTGCATTATTTATGACAATAAAAATATTAAGAAGCTAACTTAAGTTTATATTTACCTGGTACAGAAATAAGCTCAGAGGAGTTGTCAACATTATAAAATTGTTGTGCACTTATATCATAAACTCTGCAGTCAAGTGGATCTTTACTAGATTCTTCAGTCACAAATTGAACCTGCCTGTTTACTGAAAATACAAAAAAAGGATGAGGTATAGTAATATAATAAAATATCTTTATCAGAATAGTAGTTGTATTACAGATTAATTAATAAAAATTGGTTATCATAGCATAGTTCAAGTCTATTCAGTTGGAGTGTCGCATCTTAAACATGTGACCTAACTTCGAAGAAATTGACAGCAGCAAGGGCCTCATTCTTCTAATCTATATTGCCAGATTTGGATTCGCCGTAATAATTTCTTCTTCAGCCTATCGCAGTCCACTGCTGGACGTAGGCCTCCCCCAGGGCACGCCACAAGGCCACAGGGGGGTTTTGCCCATAGTCACCACGCTGGGCAGGTGGGTTGGTGACCGCAGTGTGATTTTTGGACTGTGTTGTCAGTACGGGAGGCGCTGCTGCCTACCTCCCGGAAACCCTTAATTGCCTCGTACGATACCCACGGGCAGGCAGGGGTGGTACAAACACTACTCTGCTGGCACCACGCGGCTAATAACCATTAATCATTAATTGTAAGTCTTAAGTCTTTCTTTCTTTACCCCATATGCAACAACCTAACCGATAACTGCAAGCCCTTTTGTTTCATTCCGGTCCTGTTATGAATGTAACTTACTTACATAAAAATGTTCCATCATCAGGTACTACGAAAAATTGTTCTGATGAATTTGCACTGTCCACAGGTAGAAACTCATAAGTTTCATATGTATTTTTGTCCATCTTTGCAACTTTCTGCAAAACTAAAGTTTTAAATTGTGATGTGATAGGAAGGTTTGCTATCCCACTAATATACAATGTGAAAGTATGAGAGAAGTTCGGATGTTAGTAACACTTTCACGCAAAAATTATCGAATAGAATTGGGGGAAACTTGGTTGTTATTTACAGCTTATTAATAAAAATGGAATATATATTAAACAGTAAAATAACGATCACACCATCCAAATCTATTTGTTCTGTCTGTATATATATATGTATATTCTTTGATTTGTTTATTTTGCTTCTTTTTTTTACACCAGCTGTGTCTGACAGTACCTGTCACTGTCCATTTTATTTTTTATGATTATCCACTTACATAATAAGGAAATGCCTTTCTATTCAGCCACATTGCGGTACTACGTAGAAATTCAGTATACTTTCTATAGAGTAAAATCAAAAATATAGTTTACTGTAGAAAAAGCTTCACAATTAACTGTATTTTTTAAAGCATAAACATAGTTATTTAACGGAACAGTTTCATGAATGGGGGCACGTAACTTTCCAGTGGCTATTAGTTGTGTTATTTCTCTCAGCATCATTTCTTTTTCCGTTTTTTTCGCATTTTTATTCCAATCACAAATGTGAAATTTACTGAACTTTACGTCTGTACGAACAAACCGTTTCAATGAATTTGGGATAGAGTATGCACAGCCATAGTATACTATGTTTCCTTCACTTTCTAACAGTTTTAGCATGATATCTTCATATCTTCCACCAAGACAGTTTAATGCTAAAATAGGTCTAGATAAAGGTGTATTAAAACTTCCTAACTCTTCAGCTTCCTCTACAGTGCAAACTTTAGTAGCTCCTAGCTCTAAGAGTTTTTGTTTCATAGCATCATAGCCTTGATGACTTGCAACTATATTTATAGTATTTATATCCCAAGCTTTACACATTTGTATCACACATTGTCCACAGGGACAATTTGCTGCATTTTGAATGACACTTCCTCCTGGACGTATTTTCTTGAAATCCTTGATTAGTCTATATGCAGTACAAGGAGCATTGGTAAGCATTGAGGCTTCTGGAAGTGGTAGGTTGTTACCAACAACATATAAATCTCTTTCATTATAAATGCCGTAACTTCGCCAAGTGCCTTGTAAAGATTTAGTCACAACTACCCTCTGGTTAAGTTTCACAGCAGAAACCAAATCACCAATTTCTACAACTTCTCCAACCCCTTCTTCCCCTGGTATGGTAGGGAGAGATGGTAAACAAGGAGTTTTTCCTGTAATAAAAGAAATACAATTAATGGTTAAGTGTATTGGAAAAAAAATATCAAAATAATTGTAGGGCCCTACAATGAAATGATTAAAAAATAAAACAATAAAAAATATTAATTTATATTCAATATAATTATTAAGCTAGGTACTAGTACAATAAATAAGAATGTACATGAACAAAAATAAAATAACTTAACACTTAAAATCCAATAGATATTTACAGCCTATAAATCCATTCATTGTCAAGGCATTAGACAGAGCATCCTCATAGTTAGAAAATTTCACCATTTTATGAATGGGAGCCCTCAATTTATTTTCACAAATAAGAGTAGTGAGGTCAGACATCATTGCTTCCTGTTCCTTTTCAGTTGCAGTTTGCTTCCATGCAGTCATCCAAAAGCCATAAAAAGACAGGTTTTTGAAAATAAAAGCTGAAGTTGGAATGTTCACAGGTTCTCTTGACATTCCTCCATAAGTAACCATTTTCCCTGAATGCTCAAGGTGCCTCAACATTTCTAAAGAGCTCTTTCCTCCTACACAGTTCAAGGCAAGTGAAGGTTTGTCAATCACCTTGTCCTTAAATATTGTTGTGCTTCTCAATTCTTCCTCAGTCAACACATAAGTTGCCCCCAGGTCTGTTAAATATTGCTTTAGCTCAGCAATTTCTGGTCTATTTCTAACTATGTTTATGTTTTTCACACCCCAGGCTTTGCAGATCTGTATCACATTTTGACCACATGCACTATTTGCACCATTTTGGATAACAACTAAACCATCTTCTTTTACTGGTTTAAAGTCGGTCAACATTCTGTAAGCAGTGCAAGGGTTTACTGTGAGGGTAGCAGCTTCAACAGTACCCATTTCACTGGGAACAACTCTTACAGCATCCTTTTTAAATGTGGCAAGATCTCTCCAAGTGCCTTGTCCTTGCTTCACTACAATAATCTTGTTTCCAGGTTTAATATCAGTCACCTCTTTACCAACTTCTTCTACAATGCCGACACCTTCATTTCCAGGTATCTGCGGCATATTTACTTTAACTGGGTATTTGCCTGAAACAATAAAGAGTTTGAAGTTAGTATGTTTAGTAAAATCATATAAATAATTACTTAAGAGAAATATCATAAATACCTTGAATTTTCCCTTGCTCAAATAATTTCAGAATGTTAGGTGAGAATTGAAATCTCTATTAAGGACCTTTAATGACGCAATAATTCTGTAAGTATCGTAGTTTGTACCTTGAATGGTGTTTATATCAGCCGGGTTGACAGGAGCCGCGATCATCCGAACCAGTACTTCCTGGTCGTTCAGAGGTGGTACATCAATTTCTCTGAACTTTACCACCTTTACAGGGTCACCGAATTGATTGTACTCCAACTGTTTAGACATCAAGTTTCGACTAAAAACATTTTTAGAACTGCTTTTGCACGTCCATGATAAGAGAAATGGTTTACAGATTTTCTGGAGCGAGAGCGCCATTCTCCTGTATGAATTCGTTGCGCTGAACTTGAGAAGAATGATACGTTTTATGAATTTAACAAATAATTTTATTTCACGTATTTTAAAAGATATCAAAGATAAAAACTTTTAAGGTTTTTTCGCCAGCCCAGCCTGCTGTTGTTTTGTTTTTCTGGTTTGCTGTCAGTCAGGCAGACATAAATTTTGTTTGTTTAGTTTAGCCCGAAGGAAAGGCAAGGGGAACTAAGCCCATACAGCCATTGTCTTTAGTAAATGATTTCTGAATTTATGATGGATGATATTGATGATGATGAATGGAAACGTCGGGAAAATCCTCAAGAACAAGTGTAAAGTTAGTCAAAATGAAAAATTATTGCAGAAACAACTTACATGCGCCCATGAAGAGATCGTAATCCGGCTAAAGTTTCACTCAGCTTACCTGCGTATAAAACCATGCACACGCACTAGATTCACATCACAAGTAATCAAAATATAACTTATCTACCAGAAAACATCACTTTACGGACACATGAAAGCCATTTACAAATATTTTTTTATTTTCACAAGAAAATTACACCCGCTCCCTTCCAGCTTTTCCCGCCGAATCCAGACAGACATAAATATCAATGTACGTCAATGTCAGATTGACAGCTGACAGTACATTTTTTTATTCGAAACTTGCTATTAAAAGCAAAAGCATAGTTTCATACTCCCGCCTTTATCTTATACAATGTTATAAGTATGTATTTAAAAATCTTAATGATAAAAATCATCTGTGGGCATGAGAGAATAGAGAACTAGGAGTTATCAGTAATGGGGATACTGGAATGAAGGCAATGATCTATACCCAAGATTATTTTTGGAAGTATGACTAGCTATTAAAAGAAAATAAATGTTATCGTAAGCATTACTTTATTACTATGATTTTTATAGTTCATATACACCCAATTTCTATAAAACTGATCTAGAGATTTTTTTGCATATCTCAGTCTTAATCTTTAATTGTTTTCATACAAATTAGGAGTAAATAAATCCAAGATTCTTTTTGATCTCTCGCATTGAAATTGATTGTTAGCTTTCTTTTACAAAAAACTAACACCTAAAATCTAAAAGATATTTACATCCTGTAAATCCTTTCATTGTTAAAGCATTACAAAGAGCGTGTTTGAAGTCAGCAAAGTTAACTAGTTTATGGGTTGGTGCTTTTAGCATATTATTACATATTAATGTGGTCAAGTCTGTCATCATTGCTTCCTGCTCGCACTCTGTCGCATTCTTCTTCCATGCTGTTACCCAAAATCCATGAAAAGATAGATTTTTAAAAATAAATGCTGAGGTTGGAATGCTCACTGGTTCCCTAGACATTCCCCCATAGGTAACCATTTTCCCTGAATGCTCCAAATGCCTTAACATCTGTAAAGAGCTCTTCCCTCCAACACAATTTAACGCTAAAGATGGCTTTTTGACCTTCTTATCCTTGAATATTGTTGTTATTTTTAATTCTTCTTCTGTTAATACGTAAGTAGCCCCTAAGTCTGTTAGATATTTTTTCAGTTCATTTATTTCTGGTCTATTTCTTACTATGTTGATGTTTTTTACATCCCAAGCTTTGCAAATCTGTATCACACTTTGACCACAAGCACTATTTGCACCATTTTGGATTACTACTAAGCCATCCTCTCTTAATGGTTTAAAATCCGTTAACATCCTGAAAGCTGTGCATGGGTTGACAG
Source organism: Carposina sasakii (assembly GCA_014607495.2). Classification (NCBI taxonomy): domain Eukaryota; kingdom Metazoa; phylum Arthropoda; class Insecta; order Lepidoptera; family Carposinidae; genus Carposina; species Carposina sasakii. Next base: position 6,724,424 of record CP053164.1, read on the forward strand.
TGAGAGTAGCAGCTTCTACAATTCCCATTTCCGCCGGGACAACTCTCAGAACATCTTTGTTGAGGGTAGCAAAATTTCTCCAAGTACCTAGACCTGGTTGTATTATAATAACTTTGTTGCCAGGCTGAATATGTGTAACTTCTTTACCCACTTCTTCTGCAATACCAACACCTTCATTTCCAGGGATCTGTGGCATATTTACTTTAACTGGATATTTTCCTAAAACAGTCGAAAAAAGTAATGAAAAATAGCTTTATTGCATTTAATCAAGTACCTATTGTGTTTGCTTTACATAAGTACTTAGTAAGCAAATTTATTACCTTGAATTGTGTTTATATCAGATGGGTTAACGGGAGCTACAAGCATGCGAACGAGAACATCTTTATCACCGAGAGGGGGCACTTTAGTTAGTTCGCATTTTACCACTTTTACGGGATCTCCGAATTCTTTGTACACTAATTGTTTACATGATAACTTTCGTTTAAAAAAACATTTCCTACTATCTAAGCACAAAGCTAGAAATGGTTTAGACAGTTTTCGGAGAGCCATTTTATTGATCTTAAAATTATTATTCCTATCAAAATATTTTCATCACAAATAAAATAAATTGGCAGCTGACATGAAGGTTAGCTGTCATTTCGCTGATACGGGACATATAATTAATCTGAGTAATAAAGGGACTGGACCTCAGGACTGGACATTGTAAAATTCTCTTTCTACGGTAAAATTTATGAAACTGTCATTGTGAAGTAAGTATACATGTTCTACGAATAATACAATAATAAGTTTTCATTAGGAAATGTTCATTCGTGCCAAATTCACAGAAACTGCACTATATTATCATCACCAGCCGCTATATCCTCGGTATGGGGTTGGGTTTGCGTAATATTCTTATTCTTACTAATTAATTATACTTACTCTAATTTCAAATTAAAATTGTTATTGATAAAATTTAGGCATTTCTTTTAAAGGCGGCTGCCTGCCTGGCGCTAACCTACCTTGAGAACACTGCAGTATCATTTTTACAACTCCCATACCGGATGCATAGTATGAATAACTGACTAACTAACCATTAGGTAAAAGAAAGGTCTGGGCTTAGATTAATCTTGGTTGGCGCTACGGCATAGGTTAAAGGGTAGTAGGACTACAAGAAGACTGAAAATTGAATAAACTACACTGAATTCTCTACTAATGAGTTACTTACTTCACTTATCTACTACTACTATCGCCAATAGTTAGGATAAAATAGAGATAGGTACATCTAAACTAAAAGGCACTCTTAGTTCTCAGGTACATTTTATTGATTACAATAATTAAACATGTAAGAAATAATAAACCTATTTCTTCAAAGCTTCATCTGACAAGAATCTGGTGACACGGATGTCCAGGTCTTTTCTGGCTAGTGGTGCGGCACTGGGGGGTGCTGAAGCTTCTGGAGATGGCATTTGGAGTTTGGGGGTGCGGAAACGACGAGCTCGTATCAGCTGCCAGGAAGCGCTGGAGTTACGCATACCACTGTGCACCACACCGGCGTCTTTGTCCACGGCTACAACAACTGGCCGGGGTATACTGGAATTGATAGATCAATTAATCAATATCTTTATTAGAGCACAACTACCTCCAGTAAAAGTTGTCTAAACTGAACGATACCTAACTTATAACCAGTTAGTTTGGCACCTTTCAATCTGGAGGACATCCGCTACGATGTTTCCTATAATCAGCTTACACTAATTTAATTTTAAGGAAAGGACTCTAATGGAAGGAACCCTTCATGAGGGTTAGTAGGAGATATGGTTTAGAACAGGGATTCCCGAACTTTTATTACTCATAGACCCCTTTCAAAAGTTATCTGTTTCTGGTGGACCCCCTGGACCCCCTACAGGCCCACAAATTAAATGTGAACCCTCATTTTTTCACGCCAACGTAGACCCCCATTGAGTGTCCTGTGGACCCCTGGGGGTCCACCTGGACCACTTTGGGAACCACTGGTTTAGAACGATATTAAGATTTTACCTATACCGTAAGAATCTTAATAGTTAGTAGTCAGTAGTTAATGTTAATACAAAAAATAATAAATTTTATAATGAGTTAGGCGCCTTTGCTGTTAAAATTCCTATTTTCTTATTGTAACTTACTATTCGAGCATAATGGATGTCCGCAGACGAGCTGGAGCTATCACTGAGGGTAACTCGAGAGATGAGTTCTTTTTCAATCCTGTAACGACAAGATAATCCCATTAAGTCACCTGTATGTCCTATGATTATTGGCGACTGTTAAGTGTCCATCATCTGCGAATATAATCACCTAGATGATCAGAAGCGGGATCTAATCTATTAATGGATTTGACCAATGGATTATAGTGGAATAGATGTTCCACTCTAATCCAGTCCGCAGTGAGTTTTATAGCAGTGGATTAGAGTGGACTTAAAAGTGGAATTTAATCCATTAATGGATTTGCTCAGTGGATTAGAGTGGAATAGGCCCCTGTATCCTAAACTTTACATAATCCTAAAATGACTATCGACAGGCTACACGGAAACTTCCCTCGACAGGAAGAATAAGTCATACATAATCGTACCTATTTACAGATACTTACCGGAGTTCTTAACAATTCTAATGGAACTCTTGTCTTTCCATTTCTGAGAGCAGACAGGGCACACTGAGCGACGGATTGACCAGCGCGGCATATCCTCACGTTGAGTGTCTTTCATCTTACGGAAGGCTGGAATTTCTAGTTGAACCTGGATGATATTGATAAAAAGATTTCTACCCTGACCTTATTAAAATATTTGAAGCTATTATTGGTGTAGGTATCTCGCTAGCTCTGACATGAAATAAATATGAAAACCAGGGCAATGATCCCAAAATAATATGGATACAAGAACTAGGAATGATCTACGAGCTACAGGTCTAAGCAATAGACATCCACTACTTTATAGCCAATGTAAATATAATAGGACTTAGAAGGTTGGTACTAATGCAAGAATAACATGCAGCAGCTGATGGATGTCCAGTAGAAATAATCATTCGTGATTATGTTTCCATTTATGCGTCCCGAAGATCTAAATCAATCAATTGTTAGATAGAGTTAATATTGATACATACCGGAGCTGGGACGTTCGTAGAGAAAGCTAAGATGGACGGTATGTCCATGTCCCTCCGTGTGGACATTCTGGATACTCGCGAACGGGAGATGCTGCGCTCCGTCATCCGCATGCTCAGGCCGTGAACGCAGCGCTCGCTTGATAAGCTGATGGAAGCATAAAACTTAGAATGAACAAATTTTAATATTCCGTTTGTTTGAGTAGTCCTAGGATTAATATTAAGATTAATATTAATACTGTTCGATCGATACATTTTTACATTTATTTATCTCCTACATATACTTAGATACGGCTGTGTTCCCGAAATGGGGTAGCCAGGACTGCAGGATCATATGGGAGATCCCAGCCACATTTAGCATAGCGGAAATAGAAGTTAATTATTTGCTAAATATAGACATTTTTACCTGCGTAGAGATGGCAAAGACATAAATGGATAATATATAGACCCTTTATAAATTGGCACTTTATACCTAGGTATTATTTATTTATATATTTGTATTTTACTTAAAACAAACCTCACTAGAAAGGTAGGAATTAAGTAGAAAATCCAAACCAGCACGCTACACCCATGTTCAAATGACAAGTACTATATCTATCTAATTACTATATTGTATCCACAGCGGAGTTAGTTAAGGAAATTATGGGAAAGTTGTGATAATACACGTAATTCCATTGAGAGTGAAAGTCAAGTGGGAAATGGATTTTTTTTATAACTTTGTCGTGTTTTAGCAATTGAGATAAACGGTTTTAAAGATTTCAAGATATACCATTTTTACCTTCAAGCAGGTGTAGGTACCTAATAAACCTACAAAAAGCAATGTTTATCTTATCATTAGTGTAAAAATATATCTACGAGTTGAGGTTTGATAGTTGTATGTAACATATTATATTAACTCTTTGCCACCTAAGTACCTGTATGTCTATAATATAATTTCAGTTAAAATAAACTTTATATAAGATATTTGTTAATTATTCTGGCGTTAATGACGTTACAAATTACAATATACAGTAGAATGGTTGCACTAAAATGATTTATTTATTCAGCAGCTGCAAAAACCATAGCATTTCAAACAGCTCTTAAGTAGGTACTGAATACCAAACTGTTGTTAGGCTGTCTTTCCACTAGAAATGTGCTATGCAACATTGCTATGGATGCGTTTGATATCCACCATTCAAATTAATTGACATCATGGTCCAATGAATATAATTCGTTGATATTTCGCGCATCCGTTGCAACGTAGCATTGCAGTTAGCACCTTGGGGATCTTAATATGGGACTATGTTAATGTGTTGTGAAGTGTCTGAATATTTATTTATTTATTTACTAGCGGCCGCCCACGACTTCGTCCGCGTTTCACCTGTGTGAAGCTGGGGTGGGTCCCTACTTAAACTTAAACCTTCCTATTGTATCACTCTATGTATTTTAAAAAACCGCATCAAAATCCGATGCATAGTTTTAAAGATCTATGCATACATAGGGACAGACAGACAGCTGGAAGCGATTTTTTAAATAATATGTAGTGATATGTGGTGGAAAGGCAGCCTTACTCTGTTCCCAATAAAGGTATTAAATGAAAACATACTCATCTGAAACGTCGTCACGAGGCAACTCCAGAGTTTTATCCATGGCCTCTCTCATGTCCATGCTACGAGCACGCACCATGTTGAGGAGTATGGTCTCATTGCCCCCTAAGTCGTCTGATCTGTTAGAAAACATCAGTTTATGGTGTGATAGACCTAGTTTGTTAAAACTTAGGAGAATGAATAAATTGTGGAATAAAAGCTATGAGCAAATTAAAACATAATAATAATAATAATAAGCCCGTCCTTGTGGCGAGCTGTTGGGAGGTAGCGTTCCCACGAACCTGAAGTGCTCCCGGGGGAAGACCCTGTTGCTCATTTCCGGCGCCGGAGTGAGGTCTGACGAGGAACAGTTCCCCCACCTCTGCCTTGCCTTCACCGGCCGGGCAGAGTGGAGTCGCGAGAGCTATGACAGCTCGAGGGTGGACGTGCCCGTCCGTAAGTGGCAAGTTGGCTTCGGTTTAAAGTCCAGGGGCACCCTTCACCCTAGCCGCTCACCAAATGTTGCCCCCTTTGTCGCTCCATGCGTGCGGCCGTTTCAGGGGGTCCATGAAATAAGTCGGCGAGTCACCGCCTGCCACCAAACAAACACCAACCAATGAGACTTGGTTGTAATGGCAGGCGTCTGTTAGTCTCCTTCAATAGCCCAGTTACCCAACCCTACCCAACATTCAGCCCCATAACCCATGACCTTTGTTTCCATCGCATGACATAGCTCTGCACTGCAATAGTCTTGCACATGGCGGGGACCATCGCCGGGTGTATCATATTGTGCGCTCGGCGATGGTATCCGCTATGTGTATCCCACACCATATTAAAGTTCTCTTAAAAGAGCCTCTTATTCCAAAACATAGGGTTACAAGAAGTCCCTAAGTTCGGTGTGCCTTTTGGCATAGGCCTCCTCCAATTCCTTCCAATGGGTCCTGTCAGTTGCTACTCTTAACCAGAATGGTCCCGCTGTCTGTTTCAAGTCATCTTCCCATCTCCTGACTTGACGGCCCCTATTTCTTTTGCCGACTCTTGGTTGCCAGAGGGTGACTTGTTTGCTCCATTCGTTAATTGGGTGGCGTAGCATATGTCCAGTCCATCTCCATTTTTGAACGTCTATCCGGGTAAGAATGTCTGTGAGTTTTGTTCTTGTTCTTATGTCTACGTTCCTGACTCTGTCTTTGATTTTAAACCCTAGCATGCTTCTTTCCATGGCAAGTTGGCATTTTGCTAGCCTTTCCCTGTGGTGAAGTGTTGTTGACCAAGTTTCACAGCCATAAGTAAGAACTGGCAGAATACAGGTTTCGAATGTTTTCTTTTTTATGTAATTGCCTAGATCCTTGCTTTTCACTACTTCCTTCAGTGACCAGTATTTTTTCCATGCTTGGGCTATTCGCCTGTTTATTTCCTTTGTCATTTCTTTTAAAGGGGATAATATCTGACCTAAGTAAATATATTCTTTGACATATTCAATTCATCATCAATCATTTTTTCTACTGCTGCTGGATCCTCTTCAAGAAGCACCAGATCATCGGCAAATCTTAGGTGGTTTAGGCGAGCTCCATTAATGTGCAGACCTAAGTGGTCCCAGTTTAGCTGTCTAAAGATGTGCTCGAGTACGGCGTTGAATAGCGTAGGAGAGAGAGGATCGCCTTGGCGTACACCCTTTTTGATAGATCCATTCTTCTGGAATTTGCTTTGTTTGTAGGATTTCATTGAAAAGTTTTGCCATCACGGGATTGATTTCCTCTAAGGTTCCCTTTAGCATTTCGTTAGGTATCTTATCCGGCCCTGGGGCCTTCTCGAGTTTTTGGGATTTCATTGCCTTGATTACCTCTGAGGCAATAATTTCTGGCACTTCGTCTACTTTGTTTTCTTTTGCTTCGGTTACTTCCGGAATTGTGGCCAACCCTGAGTCGGATTTATCAGAATACAATAGACGGTAATAGTCCGTAGCTAGTTTATGTATTGAGAGTCGATTAGTTAAGTAAGATTCACGTTGCTTTAGTTTCGATATCCAATCTTTACCATGTTCTCTCAGTTGTTTCATAGCCTTTTTTGTTCCTCTTGATCTTTTTATATTTTCTTCCAAAACTCTGTTTCTTCTCTCCTTACGATCTTTCCTCATATTCTCCTTAATTTTCTTGCTAAGGTTTGCAATTTTTTGACGTCTTTCTTTGTCTCCTTTATTTGATATTAGTGTTCTTCTTTCGTCTAATAGTTCTAGTGTCTCTTTGCTTAAATAGCTTTCTTTGCTCTTGGGTCTGCTGACTAGCATCTCTTTCAGTTTGTTTTGTAATCTCCTGTATTTAATCCCAATTTCGACGTCGGAGGTGATAATTTCATTGAGTGATTCTGTTGTGCGGGGGTTAGTGGAATGACTGTGATCAGATGTTTGATACAACTTGTTATTATTTACTAGGTTTTTCCTGGATCTTTTGGGATGATTTAGGCTTAGACAGCTTCTTACCATGCGGTAGTCTGGTTAAAGTTGAGATTTTTAACTATGTTGGTATCTGTGAAAGCGCTTGCTTTGTTGGTTATAATAAAGTCAATTTCAGTTTTGAATTGTGCACCTGGGGAGGACCACGTCCATTTGCTTTTAATTTTTTTGTAATAAATAAGGTTATTTTCCATCATGAATTCTACTAGTTTCTGTCCATTTTGGCTTTTTCTGCCATACCCGAACTTCCCGATTGTGGATTCTTCTCCAGTTTGCCTTTCTCCAACCTGTGCGTTAAAGTCTCCCATGATTATTATGTTGTTGCTGTAGTGCGGTTTTATTGCTTCCGAAATAATCTCATAGAAGTATTCTATGTCTGCTTTCGCCGCTTGTTCTGTTGGGGCGTAAATTAAAACATACTCAAAGCTTAAAACCGAATGAAATTGCAACGCATACTCGTAGAATGCCTATTGCCTCTTCTAGGGGATACCAGGAACTTACGTCAGGTAAGTATAGTATGTAGCTGGTCTGTCAGAGGCCGTCCGTGACTCCGTCTATCAAATTTATTTTTTCCCATTCCCGTTAGAGCTTCGAGAAATCCTTTCGTTGTCCTATCGTATTGGACACACACATGCGCTAGAGTGCATTGCCTGTGCATGGAGACACAAGTGAACGATGATTGGGGGGTGTCTTTGTGATGTGACTGGTCATTGGGACATGATGGTCTTACATCATTTGCTCATGGTTAATTGGATACAATACGGAGTACCTAATTTATTATGTGCTCATACTTTTTATTTCCAGGTAAGCTACGTTTGAATCGTTTTGATGTTTTTGCCATGAGATAACAGGACCTAAGGCCAATAGCACACGGCGTATTTTAAACGCGCAGACGACGCGCGTATTAGGAACGCGCGTCTTCGGCGCCGCCCCGTAGACGCTGATTGTTGCGTTTGCATTGCATTGATACAAGCACGCGTATAAGCGCGATTGAAGCGATTCAAACGCGCATACAAAGGAGTACTAAAGCCAGCGTATGCAGTGTTGTCTCAACCGACACCATTGTACAACGTACAATCAACTTGTACATACATGTCGCTACATAAATGGAAGTAAATAAATCATGATCTAGGCCTAGCGCAAACAAACGACTTGTCCGCTAAGATGATTAAAGATAGTTTTGTAAATCCGTCTATATTATTTAAAATTATAGGATAATACATATAGCAATATTCCATTAGATAGGTACCACTTTTATATTTTGTTCATCAAATAAAATTAAAATCTGTCCCGGAGAGGATTTTTTTAAAGAGAATTCTTAAAAATGTATTTACCTTATATTAAGTATATGAAGGTCAACATTTACCCACAGTAGGTATAGACTCCACTTATGAATGGATAAGATGGTGGAGTTTACTAGGTATTATACATATAAGTAAGTAGTGTAATATAATTAGCGATATTAATTGTGCTTTGGTACATACAAAGCGCTGCATATTCACTGAACAGATATGAAGAGAAAAGTTGTGGTAGGTACTATAGTAACTTAATAAGTTTTACCTATACCCAACTACATACAGATTAGACATGGGTAACTCCGGACACAACTATATCCTCGGATATATATCCAGAGGTGGATATGAATCAACTCCTTCACTTTAAAGAAAGTTACCATATCCTATATCCGACCCACTTCGACCTACCGAATAATGCCGAAGATAAGAATAAGTGAGCGAGACGGAATGCGAACGCGCCGGATCGCGCGGTATTATCGCAGTAGACGCATGAGCGCGAATGTAACGACATTACACGAGTATATACGAATACTCACGAGCGACAGGCATGCCGTTTAGTATAAATATTTGTTTTCGTAATTATAATTTTCAAAATTTCTATTCATTCCGTTTTATTATTATATTTGATCTTAAATATTTTGTTTTTAATGTAAATAAAAGCTGTTCGGATTTGGAATTATTTTTAGGACAATAGTTTTAGTGTACCTATTTAGTGATTTTTAAATACGCCTATCAAATATTCTAATTATTATTTGGATAGATCATCCCAATCATATCTCGGTTCGCTTAATCTCTTCATTCCCGGATATGTACGCGGAGTTGGATCTGTTAAAAGGACACATACAACAACCTAACCAAACCAATCCCAGTCATATCTCGCTTCACTTAAATCTCTTCGTTCCCGGATATGCACGCGGAGTTGGATATGTTAAAAGGATATATATCCTTAGTCGGAGTGATATACTACATGTTCAATCCTTTCCCGGATATGATTAGCCCATGCCTAATACAGATTAGAAGGTAGTCTGCATTTACCCGAATAACGTTTATGAGAATCTTATATAAGTAGTGTAGTTTTACAGGAATGGACGGTAAAGTAGAAGGCTACCACACGGAAGGAAAGCGTAATTAAAATGATATTAATGACGCCATGTCATATAAAAATAACTCATTTATTAGCTCTATAACTGTCGCGAAAAACACATAAATTAATCTTGTATGTATCCTGTATAAAACAGTAATTATTTTTCTTATGTTTCAGGTGGACGGACGACCTGGCCAAGGTCGCGGGCGTCGGTTGGATGCAGGCTGCTTGCGACCGGTCAGAATGGAGGTTGTTGGGGGAGGCCTACGATCCTTCCATCCATCCATCCATCCGTCCATCCATCCATCCATACATACTCACAAACTTTCGCGTTTATAATATTACTAGGATTCTCCAAAATTCAAATTACGTACGAGTACGTGAACACGAAAGTAAAAAGTATAACGAAGCTGCCGCAAACTTTTATTTATTAGTTAATTTATAATAATGGATAATGATTAATTGGAAATAACCTTATACTAATTCAATATCTTCAATAAGTTTAGCGAAATGTATTGTTTATCATTTCAGGCGCCCTATCCTAATATTCTGCGCTGTAGAAAAGCATCAGGTTGTAATTATTTGTCGTAAGAGTTGACTGAAGAATGAACTCAGGGTCATTTACTCAGGCGATGACCTAATGTCATACATAACTAATCTTTATTATCCGGACCCACTATGTTAAACGTGGCTGTGGATCTCCCTTATGATCTTGCAGTTCTTGCTACCCCAATTTTGAGAATACCTCCTTGTCCATAGTGTCATATTAGGTCCGAACGGGACGGCGGAGATCTGTGGAGGCCCTCTGCCCCAGCTAGGGGTCACAGGTACATAATTCAATAATTTATTCTGTATTTGCAAGAAAATAAATTACTACACCTGCTGTTTTTTTTCTACATAATTCTATTGTTAAAAAAAACTAGACAGTGCAGCTCCGCAGTGAGTTCCTCCTCCGCTGACAGTAAGTGATCACTGACACTCGTCCGATTGGACAAACAGTGATGTTTACAAGACAGATTGGACAGTCGCGCCTGTTTGTCGAGCGGTAGGTATCTATCTACGTCCGACGGAGTCATTCTGTACCTACATAATCTATTTGTGGCCTGTTTTGCGTTACGTTAAGAAACAATTTAGTAAAAGAAGTTAAAGAAAAGTTACATAAGACAATGTGACGTTATATGGCGGCCGTAAAATCACGCTACTTACGGTACCCACATGTGAAATGTATCTTCACGGCTTCTACATGACGCACGGTACTAATCTAGGATACCAAAGTCAGTGCGTAATATTCTTATGCCAAATATACATACATATAATCACGCCTTTATCCCTTACGGGGTAGGCAGAGTACCAAGGGCCAATAGGACCACACGGTGCCACTTCTGACCAATTTTGAGGGTATAGTTGAGATGTACAAGTTCGGTTAGTAGTGACAGGTGGTCAGCCCATCGCCTACAAAACACCAAGACTCTCTTATCCCTCTTCTCTCTATCCCTCTACTGACTTGTACAGTATGCCAAATATAATTCACATTAATATTAGTGGGTGTATAATTTGCACACTTCTGCCCAACCTCTTTGGGCGATAAAAGGCGTGTCTATATGTATGTATTTTAAAGCAAGTTATTCCTTCTCTAGGTCCTCCAAGCTTATCAAATTGATACCAACTGACACCTGGAATCCGGCGTGGGGGAAGACCCAGGAGATGATGGAGTAAAGACCAGTTTCAGACAGAGTGGGCCACTATAGCGGGAACAGGACAGGGAGCCCTTTACCCAGCTGTGGGAGACGGTAAGCTATACAAGTCGCGAGCAGCTAGCTATTCATTTACTAAGTATTACTCGTAATAATTTCATACATACTGAACATCAGAAACTAAGCTGTTCCTGCGACTGCTATAGAATTCGCTCTGCTGTGATAGTAGAGAAGTAAAATATGACGGGCTGGAGATAAGAGATCCCTCGATACTCCCACGCTGTTCTGCGAATCTCAAGCGCATAAGCATCGAAGTGTATGGACTTTCTTTACTGTTCATATACGATAGAGCTGGCGGAGGGTTGTCTCGGTTTCTGTAAATAGTAAAATAGCACATAGGTACATCGTATTTTGGCATACACAAGACTGTATTTCCAAAAATGGGGTAGCCAAAATTTCAGGAAAATGTATCCTACATTTTCCACGTTTAGAAGCGAGACTAGATTGACGCTATTGAGTTATTTTTATTGAACCTTAGTAGGTACATAAAAACAATAAATTATACAGGGTGTAAAAAGACAACGATGTTTTTTAATACCTCGTATTCTTTGTAATGTTACGATTATTTTCTTCTATGGAACCAATCCTGGGAAATGACAAAAAAAATATGAAAAAAATACTGTCATTTTATTGCAAGCAATGTATTCGTTTGATGCTCAAAGTACAAATGTACCTACAAAACTAACATTATAACATTTTGACATGGTATCTTTGAAAAAAATGTTTGGTAACCGATTTCAGATGTATTATGTAAAAAAAAAATTATAATCTTTATATATAAAAATCTTCTGTTCGTGTGTTTGTAATGGATTTCCCTCTAAACGGCTGAACCGATTTTGATGAAATTTTGTGTGTGTGTTCAAGTGGGTTCTAGAATAGTTTAGACTTACTATTCGGTCGACAACATTTTGTTTTCTCTGCAGTCCACGCAGACGGAGTCCAAAACATTATTTAATTGACCGAATTGTGAAGCTAAACCATTCTCGAACCCACTTGAACATACACACAAAATTTAACAAAATTGGTCCAGCCGTTTAGAAGGAGTTAAATTAAAACCACACGAAAAGAAGATTTATATTTGAGATAACCTGTGAATGCTTATAAAAGCTATGTAAATAGCCCACTAAAGAGAACCTATCCACAAAATTTGAGCCTTGAAATCTCATGTTTAATTTTCAGTGTTGTATGAAAATTCCTGGGATGTTTAAGAATTCCCCATACTATAAAACATGGGAAAATAAACATGTGATTTCGAGTCTCAAATTTTGTGGATAGGTTCTCTATAGTGGGCTATTTACATAGCTTTTCGCTTAACATACCTTTTTTTATTACATCCTGTATTAATAGTTGACCGATTTATTTTGTTATTTATGTTATTACGCGGCGGTGCCACCTACCGCAATAAGAAGTAGCCTATATCCTTTCTCGAGCTCAAGAATATTTGTGTATCAAATTTCATTAAAATTGGTTCAGTAGTTTTGCCGTGAAAGACGGACAAACATACACACACACACATACACTTACACATTTATACCTAATATTAGTATACAGGGTTTTTTCGTTGCCACCGTTTACGAAGGGTACGTGCTCTATACATCGAATAAACTTTATGTAAAAAAAAATTCTGGAACGCGTTTTTAACTTTTTTGTCATTTTTTTTATTAACATGATCGCGCGAAATGTATGGTGTCCAGTTTTTGTGTTAATTTTTTTATAGGTAGTTTGGTATGTTTACGTGAATTTATGCAAAAAAAAACGCAATCTAATAACTCAACTTTGGACCTTAAAATCTTGGGAACCAGACACTTCCCTGGTATTCTTCCATGGGATCCTTCCAAATGTTCGTGATGATGAGGAGAATCCATTGTTTTCGGAAATGTTGACGACCAAAAAACATCCTGTAAATAGAACCTTTTACATAGGATTCGGCAGACTGCGCTACAGTCGTTGTGTCAAATATTTAAAAGTCGACTTTAGTTTCAGTTACGCCCGGTATTTGGTTGTTATATCTCGGAAATGTTTAGATTGACAATTTGGTCAACTAGATAATGTTTTATAACGGTCCAGATTGTTACAGCCTAAGTATTTCAGAAAGTTTGTATTTAAGGCGTGGGACAGGACAACTGTGAACCTCAATATCTTGGAAACCCGTGGTTTCCCAGGGATGCTTCCATAGAAAAAAGTGATCGGGGTGTTACAAAGAATATGAGGTATAAAAAGAACAAACTTGTCTTTTTACACCCAGTATTATACAAATATAAATATAGGGTGTAACAGAAAGGGTATGTTAAGCAAAAAGCTATGTAAATAGCCCACTATAGAGATCCTATTTCCAAAATTTGAGACTCGAAATCATATTTTTATTTTTCAAGATTGTATGGACATTCCTGAGTTGTTTCGGAATTCTTCATACTATCTGGAAAAATATAAATGTGAATTTGAGTCTGAAATTTTGGAAATAGGTTCTCTATAGTGGGCTATTTACATAGCTTTTCGCTTCACATACCCTTTCTGTTACACCCTGTATATGTACTACGAGTATACATTTAATAAAAAACAAAATGTAGAGGTACGCGAGCAAAATGTAGAGGTACACGAGCAAAATTAATGCAGCCACCAAAAATTGAATTGTCTCAAGTTCGAACTACAATGTAACCGTTGTATTCTCTCGTAAAGTACCTACTACCTAGTGTAACGTAGCAATTAAGTATAAAGTCAATCAGTAAGCACATGATAAATAACCGAATAGAATAGCGGAAGTGTTATACCTATTTTATATAATATTGTGGTGACATGTTAAATGTAGATAAACTTAGAAATGTCAATATCGTGTTCAAAGGTGGCAACTGGCAGTTGCGTAAAGATTAATATGCTGGTGACCGATATGATACCCGTATTTACGCAATTTGACTGTCAGTGTCTGTGATCTATCAGGAACCCGTTTAATTGGGTACAGGTTGACTTGCGCAAGGTAGGTACATAAACTAAATCATCTTGTATTCTAATTAGACTAGACAAGTTACATCAGGTGTTCTAGAATTGATTTGTATGGGTAGTCTGTTTAAATATGTTGTGGATTGAACTAAGAAAATTAAGATATCAAAAAGAAGAAAGTATCGATTTTAGTCTATAGAGCTACAATCAGGACCACCTCAACCATAAAGGAAAAAGCCTCAACTAAAAAATTATATGTGTTGGTCCAATTGTCCCTTTTCCATAATATGGAACCTCGCGATTCTAGCCTTCCGATTGGCGTTAGATGCCCTCCGGCCAGATGGACCGATGACAAAGAGGACTGCTGGTAGTGACTAGATGGCAAAAACGAGAGATCTAGCCATGTGGCATGCTCTGGGGGAGGCCTACGTCCAGCAATAAACTGCAATAGGCCGACGACAACTTTTCAGATTATGAGATGTTTATAAGTAACTAGCAGCCGCCCACGACTTCGTCCGCGTGAGGGGGCGTTGTACCCGTGCGAAGCCGGGCAGGTTGTTGTATAAACTGTAGCATTCCTTGGTAAATGGGCTATCTAACACTGAAAGAATTTTTCAAATCAGACCAGTAGTTCCTGAGATTAGCGCGTTCAAACAAACAAACAAACAAACTCTTCAGCTTTATAATATTAATAATATATTATATATAAAATATATAGTATAGATGTAGATGGGTACGTGTTGGTTAAGATATTGTAGATAATGTAACATACGGTTCGGATCGTGTAAATAGGTGTTTATGCCGACATACCCCAGTACCAGGTACGTGGTAAACACAATAGTTATAATCTCGGTAAATGGGGAAAAAGAAGTAAACATTCGTTTTACGAGAGCCGGCGATTGTTGAGGTTTGTCGGATGCTGCGTAGACTTTTTCTTGTTCGTGACTCACGAGTTCAGTCACGATCCTACTGTGACTCAGTGCACTACTGAGAACTGTTGCTGGTAGCTGGTAGATAGGGAACTAGTTAGGCCTTGGGCTTAGTTAGCTTTTTGGAGCGGATAAACTCGTAACTAAACTATCTTTATAGGAACATTATAGGTGATATAATATGTGTAGGTGTACATTATTATGCCAACTAGGTTTATAGTTCAGGTCAAACCAAACCAATTACATGAGTTACCGCAATTTACGGCCATTACATTCTCAAATTTCTCTAGACGTAGAAAATAACGTATGTACGCTCTATAACGAAAAGTTTGACAGCAACTCCACCTACACAATTTACATGATCCTAATTTGGTAGTTAAAATGGTAGTTATAGGACACCGGAAATAAGACACGCAAATGTCACGGCCAGATATACCTATAGGTAGAATGTTGTTAAATTGAAACGCTGAAGTGCTTTTAGACAACTTAATTTTAGAATGTCGATACAAACTGTATATTACCTATGGTATAATAGAGGAATTGCCGCCTGTTCCCAGTTCGCCACTAAGCTAAACGTGACTGTGAGATCTCCTGTATGATCCCGCAGTTCTGGCTACCTTATTTCAGGGAACACGGCCGTGTGTAAATGTATATAGATATGTAAGTATGATATGTATGTAAGCACCAACCCCCGGCGTGCCCCGGGGGAGGCCTACGTCCAACAGTGGACTGCAATAGGCTGATGATGATGATGATGTTGTAAGTATGTTAGAGGAATGGATTAGTAAATGAGCTCTAAGAATAATACATGAGCCTGTCATTCCTTATAAACATACACACGAACTTCAAGCTGTAAACAAAAACTTAAGCGGTGAAACTTACAAGGTATTCGTTCTGGAGTATAACTTGAAATATCTATTTTTCCAGTCGACATCCTTTTTCCAACTTGTGTCAACCCTTCTGTAAAGTTTAAATAACTACTTTCAGTATCCTGCAAACAAATTTCTTACAAAAATGAATTGCGAATAAACAACTGTTTGTCTCGCCAAAATTCGAAGTTGACTTAACCGATAATTAAATTTTCAAATACATTTTCTGTGCATGTTTCATTCAGTGGACCCTGGGAAAGCTTGAACACAAAGTTAGATCTAGTGTAGCGCTGCAATCAGGATCTAAATTATATGTTCACTTTTAAATTTGCATATGTTCCACACTTAATAAAATGAGACATGAATCATAAATGGGATTTCATAAAAAAAAATAACCCATAAAGTATGGGCGTGACTTGAAGAGACCAATTACTTTCAGTCTCATATATTTAGATCCTTTTAAAAATTTTACGCATACGAGTATAACAATATAATGGAAGGTCAGTACAACCACACATAACCATAAACGGATAGAATGCAATAAGTGATGAATGCTTCGTAAAACACATTAAGTTTTTCTTCACTTACAGCCTTGGACTAAAAGCTACAACAATAAATTGCTGATTATTTATTTCGTGTAAAGGTCTGGTTACAAACATATCTAATAATTCCTAATTTTTATTGTGTGGTGTTTATCGGCAAATTTTTCAATTTAGGGGCAGCCTAGATTAGTAGGTTAGGTTCTCGCATAGGTGAGTGCCACTCAGAATGCAATATTTCTCATTTCAGAAAAAAAAACATATTTTGATTTGTCATGAAAATATTTTCATCTATCGTAAATTTTTCCTTTAGAATAATGCTGTTTCACTAATTTTATATATTTAGCACATATTGCTCTTACTTAGTATTATTATGATATCAAAACCTCATATTCAGGCCTTAACGTGGGTAACATATATATCGTTGATCGTTCTTTGTGTACAGACGTGCACACTGTTGCAATATTTTTATTAATAAACAAGTGCATAAAAAGTGACCTAGATAAAAATCAATAACATAGTGCTAAAGTGTTTAAGTTATATACCTACTAATGAAATATGTTAATTTGAGTTATGGATTAACAGCCCCTTTAACCGAAGCGGGCTAACACCCCGCTCTCCGCCGCCGCCGCCAACACCTCAAGCGCAGAGCAAAGCTCAAGATGAGGAAGTTGAATTTGAAGCTATTCGTACAGCAGAACTTCAACAATGGATGGTTTCTATAGAGCAGTGCCTCAACGATGTTTACGCCATTACAACCGAGAGCAAACTAAATTCGGAGCAGAAAAATAAAATCGGTAACCTTTGTCGGAAAGTAGGACATGGAGTCTCGCAAATGGCTGTGCACTACCAATCCCTTAAACAGAGGACTCTATTGGCAAATGCCAAAATTTCGGAGCTAAGGCAGAGACATGACCTTGCCAAATGTCTCAATGACATTAAAAATACAATAGAAGAGAGCTCTATTAAAACTGTTACACAGAAAACGTCCTTCGCAGACATGGTTAAAAAGAGTGCAAATAACTTTGTTCAGCCTAGTCCTCTGAGCTCTATAGCGATTTATCCTAGTGATAAATCAAAAAGCAGCGAGGAAACAAAAAATCTTGTCCAGAAAATATTAAGACCTGAACAAATGAAGCTGCAGGTCCGAGGACTGCGTAAGACGAGAAATGGAGGGGTCATCATCAGCACTGAGAGTAAAGAAGATGTTGAAAAGCTAAAGAACTCCTCCCAACTTGCATCTAACAACCTTACTGTTGATGAGCCCTACAAACGCCGCCCTAGAATCATCATTCTCGGAGTACCTGTAAATTTAGAGGAAAAGGAGCTGTTTACGTGCATTTATGAGCAGAACTTGGCAGACAAAGTGAACATGCCTGTAGAAACATTTTTGTCCAGTATAAAGTTGAGCCAGCCAAAATCGGGGAAAAAAGAAGCCAATTACTGCAACTATATTTTGAAGTACCAGCTTTAGTACGCAAGGCCCTTATTACCCAGAGCAGAATATTTATAAACTGGTCCTCCTGCCCAGTTAGGGACTTTACTTTAGTAACAAGATGTTACAAGTGCCAGCAGTACGGTCACGCGGCAAAGACATGCAGAGAGGTGAATCCTATGTGTGGACATTGTGGTGAATCGGGGCACAGTATTACGGAATGCACTAAAAAACTAGAATCGCCAAAATGTGCAACATGCCTGCGCTTCAAAAAGCCATCCGGCCACAAGACAGGCGACGCCGAGTGTCCGGCCCGAAAAGCTGCCGAGTATAGGTACATCAACTCTACCGATTATGAAGGCGCCTAAGAGCGCCATCTCTAATTGTTTATATTTTAGACTTTTATAAATTTTATTTTATAGTGTAAGTATGGATTTAGATTTTATTGAAGAATTGGATAATATGTTTGTGTCAGACTCGAAGATTTGTGATGTTGAGGAATGTAGGCAGTATATCTTCCCCTGTCAAAATTCATTAACTATACTAACGCAAAATATTCGCAGCATTTATAAGAACGTAGATAGTTTTAGCATATTCTTGCATAGGCTTAAAATTGACTGTGACGTAATAGTCTTCACTGAATGTTGGTTAATAAACAGACAGGGCAATCTCCCGATCTTGCCGGGCTATATCGCTTATTGTAGCACAAAATTGTGTAATAAATGCGATGGTGTAGTGGTGTACGTTAGAGACTCTATTTTGAATGTTACCGTGGAGGAACCTGCTATTCAAGACTGTAGCTCTTTGATTATAAAAATGGTCTCGATATAGTCATCCTTGCTATATACAGGTCTCCATCTTATCGAATTTTAGACCCTTTTTATAAATCTTTAGATGAAACGCTCCAAGCCGTGACCTGTTATAAAAATATTATCCTATCTGGCGATATTACATAAACATTAGACCAGAATGTTTTGAAGAAATTAGTCAAGATTATCTTGACCTATGTTCAAAACACGGACTTTTTCCCGGTCATACTTTGCCCACTCGCATTAGTGGTTTCTGTGTAGATCACTTCATGATCAAATCATGTTCACCATGCATCACGCTCGTCACTACATCAACTATAACCGACCATAATGCTGTTCTACTTAACATTAACCTAACGCCACCTAAGCAAAATCGTACTCGTGCTAAATGTATACTAAACGTAAACAACCTCGAACATGATTTATGCAATTTGGATTTTGACCCAGTTTTTTATTCTACAGACGTAAACTGCGCGTTATTGTTTCTAATTAGATCTGTCCAATCAGCAATACTTCAGAACACCAACACGCGTATAGTTAATAAAAAACATCATAACATCAAACCCTGGATCACTCCTGGCCTTATTCGTTGTATGAGGCATAGAGACAAACTTCATCAAAAGGCAAAGCGTTGTCCCGAAAATACTATAATACAAACTACTTATAAAGGTACCGAAATTTTGCAATAATCTCCTAAAGAAAATTAAAATCACGTATGAGAAAAGCATTTTACAAAGGGTGGTAGCAACAGTAAGCAAGTTTGGAAATTTATTAAAATGTCACATATACAGCTAAAGAGCACAAATCATGTTCGAATTTACTAACGTCCTGTTCTACGCCACTTCGAGCGGCTAATGAGGTCAATAAGTTCTTGTAAATATAGGAAAGAATCTCGCTGAACAGATTTCGAAAAATTCCGGCACACGATCTAATATTCCCTTGCTACAAACTAATACTTCTGTGTTGACTACCAAATCTTTTGTTTTATTGGACACAGATGAAAATGAGTCACACGCATCATCTCAGGTCTAAAAGATGACTGCGCCGTGGGCTGGGATAATATAAGTAATAAAATACTTAAGCAATTTAAACATATTCTGTTCCTCCCCTAACACATATTTCCGACTATGCTTATCTAAAGGAATATTCCCAAAATGTCTTAAAAAGGCAGTAGTGATACCAATTCACAAAGCAGGAAGTAAAGACAGAGTGAATAACAATATCAGACAATATTACTCCCATCAATTTCAAAAATTTTAGAAAAGATCATTAACATCAGACTAGTCAACTATCTGAGAAAAACCATCTTCTGTCACCTAACCAAGTTTTAGAACTAGGCTTTCGACTGATGATGCGGCCATTGTCTGACCAACTATGTTTCACAAGAATTGGGAAGGGAAACAGACTCTGGCTGTTTTCCTGGACTTAGCAAAAGCTTTTGACACGGTATCGTACCCATCCTTTTAAAAAAGTTAGACTCCTTAGGTATAAGAGGCACTCAACATAAATTACTAGCAGACTACTAGACAACAGATACCAATGTGTCAAAATAGAAAACTTATCAGTGATGACAGCAAAACACCAGCTTTTGAGTCCCTCAGGGACGTATCCTGGGTCCTACCCTGTTTTTAATTACATTAACGACTTGTGTAACTAAATCTGGAACAAGGCAAGATTAATTTCCTAGCTGATGATAATGCTTTAATTTTCTCAGCTAACACCAATACCGGAGCTTTTTAATTATGACAAACAAGGGTTTAATACTGAAATAACTGGCTTCAATATAATTTACTAACACTAAACGCTGAAAAACAAGTACATCCAGTTTACATGCGCCAAACCCATCATATTGTTTTATATCCTCATATCTATGCCCATTTATGTCTTTCTGGTCTCTCCTGTAATTGTCCACATATGCCAAAAAACTACAAGTATAAGTATCTGGGGTTACACTCGATGAAACCCTCTCTTTCCGAGCACATATACAGAAGTAGTTAGAGAGTACGGAAGTACTATATGTATCAAAAAACTACGGCTTATTGCTGATTCAAAATAATTAAACAAGTTTATCAGGTCCTTGGTCAACCATAATTCAGTACTGTATCAGCTCATGGGGTGGAACACATAAATCCATCATACTATCTCTCGAGCGAGCTCAACGCGCAATACTTAAGGTGGCTACGTTTCGTCCCTTCCTATTTCCAACCTCCCTACTTTATAATTCTTGCAAGGTGCTAACCGTCCGCCAGCTTTTTATAATGCACACTGTTCTAAAACAGCACAAAGTGCTTGCTTATGATCATGACGTGACTAACAAAAGACGAAAAGATATTGTTTGTACTGTTTCCTCAACACCGTTTGCTTTTACAAATAGATTTTTTGCCTATATGGGACCCTTGTTATACAATAGAATAAATAAAGTTTATTACATATATAACCTCAATTACTTTGATTGTAAGAAACAAGTTTACAAATGTCTGCAGGAGCTGTCCTATGACGAAACCGAGAACTTGCTTACGGTAGATAAATAGTAAATATATAGTTTTTAAATTATTTTTATGTAAAAAAAAAAAAAGTTATATAGTATATCAAAATGTAACACTCTTTTTTACATGTGTTTATTTAGTTTTAATTTTTATGTAAAGAAATAGTTATATAGATCAAAATGTAAGAATCTTTTATGCATGTATTTATTAATTTACATAATCATGAGTTTTCGCAAACCTAAAGCACAGGCTCAGCCTAGTTTAGGTAAATTTTATATACTACCTATTTAAATTTTAAGATTTTTAATGTATGTATACCAAATGTTTGATATTAAATAAATTTTATTTTATTTTTATTTTATTTATTTTATAACTTAAACGAATGTAGTTCGTTTTTATGGCAAAGTTTCAGTACATTAAATACATTTTAAGCATTGACTCAGAAGACTGACTGCACAAAATTGGTAGCTAATACGATTTACTTATTGTTAAGATCCAGCCTGTAGGTATGGAAAAGTGGATATATTGTTAACGAAGGAATACTTATGAAGAAAACAAAAATTGCTCGTTTTGAGGATTACTTTAGGGCTGTTTAATGAAGCTATAATGAAGACCTTTAAGAGTATGTACCTTGATTCTGATAAGGAAAGATGAATATAGTTTCACGAAACGTAGGTACCTAGCAAGTGGAAGGCTTCTTGAAATAATACGTTTATTGATATTGCACGTAATGTTTCAGAAATGTATGAATGTACGTTTAGACATATTAGTATAGGTAACATACCTCATAATAAAATCAGTATCTCATATGCTTGAATGTTTTTGTGAAAATGTAGAGTTTAATAAAGCAAAGCGATTGTTATAAATCCATTATGAGATCTAATGTGGTGAGATGTCCACATGACATTGATTTATTTACATTATTATATGGTAGATGTTGCTATATATGAGAAAAATGTTTAAATAAAAAAGATATTCATACTATTTGGTTGGTCAGGCTGGGACCGTGTATGGAAATCAAAGATGCAGGTTGCAAATCAATATAACATAGCAACAAGTGAACAAAGTCAATAATTGGATTATTAATAGAGTCTAATGGCGTATTTTTTTATGTGTGTTAAGAACCCAATTTCTGCCTTAGATCCTGAACTAACTCAAAGTAATCTTATGAAAGTCTTACAAAAGCCTGTTTTTCATAAAGCTCTGAGCGGAACTTTTAGCAGAATCTCTACATTCTTAACTCTACACTAAACGAAAACGTGATATATCCGCACAAAACAAGCTTTACTGGATTATTTGAAATGTGATTGAGAGCTTTAAATAGGTTTAGTTCACATTACATATTAATTCGTTTTCTTGGCCGATCGGAGCTGATTCACATTAACCCACTGAGTTGACCTGCTGCTTGTGAAATTGTATTCCACTATTTACCTATGACTGTGACATACATTTGTCGCAATTTTGTCGATATAAGGAAATGATTAATACTGTACTAAATTTTGTAATTTATTACAGTTATTTGTATCAAGAACCAAACCATAATGGTTTAGAGGGAAAACGAAATGTATGCTAAAATTGCCTAAACCAGGGAACTGTTCAGCTGTTTTTTTATACATTAAGTTGATCTTACTCGTAGGAGCTCTAAATATAGATTAACCTCTAATATCTAACACATACCTAAGTGGGTACTTATGACCACAATTTTTACTACTCTACTTAGATACAATATAATTCGTAATTCGTGTTGTGTCTCCATCATCTAGAATCTTTTATTTTCCTATAAGCATGCTAGCAAAGAAGTCATGCACTAGCTAACGTCATATTTAGAAACCTGATCACCTTGAGATCTATTGACCTGAAACACTATACTCGAATATAGAGTTACTTGTATTGTAGATAATTATATTTAAATAATGACGTCAAAATGAGAGTAGTTGTACGCTTTTGTCAATTTAAAATTCGCAAATCGGCGATCGTTAAAACGGTTCCTGCATAAAAGATCTGATACCGTTACTCTAATAATTAGGACCAAACTCAGTAATTCGTGTTTAATCGCCTCGCTCCTCTTTCGTGGGAGAGTGCTTGGCTATTGTATCGGGATGGCTGTATAGGGCAGACGATTTGTCGATGTCGCAGAGCTTAGTGTTCAGGTCGAGATGTTCGATAAGTAATTCGATTTTAGGTGTGAAGCTGCTGGCGGCGGGGGCTGCGCTGGCTGGCGGCCGCGGGCTCACTAGTCTGTTTGCCTGCGAACTGCCGCGCACACGTGCCACCGCGCTCGCCTCGCAAACGACACGATAACGCGCCCTAATTCAAATACAACTGACGCTTTATGCTGCATTGTGCACAATAATTTACTACGACATTATCGAATTACTGTAACCGCATCGACCCCATTCATTTAGGAGTTATAGGTCCCGCTGGACGTCAACAAACCGGCTTCGGGCCCATATGATTGGGTGCCAGTGACTGTTAAGCCAAAGTTCGCAATATCGGAGACATGTGGATTTGAAAAGTGCATTTGTTCTAGGATGACTCAGTGAGGACTTTGTGAAAGTGCGACTATGTTCTGTGACACCGAATTGGAGATGTGAATATTGTTGTGCTCTGTTGTTTATTTGAATAGTGCGATGGCGGGCGAGGATTGCATGGAGGAGGGCGAGGGTAGGAAGCTGAGCAGTTCGATGTCTTTAAGGACTCGGAAGCTTGGCAGGGCGCTGTCTCGGAGCATGTCGATAGTGACCCTCAAGCTACCGGAGAAGGCTCACAAAATTACCAGATCGTCGTCTAAACTGATGAGATCTAGTAGCCGAGATAAGAAGAATCGCTCCTTTGAATTGTCAGTCATCCTACCGGACAAGACACAGAGACAAGTAAGTAAACATAGGATATTAACTATTCTAACGACTCCTTTGAAACAAAAACATGTCCTGTTATGATAACACTGCAAAAGAGCGTCGACATCATCACGAAGTTATGTGAACCATTTATCTTGTCGCACTGTTACGAGGTATGAACGTGACATTTCTATCCACAGTACGATTTTAATAATTTATTTATTTGAAGGCACAAAATAATCTTTATAGGGAATGCACTTACACAGAAGCACGGCTACATCTTTTTGTATGTAAATATACAACACGTTTGCTTGAATTTAAAACTACAACATAGCAGTTAGGTTTTATAATTTTTCAATAGGAAATTATTTTTGCTATCTTGCTATGTGAGTAGATAAATTAATTGATATTTAAATAGATAAATACATATTATAAACAGATACGAAATTTATGTAAGAAAGGAAATAATTTTAGTTTAAAGTTCTGTAAGTACTTATGTACTTAACTTCTTGCATTTATTTCCAATACGAGTAGAGTCATCATAACATTACAATCTCGTATGAGTCATTAGGATGTTCGTTTGAACTTTGTCATTAGAATGACGTTACAGTCCTTAAATACCTATGGTAATTAATATTATTATATTATGTTAACCTGCCTACGTAGATACCTCTGTAACTATTAAAAATGGATTTTACAGATCTTTGAAGTATTTTGTAATTTCTTACTCTAAAAAGCCATTTACGAAACTTCATAACCCGTCTGCAACTTCATGAATGAACATTGGTAAAATTAAAAAATGTATGAAAAGCCGATGTGTTTCGAATAGGAATTAATTTACTGTCACAATTTTAGTTACCCAATAATTTAAGGATACTTTCTATCACTCACCAACACTTAGATCCAGGGATTGGTGATAAAAGTAAAAAACAAATTACATATTGTGCTGAGGGATTCAGCTTTGTTTGCCGAGATTTGGCTTATGTATAGCTATCGGGATGAAAAATAACGTTTCCAATAATGTAATTTCAAAAAGAGATGGTAAAATTCGTCACCCGAGTAATTGACCCGGTGGCTCAGTGGTAAGAGCGCTGGCACGGAATGCAGAGGTCGTGGGTTCGTTTCCCACCCGGGTGAGGAATTTTTTCCATTTCTTTATTAATAATTTTACATATTGTAGGTTGAAGATTCAAAGACAACAGACATCTGCATTTTCAGCTTTGACGATCAGAATTACAATCGTCTCGTTTAAAACAATAAACAATTGAGGCCACCAGAACCAGAGTGGCCCAAATACAAAATACGAATATGTGGATATATGCCAAAATACTATGCTCTATTAATATTTTAATAAGAATCAAGATGCCACAACATATTTTTTTTATGTCATCTATGATTGTTTACTGAAATTACCTTTGAGCCACTCTGGCTTTGAGCTTGGGGGTTTGAAAGGGGCATTGTCGTGCTTAACTAATATTTTCACAAATTGTGGTTTGGGCCACTCTGGTTCTGGTGGCCTCAATTGTTACCAACAAGAGGTATCAAACATATTTGGCATTCAGTTAGTCACCTACGTTAGTTGCATTCAAATTGTTCTTTCGATGTTTCGACATCGTTCGCCCACCGTGCGGGTTTCTCGATTGGCTTAATGAGTTGTAGTAAAGCAAAATAATTGTATGCAATTGTAAAATATGAGTGCACGTTTAATAACAATGATTATGGTTTTGCCTTGGCACAAACTTCTGCCATCCCTCTTGTTTAATCTCCGTGTTATTAAAAAAGAAGTTAAACTTTGTTTAAGTTAAAGATTGCCTAAAATTGACAGATATTCCATACATTATTCTGTCAAATGTCATTCTTAAGCAGTGTCTAACTTTAGATATGGTGTTGTAATAACACCGTCTATGTTTAAATATGATGCTAACGTCCATTTTGTGCGTAGTTTGTGTGTAATTTAAGGGGTCTGGAATATTTTAATCTGATTCAAAAATTGTATAATATGAAACAAGAAGATTTGAAATCACAAGAAAAAACAAAAGTGTGTATCAAGATTTTCCGTTAATCTCCATGTCACACCAACATTGCATACTGAACAGAAGTAGTATATTTAGCGGTAATATTTAACAATTTACACGTCCACGTCGTGCGTGACCTAATTGAAATCGAGACAACATGTGCGCTTATTTCAGTATCCATTCGATCTCCGCATCTTGTGTCGCTTGTGGCTGTAAACTGTGTCCAACAAGTTGAAAGGCGAGGCGATGTTCTTGAATGGAATATTTTTCCATGAATTTTTATATATATATATATTATGGGAGCATCAGTTACGTGCATCATGGACAGTCTTGGCTTATCATTTTTTGAAAACGCTTATTCGGTTCGTTATCAGTATAGTTTGAGAACTATTCGCAAATACCAACACTAGTATCTATTATCTCTTTTTGACACACAATTTTTATCTTCAAACTCTACTTCGTCATAAATATCAAATCAATCAATAAAAATATCTAAGAAATTCCTACAGAAAAAGAAAAGTCTTCATGAATTTGTCCTCTTCTGGTTTACTAACATTAAATGCCATTGATGATCTTTATGTTTAAGTAGGTAATTTATTTCGAACTTCCTATAAAAAAGTAAAGGTCGGATCGGTTCCGGAATAACTTAATGCTGCAGCTAATTAACCAAGAGTTACTGAAATAATTACAGACTTCCGCTTTGTCATTGTAAGAAATGTCTCTCTACTAAAGGAAGTTCTCATTCTGCGATGGACCTCTAAGGTCCATCGCGGGGTCAATATTAGTTGGTATTGCTAAATTGCAACACAAGAACTGCTCATTACGATAATCTATTGAATAGATCCTTTATTTTTTGGTGTTCGAGCTTAGCACGAGTTTTTCAATTAATGCACTCGTCGACACGAACAGTTTTATGTCCAGGCTCTTAGTCAATAGCCATTAGATCGCTCATCGAAAATAGCACGGTTAATGAACAGGGATTTCACAAAACTAGTTTCCTTTAATAAGAAACCATAGTTTAATGGAGATACCCTGTCCGTCCAGTACCTATGCCTGCTCCACTAACTCTTGTAATAGTAAATTTAGATATGAATGTTTATTTATAGACCGTTGTATTGTCCGACAACTTAAAATCATCTATTATATCTTTGTTACATCGCATTGAAGTTATACAAGTCCCCGTCAATTACATTTCGTACGTTTCATTCTTTGATATATTTTTAACACATGTAGTACTTTTATTGTACTGGCAACTTCGCACAATTTCAGAGTGGGTAATTCGAAAACAGAACTACCCTACAACCTACGACACTATTCCTAGTCTACCGATAATTTCCTTCATTCTTTTTTTTGTGCGCGGCAACGAGCACACGTTTTCAATTCTAGTATTATAGTTTAGTTTATTCTATTTTTCAAATTTATTATCAGAGTATTAAGAACATGCCTAAACGCAAAGCTTCTAGTGAAATTAACTATTACTTAAATAAAATTAAGAAATTAAAAGAAAGCCAAAACAAGAAGCGAACTAGAGTGATTCTTTTTTCGTCATCGTCAGATTCTGAGGAAAATGAAGGTAAGAAAATATAATGATCTCTTATTAAATATTCTTGTACACGAGTCAAAATGTTCTAAGACAAGTTCTGTATAATTTTTTTGTGAACTAAAATAAGCATCTTTAAGTTAACCTGGAGGATATCACAATGAGGGTATCACGAAGGTTTAACATGATGCATAAAAATTAACCGGGAGGTTGACTGCGGGTCAACACGACGGTATTCAGAATAAGCATCTTTAAGTTAACCTGGAGGATATCACAATGAGGGTATCACGAAGGTTTAACATGATGCATAAAATTAACCGGGAGGTTGACTGCGGGTCAACACGACGGTATTCAGAATAAGCATCTTTAAGTTAACCTGGAGGATATCACAATGAGGGTATCACGAAGGTTTAACATGATGCATAAAATTAACCGGGAGGTTGACTGCGGGTCAACACGACGGTATTCAGAATAAGCATCTTTAAGTTAACCTGGAGGATATCACAATGAGGGTATCACGAAGGTTTAACATGATGCAAAAAATTAACCGAGGGGTTGACTGCGGGTCAACACGACGGTATTCAGAATATAGTGTGTATAGTCAGATATTCAATGATATATAAAATAAAATTCACATATAATTGTTCTAGACGGAACCGCACAAGATGATGTAATTCAATACACCTCAGCAACAGAGTCCCAAGAGAAACTGGAAAATACTCCGGTAGAAGTTAATATAACCCCGGAAGCTCAAAACGAGACACCTGACCTCGACCCGGAGCTTTTATTAGCGTTGGATGATACAACGGACGAGCAACCGATGTTTGGTGAAAAAATTCACCACACTCTGGCACAACGCTGGTTGCCTATATTAGCGAAGGGACTAAATAAAGACCCAAAGGAAAAATTGCTTAAAAAATACCAGGTACCTGAAAATTGTCAATTACTAAAAGCACCGACATTAAACGCCGAAATAAAAGCTGCTGTATCTGATATCACTAAAAATCGCGATAAAAATATTCAGTTAAAGCAAGACCAATTAGGGCTTGGAATAACAGCAATTAATAAAGCCATTACATTACTCCTCCTTGGAGATGACAAGATAAAAGCAATAGAGGTACTGTCGGATAGCTGCAGGATCTTGACTGACGTACATTACATAGAAACAGAAGTCAGAACAAAACTTATAACACCTTGCCTCGATAAATCCTTTACGCCATTAATCAAAGATCATGAACGAGACAGCACGCTCTTTGGTGATAAACTATCGGAGACCATAAAAGCCTCAAAGGCTATTTCCAGACAAGGTCTACAAATTAAGAAACCGACACATAAGACAGCACCTGCACATACAAATGGCCCATCCACTTCAAGATCTCGCCTTCTGAGAAACGAGATTCGCCCCCTTCGTTACACATCAGGGAACAGGGGGGGGCGCGGAGGCTTTCCACGAACAACGACATCATACAGACGCGGAGCCACATCGACGACGACACTGACACGATCTCGTGCCTACTCGAACCAGAGCAGTCAGCAGCGAGCCTACACGCGACATTAGATAAACAGGTACATGCGGGTCGCCTGCAATATTTTTATGATAACTGGATGAAAATCACTAATAATAAATTAGTTCTTTCCTGGATAAAAAATGGCTACAAAATACCTTTTTCGAAAAAAGTTTACCAAAATAGTGTACCCTATAGTAATAATTTTACCACAGCAGAAATGCGTGATATGTCTAAGGCAATTAACAATTTATTAGACTTAGGCGCAATATACAAGTGTGAGCCACAGACAGATCAATTTATCTCTAAAATATTTTTAGCTCCTAAAGCCAACGGCGGCAAAAGATTTATATCTGTTATATACCTAGACGATCTTTTATGCATCGGCCACACACATTCTGAATGTTTATATAATGTAACGGAAACAATGGCACTACTTGAAAGCTTAGGATTTGTTATAAATTATGAAAAAAGTTCGTTACGACCTTTACAACAGACAAAGTTTCTGGGCTTTATTTATAACACTCTTGACATGACATTATCATTACCTATGGATAAAAGATTATATACTAAAAATAGTTAAGAAATTTCAATCCTTACCATTATGCACTATAAAAGATCTTGCTTGTCTCATTGGTACCCTTACTGCAGCATGCCCAGCAGTTAAATACGACTGGGTTTACACTAAACGTCTCGAGCAAATTAAATACTTAGCATTACAAATATATAAAACACACGAAGCTAAATTTCGTCCTTCATCTATAATATTGCCTGACCTAGAATGGTGGTCAAAAAATATTTTATCGACATCAACCCCATTAAAATCGAGTAGTTTTGAACTAGAGATCTTTACAGATGCATCCAGGTCTGGCTGGGGTGCATTTTGTAAAAATCAAAGAATAAATGGGAAATGGAAAGCTAGTGAAATAAATTTTCATATTAATTTTCTAGAGTTGCTTGCAGTATTTTTTGGACTCAAATGCTTTGCACGTAATATCCGAAACTGTTCTATTTTATTACGTATTGACAACACTACGGCGTTGAGTTACGTTAATCGCATGGGTGCCATAAAGTATCCTCATCTAAATTATTTAGCGCGAGAAATTTGGCAGTGGTGCTAGAAGCGAAATATATGGTTATTTGCTTCTTATATTAAAAGTAAAGACAATAGAGAAGCTGATGAAGAGTCCCGAAAGGTTAATACGGACATTGAGTGGACATTAACAGATGAAGTATTTAATATACTAGTAACGGATTTAGGTAATCCAGATATCGATTTATTCGCTTCTCGCACTAATGCCAAATGCCAAAGATATGTGTCGTGGAAGGCAGATCCAGATGCAGTTGCTGTGGATGCCTTCACTATCTCGTGGAAGGGCGTATACTTTTACGCTTTTTCCACCATTCCCACTCGTATTAAAGGTCTTGGAAAAAATTATATTGGACAAGGCTGAAGGCATTCTAATATTTCCATACTGGCCTTCCCAGCCGTGGTTCCCACTGTTACAAAGAATGGTTACATCCGATATTAGTTTTATAAATCCTGGGTGCAGCCAAACTCTCAGGGACGCGTTCCTGAAACGAGGTGTCCCTATCGAATCATTGGACCTTATGATGGCTTCTTTGTCGAAAAATACTTTGCAACAATATGGTGTCTCCTACAAGTATTGGTGGCAGTACTGCACTGAGGCAAATATAGATCCATACACATGTTCCGTTCCAAGAATGTTGACTTTTTTTGACAAAACTGTTTAATAAAGGTGCGGCTTATGGCACCTTGAATAGTCATCGTTCGGCTCTAAGTTTGCTTTTCGGAGATGAGTCAGGATCTCATGACCAAATTAAAAGACTATTGAAAGGTATATATAAATTAAGGCCCAATATTCCAAAATACGCATCCACATGGGACCCTCATACAGTTTTGCAATATATTACCTCATGGGGCCCTAATAAGGATTTAACTCTGCCAAAAATTTCTAAGAAACTCGTAATATTGCTGGCCTTATGTACTGCGTATAGAGCACAGACACTTTCTCTCATTAAAGCTAATAATATCCATATCAGCCTGAACGGTATAAAAATTGTAATTTCAGACATTATAAAAACATCAGCAGCTGGGCGCGACCAGCCAATTCTGTTCTTGCCTTATTTTACAGAAAATATCAATATATGTCCTGCTACAGTTTTGCAAGATTATTTGTTAGTTACAAATGATTTAAGACCGAACACAGTCGAAAATCTCATAATAACGTCTAGAAGACCATATAAGTCTGTTAGCACCCAAACCATTAGCCGATGGATTAAGGAGATCCTGGCGGAAGCCGGGGTGGATGTGACAGCATGGAGTTCTCATAGCACGCTGCCACATCTACAGCGCGAGCGCAGGGTGTCTCATTAGACGTTATTAGGAGAACTGCTGGCTGGTCGCAGGCCTCAGAAACATTTGGTAAATTCTATAACCGTCCAGTGACTGATGATGCTCACTTTGCAAGATCAGTCTTTCTGTCCAATCAATCATCATAAATTTAAAATAATTTATAAGCAGATTTATCACTTGTAAATTAATCTAATTTAAAAAGTTATATTTATGTTATAAATAAAAATTTGTAAAAATGTAGTGTTCTTTTTTCCCATAATTACAATAATAATTAGGTATACAACTCATTAACCAGGATGCTTGCAAAATTTTCACCTCTAAACATCTACATGTGTTAAAAATATATCAAAGAATGAAACGTACGAAATGTAATTGGTGATTAAACGAACTTACCTGTAAGTGAAGTTCTATCACAATTATATGAGTACGTTTCATTCGAAGATATAAGATAAAACCCTCCCTTCCCAGATCCCTTAAAACTAAGAAAATTTTGTGATGCTCTAAAGAATGAAGGAAATTATCGGTAGACTAGGAATAGTGTCGTAGGTTGTAGGGTAGTTCTGTTTTCGAATTACCCACTCTGAAATTGTGCGAAGTTGCCAGTACAATAAAAGTACTACATGTGTTAAAAATATATCTTCGAATGAAACGTACTCATATAATTGTGATAGAACTTCACTTACAGGTAAGTTCGTTTAATCACCAATTATAGCCAAGTAGTCGTTATTTTTTGTCGTTTACAAGTCGCCATTTTTAATCAGACTTTTTGTTAAGATCTCAAAAAAAACTAAGAGATTGTTTCCTTGCAAATCGAAACAAAATTTTTGTTAGGGCCTTCACCTCTTTAGCTGAATTCACGTTAAATTCTAGTATAGATACTTTTGTTCAAAAGATAACATACGAGTATACATACATATAATCACGTCTTTATCCCTTACGGGGTAGGCAGAGCACCAAGGGCCGATAAAACCACATGGTGCCACTTCTGACCAATTTTGAGGGTATAGTTCAAAAGATAAGCATCGTGGTATCCCAAACTGATATTATATAAGAAAATTTAATAGTAGACAAACAAACATAAGTTTATTTACTGGAGAATGTTCGTAACTCCGCTATGTTGATAATTAAGCTAAAAAAACGACAATTTTCGTAATTTGTGTTGATGGCTTATGGAGATTTATGTACACATAAATTTTCCCGGTTACTGTATAGGTAGATACTACACTTAGGTTTCGATGAAGTATTATTTAGTTAGAGGAAGACCATGCAAAATCCCCCGTTTCAATACCACGAAATCACGATTTCACAAACTTTAGTGGTTACTCTGTTGTTTACTGAACACAAAAGCCAAAGTTAAAATAGCTGGTAGTCCACCAAAACGAGGTTAGTAACGGACACGAGTTCCCAATACATTGACCTTTTCAGCAGTTTACATAATGTAGTATAATTAGTACTGCCATATTATTAAATTGCCTTTCGCTT
The DNA here is from genome assembly GCA_014607495.2 of Carposina sasakii. NCBI lineage: Eukaryota > Metazoa > Arthropoda > Insecta > Lepidoptera > Carposinidae > Carposina > Carposina sasakii. Next base: position 6,757,430 of record CP053164.1, read on the forward strand.
TGCGGAACTGCATACTTCCTTAACATTTTCTAGTCTTCACTTTGACCAGTCTAGGTTTCCTATATCGTTGATAGCGTCGTAATTTTAAGTGACATTAGATTAAATTACCGGGGGAAAATTGTTTTTCTTTAATGAATATGAAGATACATAAACTTATTTACACAGCTGCTTCTTAACGTGTCCTAAATTTCGGGAAAGATAAAATGTTATGTAGTCGGTAATTGATGAGTTGATGTTGATATAACTAACTATAAACACACAAACACATTCGTGTAAGTTTCTAAATATGACATACATAGCAAAAAAGATGTAAAAAAAAACGAAGGTTATTAATCGTCACGATTTCTTTTTTGTGTGGTGCAAATATACGTAAAATATATTGATACCCCACCGTTTAACAGCTGGTAAAATTGAGGTCAAATTTAAAAACGCTCGAAGTGTCTCCTCTGATTGTCCAGCGACAAGACAAAGAAAATGAAGATGAACAGCACTTGGTTTTCCAATTACGCACTTAACTTCAATCGTTATAATCTTGGAGATAAACACGGTGCAATATCATTCAATTGACCGGGATTCCTTTGGTGGTAATGAGGAAGACCGCCCACGGAGGCTCTTACACCTTAGAAACTTATTCAGGAAATGCCGTATGATGCTGCTGACTGCATTTTAAGTATAAATAACAGCTGCATTGCATTGTTTCTGTTTTAGGTTACAAGGCATCGGGCTTTAGTGTTTAAATGTTAGCAGTCTCCTTTTTTGTTTCGCTCACTGCCATACAAGTCATCGTTGTTCCAAATTTTTTTGTTGTTCCCATGACATATACTATCTTCTATCATCTTTAGAAGGTAAGAAAATGTTTTTCCTGTACATACCATGTTGATATATCTAGTTCTGTAAAACTCATAGGTAAATGGAATTATTTTCTTAATCCCATTAGCATAAGGAAAGCTCTTGAAACTCTTAGCTTTCTAATATTCCCAGCTACTTATAGAAAGAAATCATCCCTTCTTTGCTTGTTACATATGTACTTGCTTTTAAAATAAGAATGAGCAGTTTGCCATATTTACTTTTTCGTAAACTTAGTGGCACCATGTGGTTCTATCGGCCCTTGGTGCTCTGCGTACCTCGTAAGGGATGTAGCGTGATTATATGTATGTATGTATGTAAACTTAGTTATATTTCAGTTAACTAGTCACATTCAAATCAAATCAAATAATTTATTTGGCACAGAATATGAGTAATATTGTTACAGGTTGTTATGGTTTAGTCTAGTTCATACATATTTTGTCATGGGAGACATGCAAAAAACTTATCGTAACCTACATAGGTATGTACTTAGTTACGTGTAATATTATATATACGGTACAACCAAATTATTTAGCCTAAGTACGGTCTAACCGCCGCGCCGCCGTAAAAATAATTTGCAAACGACGTCGGCATTGACGCCGCTGATTGCCAGTGAAAGTAATGTCGCAATACCCGCGACTACTTACCGCTACCATCGCGCTGTAATTTAGAATTAGACTTGTTTTAGTTCTTCACCATGTTAACCACATTGCTATTAACGACAGCCATATTATAAAGTACACAAATGTTTCACTGCAATAAAGTTTTTGGCAGTTATCCCTGTTGGTATCTCTACTATTTTATGCCAGACAAATGAAATACATTGTATTCTGTTAGCTACGATATTAAAGCTGTTTCGGCTCTTTCTAAATTAAGAATACATAGCATACGTAACATAGGTAATGCATAACGTATAGGTACCTAATCACAAAATAATATAATAAATACGAGGAATTTCTAAAAAGGGCGTAATCTCAGGCGATGAGCTAGCAACTTGTCACTGATCTTTAACATCTGACCCTGCTATGCTAAACACAGATCTCCTTCGCGATCCCGCAGTTCAGGCTATAACATTTTTGGGAACAAAGCCTTGTGTAGGTATGTATGTATAAAATAACACGCTTTTGTATCCGAAGTTCTTTTAATTCATCTAGTAAGTAGAGTTCATCATTTTCCTGTAGTGACTAATTTCCGCAGGTGCAATTGCTTTTCTGTTTAACTACTCTAAAATCTCCACCTACACACTAATAATATAATTAATTGAGCAATCGCTGAATAGTTTAATACAATCATAATATTTACATTGTGAAATATGACCAAAGAATGCCACACATTTTTTCCTAGTAAAATAAAAAAGGAAATGACAAACTAATGAAAGTGTGTTTATGCGCCTTTGTTCAGCTTTCTTAGGTTTCCAGCTTAGAATGCCTGGACTTTAATAGGTTTCTAGACTAGAAAAGCTTATCATATTATGCATGTCTGTCTATACAGATATAAGCAAATGGTAAATTTAACTTTGGTTACCTGGGTTCTTAAGATTTCCGTCTTCTACAAATTATAGTAATGTTACAGAAAATAAAGAAGTCTATAAAAGTTTACATTGCATTTGCAACAAAGACCTATTCTAGCAAAAAAGTGGAGATATTTAATGAATGATAAATTAACTGTTATAAACTTAGTTTTCGTCTTAGGCGACCATTTTCAAATATGTTTGTAAACATTACAAACATATTAATGCCAATGGCTGGATTGATGCCATTGGCATTATTTACTGCCGCAAAGTAGATACATACTCGTATGCTTTTAATTGTTCATTTGTGTCACACAATACTTAGGGCCAATTTTTCCAAAGGTCAGAAACCTAGAGTTGATCCTGTGTCTATCTTGATTTAGTGTATATTCTTTGATTTTGATCAAGTTTTAGAGAGACAGGTTCTTTAGTGTGATTATGGCTAGGTAATAGCGGTTCATCGTTAACTAAGATAGAAGTAGTAATTTTTGCAATCGTAGGTATTCATTTTTAGACAACAAGAACATAATTTATTAGGTGTCTTTAAAAAGAGCTTTTTCAGGGAATACTTAATATAAGAATATAAGCTTCTTGTATTCCAAGAAAAATACGTATAGTTTGAATTTATTATTTTACTCTATTATAAACTGGACAAACCAGTAAAATTGTCCTAAAATAGCTACACCATATAGCTGTATGTATTTTAATATGAATTTCATTGTAATTATTGCGTATGTGATGTTACCATGCCAAAGGTAGGTATAAAATGCGTTATACATGCAATAACATAATTAATAGTATCTATCTTATGTATAAGGCCATTAAAATTATCAGAGTAATTTTTTTCGCTTTAAAAGCAATATTACTTTACATACGCAATAATAATTACAATGAAATTCATATTAAAATACATACAGCTATATGGTGTAGCTATTTTAAGACAATGTTACTGGTTTGTCCAGTTTATAATAGAGTAAAATAATAAATTCAAACTATACGTATTTTTCTTGGAATACAAGAAGCTTATATTCTTATATTAAGTATTCCCTGAAAAAGCTCTTTTTAAAGACACCTAATAAATTATGTTCTTGTTGTCTAAAAATGAATACCTACGATTGCAAAAATTACTACTTCTATCTTAGTTAACGATGAACCGCTATTACCTAGCCATAATCACACTAAAGAACCTGTCTCTCTAAAACTTGATCAAAATCAAAGAATATACACTAAATCAAGATAGACACAGGATCAACTCTAGGTTTCTGACCTTTGGAAAAATTGGCCCTAAGTATTGTGTGACACAAATGAACAATTAAAAGCATACGAGTATGTATCTACTTTGCGGCAGTCAATAATGCCACTGGCATCAATCCAGCCATTGGCATTAATATGTTTGTAATGTTTACAGACATATTTGAAAATCGTCGCCTAAGGCCGTCATGTATGTCCCTCTAAATCATTCATTAACATATAAAAAAGGCTGAGAGAGAGAGTGACAGGTAGGACTAATCTTAAGTTACCAATAGGTGACGGTCAGAATCAGTCATAATGTTACTATGGAAACTTTTTATCCACAACCTTATAAAGTAATTCTCTGAACAGGTTACAACCAGATAAGTCAGTTAATTCCCAGTACATCTAGGACCTGTTGGTAAAAAGTTAGGCTGTAAGTTTCGCACACAAGTTGTGTCGGGCGAAACCGGTTCGGTTCGGCGTTCGAACAGGACTCTATAGGGTCATTGTTATCCTTTTAGGATTTGTATCGTATCAGGTCCTTTAGATTGAAGTCCTCCTAATTGGTTAATCTTAGTTTAAAACGCATTGGTTTAATTACTTTAATGTTATGTGATTTTATGGAATAAATAAATAAATATTCTGATTCGGGGATTTTACTAGACACATTAGCCGCATCTTTTTCCATGCATGTCGTGAGAGTCGACTAAGGATCTCGGGCAAGCTACTCGTAGCTAGCAAGTTATCAACGATAATTTGCATCTGTCCCTGCTATGCGAAACATTGCTGTAGCATTTCCTTTATGATCCTGCAGTTCTGGCTACCCCCATTTCGAGAACACAGCCATGTGTATGTATGTATGGATTTAATGAGAACACCATTTATGATCTATAGTACCTACCTACATCACAACATTTCAGCTAACTTTTAAATATTTTTTTCTTTGTATGCTATTGTGATAGATACAATAAAATTCTAAATCTTGGATAAAATATCAGTTGAACTTGAAAATTTTTTGAACACTGAAATTAGTATTAGAGAATCATCCATTCATAGTTTAGTAGCGCCTGCAAATAAAATCATGTGTTTTATGATCTGAATCCGAAATCTGAATTTTGTGCGAAGTTATTTTAACAACTATAATTATTACGTATACGTGTTATTATATAATAGTATATTCAGTGAAAGTATTAATTAAAATTATGACGAATAAAAATAATAGTGTAGTTAAGATAAAATGTTTGCGTTGGTCACTTGCGTTTATTATTTCTGATTTAGGTTAGTACTTACTTTATATTTGAGTATATTTATCTAATAACTTATTATTAGGTAACATATATACATAAATATTTATTTTGAACTAGCGAAATGCGTTGTAGTCAGTTTATTTTAAGTAAAGCACGAGCACAGGCTGGTAGATTTTTTTCTATTTTACGTTACGATAAATAAGGATGACCAACAAGATTGCATCTGAGAAAACACACAAGTATCTATCACAGCCTACGTAGAAATAAGTATTTAATTATCATAGCACAGCTTTTTAGTGCAACTTCAACTTTTCTTACAGCCAATTTCAATAACCGATATCAAGAGATTTTTTGCATATTTCAGATTGAATGTTTAATTGTATATGTACAAAATTTCAAATTTGGAACAAAAATAATCCGAGTATCTTTATGATCTCTAGTGTCTCTAGTATTGAAATTGGCCGTTAGTGACACCGATCAGAAAGTTGAGCGGCAATCGTGCGTTTGACGTAATAAGTCGCACAATGAAAACAGTCATATTCCAGACCAGAAATAGAATAGTGCAGTGGTACTACGCAGTGGTGCATTTGTTTTAAAATTAGACCACCATAAAGATAAACCATAAGCGACTTAGACACATGTTTTCATAGATACAAACCGGTCGTAGTTAATGTTATTTATAATAGACCTTAAATAGGTGTTTTGGCATCGATCCAAACTAGCTAAGTACTTGTTATGCCAACGGTTATGAAATTATGTGGAGAATGAACAGAAAATGTTAGTTTTGGTGGTTAAAATGATTTATTAACCATGCATGCCAATATAGTCACGTGGAAATCCACAGACGACATATCACATGGCATAGCTTTAGGTCTCTAACTATTGTTTACAGCCGAATTTCGTACATAACCATAATTATGTAGTCGCAGATAAGCGGTGTCCTTGTTAGTAGAGAATGTATAAACCAGAATAAGTAAATAAAAAGGAACGTTATGGATGATGAATATTTTTAATAAAATTTAGAAGTGAAAATTATGATTCTGAAAGTGTGATAGAAAGAATTATGAAGAAAGAACGTACTAAAAAAAATGTAGTTCAAATAGATAGCAAGTAGTACCTAAACAAAAGTTGTTAAACAATATGAAATGTGAGGAACTCTATGACAAATCATGGCTCATTGCTCACACTGAGTGACAAAGGTCCTTTGTCTGCCATACCATAAGGCCACTCGAATGTAGGTATATCCGAGCTGAGAAACAATCGACTCTAAAATGTATGTGACAAACAATACTTCTAGATGTTTGGGAAATATTGTTTGCGTTCTTGACGTTTGTAAAGAAAATCATAGTTTTCGTAATGCGTGAGAATTATTTCTAGCCTTATCTAATTATATGTTAGATATAGTTTTTTTTTGTAATTAAGTGCCTTTATATTGTAAGAAGTATACGTCAGCACGAATGGTTAAATGTGGTATACATATTTTCTTATAGGGATCTAAAAAAAATGTTAAAATATAATCATGTGACCTAAACCGCTACAAATGGAATAATAATAATAATAATATAACAATTCTCAGTAAGTAAGCACCCGTACTTAGTTTAGAACATTACAATGTAAACAATACCTACCACAATCCATATGAAGGCAACAATCGTACAGAATAAGGTCAACATTCTTTCTTTCAGACTGTTTCTGTATTACCAATGTTCGCTTATTGTATCAATGTAGATAATCTTAACGCCCACTGAGTAGACCATTAGTCAGATGGACGGACGACATCACCGTCATGTTTGGTAGTCATAAGATTCAGGGCACGGGATCAGAGTTGATGGTGGAAGCTTGCTCAATCATGATGTATGCAGTATGCTAAGCTAACATAATTCAAGACATTTAGGTAATCTGAGCAAGCAAGTAAGCAATTTTTGTATCAAATGATTTATTTTGAATTTACGTGATAATAGTTCAATACGCCTCTGCATCGATTAAGATCAGGCAGATGTTTTCGAAAATCGTGGCATCCCTTGGTCCGATTTTGCTAGATTTTCCTACCGTCATATTTTCGGCTCTGAAAAGCATTTGACGTGCTTACCTATTTTCGAAAATATCGCGAATACGTATGGGTAGGTTTCGTTATAATCGATTAGTGACCCGTTCAGGAGGAAACTCTTTGTGGTCCAGCGATGCGTGTAATCGCAGTGACGACGTCCCAACGATTTCAAGGGCACATTGGATGGTATGGCTACTGTATTTATAGTTACAGATAGGTATAATGATATACGGTCTGCAGGCACTATTAGGTATTCTCTGATGCACGTAACGTATACCAGCCTTGACACTGAAATGATTTCTCGGGTTTCCTTCTGATAGGTACTGAAGAAACTCTGTGTTATGCCTCAATAGTTATCGCTCTGATACCGAACGAAATATGTATTTCATTATTATTTTGAAAATTGATTTTATGAGATGGAAAAATAAATGACAAATTTTAACTTATTAACTAGGATACGAATATTCCATATGTATTATCTTCTCATTCTCTATTGAGAATTAAGGTCTCTTACAAAATCCTTGATTGTTTTTGTCTTATTTTGATGTAGGTATATGATTTTATGTTATTTGATAATTATGGCTTACAATGATTATGACAAATGTTTTTATGGAAAACAAAGTTTCTAGCATATGACTATTATGGCAAATAAGTGAGTATGACATATGAAATTACGAGAAACAATATTATGTCTATTGACCATTATGGCAGATGAAATTATGGCAAATGAAATTCTGGCAAGTGGAGGTATCCCAAAGTATATACCTGATAACTGCCAAGTATTTTGCAGTGAAAAAATAAGAAACATCCAAACAATCTCACAAACTTTCCCTTTTTTAAAACTGTACGTTACAAAATGGCGTAATTTGGTTTATTTTTTTGGTTCAACTACCAGGTTATATTGTAATCGATTTTATATGCATTCAGTACGTATATGTAACCGTCTATATTTCTGTGTACATACCTCATAGTTATAATTAATTATTCAGGAAGGTACGAAACTGCCTATAATTATAACACTAGTAGGTGAAGGGAAGTAAAAATTATCCAGCCGTAGTAGCCGTAGTCACGACTATGATATCTACCGGAATAGTTTTTATAAAAAAATTTAAAAGTACCTATATCAGTTTATGAAGTATGCAGGAAGACGCATTCATTTGATTTTCTAAGTTGTATTTAAATAGTAGAGCGTATTGTAGTCTTATGTAATGAATACTTGCAGTATATCTAAAAACAAATTTTTGTGACTAAAATAATAAGTTATATAAATAATTTATCGAAAGTTTACCTTATGATTAAGTACTTAAGATAAAATATAAAATAGAGTGGCTATTTTCGAACAGCTATTTGTAAAGACGGTGTTTAACTGAAGGTGTTTTTCTACTAGGATTTTGATCACAGACATTACAAAGTTGATGACGATGAGCAGACGTAATGTTTTTATATTACTACCTACACGATAAAATGGAAACGATGGTAGCCGGTACACGGTGACAAGAATGATGTTATGTACCTATTTCGTTTACTGGTTAAAATAATCAATGTCATGTAATGTAATTTTTATATTTTTCAATGCTCTGTAATAATAAGTACTACTCTATATTACAAAATATAACTAGTATTATCATATCTGTGATAGTAATTAATAAATATTTATTTCCAATTCCCTACAAAGTTTTTTCAATATAAAATACCCAATTAACTAAACTTTTCATTCATGTTTCCAACACTTCACTGCACTATTTCATTTTTCAAAGCATCTCACAGAACCCAAAAAATCATTCCGTCTAGAAATAGAACGAGCAAAGAAAGTTGACGTTGACACTCGGACAAAAACTCGGCAGTTTTAGGTCACACATGATATCGGCCGAAAAAATCGTACAGTAAGGTTTAATGGAAGTAGGTAATGCTAGGCGTCTAGGCCTAATTAGAATTTACAACAATAGGGATCCTGTGCCAAATAGGTTAGCTAATGTAATTTTGTTTTAAAAGACAATATGTGGATGTGATGTTTCAGAATGTAGCATATTGTCAATGAAACTATCCTTATGCTGTAAAATATATGAAGATAAGCCGTGTTATTATAAAATGTTGACAGTCGAAATATACCATAGGTACATTTTTCTATCAGATGTCATTTGTAAACAGTCTTAGGTACTTTAGACGTGGTTTTATTACAACACTGGAGACTCGTAAACCTTTCGATCTCCGTAAATTCATTGTGATTCAATAAAATAAATGTCTCTGGCAAGTAATATGTAGGATGAATGCAGCAAAGAATGCTTTAATTCCTGTTTGTCATTCTCAATTAACTTTATGTTATTGATGACAGTGAACAACGTAACCCATTTGATTAGACACTTATTTTATATTCAGGTGGTCCCTCACATGTTCGTATTGTTCTCTAGAACTAATAAGTAAAATAAGAGCGAAATTTTGGAATTATTTAACAATATTTTCAATATCGAATCATTACGAGGTGACTTATGCAGTAAGAGCACGGATTGTTTATACCTTGAGTGGAATTGTTCACAAGTGCCCCAGTTGTTAGCTCAAATTAACATAGTAATGTTAAATGTCGTCGGAGGAAAGAGGACAGTCGATGACAGTGATCGAATAGCGCATTTACTTATTTAATTTACTATAATTATAAGATTGAGAATCTCATTTAGTTTTTAAATGAGATTCTCATTGTAATTTTTTTCATTGTGTTGAGAATAAATGGAATTAATAGAAGTCTCCCTTTCTTCATTTTATGTTTAATTATAGTAATATTAGTATTCTATACTATACTATACTTACTTGCTATTGTTAATTAAGTGATAAATAAAAATGTTAGAAATATTTATAATACTCGAGTTCTTAAAGGAGTTAGATGTAATACATAGACTTATGAAGACATACAGTATTAGTAAGTAGATATTGGTAACAACAGTTTCAAATCTTATCTCTCCACAGTCCACACCCACTATTAGTAACAAAACCCCCAGTTCTCCTCAGGTGTCGTAAGTGGCAGTAAATCCGAATAATTACTAGCAATACGCCAGATGAGATCTAATTGTAGGAAAGTGAAACGCGAAATTAACTTGAGACGGTTCTCATGCCCGTCAAATGGAGTTCCAGCTTAACAGTTCATCTCGTTAAAAGACTAATTTATTTTTTTCTTTTCCGTTAATTCAATTACATTACTTTGCTGTTTTGAGAAATTCTTTAATTTATTTTTATGGATGTTTTCTACAATAAGCTAGCGTCGCGGCGTGTGTTTATAATAATATATTTAATATATGTATATTTTATCTGTACCAAGTAAAGGAAGTGCTTGAGTCTTGAAATATCGTAGATTAGGTACCATGAAAGTTTATATTCTGTTGCGTATTAAATAAGGGATCAGTTTTTTCAGGTTCTATTCCTTTTTAAAGATATTTAAGCAACACAGTGTGGTAATTATTTTTTGAAAATTTTATGCATTTATAGGCATTTATTCACTTTAATTTAATACATTATATCTGACAAAGCTGGTAGAGAATTTAAAAAAAATCTGGAATAACTGTTTACAATTTTCTTTTCAAAAGATTGGACTACTTTGATAAAAAATACTTCTTCTATCTACCGTTACTTAGTATGTGACAATATTTCATGAGTAAACCGTAGTTTCAAATAGCACGTACCAACAATTGTAAGACTAGATACGTGATTTCGCAAAGTTCTTAGAAATTATTATCGTATCGTTTAAAATGGCATTAGTAATAAAATAATTAGAAGGCATTTAGATGCCAATTTACGCATAGGTACTTATCCATTTATTGTGTTATTGTTATTGGGAAAAGTTACTTTTACTTCGCAATCCAAACTTATATTATAATTGCGAAAGTAGCTGTCTGGCTGCTACCATTGCATGACAAAAAGGTTGAATTGCAATGAAAGCAAATGCTACTACTTCAATTGTGACACCTAGATAAGAGCAGCGTAAACAAATTAGGAGAATGGAGTAATTTGGGGCTACCCATGTATTAAAGTATATCTACACTTTCGGTGTTACAAATGAACTGAGTGTACCGTACAGATGGACTAGATATGTAAGTAAGTTTTAAGTTAGTATTAAGTAAAATTAGTGCCAAGTGAAACCCCACAGGCATTAATGGCACTATTACACCATTTATGTAACTTTTTTATAGAAATAAAATAAATAATAAAAAAAGTGACAGCAAAATGTACGGTATATCTTTGAAATTAAACATTGTTTAGCTTCTACAATGTAATTTCTTTATTAGTACGGCCATACGTACATAGGTATTATATAGCTCAAATAATATTTCTTTTGCAATAAGACAGTTTGCGTATTCACCACTTAGCAGTGGGACACCACAACACCGAATGCATATACTCGTACCTAAACGGTAAACATCTACAAAAATACATCAGTGAATTTTGATAAAAGACAAATGTCGCTTTGTGTTTCGGTAATATAGTAATTCGTGATGAGCAATAAGATAAAAATTATGTTGTTGTACAAATTGAATAGAAAGTGAAAGGATTGATTGATTCATCTCTACAACCTAAGGCGATATATCACATAACACTGTGTTATAAAATCTAATAAGAAATAATGGAAATAACCTAAAGAAGGAGATATTATCTTACAAAAGCATTATGTAGATTACCAAAAGGAAGATATATTACAAAGATACTACTAGGTAGGTAAGTAAGTAAGTGGGATGACGACTAATAACGAATGACCAAGTAAGCAGATAGTTTTCTTTACTCGTAGTTGATGAGAAAAAGTACATTAAACGCGCAAATCACTGCATTAAACTGCATATCGTAATAATTAATTATTATTTGTTTGCACGTTATTGATATCATGGTACCTATGTTATGTAAGAGCTGTGTAATATGGACTTGCGTTTCGCCTGTTCAATGTCAATGATAATTATACTAGTGCATGTGTAGGTATTGTTGTAAGTACGTACGAGTATCACATGAACTGCTTATTATGATTTTTTTTTCAGTGGCAGGTCATATGAATGAAATGAAAATCTCCCGACCGTATTTCGGCTAAGGCGACCAATCTCTACGGAGATTATCCAGGTACGCAGGAGATATTATAATGCACAAGTCATATAATAGTTTTGTAGTTCTCTAACTATTATCTAACTATTTGCTGTTCCGTAGTCTGGTGTCATTAATTAATATTAATATTTTTTAAAATATTTTTTACACAGAATGTGTTTAGAAGGGTGGATATTTTTTTGTTAAAATATCCAAGCATGACTTGAAGCCTGATGAGGAGATTGATTTCCGTTAATTTATTATTAATATTATAATAACGATCAATTATGTACAGATTGGTGAGTTCATTCTAATATATAAACTACCTACGTAAGATATGATAACGCGACAATGTTTACGTGAAATATTGGGAGTACAACGCAAAAATTGGTAGAGCTTTTTTGAAGTTCTTTGTGATTAATCATTTTCTTCCTAATTCCTCAAGGTTTTTTGCAAATTAAAATAAAGAAAAAGAAAACACACAATATGGTTTACAGCAGGGTTTGCAGTAAGTAATCAATTGTTTCATTTCAGCTAAGACAGCTCGGTACAGCGAGGTCGTATGACCAATTACTTCTTGAGTTATCTTTAGACATGCAATACTGATTTCTACATTAATAGGTATCACGTAATACTTAGTACTTAGGGAATCCAAGGTATTTAATTGCAAGTCCAGGATTTTGTAGCCTTGAGTTTGTACTAGAATGGTGTAAAAAAGATATTTCCTATTTTACAAGATGACTGTGCAAACTTGAAAAATCATTCAGCACTCACATTATGCTGCGGCCACATCATGAACATTAATATGTTAAAAGTATATGGTTCATGATTTTAATCTTACCTACCTAATGGTTACAGTTATGGTTAAAAAATGATCTATTATAAAAATGATCCGAAGTTGTAATCATTTGGCAATGAGAGGTGAATTAAACAAATTCATTACTGTGCAATAAACCACGGGGCTGTATTTTTTTCTAAAGATTAGTAAGTACAAATTGAATTTCAAAACCATGGCTCAAAATGTTTTAGAAAGGATCGAAAATATCTCTACATTTCACTAAGTTCACTTATTGTACTAGACATGGGACTAAAGAAAGGCACCCAGCCAGACCAAGACTAAATACACCGACCGGAAATGTTGTCCTCGTCCAAATTGACAATCGTAGGTACAAATAAAAATTGACCGGAAGTGAAACGGATGTATTCGTGAAAATATGTCGTAAAAATATCTCATTTTACAACAATGCCTGTGGTAGTGTTATAGATATTTTGTGAAAAATTTGTATTTTATTACAATGCAATGTTTTAAACAAACTATTTTTGTTTCAGGTAAGTATATGAGACCAGTTCGCATTTTAATCTTTGATGAGGAAATGGTAAGTAACTGAGAAATAATTGGTGTAGCAGGAGGAACTATTACGACATTGAAGGGATTTATCATGGATTCGAAACGCCACACATTTTAATTATATTTACCTGGCTGTCACTTACATCCTGTTAACAAATCACGGCAGTAACTCATTCTGTACAAATCATAAATTATCCTAAGTATGTACCAATGATGATGATGATGATGATCTCCGACCGTATTTCGGCCAAGGCGACCAATCTCTACGGAGATTGGCCAGGTACGCAGGAGATATTATAGTGCACAAGTGTGTGCACAAACACAGATGCACTCTCTATTCCGTTACTCTCCTAGTCCGATGGGACGGAAAGCCGACACGACCGGAGAGAGATCAGGCGCAGGACCAACAGTTTTACGTGCTTTCCGAGGCACGAGCTAAGTGACAATTTTACAACATTAAAATCTGTGCATGAAATAAATTCATTGCTACAGGCCCGTAACTGGGATCGAACTTACGCCTCCCGCTTGAAAGGTGCACGTCTTAACCACTGGGCTATCACCGCTTCTACCAATAACTAAAGAACAATTACAACATAATGTAAACACCATGTAACAGAAAACGATAGTGTTTTCCATCGTCTAATAGCATGTTGTCAGGTTACGAAAGCTTGATATAACTGTATGGGAGAACTGTGGTATCCATGTTATGTTGTATTATTGTGGATACGGCAAGTGCTCATTGTTTGGCAAAATAACCTAATTATCGCAAAGACAATAGCGCCATCACTGTATAGTTCACATTCTGTAGCTTCACTTTCATTTGCTTATTGTGTGAAGTACAATAAAGGTAATAGTAAAATATTTATAGTTAATAGTGTTATCTACATTTTTGTTGTAAAGTTCAAGAACGTAAGCATTGGGTTGGGGTATACTATACCGGGTATACGTACCCATTACAATCTACATTACCTATAAATATCTACCTGCAATATTTTATGTCTATTGACCGCAAAACTTCTCAATTATAAGAACAATCTCGACTCAAAGCAAATACTCAAGCAACGATGTTTACCCAATTATGAATGGAAAACTAGAAATATATTCCATTTTACATTAGGTACCAGGCTACCTCAAGAAGCTACGTGAATTAATTATATGTAGAGTCTGAGGATAGAGCTTAGACGCGATGGAGCTGTCAAAATTGAAAAGTTCATACGAAAGGGCATTCATAATTTTTGTTATATAGACATTTTGTGGGGTAAGCACGAAACTTTTTACGCGGAGTAACTCTAGCGACTCTCTAGCAAAATCTATGCGATTTGGCAGTTGGACGATAGCGTTACGGACTATCGAGAGGTTCATGCTTACCCCTCAGATCTCTATTTTACAAAGTTAGAGTAAGTAGGTGGAATAAATTTTAACTTTAAGCTGATAATGGGAAATTAACAATTGTATCCTTGATTCTGAAGAAGTCATTCATTTAATATTTTGTGATAAAACGTACGTGTCATTTGAATATTTGTTATACTCGTATAATTATAAAGTCGAAACTTTATAGTACTCGTACCTCTCTCTATATGGAACCTCTGTGCCGACACAGGTGGTTAGAGCTTTTCTGCCTGAAAGTTTAATGTATTGTCGTAACAGGAGGTATCTAATAAATTATGCATGCTCTGTACATTTCTAGATAAGCATTAGAGAGTATATTCCTTGTATATTTGCTGAATAATTCAAAATTTTAAGTAAACCTGTATTTCGTAGGAAAGCGAGCTTTCAAATCCTGCAATTTACAGTCATTTTATAAATTTCAATCTAGCAATAAACACTTTCTGTTCTTTTTATTTCTGTTAGTCCAAGATTCATAATTGAGGATCACTTTTGTGTATTTTCTCTTAGTAAAAATGTCCACCATGGTAGTATAAGTAGTTAAAGTTGGAAATTTGAAAAGTGCGACTGATTTTGGCCCCACTTGTACAGCAAATTCCAATAATAAAATTAGCACAGATGACAGCTTTTTCTGCTTACCTATGTTAAAGAAGATGGCATGGTGTGGTAACTGGTGGTTTAACCAAATCTAGGTTTACGTATATGCTGCAAGTGGGCCTTAGTTACTTTCGGTATTATTTAAACAAAGTATATAAAGTTATTATACCCAGTTAATGACCTGAAGTACCAATTATGAGTACAAAAACATAGGTTAGAACTGTGGTTTCTCACAAAACTTCACCAGACGTCATCTTACCACATTCGTAAATTGCCGCATTGTACTTCTTATGGTTTCATAGTTGGGCACAACAATGACATGGTACGTTACATGTGCACCCAGTGCAAACAATAGCTAATACGCGCAGGCGCACGGCATTGCTTGATGAAATCATTTTCCGCAGGTTTTGTTTCTTATCCCAACTTCTTATTAGAATTTAGGAAAGTTTGGGGCTTAGAATAATAATTCGCTCCGCTCAAGCGAATACCAATCAGTAATCTAAGGTTTGGAGTTTATTTTTTTAATCTTTATAAACAAATAATTTCCTTTTCTAAACGTATGACCATTTTATTAGTTTGTTGGAGCACATGGTAGGTACAGACAGATGTAATAGATAAGACTTTTCTAATTGATATTCCAAATTATCACGCTAATGTTGTTTCTTCCACGTACTCGTAATTTCAATGCATTTACGTAGGGAACGTATTGTTTTCGTATTTACTCGTAATGCTACCACAATACTTAAAATATAGATACGTACTTATAAACAAGGATGTGTTCCCAGGTGGGGGTAGCCAGAACTGCAGAATCACCAAGGAAATCCCACAGCCACTTTTAGCATAGCGGGTTTAGATGTAAAATATTAGGGGCAAGTTGCTAGCTCATCGCTTCAGAAAGCGCCCCTAAATTCTTTAGTCGATTCTTGCGACATGCATGGACGAAGACGCAGTTTGAAATACTTGAAATAAATGATAAATAATCTAAAAAGAAACTTACGTATATTTTTACGTATCTACTACTGTGAATAATTTACTACATACTTACGTTAAGAGCTACAAAATAAAATTTACAAATAATAACCGCTTGCTTATCTACTACTTACCTATATATCTGCACTTACACTTTTCTCGCATAACTAAATGAAGATCTGAATAAAGTTTCACATACTTTCTTTTACTTTAAAGTTTTTTCTAGGTTTAGAAAGCTGTCTAGATCGCTGAAATCCAAATAAGTATATTAAGACTTCTGCGGTCGTATAAAATCTCACTATTCCCATATAGGAAACTGATATTAATGGTTATGGTGATGTCTTATTAATAAATACAATACCTACTTATAAATAAAGGTACTCCTACTCTTTCAATGTTAAATGGAGATTATTTTTTTTCTGCGAAAAGTTAATTCTATTTTAAATTCTCATAAATGTATATTTTTGCTCCTGAGACTCGAATGAGAATCTCAATAAGCGATGAGCTTATAATGTAAATTGACCCTTACTGAGCTTTTATATAACCTCTGCGTTAAACGTGGCTGCAGGATGTTCTTCGTGATCCTGCAGTTCTGGCATAGAATACTAGTTGTAGGTACATATTATTTTTTCCATTGATTCCATAATCTGGTAGGTCGTCCTTTTGATAACTTGATTAGAAAATTTGTTTCTACCTAGTTAAGTTATCTGTTAGTTAATATAGCGAATATTACCGATATCGACGTACCACCAAACTTATCTTACTCAGATTAAGTAGATCTTCGTGCTTGTAATACATTATTTTATCATTTCAATAGTCGCAAAGATAACCACATACTGTGCTGAGATAAACTATAGGTAGGTATCAATTGTAAAATTAATTAACTTATACAACAATTAATGTTGAATAATCATAATAAACAGACATGCCATAATTATTTATTGATTATCTATTTTACATTTTGATCCTAAACAATCTTTACAGCAGGATATGCAGCTGATTCTAATAAAGCCCCATACAGGACACCTCTAATGCACGTTTTTTCTAGATTAATTAAGAAATAGCTGCCCACTTACTGTGTTTACTTGTAGTTAAATAGAAAGTGAAAAATTTATTCAATTAAAACTTAAGTAAGGCAACGTAATATTTATTACTTTCCGTTTTATTACTCATCTGCAGACATTAACCTTTTGTTGTAGTTATTGTGTTATTTATACACTATTGAATAACTAGTGTGCCAATGTCCGACACAGACATCTGTTTTATAATGTTTATTTGAGCTGATTCTACAAAACTTATAAGACAAGGCACGAATAATAAAATCTGTTTGTTTGTCTATCTAATATACATATAAAACTAGTGGACGCCCGCGATTCCGTCCGCGTGGACTGCAGAAATAACTAAATATCGAAATGAGATAAATTTACAGACATGTATAGCCAGTTCTTGAGTTACAAATAGTGTAACTAACAGCCAATTTCAATAACCGATCTCGAGAGATTATTTGCATATTTCAAACAATATATAGATATATATATTTTACACAATAACCCTATTAGACGATAGATCTATCTCTACTATGTCTATGATATTCTAGCAAGACTGAGGTCATTCATGTGTCATTGTCCTGGGCCCAGTGTCCGGCATATGTATAGCAAGTCAGCGGAATAACCAACAACGAACGCCAGCAAAATAGAAATGTGATATGCGCAATTCCGTGGGCCTTATTATAAAAAAAAATCATTTAACACGGTATAACTTTAGACAGTGTCTAATGGACACGGTTTTGTAATAAGGCCCAGTGGGCCCAAAGAACTGTCCATGTTTTTTGGAATTATATGAGGTATTACTACTTAGCATTCGTATACTCGTAGTAATGTATTAATGTGGGGCTTAGTGTAGCCCTTAGTGTAGAATACATCAGCTGCATCAAGGAGACGCATGTAACAGTCGACTAAGAAACTCCGGTATTCTCTCAGGCGACAAGCTAGCAACTTATCATTGATTATTTACATCTGTCCCCGCTATGCTAAGCGTGGCTGCGGGATCTCCTCTTTTATTTAGAGTACTAGCTAGCTACCCCATTTCGGCAACAAAGACGGTCTATATGTATGTAGTATAGTATGATATTGTCTGTGATTTGCTAGAGTTGCTATGGGTTTCAACAAGTGAAGTAGATAACTGCTAATCTGCTATGTGTGTGAGGATATGTTAAAAAGACACTGCAAAAGTAGGCGATATAACACTTGTCATTCAAGTGAACAGCATTCTACGGCTCAAGACCTAGAGATTATTCATATATTCGTCACGCTCTACATTTTTCGCTATTGGGGTCAATACCTACGAGTATGCTTTTGCTGCTTGAGGATGCTATATGTTTTTATGTAATAAGTTTTTTGTTACACCGGAAAGTTATTATTATTAGATCAAACTGCTGGTTATAATTATATCAGATTGTTTTTTTTATGTTAACTACTTATTACAGTCCAAAAATGGTTTGTCTGCGAAGATATTCAAAATTATTTTTACAAAAGTTTAAAATAGTGCCGAGCTAGGATAAAATTGTAAAGTATTTTACAGATGAGTTGAATGAAGAACAATATATAGGTAAGATATAAGATAGGGAACGATGTGAATAGATGTATATGTCGGTATATAAATCGTGAGTTCAAATCACCCTAGGGTGAAAAATTTCTTCATTTTCTTAATAATATTTATAATATATAAATGTATGCTGCCTCATTGCGTTCATAAATAGCACACCTAATACTCATACTTATTTTAATTCTGTCTTCAATTTTACTCCTACGAGTAATACCTCCTTTCGCTCGCTAAATAAATGCAAACGTTCTCTACCTTATATGTTAAACACGCGTAAAGTGGAACGAGACGTAGGTGTAATATGTCCTTACCAAGATAATGAGAGATGCCAAATGAATTTATTAAGTATACTTAGTGACCAAAATAATTCTTGGAAATGTATGAAGTTACATCTACTCTTTTTATACAGCACTCTACTACAATAATTTCGTAGCATCCAGGACCTCAAATCAGACGCTACACCGACAACTAAGTAGGAATTAACTTTAAAAAATCCAAAATTCCATTAGGCGACCATTACTGGATGCAATAAATATAAACCCACACTTAAGTTAACCATTATCAGTGCCAGTTTCGATGCTATTGAGTGCCCAAGTAAGTCCTAGTTAACTTTCGTCTAGACAGCGACAAGTCGTGGGCGCAACCGCTCACTATGGGAGTCAGTACATTAGACCCATCATTGTAGACATTGTCTAGAACAGGGTGGCCAATCGAACGATCGCGATAATTAGCCCAGTCGATTGTGGCAATGAACTTACTAAATAATACTGAACTATGCTTGTTTCATTTAAGATTTCAAGAAGTATTGGTAGATCGCACAGGGTGTCAGAACAATATCTAGATCTTGGGTCTAACCAAGTTGGTCACCTCTGGTCTAGAGTCTCCAGAACAACGGTAACAATACGTGGCCAGCAAGTAAGAGCGTGATGGATTTGCATTCGTTCGACATTGCTGGACAATGATCCCGATAGTTTGCTAATGTTGCGTGCCAACGTTAGTTACTTCTCGCGTTAGCTATACTAGAGAACAGTGACTCCTTGTAAAACTGTTTTTGTTAGGCACTACCTGAAATGTTGCACTGACCTAGTAAAGTTGCAAAACTGTACCTGCCAGTTGTCTTTTTGATTGCTAAATGGGATAATGATTTTAGCGATGAATACCCACGGGGCTAATTTCTATGATTATTACTTTATTGGCTTGCTTATACCATTTATTCCATCAATAAACTACAATCGCTAGGTTGCATTATGTTCCATCAGAATCGGTGATGTGATCAGCATAGTTGAATTCAAGTAAAAAAAAAATCGAGCAAAATTTCATTTGGGCTATGAATAAGTTAGATTTATTAATTGAGATGGAACCCTTAAGAATATTATCGAAAGTTGTTGTGCAATGCGGAAACACATTTTAACAGATTGTAGAAAAAATCAATACATTCGCATTCGATCGATACGTCTCGATGCTTCGGTCAATTTCGAGCACGCGATTCTGTTACCGTAACGTTCTAACTGTTGCATGTGATACTAAATGATCAATGATCCATGTTACGATCAAAAAAGTGATCAAGTTAAAGTAATTAGCTTGTATAAGGAATACATAAATATGCGAGAACTTCTGTATCAGAAAGGAAATCCCATAGCCACGTTTAGTATAGCCGGGACAGATGTAAAAATAATATTATAGAGGAAAACTGGTGAAGTAGCTTGTACCTAAACGTTACAAAGCTCGAACGAATGCTTATACTTTAAACAGCTCTACTACATCTTATAATGATGTCTTCAAAATGTTCTATTGAAATCAAAGTCACACCATCTTTACTACATTTTCTCTTGCGTCGCGTTGAAGCAGAATGATTAATCACTTTTTTTAAATGATTAATTAAAAAATATTACTTATCAAATGTCTTCGAAATCTTTATGGACCATTTCGACCTACATCGGATAACGTTGGTCCAGATCAACATACTCGATGATGGTTCGAAGAAAATGTTCGAGCGAACGTTTTTATTCATTCATAAACATGGCGACCCCGTTCTGTAAGAGGAAGATTTTCTTTTTAATTCTGTTTAGCAATGAAGTCACAAAGTATTACTCAACATTTCCAAATACAGCTGAGTACTGCTTTGAATTTTTATTAGTGTATTTTATTGTCACCCATATATCCATGACGCTTTACCTGGCTGTCTACCAAATGATGGTTTTTATATCAATTGGATACAAATTAAAGATTTATAGAAAAATTTATAGGTCATACAAGTTTTGCCCGTTAGTTTTGTACCCAATTCGTCATACTTTATTGCGACGTCAGCTACAAAACTGGGTGGCTGAATTACGTCCATTACTTGCTAACGCAGTTTAGTTTGAACTATAGTCTGCAGTTTAAATTGAACTGCAACATACTTGTAAACAAGGTACAAACCCTTAAGAACCCCTATAAGAATATCCCTTTTAAAGAAGGGCGATGTGATATGTGTGATATGATATATATGTGATACTCGTAGTTATTTCTATGGGATTTATATAATACATAGTTCATGAACTGCAATAGAATATATCATCTTTTGTAATATATGTTTTTTCGTTGCCACCCTTAACGAAGGGTACGTACTCTATGCATCAAATAAAGTAAGTTTATGCCAAATAATTTTTTTTAAAACGAAAAACCGACTTCCTCCCAAAACTCGGACTTACTAAAGTAAAATTTTACTAAAGAGCAAATATACTATATTGCGTTAAGCCGTGTACGAAGTTTAGGAGCATAATATTTCAGATTTAATGCCAGCAAATGATTAAATAGGCCACTGCAAAAGAGAAAAATACTTTAAAAAAAAAATTGAAATCCGCTTATAATTGACGGAAATATCGGTGAACATACAAAAAAAAAATATTATACATACAGACGAATTGAGAACCTCCTCCTTTTTTTGAAGTCGGTTAAAAATGACTAGGCTTCGAAACTTTATGTCTGACAATATGATGATGATGATGATAATGATGACCTCCGACCGATTTCGGTCATGGCGACCACTTCTAATATCTAGGAAGATATTACTAAGTTGGCGTTCATGCTGGATCGGAGGCACTTGAGGTGGAATCGATCCAGAGTGCGTATGTGGCGACACGCCTCGGAGGAATATAAGAGATTTGGCAGCACAACAGCCATGTACACTCTTATTTAAGCAACATATAATTACACTCCTTCTTCCTGCTCTGTTCCCAATAATTTGAGGTCGGTGCAATATGTAGGTACTCTTATTTCATTCATCCCTATTATCCGTCATCTCGTTATTCTCATGTCTACCTCTTCCTCTATAACCACTTACTTCGGACATGGCTTAACGCAACATCATTTCACGACTTAACACAATTATCTTCATCTTCATAAGCCTATTGCAGTCCACTACTGGACGTAGGCCTACCACTGCCATAGGGGGATTTTGTTACTAAAAAGTTCCACTATCCTCGTTTCCTTTATATTATGTGTAGCTGACCAAAATTCTCTATAAAAATCTAATAAAAACAGGTGCCCTTTATATTTTTCGATTCCTTGATATTCCATCATCAGATATTATGTTTTATATGTAGGTGATCACCCAGTAAAAGTTAAAAACAGATTACATGTGCCTACAATAAGGGTATTTCTCCAAGATCTCATACTCTGATGTGGTGAATATGGAACCAATGTATACCATGACCAACTATAAAAAAAAATAAATCGGTAAACGACGGAGTTCTGAGTTAAAAACATACAGACGAATTGATAACCTTTCTTTTTGAAGTCGGTTAAAAAAATGCTGGGAAACGTTGTAAATTTTTTTGATTTTTTAAAATTACTTGATCAGGCGAAATTTATAATGTCTAAGTGTTTATGCTAGTTTTTTCATAGACAAATATTTATTATTTCTCGTGAAAAAATCTTAGGCTACGCGCGTCTATGTGCATTTATGCAGAAAAACGCAGTCTATTTACTCAAATTTGGACTTTGAAATATCTTGAGAACCTGACACTTCCCAGGTATGCTTCCATAGAGAAAAATGATCGTGACGATGAGGAGATTCCGTAGTTTTCGGGAACGTTGACGACGTTCAAAAATCATCCTGTACAATCTCCAATACATATTACCTATGTATTTTTTTAATATACTCAACTGAAAATCGGGAAAGCTTTAATTCAGTTCTGGCCGATTAACCATGAGGTGGATTTAAATAACAAGAAGCAATTTTCTAAAATGGTCCCTCTTTGAAATAACCTATACCTAGATTTTATAAATGAAATACCCAAGTGTATAAATGTTACAGGTAAAGGAATGATAAGTTCTCAAAATATGTTTATCATATTTATTCAAATCTCATTCAATATGTAGGCATTCGATACATTTCTAAGATTATTAACATAAAAATGGCGTCAATGCGAATACCGATAAACTTGTATTCTGGTTATTCTGGATTAAGATATAACGCACCAACATCCAGTTTTACACTTATTAAAATATTGTTTATAAATATTATACACTACTCAGTGTAATATAAAATGTTAAATTCTTTTAGAAAATAAGGATAATTTAATCAATTTTAGATAATTATATAATAACAAGCATCAAAATTAGAATTATAGAAAGCATAACCTTTTTTACAATATAAATAACTTACATACATACATACATACATATAATCAAGCCTTTATCCCTTACGGGGTAGGCAGAGCACCAAGGGCCGATAGAACAATGGTGCACTTCTGACCACCCTGAGGGCAATTGAGAGTACAAGTTTGGTTATAGTACGGGTGGTCTGCCCATCGCCTACAAAACACCAAGACCCTCTTGTCCCTCTACTGACTTGTACAGTATGCCCGGGAAGAAAAGCAGCTGTAGTATTATACGTTTTTTCTTTCATTCCCAGAGCAGTATAGAAGAATATGTATAAATAAAATATAAATAACTTTTCTCGGAAAATTCGTAATTACTTCTACCACGTAATAAAGAGGCTAGTTGCCTTCAGCTTAACTAAATCGACTTTACCCGCTAATTGACTGATTAGGGATTTAGGGATTATCCTTTAAACAAGTTAAAAAAACTAGGATTATCTACTTTATTTTAGATACCTCTTACCTTTCCTTCAAGGCTGTTAGAAGGTTGTATAGCGTATCTACTGTCACGTAAAATGATGTTAAATGAACCAAGTCGCATTTCTATGATAATTGATTGACACGGTTTCTTAGAGTGAAAATTTAATGTTGCCACATGTTTACTTTTAGCCTTGGTGCTGCTAAAATTACGCTTTTGAAGCAGGAACACTGCCTTACCTATAGAAAACGTTGTTTTGGTTAGATACAAAGTGTAATGAACATACATACATACATATAATCACGCCTTTATCCCTTACGGGGTAGGCAGAGCACCAAGGGCCGATAGAACCACATGGTGCTACTTCTGACCAACCCTGAGGGTATAGTTGAGATGTACAAGTTTCGGTTAGTAGTGACAGGTGGTCAGCCCCTCGCCTACAAAACACCAACACTCTCTTGTCCCTCTACTGACTTGTACAGTATGACCGGGAAGAGAAGCAGCTGTAGTATCATACGTTTTTTTTAACTCTCAGAGCGCATAGAAACGATGTAATGAAATAAGTACGTAAATGTTATGATTTATCCAATAAATAGAAGAAAATATCTCTGTAGGTTCTTGCTAGAAATAGTTAGGTAAACTTTAGGTATAGATATTCTACTTTATTGTGTACTTACGAGTACTAATAAAAATTACAATAAATATATTAAATTATTATGAATATGCTACGCAAAAAGTAATTATTTTAAATTCAATACAAATAATCACAGCAACGTATAAAATGTCTAGGTAGGTATTAGAGTTTTATCTATATATAGCTATTATTCTCTCAGCAAAAATAGATTCAAGGTTTACAAAAATACAGCTTTCAAACATAAGCAAAAAACAAGGCCCCTTATTAAATATCATAACACGTACAAAACAATAACATACATACAAAACAAAACATAACTATATATTCAAAGAAAAGAAGTAATCACAGGAATGCTACAATGATGCGGTTCAAATCAATATCAATTAGGTAGTTTACAATAACATTTAAAATATTCATTTATCATCTTTGTATAAACATATTGAAACCTAAACATAGACTACAACTTAATCTTCCAAGAAGTACGAAACATAAAATCAAAAGTATGCTCATAGTCACAAGTCACATACCTAGTCACAAATATTAATTGTGCATAGCTTTAAATATTATTTTTTCAAGTTATCACTTATTAGAAACATTTTCATCTGGGCCTGCTTCTGTTCCTACAACTTATTAGCTAAAGGAGGCAAAGTTTATTATCTCTAATTCAGTCTACAATCGTTAGCCAGCCGGGGGTAGGCTAGGGGTAGCATGACAACGCATCGTGGACTTGTATGTGTATCGTACGAAATCGTATCGCCTCATACAAAATTCAACATGGCGGCTATATTTATAGAATTTTAACAAGCTAAATGTTGATAAATCGGTTTATCATTTCGCAGGTCATGCTATTTGAACAGGAAAAGGTATAATTAGGTTTTTTATTGAACAGTTACAAATATTTAAGGATATCTAAATATGAAAATTTTCTCTTTCATACTTTCAGTTTATATTAACATTCGACAGGCATAGTTTGTTTTATTACATACAATCTTGTTACTCATTACGCTATGAGGCAATGGCATACGACATGCTTGCTTCATTTCTCTGAATCAACCTCATTCTAGTTATTTTCCCTATAACAATAAGTTATAGGTTTTTGATGGACAGGCTTGCAGAACTCATTGAATCTGGCAGCTGACGAATTGTTATAATAAATTATATTAGGTATGTACTATTGTATACCTAAGTTGTTTTTTTATTAAATCGTAATACAATTAAATATTTAAAGTGTGTTACGTACGAGTTATAATCAGAAAAGTAGTATATTAAAGATATATCACTCAGAACAGAAAGACACGATAAAGAAAAATGTCTCATTTGATTTTTGTACCTAACTATAGTTATTGCAATGCCACCGGTCAAAAGTACAGAAAGCTAAATGTAAACAAACATTAGGTATTTAGGTTAGTGTGTAAGAAAGAAATCGAAAGTATACCAAAGTCGCGGTCCCTGCGCACGCGCCTGTAGTTAACAATACCGAAAATGCAATGAGAGCGAAACGATCCCCGAAACTTGTCGAAAGTGACCTCAAGTGACAAAGGTCGGAAGTGATGTTCCAGTGCCTAAGCATTAACGACCCTTGACGAGCCAAACCGAAGAATTGGCAACGAGCGATTTCTAATTTCTTTTATGCTTTGGGAATACGAAACGACAATAAAAGTCACTTAAGACACATTGCATAATACGTTTCATTGAATGAAACGGTCTTGGAACGTAGAATTATGTGTGAAGTATTATAATGTCCCGCGTATGAGAAATGTGTAGGTTAGGTAAGTTCAAACATTGATGGATTGCATCATAACAACAACATATATTCCAATTAAAATAATAGCAATCTCTTTGGCATGAAGATTATTTTCTTTCCCATGTCTGTATAACCCAAAGACCTTGCATTGCGGCTTTGGCTTCGTATAATCTACCAAAAATTTCATGCTACATCTATGATTAAATTGAATTTTGCTTTTATTATCATTATGACCTCTAGCAACTTTGAGACAAGATTTTTATAGGGGTTTAATACCTACGAATATAGGCACACCGTTATTTACATCTCTACATTTATCTCGTGTCTTGTGGTAATAAAATGGGGATACACAGAACGATTAAACTGTTAAAAATTTTACCGACATGAAAAATAGCTCGCCGTAAGATGTTGGAGTTTCGTTACATGTACGAGTACGGTAGTCAACCTCTATTCATTTGCGCTTGCAGTCACGAATCACTTTTAACAAATAACTGTATGAGTCTAATACAAATATGTATAAAGTCCACGTGTAGGGTTATCGTGATCAAACATGCTCTGATAAGCTTTTAATAAACAGAGTACATATAATGGAGAAATTATTTAAAATAATATATACAGGCTGATTTTTGGTCGTCAACGTTCCCGAAAACTAGGGAATCTCCTCATCATCACGATCATTTTTCTCCATGGAAGCATACCTGGGAAGCGTTTGGTTCCCAAGATATTATGGTCCAAAGTTGAGAAAATATACTGCGTTTTTCTGCATAAATGCACATAGACGCGCGTTGCAAGATTGTTTCACGGTAAATAATTAATATCTGTCTATGATAAAACTAGCATAAACACTGGACACTATAAATTTCGCCCGATCAAGTAATTTAAAAAAAAAAAACAATAAAATTACATTGTTTCCCAGAATTTTTTTTGGCATAAACTTACTTTATTTGATGTATAGAGTACGTACCCTTCGTTAATGGTCGCAACAAAAAAACATCCTGTATAGGTAATAATAATAATAGTTATTACCGAATCGAGGGCCCTGTCAATAGAAGATTGCATTGCTATGTATGCTTATGTATTTAGTTTTGATAGTTCAATATAAGAATACGTCAGAGTCATAGTGGTAAATAGAAAATATTGTAGTATGAGAGTAGCTTAGGCACAATATGTACAATAAGTAGGTATATTATATACACTATTTAACCTCTCGAAAATAATCTCGGTTCAGATACGAGCCATCTCAGTTGAGCTTTCGTAAAATCAAATCTCTATGCAAAGTAGTTATAAAAGGTCAGTTGATATAATAATGTCTATCTTTACCATATCCCAGCAAACATCTCCTTAAATACATGCATACATACATATAATCACGCCTTTATCTTTTACGGAATAGGCATAGCACCAAGGGTCGATAGAACCACATGGTGCCACTTCTGACCAATTTTGAGGGTATAGTTGAGATGTACAAGTTCGGTTAGTAGTGACAGGTGGTCAGCCCATCGCCTACAAAACACCAAGACCCTCTTGTCCCTCTACTGACTTGTACAGTGTAAATAACTGTTAATATAATATGAAATTGTATAGCTAGGTAATATCAATGACTTACCTTACCTATGCGTGTTTTAATTGACAGCAATAAACATAACGTGCTTGTTTATCGGAGAAAGTGCTCGTCCTAATTGGCGAGCCATTATATGAAACAGTCATTGTTAATTTATTAATAAAGAAATTGAAAAAATTCCTCACCTGGGTGGTCAATGTTAACTTAGAATCACGTGTTGATTGTATATATTGTCGAAGTTGTCGTCTAATATACTCGTAGTATTCGATAGTTTTGTACTGCTCATTATTTATGCGTGTTCTACCGAGTTACCGCCCTCCATTTTGACGTTTCCATAACTTTCGAACACGCGTCATCTCTAGACTTACGAATACGTTTGGATTCAAAAATGGCAGTTCAACATCATAAGGAAAAAATCGTAGTTCCGTGGTCCAAGGGAAATTTGGGAAATTTTGATAATAGGTATGCATATTACTATCGCGTTTTACTCTTATAAACTGTCCTCACTCACGCACATTCGTGCTTCGAACGTAGAAAATGTTACTTCTTCATAAAATCTTTCAGTTTACACCAGAGTTAGTTAAAACCCTGAATACTAAATTATACATCGTTGAACAGTATCAAAGTTATCTATATTTTGGCAAACGATACAAGGCAGTAATTGGCGTGACCGCAATCGTACTGAACCGAAAGTTTACAAATATTAGGTATGAAACTCGAGCTTGAGCCATCTGTTTCGAGATTCGAATTAACTAACATTAACATGTATTTGATGAGCGCTGATTCTATTATCATATGGTTGTTCTATTTATAGTTTCGTAATATTCAGTTATATTTTTATTTATTATCCTACTCCTATTATGTAGGCTATATGTAGGTAAACGCCCTGAAATTTTATTTTTTTATTTTATTTGATCAACAAAAATCCACAGCTATTTTTACAGTTACACATTATAAATAAACATAAAATGGAGCCAATTAAGAAATACCCATAATAATCTTCTACTTCGGTTACAACTGGGCGGTGATATAAAAATATCTTTTAAAAATCGTATAATTGTATTTTTAATTCTAGTGGAAATTCTCTTGGTATAAATTTTAATTTCAATCTAGGTTAGTAGTTTACAAGATAATCTTTGTGGAATACAATTAATAACATTCTATCGGGAACAGCATTTCAGTGTTTTTTAAACTCAAGTCTACTTAAAAATTAATTAATCGTTGTTAACTCAAAAAAATAATCCTTTTCGAAAACACTTATATGCTGTGTTGAATATAAAAAAAAATGGTTTCTGCTTCAATATTATAATATTTTTGGCTCTTTGCCACAACAATCCTTTTCGAATAAGGAAACACTTATATGCTGTGTTGAATAGTTCTATTTTCTAACGTGCCTTTGTATGGAGATATTTACAATAGAAGCTAGTCACAGAATAATTTATATTTATTTATGTTAGGATAATTTGATATGTGGGTGAATACAAACGCAGCTAACTTCTTTCCGTGAAAATGTGTAGGTGATTTTCATAAAGGATTTGACTTATACATACTATATCAATTAACATACATAATAATATAACTTTATAGGTAAGTTAGAATAAAAATGCAATTAATTAGACTGACTGTATAAACAATTCCAAAATTCTTACTTAATTGAAAGTTTTAATAAACCTAACTAATAATAAGTACACTTTAATGAATCTAAAACGGAAACAAACCCGCCCCCTGATTACGTAAAAGCAATAGCAAAGCCGAAGCAAAGCTATAGCGAAAATTGTACAATATTCACCTTGAAACGTCAATGTTCATTTGAAGGTTATTTTACGTAATACGAATTTGACAAGCAATCAGCGATTTTTGTACAAATTTCGCTATCGCTTTGCTTTTGCTAGTTAGGTAATAAGGGGGCCGTTTTATACTTTACTAATTAAATTAACGACACGATTATCGTTTACAGAAAAATAAACAGACTCTCCTTTCATAATAATATATAGAATTAACATCGTGAACTGAAAACTGTGTCAGTCGGTAGCGAGTGGCGACAAGATGATACGAAAAGAAAATATATTCCGAGAACTTTTAAGTGTTTGTTATTTTGCAATTTTTAAAACGGTTATATTAATGATTTTAAGAATGTAGCATTTAATAAAAGAAATATTATTTGTTGCTAGTGGACGGCCGCGGCTTCGTCCGCAAAGATTGCAGAAAAAAATTCGAAATTATCCGGGATAAAAACATTTTCCCGGGATAAAAAGTAGCCTATATGTTAAGTGGAACCTATCACAATATATTCCTGAAAACTGCATCGAAATCGGATCAGCCGTTTCTGAGATCTGAGAAAACTACGGAATCTCATCATTACGATAATTTTTCTCCATGGAAGCATACCTGGGAAGTGTCTGGTTCCCAAGATATTAGGGTCCAAAGTAGAATACATAAATAATATCTGTCTATGATAAAACTAGCATAACACTATAAATTTCGCCCGATAAAAAAAAGATAACAGAATTTTACATCGTTTCCCAGCATTTTTTTTTGGCATAAACTTACTTAATTTGATGTAGAGTTTGCCACCCTTTGTTAAAGGTGGCAACGAAAAAAAGAAGAAGATTTATAGAATATCCTACGTAGGCTTACCTAGTGATGAGAACCTAGCACTCTAACTTACTTACCTTTAGGTTTCGAATTCTAGTGTTCGTAGATTGTAATGTTAGTAGTTATGTAAATTCATACGCATTTCCAGGCATTGGTTATGGGGGCATTCACCTTCATTTTCATTTACTCAACCACTTTCAATCATTTATGTATATTTTATCATATTCGCGACCTGAATAATAAGAACATTACTTACTTATCACATTGAATAGGTTGGTACCTATACGAATATTTATCTTGAGTAAGTGGATAGACTTGTGGAAAATGACACAATTTTTGCGAATATAAAATTTTTATGTGTTGCGATGTCATCTCATTTTATGCGATATTTTTACAAAAATCGAGCTTATTATAGTTAGAATTGACACTGTCACTGTCAATGTCCCCTATTATCTAAAACGGTGTTTAAAGATTGTCTAAATTTAGACGAGGTTTTGTAAGAACTCCGATATCTTATAGCCTTTCCCGGATTTTGCTTTATCGGCACACAAACTTCATAAACCTCTGTCCAGTCGCCGTTGTTTTTATGTGACAATATGCCTTCACATATACCACTAGGTAGTAAGTATAGGCATAGTATAGCTAGGTAATCATACTTTCATATCTGAATACATAGAAGTCATCATCATCATCGGCCTATTGCAGTCCACTGCTGGACGTAGGCCTCCCCCAGGGCACGCCACAAGACTGCCATGGGGGGTATTTGCCCATAGTCACCACGCTGGGCAGGCGGGTTGGTGACCGCAGTTTGATTTTTGGACTATGTTGTCAACACGGGAGGCGCTGCTGCCCACCTCCCGGAAACCCTTAATCGCCTCGTACGATACCCACGGGCAGACATGGAGTGGTACGAATTCTACTCTGCCGGCACCACGCGGCCATAGAAGTGGATTAACAATAAAATTGTCCAATAATCGAATTATACATTGAGTAAGTGGGGTCATATAGGTCGGAACTACACGTAACTGGATAGACCATCTTCGAGACGGATCGAGTTGCCCTACTCTACTCAATTGAGACCTTAGATTGACACTAGCTACTCGTACTATGGTACTGAATAAAAAATAAAAATTACAAGTACAAAGCGATGGCGAAAATTGTACCAAAATCGCTGATTGCTTGTCAAATTCGTATTAAGTACGTAAATCGAATTTCAATGAAACTTTGACATTTCAAGGCGAACGCAGAATTAGCCCTGCAGACTAACGAACGTGATCCTTATAACCACATTTAGCATAGCGAGGGTAGTTGTTACAGAATATCCATTTGATAGATTGGAATACCAACGATTTTCTTACACAATACCGAAATAATGACTATCGATAAAAAATGTAGGAAGACATCTGTGAAAATCAAGTGACAGTGTAGATCGAGTGCCGACCCCGCGTATGACGTCATTTTCGTTGGGAACTAGCATAGGAACTAGTGATAGCCGATACCGATTTGGAGGTTCGACAGTTCATCATTGTGATCATTTTGCTTCATTATAACTGTCAAAAAAGATAGCCTGCAGGTCCTTCAGACTGAACCCATTTATAATTATTTATTCGTCACTTGTGTCTATTATCCAAGAATACAATCCTATGAAATTCAATAGCTAGAGTATAATCGTGGTAAGGTATAAGAGTGGTATAATGTAATGTATGGTATAATACAGTATGTTATACAAAATTATCGTTCACCCTGCATAACTCTACCTATACACAACAAGTTTATATGCTACATATAAGCAGAGAACAAGCAGTAGGTAAGTATTATTCCCCTATGACTCTATGGTTTTAGTTACTTCGCAGTCATTGAAGAATGGCGGCTATCGAGTCGTGACAGACTGACAGACACCGTGACGCCCAGCCCTACACTTACAATGGCTGCCGAATGAGGAAAGAAAGAGTTCTGATTCTACTTGCCTCATTATTGCTGAAATGAATGCGATTTCACTTATCGATAGTGTATTGCATTTTCATGAAACAAATTAAAAAAGAAGGGGAATAGGCAAGTCATTCATTTTTCACTCTCATGTTAACATAACATAACTGTAGGTAGAGTCAGAAAAAAAGGATCTTGTGAAAACTATTTTTCAACGTTTCGTTATTTGTAGACATTTGTCTAGTATCTGGTCTAGTCTGATGTATGAAGGTATTTATGTACATATGTATAGTCATAAATAATGAATGGTATGTATTCAACTACCCACAAAAAAACGCATACCTACATTTTGTAACAACAATCCTGTAAAGCAGGCATTTCTTGGATATTACAATAACTGGTAAATGCATAAATAAGTTACAGAGAGTCACGTTATGTTAGTTATTTAGTGCAGAATGTGGATATTTTTCCAGCTAAGGATTACCTAACTAGGTGATCTCTAGTTAGCAAGACGGCTAGTGGATCACGCACTTCATATTTCCGATAACTTCTTACCAACTTACTAACTAATGAAATTGTATTAGGCGTTACAATTCGGAAGTTCAAACATTCACTATGGGTGGGTAATGTGTTGGGTTTTAGAGTTTCATAATAATTAGTGGTTTACTAATTTCTATAATCCTGAGGATGCCACGGTTGTTGGCGAAACATATGTAGATTATTAATCTAGTTTTTGATTTCGGAATAGTGCAATGTATTGTCTTGCATGCTAAGTGCTCGAGTCTGGTTTCTCGTGGCGATTGTAGTTAGTGCAAGTGCCTGTTTTCGCAGTTATGAGTTATCAGATCCGAGGGTCAGTGGAGGGGAGGGTGTAGGGCCCGGTGGTGGGCGCACCCATAGTGAACTTACTAACTATATTTATAATTAATTAAAATTATAATCAAAAGAAGTAGGTAAAATAAAAATGATCTGATGAAATAGAATTGATCAGTTATGGTATTACTTTTGGTATGAAAATATCCGAGATAATAAAAAAAATAACTCTAGCTAGGGTCTAAAAGCTGCATGACAGCTTCCTTAATCGGTATTTTTAAGAATAAGTGCTTTTTTTATGCGAGATTTATCACATGAAGACTGAAAAATTCCACTTTCTCATCATTTCATCAGTTCTTTGTAGATTATACAGATGGCGCTACATGTGTAAGGAGTGCCGTAATTTAACAGCGCCATCTAGTTTTTCAAGAGTAAACTGACTCAGTAGTGGTTTAAGTGAATGGTTATGGTTCGACAAAGCTAGTCGTAGAGGAAGTATTTATGTACTGTACTAGATGGCACATTTCATTTTGATTTTTATTACCACCGATAGCTGGTAGCACTTGAATTTTTTTGGTACAGTTGACAAAAAAGTTCCTTAATCGATTTTTTGTAATGTCTCAAAGTTCACTGATTGTTGTTGTTCTTTAAAGGATTGGTTTCCTAGCATAGCGGTGCCGTATTACAGCGGACATGATGGAATGTTTCACATTATCATGTCAGACTCGTAAAGACGTCTGTCTTTTTGCGTTCTCACGAGCCCTTTATGTAGGAGGTGTCATGTAGTTTGTAGCCTACATACAGGATGATTTTTGATCGTCAACGTTCCCGAAAACTACGGAATCTTCTCATCATCACGATAATTTTTCTCCATGGAAGCATACGTGGGTTTCCAAAATATTAGGGTCCAAAGTTGAGTAAATAGACTGCGTTTTTCTGCATAAATGCACATAGATGCGCGTAGCAAGATTTTTTCACGAGAAATAATTAATATTTGTCTATAAAAAAACTAACATAAACACTAGACACTCTAAATTTCGTCCGATCAGGTAATTTAAAAATTAAAAAAAAAAAAATCCCAGCATTTTTTTTGGCATAAATTTACTTTATTTCATGTATAGAGTATGTACCCTTCGTTAGTGGTGGCCACAAAAAAACATCCTGTATAGTCTACGAGTACATAACATTTCGATAAACATCATTTCGAGGAAATCATACTTATCATTAACATACATTTAGTAAAAAATCCAAAAACATAATTATAAAAAAGAATATCCACATCGAATTCAGCAAAAAATAACGTCCAGTCTGGTATTCAGAGGGTTCATTTCAACAGTGTCATTACAAACAACTTCAAACAAGTCTAAATGATAACTTTAGAGTCGAAAATCTAAATTTCGCGCGCTGTGTCTCTAGAATGGACCCCACAGAATTTCCATAAAATTATTTATCATTCAACAGCCATAATTAACGAGAGAAGGACATGCTCATGTATATAATACCTGCGGGCACCACGCTTCAAGAAACGAGATAACATTTTTTGTACTTAGTTAAAAATCTTCGGCTACCGTGTCACGAATTATGCCGTAAAGTGTCCATCAAGTTTGTTTTTTTTTATTTTGATCTTGATATTGATATGGGCTTTTGGAAGAGCTATATAAATTTACTGATATAGGTACGAATTGAAAATCTGTTTGTGCGACACCCAATTAGTATGAAGGGGAACATTCACTGATCTTTGTACAAGATGCTATGGTATTATTTTCTTGCACTATATTTTCCTAGCGCAGTTGGGATCAAAGACAGTTTGGACTAGTATGATACGACATGATACAGTCCATTCGCCCATTTACCTGATTTATCTATTATTTCTAATACTGCATTGATCTAAAATCATGTGCAGCTCTACTGTCTGAAGCATTCATAAGACTTTAACTATCTACTTTACCTATATTGCTAAACATTTTCCTCAAATCCTTTAGACAAAAATCCTACATACCCTCTACTTACTAGGTACGTACGTAAAGTGTTTACAAGCTTCAATATAAAATTATTAACTTGCATCTCAAAAAGAACAAAAAACGCATCGACCGTTCATAATCGGCCGGCCTGTGCTGGTCTGGTTGTAGAAGAATTATCCTGTAGGAGGCATTTTGGGCGCGGCGCTGTGCGTGCGCCTGCGCATATCTTAGCCGTGACGTCACGATCGTTCCGTGAACTCGGACAGTCAAGGCCTTCGAAACCTGCATTTAGATGATATTATGTTGATTATACCTATACTGCAAATGTGTGGGCAATGTTCAAAATGGTGTTCTTAAAATTTATTAGCAATTTCAAAGTGATTTTAATGGCATAAGATAATAATCTTCTTTTGTTATTTATATTATCTGATGTAGTCAATAATTATCCTTGATTTTGATTTTGTGGTGCACAATACTATACCTAATGATTGAAAATACTCTACTTATATCTGCATTCCTCCTTCATACTCTTATAATTTTAGATGTATTTATAGCTAATTTTCTAAATCTTTGTGTATCCCAGGCACCCAATCCATCAAGTACAACCACAGTTATAGTTTTACTCCAATCTACTGTTACCTGAATAATTAGACGAGTACACGAGGAAAGTGTATCGTGATTGACGTGCCCGTTACTTGCATGAGACTGACTGTACCCTTGTATGGGCAGAACTAGAATTTAAGAGGTATTTCCTCTTCATTTCAAAGATATTGAAGCCCGCGACGTTATAATATGTCTACAGTAAATATTCTACACGTCAATGCAAGAAACAAAAAATAATGTTTGTTTAATTGGCAATATAAGTTTCGAAAGAAACATTTTTGAGAATACCCTATAAATATTGGAATAAGGGCAAGATGATGATGACTTAGGTACCTTTAACATTAAGCGAACATTTCACTGAAAGCTTTTCTGTTTTGTCATAGGCAAGACGGATAAAGTCATGCGGCAGGCTTCCCCTTAACCCTGCTATTACTAGCGACAATCTTCAAAAGTAGGCGGATTTCTATCTCCAAGTCTAGTTCTATTCGCAGGTCTAGATCATCTATTCACAGATCTACTTGAGGCAGGTTATGACTGGTTGTGAGAACTGGTTTCGTTTTTCTAATATTACCAACATTGGTGTAATTAGAACTTATTTTGAACTGAACTCGATGGGTCCGTAATTGTGTATTTCGTGTTTTTTGTTGTGGGCTGTGGTTTTTTAATGGACTATAAACATTGACGTAAGGTTAGAAGAAATAGAAGTTCTTGCATAGGTATGGTATAACAAACCCGACGTGTATGTATGACGTAGATATATATATATATATATACTACTAACCGAACTTGTACATCTCAACTATACCCTCAAAATTGGTCAGAAGTGGCACCATATGGTTCTATCGGCCCTTGGTGCTCTGCCTACCCCAATAGGGATAAAGGCGTAATAGAGTAATCACAAAGTAATCATAACCATTACTATGTATCGGTACTTGCTAGGATTATATTAATGGGATCAAGTCCCACATTCCATACTTAATGTTAAGAGTTACAAACTTTTCCAACCTCAAAATTAAAATCGCTCATTTCCTTATTTCCAGGTCACAGTATGGGGCAACAGCACAGTGGCGGTGGTCGTAGGCGATGCCTTGAAAGAAACAGGAGCAGTAATAGCCGGTCTACCAAGCGGTCCACTCTCAGCACCACAGGCCATCTGCTTGGGAGGCCCACTCCCCTCACCAGATACTCTGAAAACTCCATCTGCACCACCCGTGGCGCTGCTATTCCTTGGAGGTTCAAAGGCTCCCGTAGAACCAAGAGCATCGGCAATGGCCCTCGAAGGAGAAGTAATAGTAGTGGAGTACGAGCCTCCGCAGTGGGATGGAAAAGATTTGGAGACATTTATTATCTGGGAAAAGAGATATGGTTAGTAATAAAATCATATATATGTATATTTAATTATTAAAGTTTTGAACTGAATTTATGTAAAACCAGTCTATATTTAAGGATATGTACTTGATTTAGGTTATCTACATCTTAATACTTGAGGCACCTAGGTTCCAAAAAATACTTACTTAAAAGTTCTCAATAAGTAGGTACTTACTTAAACTTTTCATCAAAGTAGAAGTATATTACGTTTTTTAGGGTTCGCAAATAAAGTTTTACACACAAAAGTGAAAATGCCGCGCCATTACAATCATAATCAGTAAATATTTACTAAACCGCAAAAGGTTTTCCTCCATCATAAAATATTCATCGCGAAAAGTTCGTCGTAAGCGCTTACCTAACGTTGAACTTTCACGCACTTGCGTCCTTCATCAATACGCGACGCAGGCGCATGCGTTCAGCATGCAGCATGCAAACACTGTTTGTAGAAAGCAGACCAGTGACAACGTGCCTCGCGACCTATTGTCCGGTAATCTTTCGCAGAAGTCTCCGACATTCGCTTTGCTATACCGTGACTGTCATATTGATAGGGTATCTTTGTATTATGATATGAAAAAGACATTATCTGTTGACTATTGGAATGTGGTTTTCGTTTAGGAGCCTCAGTGGTTGATTTGGTGTCTCACAACATTAATTTATCTTGAGTATTGCATATCAATTAAAAATACACCGTGTTATTACAAAAGAATTTAAACATTTTTAAAGCTAAACATGCCCTAAATTGGGCAGATATGACATACATTTTGTTGTGAAATGTCATATTTAAATCAAGTCTAACTTTAGGCACTCTTTTGTAATAACACCGTTCATGTTTGACGAGTACCTAGACACTATAGCTCACTTCAATTTTCGATGCTCAATTGTTTTGAAAAGATTCTTATAACAAAATTATCGGGCATCTTTTAAGATACAATGTCATGAAGCAAGTCATCACTTGACTTGTATTAGTATTCTTGAACATTTAATTATTGTAAAGGCATCTTAATAACACTTGTCTAGTTCAAGGGAAGACAAAGGTCTAGGCCAGGTAATTTACTTTTGATAAAGTTTAATGCAAGGTGAATATTATAACTCATCTGACCTTTCTAATATGCATATAAATGATAATTATTCGGTAACGGTAACTATGGTATAGTCTTTTGTATAAGCTTAACTAGACTAGTAAACTATTTAAATGTTGAATCGTCTCTAATGCTGAAGCAATAAAGTCCATATTAAACTCCGAAACGCAGATGTTATAGTTATTTTTATTGTAAACGCATTAACACTTAAACCATTGGTCTTTAGTATGGCATAAATGTTCGATTCGTTAAGTTTTATTGATGTTTTTAATTGAGAGACATAATATGTAACATGCGTGACACACACTTTCTCTTTTATTGCAGCTGCAACGCTGTTCTCCGCAGTGGAGCTGTACGGGAAGCCACTCCTGAGGGCTTCGGTTATTACGAAAGAAGAATATCATCTACTATTTTACTACCTTGAGTCGGTGTCTATAGCCAGTGCAGCATTGACGGAGAGAATGAGGAAGTACATAGATTCAGGATTACTTGTAAATGAAGGCGCTTCGCAAGAGGATAAACAGTCACTTTACTCCAAGTCTTCTAACAATGATGAGACAGATTCTAAGAGTCTTCTCACAGAACTAATTAAAGAGGGTGTTATAACAAAAAAAGATATCGAGGCGTCATCTGAAACTGCAAAGTCTGAAGGGTTTCATGAGCAATCTGAAAGTCAAAAGTTAGAAGATGACAATGAATCCACTGTGTCCTCGCTTTGTAATAGTATCCGTAAGGTCATAGTCGAGTTTCCATTTGATTGTAATGTATCCGCTGCTAACAGTTCTATAATAGAGAGCAGTGACAATGTTACCACAGTTACAATAAGAAGCAGTGGCCATTGTTGCGCTGATCATAGAATCTCTGCTGATATTACGGAAAATGTTTGGGCAAATGTGCAATGGGACTTTCTAAACCCAACCGATTTTGGATACGATCAGATACGAAGTGTAAAAAGAAGTCGCTCTGAGTCAGCACTTACTCCTATAACTAAAAGACGTAGTGAACAGATTTATGACTCACTGCGACAATGTGAAGTCGATTCAACTGGAAGTATTACACCATATGAATCAATTGAAGATCTCTACGACTGCATCAAAAATTCTCAGTATGTGAGTGCCGCCGCTGAAGAGTCTTCTCCGTCTACTGAGAGCCAATCCGAGCCACAATATCCAGACTACTACGAAAAAGCCAGCACTACACGACAAAGTTCCGCTTCCAGTGAAAAAAGTGGTACCTCATCAGCGTTTCCATTTTCGAAATGCGGATCGAGTGATTCTGCCAGCGCGTTTGCTTCATGCGAATCTACTAGTGGAATAAGTACATTTGCTTCGAAAAGTATTCCAGAGTCATTAAAGAATAGAGAATTGCCTCTTCCGCCGATAGAGGGCGAGGCTAGCGAGAGTGCGATATTGTTAAAGCAGTTATTTATGGGGGAGCTGTTAGACGCCTACGAGGAGTACATGTGCGCGTATCCGTATGCCCGAGCTCTACTTCGTCGGAAGGCTCGTCGCGACGAGCACTTTACGGCGCTGGCCGACATACGCCGAGGTGCTGCCAAGTACACCATAGCCGACTACCTCCAGCTACCGGTAAGTGTTCTATTCTATTAACATGCTTAAAACAAACTTTATGTAAATCAAGGTTTTTGTTACCCGAGATCAGAGGTGAAGCAGTTTCGATAAGTTGCAGGACAGATAACTGTTTCTTCATTGGTCTTGACCTTAACGCCGGAGTCGATATGCAAAGTAATGGTCGTTTTAAATGCAGCCATTACCTTTAATTGTCGTCAGCGTGGAACAATGCCGCGGGGAGTGTGGAGTGGGATTGATTTAGATCGGCATCGGTTTAATCCCGAACGGCTTGCGAGTCTTGCGACAATCAACCGCGCAATGTGCGCACGCGCCGCCCATTCAATGCTAATCGACTGCACAACACGTGCTCTCTTGCTCGCACTAATTACAGATATTACACCCAAATTCTGCTGTGTTTTAATTTTCTGATCATACCGCTATGAAGTAAATACCACGTCTTGACATTCGTATACTTTTTTGTTTTAACGGTATTATAAAAAATGTCTATTTTTTATATACAGAGTGTAACAAAAAGGGTATGTTAAGCGAAAAGCTACGTAAATAGCCCACTGTAGAGAACCTATCCACAAAATTTGAGACTCGAAATCATATATTTATTTTTCTAGATAGTATGGACAATTTCTAAACAACTCAGGAATGTTCATACAATCTTGGAAAATAAACATGTGACTTCAAGTCTCAAATTTTGGAAATAGGTTCTCTATAGTGGGCTATTTACATAGCTTTTCGCTTAACATACCCTTTCTGTTACACCCTGTATAACTAGATAAACGTAGATAAACGTAAAATTGCTGCCTTGTCAGTGTTTTACAGGATACACTTTGGAGAGTGTGCGTGGGAACTTCACTATACAGTTCCAACAGCCCCTTTTTACCATCGGGATACTAGACGCAGACTAGCGTATCACCCTTATGTTGTTGATATCCCACCCATCCGCACCAAACGTTATGCTAACTCGTTTGTAATGCGAACGGCTAAGGAGTGGAATGCACTTCCTGCCGATGTATTTCCCGAGCACTACAACATTGGTCTCTTCAAAGCTAGAGTGAATAGGCACTTTCTAGGCAAACATGTACCACCCTAGGCCGCATCTTGCTTAACATCAGGCACGATGGCGGTCAAATGTTTGCCTAGCTAATTGTAAAAAAAAAATATTCTACTCTTCGTCTCATGTACCAATAATTTTATGACAAAGTATACGAATGTGTATAAAATGTATTCGTGATTTAGATTCTATCAATGAGATTTGCATTCAATGACTAAAATGCTTAGGGATGGCAAAGTCTTAATTGTTTTGTTATTTTACTATTATCTATCTTATAAAATTATTAATAAAAAAAATGGAAAAAATTCTTCACCCGAGTGGGAATCGAACCCACGACCACTGCAAACTGTGCCAGCCGCTCTAACCACTGAGCTACCGGATCAATCACTCGGGTGACGAATTTTACCATCTCTTTTCTAAATTACATATTGGCAACGTTATTTTTCATCCCGATAGCTATACACTAGCCAAATCTCGGCAAACAAAGCTGAATCAATCCCTCAGCACAATGTTTAAAGATGAAACGATCAACCATATCCTAACGGATCATATTAATGGAGAAGTGTTTTTATAAATTTATCTTAGTCAAGATATTATATATTATAAAATTATTAATAAAGAAATGGAAAAAATTCTTCACCCGAGTGGGAATCGAACCCACGACCACTGCATACCGTGCTAGTTGCTCTATTATCTATCTATATGAATATCAGCTGACGAGATTTTAATGATACCCAAAATCACTTAATTATATCCTTGTTTTGTTTAGTAAACGTAAGTAGGAACATATTATTAAACTAAAATCGCAAGTCATATCTTGAATTTGGAGTTGTAAAAAACTAAACAGAAAATTAATAATATAAGGTTCACGTCATGTTTAATGATGACTAATAAGTTATTTTTTACATTGGCATAAACCCCGATAATTTAGGGCCTTATTATACTAGGTATTATCAAATAAAAATGCAAAACTAAATCAGTAGAAAACAGAAATTTCAAAAGCATGTTTACTGGTTTCAGCCCTGAACATAAGTAGAGCCGGTACAGCGGTAACAACCTCTCTTACTCTCTTGTATCCCTGTTCACATTTGTTTATAGATTTGTTGGGATCACATGAGGATACTTAATAAGGTGGACCGATGTACTTAATGCGTGATGGTACGATTTGCCCCTCGCAGTGCTGAACCGATCAGATAGGGCTTCGCTATTGCTTTGTCACTTTGCATTTGTCAGCGTGTGTCCACCATTGAAACTTGTTGTATTCTTATGGCTGAATTTAGATTTCTAGTTCTTATATTTAAAAGACCTGAGATATACTCGTAGAGATAAATACAACATTTAATATAATTGTCAGGCTCCCCTCTGGCTTGGTGTTAGACAGGAAATAAAATCTATAAGAAAGAAATCATATTGTGCCAATCATAATACATATAATGAGATACAGTGATAACTATTTTGCTTTGCTAGTTGGACTCAGAAGTTAAGGTGCTAGTTCAGATGGTATACTCGTATAATCGGGGTTTGTGGTGTAAGATAAAAAAAAGACAAACAAAATAAATATAGAACAGTACTCGTAAATTAGAGTAAATCTTTTCCCAATATTAAACTTAAGTGGTTTTACAACTGTATAATTAAACATTTTACTGCTACACAGCCCTTCAGCAAAGTACCATATTTGTCAGAGATATGCTAAAAGGGTTTAGCTTTGAGATCATTTAACAACCCCTGTATAATTTTTGTATTAGATTAAACTAAAACAATAAAACCTTATTAATACAATACCGGTCG
Organism: Carposina sasakii; assembly: GCA_014607495.2. NCBI lineage: Eukaryota > Metazoa > Arthropoda > Insecta > Lepidoptera > Carposinidae > Carposina > Carposina sasakii. Next base: position 6,800,033 of record CP053164.1, read on the forward strand.
GAGTGGAGGTTGTTGGGGGAGGCCTATGTCCAACAGTGGACTTCTCAGGGCTGTAAATGAATACAATTAGATCGAAACTTGTATAAGGCATACACAGTTTAATTTGACAGATATCCCATATATTTTACTGTCAAAAGTCATATGAGTATGACAGTTATTGTATTTATCTGTACCTACACATTTTGTAGTACCTACGTACTGCATATGTGAACAACACCTAACCTACCCACGCATGCGCACGCTCCTACAAATTGGCACATTTGCTTGTCGTGTGCGCAAACTAAACTGAATGTAATCCCGGATTACAGCACATTTGAATAACATATCTATTGCTTATAAGATAGCATTTTCGATATGGTAAGCTTTACTAATAAAATTATACTTTTGTGTAGAATTCAAGCGTGTCAGAGATCTCCCAATGATGCTTTAGAGCTTTTCCAAGATATAGATCTCGTTCAATAAAACTTAGTTATTATTCAGCGAAGAATTGATGATAGGTGCACAGCAGCAAGATTTTGAGTTCAGATTCTCAGAGTCTCAAATTATGCTGATATAGAAATATAATTTTGGAGTCGTAAATAAATCACTCTTCCCAGAGTTAAGTCAGCTGCAAGCTCGATTGTTATGATAGTAGCTTAGGGAATTATCCTAACTTTACTTAATATACTCATAAGTAGGTACTAATTTTCATACGTAAATACTTTCTACATTTTTCTATTAATAAATCATAATAATAAAGACAGTAGGAAATTAAAATTACAAACAAAGACACCAAACCAAAACGCGAAGCTTAATGTGTGAAAGAAAGAAATACCTAGACTTATCTGCCGCATCTACATTTTAGATATGGCAACCTTATCTAACGTAATAAGCTCACATCTTTGATCTTATAACACCTATATAAAGTTTAAAATACCTTGTAATGCGCGCACAGAATGGTTGTCACGTACTCTCCTGTAGTGTAAAGACGCGATGGGACACGGCAGGCATGCTAAACGATCTCAAAGTCTGTTTCAATTACGAAGTCCTGCGAATTACAATGCAAACTAAATAAAATAAATGGAACAGTGTAAGAGTAAGGAAGACACTAGCGCCTGTGTCAGATGACTTCGTAACTGAGACGGAGTGTAGCTTAAGGCAGCAAATGAAGATACCTCATCTATCAAAGTCCTCCATAGAATTTTCTACTGTAAGGTTGCTATTAAAGGTACAGTTCAAGTTGGGGATGGGACTCCAGGCTTTCATGATGCGTTTGAAGAAGGCGGTGTCGCATTCCTTGCACTTTTCAGAGTTACTGGTTTCTGCGGTTTTTTTAAAAACGCGGCTTTTTAGATCTTCAAAGGGCTTTGGATAGTTATCTTTTATTTTATTTGCTCTATATTTTTAGTCAAATTGTTAATCTGTGAAAACTGTTTTACAAATAGCTATGGTTCACTGTTAATTTTGGCATCGTTTTGATAAAAGGTTTTAAGGCAGTATTTTTATTTTAGCCTTTGCTTTGAACCATTATTATCTTTTGTTAGTCCCACTTATTAAGTACGTACCCATAGAAATAAATTGTCCCTATGAGGCCTCTATGATGGATATGTATAAGTACTAGGTATGTACACAATGTGGGGTAAACAATATTACTAAAGTGGTTGAAAGAAATAAAATAAATAATCTCCGACCGTATTTCGGCCAAGGTGATCAATCTCTACGGAGATTAGCTAAGTGCACAGGAGATATTATAGTGCACAAGTGTGTGCGCAAAAATAGATGCACTCTCTATTCCCTCACTCTCATAGTCAGATTGGACGAAAAGCCGACACGACCGGAGAGAGATCAGGCGCAGGGCCAACAGTTTTACGTGTTTTCCGAGGCACGAGCTAAGTGACAATTTTTACAACATTAAAATCTGTACATGAAATAAATTCATTGCTACAAGCCCGTGACTGGGATCGAACTTATGCCTCCCGCTTGGAAGGCGCACGTCTTAACCACTGAGCTATCACCGCTTAAATAAATTATTTAATAGCCAAATGTGACTATTTCAATCAAATTACTTTTAGATAATATAAAAACTCAAAGCAAATTTATAATTATTTCGTTTCTAGTGTGCATGTATATATCGGATAGTGTGTATCATCTATGATCCCAACATTAGCAGATCTCCGACCGAACCCACTCATCGCGTCCGGAGCGGACGTTCCAAACATTCTGAAATTCTACTCTCACTCAGCTAATAACCAGGCAGAATTTCCAACCGGCATCACCGAATATGAACTGTAATATAAGTGTTTACCTTAGCTTATGCAATGCCAGTAATGTCTTGACACATTTCCGCGAATAAATAGAAATTCGTTTACGCCTACCGCAAATTATGTAATGCAAGAGTAAGTTTTATGTAGTACAGTGTTGGATTTTTCAAATAGGTCTCTATTTTATCGGGTGATTTATATTTTACTATTTAAAATTAATTACTTAGTAACAGAGCGAGAAATGGGGTTCGGGTGAGCTATGGTAGTCAACCGATCACCATTCTCGGATAGCGTACTTTAAATGCTGGCTGCTAATTTCTTGGTCAAAGTAGCAGCCAGCATTTTGGTGACGCAAACGGCTAATGGTGCAGTAAGGGGTAGATATTATTATGTTGTTGTTAAGACAGAATATCTGGAACCCATTTAAATTGTTAGTACTAATTGATTATAATATTGCGTTAGAAATGATTTGGTATAAGTATAAGTTAAATCTCCAAAAATATAATCATTTTATAAAATATTTAATTTCATGAAAATAATCTTTGAGTTCAATGCAGACACTTTGTTAGACTACACCAACACCTGCATATTCTCTCAGCCAACTAATTTGGATTCAAGCCAATACCAAGTGGTACTTGTGAATTTTCTATTTCTAGCTATATTTGTCTATCTAATTATAGAGCTGCGAATATTTCCAACCATTTCTGTTTGTATAGTATTTTTGGTTACAGATTAGAATGGCCATTTTTAGTTATATAGGTAATACATAAAACCCAAATATTATGAACACAAAGGTTACTTGTCGTTATCTTACTCTATTATATAGATTGTTATTTTTCTTCGTGATAATCTTCGTATTTGTTCTTCATGATTTTATTATAACATACCGAAACCCTTATTTTTGTTTTCAAATATTATCAAGTTTTGTCTGATCTACGGCACGTCGACGCTCGATTACATTCTTAAATTAATACTTGACAAATGAATCATTAACTTTAATATAATTATACCCATGTATAACTTAAGCGATATAAATATAAACATGAAGCCGCTAATAAGAAACAGTTAATTACTTGCACTGACGTGACATAAGTGATTAAAGTTTATTATGTCTAATTGTAGTTCTTATAATATCAACACGTAATTAAAGTAAAAGTTTCGCTTAAATATATATATATAAATGTACTAGATATTCTCGATTCGTTAATGCGAATCTCTATAGAAAAATAGATATGCGTTGTAGCTCACTCCCGGGCTGTTGAAATAAAGTCTATTTGGCTATTTATACACCTCTATTTTTTTATTATACCTACTGTGACGGCAGACTCCAAAATGCTGGCTAAGTCTGGAAAACGAACGGTAAGAAGTGGTTTATTAGCTTAAAATTAGACTATTCTAATATACGTAACCAGTGTATACCTAGTGAAAGCGATTTGGCTAGTTCCTACCGGCCTCTTATTGTTAGTGTGCTATTAATTTTACTTCCTACTGTACACCAATAAGTACTTATTACGTACCACGCAGCAGTTCGACTGAAATCTCCATAATATTGTTTTTGTAAACTTGGAAATAATACCCATTCTACAGAGACATTCCGTTCGATAGTTCTTATACCAAAACCCATTTACTATAGTAGATCAATCAACATTTCCCCAGATGAATTTCTCACATGAAACATTTTATTCAAGCTCCCGCGAATACCTCGGGTTGTCGATATGTGCCATCAATTTGTTTTTATTCGGATTCCAATGGACTGGCCAAGTGGGAACCAAGTATTACCATGTACGGAAAGATTCGCCTTGCGATATGTCTAGTCTAAAATATGATAATCTTCTCCTTAATAGCCTGCTGAGACGCGTGATTTCACAATAGTTTTAAGTTTTAAACCTTGTTTTTTCACTATAAATTCAATATTGTGTCTTATGTATGGAACTGACTTCTTAGTATAATTGCATAAGAGCATCCGTTCTGAGAAGGCTATCTAGGATGGTTAAGTGATATTACTTATGAAGTTTATAAACTGTACGATGGATGCATTGAACAACTAGGTAAATGGGCGTTCTGCGTTGTTTGCGGTACCTACTCATAATTAGAAAGATACGATGTGATTAAAGTTGATGAAAAGTAATATGTACTTACTTAACTGTGAAGTGGATAGAATGAAAAGCTAAGTTTTGCTAAAAACTAATATTCATTACAAATTGACATTGGAATCTCTGTATTCACACTGTCATTGGTACAGGCTAGTTTGGAATAAGTTATGGAGGTCATTAAAGTTTCTTTTCCATAAAACGACTATGTCAACACCATTATGTCCTTTTCTATTGAATATATTAACTCACAGAGTGGATATATTACTAATTCAAGGAATAAATTGTCTAATGACAGTATCATAGATAAAGTAACCTGTTCGATATTATAATATTCACAATAGGATTTTTTGGCGAGTCTAGTCTTCAGCCGCTTTCGAACGAGGAGTCAAAACTTGTTTTATAAAAAATATTATATCGGGAGTGTCTCAGAGCTATGATAAGTAATGAAACGAGTTAACCTTGTAATAATGGACGTTAAACCTGTATTATTTCTGGCATTATTTTGAAACCCATGAATCAGAGTTATTGCGCTATTTTTGATAATGGTGTCCTCAGAGTCAGCTTAGAGACCGGCTGGGTGGGACAAGTGATTGTCATCTTATTTGATAATGTAATTGTTGCTATGATTCGTTTGTTTGAAAACTGGTATGTTGTGTAAGTCGCCATAAGCAGTAGTAGGTAATACCTACCTACCTGCCTACGAAAAACATTTGGTGGGATACGCTAAAATTTTCAGAATATACTCGTAAATGGAACCTGTTGTAATCCCTCTATGTATACGAGTATAATGCTGTATATGCAATCTTATTAAAATCCTTTTAGAAGTTTTGTCGTGAAAATGTAATAAATATACGGAGAGAGTTACTTTCACGTCGGATAGTTGAAGAATGGATAAAGTATAGTTTAGTCGGTATTCGTTATGAAAACTCTGTACAAATTTAGGAAATAAACTTCTGTTATTATTGCTTCCTATCAGCGCAGGCTCGTATAATCTGTGCTATGAAATCTGTGCAAATAAATGATCTAGTTGAAATTTGCGATCTGCTTGGCATACCTATGTGTATTCTACAGAAAGTACCTAACTGGTGTGGACATAATGCAGTTTTGTGAACGATCTCTCTCAAAAGTTGCATACTCAATGCATTATATGGGTAAATACAAAACCACAGTATAAAAGGCTATACTTTGCGCTAAAACCTCTTCGCATATAAAAGATTGCATTGGCGCCAACAGGTTCAAATTTATGCGAAATACTATAAAAAACGATTCTATTTTAACTTTGTGTGCCACAATCTTTTAGTTGGTGTAGTTCAAATGATTTCCTATTCCAAACCTTATGCAATTGCACTTTAAGTTTTTGACAAAGTTTGGGCATTGGACGAAAGTGTTGCCATGTTGTGGTCTTAAGTTTTTATTGTACCATGAAGACACCATAAAGCGAATGGATGATAAAACTTGACAAGAAAGGATTCCTTTGTCCTTTTAGCTGTTTAAGAATGGTTATTTTATAGGTGTAACAGATTAGAAAATTGAAAGTTATGATCGTGCTTTAGTAGTTGCATGAAGTTTAAATATAAAATCTTGAATATCAACGCAATTCATAATAAAATCTAATGTGTTTTATATGAACCTATCTATATGCTAGTCCTAACCTTATCCTAATTATAACCTTGAATACGTAGAACTAAAATATTGTCCGTATGATAGGGATTAAAAAGTTGGTCAACTTATCGTTAATAACTGTAAAGAAAGATACACCTATTTTGTGTGTACCTTAAAACATTTCTTAGTACCTACATTTCCAAAGTTTTTCATGTGGGTCGGCAATATATCTCAAAGCTCAGTGTCTCCCAAAGGTTAGTGCGTGATGTTTGGTTTAAAAAAATATAATAGCACCATAATACAAATATTCTATCTGTAAAACTAAAATGTAAAGTTCTTTTTGCAATAGGCAAATATAGGTAAGATCATATTATGATGAAAACGAGAAGCGATTAGGTAGATATTACTGGGAATTAGTTATAAAATAATACGAAATGTATAGACGTTTTACTATGACAATATATTACTCAAAATAAATAAAGCTTACTATACATGGAAGACGAAACTCGTAGATAATAATAATAATAATAAAATTCTTTATTGTACACACAAAAAAAAATTTTTTTTGGTACATGGGCGAACTTAATGCTATAAAGTATAAGTAGATGCATGGAATGCGTTCACTTCTCAACATATTATATTTATTGTAAGTACTACAAGTTTTTATACAAAAATCAACATTTATCACTCTAGCCGGTAAGTCTTTTAAAGTTTCTTTTAGTAACTCATACATAACAAAAGCTAAATAATGAAAACTTTACTGAAAATCTGAAAAAGAATGTTACTTTTATGAGCACAACTTTGAAAACCACTGGTTGTAGATAATTAACTCATTCCTTAATTGGTGGCCCTCTTTCTTTCCAGTTCAAAGTAAGGAGATAAATTATAACGGTACATAGGTACTTGGTACTGAGAGCTTTTACATTTATTCGACGGAAACTGTCTACAAGATTAGGATATGTAAGGGCATGTTCATACTGACCACACTTAACTCTAATAAATAACACACTAATGTAGCTGCATACTCAAATACCTCCTAAGGCATACTTTTTGGCTAGGATCATACATATGACCAATCACTAATCATGAGTGAAGTCACATATCATATAGGTCTTAGGTACCTATAGATTGAGACCAATTTATATTTATAATTATATAAACAATATTTCGGATAATAATATGATATAACTTCTATGCTGCTCTGGGAGAGAAAAAAAAAGTATAATACTACAGCTTCTTCTCTTCCCGGGCATACTGTACAAGTCAGTAGAGGGACAAGAGGGTCTTGGTGTTTTGTAGGCGATGGGCTGACCACCTGTCACTACTAACCAAAATTGTACATCTCAACTATACCCTCAAAATTGGTCAGAAGTGGCACTATATGGTTCTATCGGCCTTGGTGCTCTGCCTACCCCGTAAGGGATATAGGCGTGATTATATGTATGTATGTATATGATATAGCTTCCTATGATAAGATTCACTAGCTCACTCACATGGAAAAGGGCATAGGCTACATGCTGCAGTCCATGCTGACGAACAAATATATATAATATATAAATTCACATTATAAAATCTACAGTGCGTGATATAAAGTCTAACATTAGAGGCATATCTTTTATTCTCCATTTCAAAGCGCGTTGCATCACAAATACGAATGCACTCAATAGTTGCATACAAGGTACTATACGATCGCATACAATGTACTCGGCACATTATCTCGCGTATTGTTATGTAGGTACTGCGCCATATTGTCACATTTTATACAGGGAGCACAGAGAAATAAAGCGTGTTAAAGTATTCCTAAGTTAGGTAAAACGGTCAATCGATATAATTACTGCCTTTCTCCTTCTTCCCTTTCATGTCCCGTTAATTTTAATTATGTGTTATCTACGTACTTACTTTACATTTTAATAGCAAGAAGAGTGGATGGAAAGGGTGGATAAGGAAGACCTCGCCGGACTTACATCGATCAAATTGGTGAAATTCTAGAGAAAGGTCAGGTCAAGAGTACCTTAAACCGAGCGTGCATGAATAATATCATGAAAGTAGATGAAGCGAAAGAGGTGTTTCAGGATCGTAACAAGTGGAGATCCGTGATCTCTACTACCTCTCCGGGAAGGAAGCATGATTTTATGTATGTATGTAAATAAACATACATACATACACGGCTGTGTCTCCATGAATGGGGTAGCCAGAACTCCTACAGAAAGCACATACACCCAAATACACAATTATACATAATTATGTTTAAACCCTAGAAACATCTATATCCGCTGGTGTTTTACTAAAAAAATATAATATGAAAACAATAAAAATCTGGATTGGCAATATATCCGGAAACTCTAAAGTAATAAACTCCTATCATCCTGTATGTCTGTTCGATATAAATGTGCGATGCATTCGAGCTTTACTGTTAATGGTGACCGTTTAGTTCCTTTGTTGCGGCATCGAGCTGTATAGTTATAGCGAATGAAGTTCCGCGTTATAACTGAAGAAAATTATTTATGAAGGCCTATTTATTTTTCCTGATAGCCTTTTTTAAGGATAAATTTCGTGTAGTTTTTCTCTAAAGTTTGATCAAGATAGAGACAGCAACAACTTGATCATTCAGATAGGTTATTTGACCTTTGGAGAATTACATACGAAAAATGTTAGTTCCGAAATAATACACAGGAGTTGTTCTACGAAACTATCTCATTTTACGTGCATACGCAAGAATAAAAATACCCCAAGAATGGGGTAGTCAGACCTGCAGAATGAAATGAAATAGTAACGCTTATCAAAGCGGAGTCAGATGTTTAAAATCACTTGCTAATCGCCTGAAGAACGCCCCTACATTCCAAGTCTTACGACATGCACTCGCATTTTACTTCTTTATTATATAAGTACTCATAAATTATACAATATTTAAGTTAACAATTTACATAAATTACATTATGTTTTCTTATTAAATTAGCAAACTGACGCTACAAATTATCATAACATAAAAAATATTTGTTTGTAGCACGCGTTGATGTCTTTTGTATGTAGACCCATATTGTGTCGTGTAGACGAGACTACTTTTTACTAAAATATTAACACCCACCAGTTTTAGTTAATTGTATACCTAATATAAGAACAAGATAATGCAAGCAAACAATACACAATTTTTAACTGCATATTTCTTTCATAATAAAAAAAACATATATTAGTGTTACTGCTCATACAAGCGAATAATATACCTACTGGCGAGCGAGCGAAAGTTTTAGATTTTTAAGCAAAACTAACTTACATAGTTTTGCTTAAAAATCTAAAACTTTCGCTCCGAAAGTCATCATCTTGAAAACCAAATATAATGATTATCCTAGAATTTCCTCATTTTATCAAGTTAATATTTCCCTCTCTAAGCGCGGGCTGCGCGTGCGCCGCGGTTCTGCTTTCTGCCCGCGATTTCACTCGCATCTGCAAACACGATACATTGTACATTCGAATATAACCTGTGATTGTGACTTATATGTGATTTATTTACACGTAAATCATATATAAGAAATACAAATCATATATAAGAGATACGATACGCGAAGAAATACCACTAAATCTGCTGTGCTATAGATTGAGTGATTGACTTATGAATTTAATTTGGGCACAAACAATGAGTAATCTCCCATTATGTTAATGGTGATAAGATGAAATGCAAAAAAATGCATTTATAATAAACGTTTTAGTCAACCAAGCCATTAGAACAGACTATTATAAATAAATATCTAAAATTATATTACCGACAAAAAAATCCAAACTATATTTAAATCGTATTTATATTATGTATTATGGAACTACTACAATATTTAATAAACAAAAAACTTTACTTTACTTGCTTGGCTTGCTGGAAGAGATCTCTGGTAGAGATAAGCTTGCCATTGTACATGCATCTCTTCTTTAATGTTGTATGCCATATTTCTTTTTGTGTATGTGCAATAAAGAATAAAGAAAGAAAGAAAGAAAAAACTATTACCCATATTGACTGACGAAAATGCAGCACTCAGAAATTTGGCACGTTTCGACTGACATGATATACGTGTTAACGATTTCTCAAATATCAGAAAGTATATTTACACAAGTGAATAGAGATGAATGACAATAGATTTAGCGTGCCGCGTGATTTATTCGATACGAGGTTAATGCACTCGAATTTATCCGCACATACCATAGATACACACAGGCGGAGGTTGGCTCACCAAGGCGGTAGGTGGTAAAAATGGGGGTCGGTCTTTAACTGGTCTACAAGACCGACCGACCGTAGTATAATACAAATAGACTGCATTTGGGTGCACAAAGTCTTTGGTGATGGGTGTGAATTGCTGGACATCCATCTTAAGTTCCATGCTTATCCAATTCTTCCGGGTCTATCTATGAAATCTACGAGCTAAAACCGTAAAGTCTAATAACCGTAATGCACTAATGGGGCAAGAACTTCAAAAAAGAATTTACCTACCAAAAATAACAAGAAAACTAAAACACAGAGAGCTCTATCTAATTCGATCTAAAACCAAAAATAAAGCATAGGATGAAAGCAAAAAGGTTTTACTATCAATATCGGCATGCATTCCTCTGTAGGTACATACTATCAGTGGCAATATTTCAAGTATACCCAGTAGTTTGAATGTACTAGATAACGATATAAATTGTGCGGCTTGTACAATAGAATTCTGCAGTGTCTGCTATCGGGGACCTAACGCGCCGAGTACAATCGTAAGGGTAGAATCACACTGAAGTAAGGAAATAAATCGAAACAGAGAAGCTGGTTGGAGAGGTAAGAGTTTTTTGTAACTTTCTCTAAATCTTGTCATACGGTAGTTTATAGTTTCAGAAGGGAAAGAGATAGATTACAAGATTCTTTATGGGAAGAGAATAAGTAAGACATTTTGCAAAATATTTTCCAAATTATTAATAAAACGTATAAAACGCAATGAAGGTATCTACTAGTGATATAGTCGAATATGTGAATTGCATGTAATAAAGTAACATATAGAGTTTATTGGCACTTTCACATATCGAAACACTTGCGTAATAAACAGTTACACACATAAATATGATGTACTTAGGTACGAGTATGTAAAAATTTATAGTTTCTTATAATAAACTTAAGTAATAGTATGTAGGAGTATGCTAATCGAATTTGTGTTCTTTTTACATTACATCCTGAATTTTTATCTTATTTAAATAAGTTTATTTAATTTGTTTAAATAGATCTTACTTGACACATACGATTTTTAAAAATCAGTATGTTTACAAGAATATTCACACAGATAGATTTCGGATATAGGTTCTTAATAAATTCTTGCATTCAACGTATTCCGTAGGTAGTACTTAGATACAACTGACAATGATTCATTGAACAGTCCGTAAACATGGTTAAAAAACACTGCGACAAATTGTAAAAAGATTCTGAATCACTTTGCAATAATAAACTAATTGTGTTATTGCAGTTTTGGGTTCGTACCGTAAGCAGTGACCATGTGCCTAGACACAGCTTTCGTTCAGGCGCCGATGAGTCACCAACAGATACGTCGGCAAAACAGGTAGCGAAAAATCGTGGCGCTACTGACTACGCTCTTTTGCCAGATCATACTTTGAGTTCAATTATCTGTGTGGAAACTGAATAGTTTCCTATTTTGGGCGTTGTTCTAAAGCTACTTATAAAGCCCTTGTAAATTTTCGCACAGTCGTTGAGGATAAAATATTCGCAAGTGGGCGGAAAACGAATTCAATTCATAACGGTACGCAAAATCATGGGCCAATTACGCATGAGTTGCATGATGTGCAAATGTTTATAGATATAAATATAAATTACACAACCAAAAGTTTACGAGCAAAGCTTCAAAGTAACAATTTAGTTGAGTTTAGATATAAGCCGTGGTTAGTTTCGTTGTGTTGGGCCTAAACCGAAGGAGCTCTCGTTGACTTTGTTGCAAATTCAAGTGTCATCTTAGGTAGCTTGTTATTCTTTTTGTAAAATGACCCTTTGGTATAAGCACATATTTAAATGTTGCCCTAACTACCTGTAGGTAATATATACATAGGTATATCTTAATAAGACTTTGTATACACAATGTCATTCAAAACTAGCCACCTCGTTATCACCGAAATTGCATCAAAGCTTGCGTCTAAATTGTCGCATCCATTATGTCGTTACATGCCAGAGATATCTGGTGAGGTTATTATTATAACTATATCTGAGAACGCTATTGGAACCAGTACCGAATTTCTGCTTACTTTTTGGTGCGTGGTTTTGAACTGTAATTTATATTACATCGGCTATTCTATTACTTATTTAGTTATCTTGATTTTTACTAAGCTATATTTGTATGTCGGAGATCAAGATGTCATATCCTACAGTCGGATCTCCAACGCCATCTATTTTCAATCGTTGAAGTTAGAAACGTCAAGTCGACAGCTATCACTGACTGGAGGACAGCTGTCACTTGGGTAAAGACAAGACAGAGTACTGAGAGGGCGCCACTGTAGATTTACAACGACTACCGGGTCGTTGAATTGAGCCGGAGGGTATTCTGTGCTTTTGGTTGCGTCTGTCGAGCGAAGCACGGGTGCTAATCAGCCTCTGTCTTGTACTTACCACGTTTCTACGTTATCCGCTAGAATCCTAGTAATCTTGTGCGTAGATACAGTGAAAGTGTTTGTAATTCCTAATTAAGCTTGTTTACTACACGCCGCATTCTTTATTTCGGATTTTGGAAGATGTCGGACACACCTAACGGCACGCCACTCGACCCATCTACGTCATCAGGCGTGGGATGCAACCCGGATCACCCACATGAAACACGTGCTTCAAATAGTGACTCGAGCGAAGAAAAATGGCGTCTTCTCTTCGAGCAACAAAATCAAAATTTTCTGGCGTTGGTGCAAGCAATAAAACTACCTGCATCTTCGGACTCTATTCGCCTTCCTGATTTCGACCCAGAGAAAAGAGACATCGACGCCCGAGCTTGGATATCGACCGCGGACATGTGTATCACAGATCGACATCGCCATGGATCTTCTCTGATGATCGCGTTAAGCCACGCACTCAAGGGCGAAGCATCATCTTGGCTGTCTTCAATATCGTTTCCTAATATGACGTGGGCCGATTTTAAGGAGCTTTTCGTAGCAAGGTATGACTGTCCTGAAACTGCTGCTTCCTTTCTCATCAGTATGCACGACAAGAAACCGAGAGATAACGAGTGCCTGGCCTCATACGCCGCTACCCTCATAACATCCTTAATGGCAAGGTGGAATGGACTGACTACAGAACAGATAGCAATAGCTACTGTCTTAGCTCATATTTCAAAACAAGAGCCACGTGTTCAGAGGATTGCTATAACGACTGACATCAAGACGCGTAACCATTTACAAAAGGAACTGAAGGCTGTCTCGTTCCTGAAGAGAAGTTATTCATCAAGTATTTATCGTGATGGACCCGACCTAAAAAGAAACCGACCTAATGGATCTGCTGTGACCATCAAGTGCTTTAATTGTGGACAACTAGGCCACAAATCTCTTCAATGTCGCAACAAAGCCAATTCGAAGAAGCAAGATGACCGGTCCAAACACAGGTCCTTTCACGGGGACCATAACTCGACCAACCAACCTACAGGGAGAACCGATCGCATCACCTGCTTCAACTGCCGGGAACAAGGCCACTATGCATCCGACTGCCCGAAGAGGAAAATCAAGGAGGGGAACAACGGTACCGGCGGCGGCACTGGAACTGGTCCAGCTAAGGAAAAGCGAGTAGACGTGTGCATTGTGAGTGCGCCTTCGGGTTCTCTGCGTCACTCTGGTGAGTCATTCCCATTTACTTACGACTCAGGTTCAGAGTGTTCCTTAGTTAAAGAATCGATTGCTTTGAAATTTAGTGGTAAGCGAATTTATGACAATGTTTCTATGACTGGTATAGGACAAACTTCTATAGCCTCGTACATGCTCTAGGCGATCTCGTGAACAAGTACGTTGTAGTGTACATGGATGACGTGCTAGTTGTGGCCAGTAACATCGACGAAGCTTTCGATAGACTAAAGGTAGTATTAGAAGTTCTTTCTGGGAAGGGATTTTCGTTAAATCCTAAAAAGTGCTCATTCCTGAAAGAAAAAGTAGAGTACCTAGGCTTCGAGGTGCGCCGAGGTCAAATTCGTCTGAATCCACGAAAGATAGTTGCACTTACCGCTTTACCACCGACCGGCGCTCTTAATAATCAAGGTAGATTTTATGATTTTCATTTTGATTCGGGTGCTGAGTGTTCACTAATAAAAGAAAGCGTTGCATCAAGTTTCAATGGTAAAAGAATTGCTAAAACTGTCTCTCTAACGGGAATTGGTCAAACCAGTGTATTCAGCACCAGCAAATACTGTGTAATGTTGAAATTAATGATTATTGTTTAGAACTTTTATTACATGTTTTACCCGATGTGTATATGCGTAGTGATATTATGCTAGGTCGTGAAATATTGAGTCAAGGCTTCGTTATTAACTTGTCAACAAATAATTTTAGCATTTCAAAACAAAATAATTTGACAGTTTTAAATTGTGACGTTTTAACCGATTCTAGTATCAGTAACGACTTTAGTAATGTTGACACAGATATACCCTCTTGTAAAAAGTCAGATCTTTTAACTATTTTAGGTGAATATTCCAGTTATTTTACAACAGGTTTGCCAAAAACTCGTGTAACTACAGGTGAACTCGAAATTCGATTAATTGATCCGAAGTAAAGAGGTCCTTTTAGGGTATCGGAGGTACTTGAAGGTAATCGTTATGTTCTTAAAGCCCTTAATTCCAATAGAACCTATAAGTACGCACATGACAGACTTAGGCGAATGCCTGCGAATGACATTACCAATGACATGCTGACATGTGACCGTGATGATAATCTGTGCGAACTTGACGGGGATGGACCGTCATGTTCTAATTAATGTTGAGTTGACTGACTGAGAGTGGTTTACGGATACCGGATAGAGGTATTCAAGAGTCACTGGATGGAAGTGACTAGACTGGTATACGGAAGCTGGATGGAAGTTTCTAAGAGTCACTGGATGGAAGTGACTAGACTGGTATACGGAAGCTGGATGGAAGTTTCTAAGAGTCACTGGATGGAAGTGACTAGACTGGTTTACGGAAGCTGGATGGAAGTTTCCAAGAGTTGCTAGATTGAGGCAACTAGACTTACTTGACTGACGTTACTCTATATGGATTGTGTATACTGTAGCCTTGTTTTGGAATTATTTACCTTGTGTGTGCCATGCCGTTTGGTTTAAAGAACGCCAGTTCAGTTTATCAGCGGGCTATAGCAAAAGCTTTAGGTGAATTAGCTCATAGTTATATTGTTTCTTACATTGATGACCTGCTGGTATTGTATTCTACAGGAGAGCAGGGGTTGGAACGTCTACGACGTGTCTTAGATGTGTTCATTAAGAATGAAAAACGTAATCAAGTTAAACTAGATCCTAAATTTTAAGGACCGTATAAAATTTAATTGTTAGATGGTGATAGATACCGACTAAAATCTTTGTCTTCAAATCGAACCTACAAATATTCGCACGATCGGGTCCGTAGGGTGCCAGACCATCAAGTTCCTAGTAATTTTGATATCGAAATTAATGTGACCTCAGAGTCTAAATGAATGAATTTTCATATGCGATGTACAAGTTACTGACCGGTTTTTTTAAATTGTGACTTTGACAAACCCTTGACAGACAGTAGTATGTATTTGAGGCAGAACCGAAGGACCGAGTTTCTGCTGTAGCCGATGGACAGTGCTACATGTGTGTGTGTGGGAAACCGAAGGACCGTGTTTCCGTAGTAGGTAGCCGATGGACTGTGCTACATGTGTGTGTTGGAAACCGAAGGACTGTGTTTCCATAGTAGATAGCCGAAGGACTGGCTATATGACTAACTGTTACTGTAATGTTGACCGAAGGAAAGGTCTGACTGATTTAAACGTATGTGCGAGTCTGCTTATCTTTATTTTTTATGTCTTTACGTAAAGATTTTGGGAACTTGACGGTCGATGAGCGATTTTTGTGATTTCATGAACTATTGTAATAAGAAGTCTTTAAATTTAAGTTAAGGCAGAATGGCCGAGCGCAGATACTTCCTTGAGTTATCTTGTTCACAGATTCATCGGTTCTACCCGAGGACGGGTAGTCTGTCAAAATGGTCAGAAAGACCGAGCGTGATACATGTTACTTTGCAAAATCCTCTTTCTTTCCAGAAACCCCACGCGAGGACGCGTGAGTTGTCAAAATGGCCGTGTCGGAGATCAAGATGTCATATCCTACAGTCGGATCTCCAACGCCATCTATTTTCAATCGTTGAAGTTAGAAACGTCAAGTCGACAGCTATCACTGACTGGAGGACAGCTGTCACTTGGGTAAAGACAAGACAGAGTACTGAGAGGGCGCCACTGTAGATTTACAACGACTACCGGGTCGTTGAATTGAGCCGGAGGGTATTCTGTGCTTTTGGTTGCGTCTGTCGAGCGAAGCACGGGTGCTAATCAGCCTCTGTCTTGTACTTACCACGTTTCTACGTTATCCGCTAGAATCCTAGTAATCTTGTGCGTAGATACAGTGAAAGTGTTTGTAATTCCTAATTAAGCTTGTTTACTACACGCCGCATTCTTTATTTCGGATTTTGGAAGATGTCGGACACACCTAACGGCACGCCACTCGACCCATCTACGTCATGTATAATATTTTAAAAGTAATATGTGGTAGGTAGAAAGGTACTGCAAAATATTTCCAAATCACAGCAAATCTTCAAAAAAATTCCATTCAATTTCAAATATTGACGATACCGAATTGGTACTCGCAAGCACTAACAATAACTAGGCAAATCCATTCCCATGGAAGCGCAAATCACGAGTGTACCATGAAGGTCTTGAAACAGGTTCTTCGTCAATCAGTCACGGTACGTCATGAACGTCTTCGAATTGCGCTTCTAGTGAACGGCATGATGCATTGTCAGTTAAGCATAATAAGTTATTGGTTAACCCACTTAGGTCTTGGCACACGGACCTATAAATATTGGGAGCTCGTTAATATTTTCTAAGAGCTTACATTCTTACTTTGTTTCAATAATTAGACTATAAACAACTCAAGTGTTTATGCAAAAAATGAGTGCATTTCCAATCCTAAGTTTTGCTTTTTCATAGTTAGCTTCATTATGATTGCAATACCGGTTAAGTAAACGTTTAATGCATGGTAATATTGTAAACCTGAGCGGAAGTTCACTTATTTCGTGCGTTTAGTTCTGTCCACGCAACATCCGCTGCTTTGTGTTCACATTCAATTCTAAAATTAAATGCTTCTACATTGAAGATGAGTTCAAGATTTGACACAGATCGACTGCCTAAATTATGAATTAATGTCAGTTTCGAGAAATTCTTCGGGCCATTAAAAAGGTCATCAATGTTCAAGCAAAAGGTTTAATAAGCTCTCCCAAACTGTCACATGTGCTTTTGGAAAATGATTTATGTTTTCTCTTAAATCTAGACTCACTAAAAACATATGCCTAAATCATCGTTTTAACCAAACAGCGGAACGTTCAAAGTAAATCAAATATTTTTGAATACACACGGAATGAAGGACGGCCGACACATGTGTCCGCAAACATTTTTGGGTATGTTTATACAATCTAAGATCCCAATATTTATACTTAAAGTTTGTTCTGTCGAAAGAATATGTTTTGCACATCTGGTATCGTAAGACGAATGTTTCGTTAGAGCGAAACTTCGCCTGTTGGAGGTTATTTTTTGACCAGCAAACGTAGCGTAGGCGGTGGATACGTCAATGACCCGCAAAACTTGTGGATCCGCATTCAGCAGGTAGTGCGACTGGTAACAGTTTTGACTTAAAATTCAGTCTACGCCTACCGCGACATCTTCAAACATAAGCTAGTATAAAGGATAGCTTTTAGATAGTCAACCACTTCAAAGCTTAGTTAGAACAAAATTTGCGTTGAATTTGCTTCAAGTCGAGTCGCTCGGTGATTGAGCTCTTGACGCATATTTCGTGTAGTTAATCGGAGTTGCTGTAGACTGTTTACTAACGAGGTTATTTTCTTAACATATTTCGACCAGAGGGTACACCTCAGAAGGCTTGTCATTTACAACTAGTTCCGTGACCTCGCTCACGCATTCCCGCGCCTGCACCTAACTGTACTTTCCCGTTGACTTAATGCCGACTTTGGACGGAACCTGATCTTAGGCAAGTGTACCTTATAGCGCTGAGATGGCGATCGGTTGTTGCAATTTAATTATATTTTGTGTATGCGAAGTGAGCCAGGCGTTGCGTAGATCGGAACGAGCCCGCCGAAGCCATAGCCTCTGGGCCCGCGTGCCGCACATTCCAGCCGAATGGGCCCGAGCGGCTCCGAGTCGGCGCCCGAGCGCGTCGAGACCGTGGCTGACTTCACACCGGAGTATGCGCGAGCGCGGCGAGTACGTCTCGTCTGTAGGCGCTGCCGATCTGTCAACAAACTTTTCGCGTCGAAAATAGCTTACGGCTCAACTTTCGAGTGATCCTTTCCAATATTGACTGGTTTGTGGTATTGTGTGCGATCTCAGAGGAGAACTTGATTTTATAAATTCGATGACATTGACTTCGTGAAAGAACCGTGTTATTTTTTGTTTTGGATCGCGTGCAACGCTCGTTGGAGCTGGAAGCAACGGCCGTGTGTGAGTGACTGTTCTGTCTACCTACATGGAAAGTAGCCCTTGTCGGAGTTGGTGCATCAATCTCACCTACCGGATTTCGATTGACCCTGCCCATGGTAAATAAAAATCTGATCAAATGAGAACAAATTGTGGTTTCTCAGCGGTTGATGATTTCATGGCCTAAATATTCATCGTTTACATATTCCGTTACTTTATATTGACTATATTTAGTATGGATATCAGCTTTATTACTTTCTACTATGATTCTGGCTAAATATTACCTACAATGCGATCATATTATACATATTTGGATTTTTAGAGTCGTAGTTTCTTTACCATTGTAAAAACCCATTCATAATGTAAAGTTCATTGAAAGAGTTTGAAAGATGAAATACTACGAACACAATATAGGATTACGTTAAAAATCCTTGAATGAAAAAAGCTAAGGGTATTTAGAAATAGAAAAAACTTAGCAATAAAAATATTAAAAAGGATGGAACCAGTTTTATTGTATGAAGGTACTAAAATAAAGTGCTTGCCAAAAATAAAGAGCGACGCACTTACCTGAGTCATTCAAAGTAAATAAAAAGGTTCAGAAACTACGTACGTAGTACATATCGATATAATGAAATTTCTTTGATTAATGATGATTTCAGTACTACATTCCAGAAATATACAGTGAAAAAATGTAATGAATTGTTCTGATTAACAATAGCTTCCTCACGTATCCAGTTAATAATGTCTAAAATAAGTCTTGATGAGGACAGGTAGGTACGGCATCGACCAACTTTGAATCAAACAACATCAATCATATTCATGGAATAAAAAAGGCAAATGAAGGTTTACTGAGTGGTTTTTTTTAATGACAATGTTGGTATAATGAATATAAGCAATGAAACAAAAAATAACTTTGTAGAGGATACATCCAGAAAAACTTGAAACAGTCATGAGTTAGATTCTTTAAAAACATAACCTACGAGTATAATTACGGTATTATTGATAAAATAATATATATACTAAGATCTATCATCAATGATCATCAAGAATCAATGCCTGAGATCAAGTTAATAAGTACCTAAGTATTCCTAGAATTTTATTATAATGTTCGCTAAGACAATTTTCTTAGTCATCGCAGACAGGTTTGCTCATCGCTAAGCGAATGAATAAAAAGTCTCAACGGAAATATTAAAGTCCAAATACGTGTTTATACTTGCAAACAAACCGGTAACTAAAGGGAAGACGAAGTAACTAGTGACTCTAAGAATCGGACACTACCTGCGGATTGAAAAATTCTAGTTGAAAAATCAATCACTATTTTCATCTAAGTAGTCTTCATTATTTCTAAGAAAGCAAGCGCTCAATCATGCATTCCCCGGAAGCAGTATCGCTCTATAGACGATCATCAAATGTTGTTATAGGTAATAGATGCCTGTTGGCTCACAGCTAGTTGTTACTTCTGATTTCTATCCCTAACGCAAACATCCGCGTCGGCCTGCAGGGCTCGCTCGGACAGCCGCTTTCTACTCCACAGGTCTGGTCCAAAGCTCCGGAACCAATACCGGAAGATCTGATTTTAACCTCATTTCCGCGACCAGATTGTGTACATTTACTTCATTACCACCACGGCTAGTTTCTTTTTTATTGTCCTCTGAATTATTTTCAGCTTTGAAAGCCCTTACTTGCACCAAGATTAACTCAAGGCTGTACTTTTGGAAACCAATCTTACAACTACAGCTTGACTTATACTAATTTCTATATGAATGAAATTAGAATATAGGTCGTAGCTATCAAATCGTGCGTAAATAGGGTTAGTGCATAGGGCTTCAGGTTTACACGTGTGAATACGTTTCCTTGACGTATAGGCTGCAGCCGAGTCATGCTTACTGACGCATGAATTGATCTGCAAACTGCAAACCTTGCTGCCTTATCAAGAATCAAGGTTTTTGTACTTATTTATAAGATTACTAGAGAAAAAAAAGCTATTCGAAGAGAGGTATGTAAGTGTCTGTATACTTATAAAATAATTTGGGAACCGGACACTATAGTCATATCATAAGAAAACAACGAACATATGCTGAATTAAAAACGTATTATTCAATTGACAATGAGAAATCCACGAAATTTATCCACTTGCTCCAAATAAATTTCCCTAACGAGACTCATTATTCGCTTTTTTACTGCATTTCCTCTATTGTCCGTTTAGAATCAATCAGATCACAGATTTTTTTGTTGACACAGCTCTCAATGAATTTACTTTTTTTATTATCTCTTGTCATTGACCTGGCGATTTCTCTAATTAACAGAGAGGCTGCTTAAACTAATCGTCCGTAAATGAATTTATAGAATATATTTAGCCATTAAATGGAACAATATGTGGCTGTCTAGTTAAAATTAATCAGAGCTTTCTTTTGAATCTCTTGTAGTATTTTAAATAAACTTCCTAAAAGTTCCGAAACATCATTTAAGTTGCCTTATTTGACAAGAGTACATAAGAATACGTAGGTTGTAAAATTGACCTCTCTTAATTAGGAACACCAAAATTGTCTTTAAACGCTGCTATTGATATATAAGGCGGCGAATCAGCCAACAGACTGTTGGCAGTAAACTCAGAGATAGTTGCCAGTTCACGTAATTGGTTGGTTGTATGGTTAAATTGTATTATGCTGTAGTCATGTCACATTCGCCACTGAATGGATTTGCCAGGTAAATTTGCTTTACTTAAGAACTCTAAGCGAGCTTTACTTTACTTAGTTATTCTATTCTTTTTAATGCGCATTTTCGATCGATACCATCTCAATTTTTCGTTCAAGTTTTATATATCCAGGCTTTGATTCTATCACTCTTTGTTTGTATAGTATCAACATCTCCGTTGCGGCATATTGGCTGAAGATCAAACAAACCAAACTATTTATTGTTTTCATCCCCATGTTTCAGTACATTTCCATCATGCTTCTTAAATTACTTGTAACTTGCATTATTTGGCTCACAGTCTTCGGATAAGATAGTAATTATCAAATTTCTACGCCTCACTAGCCACTTATCTGTGAACAAATATTATTAACCTGGTTCTATATTTTACGACACATGTTTCATAACTGAATATGGCGCCACATTGGGATACTTGTGTTACGTGTGAAAAAGAACAAATAAACGTAATGGTGTTAATTTTTTGGATTCGTATAGGTTTACAAAATAACTTAAATCAAAAAATCTCGGTTAAATTTAAAAGAACAGACATAGCTATAATTTTAAAGAAATATTTTGGAGAACTAATCCAATTACATAGCTCCCTTAGAAAAGGACATCAATGAAACCTTGTGTAGAGGGCTGATAAATTACAGATGGAAGGTCACTAGCAACCGTAATGCAAAGTAATCGAATTGAAGTCCATCAAGGAGACAGCTCAAGTTTTCCTATTTTTTTATTTATGTGTATCGGTATGTGCAATATTAGAAGGTACATTTCTATAGCGGCGGTGACCGGTGTTTATAAAATGCGACCACTTTCAAACTAGTGTAAGTCGCATTTCAGATGACCCTACGATGAACTTATAAACAGTTCATTGTTTTGGTGACATCGGATTAAGATCTCCCAATGTTGACTGTTTGATGCACTTCGAGCAGTTAAAAATGGATTGAAAGAATTTTTATGGCTCTCGAAAGACGGACATAAATTTTTATTAAGCACTATAAAAAGAATACAAACTACGTGAAGAGCAGACACATGCGGTGAAATGCTCGGTGTTAATTATGTAAGCGTCAACAATTTACTTCGTTTGTCTTATTTTTAAATCTACTGTTCTGGAGATACTACACATGGATACCTATCGGTACCTAGGTACTAGTTTTTGAAAAGATGTGCAAAAAAAGCTTTTTTGATTAAAAAAAGGTACGCTCTAGTTTTCATGCGATCACTCATGCTAGGCACTCCTGCAAAATATTCCACTGCGTTATGCATTTTGCAATATGTTATAATTTATTTACAGGGTTTACAATGACATGTGGTCCTATCGGCCCATGGTGCTCTGCCTACTCCGTAAGGGATAATGGCGTGATTATATGCATGTATTTTATACAAGGACATTTTAGTAATTTCTAAGATATCATTGCTTGCCTGTCTCACACACAGTACAGTACTTGAGCATCCTTGACATAGACAAATTACTGTAAACGAGGTTACGCAGCGTCTTTGTTCCGTCGCATCGTGTTTACTGTTTCAGATTATAGTTACACAAAACGTCATGTTACAGCTTCCAAAATTTTTAATAAATATTCTACAAAGCAAACACTGCGCACATAACAGTTATGTGTTCTTTACTAACTCATATGCGTTTACTGGTAAAGATAAATTTATGCTGGCCACTATTTAACGTCGAGCGCAGAGGAGCGACCAAGTTCCACAGCTTTCTCAGCGAGTCCGAGCTACAGTTAGAAACATATAAGTCCGTCATGCCGTCGCTAATATATGAGGCCACCAGAACCAGAGTGGCCCAAACCACAATTTGTGAAAATATTAGTTAAGCACGACAGTTCAAACCCCCAAGCTCAAAGCCAGAGTGGCTCAAAGGTATTTCAGTAAACAATCTGTGACATAAAAAAAATATGTTGTGCATCTTGATTCTTATTAAAATATTAATAGAGCATAGTATTTTGGCATATATCCACATATTCGTATTTTGTATTTGGGCCACTCTGGTTCTGGTGGCCTATATAAACTTGGAAGTACCATATAACGGGCTTGTGCCCTTCATAGCATCTTGAAGACGGACCAGAATAGGCAACCGTATAAATGTTTGACACTCCATAAGCGAAGCTGACACCTTGTTTACATAACTGAAGTGCCACAACGTAAATATGCTTCAGCATCGTGAGATAACCGTTTGCTCGAATGGGTTTATGAACGAAGATTACGAATTTATTTTGTAGGAAATTTGAATCCGGCACAGAAGCTCGCACCCGGTTGCTTCGAAGCTATTACAATAAACTAAATTGGTAATAATGCTAAATCTTCAAAGACTCGTTTAGCTCCGCGTGGCTATCGCTGGCGTGTAGGTGTTTTAATACTTATTGTAGGCTGTTATTATGTTTATCCGGAATATTTAAATATTAAAGTAAATTTAAATGAA
Organism: Carposina sasakii; assembly: GCA_014607495.2. Taxonomy (NCBI): domain Eukaryota; kingdom Metazoa; phylum Arthropoda; class Insecta; order Lepidoptera; family Carposinidae; genus Carposina; species Carposina sasakii. The sequence continues at coordinate 6,823,780 of CP053164.1, forward strand.
TGCTGCAGCCTTGGCTTTCACTCACGTCTCGTCATTAGAGTAAACGATTCCGTGATTTCGTGCTCAGTGGTTGTTCGTTTGCTTTTTAATTTAGCAAAGATTTTAAAATAAATTCTAAATTCCCCTTTACGAAAGTGATACAAATAAACTTGATTGTTAAAACTAAATCAGAATTCGATTCTTTAAACACAATAATTTAATGGTTAATCTTCACAAAGAGATGCACCTAGTTTTGAAACCTTGAAATATTTTAGGTATCTGATTCACCAACTGGTATATTGTATACAGTGATGTAGGTAAATGCTGTACCTGTACTATGACACTGTTAAGCTGATTTCCCGATTAAGCGTCGGATGGCTGGTCCGTGCCGGGTCGCGCGCCGCCCGAGTGGGCTGGAGCGTGACGTCGCCTGCCACCCGATAGCCCATCTCACGACCGACCCACTTACAGACCAAGGTCACCGCATGACCTCCTAATCTTCATAATATTCCAGTAGATAGATGTACCATTATGCAACTATGTATATGAGTAAGCACTCTTACTTAAAGCCACTCGACTTGTAACTGTCAAGTGCGATAAAAATGGTAACACAATTTATAATTCCGTCCATACCATCCATCAGTAGAAAAGTAATGAATTAGTTTGCATCGACGAGAGTGTTTCTATTCGTAACATGCATTGTATAAGCCCTGATTACAGAAGGATGAGTGATCGCTGCACATAAGTTATAAAATGTGCGTAATAATCTCCTGCATTCAGCGCATTGTATTCCCTCTCAATGTGATATCGATATTTTCTTTAAGATTAATGTTTCCAATATTCCTGTGGTGGTTTTTAAAGTATTGTTGGGTGGCAGATAGATCAGAGATAGGCAGGGCACGTCGTGAGCCGCTCTCTGCGACAGATTGGTAGATAGGGCGCTAATCAGAGCGTATGCCAGCAGTATCACGGGCTTTCTGATACACAACACAACACACTTTCTAATCTGCGCCTTTGTCACTGAGCTCGCCTATTGGCTAACTTGTCGTTATACTTGTACCAGACTTTCGCCAATTGTTTTCACGCTACATTAGATTTCTTCACGATCGTCTTACTAATAAATATTATCCATGTGAGTAGTGCGTTGCATCGTTGCGTAATACGTATTTATGATGCATTTTATTCTAAACGATGTATTTCATATCAAGTTAGTATAAAATTTACTAGAATTTTCGTTTAGTCTAACCTGCGGTTTGCCAGACCACTGGTAGCGTATCAGATTGCAAGTTTATCCGAAGTTATTCCCGCATCTAACATGACACCGTAAGTTATCTCGGATTGACTAGAAGCTTAGCCGCATTGGCCCTTGATAAGGCGATGTGGATGCTTTTATTTTAATCCGCGGGGATGAAGGGCAGGGAGGGCGAGACCGGTCCACGCACCGGTTGCATCGCCGGTCAGGACTAACCGTTTTATTAGCTGAGCCATGCTCCACAAACGATAGCCACCGCGAGCGGGAGCCGCGGGCGTCGCGCCCACAAACAACACGTCATCCGTCCAGCCGCAATCATCTCTGAATCCATGAGTTAATATCTAAATGCTCTTGAAACATTATAAATGGACATAATTATCTACTTCGCGGTTGGCCATTACTGTAAGCTGGTTATAATTAGAACGAAATGTTAATCTACATTCAACTATGCCGCAGTACAGCGCCAAATAGAACGAGCTGAGATATGGGTAATATCGAGATTGAAGCAGAAACAAAAGATATTTTAACTAATTTGACCTCGGTCCCATGCACGCTATTGTTTAACATCTACAATCATTACAAAAGAAAACAAACGTCGCGCTTGACACAGGTGCAAAAGTGAAAATGTTTGTGAGTGACTACATTTCTTTTACGACTGGGTGTGTGAGACCACTTATTTTTATTTTCGTTAATATTTGTTCACGCGCAGGTCCGTGACACTCTTCGAGCCCTTTAAGATTGTAAAAGTACATTTGTGACGTTCTTGTAAGTGACAAGACTGTGGTTATGGCATTAACCCAGTTAAAGTAGAGACACAGCCTGTGAGGTGAGGCGAGTAGTAATGCGCGTTCACGTAGTTCATATGTGTTCTACTAATTTTATTACGAGTCAGTGTTGATATTTGAGGCCTGTCGCAAAGGTTCATTCGCATTTTGCCTCGAAGTTTATTGCGAAAATCGACATTGTATTTATGAGCGTTGGTGACATGACATATTCTGATCATAATGTAGAACGCTCGGCCAACAGAGATAGTGACAAAAGTGTCACGCGCTCATTCATTCTTGGTACTATGTATAAGTTAAGACAAGATTACTATCTTGAAAACGTAAACTTTAACGCTGAAGATAAATCAAGATGTCACGGTCCAAATATGTCATCTTCTATAATATAATAATATAAAAATGAATAGCTAAATGTGTTGGTAAGCGCGAATCTGATATTTTTTAAATTATGATTTTAATGATCTTAAGTACCTAGAATCACAATATGTAATTTAATTATATTTTACAATGTGTAATAGTCATTATGTTATTTAAGTGATTTACATAATTTTAGCTGCCAAATCCACTCGCAGAATGTTTCTATTTTCTATCAGTTATTGGCCTTGTATATTCTATTTCTAATTTGAAAAGACTTGAACTGGGAGTCGAACTCGTGGCACGCTGCCACTGATAAATGTTGTTCAGTATCTACAACATGACGGCGACATACTTTCCACTTTTTTGGACCATCGGCTTCTCTGCAATGAGATTAATATGAACCTCGCCTAACATAATTAAAATATCAAACACGATAACTAGGCTAACGAACTTACTTTCGACAATGTGCTCCACAAAACGTGTGAATAAGCGCTATTTCTTTCAACACCTATTGTCTTTTATACTTCAGTAACAAAATAGTTTGAGCTGAGTTAGCAGCGTATTTGTTGCTTTGAAACTACAACTTTATGTAAATGTGGACGTGTTTTGCCATTTCCGGAATTGCGTTCCGTCGGTCACGGTACGTACGCTGTGTGAATGAATACCAAACAAAGCTATTTCTAACACAATTGGCGTAGTTCAGTGACAATATCACCAGATCGGTCAACGATCCAAAAACTGTTCATATAATATGATCGCATTTAGGAAACAGCAGAGGCCAGCCATCAACCGCTGTGGGCATTCGGTTCAGTTTTACAGTATGAATGTTTCGTTATAGGCGTGCGACGTGGCGGGATAAAGGGAACGCCAACGCAATATGGATGCTTGTGACGATGGCACAAATATAGATCGGTGGCCGAAGTACCCGTAGTGGCTGGACTATGTTCGAATCGTTGGTGTCACGGCTGACGTCGCCGCCAGTGTCGCGGCGACGGCACACGGTGCACGCGGCGCGAGAAGTGTGTAGTGAACCTGAAGAGGAAGAAATTCCAGTGCAACGCAGATCGAAGGCTGCGAAAAGTTTACTGGACAAGCGACGCAAAGCTCGGCTCTCATGCGCTGACCTGACTGCAGCAACCAACGCGGAGCCTGAACGATTGTCGCGTATGGATGCTTTAAAAGCTTTCTTACCGCTCCGACAGTCCAAGTCTCTTGGACGACTAGATGGTCTCAAGGAGGTGAGTTATCTCATTTTTATCATGCTTAGAAATGCGTACGCGTTACAAAAATGTACGCTTATGTCGTAGAGAGCGCTCTGTTGTGGCCTTCATGCTGCTCCCATACAAGTCTGCATTACGACGGCCTCGCACACCTGTTACTCGAGACCACTCCCCTTCATAGGTACCCTCTGACCGTTTACACAATATTCTTAGTACCTTAGTACTATTTCTAAATAACTTGGATTCACCTGCCAGCTCCAATACCAGTCGAAACCAATGTCCATCAAGTTGCGAAACACTGATCAACGTTGGGCGTTCCTATGAACTATGACATCACATCAGGTTGTATAAGACAATGCAAACAATACAAGGGAATCGACATTTGACGAAGTGACTCGACGAAATTTTGACATGAATCATAATGCAACACGAGACTCAAGGTGCATAGTTTCAAAGCATGCCCAAGTGTTGGTAATGATAATGACTAAGCGGATACACTTTTCGAACTGTTTTTGTACTATTGATGTGTTGAAAACGTTGTACTTATACAAGATTATCATATTGTTGACATTTAAATTTAGAAAATCTAACACAGCATCGGAAATGGACACATTTTGCAATGTTAATGTAAACTTGTTTGATCTTCATTTCCTTATAAGGTTAGGAGGTCGCGCTCGGTGTATGGACTTCAAGATTGAGGACACTATTTCTTAGCTTTATAGATAGGTGGTTTTACTGTATAGTTAGCATAATCTATATACCCTTTATCATTAGAATTAACAAGTGATCTTGTAACCTCTTTATGCTGATATAAATCACACTATTAGTTTAAACTACTAATCCCTCTTTAAAAGCTACGTTTAATAAAATTTGAGTAGATCATTTAGAAATGAGTAGTAGCCGTACGGAAGTTTCATTATACATATCTACATTATACTAGCTCCTAAAAGTTTATTCAGAATTTGCGTCAGTTTTAGTTTGTTAATCTTAATAACAACACAGTGTATGTATAGCTGTTACCTTACAATGGCATGTAAATTTAGATTTTACGATATTGCATGCAGGCAGACTAACATAAAATGAATTCTTGAATCAGTTTTATGTTCTATTCCCATTTTCTCAATGTCTTCTTCATGTCAATTTATTTCAACATCAGCATACTGAAATTTTTATATATTGATCTTCAAATATGCCGGTTGTTACATTGAAACGATAAAAATCTATTTTCGAGTAGGTGATAGTAAATCAACATTCAGGGTCGATAAACAAGTTTCCTAGCATAATTACGTTGTCAATCAGCGCTTGGATCTGTCAAATCGCAGGTCGGATTCATTTGCGAGGACAAGTCTGTCAATAAAGTTCAGGTCGAGATTCCGTTACGTTGTGTAACGCAGGCCGCCGATGCTGCAGATAGTGCAAGAATGCGAGATAGGCAGGTAGGGCAGGTACAACCTTGCGCAGGCGCACGCACACAACCGCGGCTCCCAGGATGTGCGCGCGTTTGCCTGTTTGATTTACAGACAAATGCCACGTCGAGCGCGCATCTGTTCCACGCATTCAACGCGTCTCTATCGCGTTAACGCCTTTGTCCGACAAACGAATGGGAACATCTGCGCTACTAAAAAACGCTCTTATTAAATTTGTCTATATGCCGGGATCAAGTGGTAATTATGGTGGAGCTTCATACTTTTGTCCGCTTTGTTTTGGTCGAGATGATAGATGCAGGCTGTGATTGTGTAGTCATGGCATAAAATGATGCGATAATATTAATTTTGTCTTTATTAATAAGAAGTTGTTTATAACTCAAAACAAATGTTTATAATTGCTTACTTAGTGCTTCATCATCGTAATGAGCAATCGTATGATTCAGTATTGGCTAAGTTGCAGTTTTCTTATTTAAAAGTTAGCTTATGAAATTGAAGCGTCTATTTCATAATTTATTAAGTATATTAAGTGTAAAGTATTACAATTTTGGTAGTTGACTCGAATTTATAAAACGAAATAGCTTTTCTGAGAAACTTGAAACATAATTGTTACACTGCCGTTTATATAGGTAGGTATTTATGTACAATCTCTACATAAAAAATGCTGACACAATATTTCTATGTTCGAATCAAGAAGCTCTATGGAGTCATACTGTGCTATTGCTTGCTTCTATTTCGCGAGGCAGTCGCCGCCATATTGTGCAAATTATGTGAAAATTAGCTTATTATTAATTAAACAAGATTAAGAAAATTTACCGTTGTCTACTGATAAAGCAAGCCCAGCAACAGCCATTAGTATATTTCGAGTTGCTATTGATAACGCGATATTATAGGTACAACTTTTGTCCCATCCTCTTCTAGATCATTCTTGATTTAGATAAAACATTATCAGGAAATAAAATACCTATAGTGAAAATCATAAATCACTAAATCCAGAACAAACATTATACATATAATATTTATAGTACACTTTTAGAAATCACCAGATGGATAAGATAATTTTAACATGAGTATAGAAACCTTTTCCAGCAATGCTCATTAGTACATTATTCAGAAGTCTTAACGTCAGTCCAAAAGATTTATGTCCTGGTGATACGTCACTGAAGTAACGGACCGTACAACTCGTCACCGAGCATGAGATCAATTAAGCGATTGTGAGTCGATAGGAGCTAATATATAGACTTGGTGCATTGCGAGCATTCAATACACGCCTAGGAGTAATAGTTTTCTATGATACAGACCTTCTCAATAATGTTACCAATTTTGATTAATAACCTACAAAATAAGTTACGAAAGCAATAAATAAATGAAGAATATTATCATCTTGATGCTAATTAGACTAATTATAAAAATATAGAGTAGATACCTAACTAAGTATTTGCGACACAAAGAGTATTTGATGACATTGTTGTATGAGATGTCTTGGAAAGTAAATACACTTTTTTTATTTAGTGGAAAATGCTGGGCAACTTGTCACTGACCATTTACATCTGACCCCGCCATGCTAAACGTGGCTGTGGAATCTCCTTTAGGATACTCCATTTCGGGAAGACATTATGTATGTATGTATGTAATGTAGAATTGTAGATCTCTATCTCACTCATATTGAAATTAAAACCGCAGGTCGCATTATAAGATAGAAGCTTATCTGATCGTGAACGCATGCAGGTTTTTCATATAAATTACATCATTTAATATTCGGCGAATGAAATACAAGTGCCATAACATATTCAATGGTTGAAATATATCATTCGTTATGGTAGAGCCTTGTTCTCAGAATTGCCTCATCTGCGAACATGTTGTTTTATTTACAAGTTGTTTAGTTTTATCTCTTCCATCGTTACCTTGTTTTGTTCCTAAACATTCCGAGATATTACATTGACACTGATTCATAGAGGTATTTTTAACGTCAGCGTTTTAAATAAAGCGGTTTGGCAGTATGTTGGGCTTTTTTTCTTTCTTTAGGTTGTTGTGAGTAATTCGTAAAATATTTCTGTTGCATTAATTTGCTGTGTTCTGTAGCGATTGTTTACAGGGCTTTACATAATATTCACGATCCATGTTTTTTATTTTTTTTCTGGACTCTCAAAAACACCTAAAATGATATGTTAAAGCTAGCATTTTAACATATAGGTATAGCATAAATAGTAGCTCAGCAAACCTACAAAATATCCAGTGTGTTCGTGCTGACTATTTCAACATTATTCTCCCAACAGATTTCAAACAACTCAAATGTCAAAATAAACAGCTTCAATCACAGCAGCTTGTTAGTCGTTAACCTTGGCTTTGATCTGCCCCTCCAGCCCCATCAAAGATGACAGGTAAATAGAATAAAGAATTACTGAAACTAGTTCATAGTGATTAGGGGAATCTTTAAAAAATCTTTACAATGCGAATTTATTACCTTAGCAACACAGAACACTATATACTCTCTAGCTTAGCAATAGCGTCTTGCATACTTAAAAATAATGGTTGAAAAGATGTTATAAAAGATAGGATGTAAATGAAAATATTAGGAAAAAGTATTATAAGTTAAAATAAAAAAAACTATCTGTTAATAGTTCTGGATTCTGCGTAGGCACAAAAAACCATGGTATATTATTTAACTATCTGTAAAAATGAGGAAGTTCCAATCCATTTTTACTTCATTAGCAATACACGTTAGTAAGGAAATTTCAATAAATAATTTTAACCAGAGTTTTTATCCCATCTTCTAGTTACCTAAAAAAGTCTGCCACAGAATCAATTAAGTACATAACATACCAATGTGCAAATAAAACAAGTAGAAAATAGCCTTTAAACTTTCAAATTCCTACGTAACATTAATGTAGGTATGCTCATTATTACAAAATCTACAATTTTTAAAAAGTCACTTAAGATTCAATTCTCTTGCCGAACAATTGCCTTAATTGTAATTAAATTATGTTCTTCGATGAAATAATGGGTTTAGTGAGATGCAAGTGATTGTGGATAATTGAACCGATGATGATGACGCAACAATGAGTGTTCAATTGAACCTGCCTCCAGGCCTCGCAGACGCGTCTGCTCAGAGACATCGACGGCATGTCTGACAAGTCGCAAATTGTTCGTATTCTCACTTGATTTAGGTCTTTGTTCTTAATTATATGCAAAAAATAGATTGACGTTACAAATAAATTGCAGATTGACGTTGTAGTCTTTAGATTTATACAAGTAAGTCTACCTAGTCATGCTTATTTTGCTAAACATTTTGTTTTGTTGTACAAATTGTATGTTGATTTGATTGCGTAGATGATTTTTTGACCATATAAATGAGTATTCTTATTCTTTATTATACATAAAACATTACAATAAATAAATAGAAATTAAACGAATTTAATACGGTACAAGAAAAACATGACACGAGAAAAAATCTTAATTAATTTAGATTGTACGATATACATATTTAAACATTAGCATATTTTTCGCATAACTGCATTATGGAATGCAATTGTGATTTCTACGAAGTAGCTCGCGTTGATGACAATAATTATGTATCAAGTTGCACTGAACAAGAGTTCATTGTTCCGGTTTCAAATTATCCGTAACGGTTACGTTACAACCACGATATCATTTGATAAGTTAATTGCTAGAGAGCCACCCATACTGCCGGATCACGACATAGAATAGTGTAGTATGCACCTACATCATGTTACTAGGCAACTCTACATTTAGGCAGTTCACAAACTACACATACCTACCAACCGGGACCTTTAACAACCTTTATTGCTGTACGTGTAATATGTACAAGATCAAATATTTGGCCTTTGACATTGACAGCAACCTTCCCATAATGATGGCTGCCCTGACCACATACTTAACTAGCCTTCCTGGGCATGGTAAAGTCAGGGATTAAGTTTTGGATATTACGTACTTTTCTTCTTTTCTTTTTCACACTACACAACACATTAACCTAGTCCCACAATAAGATCCCTAAGGTCTTGTGTCGTGGGTACTAAGCAACGGTATATAAATACATAGATAAGTATAGAAACATCCATGACTCGGAAACAAACATCAATATTCATCATATCAATGTTTGCACCTACCGGGATTCGAACCCAGGACCTATGGCGTCGCAGGCAGGGTCACTACCTAATAGACCAATCGGCCGTTATATTATATTATACTTACAAGATATGAGGTTTTACGTGTGTGTGTATACGAATATGTGGCAGATGAAATAACACTGTCTCCTCTTAAAACAAGTTCTAAAATCATGAAGCAATATAAAGATCTATTTCGTGTCTAAATACAATTTGTCGCAATTACTATAAGTATCTGCTCATCTGTAAATGACGGTACAGCAGTGGTAAAAAAACAGCCATTGACATACAGGCAAGTAATTTTTTTACAAGATAATTTTGCAATTTGCATTTTTGAATTATAATTTCTTCTCGCATGACTTAAGTCGAGGCATCCCATGCGTAGTAATACAAGTTTTGCTTGTTGTGTTTCTGAATACCTTATAGCTTTTTTCTTTTAGCAGAAGTAAGTGGGCGTTCGGAGAATTATCTATAGAATCTCAAGTTTTCGTTGCATAATGCTTTGAAGAAAGTTCTTTTTTAAATATTACATCATTTTACTGGTATCGTCCCTTTTGTCGAACACTGCTGCTGTAGTTGTACAATGTTTTTCATTTACATTTTACTACAATGTAAATTGTCAGGGTTGTTAATGAATTTTCATTATTTCACTTCGTCCGCGGTAACTTTAAAAAAACATAAATCAAAATTTTCCATACAAGAGCTACAATTTTACATATTTGCCTATGCCCGGATTTTTCTTTAACTGAATCAAAAACGATTTATGTACTTAGGTATCATTTCCGCAGAAAAATATTATTATAAAGTAGGTTGATACTGCAAAGTTAATAAAAACCGTTACTAGAAATAGATATTTATTTATTTAAAAAACCAATAACATAATAACCCCATAAGTAGATACAGTATGATTCACTTAATTTAGCTGCATAAAACGATGAAAAACAATGATTCGTCTAATCTTAAGGAAAATCGAGCACTACAAATCTATTCTATACATATAATAAAAATGTAACGGATTGCTGACTGTACATGGCAGATATATGAGAAAAAAATATTATAGGAGACTTTTATCAACGAATTTTTGTCTGTTTGTCGGTTTGTCTGTGCGTTTGTGCACGCGAATCTCAGAAACGGCTAAACCGATTTCGATGCAGTTATCAGGAATATATTGTGACAGGTCTCACTTAACATATAGGCTACTTTTTATCCCTGGAAAATGTTTTTATCCCGGATAATTTCGACATTTTGTTTTTTTTGTAGTCCACGCGAACGGAGTTGCGGGCGTCCACTAGTTTGCTAATATAACAATAGCACAGTTCAACTTAGTTATCATACCCAATGACTGGTAATTATGGTCCAGCATCTGATTCTGCAAGATTCTGGACACGTGGCAACCCTACACGTGTAGGCGGGACACGTGCGCGGGTTGCGACACCGTCGGAAGTGAATTTTGTAAACAACAGTATACACGTATACACCCACCATTCTCCAGCAGTCCTACAGTCTCTGCTACCATATATGTCGTAGTCGAGTAAGTAGTTTTTACACGACTCATCCTGCAACTTTTGTGGTCTGTGGCCAAATCTATTGCTTACTTTAATTACATCACTATTGGCAGGTACGATGTTTGTCCACTTTCTACAGGCTCCGTGCCTTCAAATATTGTAATTGATGTTGCATAATATTTGTTTGAAATTAATATGTAGTGAGCGTGTGTAGGTAGCTTCCAATCACTAACATTGACAGATTGACAGGTTTATTCCACCGGTGTGTTATATTATATGTATATATCACTTTGGTTGGTGTTTGTAAGGTACACTGGTGAATGATTAACTTTTGGATATATTATAATGTATGTGCTATAATACTCGTACTGTACGTTGTTATCAATATTATGTAAACCAGAATTCTGTTCTCATCTTATATTAACTACTTATAAGATATGCCGTATTATATAACATAATTTTTTTAAAACGAAAAACCGACTTCCTCCCAAAACTCGAGCTTACTAAAGTAAAATTTTACTAAAGGGCAAATATATAGGTATATTGCGTTAAGCCGTGTACGAAGTTTAAGAGGCATAATTTTGTCAGATTTATATAATTTTTATATATATTATATAATATAAAATAGGCCACATGACAAAAGAGAAAAAGGACTAGGCTTCGAAACTTTACGTCTGACAATTTGATGATTATGATGATAATGATGACCTCCGACCAATTTCGGTCATGGCGACCACTTCTACTCCTAGATATTACTAAGTTGGCGTTCATGCGCTCGGAGATGGCTTACATTTACATAGCCAATCTTCGCCCTGAACGCCCGCGCACACAGAGGACAGGTTAGTGCGCCATTATTGTATTATAGATAATGGCAGCAGGAGGACGAGTCTTAAGTTCATCACGTCAAGGTCAGCTTGACGCTGCTCCTCGAACTCGTGTACTTGCTTTATCACCGTCCTGCGCCACTCTGGTCGCTGTGCTGACAAAACTTCCCATTTAGATGGATCTATATTGCATCTCTTCATATGTCTTTTCTGAACATTTTTGTCTCTGAGGAGTTGCCCGCCGCGTTTCCGCTTGCCCTCCTCCAGTTCAGAAAAGAAGATGCGCTTAGCCAATCTCTCCTCCGCTATACGAGACACATGACCGCACCACCGAAGCTGCCGACGCATTAAGTAGGCCTCAATGCAACTTACATTGGCTCTTCGCAATACTTCGGTATTACGCACTCGGTTGGACCATCTGATTCTCATGATGGATCGGAGGCACTTGAGGTGGAATCGATCCAGAGTGCGTATGTGGCGACGGTACATGCACCACGCCTCGGAGGAATATAATTATTTGATTTAATTACACTTATTTGAGCAACATATAATTACACTCCTTCTTCCTGCCCTGTTCCCAATCATTTGGGGTCGGTGCAATATGTAGGTACTCTTTTTTCATTCATCCCTATTATCCGTCATCTCGTTATTCTCATGTCTACCTCTTCCTCTATAACCATCTTACTTCGGACACGGCTTAACGCAACATATAATTTCATGACTTAACACAATTATCTTCATCTTCATAAGCCTATTGCAGTCCATTACTGGACGTAGCCCCGCCCCCTCCATAGGGGGATTTTGTTACTAAAAGTTCCACTATCTGTTTTTCAGCGGCTCCATCATCAGACCCTCGTTTCCTTTATATTATGTGTAGCTGACCAAAATTCTCTATAAAAATCTAAAAACGGACTACTCGTGCCTTTTATATTTGAGGATATCCCTAGATTCCTTAGAGATTCCATCATCAGATGTTATGTTTTATATGTAGGTGACCAAAACGCTCAGTAAAAGTATAAAAACAGACTACATGTGCCTACAATATTCGAGGATTGCCCTCGATTTCTCCAAGATCCCATCATCAGATCCTGATATGGTGAATATGGGACCAACCTGGAAGTATACCATGACCAACTATAAAAAAAAATTTGAAATCGGTTCATAAATGACGGAGTTCTGAGGTAACACACATAAAAAATAAAAAAAAAAATAAAAATAAAAATAAAAAAAAAAACATACAGACGAATTGATAACCTCTCTTTTTGAAGTCGGTTAAAAATAACGATCTATCGCGCATATGTTGACAAACGGTAACCATCTGTCAAAATATTTGCCAAAAATAAAACTAATATTTCCTACTCTAATTGCCAGGCGTTAAGAGATCTCTTCAGTTGTCAATAAACGCTACGTGGTTGTTTACTTTCTGAAACCGTTCTGCCGAGAGCTTCTTGTCATTGGACGTAAAAGATCTTCGGAGTGAGGAAGTTAGTAGAGCTATCGAAATTATGCTTCGATACAGAGCTTTTACCGTTACCGTTAGAATTAAAGCACACACTGTCTCCAGTATCGTTTGAGCCTTTGGCTATTATCATTCTTACTTATTATACGTTAGTGGCATCATCGAAAGTATAACTATATCCAATACAATCGATACCATTACCGTATTGCGTGTGAATTGATCTCGGAGGCTTGTGATAGTTTTCCCACGAATCGATTTCTTGTACGTGCAATATCATAAAAATCGATTACCGTGATGTAGTTCCGATAATATTTTATCAACTGGTAAAATATCAGCGGCATTTTTATTAAAATGGTGTAACTTTACGCTAAAGTTTTATGTGATAAATATTCTTATGTAAAACAACATCTAAGATTTGTAATAAATTATGCGTATTCTTATAAGTATAAGTATTCTCAGTAACTTCATATATAACACCGGATGTTTAAGATTTGTAAAGATATATTCAGTATTAAATGGGATGTTGATAGTAATTGTTAATTCAGTATTGTATAATATTATGAATACTTTGATCTATTTGGTAGTTTTTAACATTTAATACCTTCGATCAAATGAAGTTTAATACGTATGATTGGTTTGCGCTACGTTTTTTACATACATACATTACATTGTGATTTACATTGATTACGATAGGCGATGGCTGCATGCATCACGAGTGCATTGTTTGGCAGCAACAATAGTGTTATGTACGCGGTAAATAAAAAACATTGCGAACGTTACATTTTCCCATCGATTACGTTATTTTCTTTATACGTCCCGTAAAGTTTTACGGTATTTGCTATAGCTTTGAAAACGGTAGCGTTGCGACTGTGGAGTCTTTTGGAGTTACTTCATGGGTGACATAATATAATATAAAAATGAATAGCTGTATGTGTTGCTAAGCGCAAATCTCGAGAACAGCTGAACCGATTTCGGTAATTCTTTTTTTTTAGAATATTCCTTTAAGTACGAGGATGGTATCTAAAAACAACACTCGGACCGGGGCGGAGTTTCAAAAATGTAAGCTATGCAAGTCAAATTCCAAGTGCTGAACTCAAATATCTATGTTTTTTAAATCTGACAGTTGGTACGCACAATATTGAGTGATTTCCATGGACGCAATAAGGAGAAAACTAATTTCGGGGCGTCTATTTTCTTGATACTTGGAAACTATTTATTTTAAAATTACAAAAAAATACATATTCAACAAGATTTATTTTTGCCACACGATAGTTTTCAGTTTCAAAGTTAGGGTGATGTATTTCGGTCAGCTCGGAAAAATGCTGTAAGCGACGGACGGACAGACACACAGATCCTATAGGGTTCCGTTTTTGTATTCAGACGTACGGAAAAAAAACAATCGGTATTAGGTACAACATACCTATTTTTTTTCTTTCAAATGTACCGAATTATCACCAATGAATTTACGATGGATAATGCCTAACCAAACGTCTCATAGTGAGTCTAGTTGCGCATATCGCACTTTCTATCGACATCGTATCTACTTCTATAGGTAGATTGTGGTGTAGCCTTATTAGTATTTGCAATTAAACAGAGAAAGTGTTTTCTTTTAAATCTAATCTCACGTCAATCTCAATGTTATGTTTATTATTTCACTCCTCGTCATATATGGACAGTGTTACGGTAGTAGTTGTAATATGCTCGGTAAATGAAAGTTTTGTCACCCTATTAACATTTATTATTTTTTTGTTCATGAGAAATGTGGATACGGGTTCATACAACTTATTTTGCCTATAAATCACAAAATAATATTGACGTGGCGGGTTTAACCTCAATTTCTCTATGGAAAGTGAGAATCACCATACTGGTTCGTCCCCAAGCTTCTTCTAAGCTCCGTATCGAGCATACGCAAGAAAATCCTTATAGAAATAATGACAACCTATTTACACTTCGTTTAAAGTTATTTTATGGCCAATCTGCAAGTTGTTTCTCCTTAGCTGAATTATAAAATTATATAAACTGTGATGTCCATCCTCCGATAGGGCAATAATAAGGGATAATGCAGCGGAACCTCTAAGGCTATTGAGAATTACAGCCAATATTTCTAAAGATAACAGCTTCGACTGTGGTTCATTTAATTTGCAATACAGACGCATGCCGATGTTAAGTGCGTGGTAATAGTTATCTAACAGTATTACAGGGTTAATAGGAGTTAGTCGTATCATCGGGAAATCACCACTCACAAGGGCCAATTTCAACACAGTGCACATCTTTTAATATTGCTGATACCTAATGCCATAACACTAAAGTTAAAATTCGCATCTACCGCTTGCGTCTTCTGTAATACCCTGGTCCTGATAGGTCCCGACTCTCCAGTGATTGCAAGGAGGTTGGAGATTGCAAACCTTCCGCGTCAACGGGACTTAGAAAAACCGTTACGTTCCATTACTATAATACTAATTTTAAATCTATTATTAGCTTTAATGAATTTGCTATCTGGGGGGTTTTTGTAAATTTCTTTAGACTTTAATAAGTTTTATAACCACTAACTGTTAGTTTAGTAAGTGCGTTTGCATAAATATTTTTATATTCGAGAGTACTTTTCTTTATCAGATAGATAACTGAAGGATACATTTGATGCTGTCTTTTTCTTAAATTTGATGAAGATAGAGACAGCATCAACTAGACTATCTGGCCATTAGAAAAATCGGCCCTTACCTAAATTAAAATACATGTGTTCGTTTATTACAATTAGATATGTCACTTGCTAATTCGACAAAATTATTTACCTACTTATTTAAATTGGTAAAGTTGCTGAAGCCTGCAATTTTTTATCTACGTTAAATATACCATAAAATCAAAATTCTTTTTATCCACGTTACTTTTAACATAAGGCTGAGATATATATTTTTTTTAATGCTTCTTCTCCTTTATTATTCTATTGTCACGTATGTAAGTGTTCTATTCTAAAGTGATCTAACACCAAACAGTGTCAAGTTTACACTATGTTAAACACATCTGCTGTCTTATCGAACCTCTGAATCTATACAAATCTCTACATTTGTGATGCGACTTACAATCTTTCTACCACGGGTGGATCCTCACGAGTTATGAGTGGTTGACTTTACGAGGAAACCCCGTAGGTGGTCGCGCGATTTGTTCGCGTGGCAACCACTTATCAACCAAAGGACGCCGGTTACATTAATACCCATTCTGATTCTCTGGTGCATTTTACCATCGATTTATTCTGACTATTCTCACTGAGTTATAATGTCCTCTATCGGTACCCGAAACATAATAGCTTGGGATAGTTTACGATCGCAAACGGAATATTAATGAACTGGCATAGCGGTATTAATGCTCGAGAGGGTTATTGCAACAATTTAGTTGTAGAATTTATTGCATTTGAAATTATTGACCATGTTTATAGTTTTGAAGTTTTAGTTTTGATTTAGTGGCGTTTCAATTGTATTGTTTTGGTTGGGTAGTATAATTCTTTGACTGAATTATTAGTAGGTCTCCTTTCAATTTAAAATAAAGTAAAAAAAAATTGGTCAATACGAAGATAATCCCTTGTAACTTTTTTTCCCCTACAAATAATCCTTGTTATTGCTAAAATACACAAAAAACGTTTCAACGAAAAGATCACGTACAACTAAGAGTTTCTGACTAAATAAATAGTATAACCATCGCCTCCGCTAATAAATTCCGCAAAGCTAAAGGTGTACATTATACAACATTTGTCTTGTCTGTCTGTTCGCTGTTTCAATAACCAGCCAGTAAGACAGTCCGAGTAAGGTAAAGCAAGGTTCGTGTATGTTGTGTAAAACTTATACTTAAACGTAGGTAAAGTATTACAAAATTAGTCATGTTAGTAACTACATCTATGCAACTGAAAATTATTTATTTCAACAGTAGTTTTCTAAAGGGAAATAAGGTTTTATGGCAGAGAAACAGTTTTGATTTTAAAATTAAATGATACTGATTTGTTAACGTAGATAAATCAAGTACGGACAAGTGGTAATAAAAAGAAATAGCACTGCTATATTAGATACCTTGATTGACTTACATGCATATTAAAATGCACAAGCACCTTTTACGCGTTAACTTGTACTTGGGCTCTGTAGAATTAGAAGAAATACAGATATACAGAGAAGTAGATAACAGTGCACGGAATGAAAGGAAATTATCTTTTTATCGATCAAGCAGGCAGGTAAATGTAAATACGGCCTAGGCTAGCAAAAATGTTACATAAATTGTTTCCCGTTGCATAATTTTTGGCACATTTCGGGTGGAATAAAATTCTAGCTTACATAACAAGATTTTGGTTTAGTTTCTCATTCTTAACTATATATAACTAAGTGCTCATTTTGCCTGTAAAGCAATAGTGTATTATAGACAAATGCACCGATCGTGTGGTGCAGCATTGCAAGGCGAGGTCGCAGGTCGTTTGTTGCATCAAACCTGCACTTTCAACTGCAAGTGAAAGGCTCATCTTCGGTAGGGGTACTCTGGTGCATGAGAGCGAATGCTGCGGCCCTTCTTTTCATTGCTTATTAGATGTTTTATTTTTATTAATTCCAATTTGAATACTTCGTTCTCTTGATTGAATACTAGTTTTATTACAATAGAATTTAATTTTTTTAAAGATAATTTTGACACATACTCCATACATTTCGCTATCGAATGTCACTCAGTATTTAACGTTAGACTGTGGTTTTGTAATTACACCATAGCTTTTTTGAACGTTCTAATCAATCGAGAAAATAAAACTGGAGTGAAAAAACTGAACATTGGAAACATATTTTATAAATTTATTCTTGTTCAGTTTATATATTATTTTTACCACTGTAGGAATTGCTGGAATTCACTAGTTATATTTATTGTTACTACAAAATTTATTGTCGAGATTAGTTCCATAAAACTCCATATAAATATCGTATAAGCTGCATAAGTTATGAGCCTATAAGATGAGCACATTTATAACGCGTAGAAAAACTTATTTCATTCAGAATAATAAGCCTTTTATGAAGTAAAGTAATGGTCACTTTATAGAGTTATTTACGCTACTTATTTCCATTTCTCGTATAGTAAAATTGCCATATGTCTAACCGGAAGTTGTTATTGCTAATGCAAAATTTATTACCATTTAACAGTAAATTATTCTACTAATAACATATTATTATAAATATAGTGTCAAACCATTAAATATTTACTAAGTACAAATTTACCAGACATGAAAAGTTTGAAAAACCATATGGCAGCCGTGTCTTTAATTCATTATAAGATATCACACCGGCAAGCCTTGGGTCAAAATTATAAAATTCCCACGTAGACATTTCAACATCGCACCCATGCAGATAAAAAATAATTTACGATACCCACTGCCAAAACTGTGTTCTATTATATAACTTGCGAGGCGGCATCGACAGAGAATTTTGCGTAATTCGAACCAAGGCAGGTGCATTCAACGCTTACAACCACCGTTATAGTAGGTTATACTTACGCGGTCGGGTCGGGGCAATAACGTGTTGTTTCTATGTTTTTGTTCACACTTCAAATGGTAAATTGTGTTTGCGGAAGCCTTATTGAAGATATTTTATTACTGACTGCGGTTTTAGTGCGGCAAAGATGAATAGGAAACGCACAAGGCTAATGCAAAATCGTTATAAATTCTGCTTTGTTTTATGTATTGTAGTTTTTATTTGTATACCTATATATACGACAGGAGAATAACTTAACTGGTTTATGTATTCATCCTAAATCTAAGATAATCATTGAACTTACGCCTATTTTATAGGATTATATTTAAACAGGAATGAGGAAAACTTACTGAGGTATGGGTATAAAATAGTATAAGGAATAAATCGTTCGGAATATTTTTTATGGCTACAGGCTGCCTGTGTACAAAACTTATTCAGACAGGTATTATGAGAATTCCTAACAAGTAGCAATTTGAAACTCCCGTTAATGCACATTATGGCTAAGGAAGTTTCCATTATCGTTTCATTAGCACCAGGCTATCATTACGAGACGTCGTCGTCGTCGCAGTGTATCGTGGAAAACAGTCACGCTCGAATACGGCTGCCGCAACGGGAAACTCGCAAATTGTACAGTTTCTGTCTTTATTTATTTCAGCGAAAAATTATATGGTAAAAGTTTCATTTTCATATACCTAGGTGTTTTAAAGACACGTCATGTCCACTTTTTATTACTTGATTATAAATTAACACCAGTATTTCTACGTATATTGTGTATCTTGTTTCTGGCAAAATTATCTCTGGTTTTCATGAAAAAACATAGGTATGTACGATTTTATTCATTATTAATTTGCAAAAGAAAGATATGTTTATTATCCTCCATAAATTCGCGTAATAATTTTAAACGCACCACGTATTTCTCAAACGGAGGTCAAAAGGCTCATTTGGACACTTATTATTTTTTATGAACAAAGGTGACACAATCTTTGTAATCATGGTCAAGAACTAAAAATTTACAAAAAATAAGATGCAATGCTCTAATAATACATTTACCTGATAAAATAATGAAAGAAATATGCTCCTCATAACCTATAAAAAATAAAAGTAATTAAATATTCACACTTCACAACACATTAATTAGTCCCACCCACACTAAGTTCCCTAAGGTCTTGTGTCGTAGGTACTAGGCAACGGTATATAAATACGAGTACATAGTTAAGGATAGAAACATCCATGACTTTTGCACCTACTGGGATTCGAACCCAGGAGCTATGGCGTCGCTACCAACTACGCCGATCGGCCGTCAAAATATGTATAAATTTTGACGGCCGATTGTCGTAAAGATTAAAATCTAAATTAAGAAACAGTAAACGAATAATCCAGTGAATTTTTTTTTTTAATATTCAGAGTAAAGTAATTGTATATTATATCAACAAATGTATTTTTGTCGAATGTCGAAAAGGCAACAAATGTATTTTTTTATTCCTTAGTACCTATATATGTCCTATGTATAGTATGACGTTTTGCAAGATCCCTTTAAAAAAGTTGACGGGATATAAAAGTACTTTCTACTCTATATAAGTACTAGGACAGGTTGGTGGTAGGACCACCTGTAGGCTTAAAACAGGGCGTTTGCGTAATAACTTTTACTTCCTCGTCTGACTATGGTGAAAAATGTCGCACCAGTTAGAGATAGTGATCCATAGTATTACAGAAACTGACGGGTTTTTAAAACTTGTATTTTACTTATAACTTCTTATTATGGCGTCTTTGATAATATCAAGATTTAATTTGTTAGAAATAACATTTTATTTATGCTTTCACTGCAACTGAGCTGAGTTATAAAATTCCATAGTAAATTAATTGGTTGCAAGTCAATCAATCTGGAAAAATCAAATAACAAACTTTTATTTTCAAATAATACTTCCCTAAATAAAGCATTTAATATAATGGTCCCTGATAATTGCCTGCCACACTGTTATACTATATTATATTGTTTAACATCAACTAGGTAGCGTGAGAATAAAAAAAGCGATATGTTATCGTTTCACTATTAAAAGACACAATTAAATCACACTTGCACTTATCGCTTAGAAAATCTGCACTCGCGTATACATTACATTATTCCACGCGTATTATAAATGATAATTTAGCATTATTAAAAGCCAATTTTCTCTGTAACTCTTCTGCATCCCATTAGTCCAAGACTGTGCGAACTGTTTTGTTTTGAAAGTGATAGTCTAGTACAGAATTTGTATGTACAATCATCAACATAATACTATCCCTACTAATATTATACATGCGAAAGCATCTATGTCTGTTTATCGCGCTTTCACGTTAAAAATAGAAAACTCATTTATATTCAATTTGGTACAAAAATAGTTTAGAGCCTGAGTACGGACATTGGCTACTCTATAACGCGAAAAAAGGGTTGAAAAAGAGGATATAAATTTGTATGGAAATTACGTGGTTTTAAAGCTAGAAGCTATAGTAAGTACCTTACTTATTTTTTTGGGCTTTTTATTAGATGTAAATAAAAACCGACGACATTTAAGGTTTTTAAAAATGTCTTAAAAGGGTAAAAAAGTAATTCACGCAGACGTAGTCGCTGGCATCGACTAGTCATATATAGGTGAATTAGTTAAGTGATGCTAAAGAGTATTTAGAGATGTGATCGTTTGTATAGCGGTATAGGACATAATGATGCTACTGTGCGAGATAGGAGAGTTCACGTCGCTGAAATAAACTAACTGAAAGTGACAATACTTTTACATTCCACAGAAAATTCAAAAGGTACATTTTTCCTTTAAAAAACCACATAAATCTATTTATATTTTACTTTACTTCGGTTATATTAACCTTAATTAAATTTGTCGTCATTGCAGGTGTGCCAAAAACATCTCACTTTGCTAATTAATATACTTTAAACAATAAAAATTTTCCATTATAGTTTTCGTGGAAACTTCTCACATAATTTACTTTGCTTTCTACTATTTCGGTTCATTAATATTTCACATAACTAATGAAACCGGCATATCCAGTAGTAGGAACGCGGAGTAGAGATCGGGTGCGCTTGCGCAGGCACAAGCGATCTTTGTGCTCTTGCGTTCCTGTAATCAGTTACACTCTTCAGATTTCCGCTTACTTATGAAATGAAATGATAAAGAAGCCTGTTATAAAGCAACGTTTATAATAATACAAGGATCTTGGATACAGGATAAGTCTAAATTAATGTATAAACAAAGTCTTTTTTAAAGTTTTTAGTATATATTTTTATACTTAGGGTTTAGATTTTATTTTATTTTTTGTCATTTACTTAATACCTATACAGTTATTTTGTGGTCTATGTTGATAGCATTGGAATATCTAAATTATCTTTGCACCATCCCTTCAATACTGCTATAGTATATGGCTAGTTTAAAGTGTTATTGTAGGTAGAGCTAAGAATTCAGGCCTTATGAATGTGCTAGCCTAACAATATACAGAAATTCCAAAATAGAATGTAATTGTGTACATTCCGTAGGCCAGTTAGCATAATGACATGATGTTTATCGGCGGCAACATGCGGCTCGGTGCGGCTCGGTAGATTTATCTGTCAAAATTCTATACCTAACGCAGTTTGAAGTCATTATAGTTAAGATATAATATAGTTCTATACAGGGTGTAACAGAAATAATATGTTAAGCGAAAAGCTATGTAAACTGCTCACTATAGAGAACCCATTTCCAAAATTTGAGACTCGAAATCACATGTTTATTTTTCAAGATTGTATGAAAATTACTGAATTGTTTAGAAATTCACTATACTATCTGGAAAAATAAACATGTGATTTCAAGTCTGAAATTTTCTGGGTAGGTTCCTTTTATTGGGCTATTTACATAGCTTTTCGCTTAACAAACCCCTTTTGTATATTAGGTGTGTAAATATGTCGTTAAATAGAAACTATACACATTACGTACTTTGCATAAAAATCGAATATTTACCTTACTAATGTGTGAACTATTCACACATCGTAACAACACATAACACTCTCTACCTATTTGACAAGTAAATCACTCTAAAAACCTGATGCGACATCAAGCTATACTATAAAGTGATCGAGTTACAATTGGTATCACGACATGCAGGATAAACGTGGAAGTGGTAATCGAGCGATCAGCGCTTTCTCGCCTCGGTGCTTTGACAGACTGGCAACATATCATTTACACCTTCGTATTGAGGGAATTTCGATAAAAGTGGAGTGTTACTGACGGGCTACAGGTAAATTAGTATTGGGGTATAGATAGTTTGCTCTTGCAGTGTTATCAATATTTCAAGGTTGATCTACAAGTTCCATTACAAGGATTGGCTGAACTGTTTTACTCATTTCTTGAAAACGTTCCTTGATACGTCCATATTTCCTAACGTCAAGCTGAAATATAATTTCGGTGTCCAAGGTCTCCCAAAAACCTAGCGATTTTGATGGTCTACGATTTTCTAATATGTATAATTTTAACAATTCAGTACTTTTAGAAGGTATGGCGGTAGTTAATCACAACTGACAGACTGATAAATAGACAATAACATTAACAGTTATCTACCTACTTATGTCTGCAGTCTTCAATTTGTAAGAATATAATTAGAATGTAAGAAATGACTGACAGCTATTAAACTAAACTGAATAGAAACTGCAGTGTAAATGAAATCGACATTGCAAGCGACGTGTGAGGGACTCCGCGTGATATTCTAAGTGATTCAAACACTGTAATTTGTCAGTAACTGCCTGACATGTCCTCTAACAATTATGTTCATTGACTAGTCTATTAGTCCCGTTTAGTATGTTATTTTCTAAATTGTTTTGCTCTGCTCTATACAAGTTAAGTCAGATTACTGACTATTTCTTCATCTAGGTACATCATCATGCCTCTACAAAAAGAAATTTGTAATAAAAAAAAAACTAAATTAGTTAATATCAGCAAAGATAAGTAAAGTCGCATGTAAAATACGCTGAAGCCGAAGCTAAACATAGTAATATTAATTACTTAGTTAATCTAAATCAGGGGTTCCCAAACTTATTTTGTCTACTGCCCACTTTGAGAATAAATTATTTTTTAGCGCCCCCATTTTTTCACCTACTTAAAAACTACTATAACCCTCCAAGCCTCTACACAACGCCCCAATTTTTTTCTGGGTCTCTTACCGCCCCCCCTTTAGGCCTGCCGTGCCTATAAGGGGGCGTTATCGCCCACTTTGGGAAAGGCTGATGTAAATGAATCTGCCAAATTCGTTTAGAATTTCAGATCGAAATACTAAGTTGAGCAATGAACTAAAACTAAATTTACGTAATATTAGATTTAGTCTGAACACATGGATCGAGCCCAATCTCTGTCTAAACATAGAATCTTAACAAAACCATCTACACCTCCCAACATCCTCATTCCACAGAAAGCATTAACCATCCTTACAGACGTTAGGGATGAGAAATCATCTCTCTCGAATCGATATTTCATGCAGATCCTTCGCACAGAGGGCAGTAATTAGTAGTAATCGATCTCGCAGTTTACGCCTGTTCGTATATGGAAAGGGCGGGCTGGGCAGCCTCGGCTAGGGTTGCCTGGATGGCTAAAGTCAGACATTTTATTATCAAACTATTTGTTTTAGATTTTACATTAAGCTTTTTTTGAGGTAATATTTTATCGAGCAAAGTGTACACTATCGTGTAAGGAATTAGCACATTCGTTAGACAATATCTTTAAGTATGTTGAGTATTATTTTCAAGATCGATAGTTAGTTGTAAATACCAAAACAATTTGTTCTAGCGAAAGGTGTTTTTCGCTTGTCCACTAGTACCTTGCCTTAAGGTGATTTAATTATTACCTTGTTTATATAATTAAATCTTTTAAGTGATTTTAATAGGAGCTTCTGTAAACGATATAAAAATCTTGCAAAGTACGAGTATCTAGGTCATCTAAAGCCGTAAATCTAAATTTTCTATTTTATATAATATTAACTACTTTTCGTTTTAAGTTAGATAAATGGCGATACATTTTTTTATTTAAATGAACCAAATAATTGACCAAATAAGTAACCGACCATCCGAAATTGACTGCGGCTAGCTGGCAAACATATGTTTAGGAAAAGTTCTTCACTTTTCGGAGTAAAAGTTAACTTCTAAATTAAAATGAAACTACATTGACTACACTGAACATAAAACTACATATGATTAAACAACTGGGCCTTAGTTAGTAGTCTTAAATATGTTTTGTAAAGAGGATGTTTAGACGATTCTTAAAACGTTAGGCATTGTCTCGCAAAACAGGTTAAGACATTGCTTAGCAATTCTTTTGTAATAACATTTATAGTGTTTTTTTTTTCAATTCCAGCTACCTAAAAGTAATCTCACAACCCTAGAGCCGAGTGCATTCACTCGCGCACTCCTGCAAAGCTAATTTCTCTATCTTTAGCCGGCGGTGTAACTGACCGCTGCTACCGCGCGACTGCGTTACATGCGATGTCAATACCCCGATGCAGATTTTCTATAGATTCGATTATTTGCTCGATTAATCGGAATGATCGATTGTTTTTGTTACAACTCGTTTCCTGTCGCTGCAATGATTGTATCATGTGCATAAATCTTGGATCAATACGTCTATGGAAAGGAAATAAAAAGAAAATGTTTCAGAAATAGAATCAATATCCATTATTAACTTATGCATTAACTTAGTTATATTATACTACAAAAATAAAGTTAGTTTTAAAATCATAAAAAAATAGCGCTGGACACATCAATTAGGCATCCAAACTATATACCCCGTATATAACTAATATAGACTCGTATATAACCACTCCCATACTATCAGTGTAAGATATTACTTGTAATAATTAAATCATAGCTCACATAAATCCCAAACATAATTTAGTATGGAATTGTATGGTTTGTAAATACAAGGTTTACCAAACCCGAGGCGGATTTCAATCACACCTCACGCAACTAATCGCATCATAAACAATCAAAAATTCTTAATACCACAGTCATGATTGTTGCTGTAGTTAGTTTATCTATGGAATAAGCTACTTATAACCATATTGAGTACGGCCATTGAAAATAGATGCAGTAATGATAGTTGCAGACGTCGACGAAAATAAATTAGTAGATAGACCTTCATTCGGCGTATATTACTTATAGTGTTGAAAATTCTTCATTTTATGTTGTATAACCCATTATGAAGGTATATAAACATACCTACTCCATCTACATATAATATCTCATAATCTCATATTTATTATGTCCGAGTATCTAATAAGTATTTATTATTGTGTTGCAGTTTATTTACTCTAGATATCTAAATATTTATGTTTTAGATTTCTAGTTATAAAATTGAGAAAATATAATTATTTATGACAGTATGTAATTATAGTGTTAATAAAAGTTTTATTTCCTTAGTTCACAAGTTTCTTAGTTTTCAAACAATAAAGTCGAGAAATTATTACATTGAAATATTACTATTACAGGTATATACTTTCTGGTTTTCACCTAATAACATAATGTTTCACTATGTGAGATTTATACCAGAAAACCACTTGAGATGACGAGTCCTAATATTAGAATACCTTTTATTAAATATCTAGTTCCTTTGAATGATGGCGCTAGTTACTATGTTTATGACACTTTATCACAGAAAACATATAACAGATCATTGACTAGCCAAATTGTCGCCAACTATTAACACACGTCCATCCGCCCCTGAACACATTAGACTGAGCTGGCGGGGCGGCTCCTTAGCTCAATATACAGCGAGCTTTATATTATCTCTGTGAGTTCTGTGACCACCAGAGGCCATTATTTTAAAACATAACTAGGCGCACCTATTCTGTATAAACAGTAACAACTAAAAGTAGCGTGTATATTATAGGTACTTATTTCTTGAGAAAAGCGTTTCCACGCCCTGCAAGAGCGCATTGTATGGCCCATGCAGCGGATGCATGCACGGACTTGTTTACTTTCGCTATGCAGTGAGAGCTGTTTCCAGTTCTATAATAGGAAGTTTTGGCGTTTGCTTTTGACCGACGCTTCGCCTAGGCTAATCTATAGTTAGCATGCACTTGGTGGGTTGGTTGGTGGATAATTAGTCTTATTTAAGGTTTACTTCACAATCTCCCGCCTTTTAGTTAGTTACTATCTCTATCTCTCATATATCTCATATATTATATACGTAGATCCTTCATAATATTTAGGAAAAACACACAGCAGCTACATAGTATAGGTACGTACGAGTACCTATAATTTCTATTAGTTTCAATCTTCAATGCTCATTTAGAAAATTCACGGTTAAATAATATAACATTACATTCAAGTAATTTACTATTCAGGCGTGGAAGTGAAATATTGGTCATCACTTATCAGTAAAAGTTTAAAATATAACTTTTCTAAACATGTGAAATTTTACAACCCGCCTGAGTTACGACCGGCCGGTTGTTATACGGTAGACTATTTGTTGTAGATTTAAGATTTACTTCTAACACGTAAACGTTTTTTATTACGTAACAAATTCCATGCTTTCACTGTCTATATTTATATTTGGCAGGTTAGTGGTGATGATGCGTTAATGCAGTCGCATGGAGATAAATAAGAATATTCCTGGTGATAAATGTAGAGCTGTATTTTTATACCTTTCACCCACGTATCATTTGCAAGATTAAAGTCAAAATAAACTACTTCCAATAACGTATGAAAAATAATAAAATTGAAGGAATCGCAATTGGCATTGCAATTTTGACATACGCCTAAATCCAATTAAATGACAAGCAATGATGGCATCACACCGACAATATTTACTCTGTAATTTGTCGCAAAAAATCCAATAAAATTTTCACAACTTCCATTCTAATGATGCGTTTCGCAAGTATGATGTGGCGACACGCTACGTCCGCTACACGTGATGTTCCTTCTACGGAGCTACACGTGGTGGTATTGTTTTGAACTAACAACTTGTATACAGTGATAAGGATATTAATGAATTGGCTCTAGTTGCTATGTGTAACCTTTCTTATACATTGTTGTTTAAGATGCTGTTTACTTTGGAGATTGACATATTTTACGTTTAAATTTTATACAGCTTTTCCGATGTCATTCAATGTAAAATAATGTAAAGTATACCTTAAGTAAAGATATTCATTTTCAACATGATATTTAACCCTATACATATTTTAATGTTATAAGTACTTAATTTTTATTTTCTTTTCAGGTAAGTTAATCTTATAAATTGGGTGACATCATATGGGTAACGACAAGTAAGGTAAGTACGTAAATCTAGAAAACTTTCATAAATCATCACTATGTATTACCGGCATTTCGATTTCCGCGAAAGACAGTCTTACCACCTATGAAGAAGTGACTAACTATCGACTTAAAAAAAAAGTTCAATAGATGTACATAATGTAACAAACGAGATTCACTTATTATATGTATATTATTACTTGATCCCTTACAATTCACACCTTTTTCTAGCTCGGTAGAGATCGTTTCGAAGCTCGTAGCCACTGCCTAAATATATTCGAAAATATAGGATTCATGCAGCTACGGATGGCAGCTACTACGCATCTAATAGGATGGACTTACATTTCAAAATAAGCCCTTCTCATTATTACCCTATTACATGGTGACGAACAAATCAACTGCATCATTTATCTCTCAACTAGAAAGTCTAGAGTAATTAATATGGAGAAAGGTTATTATATGCAGCGGCACGGGCTCGAATAATGATAAGCCAACGTAATTATTAGGTACTTATCTCTTTAAGGTACGTCTAATGTAGACAATTTCGATACCCGATTTTTACTATGACCATGATACTGCTGTATCTATCGTTGAATTTAGTAAGTACACTCCCGGGACGCTTTATCAGTGAAAGTTCTAAAAGGAATTTGTGATAAAAAATCATGGGCGTTTACAGTTACTTTTGAGTTCATATTACAAGGAGAAAGGAGGTAAATAAAGGGCACGATTTAAGATGTGTTGACCTGAATACCGCGCTGAAGAACCGATCTGATTTAACTGAAGAATGCATCGCATTGAGTCATAATCCCTTTGCAATAAACTTAGAGAGTGCACTTAAATTTTCAGCGAAATAATGAACCGATTAGTGTTACGTTTTATACTTCAATTAAATCCGTAACAATAATTAAAGTCAAGTACAATTTACTGGATTTAGCGCGCGTTTTTTGTAAGGTATGCGCGCGCCGCGAATGTCTGGCGATAATGCGTATGCGCAGAGTAGCCTCGGCCCGAGGTTTAGTACACACGCGCCGGGTAATTATCCGCATTATCAGCCCACTGTCCTCACTCTGATGAAATGTGCACAAAAACAAACATTACATAACTGGTCTGGTATAAAATTTGCTGCGCTTAATTTTTTCCCCGCACATTTTTCCGCCCCGCGTTAATTGCCGTAATTATTGTGCAATACAAACATTGCGTTGATCTAGAATGGATGGGGGCCCTTAAAAGTGAAAGTTAGTAGTTATCTTGAATGCATTTATCTCATTTGTCTCACTCGATCATCTTAGAGGCATGCGGGACGAAATGGGGCGAGACACTGAGTACCTAATAAATATCACTTGTCATTAGTATTATGCATTATCTATTACCTCGGTTATATAACGTTCGTGAGGAGACGCATGACGCCCCGAGGCGGTATTCTGTTGCATGTATTTTTATGAGCACACTCGACATACTCTTGCGTCCCTTATTGTGAGTTAGAATTATTATATAATTTACCGTATCTGAGGTTTAATTTATTTTATATTATTATTTTAACTAGTTTTTCTCACCTAGTTGGTTACACACAATTTTTTTTCCGTTTAATCTCAATTACTCCATAACACTATTTGCTAACTTCTGAGAACAAATAAATATTATTGCCTTTTTCATTACCAATAAGTTATACAGTCACATCCCATTATGTTTCTGTAGGTTATGAAGCCAAATTGCATGACTTTGCCGTTATTGGTCACAAATCATTTCGTGGCGTTCATTAAAAACTCCGTGCTTACTCGAGATCTTATCTTTTCTGAATAAAGAAATTCGATTACATAAACAACTGCCTGGATATAATTTTCGAGTCAGACATGCGTGATTAATATTAAGTTCACCAGTTTCTGGTAAAGGTTGACTGTAAATGTAACTAGAAATTCTTGTTTCATGAAGTTTTTACGCCAATTTTATGTCAATATTGAATAATACTCGTACCTACTCGAAAACATGATTGCGCCGTCAGCCGAGCCGAGTGAACTATTTTGTAATATGCGTATGAAATAGCAGAATTATTAAGTAACATAAATTTTCTTTAAAGTGTGAAATTCTTACTATTAAAATTATGATTATACGAGTACCTAATTACAAAATTCTGCATAAAAGCTTTTATATCAAATTGCAATCAGAATATTGTCAACTGAAATTTAGATATCACATCTGGTTCTTTGTAATAATAAAACATACCTAACTAACTACCTAGTGTTTTATCGGTTGTACTCATTTATCAGTTATGCACTAACCCTGAAACAATTTCGATTTCATCTCGCATAGCACAGAGAAAGTAATCCCTTTGACAGCGCCGAAGTCAAGCTCATTTCCGACATGAGATATTGAAACCATCATTCATTCGAGATAGGTCGGAACGAATGACGTCAAAATTACTACCTCTCTAGCCCGAAATCCATCCCGAGGTGACGCAACTCACGAATCGTAATTATGCGGGATCGACCACAACAATCTCTGATATGGAAAGAAATATGATGGTTTTGAGTATTACCATACATTATTATTGGATTTATCCGTGCATTAGACGGCTGGAATGTCTGGCTCGTTATGGATGCCATATTTTACTATAGTGGTTGTAGTTACGTAATCGCTAATGGTCACAGTGCATCAATTATGTAATGAGCTTCATTAATGTTGATGTGTCGCATATTACAAACGATTTGGTAAATCGGCGTGGGCTTAGCTTAAAGATCGGCTATAAATATGCTGTTTTCGGAATTGGAAGTCTTTTTATGAATAATGTAATTATTAGGACTTAACTCTATAGATAAAAGTTAATTGGTTTTATGAGTAAGTTATGAAATTGAAGTGGTTTACGTGGTTAGTTCAATATCTGACTATTTAAATCTTTACGCGATGAATATCGAAAGGACTAAAGCAATTAATTAATATTATTGTGTATGTAACTGTAAAGAAGTTAAAGTATAGGTACAATCAATGGATACAGATGATGTAATTTATGATAGCTAAAGTTACCTTCATTCCTCATATAAACGGCGATTCCCGCCGGCAAATACACGTGCAATGTCCATATTTCAGCAATAAATACCTACCACTAACACTAACCGACGGCGCCACCTACTACGTTGGCCAATCCATAGTAGCATTCCAGCAACCGAGTTCCCATTTTGACCACTTTATCCGGTAGAGCTTATAGTTATTATCTAAGCATTCGCCAATTAAGCGGCCAGATGGACAGGATAACGCCTCGTATCTAGAAAGTCATCATCTAATGGCCCTAACGGCGGCCGCTAGTGACATGTCATTTATTTAACCACTGAGAATTATAATGCTGCGGAGTGCAGAAAGCCTGTTTATAAGGGCCCTGACTCATTAGGGTGGTGTGCTAGCCGGATGGTTACGACTATATCTAATTATTTTTTCAATTTAGTTTATTCTAGATAAATACATGGTGGTAACATTTTTAGATAGTACAAAAACATAGTTACATAAATAATGCATTATAAAAATTGATTACTATCCGCATACTTATTGTATACTGGATAGATAGGTATGTCTACAAGATAGAGAGATTCTTTAGTGCACTATAAAAACAAAGCGTATTCTAGTAAATACCACACGCGTATTATTAAATCCAATGAGACATAGTTACTTATTTTCTACAATAATTAGAGACAATTTTTCTTACCTTATTAATATAGAGCAGTTATAAATTCGCATAGTCTATTTTAACGATCATGATCAGTGGTTTTGTTATATTTTTTCGTTCAAGTCATCTTAGTAGCGTGGATACGTCCATGTCACCACTTACCACTGCACCCCACCGTGTGGTGTTCTAGTGTGACGGGTCCCTAACGAGGAATAAGCGGAACTCACACGCAGGAAGATTAGATCTGGACCAACTGGTCGTATATATGTATGTATATACAATATTTCTAACTTATAACACAGTATTTAATTACTTCTTACTGCAAAGCAGTGTTTAACAACAATGTAACGATTATAAAATTATTAATAAAGAAATGGAAAAAATTAATTCACCCGAGTGGGAATCGAACCCACGACCACTGCATACCGTGCTAGTTGCTCTAACCACTGAGCTACCGGGTCAATTACTCGGATGACGAATTTTACCATCTCTAAATCTCTAAATGTAGTGTATAGCTATCGGGATGAAAAATAACGTTGCCATTATTTTTCATCCCGATAGCTATACACTAGCCAAATCTCGGCAAACAAAGCTGAATCCTCAGCACAAATCAACCATATCTGTTTTTATAAATTTATCTTAGTCAAGATATTATATATTAAATGTAACGTTATATAAATGTAACGATTGTAAATAGGTATATTATTTGTTTTTTGTGAGTACATATTTCAGTGTATCTTCATGTATAGGTTAAATATTTTTAAAAGATTCAATTAGTTAATTGAACATAATAGTTGTATTCATTAAATTCTACTCGTATATGTACCTACATAATGTAAATACTAATACAAAAGTCGTGATCCCAATTTATTAATGTTGTCTTTCTCTAAAACTTCATTAAAATAGAGACAAGATTAACTTTATCCATCAGATAGGCTACGAGTATCTGACCATTGGAAATATCGGCCTTTACTTTATTATGTTATTCCGTTGGAACTGTATACGCACGCACTGTAGTGACCACCTAGTCGAAAAACAGTTCCTTATTCAGACAGTATTCAGATCTTCATCTGTAATGTCATCTGGAGTTCTAAATTCCTTGTAGCGTTTATGGCCGTTTTTTCCCGGTTCTTCATTGTCGGAGTCGTGACTCCTCGAGGTGTCCACAATTACCCGGTGTTCCGCGTGCCTGCAGTTTCATGTTTACCTGTAGCATAGAGCAATAAGATGTTATAGAGTGCTAATGTCATACTAACTGCCTGGATGCACCTTTAGACTTTTCGGTGCCTAACAATTCCAGTCCTATTGCATTACTGTACGTTACAGTATGTTAGTGATGTAGTACATTACAGTAACCCAATCTAAGTGTCAAGGACTGGAATGTGAGGCACCGAAAAGTCTAAAGGTGCATCGAGGCAGTTAGTATGACATAAGCACTCTATAACATCTTATTGTTCTATGCCTGTAGTCAGTCAAGGAAGTTTAGAGGAGCTGGTGTAGGTACTACTACATATTTAATACCTGTCGCTTAGTAGAAACTATCTATATTATCTGATATAACAGATATAACACCCAGCAGTGAACTGAGTGAAGCTACCAATGATCATGACGATGATGTTAAATATACAAGTTAGACAGGAACTTAACTTTACAATAATAATTTTCGTGACCCGTGATATCACATTCAAGATTCTGTTTTTTGTAGGACGATGTGATATAACTCAATTATAATTATAATTGTTTAAGTATGCTATAAATTATAGTGTAGATTTATTTATATACACACAGAGACACGCACTTATCAGCCTATTGCAGTCCACTGCTGGACGCAGACAGCCCCGTTTTGCCCATAGTCACACGCGGGGCATACGGATTGGTAATAATCGTAGTGTGATTTTCGGTACCCACGGGCAACCATGGGGTGGTGCAATTTTACTCTGCCGTCACCACATGGATAATTACTTTTTATATCTAACTATTCTAGTATTATCATGAAAAATATCGCCCATATGGAGTTGTGCAGAAAAATGTCCGAGTGAAAACTTTTAATGTGATTATTTGCACATACGAGTAGGTTGATAGTAAATTTATGCGATTACTATGTTGCCAACTTAAATGGCAAACTAAACCAATTCAATCGTTTCATAACAATAAGATAAGACGTCTTCCAAATTATTTAACTCTTTGATAAACCTAAAGTAAACATTTATTGTGAAAAGAAACGGAATGTTTTCGGAGATTGTCGATTAGTATCAAAACTCTCGTTCTCTTTTAACAAGATTCAACAAAATAATCAAGCTTATCTGTGGCAATCTGCGAGCGTTCCCTTTGCGGTTAAGATATCGAGGCTTATGTAATTATATTAAAAATAAAGTTTGTATATAATCTATGATACAATAGATACAATGTATATGTAACTATAACGTCATCGCGTCACGGGGCGTACACTAACTACCATTCAATTTTCATTCCGCCATACACAATAAGAAATTCCAAACAAAACAATACAAATTGCTATTTAATATCTTAAGTATACATATTCGCTTTGTATTCATGAGCTAATTACTGTATTCAAAATTATTCTAACGTCACAATCGTTAAACCATCGGTTAACTTCGATATATCCCTCCCTTGTAAGTAGCGCGCGGGAGTATGCGGGAGCGTGACATAACTCTAAAAAAGGTATATGGATAGCTGCCCGTGTGGCCGATAATGATGGACGAACCAACATATCGCTATTCAGTTATGAATGACAGTCTATTTTCCTAATGTTTCGGTAATAGAGTATGATTTCGGATGTAATCTGACATTGGTGACGGTAGGTTACTATATGTGTATGTGTCCGCATGGTTGTAAACAATTGTCGGTGCGGCGGAGGGACATCGCGCATCGGTAATGCCCCTGAGTAACTTGCTGCATTACGATGAGCTCAATATTATAAACTGACTATAAAATTTGTCACTTTATTTTAATACCTTATTTGTATTCAATAATGGCTATTTGGAAAATCTTTAAATTGAAAGTCACGAACTTGAAGAAGCGTTTTATGGGCCCGTGACTCTACCTTCTGTTTGTAAGGTAAATCAAATTTAAATAGAAATTTTTAAAAGCAATGCCGTATTACATCAATTGCGGCTATATGTCCACGTTCATTTTTGTATAATACCTTTATTGAATTTATAAGAGAAAGCGGTATTATTGGGCTTTATAGAACACCGAGAACTATGAATAATAAACCGTCAATTTTACTCTTATTATTATGCATGCTAAGCAGCATTGAAGGAAGTATAGGCTTTATGGAAAATTATTATTCAAAGGTACTTAACCGATTTCCCTATCCCATTTACATTATATTTAGGATTTCATTTATTTCTAACTTTCATTTTTGAGATTTGACGCCATCGTCTATGAGAATATAGTATTTGCATTTTGACTCAAATCAAGCCGCCCCACCGGTACTGCTGCACTCATCTGACTTCACGTCTCTAACGTGAACGTTAAATAAATATGCAATTG
Organism: Carposina sasakii; assembly: GCA_014607495.2. Lineage (NCBI taxonomy): Eukaryota > Metazoa > Arthropoda > Insecta > Lepidoptera > Carposinidae > Carposina > Carposina sasakii. The sequence goes on from CP053164.1 coordinate 6,858,610, forward strand.
GCGACTTCAAAATATAATACGTGGGCACAAAGAAATTCGTCACTCCTATAAACACTTATCCCATTGTAGGTACAATCCATATGGAATATGATCTAGACTCGCGGCAACCAATCTCAAAGCGACGTTGTAATTTAGCTCTTAATCTTAATCACCCTTGTACTACTTGTAGTTTTAAATTAATTATCTTGTCTTATTATTCCATGTTCAGTTGTAGACAGCCTTCAAATAAATAATGTTCGTACTGCGGTATTTATTGAATACGGAGCAATTGTAGAACGAGCTCGCCTGGGACAGTGGGACGACAAAACGGTGCTTTTGCATAAATAAGATGAGACAATAGACTTTAGTACTGCGCATTGAAATCGAATCACTCCCTTTAATGTGGGTGAATCTTATATTGAATCTCATTTTGCAAATGGAATGCCATAACAATGAAAAAATACGCCAGTCTTTGTTCGAAACAATGGAGTACCACAAATATTATTTTACCGGGTTAGGGGCACGCGTTCTATAAAAGTAACGTTACTACAATCAATTTAAAGAGTTATTGACAAGATAGTTATAAGGCGGGTATATAATGATGGACATCAACATGAAGTTATTGTGTCAATATTGGACCAATTCCAACTAAGTCTTCAGCTGCTGATGCAAAAACATTTTTAGAATCTTCGCAAAAATATGTCCATCGAGTCACATGGTTTTAAATGTAATCGGTCTTCATCAAGACGTCAACATGCTCATCATCTATGATAATGTGAATGATGACAATCATCAGATATGCAAAATGAGATGATTTTTATACAATAGAATTGGTAGAAGCAGCGACGGTAAAAGGGCAGATAGAGTAGGATCGCGTGCGGCGCCCGCGCCGGCCGTCACGCACGATATACATAATAACACTAGTATAATATACAATGGGGATTTCTAAATTGGATAATATCTCACAAATAGCTATCCACTAGGTGCCCCATTAGACCTGCCGACCTATTTTCGGATAGTATTTAAAAAATCCTGTTAAACAAGTCTCTTCGTCTCGCTTTAAACGTGTTGAGATGATAAAAAGTAGTTGTTCATATACTTCTTTTTAATACAAATATAACGTACAAGATTCTTGTGCACCTTGAAATCTTCATTCCAAACATTTAAAAAATATATTTTAGCGAACGCCAACATGGCGCTAAGTTGTTTTCAAATTCTTTTCTAATATTTATAAAAAATATGACACTTAAAAATATTTATTTATTTAATCACAAGTATGAGCAATAAGATGATAGATGAAGCAAGGGGTAAAATTAAAGTAAAACATGACAAGAAGCAAACAACATTAGAAAATTGCCGACTTCTCGTGCTGCTGGTGTTTCATAAGTGTCGTGACAGCTGCAATATTTTCTATTATATTTCACCAGCAATTTTGCAGTGTTGAAAATTGGTCAATTTTGAAATAAGCTACTATATACGAGCCCTAGTGAAATTAAAGAACAAGAAACATAATTTTCTCCGTCGATCAAAATCAGCTTACCTTTTGCTCAAAACATTATGATAAAGATAAAAAATAAACCAAATAGTTCTTCCATGTAACATCTGAACGTACCTATTTGCGGTGCGGTTGACACCGAATGGGATGGTCGCATGTAAAAAGAAATTGTCCAACTTTTACCATCCTTTCTATCGTTTAATTTTATTATACCTAGTACCTACGTGATAAATGTGTATTGCTACTTACACGTGCTGAATAACTTGCACAGTAGTGAGTGACCCAAATGTGGAAGATATCTGAGCCAGCATTTGTGTTGCTATGAAGATAGGAGTGTAGTTTATGTATCTACGCGCGGAATCTGCATACTACTATATCTAGCTTTTTCTACGACTTGGAAAGAGGAACATGATAAATCTACAATAGAAGTTAGATCTTACTTGCATAACTTATTCATATTTTAGCGTAATAAAGTGACAGCTCGGCTAAAGTAAAACTAAATGTAATAAACATACTAAATGTAATATACTAAAAGCATAATATAATATCCATATCAATATCCCCATTCGTCTCAACTTCGAGTCTTAAATTACATTTTCAACACTTCTTAGAGCTTTTTTTAATCTATACTATACTATAATATATATAATATATAATTATATATTTATATTTTATATATTATAAAGCTGAAGAGTTTGTTTGTTTGTTTGTTTGTTTGAACGCGCTAATCTCAGGAACTACTGGTCTGATTTGAAAAATTCTTTCAGTGTAAGATAGCCCGTTTATCGAGGAAGTCTATAGGGTATATAGCAATCCGCCCCGGCTTCGCACGGGTGCAATGCCCCCTTTCGCGGACGAAGTCGTGGGCGACCGCTAGTATGTTATATACGTATAATTTATTTAATGAATTATGCAGTTGGGTACCTTATGTGGCTAAAAGATTAATAAAATCAATGATAAATTTGAATCACATTTGTATGTTAGCAACGATGCCAAACTATATACCCTACCAGTTTTGGGTATGACATGTGTAGCTGTACATATAAGTACGTGAATGGATCGACGTGAGTAGAGTACGGATTGCGATATATTCACAGGTTCGCAGAACATAGAAAATGTTTAATAACAGGTAATATATAAATGAAGTGGAATTATATTTTTTATCATATTCACCACGATCTTTACAATATTGATATATTCCATTCTATAAAATATTGGAATTTTTGTATTGAATTGGTGGTACTAGGTTTTACTATTGGTTTTACTAGGTTTTTTACTCTTTTCTCTACTTAATTCCGTTATCTTTTAACTGAGAGCAAAATTACGGATTAATGACAAACGTTAATCCACCCTTCCTAAGAAGTTTACAGTCCTTTATTTTTAAATAAATAACGTTTAATCTCACGACAGGCTACAGAGAGTTCCTCGAGCGTGTCATGCGTTTAATCGAATTACAACCGATCGAAGGCAATGATATAATTTGGACACTTTAACTCGATTTGACTCAGTCGGGGTCGATTAATTTAGGTTACTCTGTCAAAGTGTAGTGGCACATCTCCGTCTATTGAGGTTTATTAACTAAACGCCCATAAATTGTAAATGCAGTGGATCGTAATTTTGTTGTGTTACGGAGTTAAGTTTCGATGCTCTTTCTGACTAGTACGAGTACAGTCCCTACCTATCATATCTGTGACATAAAATAATTATTCAAGTATAAATAATTTATTCCTTAAAGTTCATATACTTAATCATATTTATTTTATATATTTAGTTTATGTTTCTCAATAAATTTTGATATGGCTATTCTGTACCATTTCCATATTTAGGATAGTGTGTGCATTAGATTAAGGGTGCGATATGCGTAGGCAAACTTGTCATTGGTTATGTCAGTTTTTTCATGTTCTTCCCTAATGCAAAATCTACAATAAGTATGCCTTTCAAGCATTCTATAATGCTTAAATATTAAGGATATTACTAAGAATTTGTCACATTAGATGCTTTTGGAACTCCATCCAGCTAAAGCCAATGTTCTCTTCGTTGCTACATAGATGAACAAATAAACAAACACAGTATCGTAGCATATCGTAGCATTTACAATGAGTATAGAATTACAAACACCAATATCAAATCAACCGCGAAAAGGTTACAAGCCGACGGATGAACTTCCGCATTATAACATTAGTACAGAGAACTAAGTTATGTAATTAATGCGGTCTATCGAGCTTTTATGTGACTAATTGATGAAGACTGTTCTTAGTTGGTCACCGACGTGTTGGGCAAGAATTTATCGTTGATCTATGGCTCTGGGGGCATCACGATCCGCTGTGCAATTATATGTGTAACATATAGGGTTGCCAATCGTAGGTTTTTATCAGTCATTCATTCGCTATTTAAATCGGCTCTATAAATTGGACTTAAATTTTGGATCGAGTTATTTTCCATTTTAGTAAAACTTATTTACTAACCCTATTTAAATCTTTGAAACAAATTTCAATGAAATGAAACGAGCACTCAAAGAAAAAGTTACCACTAAAAGTGATCGATGTAATGAGTGTATGTATACCAATTACATTTTTTTTTGTATATCTTATAAAATAGGTACTGGTCGTTGCCTAGTCATCGTATTGCCCACGCACGACGATAGAATACAATGTAAATTTTTTAAACACTCGAGTAAAAATAAATAAAAACAATTTTAGTTGAACTAGCACTCATATTTATGTATGAATCGCATTAAAAACCAATTAAATAAACAGTGCTGCTGCGATGCTTCAATAGAATACTTCCGGTGCATTTCCTTCCTTCGAACACTGTGGAACTCGCATATTCTCTCGGGCGATAAACTAGCAACCTTTCACAGATAATTTACATTTTTTCTATACTAAACGTGGCTATGAGATCTCCTTTATGACCATGCAGTTCTGACTACCCCATCTCAGGAACACAACCGTGTATTTATGTATGTAAATAAAATCCACCATGGCACAAATCGACGCAGACCAATATCACTACCTCCTCTTATGTTAGGGGCTAAAATGACCAACCCTAGTTACATATGTGATTTGATTGATAAGTGTGACATACTCTACTTCCCGCGGCCGCAGGCGATGCGGCGCGCGCGCATACCCGCTCAGCCACAATCACGATACTTTATAACTACTCATACATTTATTAGGTACTGCATTGATATGTAACACAGATGATTTATTTGGGCATTGTCACTAGAACATTGACCCATTGATCGTATCACGCTCGTTTTTATGTCGTGAAATATGAAATAGGCAAGGCGTTTTGGCAATAACCGGTTTATAGGACAGTGGTGATGCCATCGCAGATATCAATTATGCTGCAATATTTATTGCACTAATAAATTGCGGGACATGATAAAAAATGAGATTTAGTTTTACTTCTTTTAAATTAAAGCTATTTTCATACCAATAATAATAAATATTGTACAAATATTTTATGTGTTCACATAAAGTACAATAAGGAATCATTCACAGTATATGATATATTTGTCGTAAAATAGAAATACAAAAGAGACATGCATTATCCCAGCATTCCATAGCATAGATAAATAAAGCTTGTAAAGTTTTTAAAAATCATCTGCATTTTATAGTGGCAATGGTTCCTTTCATAAAACTATATTTACCTACTGATGACTAAGTCCATAAATATTTTTATTCTTCACACTGCAAAAGTATTTTTAATATAAAAATATCCAAGAGTTATTGTTAGTAATTTAAGAATGTAAGTATAGAATAAATCGACATTTTGTTACTGACCTATACGAATAACAAGGATCAAAATGCATCTCACTGATTGATGATAAATATTGCCACAATTTGTTATACGTCAAGTGTTAAGAGAATCAATCTTTCATCCTCATACAAATATTCCAACAAATCAGTATATTCTAATAGATTCCTACATGTTGGTTACCGACCTCATGTACTTACGCTGTGGTGGCTATGCAGGCTTGGCTGCGCGGGCGCACGCGCGTGGCGGCTTTGCCTGCAGTCCTCATCGCACAGCGTTAGTGGGCAGACGTTCCCAACATTTTTTTCCTTGTAAACAAATATAAACAAGCCAGGGCAAAGGGCCCCTGCGTTACCGGAGTGATGTTCTAGTGCCAGTGTCGACACGCGTACTAAAAAGGGAATTACATATGATGCATGTAAGTTATTTATTTTGCCTAATTTCTTGTTTTTAATTACCAGAGCATTTTTTTTTGTCTACTAGTAGAACAGACTCTTATAATTTTTCGATATATGATATGTGATGAAATTATATTTCTCAAGGAACTTATTTGAAAGGCTTATAAAATTATAATTCATAATACGACATTGAACGAAAGGAAATATCAATTATTTTTAAATTACATACCTGTCGACCATTATTGTCAACTCAGCGACCTACCATATAGTCAATGGTGAATTCAATTTAGCCATTCTTCGGAGACAAGGCCGGCTAGGGTAATTGATTCTATTATTCTAAGCTACAATGCGACTCCATTGATTTACTGGGCATCCTGCTATTAGTCTGTGGCCGGGAGCGTGAGGAAGTTAAAATTAGCTTGTTTAGCGCTGGCTTCTAACTAACTTAGGAACTGTCTATTAGCGTTGTGTAAGCACTGTTTTTTGTTTTTGTATGTCTTCGTGAAGTAGACAGGCTGGAATTATAATTTGTTTAGGTACACAATGCATGTCTAATAATGTACCTATATATACGTAAGTATATGTAATTATGTTTTCTACGTTAACTCAGTTTTAATTGGGAGATAATTTTTAAATTGACCGAATTAGGCTGTTAATTATTGTAATAATTAAGGGACAAAATATTGTATTTTTTAGAGTCACTTGCATGTAGATATAACCGAACTACTTCCGTTTATCTGACCTCTTTTTATTTATATCTTACAAGTAAAATATGGATCGATATGTTTTCGATTTTCAATAGATATAAATGAAAATTAATAGTATACTAACGATTAATCTTCTTAGCTGTTAGTTAGCTTATTGGAAAAGGCTGATCATCATCCGTAAATAAAATATATAACCTCCACAAAGTCTCCTAGTCTGACCTCCTTAAACTATATTTACCTATACCTTGGCATTACCTTTTCTATAGTATCATATGTCTATTTATTTATATCATTAATCATTAAAGAATTACATATAGCAACGTACTTATGATATTCAATAACCTACATTCGGTAATAGTAATGATCTAGCGTGATCATTATTTTTAAATTGAAAATTTTAATACGATTTACTATTGAGGTCAGTTTCGACATTTTTGCTTAAAAATGTGATATAATATTTCAATCTTTAAATAATTTATACGACATATATTTGGTAGTTAGTAACTTTATCCTCTTGGTAATAGAGTAGATCCATGTCATCGTAAAAGTTTTATACAGTGATTCAATTAACTCGAGCACCGACTGCTAAAGTTCGTACTCGTAGTTAAACTTCACACGTAGCTATAATATAATATACATTAATATTTAACGTATATCACCATATATGTATTATTATCTTTTATAGTAAGTAATCTTCGAGCGATTACAGACGTAGCTACAATAAATAATATTTTCATGATCCAAATAAAATGATGATATACAGGGTGTGTGTGACAGCCAGGAAAATACTAAGATACTGTACAAGTACCATTGTTTTGAGTTATACGACAGTGTTATTACTCGCAGGAAATTAATTTTTTATTTGATTATACGCAATGTTTGCTTTCCGCGCCAGTTGTATCGGGCGATCCTGTGACTAATTAAATGGGCTTATTGGTTATTGTGTGATACATTACTGTTTTTTGGATCACTTGTGACTCTCCTTTGGGGTTGATCAATTTTTTGAACTTTTTTGAGAGCAATTTTTTTTATTATCCATAAGTAAAAAATTTGTTTTTAAGTCATTATTTAAGGTTTACTTAAACAAACCACACTATTTTTTTCTGAAAAAATGAAAAAAAAAAGTCGGAAAATTTCGGAATTTTCCTGCGAAAATTTTCACTGGTCTGAAGTCACCATATAAATATTTGCCTGGCTGTCACAAACATCCTGTATGTGTACCGATATAGAAAAAGTAACTAATATATTGTACCTAGGTAGTATCTAGTATAACTATGTGTGTGTATAGGGCTTGATATTTTAGGTACTTTTAAACAATACCAATGGTACCTAACCACATGGTAAAACTAATTGGTTTAGAACCGCCTCAATATAATTGGAAGGTTTAGTACAAGCAGTCGATCTAGAATATACGCGCATTGGGATGCGTGTATAAACATGCATACTTGTACAATTTGAATAAATATACATGTCGAATGTTTAGGTACTTAAGATTTTCCTAGTGAATCTGGTTTTAGTGCTTCTAGATCTTTATTTAGTTATCCTGATCATCTTACCACGATTATGCATAAGTATGTTTTCATTTATTTACTTCTGCATAGAGTTTTTATTTATCTACTGCTTTAGTTCAATGATGCCAGAATTTATTTACCTATTCGCGTTTATTTTCTTGAGTTATAGACCAACTATTTTACAGCAGCGAGTATGTTAAACTAAATGTAAATTGATAATTTTAATACGCATGTAAATGATACTATTTCCTGTGGTTATGAAATAGGTAGGTACTTGTAATAGTAATGCCGTAAATAATCATAATGCTGACATTTTTATAAGACTTTATTTTTATGGATTAACACCCATTTATAGGTATTCTATTGCTTATATCATAAGATGTAGAAAATGCATGGTTGGGCTCGCATGCGATTTTGCTCTATATGTCACTTAGATTAAAGTTGACAGATTCGATAGCTTGATGTATATGCCCAGGTTATTAGATTCGTATCATATAGGTATACAATTTAGAGTTAATCCAGAAACCGCCAACGTATGTGGTTAGAGGACAACTCCTCGTAACCACAGAGCAATTTAGGGGCAACTGTTTAGCGTTTCTTCTTACTCGTAGCACTTTGAATTCAAAGTTTTTTTCCATTCGTTCACGTTTATGTGTATTCTGGGGAAAGCATTAGGAAATAGAATACTATTACCTAGTATTAATATAAGGTAATGAGCAAAACTCTTATAAGCCATTGAGAATGATAATTTTTTCGTACCTAGCTAATATATATAACTTATAATAGTAACTTATAATAGCTAGTAACTTTATTAATTATAATTATATAACAGGAACTGTCCCTATATTACTTCTCAATCAAAAGGTCTCATTTATCAAAATAACTTTATCAGAGTGACTATTTTTATAACTATAAAAGGAATAATATGCCTGATCAATGTCAGACAAAACTTTCTCTCATTCAATGAAAATTAGCTCGCCCTTAATACTGAAGCAAAAGGGCCGGGACGCATTTCGCGAGCAAACGCCTCCTCTGGTCCCGCCCTACTAATACCTAAATGTAAATTACTATAAACAAGACCCTTATAAATAATTCATTGTTATTCTACAGATGATTAAACGAACGAAAGCGGTTCTAATCGCGACCTGCTTCAGAATATCGTATGGCTGTTAATTGATAGGAATATACGGTTACGACTCCCCTAAAGCTATTATAAACTATTATAAGCGATTAAAAAGGTCCTAGGAAGTACTTTTTATTTATTTTCCATCATAAAATGAAACTGTTTATCCTGCCGCTGCGTTCTGCTTTTTTTGTTCAGTAACATGGATGCATGTATTAGATTTTACGGCCGTTGTTAATTTCAAATTATTTGGTTTTTATTGCTTCGAATTTAATTTTAATAAGCGTTCCCCACGTATCTAGTGACTTCTTGTTTTGTGCCGGCATACAAAATAATTGTCAGCTAATAATAGAACCAATTAGCAAAAACTTTACAGATGTCTCTCATCTCCACCTTTCGCAGCAGCTGGAAAAATTGAGACCTAACAGATGCTGAAACAATTTACACTGTGTAACGAAGACAGTAGCTCCTCAATCAGGTGCAGAAACTAGATTACTAATGAACCTAGATCAGGTCTTTGGACAACAAAAAGAGAATGATGTTCACTTGATCTCGTGCCATTTGAGCCACATGTTTCAGGGCGAGTACAAGAAACCTAATTAAATTCAACTCGTCTTTAAATGTACGGCTGGTTGCCCTTAAATGGTGATACACCTGACACAAATACTCTTTGGCATTTTTATAGGCAAATGGATGAAATATCGACGATCATGGAGCGCACTGCGATAACTTGCTCGTGTTTCTCGAAATACCATAGATATTACTTCGATGGCTGCTGCAGACTTTTATGGTATTTATAATGTGTGTAGGGTAGGATATGCTAATGCGGCGAGTCTTATTTACATAGCATTACACATGACATAATTCTAAGTACATTTGAATAAAAATATATGTATTGCATTTCCTAGAAATGTAATGCAGAAAAGGAAAATGACTGCGTAAATATTAACGAAGTGGTTGAACCAGGTTGTTAACAAGGTTTTTAGATAATAATAAATACAACTAAACAAAAACCAAAACTAGGCAAGTGACTAATTTTAAGCGTTTAACGTTAGACGTTACTCTGTTTTAATGTATTTTTTTCGCATTGACAAAAACGATATACTAGCTAATTACACTACAAAAGTAAAGTTATTCGCACGGCTATTAGTTAAGTACCTAATCATATTTTAATACGTTATTTAAATACACCACTTGCGTAAATTATTGATTCAACATTACCTATAGCATTATGTGAATAATAAAGCCCAGGTACAGAGTTGCGTCATGCATAGTAATAAGGTGGTATTACAAAATTACCCTCTATTGTTCTGTATTCGAGGAACCCAGTACCGATCAACAGGTCTAATGGCACTGCGCACATCATTGTATGCCACAACATCTCCCATCGGAGTACACGCAAAACACGAGAAAATCACGTAGGAAACAGCATGTAACATAACTACTAGCGCAACTAGTTGTGTTGCTAACTCTATTGGTGTCACGTAGAAAATCTATTTATAAGAGCATATTCACACTAAGTTAACTAACTTAGGCGGCGGCATATTTACTGAAAGTTACGTTTAGAAGAGAGCTTAGATAAAACTTTTTTAAAAGCTCAAAAAGACCATATGGAATTCGACAGTCAGCACGTGCTAGAACAATAAAGTTTAGTGACCTTGTACGAAACTATTGTCATTAGAACAACGTCTTGCTGCGACCCGTCTCCTGCAGTTTCACGGAATAAATGTTTCATTGTTTTGCAATGGGTTAAGTCTTCGAAACTGTTATTCATGACGTCCCGGGGGTACGTGACGTGTAAAAGCAGTCGGTATTCGGTCGGTGAAGCTACTGACGCCATCATTGACGGGACTAAGAAATGCCTTTCTGTGAAGTCATCGCTATGCTGGGAAGTGTTTAGACTATCCTTTTAACAGTAGTAATGAAAGAAGTGATGAAATTAAACTATTTTTTAATTAGAAGGTTTTGGAAGCTCGACTGCCTTATGATAATGTTAGAATTTGGAGAGAATGTTGAAAGTAATAAAACTTAAAGAACATAGCCCTAGGCAGGTAATATTAGCTTTAGGTAAAAATATCGTGATAGTTTTCTGGAAAAGATGAATAATATAGGTACTTTTAATAATATTGAATTTGGTCTAAGCCACAACTAATGTCGCTGCTCTAATAAACACAATTGAGGTAAAAATCGTAGCCTTTTTTAGGTAAATCTGATCCCCAGCGCTATAACAAAAAACTATACCAAATACAGAAACACAATAACTTATAATTAGTGGAGTACCTTTCCTTCCTCGGAAACAGGATAATTTGAGGGGCGCTTACCTAATAATATCGTTTTTTGCCTCATTTCGTAGCCCTTGTTACTTATGATGTAGAGTATCAAATTGTGTACCTTGCTATGGTTATTTACATTCCGGGAAGCACGGGCTTTGAACAAGATTCGCTCCACTGGGGTTTACACACAACGTCTAAAAACTAAAAACAATAAATATAAACAGGTTGTTGGAAATTTGCTTATAATAGCTGCAGAATAGAAAAAAAGGACAAAGGTATTTAAATACAAGTACCACTTATAATTTCAAACTTCTGAAGGGAACAATTGATTTAAGCTTACTGTTATATTGCTGTACTGATTGACTTAACACTTTATAAATTAGAAGAAACTTGTTACCTGCAGGATATTCTTATCTGTAACTATTTTCGACAGTATTATCTTGTTAATACTATAATTGTAAAATTTAGAATCCTATCCTTAAAAAATAAAGAATTAAGTAACAGTGTACCACGAAGGTCCTAAGCTAAAGCCATACAAGAACTAGACACAAACAATTCTCATTTTGCTCTCGGATATTAGCAAGAGTTAGTTGAAACAAAACATAGAGAAACGTTTTAATAACGTCATCCATCAGTTATAATATATTAAGCGATGATTCCAAAACTTCATCTAATTAACTTCGAATGAATTACCGGCCACAAGTGCCGATAACTAAAAACTTGTCCGCGCAAACTTACAAAACAAGTCGTGATCCCCAGTTCATAATTGACATAATTATAAATACCTGTCTATATTTATAAGTCCAAGGTAAAACATTGTCCTTTGCAGGTCGCACTGCAAACCGTACATAATGCACTGTACGCTTAGAATTGTAAAATGATATCGTATTGTGAGTGAGTACAATCGAACATTGTAACCCAATGCGCTCACTATTTCTGTTACGATGTAGTGCGTATTTTTATATTTCAATCTATAGTAAAATAATAAAAAACATAAAATCCTTTTCTTATGAAGTTATATAATATATTATTATTGGTATTCAATACCTACTCTACTCTTGCGCATCTAAAAAAACATAAAAATACATTTATTAACTACCATCTTGTATACTTATTATATCGAGAATCAATGTACTTCTACTCAATTTTAATCAACCAACCAATCAGCAAAAACTGTTCATTCCTCATATTACCATGGCCATGTAGCAATTACAAATAGCTATAAATTGAATGAATATGCCGCGTATTGTAATTTACGTGTCTATCAATACCTGTATTGATACGGCCAATTTAAATAATCAGTGGCTTCAATAGAGATGGGTTGTGATAAGTATTGTTTCGTAATAATCATTGGCAATATTTCTGACGTCTTCATTTATCACGTTCAAATTCGAATTCGTTTGAGCTTTTAGTTAACCTTTACGTAACTCGGCGAAGTAGAACAACTGTGTGTTCCATTGCTCTGGCTTACTAACCGTATTTTTTTCAATTTGCACTTTTAATGTGCTACCATATCATTAAAATCAGATTGCTTAAGATTAGTCTATTCTATTCTAAATAGTCTAGTAATTTCCATATTTACAAAGTATTTCTATGTCGGCCTATGATAGAAGAATTAAATGCGTTTTCTTACCCGTACTATAAGTCATATAAAACTTTTTGACTTTGTTTAGACATTTATTTGTCTAGAACTGGAAACAAGTAGATAGTCATAAAAGCAAAACGTAAATAAAACGTTCACTTTTTAAGAGAAATAGTGGGTGAACGAACATATTCTGTATTCCTCCCAACTGGCAGGTAAGAATGACGGCATGTTATTATTATCACGTGAGACTAACAAAGCATTCGTTTTGTACACTATATCTGGACGTCTAATCTCAAGTTACGATAAACGAAGTATCGGCCGAATATCGAGGTGTTTCCTACTATGAACTTCCTTCGATCGGATCAGTCGTGCTGTTTTTTCATTCGGTCCGATCGAACTCTATTTGACAGGTATGGCTAGATGATAGAAAGCTTATAATATTAGTCAACGTGAATTATTCTCTATGGTTCCGAATGAGTTGTGAACTCAGATGAATGAATCCGAAGCAATTTCGTAGTAGGGTCAAAGGTTGTCAAAGGTTTCAATTCGGTCGGGCTTCGGTCGGACGGAAAGACTCGAAAGCGGCATTTCAGAGTAGACCCCCTGCTTCCCAAAACGATATGTTACGTACGATGACGAGAAACGAAACGCAAGCTGCAGGTTGCTGTTGCTGACAGTATTCTAACGCAATTTTCTGTCTAACGACATCCAATGACATCCTATCCAATATAAAATAAAATAATCTATGAAGTATCTACTAGAAAAATTAATTAAATTCGTTTTTTTAACGTAGTTTTTTTCATATATCTATTTATGGGACATACAGCCAATTTCTATAACTGATCTTAAGAGATTTTATGCATATCTATGATTTACGGCCAATTTCGAGTCTGTTTGATCAAACAGAATCTCGGATTTTTTTATTCCTAATTTGAAATTTTGTATGAAAACAATTGAAGATAAAATCTGAGATATGCGAAAAATCTCTCAAGATCGGTTATAGAAATTGCGGGTTAATCTTCAATTGTTTTCATACAAAATTTCAAATTAGGAAAAAAAAGCCGAGATTCTGTTTGATATCTCGTATTAAAATTGTCCGTAAGTAATTTTCACTTATATATCTAATGTAGGTAAGTAAAGTTTAATTTTTAACGCAGGTACTTGTGAATTGAAAAAAAATCGGTAACGTTCGGAATTTTGGCACAACGGAAATTAAAAATCCAGTTGGCAATATAGTTTGCTGATTGATCGATGAATCGCCAGTTGGCCTCAATTCAGTTTCGTGTGTTGCACGATGATGTAAATTGAAAAACTGCGTTGCGCAAGTAGAAAGTGGGAAGCCAGTAAACTATCAATAGTTTACTGCATTTTTATGGCCGTTTGTCATTTTGTTTCCCAAACGCGGAATCCATAATCGATCAGTTTGACCGAGTATCTAATTTTATTAATAAGATGTAACATTCGTCTATGCGGAGGCTTCAGTATGACATCTTTTTTCAAAGATTCCTTCCTATAAAAACTCAGGTAGCCGTACCTGCTGCGAGCATCTCTATAATACATCATATCATTTGACGCAAATCCGATCAAATATTCAACGGTATTGGGATTTAAACTAAAGCTCTGTCGGATTTTCGGAGACAATTTATACCCACCTAATGCGATTATTACGTAAGTAAGGTTTTCCGAGTTTACAACTCATAAACTTTATTTTGAAATAAGCATACGTCCGCGACGATTAGGTAAGGTTCGTAATAAAATACCATGTAAGTCGACATTTATAGTTATAGTAGGTGTAGATGGGAGGATTAAAAATAGTGTCAATTAAGTGTTTTGTGCCGGTTTCAATAAGTATAGTAGTTAATGTCACAAAGAGTGGATGCAATCGGTCGATTGCGTGAACCTTACCTACATGGAAGTGGTGTAATATCAGTCGGCGGTCAGGCGGAGTGACAAGTGACCTGTACAGAGGGCACTCTTACAATCAAGCTAGAGCAACCTCTCCAGAGTAAAGGCGACCACACACCTCCCGCGTTACGGGCTCGCCCAAGGCAGCGGCGCACTTTCTCCCGTGGTCCTATTTAAAAACGTCTCCAACGCGTGATTGACGCTTCTATTGTTAACCCGAATAGTTATGTAACCTCATTTGATGTGCCGTCACTCAATCGAGTATTATCAAAAGAATTTCAGTTTTGTTAATGTGTAATGATGCGTATTCTCTATGCTTGCCATTTAATTGTTGGGCAACAGATTTGTCCGTTTAACCTATGTAGGTAACAACGATTACTAAATGCATGATTATAGGCATCGTGGATACTTGGGCTAGGTCTTATTGAATGCATCTTAAAATGCGCTGCCGAGAAATAATTTTTCATTTTGAAACATTTGATTGGCAGCTGTGAATACTTTTCATTTAAAAAATTGAAAAGATTAAAAAGAGATACCAAACATATATCTAGCGGACTTGTGTGAACTCTCAACAATACGACGCACAAAACATTTCTTTTACTATGCCCGGCGTGATTACTTGCTCACTTTGAATGATGTTGAAACTTTATAGTCCGCTATTATCTCGACAACTCCTCATTTAAACGTTGTTCTTTTAACTGTGGTATGTTCCATTTGTGGCTTAGCATTTGCAGTATGTCTTACCTTCCACTTTCGAGAATTCATTGCGTCGAATTCCCGATCGTAATTTACCTACATTATAGTGGGTTTTCAAATCTTTAACATCAATTAGTCATTCGAGCAGCGAAATTTTATTTATTGACATCGCGATTGTTAATGCTGTAAGCTGTCAGGTTTTTAGGAGGTTGTGATTCTTGATGAAGAACATTTTCCTTTAAGGTTACTTTTTTCGGAGGTCGTTGGCCACAATCTCCTGCGTGTCTTAATTTAAGAATGTATTATTCGGGCGGCGCTCCTACATCATTCCCAATCGGAGAATCCATTAACAATTTGGAATACTTTATCTGACGTCGGAGTTGTTGTCTTTATAATTTATGTGATTTTCATAACATTATTTTTTATGTCGGTCAATTGATTAAACTTTAAATACTACATTGTTTAAAATTCGTGGGTGCATACAAAACAAACATAGGCATAAAAGTTAAGTTAAATATAAACTATACAAATTAAAATGGCATACAAAGTTTTCTTTACAAAAGACATAAACGCGTTCTTCGTTCTCTTGGCTGGGTTATTTTTTATTTGGAATACAAACCGATTCGTTCCCTTTTTCGATACAAATGTTGAAATCTAGGCCAGTGTATTTCTACCTCAATGTAAATGAAGTTTCCTCCATCTTGATAGCTGGAGGGCGATAATTTTAGCGAATTTACTAGCATTAACATCTATAGCTACTGTTCTGTACTATACAATGTACTGCTGTATAGGTATAATACAATATATACTTTGTCTACCGTTATGTAAAGTACTGTGTACATCAGCGCTTGAATATAGCCTGAATTCCACTGAAGGAGTTACTAAGCGTTTTTATATAAAACTAGCTGCTACCCTCGTGTGCAAATGTTCAAGAAGAGAAATTGAATATGTATAAACCATGAAGAAGTAACAAACAAACTATTGTAATTTCGTATTTATAATATTATTTAGGATTACACTATGTATTAGTGTTATGCTCTATTTTTTAATTTTTCATCATAGTTATGATTTATTATAAAACTCGTTTCTTAACACTCCGTGCTGCAAAATAAACCGTTGAACTGTATCGGTTTCTTCACGCCTGCAATAAATGTCTCCTTTGACCTTTAGTTCGTAAACAAATCACTCTTACTAGATGATATTTGTCCAAAAGTGAAATGTCGGCTTGTTTTCACTGAGGATGAGTCGTCACTTTGGTATCACATTACAATCGGTGTGCAGTCGGTAACGAACGCAGCTTCTACGTATGGATAGTATAGGAATGCTACATTAGAAAACGTACCGAGACTGAACCCTTTTACGGTTCATGCAAACAATCCCAACTTATATAATTAAAAAAAAAAAAAAATGTTTGTTACCTCTTTACGTTTTATTTACTCAAACAATCTTCTTGAAATTTTGCATACATGTAGTTGGGAAACGGAAAAGGATATAGGCTACATTGTGTACATACAGGTCGCGGGAAACAGCTAGTTTTATATAAAATAGCGCTATCTTGAACAACAATCCTTTGTGAAAATGAATATGGATACCTATTTGAGCATAGAAATATAAAAATAATAACTACGGAGGTGAAATTTTATTTTTCTTATCAGTTGATATTCTGAAGGCTTTTTTTAAAGATTTTTAAAATATCACCAACCCTTCGGCTCGTACCAATTAGTTAATAAGGAAATCCGATATTACCAATTAAATATTATTCTATTTTATTAAACGTTTTGTGAAAAACATAAGTGTACCTACACGAGGTAAGGATTGTCAGTTGGAGAGTCGCGGACGACCCGCTGCGCCTCGACCTCTCTAGATTACACCGCGATAGCTACGAGTATGTCGGTCGGAATTCTGCATCTTGTTCCGAAATCCCAAAATGTACTCATTCTGGCTTAATAACTCATTAATTTAACCACCTACGAAGGTCTATACATTTAATAAATTTAAATCGCAAGCGGATTTTCAGCAGATTAGTAAGAATGACATTTATATGAGTAGATACTACTAACTTACTGTCAAATTTATCCTAGGATAATGTTTTTCAATTTTAGAAATAGCAATATAACAATCTTAGGTATATCTTAAAATGTAGTTCTACAACTCATTATACCGAACGATATAAAAAAGTAGGTCTTCTTAAATCATTGGCACAATTCCTTTACCACTCTCGAAAATACCTTTTATTCTGACTCAGAACCTAATTGCATTCCGCGAAATCGGAACTGCATCTCGAATTTATCAACGCAATGTGAAGTACCTACATAGGTATGGGTATTAAGTATGAATTTGAACTATCGCCTTTATAGTTTTTTTTACAATGGATAGGGCATTTACCTAATAGGTACTGTTTCATACTGCAAGAAAAATAATGAAAATAATGTAATTAAATACCTTAAATTGCGCGAATTTTAAAAATCGCAAAATTATAAAATAAACTCACAATACTTTCGCATTTATAACATTAATATGAATTATCCAAGTGAAGACATAAATAATTTAGCATTTCATACGGACCGTCGTCGTTTTGTAATAAATTAATGATGAGTGCGATTTGATTGATCAAAAGATTTTGCAGAGTTCTCTGACCCGGGTTATGTAGCACTACCATAGGTACATCCATTGAGAAGTAGGTACTCAGGTACTTATATAAAAAGTATCTAAAAATATATGACTACATAAAATTCTGAAACACCTACACGTCGCTACAAAAGTAATTTAATAATATAATAACTCTACTATCAAAGATTAAAGTTAATTTTCTTACAGCAAGATGACACTACTCGTACGTGTATATACCAATAACGTTAACTTGAACTATTCAAGCAATCACGCACCTAGTACCGTTGTTCAATAACAAAAATTTCAATCAAATATCTATAAATAGCTAAAAATAAGGCCATCTGCATTTCAATCGAGAGCTCTACTGCCTATTATGTGCCTATTATGTCATATTAATCAGATAATAATAACCACTAAGAACGGTATGTAATTATTATTGTAATTACAAGCAATCAATCAAACGCTAATTAGACAAGATGACAAAGCCTGTCATTGCGTCACTCCTATCTGACAACGTAACAGAGAAGATGACACACTTAAATAGTAAAGCTCCAGCGAAGTCTGCGGCGGCAGTTTGAAGTTCGATGATGGTTTATATTCGCCTAATGCTTTGCCTAATGTTTATTTTCCTGAACTAATCCGTCAATGTATTGGGAAGTTACGTCAATGTCTTGAGACATTTTGTTTAGAAACTGCTAATCGAGTTTGACACTTCTACTGCCCGTTCGGTGGCCAGAGAATAGATTTAGCTTTGCCTTTATGATATTTACTTACTTCAATGAGAAAATGTTTTGTATTTATGTATGAGATTTGAGCATCCATTTCCTCTATCCACACATAATTATTCAGGCAGTGTCTGCTAACGACCATTCTTATTCGAAGTGAAAGCCATTTATAATAGTTGCTTCCCGGTGTGTTGTAAGCATTTTACCTCACTAACAGCAAATCTAAAAGACCGTTCCCACTTGTGAGGTATATAGGGTTTGACTAAATGGTGGATTCTCTACTAGTTTTAACATTATTTATAATACGTATCTGCATTAACTGACACGGTTGGAATATCAAGAACACTTGTCTAATAAAAAATAATGTTTTTCAAAGTACGCTAAATTCACGCGATCCTTGAGTATTCGTATATGGGTATTTCTTAATTTTGAACGAAAATGAAATAAATAATTTAAAAATGATATTCTAATAAAATTAATGTTACGATTGGATAAAATTGATCTTGGTTATCATGGTAAAAATAGTCGCTGAGCTCGCAGTCTTTTAGGGGCTAAAATATAAGGGTTGAAAAAAAATTGCCCTCCATGGAAGTGACTACAGGTCCAAGGAAGTGACATTTCAAACAAAAGAAGAGAATGTCACTTCCTTGGATCTTCGAATGTTGCACCAAAATCGTCCATGGAAAACCAAACATATATGTTTTTAAAATGAAATATCAGGGTTTTCATTCAAAATCTTTATTAATCTTAAAGAATACGTAACAAGGCAACAAAAATGTTGTTTTAAATTTTCAAACAAAAATAATCAACTAATTTTGGGCTTTCCCTTTTAAATCAGTAATATGCTTAGTCTTAGTAATCAGTCTCAAAATTTATATCAACTCTTAGACAATTAGGAACAAAATAATGTTAAGAATAATCATATGAATAAATGTCCATTAATTTACTTGAACAATGGTATTTATTCAATATTTTTGTATAATTGAAGTTCGTCTTTTTCAAAAAGTAGTTCTCCCCGTCTACCGGGTGTAGGCTCTTTTAAAATTGAAATCACGTCATCACGAGGTACAGGGAAAACATCCTCAGGTTCTATCCAATGAAAGACGGCGTGATCCTTGGTGTAATGTTTTTTTTTTGTAAATTTGATTCGGGGCTCAGCCCCATCAAATCCAATGACTTGACCGACGTAATGCTTTACTTGAATCTTTTTATTTTTAAACAAAAATTTTGCAATCACCCACATCCCATCTTTTAGTTCTCTACCTTTAATCGCTGAAATAGGTGACAAATTTTCACCTCCTTTATCCACTGGTAAATTCTCTTCGTCGTTTGTTTTTTTATCTCTATGATCGTCTTTATTGTCGAAAGGCGGCAAAATAGCATTCTCATCTTTGGAACTCAATATATGTTGCAATTGCGAAACATCAGTTGCCGTTGGGATGCTGATAAAATCGATAAAGCCTTTGCACAGAGAATAATGAGAGCAGACGCTACCAGGTTCACAAGACAAACATGTGAGTTTTCTCAATAAATTCTTACTGGATTGTTGACGACCCAAGTGACCTGGTGAATTTTTAAGGTTCCGCTTATGCTTTTTCCTTGATTGGATAAAATTTGGTCTTTAGCTCTCATGTCACCTTCAGTAACGACAGCAATCGTGACGTTGGTTATATTTGCCTCAATGGATTTCATGAAGGCTATAAAATCAGGGATATCCTCGCCCTGAGCCACTATTCGATCTGCAGTCCTTTTGACTACAGCTCCGACCCCGTCCATCGGTCCCTTGCCGTGTCCAGCTTCGCTGAAGTTCCATGAAGCAATGTGTATTCCGTAGCGCCGAGTTATGTATTGAGTAAACAAAAAAAAGGCCTTTTTATTTCTATACTGCCCTGTTGGGCCATCACTCAACATATGCAAAGTTTTAAAAGGATGTGACAAATATATCAAGTCTAGAATTTTTTGCAAATGAGCAAATACCGCACTAGCGTCATGCCGCAAGCAATCCGACGCTGTACAAAAAGACTGACTTTTCAAGTCCCCAGTCTCAGGGCATCTGTAATAATACACGCCCGTATGTAAACTTATTTGCAGCCTTGAAGCACCGAAGTGAACAGCTTGAATTTCGTCAGAATACTTGCAGCAGTAATTTTCTGCAAAGTCTACTTGCATGAATATCTCATTGACAGAAAGATTAGTCTTTAACTGGGAAGTAGCTAAATACTGATGCGTGATTGTGTACTGGTGTCGCAGAAAATTTTCAAGAGCCTCAATAAACTTCAACAGTAATGTCTTCTTCGTTATTTTAATTTCTTTCTTAACTGTTCTCCGTACTTCTTTTTCCTTGCCTTTTATGATTCTGTTTTCCTTTATCATTGCCCATGATTTATAAGTAGTTTCAGTCGAGTCGTCAAAATCATTTATATTTGGAACTTTATCTTTACAAATTGTGCATTTACGTAACATACACGTTTCTGAATTGATGTCACATACTATAGTTTTACAGAGCTCCCTTAAATTCAGGTGGGAAATTATGTTGAGGTATTTTAATTTGTCGTACATGAGTTGCATATTTTCATGAACCACACAAAGGCATGTGTCTCTTTCAGAAATTTTTCTTCCTATTACCCAGAAAGGTCGTAGGCGGCAAAAAGAAGAAAAGCTAATTTTATAGATGTTTTCATTTTGGAATTTTTTGTGCAGGTTGAGCAGGGTGTCAGACAAGTATCTCTTTTGTTTTTTTATTTTATTTTAGTTATGCAATCTTTCTTGCCGGACACATTTTGCTATTGTCGTCTCTTTCAAGAAATTTTATAACTTCTGCTCGAATTTTTTTAGGCATTGATAGTCCGGTTTTTATCTTAATAGGGCTCCTTTTCTTAGTAATTCTATCCATATTTCTCTTTTCCTTAGTTCCTCTCAATATCTTGACTTGCAATGAATGTATTTTCTTTCTCATAGCTTCTATTGTCTCCTTTTGTTTTTTTATAATCAAATTTGTCAACTCCCGTCTTACTCTGGATGCTTGTACACCTTTTTTCTTTTGTCGACTCACTGACCCACTTTGTGATGAGCTTGGACTTTGTGGAATCGATTTGATAAAGTCTGAGCATGTTGAACTATCACTGGCACAACTAGACTGTGGACGAGTTACTACCTTAGAAACGCTTTCTAAATGGACGGTGATTCTGGTCGCATCGGTAATATTCCCTCATCATCAGTAGTCTCTGGAGTGTTTTCTTTTAAGTGCTTTACCAGAGTTTTAGCCCGTTTTTGTTTGAGTCGACTCCTTGATTTGCGGTCTCTCCACTCTTTTCTCTGTTTGCGATGTTCTCTTGGTGACATTTCAGCAACCAGCTTTACTTGATTCTTCTTTCTTGCTCTATCTTTTTCTTTAGCAGCTTCGTATAAATCAGCATTTTCCTTTATGCGAGCCCTTCGCCTTTGCTCACATTCACGTTTTTGCTGACGAATTTCTTCCGCCGTTTTAGGACGCTTTTTAGATTTAGGTTTCCCCATCTGAAATAAAGTAAAAGCATATTAAGCCAAGCAACATACATATGTCAACCACCTCTGTAAAGCCAGCACAAACCTTCCCCATACTCAGTAAATATTGTCACTTCCGTGTATCGCAAGTCACTTCCATGGCAACATTTTTATCCATGGAACCATGGAAGTGACCTCCACGGAAGTGACTTTTGGCGATATAAGCTCCGGAAACATAACCTCAAAAACACGAATGAACGTGCTCCAATTAACAATAACATTTTCACACCAAAACACATAAAAACCACACCAACTAATTGTATAATTGTAAAGTACATACCTTTGATGACCAACACGGTTGTGACTGCTTATGCTTGACGCTTTTTGAGAATTAATATGTGATTTTTCTTTTCTTACAAACACAACGCCGCCGACGGATATTGACAACTGGGAATGAAAGATGGCGTCTTGGGCCTTGTCTATGGCCAGTCACGTTCGGAAATGCGCGTGTTATTTTTCGTGTAGGACTTGTGTGACATTTATCCATGGACGGGACAAAAAAATTGATCACACATTTTATTTCAAAAAAATATATATATTGCTGCATCTTTATGAGCTTATGTTTACATATTTATGGAGGAAATGTATTTAACGTAATATTGGCTTAGTTGTCATACTTTCGTAGCAGCAGAAAAAAACACAGCATTTATTTTTGTTCACAAAACCTGTGTAATCACATCCACGGAAGGGAACTTTTAATTTATATTAAAATTAAAATAAAATATAATTCTTACAAAATTTTCAACTTTCTATTCATAAAAGAATTATGTTTTATACCTACTTTAATATCAAAAAGCGTAAACGTTTAATTTAGTTTCTACCAGCTAGAAATTTTAGAATCACAGTATTTTTTTAAAAAATTAAGAAATACCCATATTAGATATTATCGGACATCAGACCGTATATTCGATGAGTGGGAACGGTCAGTGGATCTTTCGAGGTATCTAGAAATTCATAGGGCGTGTTCTAAACGGGCTGTACTTATGAAAGTGAAAGGTACTATAAGTACTGTTAAGAAAAGTCGCAGTATTTATATAGGAACACGCAAACCTTCGCAATATCCGACTGCAAATCAGTAGTTTATAGTAATTAAAACTTAATGGCACTAGCCAATGATTTCCTCTGTAGGTAATATATTAGGTTTGGTTAGTTAAATATAATCGTTTAAGTAATAAGCCAATAAAACAAAGTTAATTTAGTATTTGGTAACTCTTATTAGGTTTAGTTATTAGATAACTTATGTAATTGTTTTAGTAGTAGGTAGTACAAAACGAGTAAAGGAACATGCAGGGACTTGAAACTATTCATAAAGTTATCTTACATATATGTCTTGATAATTTTTGTATTACTTTTAGAATATCCATAGTACGTCAATGACGTGGTTTCAAAGATACGTAATTCCACAAAAAATATTTAAACCTCCACTAATGGATACTTTCCTAACTCAAAACAGTAAAACACCGAGGCGTGGCCTAACAGGAAATGCCGCAGATAAAGATAATAAGTAAAAAGTGCATGCGCGTTACTGCGCACGCGACGCTATCTCTGATTTGAGGACAGCTCGTTATCTAAAGCTCGCCGGGCCCACTACGAGAACAAACATTTAACTTGGAAAGTGCTGTTACGTGTTCCACGTTCACTGATAATATAAAACGTGCCTAATATGCTCCAAATTCTCGGTACTTGCCCCAAAATTAAACAAATACTTTAAAACCTCAGGTGTTGATTTTGAGGTAAACATGGAAAATTTGATCTCTAAGTGGTTCTTGATCCCCGATAATCCCCTTTTAAAAGCCTTTTGAGGTACTTAATCCCTTTGTTGTTAACAAAAAAATTTGTTCGTCTAGTTAACCGTTTTATATTTTGACCAGATTTTTGGAATGCTAAAAAGATTATGCGCACTGTGTTTATGGAAAGAATTCTACATGCGATGAACGATAGGTTAGCTATTGATTTTAGTAAAAGATAAACTAAAATAAATAGAACATTATATATGTTAGGGACATGTAGTAGGTTTTAATAGCGTGGTTAATTTTCTGAGTTCGTGCAACTAATACTCGTAAACCTTTAAACCCAGCATACAGTTCATTGAATGTTAAACAAACAATGTACTATTTAACGGTATATGGATGCATATACAACCTCCAATTATCATAGTAGATACTTCAGTATGCGGTTACGTGTTCACTCGAAGCCACGACAAACACCTACAAATTACCGTTGGTAGTTCATAAAAAGTAATCCGATGTCGCTTGGTTATTATAATCGCTACATGAATTTGATAGTGTAACGGTCGCGTCACTGTCCGTTCCAATGAAACCGACTGGGCCGTGATAGTAATTATATACAGTACAATAACCGCGATAGAATACTAAACATGTATCCTTAATGATGCTCTAATACTAACAGCGTACATCTAGTTTTTTGCTGTCACGCGTCAATCCAAAGTTATCGATCATTTCTCCAACGGCACTAAGATTTTTGGGCTATTAATTTTAGCGAGCGGTTTTTGCGAATCGTTTTATATTGATAGCGAAATAAGTAGGAATGTTGAGTACATTTTAATCGGACAGGTATGCTCTGAGCTCCATCATCAGAGATGGCATCAAACGACAAGACGCTTCTAGCTTCATGGAATTTTAATTTGATTTACTTTTAAATTCAACGACGGTGATCCTCGTCGACGCTGTCATTTAATTTAATAATTTATTTTATGTCATGCGAAAATAATACTCAAGTTATTTTGGGAACACAATATAAGTTACGTCTAAATTGAATATTGAAAAATTTAAATGAGCTGTTGACAAATTCATTAGTTACATCATATACCTACCGGCAGTCACACAATTCTGTTGCAAATACAGATCCTTACTATTATAATAATGTAAATGGATATTACATCAACCCAAACAGCTCACAATGCAGCGCTTGCTATGCACCGCGCATTGCGAAGTCGTGCATACGTGACTTCTTAGTAGTTAATACCTATCACTAGCAAATCATAACCATCTACAGCATGTGTTAGTTATATAGGCGCGGTGCAATGACTCAAGGCTCTCACGCTCCTTTGTCCTGATACAATAAGTAGCATTGTCGTGGACACGGCTGAGAGGTTCGTCGTAAGGCGCCGGGAAGTCACCCTCGTTCCTGCCGCGATGGGAATTTAGATTACGGATGCGTTTCAATAGACTCGATGAATAATGCTCGAAGAACGCATTCATGTTTTATATAATTTATGTATAGTTTGAGTTCCCGGCAATCTCATTATTGTTCTACTCAATTTTTCTACCGCTGGTTCTAATCCAATTGCGGTGTTGCAGACCGCGTACCGCTCTATACCAATAAACAGAAGTTGCATAGGACGCATGCAGTAGGTCAGTAACTCAGTATTGATTATTAGTAACTGCTCGTAGCCGACACGCTGCGAAAATAAGGTGATAGCCTCATTGGTGATAGCAAATAGAATTAACAGATTTTCATGTGAGATAACAGTATTATGAACCAAGAAATTTCTCAAATAATAATGTGAAAACTCGAATAAAATAAGTATATTTATTTCCAATGCTAGAGTTCGTAAGTTGGTCTTTGGCAGTCTCTTAGAGACTATTCAAACTCGTCACTTATGTTATAAGACCAAGGCCCGTAAGACCCTAACTTCGATATGCGACGTAGGTGTCTTTGCTCTGTTCTTGCGTCATAAGATACCGATATAGCTGATGTTTGGGCTCTATACCTACCACAATGACCCTCAATACGACCAATACTCTTGGAAAATGACTCATTTCATCATTATCATTTTCAACCATAAGAAGTCCCCAGCTGCACCTAAGCCTATATTTACTATATTTGACTAATATAATTAATATAAACTTAATTTTCTTTCAGATTGAGCGGCTAGCGCAATACGAGCGTCTAGTCGGCGGCGGTTGCGGACGAAGGCGAGCGACGCGACTCTCCGACCTAGAGCGTGTGCAGGATCTCTTCCCGCACGACTATCTCGCACTGCACGATGCTGATGCTCCGGCTGCGCTTGCGTCGCATCATGCTCAGGTAGAGTCCATTTCAGAACTAATATTTCTTGTATGCAATAACACCGATAGTGTAGGCATAAACATAGTAACTAACGGCATCATTCAAAGAAACTATTTGATGAAACGCACTTTGAACATGGTTATCTGGATTCTGAAACTTAATTCCGACAAACGTTTCACTGCCGGATGAGCCGCCGACAGAACGATTAATTCATGACTTGTACATCGACAGAACCTTTCCATTTAATTTAGGTTTAGTCAGTAGTAGTGTCAAATCATGCCCAAACACCCAAGTTTTGTCAACGAATCCTTCTTTGGTAAAAAATTCTGTCGTCGATTCACTCGTTAATGAATCGTTCTGTCGGCGAAACGTTCGCAGTGCAAAGGTTCTGTCGATGAACAAGTCATGAATGAATCGTCTGTCGGTGGCTCATGCGGCAGAGAAACGTTTGTCGGAATTAAGTTTCAGAATCGGTTTTCTGTGCTTCTTTTCACGTCATACTCGTAACGAAACGCCCCCGAAAAATTTTTTCCTATACGAAACTATAATTCTGGGAAATACCAACGTCTGATATAACGGTTTACGAGTATAATCGCCATAGAATTTGGTTCTTCAATTTAACCTATTGAACTCTGAAATGAAAGTTAAGTTTGGCCTAATCTATTTATCTATGATTTTTGGAACTTATTGCTCTTCGCAAGCTTTTATTTTAGTTTTAAAATACGATTCGGACTCACTGTTTGGAATTTTTTTATGTCGAGCAAATTACGATTAATTAAACTTTCGCTGATATACTTGTACCTATATGATTTTGCTGAATAATGAGTTTAGTACATACCAATCCCTATTTCGTCGTACGCCATAACAGAGTTCATGTTACAATTAAATCGAAAGTGTAAAAGGAGTAGTCCTGAGTAAGAGTGTAAAATGACACTCATCTATGTAGGTCTTAAGATAAGCGCTGATATAACATTTCCTTAATTATTTCTTATTCAATTACGCATAGTAGCATTCTTTATACTAATGCTGATGTTCGTATTTCAGAAATCGAAGAGTCTCCGCAAGCGTCCGAGCCTGGACATCGGTGGTACAGTCAGTGCCAGTACCACATCGCTGTCACCACGGAACTTCATCATGGAAGCTCCCGTACAACTCGGACCCTTAGGGTCGACCTCCCCACCACTGGACCGCCACTTGTTCCTCTTCAGCGATTTAATGCTGATCGGCAAGTCGAGAGGAACAAACTGCTTTAAATTAAAAGAGAGCGTCAGATTGGCGGAAGTATGGATATCGTTGCCGGAGGGTGATGATACCGGCTTTCTGATTGGTTGGCCGACGGCTACTGGTGTAGCGAACTACCTCGCTACCTACCCAACACAAGCGGCTAGAGATACTTGGCACAGGTAAGACATAAATTTGAGCAAATTCTCATCAAGTTGCATTCATACATTTAAATTTTGATTTTCTCCCGCTGCTGGCTAGAATTGCCTTAATTTAATTAAATAATGTTTTTTTTTATTTTTCAGGAAAATTCAAAACGCTTTAAACTCACAGCTGTCCACGGAACCAAAGTCGACGAATATACAGATATTTTTCAAAGATTCCACAAGTTCAATAGAATTCGTAAGTATTTTATTTTATGTGTAATTAAATTAAAGAGCATTAATTTTGCTGTAAAAATTTGAAGCTCGCCAAACTGATAATTTTTATTGGAATTTATTTAGTGTAGCCGAGCAGTTACCTACCTATTTTAACGTGTCCCTATATATTCTAGTGTAAAACGGTATCCGTGGGACCAGAAATGAGTGCTCGCTGCGTAGTACGACAAGCTCTTCAGATTCTAAAAGGTGGATCAGATGGAGATAGAGAAAACGAAGGGGAAAACGATACAGAAGGAGATAACAAATTCGGACCGGCCAGTGAATTTATATTATGCGTTAGAACAGGGCGAGATTCGCCACCAACACCTCTAAATGGGATTGAAAGACCACATTCTATTCAGGTAAATTTTATGCTGACAGCTGGACCAATTTTGATTAAAATGTTTAATCGGTGGGACAAGTACGAACCTCTCGATTGTCCATAATGCTATCGTCACACTGCAATTCTCGTAGATTTGCTTGCGAGTCGATTGCGCTACGTCGCATAAAAAGGTTCATGCTTACCCTACAGATTCGTGGACGGTTTAGATAAATTTATCATTTCTTACTTTTCCAGATGTCCAGAATACGTCAAACATTATCAAATGAAGATGGATTCGATTTGGAGCATGTCAACGCTAAGAACAATCCATGCGGTCTCGTGTTTGAATTAAGGAAGAAGAATCAAGGGCTAAAAAAGTAAGTTTATAATAATTTTGAGTGATCTATTACGTATACATACATGCTGGTTATTTTATGAATATATGTATTCCTAATCCTATGTTGATGCGGTGCTTTACTAGAATACATCAGCTGCATCTCCGTCCATCCGTGCAAGTCATATAAGTCAACTAAGGAGTTTAGGGGCGTTCTCTCAGGTGACGAGCTAACAACTTGTCACTCAATATTTACATCAGGCCCACTATGCTAAATGTGGCTAGATTTGCAGCGATTCTGCAGTTCTGGCCAACTCATTTACAGTAACACTGCCGTGTGTATACTCCTAATGCTTCGTTCTATTTACAGTGGCAACTCAACTCCTGGTCGAGGTCTCAGACTGCTGCGTAGGGGTGGTCGTCTGTTCGGCGTGGCTCTGACCAGACTGTGCAACGGTACTCCACCACCAGCTCTGCTGCATGCTCTGCGAAGACTCAGGTCTACAGCGCCATTAACTCACGGCGTGTTCAGAAGAAGCGCTAATGCTAAAGCCCTGCGATTGCTGAGAGACAAGGTGAGTGGGGCAAATTATATTATTGCCAGCTTGTATATTTATCAAGACAACCGTACCTATTCCGAATAGATTGGTTGTTTTACTTTCAGTGCATAACGTTATCTAAAAAAAACTTATCTTTTGCGACTTAAATCGTAATTTTATTTTAAACTAACTATTCCATTTCAATACTTATTACAAAATCTCTTTTTCCCTTATTTTACAGTTGGATGCTCTCGGCCCATGGGCAGAAGGTTGTGTAGAGCTGGACCGCGCCCCAGTTCTGTTATTAGCTGCTCTTGTGAAGGAATTCTTCAGAGCTTTACCACAGCCATTGCTTGGTGCTGAACTGTACCCCGCGTGGTTGCAAGTACTTGGTAAGTTGATTATTCATATACTCCATAATAAAGTTACAAGTTATTTCAAATTATATTCTTCTGGTATTATTTAATTCTCTTTTTGTTTCAGGTTTATCTCAAACTGAGAAGGTGACAGCTGTGCGTTCATTGTTACTGAAGTTGCCAAAGTCCCATTACACCATGTTGACGTACTTCATATGCCTCTTGCAAGCTATCGTCAAGAAATCGAACATAAATCTCATGTGCCCCATGAATCTGGGTGTTTGCGTTGGACCTAGTATCCTCTGGCCCAATTCTCCTTGTGACAAAGCTCCCAAAGCAGTGCCAATGGTAGTAGAACTACTAATAGTTAAAGCAGAAGCATTATTCGGACCTCAAATATCTGGACTCCTAGGAAATGGCAGCCCTGAAAATTCGAATGCTCTTCTAGACTCGGGAGCAGAAGAAAGTGACAGCCTACATTCAGTTGGCATATCTCTTGATTCAATGGAACTATCTACTCCGAGAAAAGAGAAATTATCACTTAGTCGTGATTCAGGCCTAACACTATCGGAAGATGATTCTAATAGCAACGGTGGAAATAGCCCAGCACCAAGAAACATCCTCCACAGTCTATCAGCACCCAGTTGTAATATGCAAGACCCAAAACTATCTCGCTACATACCAGAGAATCATAATATAAATGGTTTGCCACAAGTTACGAGACAAAACATTTATTCTAACAAAAATGAAATTTATAATAATGTCAATGAGGAACTTTATACTGCACCTTACAGAGGAGAGCGATACGTTCACAACTCAATAAACATTGGAATTTCGAATAAAATTGATGAGAGGAATTATGTATCTAAAACTGCCTTGCAGCGTCCTACTGCTGAAATTTATGGTCCGAGTCCAGCAAAATACATTACCGGTTTAGAACCACAAAAACCACCGAGGAGCAACATCTCCAAAGCAGCAAGAACTTCTAAAGTATATAGCATGTTTTCGGAATCCCAAGAAACGGAAAACAATAACATCACTAACAAAAACTTCAGCAGAGCCAAAAGTTCTGATAATCTTTTAGAAACAAAACACGAATCCATGGATAATAAGCGAGACATGGTTTCTAGTCAAGAAAACATAGTATACAGTAACATACACGACCTCGCAATGTTTACAGAAAGTATCCAACGACAAACACAATATCAGTCACAAGGAGAACTACTAGGAAACCCGAACATGAACTACAATCGGGTTTACACTGGATGGGAAAACAAGAGCGCAAACTACAATGGCCAATCGAATTATTCGGAAAATATTTATGGACATATGAATAAAAAACAGGGTGAGCCCTCGCAGATATCAGATGGAAAAGTTACACCGGCAGCCACCATTTTTACAAGAAATGACTGGTCTCGTCAAGCTGCGAGGACTAAAAGCTTAGAGGTAAACGAAGATGGACAAAATAATACTGATCGCGTTAAAAACGGAAATTACGACATCATCGTAAATTGTTGCCGTAAAAGGCGCTTTGATCCAGCGCACATGTGCACCAAAAGTTGCACTGGATCGCCGATAACTAGCATTAGAGAACATGAGAAGCAGCCGATGAATCCTCTTCAGAATTCGTACTCTTATGTTGATAATATACATTTATCTGAAGAAAATAAAAAGTCTAGACATCGTAATTACAATAACAAATTGAATCCATCAAAATCTCTGGCTAACATCGTAATGCAAAGTGATTCAAGTAGCAGCGATACTCTTTACCAGTCGCAAAACTCTTACAAAAGCCGATCGACCGAATCTCCAGCAAGCGAAAATTCCTATGAAAACTATACCTCTCAGTACATTGAGCCGTTATACAATTCAGTTTACAATCGCAGAAGAGATATATTTCATGAAAACAACACAGGTATATTCCCATCAGACATCTACAAGGCGACTCCTACTGCAGTCCAGCCCGAATACCACACTGCAGAGAAAGAACAAAACAACAATAAGAAACCTCCACATATGCCTCCACCGGTACCGCCCAGGAAGGTGATTTACCAACGAGTGCTCAAAAAGTTCCAGCCAGTTCACGTCAATAAAGATGACAAAGCTTCGCGATCCAAATCAGTCCCTCCAGTGTATCGAGATCCTCCTAACGGCTCGGACAAGAACG
Organism: Carposina sasakii; assembly: GCA_014607495.2. NCBI lineage: Eukaryota > Metazoa > Arthropoda > Insecta > Lepidoptera > Carposinidae > Carposina > Carposina sasakii. The sequence goes on from CP053164.1 coordinate 6,890,309, forward strand.
GTCAAAATATCATAGCTTTGGATTGCTCCGAATCTGACACAGAGTCAGAGTCATACGTATAAAGCACAGAGTAGGTATTATCATATTTTTGGGTGCAATAAATATTTAATAAGTATATTAAAACGTGAAATCTAATAACGCGTAACTCGAGAATGTTCTATATGGTTCATCACAATCTGATTAGAGTATAGCAATCTCGTTTTGTCTTGATTAGTAGATGTTACTTGTTTAAGTGCTACTTTACAGTGTTTTGTATTCTAAGCTATGTTCGTGAACCCCGCCTGAAAATTTAAGGTGACCATAACCTTGTTGTTTTGGTGATGTAATTCCAAAGACGTAAGAATAGTTTGCAATCTTATAATTATGTAAATCGTTGTTCGTAGAATTTGATTCTTAAATATATCTCATTCTTTAGAGGACTCCATCGTATAATTAGAACATCCGCCACCTTGTTATTAAATTTATATATTAATATTTTCATTAGTTGTCGTGTATTCAGAAATACGTAGAACTATGACTATCTAGTGTTGTGTCATCTATGTTTTAAGATTAATAAATTTATATTATTCTAATTGAATGTATGCCTCTGTAAATAGTGTATAGTGAAAGTGTACCTACCTACATGTTAAACTAAAATATCTACATTTTAATAAAATATTATTTGTAATGATACTCGAAATATTTCATTTTGTTACAAATACTACCCTCGTAGCGGTAAGTGCGCGTAAGTGATATCATCAAGGACAGCGCCCCTATCTCACATTTACTAAAATGAAAAATTCTACCACGACCTTAATATTAGTGCCATATGCGCATTTATCTACTTTCTGTGGGTTTGTTTAACAATATAACATTTGCAATGAAACGTAGAGTTTTTATAACCGACGACCCACAGAGTACTTTATTATATACTGGCGACGACCTACTAGATGTTGAAAGTTAACAAAACATTTAAAAACAAACTCACCAACTCTTAGGGTTCCCCACCCTCCCGGATTGCCCGGGAGACTGGTAATAATGGTTAACCTCCCGGAGAGCAAAAATTTCTCCGGTTTTTTTTTTATTTGTTGCGCATCCATCGCGCGCCACAACACCGCGCGCCGCTTCGCTGCCGGTCTAAACCTGCCTCCTTATTACCTAACTAGCAAAAGCAAAGCGATAGCGAAAATTGTACAAAAATCGCCGATTGCTTGTCAAATTCATATTACGTAAAATGAATTTTAAAGGAACTTTGACATTTCAAGGCGAATATTGTACAATTTTCGCTATCGCTCTGCTTCGGCTTTGCTTGTTTGTCTCGCGGCGGTTTAGACCGGCGAGTCTCGCCGTTGACGTTGTTGATTCGGCGGTGTCTGTCTCTGCCACGCACGCCGCATGCGCCTTACCCGGGTTATATACCCCCGATAAATTTTTTAAACATACAAGTCTCCGGGATTGGTCCGAGTTGGCAACCCTACCAACTCTCCTTTTTATTGAGAACCCTTTTTGTTTTGCACTCGTAAATACATTGCCCAGCTTATAAAGTCACAATTAGGACACAGTTTAAAAAAATTGGGTTCGTCTATAAACTGTTTAGTTTGAGTTTTTAAAATTATCTATTTGAACAATATTTCAACAGTTGTCATAATGATGTGTGATGTGATGTTAAAAAGCAATATTGACAAAAATATTGTTTTAAGAAGTTCCCAATTTGAGTTTATTTTATAAATTAATATATATTATCTTTAGAAATTATTATTATTATACTCGTTTATTTAATGTAATGTAATTCAACACATATTTTGTTAGTAGTTTCTTAATCTGTTAGTAGTAGTATTTATTCATTTCATACACATTAAATTCGCTCTCGCATTATGAGAGCTTGGATGTGAGTAGGGGAAGATTGGGTAATGGGGGTCACTTAAGCAAGAATTAGAATACAAAAGCTAAAATTAACAAAAAAATTATTACAACCGCCTCATAACAAAATTTACTTAATTAGCTATAATTTGAGATCAGTAATCATCACTTTGATAATCATCTTTGGGAAATATAAAAGTATTTAAAAAAAACAGATTTGACTCCCATTGCACTAAGTTACGGGTAATTGAGGTCACCTTGTGGGCAATGAGGATCATACAAAAATCTAACACAAATCGCGTCACGTCTGATACAGGGGTATCGTTTGATTCCTGGAGAATCTTCCTCTTTACTCTTTCGGTCTCCTTCTTCGGCACGCGCGTAATCTTGCTACACGCGTCAATGTGCATTTATGCAGAAAACGCAGTCTATTTTCTCAACTTTGGACCCTAATATTTTGGAAACCAGACACTTCCCAGGTATGCTTCCATGGAGAAAAATGATTATGATGATGAGGAGATTCCGTAAATTTGGGGAACGTTGACGACCAAAAATCACCCCGTATATTTTTCCTTTCCCCTATCTTTTTCTTTGGGTGGCGGTCACTAGCGGGCAATGGGGATCACCCGATTCTCATTACCCACAAGTATTTTATGAAGAAAAAATAATAAACACAAAATATACATTAGAAAAACTCCGGATTTAAGTAGGAAATCATTACACCAAATGTACAAGTAAGGGCGTAAAATAGTAACATACAAGTAGACCAATAACTATAAAAGTTACTGTATATTTTGCATCCGTAAAAATTTACATCGGCGAGCCGCAAAAACAAAACACACCTCTCATTCTCTATGCCCACACGGCACGCTCGCAGCGACAGCGAGGGGAACAGAGCGGGCAGGGAGGATCCTTAACGCATTTCTATTAGTGTTACTTTTGGAGATGTGTGGGTGACCACTATTACCCACTGACTCCCATTACCCTATCTTCCCCTACATGCACCATATGACAATGTTGCATGTACTCACAGTCAAACTTTCTGCTAAACATATTAATACCAGAGATGTGCACCTTTTCCGCATCACTGTGTAGAAACAGTCCATCCGAGCGTCGGCAAACATCCCTGATGCGCTACAGAACCGCACCAACACCCGGAACGCGTTATTATATTGTATACGTAGGGCGTTGTACTGCTTTTGCGTGTGATTCGCTCACAAACTGGAAACCACAAATTGGGAATACAGCCTACAAACAATAATATATGTATATAGCATAATAATAAGTATTTATACCGACTACAACTCTTCCACGTCAAATTATTTTAAATGTGTTTAGTTTAGATACTTTATTGATTAATAAACTGGGTGTCAGCCACGAAGTCAAAGATAATTAAATAAACAATGCAATGGGCAATTATAAAGAAAATGAGGCTTCCACAGTAGGTAAATAAATTGACTAATTAAAAACAAAGTACAAAGCAACACGCGTTCAAAATCAGATAAAGCAGGAGAATTAGCGAGAAGATCTTATCGGTTGGTATAAATGTATACTCTAGCTAGGTATTCTAGGAATTATTATGACATCATTATACTGCAGTGCTTCGAGTTGGCATAATCAGTCGCATAGGTGGAAAAGGGTCAGCCTATCACTGCTTTTTGGTTAGAATACAGTCAAGGGACCGTAAATGAAACTCCGAAAAGTGAAAACAGCAGATTTTTATTTTCACTATTTCGGAGTTGGTCCCATAATGAAAGTAGTTTCTTTTTACCTCCCTAGTTTCGTGTCAAAAGATAATCAGTACTTTTGGTAGACCTTATACAGCGTGTAAAAAGACAACGATGTTTTTTTAATACCTCGTATTCTTTGTAAGGTTACGATCATTTTCTTCTATGGAACCCAATATCTTGGAAACCCGCGATTTCCCAGGGGTGCTTCCATAGAAAAAAATTATCGTGATGTTACAAAGAATATGAGGTATTAAAAGAACAATACTGTCTTGTTACACCCAGTATATTAGCGTTCTCTAATAGCGTTGTGGCTACAAAAGTCCTACCTCTATAAAACTATTATAATTAAAACCAAGAGGAAATGTTTAAAATACTTCATTATCATTTAGAAGAGTCAACATCACAGTCATAAATATAAAAATTAATAAACATATGCAATATTGAGCCGTTAATATTACATCATCCACGTAATGTAGTGCAGGATATTTGGGATATAAAACAAGTATTTACAACAGAGCTTCCAATTATAAAGTTTTCATTGTTAAAAATTGTTCACACAATGAATCTTATTTATTATAAGTTACTCAAAACAATTTGTACCAGCTAATTAATTTTAAAAGTAATTAACATTTAACTTTAACTGTCTATCTATTTCAACACATTATGCATTAGCACAATGCAAAATCTGACAAATGACTTGTATTATAAATGATTATTACAATGAACATCCTGAATATAACGAATACCATCTTTAATTAATACTGTCTAGAAGGTTAGCCATTTCAAATTTACCAAATCTATTGGTACTGAAATTCCATACTAATTTTCTAAGTTTCAGCAAAGCAACACATCAACATCTTTAAATGTAAAAATTTAATCCTAAAATAATAACAACCTACTTATGTTTTGGGCGGAATCGTAATATTTGTCTGATTATTCTCCGTGGTATTCTCCTCTACGTTTGTCCTATTACTAGTGTTGTTATTAGCATTTTCCACTCTATTACTCCTACTATTGTCTTCCACTGGAGGCATCGAATTCCAATGCTGGGTTTCGGCAGTTCCGAAAAGCACGAAATAAACTGCAGCGGCAATATAAACAGAAGCACCGGTTATAAACACTGGCCGCCATTCAGCAAAGGAATTCTGAAATTGATAAAGAAGTATAGGTTACACATACATACGTTTATGATTGTCTGTCATAATCCTTTAGTGTCCTTAATATAAATAAGAACTAAAAGAATTTCAGTACATACATAAAACATTTTTTATAAATACGTTTCCTAATGTCACGGTTTCGGAATTTTCCGTTACTGCTAGAATTCATAACATAGTTATCTGCTACACATTATAATTTTGTGGGTTATCAGAACCAAATATACCTACATCAAAAAACAAAATCAATTATCACTTACTCCATTCTTCGTGAAATAAGCTGTAACCAACGGCGTGACGAATCCAGCAGTATTGCCAATACCATTGGCGATGCCGTACAGCGTGCCAGCATAGTTCGGAGCCAGGTCCTGATGGTTCACCAGGTTTGTCAAGGTGGCTGCACCGTTGGAGCCCATGGAGAATGTGATGAGGGCCAGGGAGAGGATCGGCGCGCAGCCGGTGTAGCCGAGGGCGATGAGCAGCAGGCCCGGAACAATGTGGGAGAAGAGGCAGAAGAATTTCCGCATGAAGGTTGTGGAAACCACGTTCTGCTCAATAATTCTGTAGAGTAAGTAAAATTTAAAAATAATGTAAAATAATTATCAAAAAGTCCTACTCTAATCTTTCCTAGACACTCCAAAACAGTACCTACCTAAATATTTTTTTCTGTTATTCTAGTAAAGATTTCATATTATAGAAAACATTTATTTGGAAACCTATCATTGCAAACTTCATGCACTGTTTTCTTTCTACAAATTTCATATTATAATATGAACTAGTGGACGCCCGTGACTCCGTCCGTATGGACTGCAGAAAAAACAAAATATCGAAATTATCCGGGATAAAAACATTTTCCCGGGGAAAAAAGTAGCCTATATGTTAAATGAGACCTGTCACAATATATTCCTGAAAATTGCATCGAAATCGGTTCAGCCGTTTCCGAGATTAGCGTACATAAACATCGATCCGTTGCAATTTTATTATATATACAGGATGTGTGTGACAGCCAGGCAAATACTGAGATACTGAATAAGTGCCATTGTTTTGAGTTATACGACATACGTTTTTTTTAATCAGCTATTGTGCATTAGTTAAAATTTTGTTTTTAAGTCATTATTTAAGGCCTACTTAAACGAACCACACTAATTTTTTTCCTGAAAAATTGAAAAAAAGTCGGAAAATTTTGTAATTTTCCTGCGAAAATTTTCACTGGTTTTCATCTCAGAATCATGGTCCGAAGTCACGATATAAATATTTGCCTGGCTGTTACAAACACCCTGTGTAATAATAATATAATATCATACTAGAGCACTGATTATTTAAATGTTCTCACCTATCACCAATAGCACCAAACACCAAAGAGAAGATCATCCTAGCTAAGTAAGGCAAAGACGAGAGGGTTCCCGTCGAGGTCAGGTTGAAGCCCAGAGCGCTGGAGACGAACCTCGGAGCCGCTGTCATCGCGAAATACAAGCCCCAGTTGGAACCGTAGTGCAGAATCACCATGGCCAAGAAGGGGAAGGATGTCAGAATATCTTTGAATGGAGGGTGTACCTGAAGACAAAAATATTCTTACTAGTCACTGGACGGATGTCACTCAGCGTGTGGTCTTATTTGGTTCAAGTTGCAAATACTTTATTACATAATTTTACGAATTATTTAGGTATAATACTTAATTCTTTTATGAGTAGCCAGAAAGTGTCGCAAGCGGCACGTCTGGCTGTTCATGGAGGTGTTTTGGTGCCGACTCTTATGTATGGAAGTAAAAGTTGGGTATGGCAGAAACTAAAACATCAAAGTCAAGTGAATGCAGTGGAAATGAAAGCATTGAGAAGTATGTGTGGAGTCACTTTAAAAGATAGGATAAGAAATTAGGTGATCAGAAAGAAGTGTGGTATAAATGGTATAAATGAGGACGTGGTGACGAAGATTGAGAAGGGTATGTTGAGGTGGTTTGGGCATGTGGAGAGGATGAGTGAAAGTAGACTGACAAGAAAGTGTACAACGGAAGAGTGGATGGAAGGGTTGGAAGGGGAAGACCTCGCCGGACTTTCACCGATCAAATTGGTGAAATTCTAAAGAAAGGTCAGGTCAAGAGTACCCTAAACCGAAGAGCGTGCATGAAGAATATCATGAAAGTAGATGAAGCGAAAGAGGTGTGTCAGGATCCCGTGTAGCAAATGGAGATCCGTGATACCCCTCCGGGAAAGAGGCGTGATTATTATGTATGTATGTATTTAGGTATAATTCGAGTTATTGTTCCAATATGAATGTTTGCTTTACCTAGATGCTTAACATATATTACCTTATGTTCAGTGCTCAGTTGAACCTTGTCACCAATAGCTTCAATGATATATTTCTTCTCCTTGTCTGATATCCGAGGGTGCTCCAGTGGGGAGTCGTACACCAGAAACCACCATAGCATACACCATAGGATACTGATACCACCTGGACATACAACAAATACAGGTAAATTTCCCCAGAAATATTTTTTACCGGAAATAATAAAAGCTAGTCCAGAGACTGATAGTCATTTAAATAAGTTGTAGGTATGTAACATACAATAAATAAGTAATTGGATAAAATGTTGAAATGTCATCAGTAAATAATATTCCTTTGACATTTGCTATTTGCTTTGACCGAAATTATTTAAATAAGGAATTAATATAAGCTAACACGGTGATACATAAATCAATTACATAGATAATGTTAAATAAATAGATAGAAAACAACTGTGACATTTAAATCAATTGTTTTATGTGATAAGACTAGACCTCTAAAATCAGGTCTGGCGTGTATTAGTAGGCAAGTCACGCTTCATCTATTTAGAAATCAACCATACAGTGATATAGAAATAGGCACCTACTGAATGTAAAGAGTAGGGAATGGATTTTAAATAAGTTATAGATGTAGACAGCCAATTTCAATAACCGATATTTTTTGTATATTTCAGATTAAATCTTCAATTGTTTTCATAAAAAAAAATCAAATTTGGAAAAAAAAAATACGAGATTCTTTATAATATCTAGTATTGAAATTGGCCATTAGAAATCCATAAGTAGGTAAGAGCAAAAGGTGGGAACGCCTGGACTAACACTTTTTCTACGTCTGTGTTCCCGAAATCATCATCATCATCATCAGCCTATTGCAGTCCACTGCTGGACGTAGGCCTCCCCCAGGGCAAGCCACAAGACTGCCATGGGGTGTATTTGCAGTTTGTATTTTAGTCTATGTTGTCAACACGGAAGGCGTTGCTGCCCACCTCCCGGAAACCCTTAATCGCCTCGTACGATACCCACGGGCAGATATGGGGTGGTACGAATTCTACTCTGCCGACACCACGCGGCCTACAGATTCAATACGAGTAACACCTACTTAATTTAATAAGGGCGCGGCCACGTGGCTTAAACAAATTTCAGGAATACAACTAAAGAGCCATCTTTTTGGTGTGGTCCAAGAGAGAGGTCGTCGTCAGCGCACCACGTCTTTCATCGTATTGCTTCAATCTTTTTGTTTTATAATTTTATAATTTTTAAGTTCCCATTCGCATGTTAGAATAATAATTTGTTGATACGAAGATTCATATTATTTAAATGTAAATGTTCATCTATTTTAATCGACGCATCTCAAACCGCCATTCAAATGTCAAACATTGAAGAAAACCTTCCTGGGTCTTCAAGTAAGTATATTGCGTAAGTCATTGCCCTATTCAGATTTTGTACATCAATGACATTGAAAAGCGTTGCCAATTGCACTGCCATCATTTAAATAACGGCTATTGTGGAGTTCTGTACAATTGTACAGTATTTGGTACTCGTACCTACCGGCATCCTTTGTTGATTAGGTATTTAAACACATGCAATTAACATAAAAAGATCCGAGAAGATTTTATTGACTTCTACAACAAGAATACACCAAAAATTTTACTGTCGAAAAAAGCTGTGTAATTTTTGGTGATCAGCATTCCATTACTTACATGTACACATATTACATCATATTACATATATACCTGGCACGTAAAAGGCGTAATCCCATCCAAAATTCTCAATAAGTGGGCCAGTTAACGACCACGTGACGACGGTGCCTATAGCGCCCCCTAGCAGCGCGCTAATGAACTTTCCCTTCTCTGCTGGCGGTGCCCAGTGGGCTACCAGAGCATGCAATGCCGGGAAGAGAAGACCCTGGATATAAAAACAGATTTAAAAGTTAGAATGATTACCTATATGCTATAGCTTTGGCATTAGGTATAGCAGAAGTATAGAAGAAGAAACCTTGGCATTTTTATAACTAGTGGACATTCGCAAATAAATTTCGTAAAAAACAAAATATTTAAATTTTCAGGGATGAAAAGCCTATGTCCTTTCTCAGGCTCTAGACCACCTGTGTATCAAATTTCAATTAAATCGGTTAAGTACTATTGCGCGACAGACAGATATACCAGACAGAGTTCCTTTCGAATTTATACTAAGTATTAAGTAAGGATTAGCTGTAGTGATTCATTCCATATCAGTCATTCTCGCGTAAATTAACAGCAATATCATCTTCTACGCAAGTCTAGTTCGAAAGTACCTATACCTACACTTAATGTAGATAGATAAGTCTAGGACGACCTTGATGAGGCCGCGCCGCTGCACCTTTTCATAATGTCTGCGAAAAGTAACTAGCATTCACGATACATATTTGGTAAGTATGCGCTGTATGAGATGCCAGAAGAACCGCAAGAATAGAAAAGCATCCGCCTCACACTTGAACTATTGCCAATATTCTTATCTAAGGAAGGTTCTCTGTAGAATTTTAAGAATGCTTTAGTAAAAGCCTAGAGTTTTCAGAATAGATTGTCATATTCCTATTAAACCTATGCGTCTATTGCTTGGTTGATTGATCTTCTCCGTTTGTCTTGAACAAACTGTAAGATATTTCTTACAACTCTAAACATTATTGTTTTTTTCCGACTTAATAGTTTCTGGTTTTATCCATCACGAATGTGTTAGTTTTGAACTACATACATCTTACCACCCCGTCTTAGAAAACTTTGATGAACATAGTATGTAAATCATTTTTGTCGTCAACGTCCCGAAAACTACACGGAATCTCCTCATCATAGATCATTTTTTCCATGGAAGAACTGGGAAGTGTCTGGTTCCAAAATATAGGGTCCAAGTTGAGTAAATAGACTGCGTTTCTCTCATAAATGCACATAGACCAGCAGGATTTTTTCCGAAAAATATTAATATCGTCTATAAAAACTTAGACTAGACACTATAAATTTTGATGAACATAGTATAAAGGTGGCCACAAAAAAAATATAACTGGACAATGGATATAAGTAGGAAATCTTCACTAAGTGGCGATTTCACATGTACTTACCGTAAAAGTTAGGTACTTTTACGTTTACAGTTAGTGCGTAATTACTTTACGTACTATCATCTTTTGGATTACATTAAACTTGAGTGAATAACGAAATGCAATGCTAGCCTTCATAATAATTTTAATACTTATATTTTTTATCTCATAATGAAGTAATCGTTAAATACAAAGCCAACACGATAGAAACAATTTATAAACAGTACCGAGGCACGTTTGACCTCCAGCATTCAGCATTAGGTATAGATAAAAACTGTAAAATAATTAATGCAATGCATAATTTGCATTCTCTAGATATTTCGCAGAAAAAAAATCTATTTTGCGCTTCTTTAGCTTCGATATGAGGGTATATTTATTTATCTCGCCGTGGCGCCATGAAGGTTTTATTAGTTAAAGTTTTATTAAAGTTAAAGTACATACGGATATAGGGGTTTTAGTACATTGAAAGGACGGACGGAAATATACATTTTAAGGTCATTACGAGTGTTCAGTTTTTACGATATTTTAAATTTATTATCCTTTATACTATAAATATTTTAGTCAGTCAGTCAGTTAATTGGTTTAACAAATTACAAAATTTGTCGGAATGATACCTTCATACCTATATTCTTCGTCAAGTACCAGCTAACTCAAAGATGTAATTCCGAAGCGACTTACCGCTGCAAGGCCAATAACAAATCTGACTGCAACCAGCACCAAATAGTGCAGTCTAGCGCACTGAGGGTTGAAGATGGTCAAGATGGCGCTGATCAGCATACTGTGGAACACCACGCGACGTGGTCCCCACGTCTCAGCGACCGAGCCCCCCACGAGGCAAGTAATGGCATAGCCCCAGAAGTAGCTGGACAGCACGTAGGCTTGTTGCTGAGCCGTCCAGTCGAATGTTACTACACCTTCTGGCTGAAAAATAACAGGAATATTTTGGCTTATATATTTCCAAAGCCTCACTGTCTGAACTAGATTTAATAAAAAACATTAAAGGATGGTTTCATGGAGTCATGGTGGCTGTATCGCTGCGTGGACTCTATGTAAAGTTGAGGTGCCCGGTTATGGTTCTTTTATACATTTAAACTCATGAAACATGTCGTTATGACGAAGATATATCTGGGCTCTTCGATTGATAGGCAAAATCGTATGAAAAGCAGATATCGTCTATGTGTAGTGTAATAAAGACAGCTGACAATATAGAGTCAAACAAAATGCATCATGTCACAGCTAGAATATCCGTGAGAGAACCACGGAGAGAACCTACCTAGTAATCAATGGCCGCATAGTCGAGCAAGGCTCTGTTATCGTATTCGATATTAAAGTAGGTAGATTGTATTGTAGTTAATAAGATAGCAATTACAACCTACCTGTCGCGGTGCATGTTTCATGATCATTATGCTGGCATTGCTCAACGAGTCGTCCTCGGTCCTGATAGCCTCGCATTCGCTTTTCACTCTGAAAAATTAATAATTTAAACTGTATTGTTATGTCAGAATCAAATTAGTTTTGCTATTCGTTTATGTTACATGTAGATGTTGGTGGATAGGCCAAGTTGCTTCTAGCATTCGATTTAACTTGGCATAGCTACCTATTATAGTTGAATAACAGAAGAAGAGGACTCGTCAAATAATTATTACTATTTTTGCCAATACAAATGCCATTAATCCGATTTATCTGTTTCACTAAGTTGGTATTTCGAGTTTGGACAAATCCGTCTATTGAGTCATCTGCGCGTCGCATGCAACATTCAAGGACTTGGATGCATTAATTTTGATGTCTCAACTAAAGAATAGAATAAGATTTTATTTCAATATAGGTAACAGATGCAATAGCTACAATTAAACACAGGTACGAACAGGATAGAAGATAGAAACCTTAAGTAAAAACGACGACAGTGGATAGCATATTAAAAAGTGCAACAAAAATTACCAAGGAGCCGTGCATCTAGAGAATGCAATCTCGATCTCGCGAGATCTCGGCCTTTTTTAGCGAGATTGATCTTGGACGAAAAAAGGGGCGAGATCCCGTGAGTTTTACGAGATTGCACTCGAGCACATGGTGGTAATAAATTACCTCCATGCTCGAGCATAAAATCTTTCTTTTGATTGGTATATTTTGTTAATTAATCTGTAATTTCTAATAGTTAGAACCTACAAACACTTACTAACTGGTATATTTTGTTAATTAATCTGTAATATTTAATAGATCTACTGAGTAGATATAGTTTTATTTCATTGATAATATCTCATTCAGTATAATAGTCAACTCAACTTACAGCCAATTTCAATAACCGATCTCGAGAGATTTTTTGCATAAAGTATTTCGGATTAAATGTTCCATTGCTTTCATACACAAATATGGAATTTAAAAGATACGAGATACTTAATGATCTTACTAGTATTGAAATTGGCCGTTAGATAACAAGTATCATGTTTTTTTTTACTTCTCGTTGTTTTGTTTGTTATAAACTTATAAAAGAAGAAGACTGTTATTTCTTTCATTTGTTACGAGTATTTGATTTACGTCAAAGTTTACTATTTATGAGTTTATAAAATATATATAGATACTGCAAGCAATGTTTGATGCATAAAAGTATTGAAAAAATCGTGAAAGTGAGTGTTTAATATTATAATACATTATAATTTTTATAATTATTTCCCAATTTTATTCAAATATTGTGATTATTTGCAAAAAAAGCACACAAAACTACCAATCTCGCGAGATCTCGAAATTAGCGAGATCTCGCAGTTTTAGTATTCATAAACTCAAGGGATCTCGCTTGAGCCCCAATCTCGTGAGATTTGCATTCCTTACGCGCATCCTATCCGGCCCCTTGATTAACTAATTTGCAATAGCAAAGCCGAAGCAAAGCGATAGCGAAAATTGTACAATATTCGCCTTGAACTGTTAAAGTTCCTTTGAAATTCATTTTACGTAATACGAATTTAACAAGCGAACAGCGATTTTAGTACAATTTCGGCTATCGCTTTGCTTTTTCTAGTTAGGTAATAAGGGGGCGGAGCCTATAAGCCACATAGCCAAGATCCCTATTCAGCTTGATTTTGCTAAGACAGGGTAGTAGGGTTTGCCTATCATTCAAACATCGGTGGTTTTTAATAACCTAACTAACTATCTACAGGCTGTTTTTTTCGTTTCCACTTTTAACGAAGGGTACGTACTCTATACATCAAATAAAGTAAGTTTATGCCAAAAAAATGCTGGAAAAGATGTAATTTTTTTGATTTTTTTTTAATACTTGCGCGGGCAAAATTTATAGTGTCCAGTGTTTATGCTAGTTTTTTCTTCATAGACAGATATTAATTATTTCTCTTGAAAAAATCTTGCTACGCGCGTCTATGCATTTATGCAGAAAAACGCAGTCTATTTACTCAACTTTGGACCCTAATATCTTGGGAACCAGACACTTCCCATGTATGCTTCCATGGAGAAAAATGATTGTGATGATGAGGAGATTCCGTAGTTTTCGGGAACGTTGACGACCAAAAATCACCCTCTATAGTTACTAGTTGCTTTAACTTGTACAGAAAAATAACTGCAACATAATAAGCAATACAATGATAGAGTACATACATAATATATGTACGTAACCAAACCACCAAACAGATGACTACAATATTAACAAATTAACAAGCATTACACTGACAATAAGGTTACATTGTGTGGGCGAGTTGACGTGGTTTGTCACCAAGACTGATAGGTTATTATTACCATCTCTTACACCACTAACAGTACCTATGAACAGTACCACCTATCTACTATACCACATCATATCCTAGGTGCATTTATAGTGCATACTTGATGTACGGAATTTTAAAAACTACGAGTGTGTTTGCCGGTGTTTGTACTTATTATTATTATTATGCTTTATTGTACACAGTAAAGTTTTCACAAATAAAGTTTATGACAAAGAAAATGTACTATCTATCAATACAATTTTTGTCTCCTTTTAAAAGTATGTTTTGGATGATTGTCCGTGTTGTCAATTTTAATTTGATGAGACGGTGGTCAAGTGGTAACCTACATACATATACACTACGTTCCACCGGCTGTACATACCAGCCAGGGGTTAGTCCACTCTGATCATATGATCCGTTCTGGATGGAAACTGATCATGCTTTTGGGTACACTCTGATCACGATATCAGTTTCGTCTCAAATTAAACGAATGAAAAGTTGAATCCGATCACGCGATCAGGTTCCACCGAGATAACGTATATAATAATGTCCACTCTGATCACATTAACTTCAAAGTGTTACAGGGGCCAGCTGTAAAAGCCTAATGACTACTACGCCTTCGAATTCCATTGCCGACTCTTACGACATGCATCTGATGGCTTTTAGTTTCTCACAGAACTGTTATCCTATTTATATAAAAAGAAAATGCATGTAAAGTGACACGGCCATTACTTATTTTTTTATTTATTTGACCCAAAATAGAAATTACAGTCTGCCTCGTGGTGTAAACTCATAAGTGTGACACCTTTATTAAATCTATGCATTACAATACAATCTAATTTGCGCACTTGATGAAATTGCACCGTTATCTTAGTAACGACTATTTGCTATTTACGAAACTATTTTTTTTTTTTTGCTTATGCGAAGTTAATCGATAAATTGAAACTTAAGTTACTACTTAGACAGAGCCGACAGTTCTTCATGTAGTATGTTCCGAGTATTTTTCTTTTGTATTTTCTACTATATCAATATCGTCAAACATGTTCTTCTTGTTGTTACATACATACATACATATAATTACGCCTTTATCCCTTACGGGGTAGGTAGAGCGCCAAGGGCCGATAGAACCACATGGTGCCACTTCTGACCAATTTTGAGGGTATAGTTGAGATGTACAATTTCGGTTAGTAGTGACAGGTGGTCAGCCCATCGCCTACAAAACACCAAGACCCTCTTGTCCCTCTACTGACTTGTACAGTATACCCGGGAAGAGAAGCAGCTATAGTATTATACGTTTTTTCTCACTCCCAGAGCACTTGTTGTTATCACTGTGAAAATAGACTAAAGAAACACCTTGTATGCTACAAACTTTAAAAATAGATATTACTAACAAAGGACTTTGGGAAGAAATGTCCCCACCATCCAACAGATTTGAAATAAGTGTCATTTGAAGCATCTAGTAGGATAGAACATTTTTTTATTATGGCGACGTACTTCAAATACGTGGGGTTTAGGTTTAATGATACATTGTTGTTTTATATATTTTTTTCCTTTTTAATTAGATTGCGCATAAAATAATTATACCTACGCTAATAGCGTAGGTACAGGAAACCGATTTGGGCTTGTCGAGACATGCACAGAGGTCCTGCGTCTCCTACCCCTCCCCTGCCTCCCTCAACCCTCAGGTATCGCCGCACACGCACCGACCAGCCAGGTAGTCGCAGTCGTCACTCGTTTGTTATTCGCTACGCACATGGTTATCATTATCGGCTTGTTTACGACGCACAACGACCCTTGCTTGTTTACCGGACTGTGAGAATATCTTTGTGATTGACCTTGGCACGTTAAAGGACTTTGATTTTGAGAACATTTTGGCACAATTATTACAGGATGCCGATGTGTTATGTGTCCGCGTTCTGTCCTAAGGCAGAGAAGACACATTTTGGAAGATACTTTGCCACAAAGTTCACCAGCGGTGGCTGACTATATTTATCAAAATGGACTAATAGAGGTTAGTAAGTAATGTTATTTTTTTCTTTGTCTAACAGTGCTTACGATGTTACAATAATCATTGTAAAAATAATATAACGTAGGGTGTGCATTATATCATCGTCGTAAGAAAGTAGATATTCTGTGTGCACTGCAACCTAGTCCTTTGATATCTTTATTTATTGTGATAGGATATTAAATGTATTTTTTTTTTATTCCAGGTTATTTTCAATAACATCATGGCTGTATGTCACAGATGCTGGCAAAGAGCCAACAATGATGTCAATCGACAAGACCTTCCTGACGAAAATGTTGTTGTCGATGTCAACAATCCAGCTGAAGGCGCCCAACCAAATGAAATCTTCGTCCCTGAGTATGTAAGAGCTCCTAATTCTTCGCGAACCTGTTTATATAGGCATTGCAGAAATCTGGATCTGAGGCGAATCCCCGCGTCTATAAGACTGTTCGCCATTTGTAACTACAGCTTATATTTTCCACCTAGTACACGACTGTGTCAAGATCATTTGTCCAATATTATTTGGGACGAATTACTGGATAATGTAAACGTGACGAATTATTTAAACGCTGAGCTTGTTTCGGACATGACAACAATGTTAATTCGCGGCATGAATGCTCCTAGATTAAGCTTTGATTCCGTGACTGGATTGGATGCCCATGAGCTTCATTTTTGGACTGGACTAACTATTGAGCAATTTAATAGTATGCTATTGGAAACACCCAGCATAGCTGAGAGACACAGACATCCGCGGAGAGTTCTTGGGCCTATATGACGAAATTAAGGACTGGTGAAAGCAATGAAAGGTTAGCAACATTGTTTGGGATGTCACGTCGAACATTTGGACCATTTAAAAATAGCGAGAGAATGTTTGACACAAGATTTCGTTAATAGACATCTTGGTCTAGATCATCTGTCTAGAGAAAATGTTCTAGAAAGAAACTTACTGATTCCTAAAGAGTTTTTTGGTGATGAGCAAAATACTAAAGCTATTTTGATATTAGATGGAACGTACATATATATTGAAAAAAGCTCCAATTTTTTATTTCAGCGCCAATCTTACAGCCATCACAAGTTTCGAAATCTTTTAAAACCTTTTATAATTGTGAGCAGTGATGGCTACATAATAGACGTACTTGGTCCATTCCGGGCTACAACATCTGATGCTACCATTATGCAGTCAATAATGAATGAAGAAAATCCATTGCATTGGTTTTTAAACAGTGGCGATGTTTTTATAGTTGATAGGGGCTTTAGAGACAGCATTGGTGTATCCAGTCTTGTGGCTATGAAGTCCACATGCCACCTACAAAAGACCGGACCGCTTTGACAACAGAACAGGCAAATAAGTCGATTGGTTACGATTTGCAGATGGGTTGTTGAGGCGGTCAACGGCAAGTTTAAGAATAGGTTCAGGTTGTTGCGTCAAACGTATTTTAATCGTGCATTAATCATATGTTCTGTGACTTTAAAATTGCCATAATAAACGCTTATTATCGAGTCGCTGTTGACAACAGATTCGCCGCCGAGATTGTAAATATAAATTCTAGAATTAACATGTCCAATCACTTGCATGATTATGTGCATATGAAAAATCTTAACAGACAGAGAGTGCCTTTTGAAGCCATGCAAGCAAATATTCCTAACTTCGAAGACTTCCCACGTTTATCTGAAGATGAAGTGTTTCTTTTCGCGCTAGGGAGCTATCACATTAAGCTTGCCAAGTCTTACTGCGCCGAGCACCTTCGCGATGGCCTTTATAATATAGAATTATACCGTGATAACGAGTTAAACAATTTACCGCGATGCAATATCCTGCTAAATAATGTTTGGCTAGTCAGAGTACGGATTCAGTCGCGCCATGTCCGTTCCCGTATTTATTATAGTTATATTTTAATAGACCGGGATTTGACTGACAGACATGCTATTGCTCATTGGTACTGCACTTGCCTTACAGGCAAGCTCGCACTGTGGGAAGTTGTGCGCACATAATATCCATTGTATGGTACATGGGGTTAGGGCGTCATATTGACTTTAATGCACCAGCACAAATGCTTGATAATATTGTAATAGACGACTTAATGTAATTATTAGTGCAGTCAAGAGCACATCAAGCTTCACACTTTAGATTTGGCTGTAATAATGAGTTAATAGTTACCTATATTATTTAAGCATTATTATTACTACTCAATGATTTTCAGTTTGAGAACCATCGTCCTTGTTTATGTGAAATAAGCATATTTGTTTGTGATTATTTTGGTTTAAAAATAAATATATTTTTACCGAAAAGTTTTTTTTTATTATAAATAAACCCAATAGTTTTTGCTACTAAAACAGGTACTTTATCCTTTTTTGGGTCGCAATGAACAAATTGACACGTGTCCTATGACTGTTGTAGGGTGGGGACGGGGTCCATACAAAATCCCCCATGGTCCTTTAAGAAATAAAGAATATATACGAATCCTATAAACATAAGTAGATAGGTACTTATACAGGGTGGAAGTGACAGCCAGGCAAATATTGATATGGCGACTACAGACCATAATTCTGAATTTTTTTCTTATTTTTCAGGGTGAAAAATAAATAAATATTCTAAATAAATAAACTGATCAACCCCAATGGAGAGTCACAAGTGATCTTAAAAACTGCAATGTATCACACAATAACCAATAAGCCCATTTACGAGTAACTAGTCAAAGGATCGTCCGATACATTGGCGCGTAAAACAAACATATTAGGAGTATTATTACTAGTGTCGTATAACTCAAAACAATGGTACTTGTTTAGTATTTCAATATTTGCCTAACTGTCACACACAATCAATGAAATATAATCATACGAGTACAGACTATATAAATTAATTATACTCATTATAAATAAAATTAAAAATTAATTTAATTCCTAGTATAAGATAAGTAGGTATGGTATTAAAAAAAAAATCGACTAATTTAGGAATACAATATGCGACATCTATGTACTGCAATACGTTTTGATGGACAGGATAATGGAGGGAAGAATGAAAAAAAAATTGGGCTGCAATTACTAATATCATATATCTATACTTATATTGTATTACCGAGAAAGGCCCACCACTCATTCCCGCCACTGCAACTCCTGTAACCAGGATCAACAAGTGACCAGAGAAGTGCACAAATATAGCATATAATTTTTTTACACCTAGGTAGCTACTGTAGAACGTAAATTAAATAAATAACCACGAAACACCTTACAAATTCCTCTAGTGCAGTAAAAAATAAAGACAAAAAACATCACGAATATTCTGCTTGAATCTGCACTACCTAATTACTTTATTAGTCTAGCTAGAAAAATAATAATACCTAGCTAAATATAAAATATTGTAAGTATACAAATTGGAACCACGACCAACTCATGAAATCAACCGGTCTAACATCACATATATATTTAAATTATCTCTTGACTTATTTCGCAACGTATCAAAATAAATTCTTGCAACACCTTGGAAATACCCGGCTATAACAGGCCTTGTTTATATTTACATTAAAAGCAATATATTTAGTGTCCGCACATTCTAATACACACTTCCATCTCCAAAAATAACATGTGTTATGCATCATATAGGTACCTAAAATATTTTTTAACAACAGAAGCACCTAGTCAATATATACTTTATCTAGTTCGTTAGCTTTATTTCTCACTGAAACACTATAAACTCTAATAAGATCTCTCCGACTGTATTTCGGCCAATGGGTCTATGTCTACGGAGATTAGCCAGGTACACAGGAGATATTATAGTGCACAAGTGTGTGCGCAAACACAGATGCACTCTCTAGTCCCTCACTCTCATAGTCCGATGGGACGGAAAGCCGACACGACAAACCTATATAATATATAGTATGTTGAAGACCGGAAAATGGTGAGCAGGAACTACCCCCTAATGTCCTGAGCAGAGCAACAAACCCGATTGGGATAAGCGATTGCATACTTAGATGAAATCGTCACGAATTGCATATAATTAACACACACACACATACACATGCTATATACCTAATTGTATTACCTAGTAACTTACTTTGTAGTTTATATGTGAAAAAAATCACGTAATTCCAGCGATAACAGTTTACGAGTATTTGGCGTCAAAGTAAACATTTCAAGGATCATTCATGGTGCAACAGTTTGAGTTGTACGTGTGTTGTACCTACTTAAGCATGGCATGGGACATGGTTAAACATATGAATGAGGAGAATATCATAGAACAGCATCATCTAGCTTGCCCAGCGTGGTGACTATAAACAAAATCCCCCTATGGCAGAAGCCTTGTGGCATGCCCTGGGGGAGGCCTACATCCAGCAGTGACTTCAAAATAGGCTCATGCGTGTACTCAACCCAGGGGTTTAACTGGAAATATTTATTTTACAATTTCAGGAATTCCAACAGCTACCTATTTATAACTAGGTTAAAATTGTAGACACATAAAACTAATAACAGGTACACACATAAGAAGCATTGTGAGAGCTATTCAGCTATATGATAGATACTGACTCGGATGAGGTTCTGTTGTCGGGCACCATGGCGATAATGTTGACGCTCATGTTGACCCGCAGCATGTAGTTCACCCAGCACGCGAAGAACATCATGATGGCCACGTTGAACCGAGCCGGTATCGAATCTGGAACAATAGCATATTTTTATTCATCATCTTCCTGCCCTTATCCCATTATATGGGGACGCGTCGGCTCGATATGGTTTCTTTCGAAACTCATATTGCCAAAGTTTTGGCATTAGTTTTTACGGCCGGTTGCTGGCCTGACGCCAACCCTTCTCGGGTGACAATTTTTAGAAAAATCCGTATATGAAATTCAGTGAACATTTTTTATTTAAATTCAATATTAAAATATTATTCTACTAACTTATGTTACTATACTAAAAACCATAATTCGAGAGACATAAAAGAGAGAGAGATAAAAGGTTACCAGAATTAGAAGAAATTAAATAGTGACGTTATAGTCGATATCGATAATTATTATCGATATGATTATAATCAAATAAAACTTGACTGTATAAATTGACAAAATTTCATATTATTGTTAATTTTAACTTCAATGAAGAATAAGTGCTCATGCTGGAACACAAATACTGCTGTAATTGCAAAAACGTTCCGTAAAAGTGATGCTAATAAATAATATTACGAATGCCAAAAATACAAACAACCATTTTTCTTGAATTGTATTGGAATATTATACCTCGCATTGTAAATTAATTGTTTTAATAAAAAAAATATATAGGTAAAATACCAATCTGTATTTTTAAAATATCGATACGAACAGCATTAGCCCGACCATGGCAACACTTGTGCAAAATGAACTGTCAAACTAGTCTCTCGAATTATGTTTTCGAGTTATAACATAGAAATAGGGCGAATAACGGGGATCGGGTGAGCTATGGTAGGGTCATCAGTAAGACATTATTGGATACTTTTATAATATTAATACTCCGAAATTTTTAATAAACTATAAACCTATAATACAACATTAAAAAACGAGAAAAATGGTTCGCCCGCATCTAGTAACTAATTCTTCAGGAGAAGGGGCCCTTAATAATTTTTCATTCTAAGCTATAGGTATCTTGCCGGGTTTATTGGATGAATTGTCTTTAAGAGAGAGGTGTTTCCGTATTAAAAAAGAGTCGTTGAAATCGTGACTACCTTTTATTTCTGCTTCATGCTATATGCACATTGTCTTGACAATTTCTGGGAAGTTGTGTGCCACGCCTATATGTGTTGAAAATGTTTTGTTGTAGTTATAAAACAATACGCTTCCTGCATTGTATTTATTGTATCTAAACATCACATCTAAATCTAGTCTTACTTTATAGATTAAATATATTCAATTATTATTATATATTTGTATATTATTATGTATTATATATTTGTTTAACCATAAGTAAAAGTAACCAATATTACAACTCAATTGACTTTTTTTAAATAATCCCATCTAAGAAAGTAAGTTATCTTTTCAAAGTGGTTTGGAAGATGTTTTTCTTTAAGAACACCTTTGCATAATCTATGGCTACGGTTAATCAACGGAGAAGTCATGGAATTTGCACGATGAGAAAATATTTGCCATTGACCTACTAATGTTAATGCGGAAATAAGAACAAGTTGTAGACATTGGCGAATGGGACTGTATAGAATCTTTTAAACTCTACTTATTTTGTATAGCAAATGATAATAATACATGTGTCAAAAGGATTATCTTTACTTTTTAATTTTAACCAACTCTATATAAATGTCACGATAAGTCTAGTTTGTTTTGTATAGCAAGTGAAAATTATACAAGTGTCAAAAGATTAACTTTACCTATACAGGGTGTTTTTCGCTGCCACCCTTAACGAAGGGTAAGTACACTATACATCAAATAAAGTACCTAAGTTTATGCCAAAAATAAATGCTGGGAAAGTATGTAATTTTTTTTTTTTGAAAAAAAATTTAATTACTTGATCAGGCGAAATTTATAGTGTCCAGTGTTTATGCTAGTTTTTTCATAGACAGATAATTATTATTTCTCGTGAAAAAATCTTGCTACGCGCGTCTATGTGCATTTATGCAGAAAAACGCAGTCTATTTACTCAACTTCGGACCCTAATATCTTGGAAACCAGACACTTCTCATGTATGCTTCCATTGAGAAAAATGATCATGATTCATATTCTTTATTGTACACACACATAGATAAAAAATAACACAATTAAAATAAATATTATACAAAGGCGAGCTTATCTCTATAAGAGATCTCTTCCAGCTAACCCGAACAAAAAAAAAGTCATATCACAGAATAGGTAAAACACAAAATGTGCACAGAGGGAGAAAAAAAAGATAGATAACAAAGAATAAACAAATACTATACATACCAATTTTCATACATATTCCATAATAACCTACCTACTAACTTCAGAGAGACAAGTAGTGCTCCTTAAGTATCTTCTTAAAAAAGTCGATGGTACGACAATCCTTCCAATGATTCCGTAGTTTTCGGAAACGTTGACGACCTAAAAACACTCTGTATACACGCTTAGAGTTCAGATTAAAATAGTAGTTATTTAGTCGTCAGAGTCGAGGTCTTTAACAGTACGAGGCAAAAACAAAGAGATCTAACGACCTCGGTATAAGTAAAAAAAAATGTAGCCCGTATCTACTTTCCAATATAATGTCAATACAAAAAAATCTTGACAAAAATGTCGTACCGATCATTGCTCCTCGTGTGTTCCTAATAATACCTACCTATGATTATCAAGTATGTACCTATATAATTATAAAATGTAATAATGGTTCCGCATATCTCTAAAAATCCTCTTTCTGCAAATTTTATTGATAAACGTTATCTTACATTAAAATACATTTAAATTATTGATATTCTGTACACAAATTATTTGCGTAATATTTTTTCGGAAAATGGGGCTAGTAAATTGGTTTTGCAGGTTAACATCAAATATTTATAGTTAGATAGGGATGATTTTACAATTATGTGGAAATGAATCTAAATATTTTTTTTAATTCTTTTTTGAAAGTTCAAGATAGCCACAACTTTTTACATTAAAAAAAGTTCATTACGCACCTTTGGTATTAAGCCCACTGAAATTAAACGAATATTTTCAATGAAGTTTTTACAAATAAAACTGTCTTTGGTAAAGTAAACTAAATGTTTGCTAAATTATTCATATTAATAAAACAGTTAAGTACACACCGTTCAGCTCAAGGGTTTACTTTAACCACGTAACCCCAATAAACAAAAATAAGCTAACGGAAAGCTCGCAATTGAAATCTGTTATCTGAACTAGATCATGTTGTCAAAATTAAATATCATGTCATACACAAGCAGAATCTAGATACATACCTAGAAATAAAAAATAAAGTAGAGTAATAACGTTGATCTAAAATTATACCAAATAAATTAATCGAAAAATAATATATTTTTCATTTCTCCGCAGACTTAATTATTATTCGAATATATTTATTTTATGAGAAGGAGGTAAATCGGCGAATCCAACTCGGCTGGGCAGCGTTCGGGAAACTACGAAGCTTATTTGTGTCCAAGATACCCCAGTCCTTAAAGACGAAGGTATTCAACCAGTGCATACTGCCGGTGATGACCTACGGTGCCGAGACGTGGTCTTTAACTATATGCCTCATAAAGAAGCTCAGGATTGCACAGCGAGCGATGGAGAGAGCTATGCTTGGGATCTCTCTGCGTGATCGAATCAGGAATGAGGAGATCCGCAGACGTACAAAGGTCACCGACATAGCTCAACGGTCCAGCAAGCTGAAGTGGGCAGGGCACATAGCTCGAAGAACTAATGGCCGATGGAGTCGGAAAGTTCTAGAGTGGATACCACGTATCGGCAAACGCAGCGTGGGAAGGCCACCCGCGACGTGGACGGACAACCTGACCAAGGTCGCGGGCGTCGGTTGGATGCAGGCTGCTTCCGACCGGTCGGAGTGGAGGTTGTTGGGGGAGGCCTATGTCCAACAGTGGACTTCTTATGGCTGTAAATGATGATGATGATGATGATTTATTTTACAGCTAAACGGAAAGTAACACTCGTATTTTTTAAGATACTACCGAATTAGCTAACAAGGATATACTCCACTACAGAACTTTGGCCTCTCCCTATACACTTAAATAGGTATACTAGGTTAGTAATCTTGATACAATAATGTTTATGGATACAAAATCAAGCGCAAGAAACACAGTGTAAGGACAGAGGAAACAAATAAATGCGAAAAATGAAAATTCCTAAAGAATTCTGAGTCACGCTCTAAGTTCATCTAACAGCTTAATCCTTTAATTTAATTACCACATTTACGATCACGAAACGCGAAAGTTCAAGATTACAAGTACGAAATTGTTTACATGTCAAATTATTGCATAATAAATGACTTTGATCTGACATGGATGAAGTCATTTACAAAAGTTGGTACATATTCATGTGTATGTTGTTGATTTGAAATAAAAAGTTCAAGTTTCGGAGCATCGTCATCCCATTACACCAATAAACTGACTTTTTTATCAATAACGGTTGTCACCGATGATTGAGGTAAAGTGTGGTGTACCGAATAGGAGGATTAGTGAGTGCAGGAGACCGAATAGTAGTCGTAGTATACAGGGTGTTTGTGACAGCCAGGCAAATATTGATATGCTGACTTCAGACCATGATTCTGAGATGAAAACCAGTGAAAATGTTAGTATTCCAAAATTTTCCGACTTTTTTTCATATTTTTAGGAAAAAAATAGTGTTGTTTGTTTAAGTAGGCCTTAAATAATGACTTAAAAACAAACTTTTAACCTAGGGATGATTTAAAAAAAAAAGTTGCTCTCAAAAGAGTTAAATTAACTGATCAACCCCAAAAGAGAGTCACAAGTGATCCAAAAACCAGAAATATATGACACAATAACCAATAAGCCCATTTAACTAGTCACTAGTAACTAGTATCGCCCGATACAATTGGCTCGGAAAACAAACATTGCATATAATCTAATCAAATATTAATTTCCTGCGAGTAATAACACTGTCGTATAACTCAAAACAATGGTACTTGTTCACTATCTCAGTATTTGCCTGGCTGTCATACACACCTAGGATAGCTAAGAGAAAAGTTACATAGGTAGTACCTACTGAGTAGTATTCTTAGACAGTAAACTAAATAAAGGGGGTGGAACGCGACAGATCTCTACTTATATAAAAATAATGTCTTCCCCGGTTTTTTTGTTTTGTTGTTAAAAACTGGTCTCGGAATAAAGTTAAAAAATTTGTAAAAGGTAAATGTAAATATAATCTTTCCATCATCATCATCATCATCTTCCTGCCCTGTTCCCATCTATTTGAGGTCGGCGCAATATGTTCTTTTCTTCCATTCATCCCTATTATCCGTCATCTCATTGCTCACTCCCAGTACACGCATATCCTCCCTCACACAGTCCATCCAACACTTCTTTGGTCTACCTCTTCCTTTATATCCATCCACACTCATAGGTATTATAGGTAATATAATCTTTCCATGACGTAGGTAATACTTATAAATACTAATACTTAGCACCTCTTTTACAGGTGTCTATATAAGTCGTTTCCAAACTAACAGTTACCCACCATCTCTCTCCTAATGGAAATCAGTGATGCCATCATGTTTGCATTGGCACGCTTCATCATCATTTATTATTTGTACCTACAGTTCTTTTTACCCAATCACATTTCATAACGGTCTCATGACAGAAGCCAATGACCGACATAAAAATTTTGGAAAATCGTAACTACTCGTAAATGTGGACCAAACATTCAAAAGTCGTGCAGACGAAATAATTTTAAAAATTATGTATACGAATCACAAACCGTAATTGTATATATGTATAGGTATCAAAGAATAACAACTCGCATATCTAGAATGCAGGTACTAAACATATAAGTAATACCAAAGAGTAGATAGACCTTTTTATTATCATTTGGTAATTAGTATAAAAAATATGCATATACACTGGTTCTATATTCTTAACTCTTAAAACTTGAATTAGTATTGCAGCAAAAAGATAAGTACAGAACCTAACAAATTGTCTAATAGCTTCACCGCTTCAGGAAAACTTATCAAGACCGTGATGGCATGATGATTAATTCCCAGTAGGTACCTATCTACATTACCCACGTTTCTCGGTGATAATGACCGAATGACGAAGAGTTTGCAGCATTACCAACATGGCTGATTATATTTCTTCGCTTCATCGTTCAGATAAAGTTTACTAGGTAGTCCTTTTAGCCTACAAGGCAGCGATTCGCACTATTTAGTGATTTTATGTAAATCGTTATTTTCATGAAATTTAATCGATTCGTACGCACAGCACTATCCGGTCTTCACTATCAAGTCTCATTCTTTTATCGTGCGAGCAGCGATCGCACGCGTACGCAGCAATGCCGAATAAAAAAGAAAAGAAGTCGTTCGCAAGACGAAGAAAGAAGATTATTAAAATATAAAGGAAAATTAAGGAAATTGAAGAAAAAACATAAAAGAAAGCGTCGTCGACGCATAATAGTTTCTTCGGAATCAGGTAAGTACTAAGATTTTCGGTCTACCGTCAATATTCCAATAAAAGAATGTTCATATTCAATCACGGTGTTTAACCTGTTTGGCAACTAGCCCTTTATAGTTATAAATATTAAATATATATATCCATCTGTTAACAGACAAAATCAAATAGTAATATGCACATTTTGTATATTACTTTAATAAAACTTAAATGAATATGAACTGTAACTATAGGATATAGTTTCAAATAGTTCCTTAATACGAGTAAAATGTATGTAATATACCTACCAGCTAGCGGTTAACCGAGAGTTAACACGATGGCCCACATTCGAAACAAAGTACTATAACGTTTCTGGAGGTATTTTTGATTTATTTATAATTAAACCGTCATTTGAACGGTTGTATATTTAAATTATTAATTATTCCCGGCGGATAACGTGAGTTATCACGAAGGTTTATAATAGGTATGTTGCTAATAAGTACATACCTTTTCAGATCCTCCTACGGATGTGGAAAATATTCCTTATGATCGATAAATGAATTTGCCGTGGCAGACATGAGCCCGTAATTACAGATCCGGCACCTGACGAACCCTTGTTGAATAATGACCTTGAGAACAATGATTCCTCGACACTTGTAGATAATCAGACGTTAAATAAAAACGACAATCAGAAGTTGTTGATGAACTTGACCCAGAGTTACTACTGGCACTTGGTGATGAAACTGATAAGACTGCAAGGTACGGCGAGAAATCCACCAATCCTTAGCCCAACGATGGGAACCAATACTTAAAAAAGGGTTACCGAAGGATATCAAAGATAAATTACTAAAAGAACATCTCGTGCCAGAGAATTGCACGCTCCTGCAGGCCCCTAAACTAAATGTCGAAGTTGCAGCCGCCGTGTCAGAAACGTCACGCAGTCGTGATAAGAGGAAAGAATCTGATCAACAGCAATTGGGCGTGGGCAAGGAGTTATTAAACAGAGCAATGACGATTTTACTCACAGGTGAAAATAAAATCGAAGCAGTTAAACTTTTAAGCGACGGATGTCGAATTTTAACTGACTTGCATTACGAAGAAACGCAATCTAGAATTAAAGTAATTAATTATGCCTTGCCAAGCCATTCCTTAATGTGGTTCAAGATAATGAGCGGGATGATACCCTTTATGGAAGTAAGCTCTCAGAAAAAATAAAAGCTTCCAAGGTCATAGAAAAAAGGGAATGCAAATAAAAAGTATACCAAACCACAGAAACCTGCAGAAACATCGACAAGTAACACTCGTCTCCCATATACACCACCACTGACCACGTACCAGGGAAACTGGTCTGGGCCCCCTCGCTTCCAGCAGAACAGGGGGGGCGCAGAGGATTCGGGAGGACACCGGCAGCGACCATGAGTCGTCGGCCGCCGCCACAGCCCCCAGTGCCGAGTACTGGGTCAACCCCGACGTCGTGCCCCAACTCGCCCTTAGCGCAGGTACACGCAGGTAGAATTCAATATTTCTATGAATGTTGGCTTAAAATCACAATTAATCCGTCATATTAAATTGGATACAATTGGCTTTCTATACCATTTGAGTCACAAGTATCACAGATCCATGTACCTCAAAACACATTGGTCATTGTCCGAAAAAATGGATATGTCTATTGCCATTGAAAATTTAATAACCCTGGGCGCGTGTAGTCCCTGTGATCCAGTGGAAAATGAATTCATTTCTTCCATATTTTTGGCCCCAAAACCTAATGGCGGAAAAGATTTATTTGAATTTAAAGAAATAAAACAAATTTGTCAGCAAATTACATTTTAAGATGGAAGATCACAGGACTGCAGCTAAAACTATTACCTAGAAATGGTTATATGGCGACTATTGACCTAAAAGAGGCTTATTTCCTTATACTATTGTGATTCTGATAAGAAATATTTAAGATTTCAATTTGACGGAACTACTTACGAATTTAATGTTTTGCCCACGGTTGTCATTAGCTCCTAGAACTTCACAAAAATAATGAAAGAGGTGATTAGATTCTTACGATATCAAGGTTATAAAAACGTTTTCTACTTAGATGATATATTATGTATGGAGATAGCTTTACTGAATGTCTTAATAATGTAAATGCGACACGAAAACTCCTAGATTGTCTTGGTTTTGTCATAAATTATGAGAAAAGCTCTCTTACTCCAAAACAACATGTAAGTTCTTGGGTTTATATTTAATTCTATAAATCAAACAATTACCCTTCCAAATGAAAAGCGTCAAAAATTATAAATTTGGTACAAAAATTTTCATTATTACCACAATGCACAATTAGGGAGTTCGCTCAATTAATTGGAGTTTTAGTGCCGCATGTCCAGCTGTTAAATATGGATGGATGTATAAAAGGTTTTGGAGCGACAAAAGTACTTAGCATTGGAAAAGTACAATGATTTTGAAAAATGTTCAAAATTCCTAAAATAATACTCGATGACCTCACCTGGTGGCAACAGAACATAGACATCCTCTAATTCTATAGTTATATCTAGCTATGATTTTGAAAATTTATTCCGATGCATCCTTGTCAGGCTGGGGTGCTGTCTGCAACGGAGAACGAATGCATGGTGCATGGAAGCGAGATGAACTTAAGTTTCATATAAATTATTTAGAACTCCAAGCAATATTTTTGGCCCTCAAATGCTTTGCAGGTAACAAGCAACATTGTTCTATCTTACTCCGTGCAGATAACACAAACAGCCATTAGCTATATCAATCGTATGGGGGGAATACAATTTCCCACCTTAACAATTTATCTAGGCAAATCTGGCAATGGTGCGAGAGAAAATATTTGGCTGTTCGCTTCTTATATTAACACAAAGATAACTTCGAAGCGGACATGGAATCTCGCAGATTAAATTCAGATACTGAGTTGAACTATCTGGTTCTGCTTTTAATCTAATTACAGACATATTAGGACAGCCAAATATAGATTTATTCGCTTCTCGGGCCAATGCAAAATGTACTCGCTTTGTGTCCTGGAAAAAAGATCCAGAAGCTTTTTCCATAGATGCCTTCACATTAGATTGGTCAGAATATTATTTTTACGCGTTTCCGCCTTTTCCACTGCTTCTTAGGTGTCTTCAAAAAATAGAACAGGACAATGCTACGGAATATTATTTTCCCATTTTGGCCAGGTCAAGCTTGGTATCCATTGGTAAGAAATCTACTGGTTTCAGATATAATATGGCTTAAACCTAATGAACACCGCGTGGTTTCTTGTTACAGAAACCCACTTACCCGGGTGCAGCAGTTGTCTCAGGCAGTCATTCTCCTCGCGCGGCGTCCCGACGGCAGCGCTAGATCTGATATTGGCGTCCTTGTCAAATAGCACAATTAAACAATACATGTTTCCTTAAAACTATGGTGGCAGTACTGTACTGAAATAATTATGATATCTATAATAGCTCTGTTTCAACCGTGTTAAGTTTCTTAAGTGAGCAGTACACTAAAGGCGCATCGTATGGCTCAATCAATTCACATCGTTCGGCTTTATCTCTCTTATTAGGTAGTTATATTGGAACTGATGACCGTGTTACACGTCTTCTTAAAGGAGTATTTAAATTAAAACCGAGTCTGCCCAAATACAGTGGTACTTGGACCCCAAGTGATTCTTAACTATATTGCCAAATGGTTTCCTAATAGAGAGCTAAGCCGAGAAAATATTACAAAAAAGCTGGTTATACTATTGGCTTTATGTACTGCTCACCGGATGCAAACCTTTTCACTTATAAAAGTCGAAAATATTCATGTTCAGTGTAACGGCATAAATATAGCTATCAGAGATATTATAAAAACATCGGCTGCTGGTCGGGAACGGCCTACACTTTTTCTTCCCTATTTTCGGGAAAATCCCCGGATTTGCCCTGCGACAACTCTGGAAGATTACATCCAGGTCACGAGCAATGACAGACCTGAAAACGTGTCACACCTCTTGATGACTGTGAAGCGCCCCTACAAGGGCGCGTCTGCACAGACACTAAGCAGGTGGACTAAACAGGTTCTGAGAGAGAGCGGAGTGGACGTGGCGACGTATAGCGCACACAGCGCGCGGCACGCCGCCACGTCCGCCGCCGCCGCCGCCGGCGTCTCCGTCGATGTCATCCGGAAGACTGCCGGTTGGACGAAGGCCTCTCAAACATTCGCGAAATATTATAATCGTCCAATCGTAGATAATAATATTTTTCTCCCAATCAGTATGTCAAATTAGAGACTTAAGTGAAGTTTAACTGATTAAAATAAAAGTTTGTACTTAAAATTTCATACGCAGTTTTGCTAAACTTATCTCTTAAACATCTACCTAGTAAAACTTTATCTGAAAAATGAAGCGAAGAAATATAATATATGATCAAACGAACTTCTAAAGTGAAGTTCGATCATTATTATATGAGTCGCTTCATTTGAAGATAAATCACCCTCCCTCCCATACCCTAAAGATTAAGTTTAGCAAAAATTCATACACATCTCTAAAATAATGAGACTTGATAGTGAAGACCGGATAGTGCTGTGCGTACGAATCGATTAAATTAGTCGATTGAAAATAACGATTTTAAAAAATCTCTAAATAGTGCGAAGCTGCCTTGTAGGCTAAAAGGACTACCTAGGTACCTATCTACATTACCCACGTTTCTCGGTGATAATGACCGAATGACGAAGAGTTTGCAGCATTACCAACATGGCTGATTGTGTTTGCCCTTCATCGTGATATCCGTCAAGATGTGTCTTTGTATTTAGTTAATCGCCCGCGCAACCTCGACGACGACGTGTTATTGTGATATTTATGTATAAGCTACCGTTATATAATTTCATGAAAATCTGTCAGGTAGTTTTTGCATAACTTCGACCGCGCAAACTCGCTGATGTATAAGTTACCAAGTCTCATAAAAATCTGCACCCGTATAATGAATTTGGTGAGAGCGAGATATTTCACTTGTAAACGTCAAACTCATAGACCTATTAATAACTAGATAAACTAAGTGTATGTACTTTGCATGTAAAAATAGACTTAAGAATTAGAATAGACACTCGTTCTCAAGCCAGACTGAGTGAATTAGGGCTGATAGAAGTGGTTTGCAATCCCTTTTTACACACCAAGTAGAAACACTTGCCTTGTCTAGTTATCTCTCGCTCTCACCAAATTCATCATACGCGTGCTGTCCGGTAGTTTTAGAATGAAAGACTAATAAACATAATAGTCGTACTAATCCATGACTACAAACTTTCACATATACAAATATTCTATGCTCATATAAAATGCTCTATGAATGAACATATGTAAATAGCTGAGAGCTCCTAATTACATCATGGGATACTGTATTTGTACGCAGGAGTTATATACGGTAATGTATATAATTTCGAAAATTACTTCAATATTAATAAAAGAAAGAAACAATAAAATTTTGTTGTAATTCTATTCTCTCCAGAACTGATTTTACAAAAATAAGTGTACGAGTTTTTGATTGGATATAGCCTGGGAAAGGTTTAAAGATAAGTGCTCTGGTATAAAATTCCAATGATTGAAGCATTGAAATAAAGCAGAACAATAAATTAGATACTTGGCTCTTATTACTACTGTTTACTCTTCTCGTTTTGATGTCGGTATTTTCCTCAACAGTGATGTGTACCTCTGTATCTATGATATAACGAGATAGTTCCATAGTCGATACTCGTTCATTTCTACTTTCATTCAAGCGCGTGCGCATGGAATATTTTACGCAACGCGGTAAACACAAACATTTCACTTTTCCTATTTATGTTGACGTGGTCAAGCTTATGCCGGCAATATTTTTTTTTTCATGTTTAGACATTACTAGTACTTACGGAATACTTGTATTTATTACGTTTGAAAATAAATACGGGTGAACAAGACGCGTTCGTGAAAGTGGGACTGAAAGCTGCAAAAAGCTCTAATAGATATCTTACTTACATAGTCTGACTTTAAACCTATGTTTTATTTAATTAGTCTTATAAATGAAATTGTATTAGGCGTTACAATTCGGAAGTTCAAACATTAATAGTAATAGTCATATAAAATATTATTTTAGATATGTTGATGACATCATCTTATGTTGGACAGGCACAGTTAGGCAGTTTCATCTTTTTGTTAACATCCTTAACACAAAACATCCTAAGATTAAATTTTTAAACGTAACTATTACTAGATTGGGAGATTATCATGATTTTGCAGTTTACCGGAAACCAACACATACGGATGTAACTATTCCAATTGATTCTTTCCATCCATGACAACATAAGCTAGCGGCATATAAATCAATGATACACAGGTTAGTAACGTTACCGCTTAATAACTTTAATTATGTTAAAGAAATTAACACTATTATACAAATAGCCAGATCAAATAGATATAGTTCACAACTAATTTATAACCTGATTAATAAAAAGAAAAACATTTTAGTTAAACAAATGTTGTACCCAAAAACAGAGGAGATTACAAATATTTATACTGTTAGTTTACCATATTTTGGCTATATCTCAGAGATGGTTGCAAAATCATTGAAAAAACAAAACATCTTGGTGGCTTTCAAGACTTTTAATTCTTTAAATAGATTATTTAACACAAAACAAATATTACCCGTTTATAGTTTACACTGTCCGGATTGTGATTGTATTTATATAGGTCAAACGGGACGTAACTTTAAGATTAGATACCAAGTTTCAAATCAAATCATAAAATTCCAGATGATCACAGTTTTGTTAGCTTATATACGTGTGAAAAGGGCATTCGTCTATCTATTTTGGAACAGTTGGAGATTTTGAAGGCCAAATTCTGGTGTAAACCTTTTAAATGAACAAGTTGAGTTCGCTTCTCCACTTTTAAATTCAATTGCAAGAGGTAATGTTTAATAAATATTATAAATAAATATAATGGCTTGTCAATGTCAATAACAATTTTTGTTTTTGTTGACAATGGAATATGTTGTTGCATACATCCTTATTTTCCTTTACTAATTGATCAATATTGGTGAATTTTTGATTTTTTTCATTAAAATTTAACTAATTCACCCAATACTATTTGGTTTGTGTGCACAAATAGTATATATTTATTTCTAATATAAATAATGGTGGGTAATTATTTATATATTTTTTAATACTTAGTAGAGGGTAGTTAATTCTGTGTAGGTAATGTGTTGGGTTTTAGAGTTTCATAATAATTAGTGGTTTACTAATTTCTATAATCCTGAGGATGCCACGGTTGTTGGCGAAACATATGTAGATTATTTATCTAATTTTTGATTTCGGAATAGTGCAATGTATTGTCTTGCATGCTACTCGTATGTGCTCGGGTCTGGTTTCTCGTGGCGATTGTAGTTAGTGCAAGTGCCTGTTTTCGCAGTTATGAGTTATCAGATCCAAGGGTCAGTGGAGGGTGTAGGGCCCGGTGTTGGGCGCACCCATAGTGAACAAATTAGTCTTATAAACACATTAATTTTTCCAGAGTTTCAAGAGTTATAAACGTGTATGAAGTTGTAAATAATGGTTTCTATTGTTTGCCTCTAATTGTAAGGTATCTAATACGCTAGGTACCTACTGTAGTTGTAGCTACATTGTCCCGTCCCATGATTACAGTGTTTCAAGTGTGGCATATTTTATCAGGTACCTAAACTTTCAAGGTTATAGTATATGTTTTTTATATACATGCATCAAGAACAGCATTGCAGTCCACTGTTGGACATGGACTTTTTGTGCAAACCCACATTTTTATGAAATGCATATACCGATGAGATATTAATTATGTTTGGGGTCTAGTATATTATTTAATCTATGATTCAGGTAAGAGTTATTAATAGAGGTCATTGTTGGTAATGTGGTAATAATGCGACAAAAATACATAATAGAAAAAAGAACATAAAAAGATACCTCAATATTTAATGATATGAGTACTGAATGCAAAATGTACATGTAATACTCGTATGTCTATGAGACTAGAAAATTAAGCAAAGTAGTAAATACATTAGTACTAATGATACCTACTATTTAGTTAGGTACCATAAATTGTGAAATTTAGCGCCCGTTGATGTCTTCTCAAGATAAATTTTGTTCCCGACTTCCCTGATCACCGACAGGGGTGAATTGATTTTACCAATTATTATTCTTTTATAACACCAAAACAATAAATATAGCAAAAAACTGAGATGACTTATCCTGTGTCTACAACTAGTGGAAGGAAGAAATAGTCAGAAGAAACAGATAACCTTGTTCAAAAAAGGTATGTATGAGTGTGGAAAAAATTATTGTTTCAGTAACAGATGTATGCACTCTTTTTATTAAAAGGTAATATTATTAATAAGGTCTTTTACAATTATTTATCACAGTCACAATGATTTATACCGGTACGAATGAGGTTTGATTAATTAACGTACACTTGATTTATAGGCGTAATACGCGTATTACTAGTGCATACATAAAATAGTAATAATAATTAAATGTGGTGTCGTGGGACACCAGGTAGGAACGAAGTTCCTTCGGCTAATGTAGAATCGACACAATTTGCAAAAGAAAAATCGTGCTCAATTTTATTTAGGTTTAAAATGTATCTACGAGTATAATGTGAGTATTCGCCACGTGCTTGTCCATGAATTCATGAGTATATACTATGCATTGGTGGGGTGGAGTAGTAATAGAGAGAGAAGGGATGAGAGAACGAAAAGAAAGAGGGAGAAAGAGAAAGGTATTATACACTACTCACTTGTGTATACGACTGTCGCGCCTGCGCACGTCTCATTTAACGATTTTATTCCACGCACTTTTTCTTACGGTTTTACTATCACATTTTTCCAGTTCGGTCGCGCAGAAAAATCCCTATCTCCTCCAAGCCTGCCGTAAGGAACTTCGTTCCAATATAAATACGTAAACATATCACATCACACATATATCAGGGCGTTCGCGTTAGCCTTAAGCATCTAACCAATCACATTATGCCGTGATGTAATGAAATTGAGAACAACGGCACGACGTGATTGGTTGGCTGCTTTATATTAACGCGAACGAGTTCGAAGTGAAAACTCACATTAAGAACTTCAGATATATAAATATTATATAATTATATGACCCGCTAATTTTATAATCCAGTAGGTGCCTTTGCCTAACCAAAGATAACAGTTTCTCATCCTCATTTCGTCTTTGGTAAGTATTAAAACATCAGTGTATAAGTTTGTAGACAAACACTAAACTTCCCGGTCATTACAGCTAACGGTGCAGCGGTCCTGTCTCTCGGAGACTCAACGTTTGGTGCCTAAGGCCTCGCTCGCACCATACTCTATCAGTTTTAAAATTTAATGTTCAGAATGGACATTGTTTAAACCAAAACTTTCGCCGATAGAAATAATTGCAGGTGAAGACCCCGTTGTTGCAGCTAATATAGTATGCCAATTTGACCTTCAAAGATACTTGCTTGTACATATTTATTTAGCTCTATGGATTTTTTCATATTTTAATGCAATATCAGTTTGCGGAGCATTTCCTAATTATTACACCTGTTTTAACAATCTCATGCGACGTACTTAAATACCTACATAGTGTAAATATTTTTGTTGCATGTAGGTAGTGTTTTTATTTATTTTATAATGTTGCGTGTAATCAAAGCCTTATCTTAGAGAGAAAGTGCAAGAATCCAGGCGCCGGTGCAACCGCTAATGACCAGTCAGTGATCTTCAGCAGAAGTAATAACCACCTAGATTGTGGTATTGCAGCCATTTGCAGTCTCACAGTAAATTAACATACCTATAGGTAAAGTGTGTTGATGCGGGGCTTCACCAGAATACATCAGCTGCATGTCGTAGTCGGCTAAGGATAGCATTGACAAGGTAGCATTCTCTCAGGCGATAAGCTAGCAACTTATCAATGATAGACTTATCGGCTGTGGGATCTCCTTTATGATCCTGCAAGCCTAGCATGACCCGCGAAACACGATATACGAAATTTAGCCTGACAAAATACGATAAATATAGCCGCCATGTTGAATTGTGTATAGAGAAAACACGATATCGTACGATATGATATCCACGATGCGTGGTCATGCTAGGGGGCTGCAGTTCTTGCTGCCCCGTTTCAGGAACACAGTTGTATGTAGACCTATGCATGTATGAACGTATAATGATATGTAATGTAAAGTAATTTGATAATTACATACTGACTAACGTAAAAAGGGGTTTATCGTTTTTTTTAATTTAATACTATCATTTAATACTCCAATCTCACACATTCTGCCAATCTCATACCTAGTTCTTCTATCCTTTTTCCGATCGAGACATGGAGATAGAGGATCTTTGGGTCATGTTAACGTAATGATGACTGAGTAGGTAAAACGTTTCTAAGGATAATGTTTCGTTTTTATACCTTATTAATATTTTTTGTAAAAAAAACAATGAATGAAGGATATAATAATATAAAAGGCAAAACACTTCAATAAAAACCAATTATTTGAATTATTATTCATCTTTTTGTGGAAGTTCTGAGAAGTAGGTGAGTTACCTTTCTTCGTGCTGACATTGTAAATAAAATAAAAGTGTTGAAAAATGTTCTACAGGCATTGTTTTAATATTTACACCTCTCGTCAGAGTAAGCATAGTCTTTGATTTACACAAAAAAACACACCAAAAACTAGGGTATAATTTAATTATAAATACGTTTCCAACTAAGAAACTTGGGAATCAATCAAATTCCAGAAATTGGTTGATATTTTTAGCAGAGCAGAAATCTTGCGCTTTTATCCGCAAACCTCAGATTCAGATTCGGGATCAGTGGGGCAAGTACGAACCTCTCGATAGTTCGTAACGCTATCGTCACATTGTCATATCTCGAAGATATTGCTTGCGAGTCGATAGCGTTACGGCGCGCTCATGCTTGCCCCACAGGACCCCAAAATATATATCTACATACATACACGCGGCCGTGGGGTAGCCAGAGGTGCAGGTTCACGTAGGAGATCTCACAGCCTAACCACTCTTAGCATAGTGAGGCCAGATATAAAATATATATGTATTAAGAAAACAAAATAAAAACAAAAATACCTTAGAATGAAGAAGTCAGAACTGCCCCATTGTATTACAAACGCACTTTAAATAAGAGTTAAAGACCATTACGTAACTTAACTAAAAATTACTTATTAAACTATATACTTTATTATTTGCACCTCGTAAGGCAAGGTTATACGTAACATACATAATACACATATAAAATTCACGACCTTTATTTATTCATTAACATTGGTACAAAAAAGCGAAGACGTCTTCATGAGAACCTTATTTAATTGTTTATTAAGCACCATTTATGTGCACAATCCTGCATACTTATATAAGTAAAAACGAAGGTAATAAACATGGATGTAAATAATATTTTTGGTAGCACTTAGCATTGCATTCCATTGTAGTACAGCAAAATGAATGACTGTCAGTTTAAAAACAATTTCTCTATG
Source organism: Carposina sasakii (assembly GCA_014607495.2). NCBI lineage: Eukaryota > Metazoa > Arthropoda > Insecta > Lepidoptera > Carposinidae > Carposina > Carposina sasakii. The sequence continues at coordinate 6,928,595 of CP053164.1, forward strand.
CTATACTTTTCATCATGGGCAAAACCCCCCTATGGCAGTAACCTTGTGGCGTGTCCTGGGGTGGCCTACGTCCAGCGCAGAACTGCAATGGGCTGAAGACGAAGACGATACTTTCATATGAGTAAAGTAAGTATAAAATTTAATTATAATTTGTTGCTCTACATTTTTATTCCTTCCACCTAAAAATTTAACCAAGATAGAATTTGACGATTGTACAACGGAAGTGCGACAATCAGTTGCCCGACGGACATTTGGCCGACAGAATTTTTGACCGATATTAATTTTAGAAGACATTACTTTTGCCCGAAGAATGTTTAACCGACCGGACATTTGGTCAACAAGGCATTCGATCGACACTACTTTGGTCCGAAGCACTTTTAACTCACAGCAGCTTTCAACGACGTAATTTCACGTAAAGGTATTATCTACGAGTATGTGAACAGTTCAAAAAGACCATAGTTAACAAAGGATCATTATTTGTATATCATTTGTTCTTAATATAAAATATGTGAAAGTCAAAAAAGTGATATCCATATCTTTCCTTATTTCCATATTACTCTTAATTCCTTTTCTTTTTTCTAGGTTGCGCCAAGATACGTTGTACTGCACATTTTAGGATATTCCACCTATTATGCCAAGATTCAAGGACGTTTTGGGTTCGTGGGATAGTTGTTTCCTTGCAATTATGCACAGACCACATATGAGGTGGAAAAGAAGTGACTATTTACAAAAATTTTAGCTTTCGCACATTTGAATACCTCAACAGTACGGAAAATATCGTGTAAAATAAGTCACCATAAACCGTCATAAAGTCACACTGAAAAAACATAATCGTCGCAAACAAAACCCAATTTTCGTTTCGCGTAATGTGATTGCGATATCGCCCTTGACAAATGCATGGTTCCGCCGGTCGCGAGCCAGTGACTCCGGCGTTCACAGCGTTACACCTAGTGAACATCCTGAATGAAGATGTATATGGATTGATCACTCCTATAAAACCTACTTGAAGCCAATATAAATCAAGACATAGGAGTAGCTGTCTCTGTCAAAGTATGCTGGTTAAACAGAGACAGCAAATTACTATCTTGCTGCTATAATCATCAACAAGTGTGCTAGCCTGTAAGTGACATATATATATGACAATTTTTATTAACATATTGTATGATACTTATGCCTAACATGTTGTTGGCAAGCCTTTTAAACAAAACGAAAGTAGGTACACCCTAGCTAGAGTCATTGCCCTCATCGATAACCCGCCTGAGGGTTTAGACAATGTTATTATGAGTGATATCGAAGTGCGCTAAGTTATCGAAACATTTTCTCGCATACGAAGCCTTCATTTAGCGCGGTTGCTAAGTGACGTAATGAAGTCTAATCGCTATTGGTGGAAATATTTCGACAATTCTGCGAACTTCGCTGTCGCTTGTGAAATTGGCATATTGTCTAAGCCCTCTGATCCGTTGTCGCTTTAGATATTGGCTTAAAATTGTTATTTCGAATGACGAATCCATTTAAATCTATATTCATGGTGAGCATCCAGCTTTACAGCCGATTAAAAACATTACATACTTGCGTGTCCATTGCTGGATTTGTTCCGCCGCATTGTCAGGGAGCTCTCGATATGTAGCAATAGTGCTGGTTGTACCTAAATTAACTAATCTCTTAGATTGGTAGAGACGGTTTAACATGCTGACATATCGACAAATCAGAGTCGTCTCATTTATAAGTTTTTTGTTAAGTTTTTTCTTATGTGTGCTCAATGACTGTCCTGTAGTTTTTGTGTATTTTAAGGTTGTTGCGTTTAATTAAGGTTATCTTGAATTTCCTGAAAAGCCTTCTTATTCCAAAAATATTAATAAATATTCTCTATGCCGTAGAAAAGATAACACAAAAATATCTCTGAAAATAATTGGCTTAGTACCCACCCAATGACTATTGTAATGGTACTTACCTACATTTAAAATCTATTTATGATGTACCGAATACAAATATAGACCTAGAGGTAAATGAGAAAACTTTACATAACAGGTAACTGTAATTTTCTCTCTGAATCAAGTAAATATAAAATAACATGTTATTGCAAATAAAATACGTGAACAGTGTGATTATGTACAATCAAGTGTAGGTACTATATCTTTATCTCGCAAAATCTTCAAATAATTGATGATGCAGTAATTACTAAGTTTTCCTTAAATTATTTTCAATTTAGGTACCTACCTATACCTATTTATTAGGTATTGTTATTGCACCTAATATATGAGTTTGTTGGTCTAGGAAGATTGCTAACTCTTACTCGATAAGTAGGTGATATAGGCACGAGTAAAGAGCTAAAATAATTAAAAGTCTACGAGAAAATAGAGCGCTAATAATCACTGCTGTCATTAATTAAGGTTTTTTTTTACAATTAGCTAGGCAAACATTTGACCGCCATCGTGCCTGATGTTAAGCAAGATGCGGCCTAGGGTGTAAACATGTGTTGTAATGTAATGTGCTCATAAAAGGTAATCTTTATCATTATGTCAATCATAGTACTTACCTTAGTTTTGCTACTTATTAGTTTTTGTAAGACATTATTGTTCAGTCAAGCATAACATTTTTCTTGTCTCCACGAAAGCTTTAAATTGCCTCGAAAATCAAAGTTGCACAAAATATTTACAGTACCTACATATTCAAATTGTATCTGAAAGGATGTTAAAATCTACCTCTTGAAGAACTTTAGGAGGTAATCATCGATATTTTAAACATCCCTAAAGCTCGGTCCTGCCATAAATTTAAACTTTTCCTCGGGAGTACAAAATACTATTAAACAGAAAAAATTTAAACACCTGTTAGTGTCGTGCTTGTGCGAAATATTTGCATCAAAACAGAAGGCTATATTTTATTACACATGGTTAATAGAGCAACCCTACGCTATACTTAAAACAGCTGATCAAATAAACAAAAATGTGAGCATACTCATTTTCGTTTATATTTTAGACTTTATACATAATTTCAGGTCCATAACGACAGCATATCTACTTACCTTGAAACAGAGTGAATGTTTATGCTTTTAACTCTTTAAGTATGTATTTCTTATTGACCGAAAACCCCGGTCTCTTATAATTTGCACTTCTCCCTCAAAATTAACTTTAGAACAAAATCAATACGAGTAACTACTAGGTTTACCTTACGTACCTACATTATTCTTACAAAACTCGCCAGCGATATAAATAATCTTTATTTAATGCATACAATATTACATACTATTATAAAAAATATTTTTAAAGATGTTAAGCCAAACGTACAAAGTAGAGTTACTTTACCTTTATACATTACCTGCCTATAAATTAATAAGTAAGAAGGTACATACGTTTAGTACTTTTTTAGACTATGACTTAAGAAGTGACGTACGAGTACTCATATTATGTTTTTCTTTTGAAATGTTATTTTCACCGAAAAAACTATTGAATAAGGAAAAATAGGCAGGTGGGTGTAATTGTACTTGTTACGAAGGAATAGGTAATATTACATTTTTTCAGTTTTACAAGTAGGAATGGCAAAGCACACGTAAGTTAGATAGTAGCTATCGGTTAGTAGTAACATTACATATTTCTATAATCTCTATGCTTACCTAATTTTACCTTAAGTGTTAAAATAAAAGTGTCTTAACTTAATTTATGTTTCTATTTATTGCAATTTTTATTGTCTCATTTCATGCAAACCGTATACTTAAGTAGGTAAGTACAAAAAAATTCAATTAATTACTATCCTCGAGAAAAATGCATTTTAATTAAAACTTTATAGCTAAACGCATTAACAATAATTACCGCACTTAACGACTACATTACGCATTATTAACTCACCGAATACTTTCAAGTGTAATTTCATTTTTGTTTTATTTCTCTCACTGAATAGGGCACTACAACCTGCACTCACGCAAACATAAATAAATAGATAGGTTACGTTTCGTTTCACGCGATGCGGACGCGTGCATCCGCGAATGCCCCGCAGTTAACTAAGTTGTACATCAATGAAGCAGCCTTTCGTGCCACTTCGACATACAATCAATGAACTATCACGTAAATAGAGGCTGGACATTGCCAAACGGTTATGCGTGCTTACTGATAGGTACTGCTAGGCCACCACTTAGGTACGTAGCCATTAAGGGGGGGGAGGTACTATGCGTTGCTATTTTGAATTTACCGGGCTCACCATTTTGATTAGCTTACTTGTACGTAGAGGTATAACTTTTAGCTCTTTTAGTTTATCTATAAGTAGGTGTATGTAATTAGCCTGTAGATTTTAAGTAATATGTGGTCAGAAACTCAAGGTCAATGAAGTGACTGGCTTATACATCTACAAGCATATTTATATAAAATCGAAAGGTCACTTTACTCATAACGAAACCTCTGTCAGGTAGGTACATTATAGGAAATTAGGAAAGACCGTAAAAAGGATTTCCCGAATTTCTCGGGAATAGGAAATAATATATAATATATATAAATAATCACGCCTTTATCTCTTACGTGGTAAGCAGAGCACCAAGGGCCGATAGAACCTTATGGTGCCACTTCTGACCAATTATGAGGGTATAGTTGAGATGTACAAGTTCAGTTAGTAGTGACAAGTGGTCAGCCCATCACCTACAAAACACCAAGACCCTCTTGTCCCTCTACTGACTTGTACAGTATGCCCGGGAAGAGAAGCAACTGTAAGTAGTTATTATAGTTTTTTTTTTCACTCCTAGAGCAGCATAGAAGATTATAAAGTTTACGTGGAGGAAATCGCTAGTAGATATAATAAAAATAACCGTCTTGAAACCTTTCTTACGTACTAGCTGGTGCATCAAATAAGGATGCTTAGACAATGTAGTAACATCGTTGGCCCCGACATACGTATCGCAACACTCCCAACTCCAAGAGCGGTTACACTGGTGAGGCATAGTTGAGGTTAGATTTGACTTCATCTAGTGACTTGCTTGACGAACGAGCTAAAATGAAGGTTCCTAGTGTAATAACTAAATAATCTATCGATTTGATTGAGACAATATTACTTTGTCTAGGCCCAAGGGGGAATAACGCGTTGAGTTTATACCAATTGTGAGCGAAATGCTTTAAAACTAGGAATGTTAACTAACTCTGAGATCAAATAGGATAGATACATTCTTCGGTCCTCTAGGTTATTATTATATTATTTAATTAATAAGTAGCAGGCAATTAGGTACGAAGGTTTATTTTATTTACTTAAATAAATAGTACCTATCTGGGTGTATACCTTTGTATGACAAAAACATTAGCATAGATTTAAGAAGAGAAAACATTTCCTGAGAAACTGTTGTTGAAACCAAGGTAGATAAACACAACTATAGTTACCTACACAACTGTCTGAGCTAAGAATCGAACGAAATCCAGGATGTCATTGTTTAGAAACATGCATAGGTAATAGGTGTCTACATACATACATAGAGTTAGGTGCTATTATTGTATCTACTATCTACGTATGTAAAGGTCCTAAGTCACTGTGTCACTGAACCTTTTTTAGACAAAACGGCTGATCTGATCTTGATGTTTATAGTTTACGGATAATAAACAGAAGATCCGAGTAAGTAAGGCTTTGACTTATGTTACTAGTCCCCTAGCTGGGGCAGAGGGCCTGCACAGATCTCCGTCATCCCGTTCGGTTCTGAGCGTCGCGTTTTATTTCGCTCCAGGTCGCTAACAAATCATAGGATTATTTCTTGCATGGTTTTTAGTGTGTATTTTAAAATTTATCACTTAGCTATACCGAAAGAGGATTGGTGTCAGGCAGGCAGCAGGCCGTAGGCCGTAAAATAAATGCCAAATCCAATTAGTCTCGAAAGAAACCAATGTGGTCGATTCCGGCAGTCACACACTTAAACCTAAATTTACGTTAAAATATCTAAATTTTAAATATCTAAGTTTAAATTTAGTAAATTTAAATTCATTGTACGCGTAAATTCATGTATTTTGATCAAAATGGAGAAAAACCATTCCGGCAGTCTTTTCAGATTTTTTAAAGTAGAATATCTTGGGCAAATGCACTATGCTACTTACTATGCACAAAATCATAGGACCGTAATTATTTTGTTAACTTACCTCAAGCTTTTGCGAATTACCTACCTAAAGCGCGAATTATGAATAATTTGCTTAGTTGCTAGCTTAGTAACTAAATACAATGCATGCTACTACCTTCCTATAGTAGGTATGTTCAAAAATAGGTACCTACCTACCTACGTATCAGAAAGGTATTTGACCCATTGAATCCAGCCTAGAGGTCGTTTTGCTTCATTAAGAACCGCCTGTACTGGTTTGCTTTTTGCCGTAACTCGAGGGCCTTCTAGGAATACAGGCGGATTGCCTACCTATATCTACGTAGGTAAGTAAGGTACCTATGGATAAAGTGTGGCATCTAGTGTGGTACCTATGTCGGTAGATTTAACGCGAAACAATTTTATTTAAATCGGCTCAGTAGTTTTGGCGTGAAAGCGAGACAGCAGTAACTTTCGCATTTATATTAGGTTGGAAATGTGGAGTCGCCCAACATTATACTTTACGCACCTAGTACCTACCTATGCACTAACTTTTCATAACTTAATACAATTTACAATTCTATACAAGTCAGGAACGCGGATGTCGGCATCATTCTTCCGTAAAGTACCTGGTAGGTTACCATTATGGAAAAACAGGAAGAAAAATTATTATAAAAATATACTTACATGCCTATACCAACACACATTACATTATACATAGCTGTTTTCCCAAAATAGGGTAGCTAGAACTGAAGGATCCTAAAGGAGATCCCACCGTAACGTTTAGCATTGCGGGCCCAGATGTAATATTATCAGTGACAAGTTGCTAGTCTCTGTCCCATCTACTCTGCTCTGAGTATTTTAGTGCTTCTTCTTTACTAGTTCTTTCTTTCTTTAGTCGACTCTTACGCCATGCCCGGAAGAAGACACAGCTGATATACTCTAGGGAAGCCCCGTATCAGCATGGCTGTAAGAATTGTACTTTATTGCATACGTCATACACCATCGCCATCTAAAGAAATAAAACTAGAGAAAATTATATTCAGAATTTATTTTATTGTACCAGTAATAACAAATATAATAATTTTAACATTCTTTAAGATTTGTATTTATTCGAAGGTAGATTCAAATTGTAAAAAGACAGGAAAGGCAAATTTTTGAAAACTTTGCCAATTTATACATTCTTTTCGTAACTTAACAAATGCAAAAAAAAACCATTGACGGGGCAAAGAGAAGAGCTGTAAGATACAAATTTAATTTAAAATACGTCAGTAAAGAAAATTCTGCTGCAAAAATCATTTAAAAGGAACGTCCAATTCGTTATTTCTTTTTTTACCACCAATGGGAGATACCACAAACAAAAGATGGAGGAGATGGAGTATTGCATAGTTTGTAGTAATCACTTCATCATGCGGCTCTTTTAGGTAAAAAGACAGTTATAATTGACTAGGACAAGCAATGGATTAGATGCTACAATAAAACAAAGGGAGTACCAACGTACCGACCGATTTGAGTCATTCTATAATAGAAAAGACAATACAATATACTCAGTAGTTAAAAAATACATTCTTAAAGTATTAAATAAGTTAGTAAATAAACAAACGTGGTCTAACCATTTTAAAAAAATTGTGAAAACGTAAATATTCGGTGAAACTCCCAATGGAGTAAGTAGGTACAGAAAAGCAAACGTGAAAAAACTTACCGAATATTATCCCAAGGGAAATGTATAAACAAATTTTATTAATGAAAACTTAGAAGATGCTTCGAATAATTAAAGTGATAGAGAGACTAGTATATAAAGATAACTCATAATTACAGAAACCTTCCTGCAATACATCACAGTTGTGAAGTAACTTATAGATTACATAGGATACACACAAAATTCATTACATTTTGTTGTAGACATTCATCATAAACAGATAAATTAAGAGTAATGCTCAAAAACAATACTAAATGCCCAATTTTAGCCATCAATGCATCACAGGCAACGATATTTTGGGCATTCTCTTTTGCCGAGTCAATAACTAAAGTTAGTAACTTAAAATTACAAAACACATACGAATATGTATTTATCTAACTAACACAAGACTCATCGCCGCCTTGGCGCCAACAAGTTTAGCATACTGCTTAAGCTCATCCATATCTTCAGTGTTACTTCCGGCAACTTTTCTTTTATAATTCTTATAAGTCAATACAGTTCCATTCACAAACACCGGTATATAATTGATTTGGCTATCAGTAGGATAGTTTTCGTCTATACTGTCGAGATCAGAATCCAGCCTCGAATAAGGGGATTTTTCTAATTTAGGAATACAGTCTTTTAGGGGACACCACTTGTATGTCTCAGGGCACAGGAGATCGGATGGGTAGAAGTTTCCTTTGTACCTCATCTTCTTGCATGAGTGTATGTAGTAGCCCATATAATAATAGTTTAGTTCTGGTGCAAATGTATGCAAATGCCTCATAAAAGCTATTTCCCTGAAAGAGTAACAATTTATAAATTCATATACTTACTTTGATTGGATACTGTTGGAATGAGGGATTTTCTGACAAATATTAAAAGTAAAAAAATAGTACCAATCACACGAATGGATGGCGTGAGCAAATCTCCTACCCATTAAGTAGATACCAAGTTCCTGCTCCTACCCGAAATTCTGTTTTGTCATTGGTCACGTACAGGGGAAGGTGAAGAGGGAGGAAAAGGGTAGGAGATTCAGATGAAATGCATAAACCAAACTTTATACAGGGTGTTTGTGACAGCCAGGCAAATATTGATAGGATGATATCAGACCATGATTCTGAGATGAAAACCACTGAAAATTTTCTCAGGAAAATTCCTGAAATTTTCCGTTTTTTTTTTCATTTTTCCGTGTCAGAATGGTACATTCTATGGTAATATACCCGATAATACCTTAACTAAAACAAGCACCCAAAATAATAAAATTATTATGAAACGTCGTTATCGTACGATAATCAAATTACATGGTACGGGGGCGTCATGGAACAAGAGATACCTTAATGTACGAGGCATGCGGTCGGCACGTGTAGAGAGCGAGACAAATGCTGTATGCGCTATCTGTCTCGTCGCCGGCAGGCGGCGCGCGGCCGGCGTGCGGTCTATCAGGGAAATCCCCCGCGCACAAAGGCAAACCGCCTAGCGCCTGTATAAAGTATCCCTTAGTCGGTCATCATGAAACTGAAATAATGGATAGATTAGGTGTCTTATTTTACTTAAAAAACCTAGTTTGTAAATTTGCTAATCGCAAAATAGTCATAATCACGCTTTGGAACTTTTAATACCTACTTACGCCAGTAGCTACTATTAAATCTGTGCTCCTAGTTTGAATGAAGGCAGTAAAACGAACAACAATGTCAAAAACTGCCGGTAATAAAATAAGTAAGCAGGTAGTTTCGATGTTTAAATGGGTCATGCATATGGACCTACCTACACATGAAATTTTTTGTCATACTGACAGTTACTAGTCGATTAGAAGACAGGGGTAACTTGAAGTCTGTGTAATTTATTGTCTGTTTGACTAGAAATTATCAAACGTAATTCTCAATTTAATAAATAAGTACATACATGAGCCCAACCCGTACCTTATAACTTAATAGTACGCTTACCTACTTACTTTAAATGCGATATGTATTAATAAGCTTAGGTTTATTTAATTTAATCATCATGTTACACTCTGCTGTACTGCTAGGCTTTACTACCTACCAGGAAGGCCACCACTCGATGATGGTTGCTTTTTATTGAAAAATAGGTAAGTACATTATGATCCTAGGTATCTAATGATTTAGAAAGAACTGAACTGAAATACGACCTACCTATGTGCACTCTAACAGTGAAACAAGTGTACAACACTATTGGTTTGCAAATTTCAATTTTTCGGGAGTTTCGTTTTTTTTTTCTCGCCCAGTTCGCTGCAGTCCTAGATCATAGAAAGTCGTGTGGATATCGTTGCGCGTAACATAGGACATTTCGTGTGTTTTATGGGATATTTTTGTGAGTGTATTGTGTGTTTGTGTGATACGGATAATGAGTGTGTTTAGTGCACGTGAGTACGGGCAGATCTCATGTGTTTGGGCGAAGCCCGAGGAAATGCCTTGCCTTGAGGATGTACAGGGAGCGTTATCCCAACGCTAGGCACCCAGCAAACGGCCGTATTATAACCGCAGCGTATCAAAGGGTGCTAGATAATCGGCCAATTGTACCGACACAAGAAGGGGCTGGACGACCAGTTGCTCTGCGTACCGAAGAACGAGTTTTAGCTGTGGTTCGCCGTAATCCACGTCTGGGTACGCGCACCGCTGCGAAATTGATTCAGCGGCATCATGGAGGTACGTCGCACTGGACTGTGCATAAAGTGCTGCGTAGAGATCGGCAGCGCCCATACTGCATCCACAAGGTGCAGGCTTTGGTGCCGGGAGACGCAAGTCGCCGGGTGGCGTATTGTCGTTGGCTCATTAGCCAGGAACGCGTAAATGCTGGCTTCATATCCAGAGTAATCTGGACTGATGAATCCACATTTACGCGTAACGGCATGTGGAACCGGCGCAATGCCCATCTGTGGTCACATGGTAACCCGAATGCCATCCAGCAGACGGGGCACCAACTTGGTGGTCCTTAAATGTGTGGGCTGGTGTGTAATAACCAAATCCTCGGGCCGGTATTTTTGCCGGCACGTATGAACGGCACCAGTTATTTGGAATTTCTACAACAAGAGCTAGGACGCGAGGTGGAAATTCTCCGCGCTGAGCTTGATGTTGACGACGACGTCCCTCTTGCCCGAATGCCGAGGATTTGGTTCCAGCATGATGGAGCTCCTCCACATGTTTCACCGTACGCCAGCACCTGGACGCGATCTTTCCGGGCCGGTGGATTGGACGCTGTCCCCATTTGTGGCCACCGCGCTCGCCTGATTTACCCCGTTGGATTTTTTCCTATGGGGTTACATCAAAGAGCGCGTGTACGTCACAGAGTGTGATAGACGAGACGTCATGGAGCTACGAATCAGAGCCGCGTTTTTAAATGCCGCGATAGCCGAAGACCAAACACTGATGCCTCGTCTGCATGCCGAGACTCTTCGGCGCGCACGGCTCTGCGTGTGGGAGGCCTACATTTCGAGCCTTACCTCATAAGACCTGAAAGGAGACTGAAGTAAGAATATTCATTTTATACAGTTTTTACCTAATTTATCGATTAGTGTTTATGTAGATTATGAAGTTAGTACATAGTAGTCTTACCTATTTGTCCTAAAGTAGGTAGGTAGGATTCCGACTTACGTTTTGTTACTGGTTTGATTGCACCTACCTGTCTTACTTACAAGATAGACAGACATGGTATGTACTACCACCGACTTATGGTATGTACATGTTTCTTATGTGTATGTTATGTATTGTGCATAGAAGTATTATGTACGTTTGATGATCGGTTATTAAGATTCGATGGTAACTAACTACCTACTCTAATTTATTTATGAAGTGTTGTTGTTAGGTATCAATGTAGGTAGGTAACACACACGGTATTTTCGAGAAAAGCCTTTATGCTTAAACAAATTTACCTAGGGAGGTGTTTTACTTCGTGAAAGATTTTGCCCGCCCGCCCGGCTACGCCACGTGAGCGCGCGATTTTCCGTTATAGCATTTTCGGGTAAAACTTTAGTCTTACATTTCCTGAAAATAAAAACAATGCTGTTTGGTTTACCAATAATGGTGTGAAGTCACCATGACAGTATTTGCCTGGCTGTCACACACACCCTGTATATTGCCTATTTTAGGTATTTTCTTTTTGTGCCTGCTCTGTACACTGTCTCTGACTGATTACTGACTTTTCTGTAACTTAAGTTCATAATAAATTGCTCTTTATAAATTCAATCCAAGCTTATTACTTTTATGTTCCATCAGTTATGAGCCCAGTCCACATAATAAATAAATGTGTATAAATAGTTTTGTCATCAAGATTGTATAACACGAGATGCCGAAAACAAAAGTGCCGTTGTCGCCATTGCCGGCCGCCTCGCCGGGGTCTACGAATACGATCTATTTTATTTTAACTTGTCAGAAAATCCCTCATTGAACAGCTCCGATGTTAATACAGGGTGTGTGTGACAGCCAGGCAAAAACTGAAATACTAAACAAGTACCATTGTTTTACGTTATACGACACTGTTATTACTCGCAGAAAATGCATTTTTAATTTGATTATCCGCAATGTTTTCTTTCCGCGCCAATTGTATCCTGTGTAACATTAGTTAAATGGGCCTATTGATTATTTTGTGAAATATTGCTGATTTTTGGATCATCTGTGACTCTCCGACTCTGTGATTGGCGTTGATCAGTATTTTGAAATTTTTATGGGACCAACATTTTTGAAAATCACCCATAGTTTAAAATTTTGTTTTCCATTCATTATCTAAGGCCTACTTAAACAAACTAGATATTTTTTTCTGAAAAAATTAAATTATACCTTTTTTTTTTAATTTTGCTGCTAATTTTTTTTGTGATCTTCGTCATGGAGGCATGGTCTGAAGTCGCCATTTGCCTGGCTGTCACTTCCACCCTGTATACATTAGACTCTGGCTCTGTTAGTGATAATAAATAATATCAGCTTTGTTGAAGATCCACGTGGACTCCTGATATGTCAACAGATCAATCATCAAGTGAATATGAAGATACTCAAGAACTTCAAGATAGTGTGGTTGCTATGACAGCTAGTTATGGACTTTGAACCACATACTATAGAGCAAGCTCTCTCAGGACCTGATAAGACTACTGGAGAAAAGCTATTCAAGAAGAGTATAGATAATTTGAAAATAATAAAGCCTGGGATTTAACTTTACTACCAGCAGAAGATAAGGGTATTTTTAAGAAGAAACTAGGACCTGAAGGTCAATTATTACGTTATTACGTCTTGTGGCAAAAGGATTTGCCCAGGAATATGGAATTGATTACCGGGAAACTTACTCACCTGCAGAGGCGACTCGTCCTAAAAAGCGCTGGTGCAGTGCACTCCCACACACGAAAATGACATGTAATCAAATTCTCTTTTTTAAATAACTAGTTACAGTATAATGTATTTTTCTATTTAAATCTACTAATAGGTAACCTACCTACCTGCGCGTTTCAAGTTCGTGTCAAGTAAGTAATATGTAACGATGTACCTAACATGTACGCCGGGACCGGGGGGAGCGCCGGCGATTATGAACGAAATTTAATACAATTCCTAGTACTGCCACCTAGCCCAGCGCGCGAATCAAAGATTTCGTATGAGAAAATAGCCTAATCTGGAGCGCAGCCCAAGCGCGACGTTGCCAAACCGTGGCGCGCGGGGCCGGCGCGGGGATAACCTGCGTGCCGTGTGCGATGTTGCCGATTTTACAGTTTTCTGTTTACAAACAAACGTGTCAGTCGGCTTTGCAAGTTATTTCGCAGTTTTTACATGGAGTTTTTAATTGAATTGAATATTAAAGATTGTTTGTGTGTATGAGTGTGCTACATTTTGTGTCAAAAATGGAATGCAGTGTGTCTTTTATTAAAAATTGTGAAGACTCTCGAAATGCGCCTGGAAGTTAAAAAAAGGACCACCACGTCCTGAAACTGCTCTTACTCAAAAATGTTATTCGAAGACGAAATCGTTTACACGGGTTTTTAAATCAAAACACTGGGTATTTGAAAACACCTTGGTTGTTTGGTAAAGTGATTGATGTCTTCGCTCGTAAAAAGAACGGGCGAATGGATTTTTTATACAAATAATAATAAATGGTAAGTTCTAGCTTTCTTTTTCATTTTTGTGAACCCCCATCAAAAAATATCACGAGCCGCCTCTGCTCACCTGTAGTACGATATTCGACTATACGTACATTATTTATGGAATATACAATTAGTTGCTACTTACAATTTTTATTATATCCATCTCAGATATTTATTACAAAGAATTAGGTACATAACGGACCATACTCAAATGCTCAATTTTATTTTCAATTCATGCACCACAAGGTTGGCAACGAATCCTTCTTTGTCGAGTAAGTATAATGTTTAAAACCGGAAGGTTCAATCTTAATGCATGGGAAATATAAAAGCGCATGCATCGCGAAAATACTTTTGTTCTAATTTAAGTATACAAACCTCAAAGCTCCGTAAGTGCCCAAAGTCAAATGCATATAACCGGGATCATAGAAGAAGTAGACAGAGGAGACGCATTTGGGCAGTATGTCGATAACGCCAACAGCGATGAGGTTTCCATCCAGCCAGTACTGCTGGTGGAACGATCCGTACCCACATGGTGGACCGTCGTCACGGTATTCCTCCTATATAATTATTATATTCTTTATTGTACAGTGTAAACAGTAAGGTTTTCTAAAATTATTAATAAAGAAAATGGAAAAAATTCTTCACCCGAGTGGGAATCGAACCCACGACCACTGCAAACCGTGCGAGCCTCTATAACCACTAAGCCACTGGGTCAATTACTCGGATGACGAATTTTACCATCTCTTTTCTAAATTACATATTGGCAACGTTATTCTTCATCCCGATAGCTATACACTCAGTGGCGGATTTCCCAAATTTTCCCACAAGGTACAAAGGCTGATTCATAGTTTTTACGCCGCCCTTGCCTCAACAATGAAGCTGTCATATCGGGCATACATTATTTCATTGGGGACAATGCGAGGGAACTAAAAACGGATTTCGTTGAAATTCCCACGGGTAAAATAATTAACGGGAATTCATAGTTTTTACGAAAATTGCGCTCTTTTCACTCATAAGAAGTGAAATTGGGCATATATGTTCAAGGGCGCAGAGGAAACGCTAGAGGATTTCCCGATCACTGCTTGAGGGGCGGCGAACTAGCTGTTTTACTCTAGAATATGGAACGGTTTGCTACTCTCGGAAGTTGTGCAATGGGACGAGGAAGCATGAGACGGATTTCCCGAAAAGTCATCGGGAAGGGGACAAACGTGAATTGTTGCAGACTTCTATCTGTAAGACATCAGAAAACCGTAACATATAGCTACTTTTACACTTAAAAAGGCTATTTTTGATTTCTGTATCCACGCGGACGGAGTCGCGGGCGGTAAAAAAAAATAATAATAATCGTTCCTTCTTCAAACCCGCCCCCACTGCCACCCTACTCGGAGACGAATTTTACTATCTCTGGTACATATGGCAACGTTATTCTTCACTGTATACACTAGCCAAATCTCGGCAAACAAAGCTGAATCCCTCAGCACAATGTTTAAAGATGAAACTATCAACCATATCCTAACGGATTATATTAATGGAGAAGTGTTTTTTATAAATTTATCTTAGTCAAGATATTATATATTTTAAATTTATTAATAAAGAAAATGGAAAAATTCTTCACCCGAGTGGGAATCGAACCCACGACCACTGCAAACCGTGCGAGCCTCTATAACCACTAAGCCACCGGGTCAATTACTCGGATGACGAATTTTACCATCTCTTTTCTAAATTACATATTGGCATCGTTATTCTTCATCCCGATAGCTATACACTAGCCAAATCTCGGCAAACAAAGCTGAATCCCTCAGCACAATGTTTAAAGATGAAACGATCAACCATATCCTAACGGATTATATTAATGGAGAAGTGTTTTTTATAAATTTATCTTAGTCAAGATATTATATATTTTAAAATTATTAATAAAGAAAATGGAAAAAATTCTTCACCCGAGTGGGAATGTAATGTAAAAATGGGAAAGTAAGGTTTTCACAAATAAAGTTTATAACAATGAATGTACAAATGCGTGCTTATCTCTTGAGAGATTTCTTCCAACAAACCAGTCGTGAAAGATAAATAAACATAAGAGGTAGGTGTTACGTTTATTGTTTGAAATTTTTATTTTGGAAGAAGTTCACAATGAAAATTTCGGAAAAAGACTGACTGTTTTTGATGAAATTGGGAGAATGCGCCTAGGGAAAATAAAAAATTATAACCATATTAGTAGACTCAATTCGCGTGGACTGCAGAAAAAACAAAATGTCGCAATTATCCGAAATAAAAAGTAGCTTATATTAGTATTATTCTAATATATTATTGTAAAGTTTCATCAAAATCAATTCAGTAGTTTTTACGTGAAAGAGCAACAAACATCCTTACATATTACCTACATCCTCACAAACTTTCGCATTTATAATATTAGTAGGATGACAATGCGATTATGTTCTAGGAAATGACGCCATAAGTACATAATAGAAGCCGCGTGGTGCCGGCAGAGTAGAGTATGTACCACCCCTGCCTGTCCGTGGGTATCGGACGAGGCGATTAAGGGTTTCCGGGAGGTGGGCAGCAGCGCCTCCCGTGCTGATATCATAGTCCGAAAATCACACTGCGGTCACCAACCCGCCTGCTCAGCGTGGTGACTATGGGCAAAACGCCCCTGTGGCAGTAGCCTTGTGGTGTGCCCTGGGGGAGGTCTACGTCCAGCAATGGACTGCAATAGGCTGAAGAAGAATTATCAGAACTATTGAAAACTTTTAGTGGGAGATTTAATCAGATACATATTTTGACAATAAAAAAACACATCATATCAATACTTAGTCATATCATCACATCAAATTTAGTATCAGTTATTTGATATAGCAGTAGGTACTTTAGATTTTATAACATTCATACAAGGTCACCAGATAAGGAATACATAAACAGCTGTAATGAATTTACATGCGCAAATCAATTCTAGCACAGTGGAATGAAATCTGTGGAATAAGAATGCAATGAATGAAAGTAACGTGACTCACCATTAGAGGACTTTGCACTAAAAAGTCTCGAAACTTGGGCTCTGAACATTTAGCCGGTTTGTCATTATGAACAGTTGTTTGATATTTAACATAGATCCTGTGAGTCTCCTTTGCAGTTGCAAACCATTCGGGCCCGGGAGGCTTTGTTCTTACAAGTTTTATCTGAAATATAATCAATATGGCTAAAATTGTGGTTATGTATAACTTCTCTGCAAATGTTAGACATACATTACTCATAGTAATGTATGTCTAATGTAGAGTAGATACAAGCTACTAAAAACATAAGTACCTGAAGTCTATCTTCACAGCTTCAGGAATTTCATTGATAAAATCTTCAACATTCTTTTCTTTCTGCTGAGAATTTTTAGCTAAAGTGGATACTTGTACACCTTTTTCTTTCAACTTTTCCAGTTTCCTTTCAAGTCTCATAAGTTTCGCTTTTTTGGTTGGTGCTTTGTTAGGATCTAGACCTGCACCTGCAAACAGTATTATATGCAAAAGTTATTGAACAGTTTTAATTAAATAGATACAAAACCCCTCCACAAGTTTTTACGGCAATAAAAATGTAAGGTACCAACATCTAAGTAAAATGGAAAAGGACCAAATTCACATTACCTTAGTTTGATTATCTCACTGACTTTCTCTACTCTATGATTATATACTAATGACAAGTACCTTTCTTAATCTCTGTTTTGGTTATGACTTCACTACTTGATGCAGAATCTGATGATTTGATGTTATCTCCTGTAAGTAGATAGAAAATTCAAAATATTACACTTACTTATAATCTTAAAGGGTATTTAATAAGCTATTAAATGAGGACAGTTTGCTTTCAAAATCTTATTTTAAATAAAAGTTTAATAGGATACAACAACATTATTGTCGCTTTATTGTGTTCACTTGCTTGTAATCATTTAGTTGTGCACCATTTAAGAAGCTGAGTTAGTGACTTTTGTTTAGGTATCAGTACACTTATTAACATGTTGTTGTCTTAATTTGTGTTTGGGTTATCAACAATCCTAATAAAGTGGAAATTTGACATCACACAAACCTGCAACTGGACCTAAATTGACAACAGCTCATTGCTGATAGAGTTTGTTAGAGAGCATGTTAATTATACTTTAGAAGAATGGAGGTCAGTTTTATTTTATGAGGAGACAAGAATCTGCTTATTTAGCAACGACGGGAGAGACAGATGTACCGGAGAACAATATGCTCAATATTTCATCAGGGAAACTGTCAGTTTCGGAGGTGGTTCTTGTATGCTATGGGGAGGACTTTCTTTAGATGGAAAAACATAATTGTCTTCATTGATCCCACTAATGATGGAAGTGGTACTCTGGGTTTGACAGCAAATTGATACATAACTGACAATTTGTGCCATTTGCTGGTTTTATCGGTAAAAACTTCATATTTATGCTGTGACCGTTTCTCCTTTCTCGACCAATAATTAAATAATAACCTGGTTTTAGTTCAATAATTTACATTAATTTTAAGGTTTAATAAATTACCTTCCAAACTTTGAGTTTCAATTTGATACAACCAACAATACAAAATATAATAACCACTAAATGTAAAAGCTGAAAGTGGCTTGATTTATTTGCTCTAAAGCGTACCTACTTCGATGCATTTGATAAGATATCAGAAAAAAAATTACAATGCACTTTCAGTGTATAGTTATGATGAATACATTTCAGTTATAGCTTTCAGCAATACTGTTCAAATACCTGATTGTTTTTTATCAAGCTTGAAGAGTTTTTTATCAAGCTTGAAGAGTCTAGTTTTTCTACTTAAATAGTTTATACATAATCTTTATACATAATATGGGGTTTACTGTTAAGTGCTATCATGTTATAAATTGGCTACTTTGAAAACTGAATACCTTGAGCATTCATCTCTGTATCTCTAAAATCCTTTGTATTCTCCATGCATTTAGCAACATCTTCAATGTTAATGTCTCGATGCTCTAGTGTGGATTCCACAAACTGCTCCCCTCCCTCCCCACACATGTCAGCCGTGTCCGACTCAGTGCTGCACGTGGACATTTTCCTATTGTTGTCCCCAGCTTCCTCTTGTCCTGCTAAATACTTATTGAACCTCTTCAGAACTTTCTTTTGCGACTTGGTTGCCTTAAATTCTAAGGCTTTACAGCTATAACATAGTAAAATATGTATGTAATAAAATTAGTGTTTCTCCCATAATTCTTAATATATACCAAAATAATTATATTCATAAAATTACATATATTGCATTCAATAGGTGCTACAATTTCTACATCTAACTAAATGAACCTCATATTCCTTTCATGATAATTACAACAGTAGCATATGTACCGATGTAAATACATATTACAAATTATCTTACCGTATAGTATACATAGGGCAGCAAGTGAGATCCATTGTTGGTTTATAGCAATATTTCCCTGACCGTCTCCAGCCTCTATCAATCAGATCTTGATAGTCAGTCACAGTCATGGAATGAGCCCACATACCTGTAATAAAATACATGAGTAGTATAATGGTTTTATACAATTTGGAGATACAATTTCATACTTCTTCACGGAACTGGTAAGTATTAATAGAGATTACGGTAGGCATTACTACCATGGCTGTAATTGGTATCGGGGCTTCTGCAATAACCACATTTGTAGCTTTCGTGCTGAGCAGAATACTCCACTATACTGTGATACATAATTATCAATAGCAATTATATTAGTTTAGCATAAAATATCTTCGTAATTAAAGAAAATCAAGCCAGAAAACACGAAATCCACTTTCGTAAACAAGGAAATGTCTTTTTTTTGTTTAGTTTATCCCGAAGGAAAAGGCAAGGGAAACTAAGCCCATACAGCCATTATCTTTAGTAAATGATTTCTGAATTTATGATGATGTATGATAATTATGATGAATGGAAACGTCGGGAAAATCCTCAAAAGCGAATGCAAAATTAGTTAAAATCAAAATGAACTGCAGAAACAACTTACATGAGCCCATGAAGAGATCGTATTCCGACTAAAGTTTTCTCAGCTTACCTGCATATAAAACCATGCACACGCACTAGATTCACATCACAAGTAATCAAAATATAACTTATCTACCAGAAAACATCACTTTACGGACACATGCAAGCCATTTGCAAATAATTTTTTTATTTCCACAAGAAAATTACACCCGCTCCCTTCCAGCTTTTCCCGCCGAATCAGGAAATATCACGATCAAAAAACTGTTTTTTTTTTTTTGTTTAGTTTATCCCGAAGTAAAAGCAAGGGGAACTAAGCCCATACACATTGTCTTTAGTAAATGATTTCTGAATTTATGATGGTGATATTGATGATGATGACTGGAAACGTCGGGAAAATCCTCAAGAATGGGTGTAAAATTATCAAGAAAAAAACCTGTCATTGAAGTCAAATTTAAATAAGCAAAGGTCGCTTGAAGTTATTTAGCCTAGTTTAATCATCATCTTCGTAGTAATGAAATCATGCCTTCATCAAATGGAATTAATAACACTTACATCTTCTTCATCTATATCTTCTATACATCTATATCTTCTTCTATATTCTATACATATAATAAAAATGTAACGGATCGCTGTCTGTACATGGATGATATATGAGAAAAAAAATTTTTGTTTGTCTGTGCGTTTGTGCACGCTAATCTCAGTAACGGCTGAACCGATTTCGATGCAGTTTTCAGGAATATATTGTGACAGATCCCACTAAACATTAAGGCTAAACATATAGACTTTTTATCCCGGGAAAATGTTTTTATCCCGGATAATTTCGACATTTTGTTTTTTCTGTAGTCCATGCGGACAGAGTCGCGGGCGTTCACTAGTTTTACACATATATAGAGGAAAGTGGGGTATTTGGGAACACCTAACTTAAAACCCTGTAAAATAATAAAAGAAAGTCATAAATGTAATCAACTTTTATTTCAACAGGAACGTTACTTATCCAGCTATAAAGAAATTAACTCAAAACTTTTGGAAATAAACATTATAATAAAAAAAAATTAAGAAAATAAAAAACATTGGTGTTCGTATTTAAATCGTGTGGGGTAATTGAGATCAGTCCGCAGTGGAGACACGAAAATTGCGAACGACATTGTCACCGATGATTACTCGTTGGCGCAGCAGTATATTCAGGATGCGGAGTCAAACATCGCAGTTGCTATGTAGAACTATTTATTTATCACTTATACAGTTAAAGCTGCTTCAGGCGATACAACATTCGGGGAAAGAAGCAGCAAGAAACCCGATTCGCCGTAAATAGATTATATCGTTGCAATGTTTTAAATAGAACAGAGATCGAGCAGAGTAACGTCTTACAAACTCAACAGTCAAGAATAAAGTCATTTAGTTTCTACCCGCTATTTATACAACCATCGCAACCTCCCAGAACAATATTGCAGGAGACACGATCCATATAAGGGGTGATTGCGTAAACGCAACAACATACTTAAGTCTTAATAAGTAGGTGCTATAAAGATTATTTGACTCACCGTGACGAAATGCGTGCATCTTCGTACTCGCACTTTTGCGGGCATACTAATGGCAAGCGCATCAGCTTAGATGTGTGCGGGCGATGTAGTGCGGGAGGTTTATTTGATATTCAACTGTTCTCAATTACCCGCCGTTCTCAATTAGCCCACCTTCCCCTACGTACATACCTACATTTTTCTCAGTAAGTTCATAGTGTAGTGTAAGTAGGATAGTGTAGTGGACTGTGTACTTATTTAAACTTTAAAAACAATACACAATACAATACCTAACTATGTATTTTTGTATACAGTTGTTAACTGTCCCAAATAAATCTAATATATAAAATTCTCGTGTCACGGTGTTAGAAGTTAAACTCCTCCGAAACGGCTCGACCGATTTTCGTAAATCTTAGCATGCATATCGGTTAGGGTGGAGAATCGGACAACATCTATTTTTCATCCCCCTAAATGTTAAGGGTGGTCCACCCCTAAATTTTTTTTTTTTTTTTTTGACAAAATTTTTTGTTTTTATTTTTTTATGATACAGCATACAAAAATACATACAACCATGAATTTTCACCCCTCTAGGATCAACCCCTTTTACATGGCAAAACAACGTTTGCCGGGTCAGCTAGTAAATAAATAAAAAAAGTGATTCGGCCCCCTGATTATCTAATTTGCAATAGCAAAGCCGAAGCAGCGCGATCGCGAAAATTGAGAGTGTGTGCGTGGGCGCAACAAGCGCGAGGCATCCTCCCGCGCCAGTTAGGACCCCGTTCCACAGATTTTTTTCAAATGGATATGAATACTAAAAATTATCAGTCAGAATACGTTTCAGGCAATGAGAGATAAATAGCACATTGTTACTAATGTTTTACATCTAGCCCCACTATACAAAAAGTGGATCCAGCTCCTGTAATTTTGGCTACCTGTTAGGTATATTATCAAAGCTTATTAGCCCAAGTAGTTTAGATTGGAACAACCCAATCAATATTTTAAAATATCACTACATATCTTAATTGCGGCGACTCCGTAACAAGAGAATAAGGCTTTACCTACTATGTAAGTAATAACGAAGGCAAGTACTTAAATTGATAGATTCGCTTCGATTTGATCAATTAGACTAAAGTAGATACGTAACGTAACGTACTAAACTACTTTTTTTATTGGGATTAAGTATGTACCTACTTACAAAACCCGTTTTTTAAGAACACACCTTAACGCACAGTTCATTGTGTTCCCCTGTCCCCTGCCACGATCACCATATGCTCGCAGCCAGGGGAACGTCTCGTAGCACGTACTACGGTGCTACGGGCAGCGACCTGCTACGAAGTACGAACAGGCAAACAACAGAGTCCGCATGGCAGAGAGGACTTCTTAATACATAGTTATTAGTTAATAGAGCTACCTATACAGGGTGTTTGTGACAGCCAGGCAAATATTGATATGGTGACTTCAGACCACGACTCTGTGATGAAAACCAGTGATAATATTCGCAGGAAAATTTCAAAATTTTCGGACTTTTTTTTTCATTTTTTCAGGAAAATAATAGTGTGGTGCATTTAAGTAGGCCTCAAATAATGACATAAAACAAAATTTTAACTAAATAATGTACACATAATAAAAAAACTGAAAAGAAAAAACAAGCACTTAGATGTCCAGTGGTCTAGAATTCTGTAATATTATTATGGAATGAATACTATTGAAGAACATAAAATATTTTCTAATGATCGTAACATAATAACTGGACAGCCAGGATCCATTGAAATATTAGCTTGGCTGTTGGATAATGGATCCCGACTGTTCATTTTTAAGCAGTCGGGTTTTTTGGTTTTTATAAATTATGTTTTTTTAAATACTTTTTTGTTGTAAGCCTAGCTACTAATAGGTACGCTTTAAGAAATATGCTCGGCAGCAAGAAGTTTTCGTCTTGCTGCTGTCTAAAAACTTATATGTGAGAATGGTTGTTACGCAACTTTCAATCGATATAGATCCTAAACGGCTGGTCGAATCGAAAAATGTTGAGAGAAACCTAAAAATGATCTTTAAATACCTATTCA
The DNA here is from genome assembly GCA_014607495.2 of Carposina sasakii. NCBI lineage: Eukaryota > Metazoa > Arthropoda > Insecta > Lepidoptera > Carposinidae > Carposina > Carposina sasakii. The sequence continues at coordinate 6,951,926 of CP053164.1, forward strand.
ACGATACCCCACTCGATATAGTTTGTCGACTTTAATTTTTTCATTTTCACAAAATGGCGTCCAGTAGTCGCCATATTGGATTTTCACTAACGTCAAACATCGCCGAACTAAGAGGAATCGATTGACGTATGAATCATAAAAATCGGCTGAGGCGTTTGGTCTGTATAGTGCTTCAAAGGAACATACAAACATACATACATACCTATACATAAGGTACATAGGCTGTTAAACACAATACCACACCTTTGCGTCGCGCAGTCGGGTAAAAAGACACGAAACGGAACTAAGAAGTTTTTTGAAAATTCATTCGTTATATAGGTAGCAGGTACATACTTACATTGCTACTTCACTCGATGCGCCACTACGTATTTAACTAAAATAAATATATTCACTATGGGTGCGCCCACCACCGGGCCCTACACCCTCCACTGACCCTCGGATCTGATAACTCATAATTGCGACAACAGGCACTTGCACTAACTACAATCGCCATGAGAAACCAGACCCGAGCACTTAGCATGCAAGACGATACATTGCACTATTCCTAAATCAAAAACTAGATAAATAATATACATATGTTTCGCCAACAACCGTGGCATCCTCAGGATTATAGAAATTAGTAAACCACTAATTATTATGAACCTCTAAAACCCAACACATTACTTACACTTTCTCATGGCGATTGTAGTTAGTGCAAGTGCCTGTTGTCGCAATTATGAGTTATCAGATCCGAGGGTCAGTGGAGGGTGTAGGGCCCGGTGGTGGGCGCACCCATAGTGAATGTTTGAACTTCCGAATTGTAACGCCTAATACAATTTCATTTATTAAATAAATATAGGTAGGTAGGTACATACGATTTTATAAAAAATCGTATATTATAGACTAGTGAACGCCTTCGAGTCCGTCCGCGTGGACTACAGAAAAAACAAAATGTCGAAATTACACGAAACATTTTCCCCGGATAAAAAGTAACCCATATGTTAAGTGGGACCTGTCACAATATATTTCTGAAAACTGTATCGAAATCGGTCCAGCCGTTTCCGAGATTAGCGTGCACTCTAGCGTGATCCATTAGGTACAATTTTATTATACTGGGTGTAAAAAGACAACTTTGTTCTTTTAATACCTCGTATTCTTTGTAACATCACGATCATTTTTTTCCGGGTTTCCAAGATATTGAGGTCCAAAGTTACATTAATATTATCAATTTTTTACATAAATCCATCTGAAATCGGTTTACAAATATTTTTTTCAAAGATACCATGTCAAAATGTTATAATGTTAGTTTTGTAGGTACATTTGTACTTTGCGCATCAAACGAATACATTGCTTGCAATAAAATGACAGTATTTTTTTCATAATTTTTTGTTGTTTCCCAGGGTTGGTTCCATAGAAAAAAATGATCGTACAAAGAATACGAGGTATTAAAAAAATCGTTGTCTTTTTACACCCTGTATGTAATAGATAGATATACTTAAGTTTTCCATAAATATATAATTTATTATAGATATATACCTATAATACACTGTACCAATCATCCAATAAAAAATCCTTCCGCGTCTTCTGCATCATCTTCCCTACTTTCGTAGTTTAAGTACACAAAGATTCCATTATATATTCAAGTTCAAATCTCCTAGGAGGTATAGAGGTTTCACGTATTAATTGATTTATCTCTGTCCAATATTTCCAAATTAATTTTCGGTTGTATTTTTAGAGAAGAATTCTTTTTACTTTGACTGTAAATAAAAATAGTCAGTTATTACTGTTCCTGTTCCTATTAGGTATAGGATCGTATAGGTATATTGTTTTGATCTAGCTCCAGTTTTTAAACTCTATATTATTGTTGAAATGTTTTCGAGAAACAGGCGTTTTATGTTATATGGTACCTGCCTAAATATTGCTCAAGTACTTACAATTCCTCTTCATCTATTTCTGTTATATTAGACATAATGGAAGCTTTCGGTTTCGGACGCAGTTTACGTTCTCTCAGCAAATGTCTAAAACACCATTATGTTTAAGTACAAGCAGAAAATAGCCTGCAATTCGTCCACCACTGGCCACGGAGCCAAAAGGCTGGCCACATTGCTTTGATGGATGATGAGGCTAATGATTCAACACAGGTAAAGTGAAGCCATGATTATTTGTCAATTTAGAGTAGGTAAGTGCTCCAAAGTGAATATATTGCTCTACCTAGCTCAATAGCTGTCTCTAGAAATCCATTGCGGCCACAGTCTGTCAGAGTAAGTGCCTACCAAGAAGATGCCCTTAGCTAGGAATCTTTCATTTTAGCATCTCTCTTGTGTTTAACAAATATTTTTAGAAATATGACGTTTGAAAGAAACCATGTTGCGCCAACCTCATAATAAGTAATGGGATAAAGGCATTGGACAATGAAGTATTTTAGTGTAGTAATACTGGACATCTTACTCTTGTCGTAATGAATTCCACGGTTGGAGTTGTGTTTCTCCCCATATTAAAAATATTAGTCCACTTAATAATAGCACCAGGGCATGAAAACACCAGATATGTTTCCATACATAGGAATAGTTCTGAAAAGGAAGAAGAGTAGAGTAGTTTTAGAGGCAACTCGGAACCACAGATAGTTAAGATGTTATAAATACTCACATGATATTTATTCGTAATGATTCCTACACCAAAGGATACAAATATCCCGGAGGAGTTTCCTATCATTCGTATTACTGTATTGATAGTGCTGAAGAATGTTGGAGAAAGTTCCTAAAATATAATAGAGTAAGTAGGTAAGCAGTGTATTATTTACTGGCTTAAATTTGTACCTATCCCTACCTCGTGGTGAGGTTTTAAAGTTTTGAAATAATTTTCGCATATGTGGTTGGTACTTACTAGTAATTCTGATGCTATGATTGATAGGAAGAATGCAAAATGCGTTTGATATATTATAATTGGAAAGCATTTGAACACCAGGTTTATTCCCATTACCTATACATGAATATCAATAATGTGTAATGCTCCTGGAAATAACGCTCCGGTCGAGATAAGGATAAATCAGCAGACATATACATTATATGGAGATATAATCTATGAGATATCTCCCACCGCGTTTTCTAGAAAAATATGCATTTTACAGCTATTCCCCGATAAGGGGATCATCTCGTAATACTTTCCCCTAGATACATAACAAACAACAGCAAAGAACCTCACACGTTGGTACGAGTATTCCGTACATGAAAAGTAGGCGCAAAACTCTTGTATCATTACAATGATGCTTACGTAACAAATGTCCAGGGTCATATCCATACCTGCTGCGGTCATGGCTACGGCAACAGTGAGCAGTATAGGTCCTGGTACCAGAGGGGTTAGCCAGGTGACTGTCACCAAAGCTCCTGGTATGACATGTGCTGCAAGAAAGGTCGTCTAATACAAAAAGAGAAATCTTAGTCAGACTATATACCTAAGTAGGGTTATTTGAATTTTGTATGAATTCACTCTCAGCCAGCCCAATCAGCCCTGCCGTTGAAAGTAAGTAGTAATAGTACCTACCTACATGTAGAGATTTGTTTTTCTTTGTTAAGTAGGTACCTTGGTATTCCCAGAAGGAATCAGCTGAGGGCTACATGTTGTCCTTTCATACAAAAGTTTAATTGACCACAAATAATACTACTTTATTTATAATGAAATATTAATTCGTGATAGTAACTTACAGAATACGACCATAAATTTCCTAATGTGATTAATTCTTCTTAACCTAACGTTATGACTGTAATAATGGAATGTTTGTATGATTATTGTTCCTAACACAAGCCTCAGAAAGAACGGGAGGGCCGTCAGTGCTGATGCCTGAAATAAGACACAATATTTTACTCAACTGCAAAGAGATACCGTGTATGTATGAATCTACAATACCTACTAACCTTACCTTATAAATGCTATATTTGACTACAATACTGTAATAAAGAGGTCCGTGAAGGCAAAGGGCTATTATCATCCATGAATAGCCAAAATTTAAAGCACAGAGAGCCCAGAATGGAACTGACTTCAAAATACGACACCATGGAGCTTGGACGTTTGTCACCTGAAAATGGATTTCTCGTCTAAGACTTTATTTTGATACGTCTCAATTTTTTTTGTTTTGGTACCTATATTTTAAAACACTGACAGGGATAGTAAGGTTGTGATGACGCGCTTATCGAAATTAGAGATGGAATTGTAGAGTGGTTTTGGAGATTGTGGTATGCACAATACAAGAACTTAGGTATTCCATAATCGTCCTAGAGCAAAATGTAGTGCAGCTTGTGTCACCTACCGTAATAGTAAAAATATTTCCAATAGTTTCGTTAAGATACTCCAGCTCGTCCCTTGGTATCCACCGATGTTTGCTCGGGCAATCCGTAACGATGCACAACCAAGCCATGGCCCACACCACCTGCAGTACTCCACTCATGTAGAAACCAACCGGCCAACGGGAGTAGTAGTGGACTATCGCACATATCATAAAGGTTGAGCATGTTCCTATGGTTATACCTGATGAAGAACTTGTAGATAAAAAGGTACGTCGTGATGAAATTACCAATCGTTAACCCTGTTTTAACACTGATCGTTAGGATATAGGTAGACATTGCTGTCTACAAGGTAAATAAAACATTGGTTTAGGAAGTTCCCAATCCATTTTTTAAGCATTGGCAGAGGGTCTTAGGGTCAAGACACACGGACTGCAATTCAACTGCAAGTCGACTGCAAAATTGTAATTCCGATGTATAAAGTCCGTATATGGATAAATCGCCACGATCGCGGTATCTCTGTGAGATTTCCTAAATCTATCCATTTGTTGCCATATTATGTCAAATACCTTCGTCTTCCTATTTTGCCACTCCACACAATCTTTATCCTAATAAATATTTGCAAGACTCTTTAACTAATTTAGTGAATAATTTTAATCTCACCACAATACGCCCACATAAAGTGATTCCTTTCAAATGGAGGTACCCAGTATCTTAACACTTGTACCATACTAGGTTGCATAGCACCCTGCAATAATAAAGTTTGTTTCCTTTCTTGTAAAATACGTTTTAAACAGAGTGTTTCTTCGTTGCCACCCTTAACGAAGGGTTCGTACTCTATACATCAAATAAAGTATCTAAGTTTATGCCAAAAAATGCTGGCAAACGATGTAAATTTTGTTTTTATTTTTTATTACTTGATCGGACGAAATTTACATATAGTGTCCAGTGTTTCTGCTAGTTTTTTTCAAAGACAGATATTAATTATTTCTCGTGAAAAAATCTTGCTACGCGCGTCTATGTGCATCTATGCAGAAAAACGCAGTCTATTTACTCAACTTTGGACCCTAATATCTTGGGAACTAGACATTTCCCAGGTATGCTTCCATGGAGAAAAATGATCGTGATGATGAGGAGATTCCGTAGTTTTCGGGAACGTTGACGACCAAAATCATCCTGTATAATCTAGGTAGGTACCTACTATGGTTAATTAAAAATGGCCATAAAAATAATGGTTCATTAAAGATACAAATTTCCATACTCGTATAGAGTTTACCCTCCACCGGGCTTCCGCTGAACCTGAATTTGCCAACTAACGATCACGATCACACACAACTACGGCCGCAATGAGACCTAAATTACTAAATCGTCTTTGTACTATTTCGTTTACAACTTACTGTCTAAGATAAATTGTATGTGTACAATAAAGAATACTAAAGGTATGACTGCTACTCCGGCAACCAACCCTGTACAACAAAATGTCTGACCAAAACCAATGGCATTGTTAGGTTTACAACCATAAGTCATGTTGATTTTGTTTGAAATGATACCTATTATTAAATCTGTGTTGAAACTAACCGCACAGAATCCTAACACCATTCGGACTACAAACAGTGCCCACACTCCGCTGTACACCGACAAGGGTGTGATGCAGTTCAGGCAGCCTGACGTCAGGCCAGCTATGCCCACCACCCAGGTTGGACCTAATCTGTGAAGTAAGACAGATGCAAAAAGGATATCCTGTCCCCGTATCGGCTACTTTTTTGACAGTTCATACAGAGATATGAATGATGATCACTTAAGGAACTGGAAGTGTCACAAAATTATCTTCAGACAAGGCGTTGTGTCCCATTTGTTAGATTTCAATGAGTGATCATCACTATGAACTGTAAAAAAAGTTTGTCGGTAGGTACGGGGAATGGTCTATATACCTACCATAAGTAACTGGTTAACTAGTGTTAAGAGCCACTACTACTAAATAAATACGAATAAACTATAGCTATAAGTACTCGTTACTATCTACGTAGCTTAATGGCCATTGAAAATAGAGCATCTATCTTGTCCATATATTCAAGTCCTGAGGGGTAAGCACGAACCTCTCGATAGTCCGTAACGCTAGCGTCAAACTGTCAATTCCCATAGATTTTGCTAGCGAGTCGAGACTAGAGAGGTTCGTGCTTACCCCTCTGATCTTGGCGTAAGAAACGTGACCACCAAACATGGGTTTGCGATCGTGTAACTTGTGGATTCTTATTCATAACGTCATATACCTACGTTATCTTGTTCTTTACGGTCGCAGAATGTTAAATTGGTAATTAGCGTGTCGTATTTAGTCATTCTTGCTATTACATTTCTAAATATATTATAAATACTTTTAGTAAATTACCTCGGGTAACAAGTAGATAATACTCATTTTTGTTACAAACAAATTATGCGGTACAAAGTTCGACATTTGCTCAAACCAAAAAAATCTTTATATTTTGTCTCATTTCACTTAGGTACTTCAAAGTTAGATACAAAGACAATGAAATGTTGACTGACATTATTATCGAAGTTTTACCTAACATACATACATACATAAAAATCACGCCTCTTTCCCGGAGGGGTACGCAGAGATCACGGATCTCCATTTGCTACGATTCTGACACACCTCTTTGGCTTCATCTACTTTCATGATATTCTTCAGGCACGCTCGTCGGTTTATGGTACTCTTGACCTGACCTTTCTTTAGCATTTCATCAATTTGATCGGTGAAGGTCCGGCGAGGTCTTCCTCTTCCAACCCTTCCATCCACTCTTCCAGCACAACAACAACACTTTCTTTGTTAGTCTACTTTCACTCATCCTCTCCACATGCCCAAACCACCTCAACATACCCTTCTCAATCTTCGTCACCACGTCCTCATTTATACCACACTTCTTTCTGATCACCTCATTTCTTCTTTCAAAGTGAGTCCACACATACTTCTCAATGCTCTCATTTCCACTGCATTCACTTGACTTTGGTGTTTTGGTTTCTGCCATACCCAACTTTCACTTCCATAGATAAGAATCGGCACCAAAACACCTCCATGAACAGCCAGACGTGCCGCTTGCGACACTCTCTGGCTACTCATAAAAGAATTAAGTGCCCCCTTCACACGATTCCCAGCATTCACTCTCCTTAAAATATCTTTTAGATACGAGTAATAGTCCTAAATAAAAGTAAAATTTTATATGCACGTAGGTAAGTAGAGTACATTCTCCAAACCTGTCCCCAACATTGTGGAATATTGGAAAGCATATGCAGTATCCGATGTGGTACGCAGAGAACAAGCGTGCTACTCTCATGTCATTCCAAAAAAATAAGTCGATAATACCCTAAAATATTAAAATCATCATTAATATAAGCTGCGCTGAACTCTACAGTTTTGTACATTTCTAAAACTTCGTAGAGCTCAGCACCTTAACTCAGACTTAAGGAATAGAACAGTTACGAGTAAAACGTTTAAAGATCTGCCAGAAAGTAGGTAATGACTAGAATGACGACAAACTGTGTTTTTGATCTTTTGTTCTGAAATAACCAATTAAATAAAAGAATTCCCTTACCCCGGCTCTAGTATAATGTGTTGTTGTGACTTTGTGCAATGTATTATTATTGTTCATGGCACTAACCGGCATCTTTGCCATTTCCACGATATGAACGCTTAAGTCATATCGTACTAAATATAATAGGAAATATCCTAGAAATATCATGATTCCCACCTGTGGAAAGAAATAGGTATTAGGTATACAATTTTAAATTAAAGCGTGAATTGCTTTTGCGCAAAAACGTACAATTACTCGAACTCGAAATTTCCACATTTTCATTATTATAATTGAACAAAATAATATCTATAAAAATATTATAAACAGAACAAGTCAGTATTTCCATGGCCTCATAGTTTACATTAAACTTAACATTGAAATACCTACTTATTAAGAACTTTTCCCTATACCTACCTACTTATATAAAAACTAGCGGACCCGACAGACGTTGTCCTATCTCACGCCTTAAATTCAAACTTTCTTAAATAAGCTGTAACAATATGGACCGTTATAAAAACATTGTCTAATTGACCGAATTGTGAATCTAAACCACTTTCGAACCCACTTGAACACACACTAAAAAATCATCAAAATCGCTTTAGCCGTTTTAGAAAAACTTCAATTACAAACACACGAACAGAAAATTCAATTATTTATATAAATATTTCCGAGATATAACAACCATCTACCGTGCGTAACTGCAACTAAAGTATGCTTGTGAGTAATCGACACAGCGACTACAGCGCAGAATCCTATGTAAAAGGTTCTCTAACAATACAAATCTTCTGTTAGTGTGTTCATGATTGAACTCCTTCTCAACGGCTGGACCGATTTTAATGAAATTTTTTGTGTGTGTTCAAGTGGATTCGAGAATGGTTTAGTTAGATTCACAATTCGGTCAACGACATTTTATTTTTTTCTGCAGTCCACGCGGACGGAGCTCAAAATCATTATTCAGTTGACCGAAATGTAAATCTAAACCATCCTCGAATCCACTTGAACACACACAAAAAATTTATCAAAATCCGTCCAGCCGTTCAGAAGGAAATCCATTAAAAACGCAAGAATAGAAGATTTATTATAATTTTTGAATATACGACACAGCGACTGCACCGCAGTCTGCCGGATCCTATGTAAAAAGTTCTAACATAAACAACAATATAAATCTTCTTTTCGTGTGGTTTTAGTTGAACTCCTTCTAAACGGCTGGACCAATTTTGATGAAATTTTGTGTATGTTTAAGTGGGTTCAAGGATGGTTTAGCTTCACAATTCGGTCAACTAAATAATGTTTTTGGACTCCATCCACGTGGACTGCAGAGAAACAAAATGTCGTTGACCGAATCGTAAGTCTAAACTATTCTCGAACCCACTTAAACACTCACACAAAATTTCATCAAAATCGGTTGAGCCTTTTAGAGGAAAATCCATTACAAACACACGAACAGAAGATTTTTATATACTCGTATCAAGAATTCAATTAGCTGACCCGCACTACTTGAGGTCTATACATATAATAAAATTGTAACGGATCGATGTTTGTGCACGCTAATCTCAGAAACGGCAAGACCGATTTCGATGCAGTTTTCAGGAATATATTGTGACAGGTCCCACTTAACATATAGGCTATTTTTTATCCCGGGAAAATGTTTTTATCCCGGATAATTTGGACATTTTGTTTTTTCTGTAGTCCACGCGGACGGAGTTGCGGGCGTCCACTAGTATGAAATAAGGTTAACGAGAAATAAAATTGTTATTTATAATCACATTTAATTTACTGTCTCATACATAAATAACTAATACATAGGTAAATATCACATTACATACATAAATAAGTAGATACCTACCTCTAGCATCCACTGAGACTGAACATTGATAAATTACGAGATTCAATATAAAATAAGTTTGGTGGTTGTATTTGTTATAATAATACGTAAATGAGTCCAAAACCAAGTAAACATTTCAAAAAATTACAATACTTATTCGTCTGGCCGTCAATCGTTTTCGACAAATTAATAAGGACTCTGGGAGAAACTGGGTAATCTATGGAGAGACTTTATTAAAACATAACATAGATCTCATCTCACATTATGAATTACCTACCTAATTCTGTTAGGTGTATACAAGATTGCCCAGATTACACCTAACAGGTGATAGCAATATCGACATAATTACAATGCCTACATTATTGTATGGAGCCTTATTTCTCTGGGTGTTATAATAATGTGATGGACAATGTACGTCAATACCGTTGTAACAACCATATTATCATCCAACTTATTAAATATTTTTACAAAATCGAAGTAGTGTTTAACTATTGCGTCATTAATAATAAAATAAAAACAATTAATTAATTAAGAGAAAATATTTTGTCACGTTTTAACCTAAGTATTCTAAGAAATGCTTTAGCTCACTATCATTTAGAAGGGCGGAATCCTTATTGATTATTATTGAAAGAAGCACCAAAAATAACTCGTTCTATATAGATCTACTTCTCATAACAGCAATTGTTAGTCTGGTCTCCTGCCCAGTATCTAACAATTAACTTTGGCAACAGTTTTCATAATATCTTCTACTTACGTCATAATAAAATAAAACAATACAATATAACATTATCAATTTCCAAACTTAAAATGTTAATTCTTATTTTGTCACAACACTCATTGGAGTTTCTTTAGTATTTTTCATATCACCATTTTTGGACGGAATATCTTTCATGTCATGGATATCACCATTTTTATTTTTCTCTTTTTCGTCTTCGTCTTTAGGGAAGTTCCAATCTTGGATATTTCCAGTGCCGAAAATCATGAACACTATAGCCGAAACTATATACACTGAAGCTCCCACGAAAAACACCGGTCGCCATTGCTCAAAACTGTCCTGTAAGGATAAAAAAATATTTATATGCATGTCAAATTATTAATATAACTTCTTAAGCAATTAAACTACAGCGATTCTTTCATTATAATTATACCTACGAGTATATCTATTCTTTCTACTACAGAATTGTAAATAAATCATTGGTTAATGAAACATAATTATTTCTTTTATTTTACATCTAAGTTACATTTTGCATATTCTGATGCCTGCAACTTTATTTCCATGACCGTAAATTATAGCCTTTGTGTTACTCTGATGTATAAACTACAGTACTGTCGAGTTCCATTAAAATCAGTTTTGTTGCTTTAGCGGGAAAGAGTGACAAACATCTAACATCTTCATACCCTAATATCTACATTCCCATAAACTTTTATGTTTATAATAGTAGAAATCTTACCCCTGTTTTGGTGAAGTATGCTGTGATCATGGGCGTGAAAAACCCAGCAGTACTTCCAACAAAGTTGGCTATCCCATACAAAGTTCCTGCGTAGTTTGGTGCGAGATCTTGATGGTTTTGCAGGTTAGTTAGGGTCGCAGCTCCATTGAAACCCATTGACATTGTTATAAGTGCTACCGAGAGAGCTGTTGAACACCCTGCATATACTAGTGATACGAGTAATAACCCTGGAATTATATGCGAGAAAATACAGAAGAATTTTCTTATGGCGGTAGTTGTCATCATTTTTCTGGATAGAATACAATCCCCAACAAAACCAAATAAAGTGGCCAAAAACATTCTCGCCAAGTATGGTAAAGCTGAAATAACTCCAGCTGCAGATAATTCGAAACCAAGTACACTTGAGACGAATTTAGGGCCAACAGTCATAATAAAATACAATCCCCAAAGATTTCCATAGTGAAGAATGACCATGGCCATAAATGGCAATGATGTTACTATATGCTTGAAAGGTGGTAGACTCTGAAATAGAAAAATGATCAAATGAAATGTATATTTCCGATAATACTAATGGCAAATAATCCTCTCATGTTCACACATGTGGCTTGAGCAAATAAAAGAACACAGTAAGTAAAATTACAGTTTGCTGTTAAGTCAAGCAAGCGAACTATTAAAACACCAAAGTTTACCTTTGACTGTTTGACCTTGTCGCCGAGTGCGTCTAAGATATACTTCCTCTCTGTATCTTTAATCCGAGGGTGATCAGTTGGTGTATCGGAGACTAGATACCACCAGAAGAAGCACCAGACTGTAGTCAACGCCGCTGGTACGTAAAATGCTGATGCCCAACCGAATTTATGCATCAATGGCCCTGTAACGGACCAAGTTACGACTGTGCCCAGAGTTCCTCCCATCATGGCACTAACAAACTTTCCTTTCTCATCCGGTGGTGCCCATCTAGCTACCAATACGTGTAAGGCTGGGTACACAAAACCCTGAAATATTACATATACAACATAAAACTTTAGAAAAATACGTCAACAGAAAAGCTCTAGATTTTTAATTCTTACCCCAGAAAATCCAAGTAAGAATCTTACTACTACCAGGGCAACGTAATTCAACCTGGCAGCTGCAGGACTGAGAGCTGTCAATAGACTGCCGGCGATGGAAGAGAGGAGGACGACGTATCGCGGACCCCATCGCTCGGCCGCCATGCCTCCAACCAGCGAAGTCACCGGGTAGCACCAGAAATAGGCGCCTAGAATGGTGGCTTGCTGCTCTGTAGACCAGTCGAAAACCTCCCCATTTGATAACTGGAAAAATCGTTAATGTATTAAGTTAGTCAGTCTGCACTTAAAGTTGCGCCTACTGTTTTTTTTTTCAACATTTAACTAAATACTCGTCACCCATTCTGGAGATTTTGTTAAATATTAATAAAGTAGAGACGCATTTTTAGGCATATAAAAAGCATAATAAAAGGGAAGCTTTAAACAGTAAACGCAACTTTTTGAAAAACGTTGAAAAACAAAAACAAGAGTTATACATATGACTCCTAATGGCCGTAAAAAGCGTAATGAGGTCGTATTTCATAAAAAAAAGAAGTGCTAAGGAGTACCAAATAATGATTTTAAGTATACATACCTAAGTATATTTTTTATCAACATCTTTCTTGGTGTGCGACCATTAAAACTCAAACTAATCAACTTACAAGTTTTTTGACAATATTAGTAAGATTGTTATTCCGTGCGTCGCAAAATATTCATTCAAATAAATGGGATAATGTAAGTAATTCATAAATATCCGAAGACACTCGTGTTTCATAGCTGAGAGAGCAGAGCCTATTTTGTAGCAGCAAATTATTCTAAATTGATATAAGTACAGCCCAAGGCACATAATTGTAACTTGGGTAAGGTAGGTGTTTCCATCCTCGTTTTATAGTCTCAGTTTTCAATCCACCATAAAGTTGGACATTGAATGATGACATTTTAATATGTTTCACTTACTACCCATTTCCGTCAATTATAGACAGGTACATTATGAAAATGTATTTAAGTGTTTTACGTTTACCTACTAAGTACCTACTTTAGGTACTCACTCACACTAAAAAATGTCGTAAAAACACCGCTAGTGGTTTCCTGTAACTAGTAAAGTAGGTAGGGTAGGGCGGGGCTAGTTGAGCAAATTTTCACTTCAGTGGATATAGTTCCTCAATGATAAGTCTCAATGAGTTGTTATGTGGCTTGGTGGATTAGTAATTTACCCCTTAGCAAAAGTGTATATAGTATTTTTTGTAACAAGTCGAATATAAGAGCTACAGCAGTTTAAATGCAGAATGTCAAGTATGCTCAATGTACCCCATAGGTGGGGTAAGTTGAGCAAGGGTATGGGGCAAGTTGAGCATTAAGAATGTCTAACCAAACCAGGGGTTCAATGTTTACTAGAGATGAAGTAAAATATAAGTTTGACAATTAGCTCTTTATTTTTAGTCTTTTAGTGACAGAACAACAAAACTTGAAGTAATTTTCTTGGAAAAAATAACCAAAACTAGAATTAACAAAACATTAACGCATCTTAAGATTAACTTTAGCATTAGATTCAGTCTTTAATATCTTAACTATCTTTAAAAAATATAATAATAATATCTTACAAGACATCAAAAACATCTTAGCAACTTAATCGTCGTCGTTGTTACTGTTGAAATTGACACAAACGAAAGTAAGACCAGCTCCTGGAACACATTTTGTACGTGCCCATTTCCTGCAAGCTTGACACTGGATCCAACTTTCTCCTGGTAAACTTTCAGCATAGCCTTCGCAATAAATCAGACAGGCATAATATAGAGTATTAGGAGTAAGTTTTTTGTGGTTTTACTTTGCTACTCTTCTAAAGCGTTCTTTTCGGGAGTGTCACAGTTAGTATTGCAGATTTCCTCTTTCTTATGTTAGTTTTATCTGCTTTTCTAGGGCCAGTCTTTGGGAATGGTCGTCTTCAGTAGTATAAGAATATCTTGTAGTCTTCTAAAAGTAAGTCTTACAAAACATAAAACATTAATTACTTTAGTTGTTTGAGTCGTGGGTTAAAGTTGAGCAACTATAGCTCAACTAACCCCAACCCGGAAATTTTAAAACAAAAGCGAGGTTATGAAAAAATTGGTAAGAATTATAACCAAAACCTCACTACATATCACTAGTACAATAATTCTCTGAAAGATTAATACTTACCTTATTCAAATCAATTAATAGTTGACTTATACAGACGAAAACTTGCACTAAACGATGTATTTACTTTTCGGTCACAAAATAAACAAAACGCGCGGAGGCTTTACTCGCTCGTCCAGTCGGCACTAGCTATCGCGTGGTGATTACCCCTCCCACGACCCCTTCTTTCTGCCATACGATGCTTATGCGTACGGTGAATACTTTGCGAGATATATATATCAATTGCCCAACTTGCCCCTATGCTCAACAGGCCCCGCTCTACCCTACTTATACTAATAAACTATCTAGAAAATATCCCTCAATCATCCCTTGGAAAATAAAAGTACTTAAATTCATCGTGATCATTTCAACCGCTTTATTGTTGAGTACTTATATTATTTATTTATTGGCAAAAACATTGTATTGTCCAACTACAAATTCTCACTCATACAAAATTAAGTAATCAATTCCTGGTTTGGATTTTGCCATTTTGGTCGATTCAATCTTCATGACAAGATATCCGGGCAAAGCTTATGCTATTTTTACCAAAAACTTTGCTTTTTAGTTTCATATATCAGCTACTTGATGCCTAATAAAGAGGTAAAGGCTTACTTCCTAGCGCAGGAAAAACATAGCGAAAAGCACCCGTCCGTAACATTACAGTATAATTGAATAGTAATACCATGTACCCAATGACAATGATTAGCCATGTGAAGTAGGTACACAAACTTCCTCGTTGCCCGCCAATTTTCCACTTACCTGGTCGACTGACTCTCTGACGTGTGTCGCATTCGCATCTCGTATGCTCACGTTGACCGTATCTGCGCCCGGATCACCGCTTTCCCCACACTGAGTTCGTATCCTGATGGTAAAACAATCCTTGAATAGGGTTAGTGAAATTAAGCGGTAAACTGGCTATCCTAAGCAATTTCGATTGGTTTGTGATGTAGTTGGGTAAGTTCTCGGGGCCATCTAAACACTAAAAATTAACTAGAATCTGGGTTTGTTGTTTTATGATCTTGATCATCTGTTTCGAGGGTTAGTGGAAGGTGTTGGGCCAGGTGGAAACACCAGTTCGAAAAAAGATTAGTGTGGTATATAAGTACTACCAAAACTCGTAGTAAAAGTAAGAAAGACACTTAAAAGAAGTCAAAGAGCGAAATGGTGATACCCTACAATGTAAAGCCTACCTACATAGCAGAAGAGCGAATTTGTCGCAGGAGAATCTCCGTGGAAATTATGCCTTAAGGTAATCCAGTTGTTAGTTACGCTAGTTAACGTGATTGTTTGACTGCGATAGTGTAAATAAAGACATATCACGAACACGAGAGATTACGTTTTACTTAATTGTCAACGTAAAGACGCATACACTCACGCCTTTGTAACAGCGCTCTAAGTGCCAGAAAGAGTAGAGTAACCACTATTTTGTCATATCTTCGGTAACTTTCGACTTCTGTTATTATTTTCCTTTGATAATGCGGATCTTCACTAAAATACATCAGCTGCATCTCATTCCGTATATGTCGTATAGTACTTAACATAAAATAATATAACAAAAAGTGACATTTCAAGGATATACGGTCTTTCGTTATTTAATGCATTATAAATTATCCCTATGCCACATATTATTTATTTTTTATAAGAATAACCTGTTTGAAAGATATTATTAGAATATTTAAACAAAATTATTACAATACAATAAAAATTTATATCTTATATTATCTTATACTACCTGATATTTTATCACTGCTGATGCTTTTGATTTTAAAAAATTCTTAGGCGTCTACTATTAACATTATTATAATTTATTTGAACACTAAATATTGCAACATAATATATCATACCTACATAAGGCTACATTATTATTATTATTATTTCCGCGAAGTATCGCTAAAAAAATCGATAAATATACTTCTTCATAATTGTCTTAGCTCTGAGGAGAACTACCGGAACTTACGATGAATTTTTGGCCGGCTGAGGCACCATAGCTATGAGGTTGAGACTCATATTCACTCGCAGCATGTAGACCACCCAGCAACTGGTAAACAGCATCACCCATAGGTTGAACCGTACAGGGATGGAATCTGCAATCAAGAACATAATATTATCTTAAGATCAGGAACATAAGCGAGTTGTTAAAAAAATATTTGTTTCGCCACCTGAGCAGGGACGGAGTAAAAGGCCGTTATCAAATGAACGGTCTTATATAATTAACATTAACAATAAAAATCTTTCTATATACTCATATAGTACCTAATCTTCGTCCTACGCATATTTTATCCAAAAGCCACTGAGTAGAGGAGCGCAACCGCGGCAATATACTAAAATCATGTGACGACCTACGAGCTAGATTAGCCTAGCTGTTCCTAGAAGTATAATATTTTCATAGACGAGCGCCCACAATGCTTCAACTCTATCCCTACCCTGTGCTTGGTGTAAGGTGCTTTGCCAGTACCTATCCAGGAAACATGTAGGAAAACTGACTAACCAATATCATGCTCATAAGGTTTATATTTGTAAGCATAGTGTTTTCGTCTTCTTAGTGCCTGATAATTATATTTTATACTTCTCATAATGCCGTCACTATAGGATTTCTATGAAAGGATAGATATATTACTTATAGAATCGAATACATTGTAAATAAAGAAATCAAAATAATATCAACATTATCACGAATTTAGACCAAAATTTTTGACTTTGATGTGATTTTGACATTGCGCGAAATTATTTTTGGGCTATAGAGAATACTCAAGAGAATACTAGTGGCCCGGTACGTGCTTCGCTACGTATAAAGTCTCATGCCTCATGTAAAGTGAAATAATCGAAATAATATATATTTTTTAATTATTTTAAAAAGTTCCGCTATCTGTTTTTCGGCGGCTCCATCATCAGACCCTCGTTTCATTTATATTATGTGTAGCTGACCAAAATTCTCTATTAAATTCATTTCAAACAAAAAAATATTTTATTAATTGCTAGCTATTTCAAAGGTACATAAATGACGGAGTTCTGAGATAACACACATAAAAAATATTTAAAAAAAAACATGCAGACGAATTGATAACCTCTCTTTTTTGAAGTCGGTTATAAAATGTAATTGGAACATTAAATTCATTTCAAACAAAAAAATATAAACAATATTTTTTATTTTTCCATTTTGAGCATGAATAAACAAACGGCTATAGAGAATATAAACACTAATGTACACAACCTCCGATTGTGGGGTGCTGGTGCTGTTTCAGATGGTGGTATAAAACGGGATAGCTGGCATATGGCGGGCTGCTAGATGGTCTATATTACCTGGCAATGCTATACATTTAGGTATCTAAAAAGTCTCAAGCGGGATTAATGAATTCGGATAATAATAAAACCGTGATGCCATATAGTGGTAGGTATATATATGGCATACCTATATTCGAGGTCCTGATCTGTCTATTAAATCTAAAATTGAAAATTTTCTATAGGTACACAACTACTTTACTTTCTTTACTTCATAACTTTGTTAAGTAACTAACTCACAGCGGTATCGTGTTAAAATTAAGTATCACTTATCAATACAAATTACACGAGCAGATAGACTTAGCGTGCTACGGTCACATATAATTAGTTATAGATCATGTGATATAACCATTAATGATATACCACATATCTAGCACCCGTATTCGTTTGGCTACACGGTCATAGTTATATAGGTAAGACCTGGCCCTCCCTTTTAATTATGGTAAACGCATTTGACTCAATAACTTACATACAAGGGTATCTGCGGATTTATGTGTTATTATTACAAGCCATACAACATGGGAGCATCGACTGGCCTTCCAAGTCTGGAATCTTGAACTTTGTAAAGAACACTTTTCTCCTGTATTGGGTATTCCTGTATTTTGTTGTATTCTGTATACATACATACATAAAGGTCACGCCCATTATCCCCCAAGGAGGTTGGGCAGAGGTGTGTTTACACACCCACTTTTCACCAGTTAGCTTATTAAGTCCAACTTGGTAAATGGTGAGCCTACCGCCGCTATTATATTACGTATTATGACAACATTAATATAATACTTTACTTATAAACGTTGTCTAACTGCTCTACCATTGGACATTAAATACCAGGAATAGAAAGTGATTTACATTACCTAAATTTAAGTTAATGTTTAAACTCGTTAAGTGATAGATGTAATTGGTAAATATGCTGGTAAATACGTATATTGGTATAATATCTGCGGGTAAATTAGTAAAATCTAGGTGTACTTACGTGACTTTCTTTCCGGTTCTAGTGCAGTTGACTTTAAGTGCTACGCATATTAAATCATCTAAGATGCATGTTTTAAATGGATTTTCCATTCCAACGATAATCTAAGCTTGGAAATAGAATCTACGAATTAAATATGTATAAATTGTAATAACGGTCCATTGACATTGATTGCAATTATAGCAATAAACCTGTAAGCTTCTTCGAAGAAACTTTAGATAAGATGATGTGCAAGAAAGGTGGGATTTGTGATAAAATAGTAAAAACATAATAAGACTAAAAAACTTTTTTCGCAGCAATAATCTATAGAAAGACAGGTTCTGTATAGAAATAAATCATTATGTAGATAATTTAACTTCTTCTTTATTATAAAAAATATAATATACAGGTGATTTTTGGTCGTCAACGTTCCCGAAAACTACGGAATCTCCTCATCATCACGATCATTTTTCTCCATAGAAGCATGTCTGGGAAGTGTCTGGTTTTACAAAATATTAGGGTCCAAAGTAGAGTAAATAGACTGCGTTTTTCTGCATAAATGCACATTGACGCGTGTAGCAAGATTTTTTCACGAGAAATAATTACTATCTGCCTATGATAAAACTAACATAAACACTGGACAATTTCGCCCGATCAAGTAATGAACATTTTTTTTTCAAAAAAATTTACTTCGTTTCCCAGCATTTTTTTTGACATAAACTTACTTTATTTGATGTATAGAGTACGTACCCTTCGTTAAGGGTGGCAACGAAAAAACATCTTGTATGTAGGTGCCGTGGCCTATCGTTGTATAAATAAATAAAATAAAATAATGAAGAATACATACCTGCCAAAGTGCCTATCTGTATAGCAACTACCTAACCTTCAAATTTTGATAATTTTAGTATTGATCTTAGTTTAGTACCTTAAGTTCCAGTATCTCGAAGGAATAATGTCAATCAATATTTTAAAAATCGCAAGCGGGTGTCATAGTTATAGTTATACTGCGCAAATCGTAAAGTGAGAAAACCGTATCAAAATCTGTGGAGTTACCTACCTAGTTAGTTTTCATTACCAGCAATGAAGGTATAGTTCAAATCACATGGGTAACAATAAACAGTGTCCGCGGTCCAATGTCATGGGTGATAACTGGTGACCTCGATTACGGACAATCCTATCCATTATTTTCTTATTTGTCATCAAAAAACTTATATCTCCATTAATGTCACATATATATACTATTTGCTAAGGCTCGTGCTAGAACTGGGCATGACATAATCTTTTAGTCTAGCCGAAAATTTTATTGTTCATTGCAAAAAACATATCTGGGTTTTTCTTCTTTTTGCATTATCGTGATTGTCTTATGTTCTATTGGTTAAAATCTTCAGGCTGCAGTTTTATTTTTTTATTGTGTCTGGCCCAAAGATTATGAACTTAAACTAATTTCGGTACACATACGAATAAACCGTACCTACATAGCTGGCATACCATACCATTAAGAACATAAAACAATTTTTCATTCCAGTTACATAAAGAAACCATTAAAATACCTAATCAAACGCACAATTAAATTCGTAGATAAAACTTCTGTAGCAAGTTCAGACGTTCGGGAACAAGCAACGTTAGGTACATGAAAAATATTGATTTTATTACCGACTAGTGGACGCCCGCGACTCCGTCCGCGTGGACTACAGAAAAAATAAAATGTCGAAATTATCCGGCATAAAAATATTTTTTCGGGATAAAAAGTAGCCTATAAGTTAAGTGGGACCTGTCACAATATATTCCTGAAAACTGCATCGAAATCGGTTCAGCCGTTTCTGAGATTAGCGTGCACAAACGCACAGACAAACCGACAAACAGACAAAAATTCCAAAAATCATTGTTTTGGGTACTATTGTGTTGATAAAGGTCTCCTGTAATATTTTTTCTCATATATCTTCCATGTACAGACAGCCATCCGTTACATTTTTATTATATGTATAGATTGACTTATTCTTATTCCTATGCTAATGTTAATCAGGTTTCAAAGAAATTGTTAGGCCTCAGTCATTATAACTACGATAGACAATTGAACTACCTATACTAGGAACATTAGCACTACCACCTATGATTATCACAAGGTGACCTGACATATAGCTCAATTACACCTGACACTGTAGGAAGTAGCATGTGGGACCTGAGGAACGATAGTATGGGACTAATATGAGGACTAAATACTAGTTGATTCCCATTTTCCCGTTATTAGCTACCTCGTCATGGAATGTCGACGAATGAAAACGATCAACAATGGCGAATGGCGAACTACTTGTATTTGATAATAAAGACGATACAGTGCGATTGTTGACAAAGCAAAGGCAGTAGATCTAAGTTATACATCCATACATATGTTGATTTTCACTGCTGAACGGAACGCTTCTCAAATATTTTACTTTGTATTTTCATGAACGTTCTCGTTATGTAGAGCGTTAGTATTTTTTTGTGCAGGAATACTGGCTTAGTTAATCAGCACTCTATTTATTTTTAAATAGGTATCTACCAAGACCCTTACTACTCTGAGAGGGTATAACAAAACACTATATCCGAAGATTGTTTATAGTGAAATGTGTCCTCTGTTCTCTCTCTGTGGTGGCCTAATATAGCTGACTCCTAATATAGCTCACGCTTGAATTTTTGGATTACTTATTAAAATATGGACTGGCATAGTCAATTAAAAAAATGTTATTTATAACTGACATAGCAAGATCCTTATGCCATAACAAAAATGGGTGAGCAGCGTGAAAGAACCTTTATCATGGTCAAACTATCATCTAATGTTTCGACAAGAAGGGCTTCAAACTAGAGGCTCTCAAACTCGTATGGCGATCTGAAGAACTTCTACAAAAGCACTACAGCAGTTTATCTTCTTCTCAGATCTAATTAAGTACATGAGTTCAGGACTAGTCGTCTCTATGGTATGGGAAGGCCGGCAAATGCTCGGAGCTACAAACCCTGCCGATTCTTTGCCTGGAACTATTCGTGGAGATTTGTACATCCAAGTGGGCTGTAACATCACGCATGGCACAGATGCGGTCGAAACCGCTAAAAGGGAAATCGCTCTCTGGATATTGAAAAAGATATTATCAGTTGGACTCCGGCTGTTGAAAATTGGGTATATTAATAAAATGTTGTTAGCATCCTAAAGTAAACTTTAGTAAGTATGAACTATTTTTAAAATAAAATAGATACATACATTAATATAGATAAGTTATATTAGCCCAAATTTTTAAAGCATGCAAAATCATATTGACGTCTAAAGATTTTTCGTAGTAGGTATATAAAATAGAACCTTATGTTGGTAGTCGTAAGTAGAAAGTATAGCTATTAGTTATTTTAGTTCATAACTTATAACAGCTTTTTCTAATTATAACTAGATACTCTAATTTATTCAATGTTTTTGTATTACATAAGGTAGGAAAGTATTAAAGCTGTTGCACACTGCATCCATCCGAATTTATATAAGTAGGTAATAAGTATAATTGTATAGTTAGCAAGTTCCCGTAATTCTTTTCAACGTTACCTCCATCAATATGTATAGTGTACTTATATCACCATATATACCAATCTCAATGTCAGGAGATACTATTATAATTTAGGTAATTATTACACAAATACGAATCTGATACGAATACAATTCGAATGCAATGGACAATCGAACGGATACTATGTAACGCATAAATACGTCTTTATAAGTACAGCTTTGATTTCACCTCCGACCACAGGCGCAACGCTGTGACCCGGGGCATAGAGGAATAAGATGTCATAGAGTGCTTTGTTCTACTAACTGCCTCGATGCACCATGAGACTTTCTGCCCTTTCTGGTACCTCACAAGTCCAGTTCTTGACCCTTAGATTACATTACAGTACAGTACATGAGGTACCGAAAAGTCTCATGGTGCATCGAGGCAGTTAGCTCTCTATAAGTTGTCTACGTATCTCATAGAACGAATAAATGAATGCAAAGACAGATTTGCTGCAAGAAGCGAAGTATGAAATTTCGGAATACTTAGAGTGTTGCCAAAAAAGTACTCAATACTACCTTGACCGCCATCAAAACAATAGATAGCACGACGATTTATGCAAAATTAAACGTTGCTCACTATACTTATTATAATTAATACAAATTAAAAATTCATATAATAAAGTTAAAATATTCCATACCTAACATAATTCACATCATAGGTATTTGAACCTAGCCCGAAGAAAAGAAGAAGTTAACCAATCAAGAACAAACTAAACTACTATCTATTGCACAATCCTATCCTACTATCCTACTAATATTATAAACGCGAAAGTTTGTGAGTACCTATGAATGGATAGATGGATGGACGTTTGTTACTCTTTCACGTAAAAACGGCTCAAGCGATTTAAATAAAATTTGGTAAGTATAGAGTTAGCTGATACCCTAGATTAACACATAGGCTACTTTTTATCCCGGGAAAATATTTGAATCCCGGATAAATTCGACGTTTTGTTTTTTCTGCAGTCCACGCGATCGAAGTCGCGGGCGTCCACTAGTGGTTATATGATTCGTAGTCATTTAGTTCGTTTTGTAGTACCTACTGTAAGTAGTAGGTACGAGTAGGTATGTCTTAATACACTAACTGGAAGTTATAAATACAAAACGTGTGATACACACGTTTACATACTAGATTCCGAATAGAAAGACTAAATTACCGATTATCTAAATTTTATATCAATTTTTCGTAGTATAAGTGTATGTAATGTAATCGAACCCTATAATTTATGCTTGGATATTCACTTGATACGATCATCAGATCATCACATATTTAAAATATGGGTAACCTTGTCTAATAGTTTATCCTAATCTAAGTAACAATATGTCGAAAGACAACCTCTTGTTCCGACCAATGGGGTAATTTCCTATGGATGAATAAAGGGTTGAATCTTAAGTGACTATCTAATAAACGTGTAGAACAAAAGTTTTTTTACGCGCATACAAGTTGCTTGTGGTAGCCGTTTGTATGGAGCGTTTTTTGGCAAGTCTAAAATTGTGATTTTGAAATCGTTAAGTATATCCCGGAAAGTTTTCACGCTAGTGATGGTTTTCTTTCGTAAATGTTTCTTTTATTTTATGATCTTTCGATATAAATACAAATAAAAAAAATGTAAACGACCCTATTGATTACATGCAGCTGCATAGCTGCATTGAGTGCAAACTTATAACACCGGTCGATAAGGCCACATTTATTTTGTACACAAATTCAGTTTAGTTTCAAACATTTCTTTAGACTTACGATAACATAATGTACTTACCTATAGGTAGGTAGGTAGGTAGGAGTACGTAATTGTTTTTTGTATCTGCTACTTAGAGATAAATTCAAATTCACATTGATTTATTTGTATTTAAGGTAATTTCGGTCTAGGCTCTAAAAATATTCTCAACAACTAAAATACTTTTATATCCTTTTTTTGGTTTAGTTAATATTTTAGTTATAATAGTTTAGTTAAGTCATAAATTACCCAACTTAAAATATAAGTATATTTAATTAACCACTTACATTAGTAGGTACTTACATCTTTAGTTTTATTTTTATTAGCTTTATTTAATTATTTGCCGATCCTCTGAATTTATAGAATTGGTAAATAATGAAATAAAGCTAATAAGGATAAAACTAAAGATGTAGGTACTTATGTAAGTGCTAATTAATTGTATATTTTAAGAAGTATAATTTATTACTATTAATACATATTAACGTTTTTTAAGTATTTATAGATTCCCGTAGATTGTAGGTTATGCATACCTGGTTCCTACAAAAATATGTGATACTTATATTATTATTTTGTTAGTGTTAGTGCGTTATGATAAACTTCCAGTTTCATCGAAATCCTACGAGTAGGTACCTACATCGACATTCAAACTTTTTCCCCTTCTTACAAACTTTCACACAGTAGGATTTAAGACTTATTTAATAATCCTTATAATAGGTAATATGAAGTGAATAGACCTGTAATTTGTTTTGTAGGTATTGCTAGCGCACGAATACCCAATCTTTGACGCTTATTTTTCCTACCTACCGATTCACCACTACCCTTTGGTATACATTGAGAATCATTTAAACTAAATACTAAAACGTACTTACCGAACACTTTTAGTACTATTATCGCCATTGTCCTTTATTTTAACAGCCACTAAACAAAAATATAATTGATAATAAACTTTATAAACAAATTCCGTCCATTTTTAAATCGCGAGTTCTAACGTTCGTGTTCCGCACTAGCTGCGCGTGAGTGGGTGCGTCCGCGCGCTCTGGGCGACATTAATAATAACACCTAGAATGTGCCTGGCCACTTACACCTATAGCACCAACGGAGGTTGTTTCGTCAACAAACCGAAGAGGATTCGCGTTATCGACCAACTTCCGCCATGTAAAAAGAAAACTTCGATCAAAGCATCGAAACAATTGCTGGTCGAGGCACGTAGCCCGTAGCAAATCGGAGTTATGTCATAACTTGTAAGGTTTGTTACTCTCCATTTGAGCAATGTATTTTGTAGGTAACTACTTGCATTTTGGGTCCTAGTTACATTATCATTATTTACAGCCCTGGGTAGTACCCCCCAACAATCTCCATTCCGATCGGTCGGAAGCAGCCTGCATCCAACCAACGCCCACGACCTTGGCCAGGTCGTCCGTCCATCTCGCGAGTGGCCTTCCCATGCTGCGTTTGCCGATACATAGTACCTATCCACTCTAGAACTTGCTGGAGCGTTGAGCTATGTCGGTGATCTTTGTACGTCTGTGGGTCTCCTCATTTCTGATTCGATAACGCTAGTTACATATTTTCTATAAGTCCGGAATATAATTAAGAGCCTGTGCTGATGCGGGGCTTCACTAGAATAAGTATCTATATCAGCTTATTTCCTTCCGTGCATGTCCAAGAGTCGACTAAACTCGGGCATTCTCTCAGGTACTTAGTTGTCACTGATCATGAACATCTGCCCCCTTATGCTAAATGTGGCTGTACACGTGACTCTTTTACGATCGGAGTACTTGCTGCCTCATTTCGAGAACACAGCCGTGTCATGTATAAATATATACGGCGGCTATATTTATCGTATTTTGACAGGCTAAATGTCGATAAATCGGTTTATCATATCGTTTTGCAGGTCATGCTACTTATGCAGCATAATATTGTTTTTGTAAATGAAACAATCCCTTGATAGATACTGTGTCCGTAGGTCCCTATTTATTTATTACTTCTCACAATCATGCACCGGATTGCACCGTTTTAGGCGCGATGCAAGGTCTTTGGTTTTACCCCTTTTTGATATGATGACACTTAGCCCGTTTAGGTAAAGTTAGATTCCACAGTTGGTAATTGTTGGTAATATTTCATTTGATCCCCCACTTAATCATAGAGATTAGATAGCGACAACCCAAAGTTCTCGAAACATTTCTACCATCTTTTTAATTTTACTAGAGGACGCCCGTGACTCCGGGTGATCTGCAGTGCAGCAAAAAGTGTAGGTAGGATTAATATATAATAATAATTATTACATATACTAATTAATTAATTAAATAATTATACTAATAATTATTATACTTAATACATACGATATTATTCCTTATAACGCTTTTTCAATATAGATACAAGTGAAAACCGCATTCAATTTCATCTAGTACTTTTTGCGTGATGCACGAACAAACATACAGATAGACAAAAACTAAAAAACCGGCCAAGTACGCGTTAAACAGGACTTAAATTCGTGTAAAGAGGATTCAGTACAATCTGTTAGGTGTAATCTGTATGGATTTTTATTCATTTGCCTTTGGGAAAATAATGTCAATGTCAGATGACTGACTGACGTCTGACAGTTTACTTTACCTACTCTTTGTTGCTCATGGAATATAAACAGACTTGTTAAGAGATTCGGCGGGAAAAGCTGGAAGGGAGCGGGTGTAATATTCTTGTGAAAATCAAAATTTATTTGTAAATGTCTTGCATGTGTCCGTAAAGTAATATTTTCTGATAGATAAGTAATATTTTGTTTACTTGTGTGAATCTAGTGCGTGTGCATGGTTTTATATGCAGGTAAGCTGAGTAAAACTTTAGTCGGAATACGATCTCTTCATGGGCTCATGTAAGTTGTTTCTGCAATTATTTTTGATTTTTACTAATTTTAAACTAGTTCTTGAGGATTTTTCCGACGTTTCCACTCATCATCATTGTCATCCATCATAAATTCAGAATACATTTTACTAAACAATGATTAGGCTGTATGGGCTTAGTTCCCCTTGCCTTTCCTTCGGGATAAACTAAAAAAAAAAAGACTTGTTAAGGGTAGATATTATGGAAATATACAACCGATTATTCCATGCAAACCCTGGTTTAATAAATACAAGAGGGTGAATAAGACAGTTACGTCTACCATTTGTCGCCTTCGCCTAGGACATGCTTGCACACCTGTTCACTTGGCTAAGATCCGAGTAAAAGACAGTTCTCTATGTGAGTGTGGTCTGGACGAAGGTAATGTAGAACATATATTAATTTTTAATTGTCCCAAGCTATCTTCTTCTCTTTATAACTTCCTCCCTCGACGTCCCTCTCCCTACTAATTTTCAATGTTTACTAACTCCCCCGGCCAAAATTAACAATATTAAACTCTAGTCTACTAAGCAGACTTGTAATTATTAACTATTTATTTGGCCATCCATATTTATATATTATATTGTTATACTCGTACTAAGTTCATTTTGTGCAATATATGTTGTGATGTTTTAATGTGATTCCCTTGTTTTAGGTCCAAATAGTTGGGTAACTGGGCACCTATAATATTAAGTTAAAATAAATATTCCCCCTTTTTTTTTACATTGCCCAATCCCCAACGTGTTTTTCTTCTCTACGTGACATTGGCGGAATTATTGTGCTTGACACGATCATAAAGGCCATAAACAAAAATAGAATAGAATACTCTTTGTTGAGATTCGGCGGAAAAAGCTGGAACGGTTCGAGTGTAATTTTCTTATGAAAATCAAATTTATTTGTAAATGGCTTGCATGTGTCCGTAAGGTGATGTTTTCTGATAGATAAGTTATATTTTGTTTTCTTGTGATATGAATCTAGTGCGTGTGCATGGTTTTATATATATGCAGGTAAGCTAAGTAAAACTTTAGTCGGAATGTGACCTCTTCGTGGGCTCATGTAAGTTGTTTCTGCAATTATTTTTGATCTTTACTAATTTTACACCTATTCTTGAGGATTTTCCCGACGTTTCCATTCATCATCATAATTTATCGTCCACCATAAATTCTTCATTTACTAAAGATAATGGCTGTATAGGCTTAGTTCCCCTTGCCTATCCTATGGGATAAACTAAACAAAAAAAAGTACTGTCAAAAAAAATATGAAGAAAAAGCAGGATTCGGCGGGAAAAGCTGGAAGGGTGCAGGCTTAGAATATAGACTCTCCAGAAGTAGTCCCCGCGTGCCCCTTTTAGATAACAATAGTTTGGTCTTAGGTGTTGTCATACTATGGCTAAAATTACCCCTAATAACTGAACTGAATCGTACGACACAATGTAATATTAATATTGTAATAAATAAAAACAATAATGAAATTACATATTTATTTATTAAAGGACCATAGCAATAAAAGGTAAGTAAGGTAAATAAATAGTTAAGGATTAATTAAGTAAACAAAATCGTCAATCCCTATAATTTGGATAAAACTATTATCTTTTATATGGCAACATTCTACTTGCTACTTTTTAAGGTTATGATACTTTCGATTGCGAAAATTAACTGAAATTAGTTAACTAAGGATTAAAAATCAATGCTATTGTGAAGAATATTACATAAAATTTATTTGAAACGACCTTGTAGCACATAATAGTGAAAATGTTAGATGAAAAATAATACTTACGAGTGGAAGCTAATTTCAGGATTTTTATATTCACTACGGCTTTGGCAGCCAGACACACTACACCCAACCATGGTCTAAACTTTATTTCCTTAATAGAGGCCGTATCTCACAAAAACTATCCGAAAACTTTAAAAACACCAAATTATATCCGCCAACCGTGAAGATCTCTATGACAGACAGCTCACATACTTTTTGTCACAAATTTGACATTGTGACAGACATAAAAAAGGTTAAACTTGAAATGCAAGATGATAATAGCTCTATCCCGCTCTGTCTTAGCCTAAGTTGTATATCGCTCGTTCTTTCTGTTTGTAGTGACGTCATCGACGCAACCTCTTGATACTCTAAGGGTGCAGGTGTAATTTTCTTGTGAAAATCAAAAATTATTTGTAAATGGTTTGCATGTGTTCGTAAAGTGATGTTTTCTGGTAGATAAGTTATATTTTGATTACTTGTGATGTGAATCTAGTGCGTGTGCATGGTTTTATACACAGGTAAGCTGAGTAAAACTTTAGTCGGAATACGATCTCTTCATGGGCGCATGTAAGTTGTTTCTGCAACAATTTTTCATTTTGACTAACTTTACACTTGTTCTTGAGGATTTTCCCGACGTTTCCATTCATCATCATTGTCATTCATCATAAATTCAGAATACATTTTACTAAACAATGATTAGGCTGTATGGGCTTAGTTCCCCTTGCCTTTCCTTCGGGATAAACTAAAAAAAAAAAAAATGAAGAAAAAGCGCGCGATTAAAAATCTTTTGATAAGATAAAAAAGATTTACAAAATAAAGTACATACTATTGTTTTCGATTGAAGTGAACCACGAACGTATTTACAATAACATCATATCTGGTGAGTGTATTGTACTTTGATCTTTATTTAATGCAGGGGAATAAATCGTTAATTTCTGCAGATAGTTAACAAGTTTATACTTTTCGAACGGAGTTGTTTACTTAGTAGGTATTCCAATCCATCAACATACCTAATAATTTATTGTTATCAATATGTTTTTAGGAAGAATTTCTCAGTTAACTCTAAGAAGATCGTTTCACACGACCCAGAAGTTAAGCCGAGCAATGACGATCGATGGGAATAACATTTTAGCCGAGAGCCTGAAGAAACAAGTAAGCAAACGTCTCTAAATTTACTTACCAAAACTACCTATATCATAATGATACAACTGCAAATTATTTTTTACGTGTCTTCAAATTATTGACAAATGTAAACAAGGCTAAGAATACTTGCCTTTTTATCCCTTGAATAGCTGAATAGAGTTCAATAGAGTATATGCAAGAATTTTTTTAATTACATTTTTAGAATCTACATTAAAAATGAATAAAGTTTGCCCTTGGTATGTAAGTCTAACTATTTTGGATTTACAGCTATTCAAATGCAAAGCAAATGCTTTTGAAACACTGTTTGCTCCATACCAAAATGGCAGA
This sequence comes from Carposina sasakii, assembly GCA_014607495.2. Lineage (NCBI taxonomy): Eukaryota > Metazoa > Arthropoda > Insecta > Lepidoptera > Carposinidae > Carposina > Carposina sasakii. Next base: position 6,981,819 of record CP053164.1, read on the forward strand.
CTTTAATGTCATAGTACACAACAATCTCAAATTAGTATGGGAAAAAATGCATTGTTATTTTATAAACGTAATATCACAATTTTGTGTATAGTTTTCAATAATTTTGTTTTATTAATAGGTATGTACAGATATTAACTAAGTATTAAATCAATGAGATAATTCAAAATATGGGTAAAATTGAATGTGTTTACTCCTTTTATGTTGTAATTTTTTTAAAGAATTTTAAACACCTGTAACTTTGGTATTTAATGTATTGATTAACTGATTTATGATATTCTTGCACTATTCTTAATTTCTTTATTCTTATTATCTCTTTTATCTTTTGAATAAAATGTAAAAACAATTTTTGTGTCGGACGCATATTCCCCATTTTTATTTCAGGGTGTTCAATATGTATTTGGCATTGTGGGTATCCCGGTCATTGAACTTTCAATGGCTTTCCAAGCTGCTGGACTTAAATACATAGGGATGAGGAATGAACAAGCTGCCTGCTACGCTGCACAGGCAGTTGGCTATCTTACTGGTAAAAGAATTTGTTCTGAAAGTCTTTATTTTCTGTATATTTTTGGCTTAATGTATGCTTGCTATTTTGATACTACTCTGTAACTACAAACACACAGAAAATAGCTTAGTTTTTGAATTTGTTCATGTAACAACTTTTACAAAGAAATTTCCTACAATATAATTTTGCATTAGAATTATTGTTCTCATAATTATTAATTGTAACAGTAGTAGAAATTTATGTGTTATTTAGTTGATTAGTTTTAACTGCCATTTTCCACACCTTATAAGTGAGGCAATCATACATATTATTAATTTGATTAAATGGATAAGAAGTTTTAATGGATTGCTAAGGGCTTCTAACAACATCTTGTAAAATATGTTACAGGCAAACCCGGAGTTTGCCTAGCCGTGTCGGGCCCTGGCTTGCTGCACTGTATCGGTGGCATGGCCAATGCTCAGGTCAATTGCTGGCCACTTCTAGTCATTGCAGGATCCTGCCCTGAGGATCATGAGGGTATTGGTGGCTTCCAGGAATGCTATCAGGTATAATCTACAGGATGTAACAAAAAGGGTATGTTAAGCGAAAAGCTACGTAAATAGCCCACTGTAGACAACCTATCCACAAAATTTGAGACTCGAAATCACATGTTTATTTCTCAAGATTGTATGAAAATTCCTGAGATATTTAAAAATTCTCCATACTATCTGGAAAAATAAACATGTGATTTCGAGTCAAATTTTGTGCATAGGTTCTCTATAGTGGGCTATTTATGTAGCTTTTCGCTTAACATACCCTTTTTGTAACATCCTGTATAGTTGTTATGTCATTATTGCTCTAGTATTTAGAAGTATCATACATACATAATACATAATAATTTTTTTAAAACGAAAAACCGACTTCCTCCCAAAACTCGAGCTTACTAAAGTAAAATTTAACTAAAGGGCAAATACGAGTATATATTGCGTTAAGCCGTGTACGAAGTTTAGGAGGCATAATATTATCAGATTTATATAATTTTTATATAAAATAGGCCACATGACAAAAGAGAAAAAGGACTAGGCTTCGAAACTTTACGTCTGACAATATGATGATTATGATGATAATGATGACCTCCGATCAATTTCGGTCATGGCGACCACTTCTAATCCTAGATATTACTAAGTTGGCGTTCATGCTCTCGGAGATGGCTTACATTTACATAGCCAATCTTCGCCCTGAACGCCCGCGCACACAGAGGACAGGTTAGTGCGCCATTATTGTATTATAGATAATGGCAGCAGGAGGACGAGTCTTTAGTTCATCACGTTTAGCGTCAAGGTCAGCCTGACGCTGCTCCTCGAACTCGTGTACTTGCTTTATCACCGTCCTGCGCCACTCTGGTCGTTGTGCTGACAAAACTTCCCATTTAGATGGATCTATATTGCATCTCTTCATATGTCTTTTCTGAACATCTTTGTATCTGAGTATCTGTTGCCCGTCGCGTTTCCGCTTGCCCTCCTTCAGTTCAGAAAAGAAGATGCGCTTAGCTAATCTCTCCTCCGCCATACGAGACACATGACCGCACCACCGAAACTGCCGACGCATTAAGTAGGCCTCAATGGCACTTACATTGGCTCTTCGCAATACTTCGGTATTACGCACTCGGTTGGACCATCTGATTCTCATGATGGATCGGAGGCACTTGAGGTGGAATCGATTCAGAGTGCGTATGTGGCGACGGTACATGCACCACGACTCGGAGGAATATAAGAGATTCGGCAGCACAACAGCCATGTACACACTTATTTAGGCAACATATAATTACACTCCTTCTTCCTGCCCTGTTCCCAATCATTTGGGGTCGGTGCAATATGTAGGTACCCTTTTTTCATTCATCCCTATTATCCGTCATCTCGTTATTCTTATGTCTACCTCTTCCTCTATAACCATCTTACTTCGGACACGGCTTAACGCAACATATAATTTCATGACTTAACACAATTATCTTCATCTTCATAAGCCTATTGCAGTCCATTACTGGACGTAGCCCCCCCCCCCTGCCATAAGGGGATTTTGTTACTAAAAAGTTCCACTATCTGTTTTTCGGCGGCTCCATCATCAGACCCTCGTTTCCTTTATATTATGTGTAGCTGACCAAAATTCTCTATAAAAATCTAAAAACGGACTACTCGTGCCTTTTATATTTGAGGATATCCCTAGATTCCTTAGAGATTCCATCATCACATGTTATGTTTTATATGTAGGTGATCAAAACGCTCAGTAAAAGTATAAAAACAGACTACATGTGCCTACAATATTCGAGGATTGCCCTCGATTTCTCCAAGATCCCATCATCAGATCCTGATATGGTGAATATGGGACCAACCTGGAAGTATACCATGACCAACTATTAAAAAAAAATTGAAATCGGTTCATAAATGACGGAGTTCTGAGGTAACACACATAAAAAATAAAAAAAATAAAAATAAAAAAAACATACAGACGAATTGATAACCTCTCTTTTTGAAGTCGGTTAATAAAAATTAGATAATTACAGAGTATGTCAATACAATAAAACATAATTTTTTTAAAACGAAAAACCGACTTCCTCCCAAAACTCGAGCTTACTAAAGTAAAATTTAACTAAAGGGCAAATACGAGTATATATTGCGTTAAGCCGTGTACGAAGTTTAGGAGGCATAATATTGTCAGATTTATATAATTTTTATATAAAATAGGCCACATGACAAAAGAGAAAAAGGACTAGGCTTCGAAACATTTACGTCTGACAATATGATGATTATGATGATAATGATGACCTCCGACCAATTTCGGTCATGGCGACCACTTCTACTCCTAGATATTACTAAGTTGGCGTTCATGCGCTCGGAGATGACTTACATTTACATAGCCAATCTTCGCCCTGAACGCCCGCGCACACAGAGGACAGGTTAGTGCGCCATTATTGTATTATAGATAATGGCAGCAGGAGGACGAGTCTTTAGTTCATCACGTTTAGCGTCAAGGTCAGCCTGACGCTGCTCCTCGAACTCGTGTACTTGCTTTATCACCGTCCTGCGCCACTCTGGTCGTTGTGCTGACAAAACTTCCCATTTAGATGGATCTATATTGCATCTCTTCATATGTCTTTTCTGAACATTTTTGTATCTGAGTATCTGTTGCCCGTCGCGTTTCCGCTTGCCCTCCTCCAGTTCATAAAAGAAGATGCGCTTAGCCAATCTCTCCTCCGCCATACGAGACACATGACCGCACTACCGAAACTGCCGACGCATTAAGTAGGCCTCAATGGCACTTACATTGGCCCTTCGCAATACTTCGGTATTACGCACTCGGTTGGACCATCTGATTCTCATGATGGATCGGAGGCACTTGAGGTGGAATCGATCCAGAGTGCGTATGTGGCGACGGTACATGCACCACGACTCGGAGGAATATAAGAGATTCGGCAGCACAACAGCCATGTACACACTTATTTAGGCAACATATAATTACACTCCTTCTTCCTGCCCTGTTCCCAATCATTTGGGGTCGGTGCAATATGTAGGTACCCTTTTTTCATTCATCCCTATTATCCGTCATCTCGTTATTCTTATGTCTACCTCTTCCTCTATAACCATCTTACTTCGGACACGGCTTAACGCAACATATAATTTAATGACTTAACACAATTATCTTCATCTTCATAAGCCTATTGCAGTCCATTACTGGACGTAGCCCCCCCCCTGCCATAGGGGGATTTTGTTACTAAAAAGTTCCACTATCTGTTTTTCGGCGGCTCCATCATCAGACCCTCGTTTCCTTTATATTATGTGTAGCTGACCAAAATTCTCTATAAAAATCTAAAAACGGACTACTCGTGCCTTTTATATTTGAGGATATCCCTAGATTCCTTAGAGATTCCATCATCAGATGTTATGTTTTATATGTAGGTGATCAAAACGCTCAGTAAAAGTATAAAAACAGACTACATGTGCCTACAATATTCGAGGATTGCCCTCGATTTCTCCAAGATCCCATCATCAGATCCTGATGTGGTGAATATGGGACCAACCTGGAAGTATACCATGACCAACTATAAAAAAAAAATTGAAATCGGTTCATAAATGACGGAGTTCTGAGGTAACACACATAAAAAATAAAAAAAAAATAAAAATAAAAATAAAAATAAAAAAAAAAACATACAGACGAATTGATAACCTCTCTTTTTGAAGTCGGTTAAAAATCATATCTCTTTCCCGGAGGGGCAAGCAGAGATCACGGATCTCCACTTGCTATAATATCCTGACACACCTCTTTAATTTCATCTAGATTCATAATAGTCTTTATGCACACTCATCAGTTTAGGTACTCTTGACCTGACCTTTCTCTAGTAAGTATTGTACAGGAGGAGAATAAGCTTCATGACATATCCTGTGTTAATTAAAATGGTGTTAGTCATAGATGAAAACAAAATAGCGGAAGATAGGGCACGTCCTTAAAATCGTCAACTAGAAATTAGGCATGCTACACAACTACACGCACGAACACATACGCAGCTGTAATTGTATTTAACGTTGTACACTACTGAGCGATAGAGACAAACCTATTTATTTCGACAGTAGCGCGAGCGAGACAAGCGCGTTTCAATAGAGCATCATCGGTATAATTTCGGGTTGAGTCGTGTCAGCTCGTGTCCCAGACAATAACTTTAATAATAATAATAAAATACTTTATTGTACACACAAAAAATTTTGGTACATGGGCGAACTTAATGCAATGTAGCATTTTCTACCAGTTAACCCAATTACTGGAGAAAAGCTTAAGGTCGTATGTACAATAAAAACGAATAACATTGATAAAAAATAAAATAACTTAAGAACTACTTACACCGACAAAGACAAATCACAATATACACTACTTATGTCTCATTTTGTAGCGTCGTGTGGTATTTCTGCACCCTTGACTTAAAAACCGCTGCCGAAGAAGACTCTCGTATCTCCAGCGGAAGCTTATTCCAGAGACGAACAGCCGTGGCCAAGAAGGAGTTTGAGAACAGCGCCGCACTACGCTCAGGCACCCGAAGGGTTTTATTGCGTGAGGCGCGGAGAAGACGTTGGTCTGAATTAAAGAATTCAAGACGTTCGTGAAGATACGGAGGGGAAAGATTATTTAAAATGTTATATAGAAAACAGAGAAGGTGACAATCACGGCGGAAACGGATATTTAGCTATTTTAATTTGGTGCGATAATGGGATACATGATCGTACTTACGAAGGCCGAAGATGTATCGTATGCACATATTCTGAAGGCGTTCTAGTTTGTCCAGAAGTTCCTCCGTGATATCGGTATAACAGACGTCAGCATAATCACTAATCGGAAGCAGGAGCGAGTTAACCAGGGTAATTTTGACTGAGACAGGGAGAAAATTTTGCATACGTTTGAGAGAATGCGTGCTAGCAAAAATTTTACGACTAACCTCTGATACGTGGACGGACCATGACATATCATTAGTCATGTATAGCCCAAGGTTTTTTATCTTAACTTCATAATCCAGTGGTACTCCGTTAAATTCCAGTTTAGGTAGAGATGCCATGTCCAGTCTTGAGAGTAGATGCCTTCTCCCAGTTATCATCACTTGGGTCTTATGCGGATTAACAAGAAGACCAAAGCACCTCGACCACTCACCAATTGCCCTTAGATCGCATGAGATCTTATCCAAATTACCGACCATCTCATCAACTGCACAGCTTCTATACAATTGTAGATCATCAGCATAAAGATGGTAACTAGAATGGTATATGTCACGTACCAAGGTGTTAATAAATAGAGAAAAAAGAAGAGGAGACAGCACACCACCTTGAGGAACGCCCGCTGTTAGCTCATGCCAGTCTGAGAAGACGTTATCAGCACGGATGCACTGACGACGCCTCAACAAAAATGCACGAAACCAGTCAGCAGCCAATCGCGATACATTCATCGAGCGAAGGGTAGAAATAAGTAATTCATTATCAACACTATTAAACGCACTGCTAAAGTCTAATAGTACCAGAACAGTTAGTTGTTTTTTGTCACGAGCCCGGCGAATATCATCAATTATATGAGCTAATGCTGAACAGGTACTATGACCAGGGCGAAAACCAGATTGATGGCGATCCAAGATATTATTCACTAACGAAATTTGATAACTGGCTTTGCACAACTCGCTCAAGAACCTTAGAAAGAAAAGGTAGAATGGAAATCGGCCTGTAATGGCCAGGGTCCATTGGCTCGCTCACTTTAGGCAATGCGATAACATAGGCCTTTCTCCACAAATCAGGAAAAGTGCTGCTTTCGAGGGAGTAGTTAATTATGTGCGTGATGTACGGTAGAATATGTCCAAGGATTGGCATAAGCATTTGACGACCTATGTCATCACAACCCACAGCCGTACTCTTAATTGAGGTTATAATTTTCCTGATATCCGGTTCAGTAACCGGCTGAAAAACGAACGGTTCACCATTAGGCAAAGCAGTCTCGGTCAAAGTTTTAATGGCAGTGTTTCTCGTGTCACTGTCGAGGGATAAGGGGGGAATGGAAAGGTGGGCATTTAGGCTATTGAGATCAATTGTCGGGTTGTGATAATTCCTTGTCCTTCCAAACCCCAGCGTACGAAGAAATTTCCATAGATTCGATGGGGGACAGGAGTCTATAGTGGCATGTATGTGACGACGTTTAGCGTTTCTAACCATCTGATTGCACCGATTTCGAACCCTCTTAAAAGCATACCAAATTTCATCAGTAGGTTGCCTCTTATGCTTCTGTTTCAAGCGATCCCTGCGTGCCATGAGGGTTACAATCTCTCCGGACAGCCATGGAGCAGGTGCATGTTTAATCCGCACAGGCCGTAATGGAGCAACCCTATCATATGCAGCCAACAGCAAGGAGTTAAAACTATCAATCTTCTCATCAACAGAGGAAGAACGAACGATTGCTGACCAATCAGTAGAACACAATTCTCTATCAAAAACCTCCATCTCAATGCCAGCCAGATTACGCTGGAGGACAATTTTCGGTTTGAATTTTGGAGCTTTAAGTTTATAAGAGGTGAAAATAAGATTATGATGAGAAAAGGCAGGGGCAGCAAACTGTCCATGCTTGACAATTCTATCGGGATTATTAGTCATTATGATGTCCAAGAGCGTGTGTACATTACCGACATGAAATGTAGCCTCTGAAGGAAGAATAGACAGGTTAGAGGAATTGCATAGCCGTTTCAGCTTTTTTGATCTAATAGTATCATACAAAGTGCACGTATTAAAATCACCGAGTACAAGAACGTGGTTATAAAAAGGTACATATAGTTCAAAAACCTGTTCTATGATATTAAAATAATCAATTAGAGGAAGGGAGTACACTACTCCTAATAGAAGAGGATGAGTATTTACGATTATTTCAATAAATAGGTACTCAACGCTGCACAATTCCGGAGATTTAGCCAGAATTCTGTATTTAAAATCAGACCTCAAATATATGGCAACACCACCACACGCTTTACCAATGCGATCATTCCGTATCAATATACCTATATAGCCGGGTAACGAATAAAAAACGGACTTAAGGGAAGGTTTCAAAAAGGATTCTGAGACTAGACAAGCATGGATCAGGTTACTTTGAAATGTATGGAGAAGATCAGTGTTGATGGATGCTCTGCGCGTTAATGTGGCATATGTTCAAGTTACTCCGAAACTGTTCAAAAGTCCGGTGCAAAACATCACCGAGGGGCAATTCGAGTGAATCACTAGATACATTTTCTATTGAGTCACATGATAGGAATAAATCAGATTCACAGGAATTGCAAGAGACATCCATGTTACAAAAATAAATTAATAACAATAAAACAGAAACAGTTCTTAGTTAAAATAAAATTCTAAAATGCTCATGCCATTGAAATATTTCAACTAGTTTAAATTAATTTTAAATAACTGAAAATTTTTGTTTACTTTGCAATCAAGTCAAGGTATTGAAATTACCTAATTTAACAATTATAGGAAGCAATTAAGTAGGTAAATATAATCAGATTATTTGACCAAAAATGTCTAATCACATAATTTATCAAGATAAATGTTAGGTTATTATTATGATATTCATAATCTAGTTACTTATCCATTAATTTTACGTCACTGAAATAAAAACATCGCGATTGGTTGGACCACAAGTGGTTAGCAACAAGACTTTATGGTTGTTCAATTGCTATGTCCAGGTCAAGGTTTTTATAAAGACTAACCTTATGTAATATGTAGTCTACACTAATATTATAAAGAGGAAAACTTTGTTTGTTTGGTTGTAATGAATAGGCTCAAAAACTACTGGACCGATTTTAAAAATTCTTTCACCGTTAGAATCCTTATAGGACCTGGATGAACATAGGCTATAAGAATTTCCCGATATTCCCACGGGAAGGCGACAAACGGGAATTCTATATTTTTTACGAAAACCACTATACATATGAAGCTGAAATCGGGCATATATGTTCATTGGGGAGAGCAAGGGAGGACTAAAAACGGATTTCCCGAAATTCCCACGGGAAGGGGACAAACGGGAATTCATAATTTTTACGAAAACCGCTATACATATTAAGCTGAAATTGGGCATAGATGTTCATTAGGGACTGCAAGTAAGCACTAAGGACGAATTTCCCGAAATTCCCACGGGAAGGGGGCCAACGGGAATTAATTATTTTTTATGAAAACGGTTACACATATGAATCTTAAGTTGGGCATATTTGTTTATTTGGGACCCCGAGGAAGCACTAGGAACGGATTTCTCGAAACTCCCACGGGAAGGGGACAAACGGGAATTCATTTTTTTACGACAAGCGCGATACATATGAATTCGAAATTAGACCTGTACGTTCATTAGGGACTGCGAGGGAGCGCTAAGAACGAATTTCCCGAAATTCCCACGGGAAGGGGACTAACGGGAATTCAATTTTTTTACAAAAACCGCTGTACATGTGAAGCTAAAATCGGAGACTGCGGGGAAGCACTAAGAATTGATTTCCCGAAATTCCCACGGGAAGGGACTGTCTGTGCGTTTGTGCACGCTAATCTCAGGAACGGCTTAACCGATTTCGGTGCAGTTTTCAGGAATATATTGTGACAGGTCCCACTTAACATATAGGCTACTTTTTATCCCGGGAAAATGTTTTTATCCCGGATAATTTCGACATTTTTTTTTTCTGTAGTCCACGCGGACGGAGTCGCGGGCGTCCACTAGTAATATATAAAATAAACCGCGCCAATAAAGAAACCAGTCTAAATATGACGTCACTGTATTGTGCACACTCATTTGCATACTATGTATTGCTATCTTGCTTACACTGGCTGTATTTTACTACCATAAAAGGAGATAATCTCCGTTTACTGAATACCACAGAACATGAAGGCTATATTTTACAAAATGCACATATTACGAGTACCTGCACATCAGCCTATTGCAAGCCCACGGCTGGACGTAGGCCTCCCCAGAGCACGCCACTAGGTTACTGCCATATTTGTTCATAGTCACCACAGTGGACGATACTTATTACGATCTTACAATACCCACGGGCGTCGGGCAGACATGGGGTAATGCAATGTGCTAATCTACTCTGCCGACACGACATGACGTCATCGCGAATCTAAGCTTATTTTATGAAACCATTTTATTTTTTATGCCAGCATGTCACACATTTACGTAGAATTTCATGTATAACTAGCTGTTGCCCGCGTCTCCGCCCGCTTGCATGTCGCTTATTGCGCACAAGGGGTATAGTATAAACGATAGTGTACAACCTATTCTGAGACCTACCGAATATACATATAAAATATAACGTGAGTGAGTGATCTAATAAGTTATCTAAAAATTATTAAGAGAACCTAACCCAACATATACCTACTCCATTGCAGGTGGAGGCCAGTCGACCGTACTGTAAGTATGCAGCGCGCCCTCCCTCCGCACGCCTCATTCCCCTTCACGTGGAGAAGGCTGTACGATTGGCGTCCGTCGGTCGGCCCGGGGCGGCTTACTTAGACATGCCGGCTACATTACTTACTGTAAGTTACTTAGGATACAGGGTAGGATGACTGATGAGTTGTCAGCGATAATAATTTTTAACATTCAGCATTTATGTTATAGTAATGTAGGTATGTCAAGTTTTTTAAATTTATTTAGGAATATCTGGCAGTTCACCTATTACACCAAAAAGAATCTGAGCTATAAAAAAAGCTAATTTAATTACTATTGCACAAACCTTTCACCTCAAATACCTATATATACTACCTACATATTAGTCCATAATTGTTTCTAGCTGTGTTTTGGATATGTATGGAGAACATTTCAGTATGTATTTATTAAGACTTCTATAAAAACATACCCACCACTGGCGGCTCATCCTAAGGAGCGCTCGTGCAGTGCACTCCCACCCACGAAGATTACATAGGCAATCTATATTTCTCTATATTTATACTCGTAACTATCTTTCAATTGTACTATGTTTATACAATAGTGTCTGCGCGTTCGTCTCAAGTAAGTTGGAATCTTATGTATCGAGTGGAGCGCTAGCGATCGCCCTCCAATGAAACGTAATTTGGTACGATTCCTAGTACAGTATTCAATGAGTGCGAAATAGACATACCGACATGGGCCGGCGCGTGAAACAGAAGATTTGCTATGAAAAATTTGCCTTATCTGAAGCGCCGCTCACATTAATTCGTAGTGTACGTATGTACGTACGTAAAAGTGCAGATTTTGCTCATAATAAATAAAATGTGAACACCCATCTAAAAATACCAGGAGCCGCCTCTGATACCCAGTTGTCATTGATCAATTACATCTGTCCCCAATATGCTAAACGTGTCTGTGGTATCTCCTTTATGAGTCTGCATTTCTGACTACCTCATTTCGGAAATACAGCCGTGTGGATATGTATGTACTAGAAGTAAAATTATCTTTTCCCAATTTTGTGGGTGGGCTTGTAATTACATGTTTGTGTATTTAATCTTATCTTGTCAAAAATAGTGATAGATAACAAAGTATCTAGAATGGTAAATTTTTTATCTGGCATTCAATACTAAACACACAAATAATGAATGAGGTTTTAGATAGGTAGTCACAAATAATCGGAATTCATATCAAAATTTTCATTTTTTATTAATGCACAGCAAATTTTTGCTAATGCACATTATACCTGTTAACTCTTTTTTTTTAATAGCTTCTATTCTTTTTAAACATACAGCAATTAACCTAAACATCATTTTATTATAGAAATTAGTAAACCACATAATAATTATTATTATAGTGGTTTACTAATTTACAAATTTCTTTAATTAATAAGGTTTATAATAATTAGTGGTTTACTAATTTCTATAATCCTGAGGGTGACGCGGTTGTTGGCGAAACATATGTAGATTATTAATCTAGTTTTTGATTTCGGACATAGTGCGATGTATTATCTTGCATGCTAGGTGCTCGGGTCTGGTTTCTCGCGGCGATTGTAGGTAGTGCAAGTGCTAGTTTTCGCAGTTATGAGTTATCAGATCCGAGGGTCAGTGGACGGTGTAGGGCCCGGTGGTGGGCGTAACCATAGTGAATTTTTGAACTTCCGAATTGTAACGCCTAGTACAATTTCATTTATAAAAAAGTATATAAAAGATGAGATCAAATTGATGGAACATTATTTATTTGATGTGCAAATAAAAATATCCCTTTTAGATATATAGGACATAATCATGATAATGAGCTACAAACTTGTCACTGATTTACGTCTGAGTAGAATTGATTGCGTGATTCTGTAGCTACCTCTATTTAGGCATATTATTTTGACTGAGTGATCTTTTTTTACCTTTAGCTAGTATTTTATATGTACCTGTATACCCAAGCCCTTCAAGTATAATGTACGTGACTATTGTATATGTATGTATCTATGTGTATCTATTTAACAATAAAATGTCTCTCACCCAAGGCAGAAGCAGACGAGTCCAAAGTAAACTTAGATTACTACAGTGCAGAGCCAGTGAGGCTGGCGCACCCTGATCCGGCGCTGGTCTCCGAAGCGGCAGACCTTATCGCCAAGGCGGAAAGACCACTTTTCATTGTCGGCAAGGGAGCCGCGTACTCCAAAGCTGAGGATGCTATAAACAGCTTGGTGGAAGCCACCAAAATTCCCGTCTTGCCTACACCTATGGGTAATTATTGCTTACTAGTGAACGCAAAATTATTGCTGATTATTGCTTACTAGTGAACAGAAAAAACAAAATGTCGAAATTATCCGGGATAAAAAGTAGCTTACATGTTAAGTGGGACCTGTCACAATATATTCCTGAAAACTGCATCGAAATCGGTCCAGTCGTTTCTGAGATTAGCGTGCACAACCATCGCTCCGTTACAATTTTATTATATGTATCTATAGATAGATGTAATAGACAAACGTTAAAACAGCACCATAGTAGATACAAATAAGTAGGATAGTAACAAGCGCCATCATTTGAAGGAACTATTTGATGTAATGTAACGCACTCTACTATGACCAGGTAAGGGCGTGGTGGCGGACGCGTCCCCGCACGTGGTGTCGGCCGCGCGCACGGCCGCACTGCAGCACGCCGACGTGCTCGTTCTGCTCGGGGCCAGGCTCAACTGGATGCTGCACTTCGGACACGCGCCGCGGTACGCGCCCGGCGCCCGGCTGCTGCAGGTGAGGGACGTGTGTCTATGCAGGCAGGATTAATTGGATGCTGCACTTCGGACACGCGCCGCATTGCTGTCAATGTGGGGAGAAAGGGGGCGGTGTGGATAGATAAAAGAAGATAAAGGTGTAGTCGAGAATCATGTAGCAGGCTAGAAAGAAGATATACCTAGGTGTGATCGATGTTATATACTATACAGCTAAGAGAGATATTAGCGGGGGCTAAGTAAGGGGTGGTGTTCTGGTGTCAATAGATAAAAGAAGATAAAGGCGATCTTATAACCAGGTAAAAGCGTGGTGCCTGTTTCAATGGGGTTTTGACGTGTTGTCTGTTATACGAACGAATATAAACGATAGTACCTATTAGAAGAAGGTAAAGTCGTGGGCCTTATTACGAGCGGTGTTGGCGTTGTATCTTTTGAGAAGATAATGGTGGGTGCCTATTAAAACAAGGTAAAGGATGGTCCCTTTTCTAAGCTGACAAAGGCGTGATCGCTATAAAAGTTATGGGCTTGGCTCATAGCAATGGATGAACCCTTATAATCTGGTTAAGTTGTGTAAAATATAACCTACTATAGAACACGTATACCTAATGTGATATACTATTCGCAGGTGGACATATGTCCTGAAGAATTCCACAACAGTGTGAAGGCGTCGGTGGCGATACATTCCGACATCAAGCCGTTTGCAGAGGCGCTGAAAAACAAACTGATTGAAAAGAAGTTCTCCCTGCAACCCTCCACAAGCAAATGGTGGGAGACTCTGAGGCAGAAACAGAAGGCCAATACTGAGTTTGTTACTGTAAGTTCTTTATTGTAAACACACAATGCTGTGGATTCTGACCACACGTAAACGTAAACTTATTTGTTCTACCTGTCCCTTTCTGTCTCAACCACTTACGTTAAGAATGAAGGGGGATAGACATAACTAAAGTTTGTGTTTAAGTGTGACGACTGTCAGAATCGATCACAATTAAAACAACAGCATTTGACAATTGCCGCATTTTTGGTTTAACGTAATTACCCCCCTTGATTCCCCCTGGACTTGTAACTGGACCTGAATATTTTGCTGTATAATTAATTATGGTAAAATTTATGACTCAGTTTATAAAATAAACCTTTATTAATTAAGTATTAGTATTTTTAATCTGTTCCTTTACATTATTTGCACAATAAAAAAATACCCAACAGTTTGAAAACCATGGAATAATTTTCGGGTAATTCCGAGGTATAAGTACGACATAAATTTGGTTAAGGGTTTACAAAGGCCAAAATCTAAAAACATTTTAAGGAACAGGAAACCTGAACAAAAATGGATTTAGTTGTTGTATAAATTTCTACTTTGACTAATGATTTAAGTACAAATATGCCACTAACTCATCCAGAATTCATTCGTAATTACCCGAATGCATCTTACTTGATTTTCTTGTACTTATCCTGGGAACATTCGCAGCATAGTAAATTTAAAAATAACCATGTACATTGCTTTCAATATGCAATCTATGCAAATCTACGTCTCTCATTCCCTGTATATCATAATCATAAGACTGTATTTTCAGGCTCAAGCAAACAACACAGCGACGCCTCTAAACTATTATGCGGTGTTCAAAACGGTACAGGCTAACATTCCTGAAGACTCCATCATAGTGAGTGAGGGAGCCAACACTATGGATATTGGAAGGGGAATGCTGCTCAACAATAAACCTAGACATAGGCTGGATGCAGGCACTTTTGGTACCATGGGGGTAAGTTCTAACTTCCTAGGTATTAAGTGATTAAAAATACAATGACTATTGGACTATAATATATTTATATATTATAACTATATGAATCTTAAAATTGCGTAGAAACTGGCGCCTGTAAGTTTGAATTTACAATCACGCTACAACGAATGTACGTACAGTGGTATAAGCACGATATTCTTGACAGTTCGACAGTCGATAAGTCGAGTTCGTGCTTACCCCTCGAGTCTTGATTAAATATGACAATAACTGTCGGTTATTACAACATTAAAAATTACTTGCTCGACGCTCACATATGCTACAGCGTAAGGGAAATAATATAATAGGTATACAGGATGTAACAAAAAGGGTATGTTAAGCGAAAGGCTACGTAAATAGCCCACTGTAGAGAACCTATCCACAAAATTTGAGACTCGAAATGACATGTTTATTTTTCAAGATTGTATGAAAATTCCTGAGTTATTAAAAAATTCTCCATACTATCGGAAAAAATAAACATGTGATTTCGAGTCTCAAATTTTGTGGATAGGTCCTCTACAGTGGGCTATTTACGTAGCTTTTCGCTTAACATACCCTTTTTGTTACACCCTGTATATCGACATATAACGTCGGTCATAAATCAGCCCTAAATAAAATCCTTGTACCTATATCCTGCCTGATCCTACGTTACTGTTTCGTTCGCAGGTAGGTCCTGGTTTTGCCATAGCGTCGGCGCTATGGTGCCGAGACTACGCGCCCGGAAAGAGGGTTATCTGCGTCGAGGGAGACTCGGCTTTCGGCTTCTCTGGTAATCTAATAAGCTTGTATCGAGTTGTACTGTAGTACAACTGTTTTTTGTTAGTTTAGTTAGCCGTATCATGCCATCGCCTATTCGTACCGAAATATACCTAATACCTTAATGTATATCACGAAAGTAGATGAAGCACTACAGGTGTGTCAGGACCGTAGCAAGTGGAGATCCGTGATGCCTATGCCTCCGGCAAAAGGCGTCCTTTTATGTATGTATAGTCATTTTGCGCTTTTGACTTTATGCGCCTAAAAGCGGTGTTCCGACCGAACTTAGCACAAATACTGCGTTTGTCAGAATTGAGTGTTATGTAAAATGATCAGGTATAGTGAGACAGCATACCTAATAAAGGCCATTAATGTGT
Source organism: Carposina sasakii (assembly GCA_014607495.2). Taxonomy (NCBI): domain Eukaryota; kingdom Metazoa; phylum Arthropoda; class Insecta; order Lepidoptera; family Carposinidae; genus Carposina; species Carposina sasakii. The sequence continues at coordinate 6,997,895 of CP053164.1, forward strand.
TCTCTGTGTAGATATCCGATATCTCCAAGAATGAACGTAAATTATTCTGAAATTAAAAACTTTTTCCAGGAATGGAGATTGAGACAATGTTCCGTTACAAGCTGCCAGTGGTAATTGTGATTGTCAACAACAACGGGATCTACAGTGGCTTCGACAAGGATACCATGGCCTCCATACAGAGTTCTAGCAATGATGTCACTCAGAGGTAAGCTTTTGTTCCACTTGGAAATAAATAAATGTAAAATAAATGAAGGTAGATGTCTAGACTGTCTGAAGAGTCTATTTACCTATTGAGTAAGGAGGATTATTAATTACTAAGTTTACCATTTCAACCTTTCATTTTGGTCATTATCAAATTAAAATTGTTTCATTTATTTACCACCAGCACACCACCTACATCACTATCAGGTGAAGTACACTATGAGAAGATGATGGAGCTATTTGGTGAAAGTGGACATCTCTGCCGCACAGTTGAAGATATCCAAGCAGCCTTAAAGAAGGCTTTGGCAGTTACAGACAAGCCCAGTATTATTAACATACTCATTGATCCACAATCCAACAGAAAACCACAGGCTTTTAACTGGCTTACAGAGTCTAAGTTGTAAATAGCTATCAAGATTTTATAATCTGGTGATTGGTTGATGATATATTGGACTGAACTGGCCGCAAAACAAATTATATTTAAATTATAGGGAATATGCGTCTGACACGTAAACATATATTTTTTTTTTATTCGAAAGATATTACAAATACAAACCTAACAGTGTAAAAATAACATCAATCGGTTAGTAAATACCAAAGCTATAGGTGTTTAAATGTTTATAAATTTAAAGAAAAAAAGCGGGTGGGGCTGTGTCGGGGCACACGGCCGTTGGTTTTAACGTGAAACGTCTATGTTAGCGAATCGCTTTTAAAGTAAAAGATTGAAATGAAAACAAGATGGACGCTGTTTTAAGTATTTTAATAAAAAAAGAACAGGTACGTAATAGAAACATAAAATACATAGCAAATGTTTATATATTTATTGTCACTTTCTGGTTATTTTAAATAGCAGCCGCCCACGACTTCGTCCGCGTGAGGGGGCGTTGTACCCGTGCGAAGCCGGGCAGGTTGTTGTATAGACTGTAGCCTTCCTTGGTAAATGGGCTATCTAACACTGAAAGAATTTTTCAAATCAGACCAGTAGTTCCTGAGATTAGCGCGTTCAAACAAACAAACAAACAAACTCTTCAGCTTTATAATATTAGTATAGATATAAATACTGTCCAAATTACACTTATTTTTGTATAAATCAATCGGTTCAAATAAACTTGACAAACACACGAAAGAATCACCACGCTATAAAGTCGGAGTCACGAGTTACACTGAATAGAAACAAGCGCGAGCGCCGGTTTCGCACAGTTATCGCAGTATCCCTCCCCCGCCCCCCCGCTTGACCCCGACACGAACTCAATGTCATAACAGCGAGCTGACTATATAAGTGAAATATTTACACCACATTTTTGTTTCTAAGACCAATAGTTTTTTAATTATTAAGGTACGATGATATAGACCTTTTCATTACGGTCCAGTTTTTAAACCTGGTACCCGTATGTGTCGGCGCGATTTTAAAGACGTTTCACGTCAAAAAATTTACAACATAAAAGGAGTAAAAACATACAATGTTACCCATATTTTGAATTATCTCATTGATTAAATAAATACTTTGTTAATATCTGCACCTATTAATGAGCAATTTTGAGTCACAACTATTCACAAAAATGCTATAATACGGTTATAAAATAAGATGCATTTTTTCCCCATGCTAATTTAACAGTTGTGAGCTATGACGTCACAGTTCATGCTATTTTAGTATGGAGCAAACGGAGTGTTTCAAAAAGATTTTTCCGGCTCATATTCAACGGCGGATCCAGGGGGGGGGTCATGGGGGTCATGACCCCCCCCTGAGCTGGTTCCAGGACTTAGGTGGACCACTAATTGACCATGATAATTTTATTTATATATTTTGTCACCGTACAGATTTTATGTAGCTACATAGGTACCTTCAATATTTAATTAATTTAATATAATGTAATAACTTTGTACAAAGATCACCGACATAGCTCAACGGTCCAGCAAGCTGAAGTGGCAATGAGCACATAGCTCGAAGAACTGACGGCCGATGGAGTCGGAAAGTTAGATTGGATACCACGTATCGGCAAGCGCAGCTTGGAAAGGCCACCCGCGAGGTGAACGGACGACCTGGCCAAGGTCGCGGGCGTCGGTTGGATGCAGGCTGCTTCCGACCGGTCGGAGTGGAGGTTGTTGGGGAAAGCCTATGTCCAACAGTGGACTTCTCAGGGCTGTAAATGATGAACTTTGTATGATGGCAAACAAAAACTTTTAATTTTACCGCGCCACACTTGCGCGCACTTGTCGACTACGTAACGTCTAGTTCAGGGCTGCCAGATCGTATAATTGGATACAAAATATGTATAATCAGACAGTATATTGTATCCTTGATCATTTCGTATAATACGATACAAACGCATACGCCATGAAATGGAACGTGAGTTCGTCTCTTGCTTTTCTCGAAGTTGTTTCTACGTAGTAGGATATACTTAGATGTGATGCCCGCAGAAGGCTGCCATCTATAAAACCCGGACACTTTTTATGTCAGGGGAAATCTGATTAACTTGATATAATAAAATGTTTTGCAATTACGCCATTTATAAATTGGCAAAAAATTTGGTGGACCATATGTAGCCGCCCTGCTCCACGCATCCTGCTCTATGTATTAGGGACGTAGCTGTGCCGCATCAGCCATACCTACCTTACAATGATACGGGGCTTCTGGCCTAACACAAAATTCATGTGTGAGAATAATAAAATATAATAGTAAAAATGCTATTTTTTACAAAGAAATAATCGAAGCTTCAACAGTAGAAAATGGCTAATAATTATCGTTTGCTTCACCTGCATCAGCATTACCATGATGCATTAGCGATCGTCACAAATTCTCGATAGAGCATGCATTATCGAGAAATTTTTGTTGTTTTGAAATGGCAATAGTGTGCGAAAAAACCCCTAAAAATATCGCGCTCGCTCCGCTCGCGCTATAATATTTTCTTTATACATTTTTTAACACATTCAATGCCGGCGACTACTTATTACATGTGTATGTTTCTTACTTTTTTATGTCTAAAAAGGGATGGAGCGATTTTAATAAAATTTTGTATGGAGTTAGCTGACACCCTGGATTAACACATACCTAGGCTGTTTTTTCTGCAGTCCACGTGGACGGAGTCGCGGGCAACAGCTTGTTGTACATAAATAACTTTAATGCGACCAAATTTCTTATAATTCCAGATACCAAACTGTATTCCCGTGATTTATTTGCTGGCAGCCCTGCCCCCTTATTACCCACCTAACTAGCAAACGCAAAGCGATAGCGAAAATTGTACAAAAATCGCTCATTGCGTGTTACTAAATTCGTATTACGTAAAATGAATTACAAAGGAACTTTGACATTTCAAGGCGAATATTGTACAATTTTTGCTATCGCTTTGCTTCGGCTTTGCTATTGCTTTTACGTATTCAGGGGGCCGGTCTAGCTAGACTCTGTTAGAAACCCTTGTCGTACCACCTTTGTGGAGTTTTGCGTCATACCCCTCGACATACCTCTATCTGTTATGACAAATCATTCACCACGGTTATGGAATATAAATTCGGCTGCCTCATTCCGTGCGTGATAGTGCTTCTCTGGATGTTCAAGAGAAGTTGGCAATATGTACGTGTATATGTACAAGTTGTGTTAAGTTTTTCAAGTAAAGAATAATTTTTTTAAGTACATTAATAAAATACCTACTTTTTACTTGTATTTATTGTTATCAAAATCAAATTATAAGTTCTTGACTTGACCACGACTATGTGACCCCCTCCTGACGCCAAAGCTGGATCCGCCCTTGCTCATATTTTTAAATTGCTGTAAAAACTGTAAACCCAAAATGGTTAAATGCCATTCTAAAGGCATACTTTATTCATTTTTTACGCAGAATCTAAACATGTAATAAAAAAAATCATGCATATACCCTATTCTAGATAACTTTGTGGCTAAAGGCTTGTATTTAGGGCCCTAATTGTAATAGGGCCTTTGGTTGTTTGTTTTTTAAATTCTTGCATTATATCTGTTGATACCAATGTTTTCTTGATAACGTTATATTATTTCATAAGAATACATTTTTGTATATAGGTATATGTAGTTAGTAAGGGGAAAAACAGGTATTTTTGATACACTATATTTTATAAAGGCTGATTGATAGTCATTAAAAGATTATACTTTTGTTATTGATATTGTCTGTATTAATTTCAGATCACATGTTTGATAATATTTAATAATAATTAATAACAATATAATTGAACTTAAAATATATAATACAATAACATTACAAACTAAATCCCTGTATTTTCATTTTATTTATGTAGGCAAATAAAACCATTTGGTCATTCAGTACTGTAGAGAAATCACATGTATAACAATTACATACTTTGGCATTAGTTCAAACTTTGCTGAGGCAGCCAATCAAGAAGTTCTCTATCACAGTTTGTGCTGAAACAAGAAATATTATCTTAGATATAATTTTTTTAAATATAGTGAATATGGTATAAATGAGTTAATATTTATTACGAAGGCCTTCATTGCCAATATTAGCATTAAGACTTCATCACTCATAATAATAATAATAATAAAGTTTATTTGCTAGATTTTGGGTGTAAAATAAGATGTCAGATTACAATTTCATCCCTTACAAAATCTACTTAATTTTAAGTGTGCAAATGTCATACAGTAAAAACAAATAGTTTACATAAAATTATTCGTCACAAGAATCTATATCAATTTAGTGCATTTAATAATATTATTCGTCACAATAATCTATATCAATTTAATTCATTTAATAATAGTCAGTTACACAGTCATAGAGAGTCATGAATCATCCGAATGTCACATTTAGTTCGTTAATGGAGTAAAAACATTTCGCAAGTAGCCAGTCATGTAAACTTTTTTTAAAAGGTCTTCCAGGCAGTGATCTTACATCATCTGGTAGGGCGTTATATATTCTAGAAGCCATATTGTAAACATTTTTTTTAGCTACAGTTAATTTACATGGCGGTATTTCTATTTTTTTTCCCAGTCTAAGTTGAAGTAGGTTCTTTTTCTTTAAAATACTCTGGGTGTTCTTTGACAAAGACAGAGACCTGTTTTATATATAACCCTGTTAGTGTGAGCAGCTTATATTTTTTGAAAAGAGGTCTACATGAATCTAGATTAACCGATCCACATAGAGCTCTTATACACCGTTTTTGTACCCTAAACACAGAATTTATTTCAGTACAGTTTCCCCATACCATAAGGCCATACTGCAGAATTGATGCTACATGTGCATGGTATGCAGATAAAGCACATTCAATAGAGGCTATTTCTCTTAAACGCCGTAGAGCATATGGGAATCTATTAAGTCTCTCACACACATAATCTACATGATATTTCCAGTCGCAGTTTTCATCTATTATGATTCCTAAAAGCTTTGTAAATTGTACATTTTTTATTAGTTTTCTGTCATATGTTATATTTAATTTCAGTCTGTTTGTTCGGTGAGTCCCAATACTCATTTAACAAATGTAAAAATAAAGGCTTCTAGGCTATTGTAGCAAAAGTTTCAATGACTAACATCTTTTGATTCTACCCTCATTAGGTCCCTAAAGATAAGACTCATAACAAAGTCAGAGAGTATGCTTTGTACTTCCTTCATTGAAGTCCATTGCAATAACAAATTCAGATTAGTATTTAAAGTATAGTAATATTTTATACCACAATTAATCACTTAATTTTGATAATATGAAAAATGTCTACTTCTTAGGTGTCACAAAAGTTCTTACCCAATTTGCAGTTGTTGGAGGTTGTCAAGGTGTAAGCATCTTGGTCATAATCATTAGTGAGGGTTAAGTCAGCTCCACGGATCAACAGTTCATTGCATGTGTATGGAAAATCTGCAGCTGCAGCATACATGAGGGCTGTACTTCCAGACTGTAACAAATAGTATTTTATAATAACTTATAATTAATAACTTTAGTATACCATGACTTTCTATTAACAACTATTTATGTGTACTTGCTTATAAAATTGTCAATCAATTCAGGAAATAAAATAACTAGTTCCAGTAGAGCAACCTCTATAGTCTGTAACACAATCATATCTTATAGATTTTGTTTGTGAATCGCTAGCATTACTGCTGGTAAAAAGGGTTATGGTTACCCTACAGATTGAATATTTTCTAATGGATCACCTTTATGATCTTTCAGTTCTGGCTACCCTATTTAGGGAATGCAATGTATGTTTCTAAAGGAAATGGAAAGTTTACACTTGACATACATCATCTTGAATATCAGCATCAGCTCCTTCGGTGAGCAGAAACTTAACAACTTCATGATGGCCCCCAGCAGCAGCTAGATGTAATGCAGTCTCTCCCTCCGGCCCTCTCAAGTTGACTTGAGCACCACACCTACTTTTAAAAAGGCTTTATGTATAGTTTCTTTGTGTATTTCTGTTTACATATATATACTAGTTCATCATAGTGCATATATTTTATAGTGCTTATGTTATTATAATTGTTAAGAAAATTAATAGACAAACTGGGTGATAAATGCATCAAACAAAGGACAAAGAAAAATGTGCCTTACCATACTAAATCTTGACAGCTGTTTAGCTGGCCGTAGCTAGCCGCCCAGTGCAATGCCGTAAGGCCATGCTCATCTGTGATATCGACATATTGCTCCAGCTTCACGTCGTCCCTGGTTATTTCGCCACGACCAGCTTTGCTGTGGAAGCTGTTTTCGGGTTGCACCAAATCGGGGACACGCGCCTGCGTGTTGCCTGCAATACAGGTGACCTTGAACTATCTGTGTTCGGAATCGGTACCTAACAGCCAGCACAAAGCAAACCAATCGATAGTTGACTTCGTAAATCATATGAAACTTACCCCTCTGTAAATTCGTTAGTGCAGTACATTGTATTGCAGATTTATAAGGCGTAAATGCACTTTTTCGCACACCATTCAAATTAGGCGCCCATCGTTGATAGCTACCGCTTCCACTTTTACTACTGTCTTGACTTCCTGAATCAAATTCGTACTTGAAACCATCTACATTTTCTTGTTTTATATCTAAATTTTTGCCCTCGTACGCTACAGAAACTGATTCCTCCATGAGACAATCAGTCAAGAAACAGATAAATTCCACAAATTAACGTTAAGATTTAAGTTTAGATTAGATTACAGATTTGGATTTTGTTTGATCACAGTTTTTTTTCTTTTTTTTAGTTTATCCCGAAGGAAAGGCAAGGGGAACTAAGCCCATACAGCCATTGTCTTAAGTAAATGATTTCTGAATTTATGATGGATGATAATGATGATGATAAATGAAAACGTCGGGAAAATCCTCAAGAACAAGTGTAAAGTTAGTCAAAATAAAAAATAATTGCAGAAACAACTTACATGGGCCCATGAAGAGATCGTATTCCGGCTACTCCTCACTCACTCACTTACCTCTTCTTCTTCTTCTGGTAGATAAGTTATATTTTGTTTATTTGTTATGTGAATCTAGTGCGTGTGCATGGTTTTATAAGCAGGTAAGCTGAGTAAAACTTTAGCCGGAATACGATTTCTTCATGGGCCCATGTAAGTTGTTTCTGCAATTATTTTTGGTTTGTACTAATTTTCCATTCGTTCTTGAGGATTTTCCCGACGTTTCCATTCATCATCCATCATAAATTCAGGAATCATTTTCTAAAGATAATGGCTGTATGGGCATAGTCCCCTTGCCTTTCTTTCGGGATAAACTAAACAAACAAAAAAAAACAAAATCCACAGACTACTTAGTGCCAAAAGATTCGGCGGGAAAAGCTGGAAGGGTGCAGGTGTAATTTTCTTGTGAAAATCAAAAAATATTTGTAGATGGCTTGCATGTGTCCGTAAAGTGATGTTTTCTGGTAGATAAGTTATACTTTGATTACCTGTGATGTGAATCTAGTGCGTGTGCATGGTTTATACGCAGGTAAGCTGAGTAAAACTTTAGCCGGAATACGATCTCTTCCTGGGCCCATGTAAGTTGTTTCTGCAATTATTTTTCATTTTGACTAACTTTACACTTGTTCTTGAGGATTTTCCCAACGTTTCCATTCATCATCATAATTATCATCCATCATAAATTCAGAAATCATTTACTAAAGACAATGGCTGTATGGGCTTAGTTCCCCTTGCCTTTCCTTCGGGATAAACTAAACAATGTCAAGGCCCCAACCCAACATTCGATTCGGCGGGAAAAACTGGAAGGGTGCAGGTGTAATTTTCTTGTGAAAATGAAAAATTATTTGTAAATGGCTTGCATGTGTCTGTAAAGTGATGTTTTCTGGTAGATAAGTTATATTTTGATTACTTGTGATGTGAATCTAGTGCGTGTGCATGGTTTTATATGCAGGTAAGCCGAGTAAAACTTTAGCCGGATTACGATTTCTTCATGGGCGCATGTAAGTTGTTTCTGCAATAATTTTCCATTTTGACTAACTTTACACTTGTTCTTGAGGATTTTCCCGACGTTTCCACTCATCATCATTGTCATCCATCATAAATTCAGAATACATTTTACTAAACAATGATTAGGCTGTATGGGCTTAGTTCCCCTTGCCTTTCCTTCGGGATAAACTAAAAAAAAAAAAAAACCAACCCAACATTCATCTGAGGTTTTGTTTAATTTTTGCAGTTGTGAGAGGTGTAAAAGTAACGAATACAAAAAAAAGCGCGGGAACGGTCGATTTGGATAGGCGCCTAAATTTAAAAGAAATTTGTCTAAAATCTTGGATTTGTCTTGTAAATATATTATAAATAGTAGTTGTAGTGTTTATAAAGTACTGTACATATGTGAAAATGGGAGCAGGCAAAAAGCGAAAAAAACCGCGGCCCGCTGAAGATCCTGAAGGAAAACCGGTATTGGAATCCTCTTCATCAGATTCTGAAGATGAAGGCAGCGATAAGTACCTAGTATATAAGCTTCCTGGATATTCTCGAAAATATCCAGAAAACTCGCAAAAATCGGAGTACATCGTTTTTGTATCACACTGCAATGAGAGAATATTCAGCGACAAGGATCGCCTGGCATTATCTAAGACTATTCGAAAATACTGTGTTACTGGTATTCTACATTTGAGGTCGATCAACAAATATAAAATAGGCATAACTTTCGATTTATCCAATAATGCCAATGTGTTCCTTCAGAATAAGAAGTTTTTAGATGAGTTAGGTCTAAAGGCTTCTATTCCTGCAGGTGACACTGAAGTTACCGGAGTTTTAACGTCGGTCCCCACTGAACTTTCGAATAAACAAATCTATTCATTAGTTGGTAGCTCACGTAATGTGATCCAGGTGAGGCGCTTCATGCGTCGAGTTTGGAGCGAGGGTGGCGAGGCTTCGTTTCAGCCCACTCAGACTGTCGCAATTACGTTTGCCTCAACAAAGTTGCCACAGTACGTATATCTTCACTCCTGGAGACATGAAGTCAGCGTCTACGTTCCTCCAGTCAAACAGTGCCTCCAATGTCTGAAATTCGGTCATATCGCAAAGTTCTGTCGTAATTCAGTTGTATGTTCAATCTGTTCACTCAATCACCATTACAAAGCCTGCAAAGAGGACAAAAATAATGCTAAATGCAGCAATTGTGGTGGCAATCATATAGCCATTTCCAACTTGTGCCCAATAAAAAAATCAAAAATTGAAGAGAACAAAATCAAATCTAAAACTACAACCTATTCGGAACTATTTAATGAAAGCTCATTTCCTCAGCTATCTTTGAACAAAATAGAGACGCAATTACAAAACCTCACTAAATCGGATTATTTTATGAACATACTAATACAAGCAGTCACGAAAATAGTCTTGAACCAAAAAGACATACCAATCAACTCTGTATCTATTAAAGAAAACCTTGTCCAATCATTCAGAAATATTTCTGCTCAACCTCACAATGGAAATAGTTAACATACTACAATGGAACTCTCAAAGCATCAATAGTAATAAGTTGCAACTCACTCAGTATCTCCTGGAACATAACATTCATATTGCCATAATATCAGAGACATGGTTAACTCCCAACAAAACATTTCATATTAAAGGATACCATATTGAAAGAAAAGATATTGGTAACAGCCACAATGGCGTTGCTATATTAATCCACAATAGTATACAATACCAAAAAATTCAAACATATTCAGACAACTGTTTACAAAATATTTGTGTTAGAATTACTGTAAATAAAAAAGAAATTAGTATTGTAAGTTTTTATTGCCCTACAAATTCTTCTCCATCTTTTGAAAAAAGTAACTTTCTCTCTTTATTGCACTCTATTCCAGAACCAATGATATTCGCAGGTGACTTCAATGCACATCACACATCATGGGGATGTAATTCTGTTAACCCAAGGGGTAGAGATATTTTGGAGATCATTGATGAAAAAAACCTGATTTTGTTAAACAGTGGTGAAGTAACAACAGTAGGCTCTTTGACATGGCGTCCAAATGCTTTAGATCTGTCGTTCGTTTCTCCGTCTCTGGCCCTTTCTTGTGATTGGTCTGTACACGATGATCCACTTGGCAGCTATCATCTTCCTGTAAATATTAAAGTTTCAATAAATGATAATACTTTTAATCATAACAATTTACATTTGCCTATCTACCCTAATTTTAAACTGGTAGATTGGAAAATGTATGAACAAAATGTAGATTTTCTTTTGTCTAATTTTAAAGTACAAAATTATACTCCATTGTTGGCATATAGTGCATTCTGTGAAATCTTACATTTAGCTATTGAAAAGTCGCTTCCATATAGGAATAACATCATTGTAAATAATTGTCGCGGGAAGTCTCGTAAATGTCCTCTTCCTTGGTGGAATAAAAAGTGTACTGATGCTGTGCAAATCTCAAAATCTGCTTATATAAACTTTAAAAATAATCCCTCAGAGGAAACTTATATTGAATTTAAAAGATTACAAGCACAAAAAAAAATTACCTTAAAAACAGAACGCTCTAATAGCTGGGTTGAACTTTGTAGCTCTTTTAATAGATGTACACCTCTGTCCAGGATCTGGAAATATATGCGGAAGTTTAACAAAACTTATTCTTCTAGCAGGAATTGTGATGATGTCTGGGTTCAGGATTTTCTACAGAAATATGCTCCGGATTATGTAAATAACAAACTGTATATTACTCCCCATAGCAATGAAATATATTCTGTCAATAACTTTTTAATCAAATCTTTTTCCATGCAAGAATTGAAGTCAGCAATTTTTTCTAGAAGGGAAAGTATGTTTGGACTGGATGGTGTTCCATACATTATGCTAAAAAAACTAAATGAAAAGGGTCTAAATTTCTTTCTTACAATATTAAATCTTTTGTGGCTGAATAATGACATACCACATTCATGGAAGTCTGATTGTTTGGTGCCCATATTAAAGCCAGATAAACCTCGTGCAAATCCAGACTCTTATCGTCCTATTGCTCTAACATCTTGTATGGGCAAAGTTTTTGAACAATTGTTAAAACAAAGGTTAGAATTCTATATTGAACAAAACAATATCTTACCTGCTAATCAATTTGGTTTCCGAAGGGGAACATCAGCTCGTGAAAGTATTTGTCAATTACAACTTGATATTGAACACAGCCTAAATAATAAAAATTATTTGATGGCAGTTCTTTTTGATGTTGCTGGCGCATTCAATAGTGTCAACATTGATGTTCTTTGTAATGAATTAGTTACAATTGGAATTCCAAGTAAAATAATAGACTGGGTTCATAAGTTCCTAACTGAAAGAAAGGTTAATGTCAGATATAATGGTCGATTATATGGTCCAAGATTCGCTTCTGTTGGGGTATGTCAAGGCGGTATTCTCTCTCCATTAATTTTTATATTATACATTCGTCGTTTAAATCTGATTTTGGGTCCTGAAGTTAAAAATTTGCAATTTGCAGATGATCTGGTTGTCTATATATCTGGAAAAAATTTAAAAAATATTAGTGATATTCAAAATAAATCTTTGGAAAGGTTGTATGAATACTTCAGTTATTTAAATCTTGGTATTAATCCTCTGAAATCAAAACTAATTGTTTTCGGTAAAAAAAATATAAATCCTATTCCTCCTGTATTTTATAATAATGTTGCTATTCCTGCCTCCAAGGAGGTTAAATTTTTAGGGGTAATTTTTACACCTAATAGTTCTTGGCACAAATATGTTGAATTAATAAGTAACAGGGCTAATAAAGCGTTTAATATTTTGAAAATGTTATGTAAGACTTCATGGGGTGCTGATCCCAAAGTTTTGTTGTCTTTATACAAATCCTTAATTCGTAGCCATTTTGAATATGGTTTTCTTTGCTTTGCCGGTGTTGGTAGACTAGTTGATATCCTAGATAGAATTCAAAATAAAAACCTGAGACTTATAACTGGAGCATTTAAAAGTACACCCATTAATGTAATGCAAGTAGAGTGTAAACTTCCTCCACTGAGTATAAGATTCTCTTACTTGAAAGAAAGATTCTTATTAAAACTATATAGTAAAAATAATAGTCACCTGTTCATAAATTTGTCACATTCCTCTTCATCTCTTATCAGCAGTACATCTCTTTACATACTTCAGGGCTTTTCACATTTTATAAGTTTTCTTGAAACTCTAGAAATTCACAGGTCAACTCTCCTTCCGTGTTATCATGGAGATTTTAACAGTAAATTTCCTGAAATGACTATTATAATAGATAAGAAATTATCATCTAAAGAAGAGGTGCATAATAAAATTTCTGAGTTTGTTGGTCATCGTTTCCTATTTACTGATGGGTCCAAAACTGATTCTGCAGTCTCATTTGCTGTCTTTGATTCTATTTTGAATTTAGGTACAGGTCATAAAATAAACTCCAACACAAGTATACAGGGTGTTTTTTTGTGGCCACCTTTAACGAAGGGTACGTATTCTATACATTAAATAAAGTAAGTTTATGCCAAAAAAAATGCTGGGATTTTTTTTTTTTTTTTTTTTCAAAAAAAAAATTTAAATTCCTTGATTGTGCGAAATTTATAGTGTCTAGTGTTTATGTTAGTTTTTTTTAGACAGATATTAATTATTTTTCGTGAAAAAATCCTGCTACGCGCGTCTATGTGCATTTATGCAGAAAAACGCAGTCTATTTACTCAACTTTGGACCCTAATATTTTGGAAACCAGACACTTCCCAGGTATGCTTCCATGGAGAAAAATGATCGTGGTGATGAGGAGATTCCGTAGTTTTCGGGAACGTTGACGACCAAAAATCATCCTGTATTTACAGCTGAGGCTGTGGGTATACTTGCTGCTCTGAAACAAATTAAGCTTAAAAATTATGGGTGTTGTGAATGGGTAATTGCTAGTGACAGCATGAGTGTTCTTAAAAATCTCCAAAGCAATGATTTTAAAGCAAATACTAATTACATAATATCTTTAATAAAACAGGATTGGTTAGATTTGTTCACTACATACCATATTAAAGTTAAATTCATGTGGGTTCCTTCTCATTCTGGTGTAGTAGGGAATGAGAATGCAGATTTTTTGGCAAGAACAATAACAAATTTTTCAGATATTATGCCAGATACTAGTAGCTGTAATAATCTCCATGTTTTAGTACCTTGGAATGATATAGTCTGTTTATTAAAGAAAAGAGCCACTGACATTTGGAGAAAGCACTGGATACACACTGTACAAATTGAAAATAAAGGCCTTTGGTATGCCACATACAATGTTCCCATTGGGTCTACACCCTGGTTTGTAAAATCAAGTACTTATGTCAATAGGAAGTTCTATGCCACTATATTAAGGCTTCGTTTTGGTCACTGTCATATAAATTGTCACCTCTTCCGGTTGAAAATGATTAACAGTCCTCATTGTGAGTATTGTAACTCCCAAGCAGAGCAATCATTGTATCATATATTCTTTGAATGCTCCTCCTTTGGCATTCAGCGCCTTGTGCTAATGGATGAGCTAATTAAAATTTATGGAAATCCTGAATTGATTCCCCGCTCAATTCAACCACTCTTTGTAAATAACTGTACTTTTTTACCTTTATATAAATTTATTGTTTCTACTGTAGGGCAAATTTAATCTTGTAATTATTTTGTAAATATGTACTTACTCACATTCATTATTGTAGCATAAAATATTCCTCCATGTATTCATAGATTTAAAATCTATGCATGTATTGTAGTTTATTTTTCACTGAGGTTTCATAAAACTTTAGGTGAGATCTCATTTTCTATGATAGCATGTGTACATATCGAAAGGTGTTTATAATTCATTTCCTTCAATGTTTTCTTTGAATTGTTTGATAGGTACAGTATTTTCTTTTGTTTGAGTTTGGATTGACTTCTCTCATAATTTTATGCTTTTCTTGTCCTGTGTTGATGTGTGCTTACCGGTGCCCACTGTGTTTTGGTCACCAGTTCACCTGTGTGTCCACAGCCCAGGGTCCACGGGTTCTCATCCACATACGACATGACATCAATGACATGACATCTGCTTTTGAGGGTTTGGCTCTGTGATCTTTGCATGACATGACCCACCCAATGACGAAAGACTATTATGGATATGACACTTTACCTCTAAACTAAAAGGTAATAAAACTGGATATAAGAATTATGCATTATATATGTCTATGGAAATAAGACTTGACTGTATAATATAAACAATATTTATGACTTAAAACAACGTATGACATTACTTGGACTTGACGTCAATGTGTTCTTTCACCAGTACACATTGGTTATATTTGTAGATTTGTTTGTATGGACTATAATTTTCATACAAATGTTAAGATGTTTTCTGTGGAAACTCGATCACTATATAACTGCTAAGTAACCAGATTAATCTATGACTTGGCAGCATGGCTTTAGCCTTAGCCGGTTCCGCAAGGAACGAATAAAAAAAAAATAAAAAAAATTTTGCAGTTGTTTAATTTACCATTTTAAAAGTTGTGTGACTGATTTTGTATAATTTGTATTTACAAACAGGATCAGCTTAGGTACTTTGTAATAATTACTTTTTAGCTTGTATTGCCTGTACTGTATTCTGCGGCTGCTTCAGAGTTAAAACAAACTAGGAATGTCAACCGCAGGGCCACTATTACAACAACTTCAACAAGATTTGCTAAATGAACTCACAACTTCTAATCAGTTGTTGCGACTAATGTAAGTACAATTGTACCTACCTACATCATTTACTTAATACCTACCACTACCACATTCATCCTTTCCTATCCTGTCCTATACTTTTGGATTAGAACACACTTTGCTAGAGACTCACTCTGAAAGTTCTACCAACACACAGCTGGGAAAGTATAGTAATATGAAAACTGCCTTGCCTAGAAAAAAATCCAAATTAAACAGCTTTTGATGCTAAATATTGGTAATTAATTATTTTCTAAATGTTTTCAGTGGTCATGAATTAGAACAAATTAAAACTTTAACTTGTCCTAGAGGAGAATTAGAATCAAACATAAAACAGGTAAGTTTACTGTTTTACTTCTAGTAATCAGTAGTTACTAAAGTATTTATAAAGTCGATAGATCAGTACTAGTAGAGTAAATCCTTAGAGAGTAGATTCACAATCAATTATTCAGGTATTCAAATTAAACTATTGCTGTAAACAGTACACTAACTATACTATATAGGTTTAACAGGATTGTATGTTTATTTTTGGTCCTGAGCATATTTATGATGTTGTTGCAAGCAAAATCAACTGCTCTTTTAAACATTATAAATGGTGTACTAATGTATACACATTGTCATGAAATACATACTTTCAGAACACATCATTGTCAGAAACTTTAGCCAACATTCAGCAGATTGACATTGAGAACCTGCCTCCAGTACCACGGGCTCATTTTAACAGCCAAAACATGACATATCAACAACTTGGGATTAACAGCAATATGGATAATATGGATGACAGTCAATGATGTACAATCATTGTAAAAATTTTACTTTGTTATTACAAAAGAATTAAAACATTGTTTTAGCTAAACAATGCCTAAATTTGACATAATATGTTATATGCCATACATTTTACTGTAAAATTGTTGTCAAATTACTGTTGAAGCCGTGTCTAACTTTAGATAAGGTTACACATGACTGTAGGGTTGTCATACAATAAAAAAGGCTAAAACCTATGTCAAGTTTTATCCAGATGCACATTTCTGCACTTTACATTACTGTACATAGTGAGATCTATTATAAAGCTATGATTTAGCATTTGGTGCAAGTGTGCTCAAAAATATGCATGATAAACATAGACTAGTAATAGTTCATCTCTAGTTCTGTTTGTATTACTGTTATTTCTATTTACTTTTACTTCTTTATCTCCTTTAAAATGTTACCATTAAGATTTAATTAAGGTACTTAAGTTAGAAGTCTTATTTAGAGAATCTAGTAAGTACCATCTTCACTACATATTATAAAACAAAGTCACTTTCTGCCCTCGGGAACAGATTTTGATGCGGTTTTTTTAATAGATAGAGTGATTCACAAGGAAGGTTGTATAACTAGGGACCCGCCCCGGCTTCGCACGGGAGTAATGCACTCTCACGCGGACGAAGCCGTGGGCGGCCGCTAGTCTGAAATAATGCAGGCACATTATGATGTTTTTGTGTTAAGGATACAAACTAGCATTATAGAATAATAAATAATATTTTTGTACACAAACTTTTATTAAAAAAGTAACCTTTAAATTTACATCACATTTCTCAAGGTACCAAAGCAATTTGTTTCTCATTCATTAACATCTTACTTATACACTTATAAATAATCATTTTCTAAATTACCATTTTAGGCAGAAGCTAAATATACTGCTCTATTTAATGTATGTACACCATTTTATTTAATAACATTGATCTTAACTAACTTAAATCCATGAATAATAATAAACAGTAAGTATACAAATCTAATAATACATATACCAAACTTTCTGCAGATGCAAAATAGTAGGTATTCATATTCATGATCTCAATTCAAGAATTTCTAAATATTTTTTGCATATTGTAATTCATTATCATTAACTACATTGGTAACTAGCTATTTATTTATGCATACTCTTATCTATTTGTGATGATATTTGAGGTCACATCAGATCAGCGTGTTTGTCCTTTTATGTTACTTACTCGTACCTACCTACCCACTTAAACAAAAACATTGTCAAAATTACACTGTAGAAATAATATTCGATGGTTTCCCAGGCCTTTCAGACAGGCATCCCTCTATATAACCTATGACTATTTAAGACGACATTTAAGGGTCGTCCTGGCTTTGAGCGCCAATTGCGTCTGCTGATCTAGTCACAATTTGTTAAAGAATAAATTTTACTAGGACAAAACAATTGCGACCTCATCTTTTAATTATAATGTCTGGAGACGTTCATGGTCTGGAGGAATTATAAAGCCTACAGGAATTTACGTTAAGACATTCCGCTTGTTTAAACTTCATTTATCTAGCAATATTTTATAAGAGGATTCAATATTTGGTAAAGTAACAAATATGTCTCGTTGGGGTCAGCGACTTTTGATCATTGGTTTTGAAGAATTTTATTGCAGGCTGGGAAGACAAAACTCAATTAGACTTCTGGTCTGAAATTACCTCATGAGTTATATCACCAAGGACTTCCACCGTTTTATATCCAAACGAGCAAGATAGCGAACAAAGGGCTTGGAGTTTACAGATCCCTATATCGAGTGTCCTGAATATTATGAACATATTACAAGTATATCAGTGTTGAAACAGAGCAGCTTTTTCTTGAAACTGTTGCCTTCTTATTGCCTTTTGCTCCGCCTGTCGTCGCTTCTCCTCTTGCTCTTGAATTATTTCGTTGTGGAATTTGTTCGTCTTTGACAGCTCTTCGATCTTGGCCTCAAAGAAGTTCTTGGCGCCGTTGACTCCGACCTGGTCCACGTTTATTTCAGTCAGTCTGGCGAGGGCATCCAATCCTGAGTCCGATTCTAGTTCACCGGCTCTTGCTTTCCTGGAAGGACATGAATACATGATTGATAAGATGTTATTTAGCGAAATGTAGACATGTTTCAAATTGGGAATATAATAAGTACCTAATTCAGTAGAGTTTTTTTTAAGTACTTATTTATAAAAATCCTATTAAATGATCTCATGGATATCCTTTATAAAAAAAAGCTTTATTTGCATGCATCTATAGGTATTATACCTGTAAATCAACAGGAACTCTCTGAAACTGATCTTGTTGTCTTGATCCTCGTCCACTTCCGCGATCATCGCTTTGAGCCCCAAGTGCGTCTGCGGGGCCCCGAGGCGCTCCATCATGCGCTTCACCTCGTTCAAGTCCAGGAAACCATCGTGACCCTCGTCGAATCTAAAAAATAGAAATACAGTAGGTAAATGGAATGGCCTCGAGACTACAGACTTTTTATGGCTCGGCCCCCTTATTACCTAACTAGCAGAAGCAAAGCGATAGCTGTTGATGTCGATAGCGATAGATGTTAAAAAATCTCTGATTGCTTGTCAAAACGAATTTCAAAGGAACTTTGACATTTCAAGGCGAATATTGTACAATTTTCGCTATCGTTTTGCTTCGGCTTTGCTATTGCAAATTAGGTAATCAGAGGGCGGTTCTATTCTACCCTACATACAAATTACCTACGCAGTGGATTCGCAATTTTAATTAAATAGGCATCCTATTACAGCCGCGGCAGAGTAGAATTCGTACCATCCCATGTCTGCCCGTGGTGGGTATCGTATGAGGTGATTAAAGGTTTCTGGGAGGTGAACAGCAGCGCCTCCCGTGACAGCATAGTCCAAAATACATACTGCGGTCACAAACCCGCGCCCAGCGTGGTGACTATGGGCAAATACCCCCCATTGCCGTCTTGTGGCGTGCCCTGGGGGAGCCCTACGTCCAGCAGTGGACTGCAATAGGCTGATGATGAGGCATCCTATTGCAATGTGCAGATATCAACCAAGATAAGTAGATGCACTTATTTCATAAGTACCTACCTATGTCTTAAAATCTTTATCTGTGTCAAAAATAATAGACAAGGGTTTGAATGAGGGTAAGTAATTTAGGTATTACATATCTAATAATTTGTAGATTTTTATTATCGCTAATGTTGTATAAGCATTGTAGAATGCATTGTTTTAGATAACATCTAGTTGTTTTGAATATACTTAGTAGGTACTTAGTACGAGAAGTAGGTAAGTACCTGTAATATAGTTATTACCTAGTACTCATAGTTTACAGGTAAGTACATTACTTAGCAGTTATTCATATAGCCTGCACCGTGGCAACGCAAAAAATCTTGTGTCTGTACTACAAAACAATAGAAATGGAACGGCACTCATTACTATGGACGTAGCATATCATACGGCCTCCGTTTTCGACTCTACAGTTATGCGTTATCATAATTATGCCATGAACAAAGATACCGGTACGGTACCAGACATTTTATTTTATAGGACGTCAATAATTATATTATAAAATTATTAATAAAGAAAATGGAAAAAATTCTTCACCCGAGTGGGAATCGAACCCACGACCACTGCAAACCGTGCCAGCCGCTATAACCACTAAGCCACCGGGTCAATTAATTGTTTTAATTATTATACGAAACGTAAATACGAAATTTCGTTTCTGCATTGGACCCGTATAAAACCGGGGCGCGTAGCTAGTTATATATCCGTTGCGTAGTTAGCTTGAAGAGGTAGCGACTACTATGTAGGAGTGTAGGTAGGTAGTTATGCGTAGGGTTTGTAATATTCGTTTCATTTTACTATTCTAATAAAATGAATACTTCTAGAGCTAAATATTCGAATAACGTCAATAAAAAATAATACAATATCAATTCAATACAAATTGCGAACCAGATTTGGAGCCAGAGGGTAGTTATATTCGAGATTCAATCAGGGCAGAGGCTCTGATATTTGATATCATTATATTAGAAACATTTTTAACTAAGTAGACATAACATACAAAAGATCCGATGGAATATTCAGAGGCGTATACATGCAAACCAAATTGGATGTAACTTTTATTGCTTGTAACGTTATCTTGCGTATAACGTATTACCAAGAATTTGTGGAGTTTACGAGCCAAATAATAAAAAAAACGAGTACCCATCAAGTATAGAATAAAAGCGCGAGCGAGGCGAGCGCGTATTTTTTTACACATTTGGCACTAAGTTATGTGCCAATTACTAGGTAAGGTGCGTTTCACTTCAAAATGCAAGTTCTACTAAAAATCGGTAAAGACAATAGAAACATTTCGTCCGAAGTGCAATAGACTTCTGAAGACTTCTTAAAAGCACAGCTCTAAATTCAAGATTTCCTTGGGCTAGTAAATACTGAGAATATGGCGAAGACAGCGGTTAACTACGACCTGGAGTAGGTGCGACCTTTTATGTTTAACACCCGTACAGCAATACGGTTTTTATATTGGACCGGAATGTCTTGAGTTTGATTCTCCTAGTCAGTTTCCGCGATTGTCAAACAGGGCTCAGCTGTGTGAAGGTCGCTCTTGCCTTGGCAATCCCCAGAGTGAAATTCTCTTCGGCCCATCCAGTTTCCGACACTACCAAGGTAAGTAAATTTGTGGACCTTTTCCACATTCTCTGCGCTAATGTGCAACAGCAAGGAGCTCGTCGAATTTCGAGTGTTGGGTCTTAGTCTCCTTCGCTTCTCGTTGTAGGTCATCTAGCTTGGCTTGCATCAAGCATAGGTAGTCGGCTTAATCTAGGTGTTCCAAGATGCAGATAGCCCCCACGCTATGCCTCTATGCACTTATTGCTTGTTAAAAGGAAACCAGAAATAGGAGAGGCGATAGAAGACACCCCTATCGTACATCCACTTGCACCGATATATCCTCTGAGATGAGACCATCGTGAGTTTCTCCTATTCCAAAGCCTTAATTTAATGCGTTCACGAAATGACGTGGATGAAATCTAACCGCTGTTGCTGGAAATGTTTCGATAAACTTTCTAACTTCTATATCGCTTGTCCTGATATGACCCTCATGACCATCTTACACGCATCGTATATCTTTTGTATGTTTCTTGACCGAGAAAATCGCCGATAGTTAGTCGTTTTCTCGCCGGCGGCGGTCGGACATCTGACGTACTTTATTAACTTTTCGAATATTCGAATAATTGAAATGAATTATTTGAAATTGGAGCGGATATTCGAATAAATTGAATATTCGAATTGCAAACCCTAGTTATGCGATATCTATTTGTGAGGTCTTGTATTCAACAGGTGCAGCCGAAATTCTTGTATACCTAGGTAGATAGCTCTATGTACTACGGTAGTAGGTAAGTACATAGTACCTACTACTACCTACGTAATATTTTTTGTAATATTATATAACCACCTAAGCTCTTCCTGGGCATACTGTACAAGTCAGTAGAGGGGCAAGAGGGTCTTGGTGTTTTGTAGACGATGGGCTGACCACCTGTCACTACTAACCGAAATTGTACATCTCAACTACGAGTATACCCTCAAAATTGGTCAGAAGTGGCACCATGTGGTTCTATCGGCCCTTGGTGCTCTGCCTACCCCTTAAGGTATAAAGGCGTGATTATATGTATGTATGTATATGTTATATAACCACAAATAATACATTAGGTATTCTGCGGGCGGAGCGGTGCACTCATCATTAGGCAGTTGAAAGTGTGACCAATGAACAAAAACTTTCCAGTTTAGGGTATAGGTACGTATATGATGGATGAGTGACAAATGCTCTTGATTCGTACCAAGTTATTTCTTAGAAAAGTGCATATTATTTCCCCTAAGTAGCAAGAAGTAGATGATAAGTATTTAAATCATTGAAATTGCGGTCACAAATACTCGTACTTACCTGACTATTTTCTTAGTTACCTACCTGTTAATATTACGCCAAAAACTAATCCCGTCTCAACTGGTGATCCCGTCTCTGGAGTCCCTCTGGTATCTCGGGTATCCCGTCAAAGATAAGGAAAGCGACATCATGATTAGGTAGGTATATTTAATGCTTAAATATCTACGGGAGTAAGTATTATTGAATCGGTTGTAGGTCTGTACATAAATATACCAGACAGGACCGGTTGCATTGTAATTAAATAAGGCTTTTGTATTATGTTTCCCTAAGAACATGACCTAACCGTGTATTCCCGCTGGCTCCATTGGCTGTGTATCGCGAATGTAATAAAACAATTAAAATTACTTCACCTTGTTCAGGTAACGCGATTTATACATGAACTGGCTCAGACCCACTTCTGCATCAAGTCATGGCTTACAACTTTAAAAGGTGTGTTGCTGGCAAGCAATTTTTGTTGCCGTTACCAATCCCATGCATTATGTTACTCGTAATTATCCTTCTATTATAGAAAAGCACAAGTAATACGCACGAGTAAAACTATAATCAAGACAGTGCACCTGATATAGTACGAGTAGACCGGCAATCTGTCAACCTTGTAGTTACTTAGATTGATAACAAGGTCAGGCTAGTTCCCCCTACTCGTGCTATAAAAACAAATAGGATAGACGACATAATCATTACCCTTCCTTTTGACTATGTACCTATATACTGTAGTCATTCAAAACTCCTTTACTTTATTATTCCAAATTACCTCATTGCGCACTAATTACTCAGAGAACGCATAATTTGAATGTGAAAAGCCAGTGTTCTTGTAATGCTGCATTGTTCATTTGGTCCCAGACTTTAACGACAAACTGTAGTTATTGCCTGTCACTTTTATAATCAGAAGAAGTGTTGTAAATTACCTAAATAAAATAACTAAAAGTGAGAGCAAGAAGACAATAAAAGTCATTAACTTTTCTTCTTACCTATCATGAAGCGAGTGTTGTTAATTTTACTGGGAATATTTTAATCACTATTTTTTTTCTTACAATGTTTAAAAACATAATCTGAGACTATAAAAAAACATTATTAATTTTCATATTATCTCTAATTACGAGTATAAAATATTAGCGACTTTATAAAATTAATTGTATTTTCTTTCATTCAAAAACAACTATCTTTGTAGGTAATTTATCTTGTAGGTACTAGTGGACGCCCGCGACTTCGTCCGCGTGGACTGCAGAAAAAACAAAATGTCGAAATTATCCGGAATAAAAATATTTTACCGGGATAAAAAGTAGCCTATGTATTAATCCAGGGGGTTAGCTAACACCATAGGTACTAAATTTTATTAAAATCGCTCCAGACGTTTTTACGTGAAAGAGTAACAAACATCCATCCATCCATACTCAGAAACTTTCGCGTTTATAATAGTAGTAGATTTGATATAGGTTTAAACTAGTATTATAGGTATGTACAGACGTAAAAATTTATCTAAGTACCTACCAACAATGTTATACCTATAAATTCAAGAATACTAAACTCGGCATTGTTTGAGTCTAACCATTCAAGGTAAGAGAAGGCGAAGGCAACCCGCTAAGTGCATGTAGTGCATAATACTGGCTAGACCTAACATAAGTGTAAACAAGTTATTTAAACGTATGCTCATGCCTACCTAAAATATTGGCTTATAGCTTCTACATAGGTACATTATTGTACATTCATACATATGTACAGTGGTCCCGGAATGGGCTAGCCAGTAGGTACTGCAATTTAAAGTACTACACGAGCTTAATGCCATTTATGGCATTCTCTACTAGTACCTACCTATATCTCTATCTTCCTTTGACCTGAATTACTGTTTCTCTTCCTAAAGAAGGCATAGGTACAGTTTCTTATCTTTTATATTAAACAGAAAGACCTACTTTATTTAATAGCATGTGAGAAAAGAAATATATCCATTCATCGTATGTCTTGTCTCCATTTGTTTTACTCCTCTCCTCTGTTTATCAGAGTTCTTGTGATTAATTATACATTATTGGAAACAGTATAAAATAAATATCTTGGCAATAGTTATTATGATATGTGATTCACAACACTTATAATAGATATTGTAAGATTCTAACTTTTTTTGTTTTCCGGTATTGAACTAGCAACTTTATATTTACCTATAAGTATCTAGATCAGATTTATCGGGTCTTTGCTTTGTTTATCGTTAACCAGGGAAAGATTTATGTCAGTCATCGCATACCTAAGTTTATATTAAACTTTTAAATGTTCTCAATGAAAGAAATAAATAACATTCTACCAATGACTCAACAGGTAAATTGTTTAGTATCATTCATTGTCTAGATCGGTAATACATAAATAATATAGCCTGCGATAAATTGTTTATTTATAACTGTATCCAGTAGGCAAGTATTATTCTTTACCACATTCGTACGCCCTATGTAAACCAAGAAATTTATTTTAACAGCAAGATTACCTCTAACGTAGTTCCGAAAACAAACTGAGTAACCATTAGCTAGGTATATTTATTTATATAGATTGTTATGGTATCGTATTCGCGGCGGGAGTCGGCATTCCGTAAATTATGGGTGCGCGTGCGCAGCCGGCTGCCGTTTTTGAAACTATATGAAGTTTACTAGTGTTTATGTAAAGTCGGGAAATTAATTTTATTTCTAAGTACTTACAGAATGGACAGAAATTGTAGACGCCGCCTGCCGCAGAACTAATTAATTTACTACTTAACTCACTTTATCTGATAAATTATACCTTATCTTCCCTTTGCTAACCACTACTTATTTATTCTACGTGATTGTCAAATAAAAATAAGTTATTATCTATACTAATATTATAAAGAGGAAAACTTTGTTTGTTTGGTTGTAATGAATAGGCTCCGAAACTACTGGACCGATTTTAAAAATTGTTTCACCGTTAGAATCCTTATTGGACCTGGATGAACATAGGCTATAAGAATTTCCCGATATTCCCACGAGAAGGCGACCAACGGGAATTTAATATTTTTTACGAAAACCGCTACACTTATGAAGCTGAAATCGGGCATATATGTTCATTGGGGACAACGAGGAAGGACTAAAAACGGATTTCCCGAAATTCCCACGGGAAGGGGACAAACGGGAATTCATAATTTTTACGAGAACCGCTATACATATGAAGCTAAAATCGAGCATATATGTTCATTGGGGACAATGAGGAAGAACTAAAAACGGATTTCCCGAAATTCTCACGGAAAGGGGACAAACGGGAATTCAAACGGATTTCCCGATATTCTCATGGGAAGGGGACAAACGGGAAGAATTAATTTTTTTTACGACAACTCCGATACATATGAATTTGAAATTGGACCTGTATGTTCATTAGGGACTGCGAGGGAGCACTAAGAACGGATTTCCCGAAATTCCCATGGGAAGGGGAGTTACGGGAATTTCAAATTTTTACGAAAACCGCTATTTATACGAAGCTGAAATCGGATTAGGGCTACAAGGAAGCTCTAAGAACGGATTTCCCGAAATTCCCACGGGAAGGGGACCAACGGGAGTTCCAAATTTTTACGAAAACCGCTGTACCTACATATGAAGTCGTATCGATGTACCGAAGCGAAGCGAGGGCGGGCCACTATTTTGTATATAAAACCGTGTATTGAGATCTAAGTACCCAGTCATTTTAAGAATATTTTTCTCTCTAAGTTAATTTATTATTTCGTATAGAAAACCGTGTATTGAGATCAGAGTATCCAGACATTTTAACAATATTTTTCTCTCTTAGTTAAACTATTATTTTGTAAATAAAACCGTGTGTTAAGATCAGAGTACCCAGACATTTTAATAATATTTTTCTCTCTTAGTATTTATCTGGTCATGCATGATGCTATGGATACGTCAATCTGTCGAAAATAGTCTATTTTAATTTTTAACCATCGATTTAGACTATATCGATGATTTAAACATTTTTAACATAATAAAATCTTTCAAGTGGACCAGACTTTTGTTTTTAACTTTAGGAGAATTAAACCACACCAACCCAACCAAGTACACCACCCACCCACCATAATGTCCATATCTCTCGTCGTAACTTTACGTCGCCAAACTTTGCCGGTACCTTGTAGGTATTTCGCAAGCGCTAAAACAGATTTTTGTGTAACATCAGCAACAAACTAACCTCTCGCAGGAAATTGAAAGCTACACGTTCTTTCCTAATAATGTTTTATAATTTATTTTAAAATAGTGATCAAAGAAACTTAAAACAAATGGTGGCTCATTTACTTTAAAAATCGCAGAGAACAATGTCACTGTTATTAAAAAATTATACATACAGACGAATTGAGAACCTCCTCCTTTTTTTGAAGTCGGTTAAAAACTAATTTCAACATGCCTAAATTTGACAGATATTCCATACATTTTGCTGTCAAATGTAATTTTTTAAACAATGTCTAACATTAAACGCGGCTTTGTAACACCGTCTGACTTTACTGCTGTTTGACTGACCTAATATCAAATTAATGTCTTCTTCGTTTGTTAGTAATAGGTATGTATATAGAAACGAGGTCGTTTAATAAAATGATGGCCCAGTTTCAGTGAACGTCTTTTCGTTGAACTCTGAAATATGTCTGCAAAAAGTCGAGATGTTGTCGTACTTAGCAATATCGATCTCTTGCTTTTCGTTTGCTTAAATTATTTATTCTTAGCAATTTTCTTGGCTAATGAAAGTGATGGTGATCATTTTACAATTACATAATATGTATCTTGTTATCTTTTATTGCGCCATTTTTAATCGAAGTAACACAATATAATATATTCTTTAAACATTGTGCTGAGGGATTCAGCTTTGTTTGCCGAGATTTGGCTAGTGTATAGCTATCGGGATGAAAAATAACGTTGCCAATATGTAACTTAGAAAAGAGATGGTAAAATTCGTCATCCGAGTAATTGACCCGGTAGCTCAGTGGTTAGAGCGCTAGCACGGTATGCAGAGGTCGTGGGTTCGATTCCCATTCGGGTGAGGATTTTTTCCATTTCTTTATTAATAATTTTAAAATATATTGGGTTGGCATAAGGTACTTGAGATCCTGATAATGGAATAATTATTTCGATCAAATAGCTACCTACCCTCAAAAGAAACTTCCTGCTTAGCAATATGGTTCGATGGTTCTAGTGAACCTTTTATTGTGTAATTTTATTAGCGTACCTACCGCGTTTTATCGATTAGATAAATGGTATTAATAGAGCTTATCTACCTACATTGTATAGGTCTATGACATAAGAATCTCGTTTTTTTTTTTATCAAATTCTGGATTTTTTATTCAAGTTGTTTTTCATTTTGAAATAGGAGAAAAACTATATATTATTTTCTAACATGTATATGATATTTCTAATATGTAGTGATAGTTTAATAAAGCTCTGCGTATTTCTTTCAACGCATTTTATACATTTATATCGTAAACTAAGCGACAGATCACGTCACATCAAAATTACCGCATGTATATAAACTATGTTACGTACGGTTATGATATTTAAGTAGGCAAATACCTGCCTAGATTTCTTTGAACATATTTAAATATTTACCTATTAAATTCTCTGGAGTTACGTCATTGCAAGATTTAATGCTGATAACTAAATTGTAGGCTGTTAATTTGGCAATAGCCCGAACAAAACACGCAATAAGATGTAATGTAACAAATGGATTTTTCACTATCTACAATTATCTTACGCTACGATCTAGTTAGAGAGCTAGTAGGTACCTACCTACATACCTAGAGTCATTAAAGAACTCGGCAAAGCAAAAATAAAAGATAACTAGTACTATTTTGGACCAAAGTTAACAACACAATAACAAACCAAACTGTGCTGTACAACACCACGGTTCTGCATTGTTAATTTATTGATTGCAGACTATTTAGGGAATAATTTATTCAGTTATAATATTTTGTCAGGATATTGCGTTGACCACGTTTTCTTCAACTAAGTAGGTATACTTATTGCAATTTGTAACCGCAGAATTCCTAAGTATACTTAACGGTTACGCTATTGTTGCAATACCTAGGTATTGTTGCAACATGCCACAAACGATTTCTCAAGACTAAAATGAAAAATAAGTATTTTTTGTAAAATTCATGTCAACAATCAAATTGAGGTTCGTGCTACCAGCGTGAGATAAGTCTTTTTTAAATTAATTGGTTTGACATTAATATAACATAATTCATATTTTACTTACGAGTACACATTGTAAAAGTAATTTAAAGATAGAGATAATTTATGTCGTAGTTACATATTCGATAATTCATGTAGGAAGGTACGTTATTTTATTACATGAGAGCTGGGATAGCTCCCTTAGACCACTTCACTTAGACCTAGCTAGACCAGCAAAATAAAACATAATCCATTTTAAAACTACCCTTTTTATTTGTCTATATTTAAACCATGTCTATACAGCGTCTAGCTGACGCCTAAATACGTTTTTGTAATAGATATTTTTTAAAACGAGCGTTCAATTGTGTTCCAACTGTTTTGTAATTAATGACAAAACTTAGGTTAAACAGGCTAAGCATTGTCGTGTGTCAGTTTTTAAACAAAGTCTAAATGGCTAAAAACGTTTTTGTAATAGACATTTTTTAAATCGCGCATTCGCCAGCCGTCTAATTATTTTGTAATAACACCGAATATGGTTCATCGGGGCTTCATTTCCAATTTGAGAATACCGGCATGGCAGTTGACTGACATACCTATCTAGTGCCTATCGGGTACCTAAATAGTGCTACATTCATAATACCTTCATAATGAAATCATACTTAAGTATCTAAATTGTTTAAGATTACCTGCCACCTTACTCTAATTTTGCATTGAGTTGCTTTTGTGTTCAATATTTATTTCGTTTCATAAATAGTTTCTAAAATCATTACGTTATCCTCCATCCAACATTCCCATTACGTCTCTCGTACAACTTTGCTTAACGTTCATTCATAAAGAACGTCTTGCATTAGTCATTATGTTATTATAAATGACGAATAAGGAAACACATACCTAACTTTACCTAAAAGTGTATTTTTCACTCATCAGTCATCAGTAACGTGGGTTTACTCATAATTTTTTTTAAATAATGATTTCCTTCTTTCTTCCTTCCCTTCCTTTATCCTTTCCGGAAGAGTTTCGTCTGTATGTTGATTATAGATGTAGATACCTATTTATTAGTCACCTTGTTTTCTCGATTATTGTATGATTCATAGTAAATAATGAAGAAAAATGTTGTATGACAAAGCATAAAACTAAATAACATAAGTAAAATAATAATTTCCTATTGATCTAATTATAAATATTATGTTAGATTATAGTTTATTCTTTTTGTATATGGTTGTCAGTAATTTCATAAGATAGACTTAACAAAAAAAATATAAATACATATTTACTTAAATATAAAATACCTAGAGTCTAGGTATTTTATATTTAATTAATTAATAATTTATATTTAATTTATTTATAAATTAATCTAATATATAAAAGTCTCGTGTCACAGTGTTATTATATTACCATACTCCTCCGAAACGGCTTGACCGTTTTTTATGAAATTTTATATGCATATTCAGTAGGTTTGAGAATCGGCTACTTTCTATTTTTTAAACCCCTAAGTTATAAGGGGTGTCCAACCCAAAAAAAAAATTGGATAATATTTTATTTTTTTATTATGTGGCATTAAAAAATACATACAACCCTAAATTTTCACCCTTCTATCACCAAGCCCTATTTTTTAGTCGTTGTTTTAGTAATTCAATCATTTTTCATCCCGCTCGATAACTGATTATCACTTGGTAAGTTACCAGGCGTCTACCGGTGTCACCTCAGATGAATTATATACATAGATGGAGCCTCATACCGAATTTGTGTACCTCTTTCTCAATCTGACCATAGACAACGAAGAATTTTAAGGATGTACTCTATACGTTAAAATATATCGAAGTTAATGAAAATGTTGATATATAAAGCTTTGCCAATTCATCACTAAATAACTAGAAGAAGTTCCGTGCCCCTTAGATAGTAAGACTTTGTTTCAATGCCCGTGCCCATTATCGGAATCGGCAACTTGCGTACATTAACATTAAGACCATCACTACATATTATAACAAAGTCGCTTGCCGCTGTCTGTCCGTCCCTATGTATGCTTAGATTTTTCAAACTAGGGAACGTATTTTGATGCGGTTTTTTTAAATAGATAGAGTGATTCACGAGGAAGGTTTATATGTATAGTATCAGCACTGCACCCGTGCGAAGCCGGGGCGGGTCGCTAGTACTTATATACATTTTTCTTAGGGTCTAGTATTAGGTAGGTACAAGTGGGAAATACAACTATGTATCATACATATATATAATCAATCACACCTTTATCCCTTATGGGGTAGGCAGAGCACCAAGGGCCGATAGAACCACATGGAGCCACTTCTGACAAATTTTGAGGGTGTAGTACAACTATGTATTTAAGTATAAAAATGTAACTAAAGTTAAGTATGTAAAGTTAAGAGTTACTTATTATATTTAAGAACTTAATTTACCTCACTTTTATATGACGCGTGATGTTATCTATATCTGATATCATGATAATATGCAATTTAAATTAAATTCTCGAGTACCCGCATTCCCTACACTTAATAGAACTGCTCATGGCTTACTGTTTTAGTTAATTACTTATCCAATTGAATGTTTACAAAGATTAAAAAGACCAACCATGACGCATACTGAATGTCTTACTTATCAAGTATGTTACTAAATTTTCTTGTAATCAAATGCAGGTCGTCCGTCGTCGTGTCATTATATTTCTTGCTGGACAGGTTTTATGATTCACCTATTATTCAGCGATGCGATGGCCTAAATTCTGACACACACAACACTACAATTATCCACATCGGGTATTTTGATAGTTGATTTTTAGGTCCAGATCCTCAACTTCAGAAAATATACTTAAGTATATTAAAGGGCAGATTTTAATAATCTATATAAATAAATTAAATAGTACCTACTTGTTTATACATTAGGTATTATTTTCATTAAATACTAGTGGACGCCCGCGACTCCGTCCGCGTGGTCTTTATCATTGGTTGATAAAGGTCTTCTATAATATTTTTTCTCATTTGTCTTCCATGTACAGACAGCGATCCGTTACATTTTTATTATATGTATAGATTTAGGGAATAATAATTATACATTTACTTAAGTATATATTTTTTTCTTCTAGACATGTTTTGTCTCAAAACGTTTGCCTCTGATAATTAACGGGCAAAGGATACAATACAATGTTTACATTGCACACATCCCACTACTAATACTAAAGCTTATGAAATATAGTAGTTGGAAATAAATTTATTACATATTTGCCATAGCTTGAGTCTCGTACATTTTTATTGAAAAATAAAATTCCAGTTTTAATTATAGAGCTACTTTCTTCATTATTTCTTTGTTGTCGACCCCTCATTCTGAAATATTTATTTATTGAAAATCAGTTTAAGATTTTAATATGCTCGGTTTGCATCAGTATAATACCTATATTGTTTTTTGACAAAATTGTTTGACAATAATTAGGTACCTATACAACGACAAGCGACGCGTTAAACGACATTTTGTATACTTGTAGAAATTTCATGTTCAGTCCAAGAAAATTATTATTTATTTTTTATACTTATTAACATCAAGCAATGTTTACAAATTATAACTGAACCATATCCCGCAAAACTGATATAACTGTTATTAAAAGCAGTATCTTTCATATAGGGTATACCTATTCCTATGTCCTAATCTACAATGAAATTGATCGGAAAACTGTCTTAATTGTTGCGTCGGTGGGGTTTAGATGACGAACGAGTAAATTCGAGTCAGTTAACAATTTTTTGGTGTTATTGGATACATAGGTACATGATGTTTGTGACAGCCAGGAAAATACCGATATGGTGACTTCAGACCATGATTCTGAGTTGAAAAGAATTGAAAATTGTCGCAGGAAAATTCCAAAATTTTCCGACATTTTTTGTATTTATTCAGTAAAAAAATAGTATGGTTCGTTTAGTTAGGCCTTAGATACTGGCTTAAAAACAAAATTTTAACCAAAATATGATTAAAAATAAAAAGTTGTGCTCAAAAAAGTTAAAAAAACTGATCAACCCGAATGGAGAGTCACAAGTGATCAAAAAATAGCACTGAATCACAATATAACCAATAAGTCACAGGATCGTCCAATGCAATTGGCGCTGAAAGCAAACATTGCGGATAATCAAATTAGAAATGTATTTCCTGCGAGTAATAATACTGGCGTGTAACTTAACACTATTATTGTACTTGTTCAGCATTTCAGTATTTGCCTGGCTGTCACCATCATTCTGTATACCTAACTAAAAGTGATGAACTAATTTTTTTCCTTATTAAACAAAATTTTTGACTGATGGATGAGCCAGATGAAGTACATATTTGTTGTTTTAGTAATAGATGGTGTTTTGTCAGACTGATAGTCTAGAAACAAACACATTGTTGTTCATTGTTTACGAGATAAATCCACGTAAGTACATAGATTAATCACAGGATCTAATCTTTGGTTATATTAAAAAGTTTAGTAGTTATATTAAGTAGTTTAGTAGATAAGATTATCAGAAGTTGTATGTATGTAGGTATGTATACCTACATGTATGAAGGGTTGCAGAAAAATGTCAGGAAGTTGGGAAACACTTGTTTATTTTGTTTTTCTTATAAAGTCCCTGTTTGTACTTAGTACCATTTATGTTCATCGCTCCATTCTCGAACACCTTACCTACCACCTACATTAAAATTGTAATAACAACTATATTAGGAACTTTACGCAATTTTAATTATATACTATAAATATTAATAAGAAATAAGAAAATGAAATACTTTATAAGTATACAAATGAAAGTTCATGATAAATGAATTGTTGTTTTCTCGTAAATATAGCGTGGTTTCTATTCATTTTGTCTCCCACGGGCGACGCAATGTTGTCAATTCTATTATACTTGGGTAATAATAAATTACAGTCACGATCGTATATGTACCTATATATCTTCAGAAACATTTTAATTATCTAATCTTTAATTCGAATAATGCATAATTAGCAATAATTTAATTTAGTAATGAAGTTTACAAATAATTTGCAGAAACAGTCTATTACCTTCCCACCGATATTATTTATGACTAACTACGTATGTAAGTACATATAAGTTTGTATTATTTTTATACCTAATGAGTAATCATCTTTACTGCATATTGGAAAATAATTTTGATTATATTATTATTATTTATTTATTGAATGAAAGTATGTATGTGTCACTAATTATAATTATTGTGGTCAAATTATTATAATTATTGTATCAAGACGAACGCATCAAAAACTTATGAAACAGGTAGGTATAAACCGTGTACGTCCAAACGACCAT
The DNA here is from genome assembly GCA_014607495.2 of Carposina sasakii. Taxonomy (NCBI): domain Eukaryota; kingdom Metazoa; phylum Arthropoda; class Insecta; order Lepidoptera; family Carposinidae; genus Carposina; species Carposina sasakii. The sequence goes on from CP053164.1 coordinate 7,031,272, forward strand.
ACACAACACAATATAGGTATAACTACATACTTACTTTGTGAAGGTCTCCTCGTATTGTTTTATTTCCTTTCGGGAGAACTCGTGAAATTCTGTGTAAACGTTCACAAATCTGTACTGCGGCTTAATCTGCAGGCCCTCTTCCAATTTATCGTTTATTTCCTGTCTCCTTGAAAGGATGCAGCTTAGTTCCTCTGTGGCAGCCATCGTGATAAAAGTTCGCGCCAAAAAAAGATTGGTCTGGTATGATTTGAAAGTAGAATCGCGTGTAAAGAGGCTGTCGACCGGCGCACGTCCTCTGAGACACTGGCTGGTTCTAACCTCGCCTGGGTCGGCACGCGTTGCGTCGTCGTCGTCCGCGAAACAATCGTCAGTCAGTGCTCCACACTCGCTCGATCTGCCGCACTGCCTTGATAACCAAGTTGCGGGGGCACAGACAGATCGACGCGAATTGGTGCCGCGCACGACATCAATTCGCCCTAATTGTGATGCAAACAATATAGCCTACCTTTATTGCCTAACAGATCTGAATTGAATATCAATAATTATTTTAATTTAATTGTAGGTACTTCACTGAAAAAAATTGCTCAATTTACCAAGAAAGAATCTATAACTACCTACCTACATTTAGTTTTCTGCTATTTTGTTCATTTAATATCCTGCTATATTGGTAGGTTTTTTATTTCCTAAAAACTGTTAATAGATTCATGGCCTAGCAATTGGCCTAGGCATATTTTTGTAACCATGAATATCGGTGAATATAGGTGTGTAAAAATCTTCTTACATATCTAATGGTCTATAATACATAGTATAGGTAATATAACAGACTAGGTGAATTTCATAATTTTCATATAAGATATTTTATGGCAAGGCTACCTACGCCTTTCTTATATTACCTGCTATCTATTTATTGAATGATTATGCAAACATTGGCACTCCCTGATAACAGATAGGTACGTACTATAATTATTCGTAACAGTTTCATTTCATAATTGACTTTGGTCCCTTGGGAGAGTATGACAAATTTCACGTTTGACGCCTGAAATTAAACCTACTCACCCATACGAAATTCAACTTTAAACAGAAGAGAGCCAAGAGTTTTCAACTGAACAATTATATAATAATTTTGAATTTTTAGGTCTTATTTATCGAATCAGATAGGTATGTGGTATCTCTTGCCGAATTCATCCAACTAATATTATAAATGTAACAGTTTGTGAGAATTCTAAGATCTTTGGATTTTTGTTTACTTTAAAAAGTAAAGTAAGTACTAAAAATTAGGTACCGAACGGATTTTGATAAAAATTGGCAGTTATACTTATAGCGTACGCGTAGGTACAGAATAACACGTATCAATTAGTAATTTATAATTATTTTGAATAATATATAAATATTACTCATAATGAACATTACTAAGTTACTGTTATTTAATTTATTAATATACCTATTCATGTAGCAGAATCACAATAATATTTTATAATACATTATTGTGAATTGCTATTTTCTGTATAACACTATTTTTATTTAGAATTGAAATTGCCAAGTTAGATTCCTAAGGCAGTCGCTTTTCAACATCATGAAGAGACGCTCCAGGTAATATTCCTGTCCTTGTACTGTTTTCATTTAAATAATTATTTTGTTGAAACTGTACATTAACTAACGAATTTAATAACTTTAGTGTTGATAAAAGCGGAGATGTCGATATGGAGAAGGACTTTGACCAACAAAAGCTGCGACCAAAGAGGAAGAGAGAGACACACAACTATATTAAAGAATACCTGATTGACTATACAGCCAACTCCAATCTGCACGGCCTGAGATATATTGGGGAGAAGAAAAGAACATTTGTTGAGAAGTATTGTTCACGTAGATATTACTAATTAGTGTTCCGTCTTACAACTCTATTTCCCTAAATATGACACATACAGTTGTGATTTTACCATAGTAATGAATATTGTTCAGAGGATTTTACCAATGCGTACAGTTGACTATACGTGACGTGTTTGTTTAATATTCAATCTTACTGTTCCAGGATTTTCTGGCTTTGCATGTTCACTATCTGTGTGGTACTCTGCTCCGGTTTGATAAGGAAAGTGTGGCTCAAATGGACGCTAAGCCCTGTTATCGTTAGTTTTGCTGAAACCTCTACTCCGGTCTGGCAGGTGAATGGGGAATTTTTAATTCAGCAGATTTTACTATCTTACTATTTTTGGCTTGTTTATACATACCAATTTTTTAAAAGGTTTTCTCTAATTTAAACATAATTCTTTTTTAAAAAGTAACTTTGATAGATATAGGTAAAAAGGATCTAATAATATCAGACCCTAAAACATCAAATGTGCCTGCCCGTATACGTAGCTAATTCGTAGTTTTATTACCACATACTCGTACTGTTCTGTTCTGGCGCCAAAGCTACTAGACAGACGTTCTTCAACGATTGGTCGATTAGCTCTTCTTATTTTAACCAGGGCATTTTCGCGACTAAACAAAAGTTAAATTCGTAGTTTTCTAAGGATTTAGAATGCGGTTTGCACTACAATTTGCTGTTCTCTGTACCTACTTGCTCAATATTTTTATACATTAGAATATATTTGTTAAAAGTATCTAAACTAAAAATGTCATCTTAATAAATATTATTATTTTCTCAGATTGTGTCTTGATCTTTATTTTCAGATACCATACCCAGCAGTGACAGTATGTTTTGAAACCAAGGCAATGCAAACTAAATTCAACTTTACAAAATATTTTCATCTCTACAATAATGAAACTACTTATGCGAATTTAACAGAGGAAGAGTACGAATTCACTATCTGTTGGCCTATTTTATTATTGATTAAAATAAAGTTTTTGATTAATAAAATATCCATATTTCCAGACGTTTTCTATTTGAAGATGTATCTACAATTTGCGATGATCATCTGGCGCCAAAAAATGGAAGGAAATTTTCCTCCGGTTTCGACACTGTTGAACAGCTAAAAGCGGTATGATATAAACTAACTAACTTTTGTGACTTTATCATCCTTAATAGATAAAGTTAACAACTAAGTACCAAATTCCCTTAAGTACTCTATTTATTAAGCAATTGCTAGGTAGTAAATAAGCACTTACCTACTTACCTAATTATTAGTATTACTCACCACGCCAAATCGTCATATTCTGTTCCATAACAGTCTGGCTTTATTAAATTATTTAAAATATGTGTTTTATTTGCTAACTGAATCTTTTAAGTCAATAGGTATCACCGAATATATCGGAATTTTTCTTCGGATGTAAATGGAAAGATACACCGAAGGACTCGTGCACAGATTTGTTCTCGCCGATCATCACGGAAGAGGGAATATGCTACACTTTTAACACATTAGATGCTAATAAGCTGTTTAGGATTGAGAAGTAAGTTTGAGTTAAGTAGGTAAAAAGTGGGGCATGATTTTGCTTATCCATAAGTATCTTCTTGATAGTAAACCTACTTTTGTACAGTTAATAATTGCCTATTCTCATAATTTCAGTTTGCAAACAGATTACCCTTATCTCGAATATTTGAACGAATCGCAAACTTGGTCCTTGGAAACAGGCTATCCACCTGATTCGCCATTGGAGACATATCCACATAGAGGATCTGTAAGTAATAAGTATTTTTTAGATTTATTTAGTGACAAATTGTAACAAGGTCATCGGTTTATTCTTTGTCATTGTCTTAGTGATAGGCAAAGTGATATTGAGAACTTTTTCATTGCACTTCTAATGCTACCTTTCAGGGATACGGAGCCAAGGCTGGCCTTACATTTTTGTTACAAACTGAAGCAGCCGATTTAGATTACCTCTGTAAGGGACCAGTCCAAGGTTTTAAGGTACATTATTGTTTTTACGCTTTTATGTATGATGATCACGATTTTAAACTACATTTCCAAAATAATGTTGTTTTAAAAAAGGTTGATTTAATACTTATTAAAATTTCCAGAGTGCAAGATATTGTTTATAGACTTACTTACCAAATAGCTTGTCGCCTATTTGCAGCTAAACCAAAAACTAGATTGTACTTCGTAATCGGAAATACACATTCAGTTTTTGTCGTAGGTGCCTAACCTTGCCTTGTTGCTATTTGCTACGCTACTATGTGCATGAATTTAATTATGTTAAAACCAAGACACCTATATTGTAGAAATGCAACTCCTAACTGCTTCATTTCAAAAACCAAATTTTGATGGTAGATTAAAATAATAAAAGTAAATACTTACGCAATACACATGTTCTAGATATTATTGCACAATCCAGCAGAACTGCCTCGCCTATCGCAGCAATACTTCCGGTCGCCATTGTCACAGGAAGTGGTGGTTGCTGTCAAACCGAAGATGATGACCACTTCGGAAGGCTTGAAGCCCTACGATCCGCAAAAGTGAGTACCTATTATATGATATGCTATGGCAACCAATACCATATTATTGAACTGATGGTAAACGTATAATTTCCTGTATAAACTAGCGATGCTGGCGGTCAGGTAAGTTTGTAGCACTATAAATAAATAAGTAGTACCTATGAATCACACATAAACTGAAATGACTAACAGCATCGTTCCACAGTTTCATAATAAACCTAAGTAGGTATGTATGTATTATAATTTATCTTCACTACATCTACTACACACATATCTAATCAGTCTCGTTAACACCATGATCCTTCTTTTCCAAAGAAATATATTTATTTTATCATTAGAATTTACATCAGAATGACTCGGCAGTCATACGTACCTCAACGGAGCTATGTAAATAATTTATTCTATACAGGGTGTAACAAAAAGGGTGTGTTAAGCGAAAAGCTATGTAAATAGCCCACTGTGAAGACCCTATTTCCAAAATTTGAGACTCGAAATCACATATTTATTTTTCAAGATTGTATGAACATTCCTGAGTTGTTTAGAAATTCTCCATACTATTTGGAAAAATGAACATGTGATTTCGAGTTTCAAATTTTGTGGGTAGGTTCCATTTAGTGGACTATTTACATAGCTTTTCGCTTAACATACCCTTTTTGTTACATCCTGTATAAACATCGGCCGCCCACGACTATGTCCCCGTAAACATTAGAATTAATAATTTAATAATTAGAATTATAAAATTATTATCGGATGCCTGCGTTAAGAACACACCGCCATGAAGATAAGCGGATTTTTAGGCAGTCCCTATCACTGGCGGCTCGTCCTAAGGAGCGCTGGTGCGGTGCACTCCTACCCACGAAGATTACATAGGCAATCTATATTTTTCTATATTTATAATTATCTTTCAATTCTACTATGTTTATACAATGGTGTCTACGTGTTCGTCTAAAGTAAGTTGTAATCTTATGTATCGAGTGGAGCTCTAGCGATCGCGCTTTAATGAAATGAAATTTGATACGATTCCTAGTACTGTATTCAATTTCGCACGAAAGAGACATACCGACTTAGGCCGGCGCGTGAAACAGAAGATTTCGTATGAAAAATTTGCGTTATCTGGAGCGCCGCTCACTTTAATTCGCGTATGCGGCCACTAGAGGTCGCTTAGCCCGAGTTAGAACGCGATATGGTTGTCTTTAATGTGTTTCATAGATCTTCTGAATTTTTATAATCGTACGGTTGAACTTGCACCATCCTATTCGTTAAGGGGGTGAACACCCATCTAAAAATGTCAGCAGCCGCCTCTGGTCCAGTCATTCAGGACAAAGAATTTTAAATGTAGCATTTATCCGGTTTCTAATATAGGTCGGAAGTAAATTAGTAAAGTAGCTGCGTAATTAAATTACCTAATCGAAATGTTATTTGACAAACTCACGATAGGCAAGGGAACAGACAAGGGACCAAGTTACCTTGAACATCGACGATATCCAAATTAATTTAGGTAGTAAAATAAACAAAAGCTCTTTTATGCATGCCACGACCTTTTACGTATTTCGCTGGTGTTTAATTGTACTTTATTGTAATTACCTTTTTGGTTTTAAAAAGGTTAGTTTTTAGTGATTTTATTATAAAAACACAGAGCAATCTACGCGCGAGCGATGCAATCTTTTTATCGATCTATCGTATCACAGCTTCTATGCAATGGAAAACCTTTCGAAATGTTAGATTGATTCAAAATCACACACAATACTTGTAGGACTAATGATTTAGGGACATTTGCAAGCTTCCTAGAATTTTTTGGAAATACTTTTATTGTAATCTGTAAAAGTCGTTATTTCCTTATTTTTAGGCGACAATGCTACTTCCCAAGCGAGCGCTATCTCCGTTACTACAAGGTTTACACTCAAGCTAACTGCGAAATGGAATGCTACACCAACTTTACTTATGCTAGATGTGGCTGCGTGCACTTCGGGATGCCACGTAAGCGTTTATAAATAAATAGTAATAGCAGAAAATACGATGTGACGGGTGGCACAGCATTGCTGCTCCATCCGATACGCGGTGTCCCCGCACTAGCGTTCTTGTATAGTCTGTGGTCCCGTTTCCCGCGCGATGAAAGTTCTCTCTTGTATTTTGATTGTAGTTTCAATGCGACGCCATTAGTATTAAATAGTTTAGTTAGTAAATAAACCAGGTATTTTTCAGTCTAACAGCTTCAGAAGTGCGATATTTCTCATGCCTACAATTGGTAATATTAATAATTGTGTGGGTTTCTGTAAGAAATAACTCGCATGATCGTTGACTGTACCCTGTACCATATTCTTAAAAGTATGTTTTGTGTTTTTCGTTGCTATAAATTTGCCTTACTAACTGTAATAGTGATAAACCATCGTTTTTAAACAGTTTTACATTGAGTTTAGTTGTAAAACTGTGGATATTTGTGTTGTGTGTGTGCATGAACACAAGTTCTGGCAAGATTGAGAACTAACACTGGGTTCTTGGAGTATGCTTTATAGATTTTGGGTGAGGTCACCGCTTGCACGTCTTGGTTGATGAGCCTCAAAGCTGAAGAATGCACTTTTACATGCAATTGCACCTGTTACCAATCTTCTAAGTGCATTGGTATCCAGCATCAACTTGGTGAGCTGTATCATTTTTATTATATTAAGCAGAACTTTAATGCTGATTGAGGGCTGCTCTAGGCGTTAAATACTAGCCTATGATTGGTTTAGTGTAAAAGAATTGGTACATTTAAGTTCATAAACAGTTTATGATTATTGAACAATTGTGTATATGAAGTTTGTGTAAATTATGTTGTAACCTTTGTGTAATTGCATCTCTTGTGATATTGATGACATTTTCAAAGTGCATTTAAAAGAAATAATTGAACAGATTGAACTATTAATAATTTGAAACTAAATTTTTATTATTACCAGTCATTGGACTCTTATAAGCAAATATTGATTAGTTTATTATTGTTTTGTGTGTGCTTAGACTATATTAATTAACTAGCTTACTTTCATTTAAATTGTAAAATTTCATATTTTTGAGTTTCTATAATTATTACTATGGGTCGGCATAAGAAAAGAAATAGATCGGATAGTTCTTCCTCATCCGAACTGTCAGGAAGACATTCTAAATCTAAGAAATATAAGAGAGATTTAATGAGAAAAGAGTGTCGAATTGAAGCTCTAGAAGGGCTTATAAAGGAATTGCGGAAGAGTAAGGATTATCACAGTGAAAAGGTATCTGGGAGTCCCGGACCGTCAACTTCAGTGCAGTCAGTGGTGCGCTATGTTGGGCGAAATGAATTTATACCTGAGTTTGATCCGCAAACATCTTCTGTGTCCATTGAGCATTGGATCCGTAACTTGGAGAGTATTGCTAAAATGCATGCTTGGGATGAGCGTACCTTAATATGCAATTGCACTTCAAAGTTAAGAGGTTATGCTAAAGGTTGGTATGAGCGTCAGACTTGTTATGACATCAGCTGGGATCAGTGGAAGGAAATGTTAATTCAAGCATTTCCATTTACCAAAAATAAGCTATCCCAAATTAGAGAGCTTGTCAATCGAGTTAGATAAAAAAATGAAGACCCAATAAAATTTTATTATGATAAGTTAGGCATTGGTATGTCATGTGACATGAGTGATGATATTATAGTTGGAGCAATTATAGGCACTCTTGGAGATAAATTGCTTGAGGTAGGAGCTTTATCTGCTGGTTGCCATGACACCAATACCCTGTTGAAATATTTAGCATCTATGAAAACATCAAATTATTCTGAAATAACATCAACTGCAGTATCTGATGATCATGTTAAATCAAATAAAATGATACAATGTTTTGAGTGTGGCAAGGTTGGTCACAAAGCAACAGCTTGCAGGAAAACTATCAGGGAAAAGAAAGATGACAGAAAATGTGCATTTTGTGATCGCCTTGGACACCTGGAAGAGGACTGTTTTGTAAAGAAAAATCAAAATAAACATTGTTCCTATTGTAATATCAAAGGCCATATGACTGTAGAGTGTAGGAGGCGTAAAGCTAAACTACAACATAAAGTTGTAAGGAAAATTCAAACTATTTGTTGTGAAGTTTCTGATTAGTAAATATTTTAAAGCAGTTCTTATAAAACAGTTCATGTCTAAAGCTTATATAGATTTTGGCAGCTTATGCAACACAATGATAAAGCTTTTGTGAGAAATGTCATCTTGTGACTATAGTTAATGAGGATATTATTGTTTAATAATATGATGATACATTGACATTACCACTGGGTTCAACATTATTCTTTACTGAACACACAGAAAACATAAAAGATGATAATATAAAAAAAAATATGTACAAAAACAAGCTTTTCTCTGACAGAGATTTCTTCCAGCTAACCAGTTAACTTTTTGTGATTGGTAAATATAGTTTTCCAGAGAGCCATAAATGACATCCTTGATCCTGTAATCCAGGACTGTGCAGAGGTGTACATTGATGATGTCATTGTATGGGGACAATGACATTGATGATGTCATTATATGGGGACAAGATTTTGAAGCGATATCAAATCTCCAAAGGTAAAACTTGGTATTCATTCTAAGGTAAGTCGAGGAATTGGAATACCCCTCGTTGAATTACCTTGTGGCTTGAGACCGCGCCTTAATGGAGGATGATTTACATCATGCTAAATTTGCTCATCATGCTCCCAACGATAGTTATGAAATTACCTCAGCCGCCTGGGGCAAAAGAGGTTATAGAAATGTCGTAGCACGGGACAAACTTAAGCTTTGGTATGCCAGGCGAGAGAGCTCGTCTGAAGAAGAAGAGGTATGTTAATTGACCCTCCCTACCTTATTCATATTCATTTTGTCCTATTGATTTAAATCCAATGTACAATCTTCCTTTTATTGTTTTGTTGTGTAAGACTGCCGCACGGGGCTTTACCAATCTGCCGCACGGAACTTTACTAACCTGCCGCACGGGGCTTTGCACATTTGCCGCACGGGGCTTTACTAACCTGCCGCACGGGGCTTTGCACATTTGCCGCACGGGGCTTTACTAACCTGCCGCACGGGGCTTTGCACATTTGCCGCACGGGGCTTTACTAACCTGCCGCACGGGGCTTTGCACATTTGCCGCACGGGGCTTTACTAACCTGCCGCACGGGGCTTTGCACATTTGCCGCACGGGGCTTTACACATCTGCCGCAAGGGGCTTAAGATGTGCCGTAAGGGGCTCATGGTCTGCCGTAAGGGGCTCAAGATCTGCCGTAAGGGGCTTAAGATCTGCCGCAAGGGGCTTAAGATCTGCCGTCAGGGGCTTAAGATCTGCCGTAAGGGGCTCAAGATCTGCCGTCAGGGGCTTAAGATCTGCCGCAAGGGGCTCATGATCAGCCGTACGGGGCTTAACACATGCCGCAAGGGGCTTAAGATCTGCCGTCAGGGGCTTAAGATCTGCCGTAAGGGGCTCAAGATCTGCCGTCAGGGGCTTAAGATCTGCCGCAAGGGGCTCATGATCAGCCGTACGGGGCTTAACACATGCCGCAAGGGGCTTAAGATCTGCCGTCAGGGGCTTAAGATCTGCCGTAAGGGGCTCAAGATCTGCCGTCAGGGGCTTAAGATCTGCCGCAAGGGGCTCATGATCTGCCGTATGGGGCTTAAAATCTGCCGCAAGGGGCTCAAGATCTGCCGACAGGGGCTTAAGATCTGCCGAAAGGGGCTCATGATCTGCCGTATGGGGCTTAAAATCTGCCGCAAGAGGCTCAAGATCTGCCGTCAGGGGCTTAAGATCTGCCGCAAAGGGCTTATGATCTGTCGTAAGGGGCTTAAGATCTGCCACAAGGGGCTCATGATCTGCCATATGGGGCTCAAGATCTGCCGCAAAGGGCTTGAGATCTGCCGCAAGGGGCTTATGTCCTGCCGTGAGAGGCTTAGCAACTGCCGTAAGGGGCTTAAAATCTGCTCAAAGGAGCTTGAGATTTGCCGCAAGAGGATCAACGTCTGCCGCGGCCCGCGACGGACACATCATACCAAAGGACTCCGAATTCTGAAGACTGGAATGGTGCAACAGATGCTGTGGTGCTCCTTCGAGGCCGAAGGATTCGTCAGGACGACCGAACTAATAGCAGAAAATACGATGTGACGGGTGGCACAGCATTGCTGCTCCATCCGATACGCGGTGTCCCCGCACTAGCGTTCTTGTATAGTCTGTGGTCCCGTTTCCCGCGCGATGAAAGTTCTCTCTTGTATTTTGATTGTAGTTTCAATGCGACGCCATTAGTATTAAATAGTTTAGTTAGTAAATAAACCAGGTATTTTTCAGTCTAACAATAGGTACCTACCTGATGCATATACTCGTATGGGCATCAGCAACTCTTATTTATTAACATTCTTCGCAGATGGCCAGAATATGACTGTATGTAATGCTGGTAGCGTCGCCTGTTTGAAGAAAGCTCAGAGTAAGTTTTGTTATAATATAACATTAGTATTGTAGTAGGCATATGACCTGAGTCCTGAGATTTGGCGGATTTGCATTTTTCTGATGTTATATGAACCTATTTGAAATATATTTCTTACAATCCGTTCTGTAGTCCATTAAAAAGGGATTTTTTATTTCTATAATAGCAGTAGGTACCTAATAATAACTACTCAAACAATTAAATTATCATCATTAAGTTAATAATGCTATTAATTTAATGCAATTAAGATTTCTCTGCTGACGCTCCATATACATATAAACAACCAAACATGCCAGTATGTACCTACATATGTTCATGATGAAATTGTTTATCTATCATTAATTATTCAGTGATATTTTAAATAAGTTAGTATTATATCATACATATGTATCAATTTTCTAGTGGATTTAGTGACTATTGCAATACAGTCTGGCCTCGATGAAGATTACACCGACGAGAGTTTAGGCGAATCGAAAGAAATTGCTGCTAAATGCAAATGTCTACCTGCTTGTACCTCCATTGAGTATGAGGCTGAAACTTCTCAAGCAGATTTCGATTGGAAGGCCCTTTTTAGGGCTTACAACCAACCTTACGATGATACAAAGAAGTAAGTATAGATAACTACGTGCAAGCCTGAACTACATTCTTTAATGGCACAATGGCAATTGTGTGTTGAAATGACCTCACCCTCACTCTATCAAATCATTCATATCCGTAAACATCGTGAAAGGCATTACTTCGCTTTGTTATAAAATTGAAAATGTCAACATATCCGATTCATTTTGAAGCAATAAAGCAACAAAACGCAAAAAACAAGTGTCTACAGGCACATTAATAAAGTTCAAATGTATCATATCAATCAGGAATGAATCATACATGCGTCTGACTATATGTCTGATGCATCACACATATAGACATACGATAAGATATCGGTTTCCGTTGAAGCCTACTTCATTTTGTGTGCAAGGGTTATGGGATATTGAAATATTAATTTGGTAATCGTGCTTTGGGGTTCCGTTACGTTCATACTTATCTATTTGTTTTTGTAGCTTCGGTAAAATTTTGTTAAAGAAACTAATTTCATTTTAATTTTGGGCTGGTTGACCCTTTAGGACTAAGTGAAATACACTTTTATGTTGTACTTATAACCAAACTAAACAATATTGTAAATACTCCACATGTCAGTCAGATATCAAATACTAATAATAGCGTTTACCTTGCAGTACCAAGTACTCTCGTGTGATGATATTCTTCAAAGAGGCTCAGTTCATCACCTCGCGACGCTCCGAGCTCTACGGCCAGACGGACTTCTTGGCCAACTGCGGTGGCCTACTTGGGTTGTTCATGGGCTTCTCTATCCTGAGCGTCGTCGAAATTATCTATTTTCTTACCCTGAGGTACCCACCAACATAGAGCCACTTGCGATATATCTCGTAGATTTATAAGTATTATATCCATAATTTCATACAAAGGCACATACATTTAAATTTTTAAGAATGTAAAACAAGAAATTGCATGCTTAATCTTAACTTGAGATCTCATGTTAGCTGCTTCTTGACTGGATTCAGTATAATTGGGTCAAGTCATAAATACATTTTTAGCTTTTGACAATTTTTTCTGAAGGAATTTACCTAATTTGAAAGCTACTTATTACTTATTAGTACGTATGTACTCTGTTTATTATTTCAGGTTATTGTGCGTGATCTGCCGAAACCGACGCAAGCGCCGAGCTAGCGAGGCCAGCGTAGCAGCCACAGCACATCCTTGTAGCGATTAGTTTTGACGCCTTGTTTTCAAGTTTTTCCCTTGTCTCAAAACTACCTCTTCGTCTTATGAATCTTAAAAATAGTTGACTATGTAAGTGACATTTACGTAGGTACCTAAGGGGCGATTTTTCCAGTTCGTAATGGTCAAATAGCCTATCTGAAGGATAAAGTTTATGCTTGTCTTTCTCTAAAACTTGATCAAGATCGATACAGCATCATTTTTATCTTTTAGATAGGTTATCTGACCATTGGAAAAATCGACCTAAATATTTCATATACTTAACTATAAAATAAAATGCTTTATTGTTAGTTAAGAAATTATTATATTTATTAAAAATTAAACATAGCCAAGTTCTTAAATAAATGCACGTAAATACTTTAAGAGATTCTGTAGTTTATTTTCATTTCAAACCGTACTTGGTCCGTTTGGTTTCTTTTTTGGAGCGAAACCAATTCGGTTATGGACCTCATCTGTTTTGGATCCCGTGGTGGCCTTCGGGGTGTCCTCCTGCATTTCATTACCAGTCAATGATGTGTTGGACTGCTCTCGCCTCGCAGCCTCATATTCTTGTAAATCGTCCAGTTTTAAAGTGATCTCGGTTAGCGGCCGTCGAATCATTGTCTGTAAACGAACATTAACACGATTACTTGACAAAGCTAGTAGCGGTAATCCCACTACGAACAACCCGTACGGGGTGATTTTTGATTGTCAACGTTCCCGAAAACTACGGAATCTCCTTATCATCACGATCATTTTTCTCCATGGAAGCATACCTGGGAAGTGTCTGGTTTTCAAAATATTAGGGTCCAAAGTTGAGTAAATAGACTGCGATTTTCTGCACAGATGCGCGTAGCAAGATTTTTTCACGAGAAATAATTAATATCTGTCCATAAAAAACTAACATAAACACTAGACACTATAAATTTCGCCCAATCAAGTAATTTAAAAAAAAATCCCAGCTTTTTTTTTGCATAACCTTATAGTCCGGGAGGTAGCGTTGCATTTTACAAAATCATTTCTGGTCGATTGATTAATGTCATAACGTACTTTTCATGGATAGTCATTGAGTAACTCGAACGTCAGCAGCTCCAGTAAGGGTGGGGAGAGAATTTCAAGTATGTCAAAAAAAAAAAAAAAAAATATTTCTGTTCGTCCGAAAATTTGCACATCAGTAGTTTTAACAATAATAATAATTATAGAAACCGTCAGCTGTGAAGAAAATGGCGGGTTGTACGTCAGCAGGTTATATATACCTATATTAAAAATAATTATTTTCATTTCATTTCCGGTCGAATGAAACTGATACAGGTTATTCTTTATGCTATAAAAATGATAAAAAAAAGCGTCAGCAGATCTATCGATAGGGGTAAAATCGTCAGCAAGGGGATTATATGTGCCGAGCAGGTATTCAATCCGAGTATGCATTAACCATCTATATTATTCAACTGACGACCTTCTCCCTGTCAATTACTCTGCTGATTCTTTTCTTCATTATATACATTGTTCAAATTATGCTTACGATCAATTTTCAAGCGACCTGAAATCAATTTGATTATAAAAATTCTCATTTTTTAGTCCAGTCAAATTAGCTACAAAAATAGGGGTAAGGTTACATTAATTTGCACCTTGCTAAAAATTTGCATGAATGTTGGGAACACCATTACATACAATTTGTCAATTATCCACATCAATCCAATGTGTGGAAAATTTTTTATTGAAGGTCAAATGTTGCAAAAATCGGTTTTTTGAGTTTTCCAGCTAAACGGTAAGTTCTATCATGAAAATAGGTGAGACAAAAATTATTCATCATCCAATTATCTACAAAAATTGTTCATACACTTTTTTTCCTAAGAATCGCCATTTCGGAGATATAGCGATGCAAAATGTTGAAAAAGTTGTGTTATTCATAATATGCACACGTTTCCGCGCCACCCGTGAGGTAGTGTACATGACGCGTTTTTTTTACGTGGTTTCCCCGGTAGGCCTATTCCACGATCTATTGTGGTTCTGTTGAGTTAAAAAACTATTTTATTAAATTTAAAATGGTACTATAGTAAATGACAAGAGCGGTGTAAGTAATGAGTAAATTGAAAAAATTATTCGTCTGATAGATACTCGTTTAATGGAACATAATCCATACTGTCTTGCACTTCTTCTCCTTCTTCTTCTTCTTCTTCTTCTTCCTGCTGGGTACAAATAAATTGTTCAAAGAGCGATGCATCAGATGTCTCCTCGCCTATATCGTAAGAATCCTCCTCTTCTGGCGATTGAACATTGGAGCACGATTGGCCTCGACAACTGATACATGCTAATGAACAAAACAACCCAACTTTTTTACAGCCGCATTTAGCATTACACCCCGTTTTGCAATTGCAAAAAATTGAATTGAGGAGTTTTTCCGGTGCAGGAGGGAGTAAAGTCTGAACTGGTTCCAATATATTGTCAATTAACTTCCAACCCCAGTCTTCTGGGTTTAGTTTATTACCGAGCCATACTTGAACTTGATAATATACCCGAAATAGATGTTGATAAGCAGAAGCAGAGGTTGGAGGAAGACAAGCTAATTGTACTTGTTTTTTTTTATGCGTATTTTTTGCAAAAGATAAGTATCGAAACTTATCTAAGCACGTAATTTTTTTTGGAGCTCCGTAAACGGAAAGAAGAAAGCGAATTCCGTTGGTGATTACAGCTTGTGGAGTAGAGGTACTTTCTTTGAAAACGTCAGCACAATCAACTAAATCTTGTCTCTCAAACAATTTCAAAACTGATTTTTTACCTCTCCTGAAAAATGCTGATGTCGTGTCGCAACCAGTTACTGCATGTAGAAATAAGATATGATTTTGGCATTTTGAAAAAGCAGATAAACTCTTGGATGAATATATTTTTGATTGTTGTTCAGCTTTCCCAGGTTTTAAAAAATAAATAATTTTTTCGGTTGGCGTTCGAGCAGTAAGTAATACCAACAAATCAACATCTTCACCAACAACAATAGTTGGATTTGTCGAGTTAAATTGTTCTATTGCTGTTTCAACTATCAGGACATCAGCATCATTATCAGCTTGCGCCGAACGCCAACCGAAAAAATTATTTATTTTTTAAAACCTGGGAAAGCTGAACAACAATCAAAAATATATTCATCCAAGAGTTTATCTGCTTTTTCAAAATGCCAAAATCATATCTTATTTCTACATGCAGTAACTGGTTGCGACACGACATCAGCATTTTTCAGGAGAGGTAAAAAATCAGTTTTGAAATTGTTTGAGAGACAAGATTTAGTTGATTGTGCTGACGTTTTCAAAGAAAGTACCTCTACTCCACAAGCTGTAATCACCAACGGAATTCGCTTTCTTCTTTCCGTTTACGGAGCTCCAAAAAAATTACGTGCTTAGATAAGTTTCGATACTTATCTTTTGCAAAAAATACGCATAAAAAAAAACAAGTACAATTAGCTTGTCTTCCTACAACCTCTGCTTCTGCTTATCAACATCTATTTCGGGTATATTATCAAGTTCAAGTATGGCTCGGTAATAAACTAAACCCAGAAGACTGGGGTTGGAAGTTAATTGACAATATATTGGAACCAGTTCAGACTTTACTCCCTCCTGCACCGGAAAAACTCCTCAATTCAATTTTTTGCAATTGCAAAACGGGGTGTAATGCTAAATGCGGCTGTAAAAAAGTTGGGTTGTTTTGTTCATTAGCATGTATCAGTTGTCGAGGCCAATCGTGCTCCAATGTTCAATCGCCAGAAGAAGAGGATTCTTACGATATAGGCGAGGAGACATCTGATGCATCGCTCTTTGAACAATTTATTTGTACCCAGCAGGAAGAAGAAGAAGAAGAAGGAGAAGAAGTGCAAGACAGTATGGATTATGTTCCATTAAACGAGTATCTATCAGACGAATAATTTTTTCAATTTACTCATTACTTACACCGCTCTTGTCATTTACTATAGTACCATTTTAAATTTAATAAAATAGTTTTTTAACTCAACAGAACCACAATAGATCGTGGAATAGGCCTACCGGGGAAACCACGTAAAAAAAACGCGTCATGTACACTACCTCACGGGTGGCGCGGAAACGTGTGCATATTATGAATAACACAACTTTTTCAACATTTTGCATCGCTATATCTCCGAAATGGCGATTCTTAGGAAAAAAAGTGTATGAACAATTTTTGTAGATAATTGGATGATGAATAATTTTTGTCTCACCTATTTTCATGATAGAACTTACCGTTTAGCTGGAAAACTCAAAAAACCGATTTTTGCAACATTTGACCTTCAATAAAAAATTTTCCACACATTGGATTGATGTGGATAATTGACAAATTGTATGTAATGGTGTTCCCAACATTCATGCAAATTTTTAGCAAGGTGCGAATTAATGTAACCTTACCCCTATTTTTGTAGCTAATTTGACTGGACTAAAAAATGAGAATTTTTATAATCAAATTGATTTCAGGTCGCTTGAAAATTGATCGTAAGCATAATTTGAACAATGTATATAATGAAGAAAAGAATCAGCAGAGTAATTGACAGGGAGAAGGTCGTCAGTTGAATAATATAGATGGTTAATGCATACTCGGATTGAATACCTGCTCGGCACATATAATCCCCTTGCTGACGATTTTACCCCTATCGATAGATCTGCTGACGCTTTTTTTTATCATTTTTATAGCATAAAGAATAACCTGTATCAGTTTCATTCGACCGGAAATGAAATGAAAATAATTATTTTTAATATAGGTATATATAACCTGCTGACGTACAACCCGCCATTTTCTTTACAGCTGACGGTTTCTATAATTATTATTATTGTTAAAACTACTGATGTGCAAATTTTCGGACGAACAGAAATAATTTTTGGATTTTTTTTTTTGACATACTTGAAATTCTCTCCCCACTCGCCCCACCCTGAGTGCGCCTGCTGACGCTCAATTCAATTGATGTCCTCATCTAAACTATCAATTGCACTCAAAATCGATCGGCCTAAAATCACCATCAAAAATGCAACGCTACCTCCCGGACTATTACTTTATTTGATGTATAGAGTACGTACCCTTCGTTAAGGGTGGCCACGAAAAAACATCCTGTATTATTTATTACCTAGTTTTAACAAAGCGAGTGTCAATCTATATAACCACCTATAATAAGTACCTATACAGGATGTAACATAAGGGGTTTGTTATGTGAAAAGCTACGAAAATATTCCAATAAGTAAATTTTTTTAATTGTATGAATATTTCCCTTATATGCTTTGGTGTCAGGATCGTAGCAAATGGAGATCCGTGATCTCTGCCTACCCCCCCGGGAAAGAGGCGTGATTTTTACGTATGTATGCTTAGGAATTTCTTCATACAATCTGGAAAAATAAACATGGGATATTCGAGTCTATTTTCATAACATTTCGCTTAACATATCGCTTTTGTTATACGAGTATACCCTATCCTGAAAACATAGCTGATCCTTCCGTAAGTTGTAGTCGAAAGTCGATGAACTCGCACTATTTTTTTATATCTGGCCCACCCAACTATGCCAAACGTGGCTATAGGATCTCACTTACGATCCTACTGTTCTGGCTGGATTCCCCATTTTGGGAACACCTGAACGTGCGTATATTTTGTCGTACAAAGGTTTAATTAAAACTCATAGTAGCTCTCAGCAGCTTCGCCATTGACCTGTCTACACTATGCTTCGCTTACAGGCTCTTACAGGTTTTTACGATATTTAATAATTCGTTAATTAATCAAATAAAATGTATCAGAAATTCGAAAAATATTTCTAGGCTGAACGAAACACTACGGACATTGCCTTGCTATAAAAAAAAATCTATATCCTTTTCCTGTCCAGTTGGTTTTTGTATGTTGGCAAAAGTATACTAGGGATGCACTCTACGGTAGCTGCAATATCGACTTTTTTTACTAGTGGACGCCCGCGACTCCGTCCGCGTGGACTGCAGAAAAAACAAAATATCGTAATCGATAAAAAGTATCCTATGACCGTTCTAAGGTACCTCACCAATTTTCAGCTAAATCGATACAGCCGTTCCTGAGTTATAAAAAGTGTAACTATCACGTCTTTCTTTTATTATAAATAGATTTATTGTATGTTTAATAAAATATAAAATATTTCATTGAAGTGAATGCTCAGATGGGGCAGATTGATATTGATAAAATTAAAGTTTTATGTATTAAAAGCACAAAATATCAATAAAAGAAATTGGTTCTAATGCAGTTCGATTACTTACTTCAAACCGATAGCGATACAATGTTGTGTTATTTTATATTTTATATTAGAGAATACTTTTTTATGGCATGTAGGTATAATACATAACTATAATAAGCAAACTACAAATAGCATGCCTCAATACAGCACCAGTCAGTTGGTAATTTTTATCAAGCCATACCTACCTATCAAGGCATTTAGGCCCTACTTTGCTTAGTCAGTTAGTTAGGTAGGTACGTGATAAATATTAAGTACTTACTTAATTATGTGACATTACCTCTGATAAAAATATTTTTTGACGTGAAACGTCTTTAAAATCGCGCCGAAACATACGGGTACCAGGTTTAAAAACTGGACCGTAACGAAAAGGTCTATATCATCGTACCTTAATAATTAAAAAACTATTAGTCTTAGAAACAAAAATGTGGTGTAAATATTTCACTTATATAGTCAGCTCGCTGTTATGACATTGAGTTCGTGTCGGGGTCAAGCGGGGCGGCGGGGGAGGGATACTGCGATAACTGTGCGAAACCGGCGCTCACGCTTGTTTCTATTCAGTGTAACTCGTGACTCCGACTTTATAGCGTGGGGATTCTTTCGTGTGTTTGTCAAGTTTATTTGAACCGATTGATTTATACAAAAATAAGTGTAATTTGGACAGTATTTATATCTATACTAATATTATAAAGCTGAAGAGTTTGTTTGTTTGTTTGTTTGAACGTGCTAATCTCAGGAACTACTGGTCTGATTTGAAAAATTATTTCAGTGTTAGATAGCCCATTTACCAAGGAAGGCTACAGTCTATACAACAACCTGCCCGGCTTCGCACGGGTACAACGCCCCCTCACGCGGACGAAGTCGTGGGCGGCTGCTATTTAAAATAACCAGAAAGTGACAATAAATATATAAACATTTGCTATGTATTTTATGTTTCTATTACGTACCTGTTCTTTTTTTATTAAAATACTTAAAACAGCGTCCATCTTGTTTTCATTTCAATCTTTTACTTTAAAAGCGATTCGCTAACATAGACGTTTCACGTTAAAACCAACGGCCGTGTGCCCCGACACAGCCCCACCCGCTTTTTTATAAACAAACGCGTGGCCGCGACTAAATTCGCGTATCTGCGTATAAATGCATACGACAAGGCCGTGACACGACGACCGACGCGGGGATGGCACTTTTTTATCGTTATAATTTTGTTTTACAACCATGTACATGTCGATATTATATTCCCTTTGAGCATAGACATCACTATAAGAGCAAAAATTTGTGAACGTCAACACGCATTGCCGTCAGTGTAGCAAATTTTTCATTTTTCTTCTGTTTAATAGTGTTATTTATCATTTTAATTAGTAACTATCGTGATAAATACTCACCAAGATGTTGTATCTCGAGGATTATTTGGAAAGTAAGTGGTTTCTGCGATTGTAATAAATGACGTAACAAACAAGGGACGCTCAATGTAATGTTTTTTGTGGTTGGTACGGTGCAGTATGTGGGCGCGAATTTTTAAAAAGTTTTTCTTTATGTCGTGACCCGTGCATTCAATTATAGTTTTATTTATTTATTTTTCGTTTACAGTGATCGAACACCTGCCGCAGGAGCTTCGGGATAGATTTACCGAAATGAGAGAGATGGATTTGTCAGTACAGAGTAAGTTATGTTCCAAAAATATCACAAAAAAATATTATCTCAAACCGTGAAGATATTCTTTATTATTATTCTTTATTATACACAAATTAAAACTATACACATGAATTACATAGGTACAGGAGAGATGTATAGAAGATACATACCTATTTTAATAAATTACTTATTTATTATAAATAATCCTAATTACTTGTGTATAAGTATATTGCATTAATTGTTACAGACAACATGGATACTTTAGAAAAAAGAGTTAGAACATTGTTTGGGGGTTGTCGCAGGGGTGAACTCAATAGTGAACAGTCCAATACAGAATTTGCAGATATAAAACATAATTACAACAAAACCTTAGAAGAAGCAGAAGAAAAAGTTACATTAGCCAATCAGATGAGAGATTTAGTTGAGCGTTATTTGAGAAGACTTGGTAAGATTATCTTTCCATAGTAGCTTTGCAATGTCTTCAATTTAGACTTTACTTATTTAAAAAGAAAAAAAGCATTAGTTAGCTCTATTACTATTAGAAATGAATAGAGACTACAAAAATATCTTTTTACTGATTTCATTGTGAACCAGTGCAAAAATGTATCCTATAAGTAGTAAATATCATTGTACTTTATAGACACTGAGTTACATAAGTTCAAGTGTGAGCTGGAAGCTGATAACAAAGGGATAACTGAATTGTTGGAAAAGCGATCTCTTGAATTGGACACTAACACCAACCACACGAACAGTTCAAACAACAATCATTATAAAGAAAACAGGTAGGTTACTTTAACATACAATTGTCCATTAGCTGCTCCTTTACTAATTTAAAACTAAGAATGCAAAATTGTGAAATAAAGCAGTAAATTATTACTAGTAAGCTGTTAAAGAGAGCTATATGCAAAATAGGTGCACAGTCGTTGAATTGCGGAAACAAGCCAGTTCTACCATATCATACCATACCAAGCTCTATCTAGTCAAGAGAAACCAACGAGTCTGTATGAAGAATATAATGACTATGGAAGAGGTGTATATGTAGTCTCAGCCTACCTCTATGGGACATAGGTGTGAGGTTATATACCTATGTCTTCTTCTTGTACTGGCCCTCCATTACTGGAGGTCTGCCATCAGCTTACTAAATGCAGACTTGTCCCTGGCCATTCAGAACAGCTCCTCCACATTAGCTATTCTCAT
This sequence comes from Carposina sasakii, assembly GCA_014607495.2. Classification (NCBI taxonomy): domain Eukaryota; kingdom Metazoa; phylum Arthropoda; class Insecta; order Lepidoptera; family Carposinidae; genus Carposina; species Carposina sasakii. The sequence goes on from CP053164.1 coordinate 7,052,905, forward strand.
CTACTTATGAATGTTTCACAGCCAAGTTTTTTTTGTCCTACCTTTACCTATGTAAATTATGGTAAAACTTTAAGGAGATTGCAAAAAAACTAAACATTTCTTAGGTACCGGATCCGCACAGAGAGGCGTCGTGAAAGCTGGGCGGGCGCGAGGGAGTCCCGGGGACACAACCTGTCGGGCAGTCTGTCCCGGAACGACTCGGCTATACAGGTAACTGTTAAAGTAAGTGGCATGGTGATGGTTTCTCATTAACATTAATAAAAGTAAGCTAGTCTTTTGCAAATTGAAGTCTTACTCTTATAACTTTGTTTAACTGTAATCTCCATTTCGGTACACTGTTTTCCCAATTCGCAGAATAACTAGTACCTAGGCATGTTACTCTTCAATGAATAAGCTTTTAGTTAAAAGTTGAAATAATTTGTTATACCTGTTCAAATATGCATTCCTTTCGTTTTTATCCGACTGCGCCAAAATGAGGGTTATGTTTTTACCTGGCCAAGTAGCATGACCTGCGAAACACGATATGATAAACCGATTTATCGACAATTAGCCTGTCAAATACGATAAATATAGCCGCCATTTTGGCTGTTGAATTTTATATAGAGACTATACGATATCCACGATGCGTGGTTATCCTAGGGGGGCATGAATGGATATACCTAACATTAGAATTAAGGCATTAATTTATGATTTCCAGGCAGCATTGGGCCGCGACTCGTATTCACTAGGCCACGCGGGCAGCACAATCGCTGCGGCGGCCAGCCAAGCCATAGCGGCTACACAACAGGTAATTTGATATAGACTGGTTTCATTAATAAATAATCTATATCTATCTTCTATAGATATAATAAAATTGTAATGGATCGCTGTCTGTACATGGAAGATATATGAGAAAAAATATTATAGGAGACCTTTCACAACGCCATATGTACCCAAAAGAATGATTTTTGGAATTTTTGTCTATTGGTTTGTCTGTGCGTTTGTGCACGCTAATCTCAGAAACGGCAAAACCGATTTCGATGCAGTTTTTAGGAATATATTGTGATAGGTCCCACTTAACATATAGGCTACTTTTTATCCGGGGAAAATGTTTTTATTCGACATTTTGTTTTTTCTGTAGTCCACGCGGACGGAGTCGCGGGCGTTCACTAGTTTACAAATAAAAACCGGCCATGTCCGAGTGAGTTGGACTCTAAAACGAAGGGTTACGTTTTACAGAAATCAAGTATGTTGCGAGGTTTTTCTTTTGCTAGTTGGCTAATAAGGGGGCGGGCTATACTTACAGATGCAACACGGCCGGCGCTCAGCCGCTCTAAAGGCGTCGTACGAGGCGGTGACGGGCGGAGAGTTGACGCATCACACTATACATCAGGCGCACACGTTACATGATCACGGTATTTATTATCGCCAATACCAGGTTACGAATTTTGAATTAAGGTTATCTGCAATTTTTATTTTACCTGTGCATTGTATGGAAAAATTATAATCGCCTCATATAGGGCCGATTTTCTAAACGTCAGAAAGTCAATGCTGCCCAGTGTTGGCAACCTAGAATGATGCGCTGATCGTACCAGGGGCGTAAAATTATCGTACCTGACGAAAAATTATCGTATACTTTTGAATTACATAAAAAAACGTTAATTATTAATAAAAATAGATATTATTACGAACTTATATTGCGCTCAGCCGCTCGTCATGTCCTTTTTCGAATTTTATGATTTAAACATGGGTACATTGCGTAGAAAATGGCGCGAAAATTTGTGTGTTTCAAAAGTTTTACAAAAATAAAATGGCTCCAAAGTTGATCAGTCGATTATTAAATTTATTCATGAACACATAAATTGACAAAATATGTAATATTCAACGAGATATATATTTATATATTTCTTATCTATATATGAGTGAACGAAACTATCGAAATCCATTACAAACTAATGACTTTCGGAATCTTCCGGTCCAATTTGAAAACATTTGGGAAATTCATTTGTGTACGATAATGAATCGCAATCGTACATCGTACGCTGGTATCAAATTATCGTACATGTACGATAATTATCGTACGGTTGCCAACACTGATGCTGCCTCTGAAAATTGATCATGATAGAGAGAGACAGCTCTATTATTCTGCTATCTGACGTTTGGGAACAAAAGCTCTTAGGTAATGTACATGACATTTATATACATTCATAAATAACATAAGACACGGCTATGTTCCTGAAATCAGGTAGGCAGAACTGCAGGATCATAAAGGAGATCCCCCAGCTAGCCTATCTGACCATTTATTAATAACATTATTAATAATTTTATCTGACCATTATTGGAAATATCGGCCCTAATAAATATTTACCTATGAGCCATAGAGACGAAGCTTATAGTAGCCAACTAAGGATATGGTGGACGTTTGCAGGTCACCTGACTTCGTCGGCCGCCCATCACAACACGCACGTGCAAGCCGGGGCCTCTAACAAGCGACACAAGCAAAAGTTAGTAGCCAAACATACATATAGAGAATCATAGAAAACTGCAGGATTATTAAGGAACCCAGAGCCATTTTTAGATGTAGAAGACCAGTGACGATACAGGTGACAAGTTTCTAGCTTATAGCTTGAGAATGCCTCCGTAGTTCCTTTGTAGACTGTTATGACATGCACTGAAGGAGGTGCAGCTGATGTATTCTAGTGAAGCCCCACTGCAGCACATAAATGATAACTGATAATAACTACACAATATTATAATGGGATCTTGTCAGAAATATGCTAAATAATTTTAATTAATATGTAATGCAATTAAATATAATATTTTTTATTGTATCCTAAACAGGAAAACATCGTACGGGTCTACGTCAAGTATCGCATCGCACACGCAGCAAGCTGTATCGGCGGCCGCAAGTCGCTCTTCATCTCCTACTGTCGTGTAAGTTGTAGGGTTCATATTGTGATTAAAAAATACACCCCCATACCCTTTTAATATACCCCGCATAGTAGGCTTGCCTCATAAAAAAGCTCAAAATCTCAAAGTGGAGGATTTTGGGGGAGGCCTATGTTTAACCTAACCTAACTTAGCATTGAAATTCTTCGTCTCGCGGCCAGTGATGTTCCCAGTTGATTGTTTTTCTCCAGCTAACATTAGTAGTAGAGAGTCCGTTTCATAACTGGTTTCATAGAATAATTCCTATGCCTGATTTAAAAACGTAACATTTTTGTATGCAGTGAAACAGAAAATGTGGTCATATTATATATATATATATATATATATATGTATATAGTAACTAGTGCTATCATCCATCAAAACTATACAGTGAAATGCACAATAGACAAGGATAGACCTAGAATGATTGTCTGTAACTCCTTGGGATAGAGTTGCGCTACCTACGTCTAAATCTGTTAACATTCTCTTGTTAATGTGTATCTATCTATATTAACGATCTCTACTATTTCAATGTTTTTGTTGCAGCGCAATGAACACCGTAGTGAACAGTGTGGCAATAGAAGAACCAATAGAGGAGGAATGGACGTACGATCCCAACGAGCCTCGCTATTGTATCTGCAACCAAGTCTCCTACGGCGACATGGTTGCTTGTGATAATCAAGACGTTAGTAATCCTGTTCATCTATTAGTTTACTTTACATACTATTGCAGTCTACTGCTGGACGTAGGCCTCTTCCAGGGCCCGCTACAAGGCTACTGCCATAGGAGGGTATTTGCCCATAGTCACCACACTCTGGGCAGGTGTTGGTGACTGAAGTGTCATTATCGGACTATGTTGTCAACGCGGCAGGTGCTGCTGCCTACCTTCCGGAATCACTTTATTTATCGCCTCTTACGATACCTATCTACCATGAGCAGACATAGGTAGGGTGGTACTTTTCTCCACCACACGGCGTGAATTCAATGTTTAAATACGTAAATGTAATTAAAGCTAACAACTCCAAGCGCCATGAAACGGTCCCTGCACCCAAGCCCTCATAAAAGGTTTAATAAAAATCGATCGAACGTAGCCGATGTTAGTGATGTACCAAATAGCTACATACCTAATCTACTTTAGATTAAGATACCTATGCTATATTTTAATTATTTTATTCAATTGGTGTTGTTTTATTTCCAGTGCCCATACGAATGGTTCCACTACCCTTGCGTGGGAATCACGGCGCCACCCAAAGGCAAATGGTACTGCCCCCAGTGCCAAGCCAGCATGCGACGCAATCGAGCTCATCGCAAGAATTAGCTGCCAATTTGTATTTACAAGTATATTTATGCATATTGTAATCTGTGGTTATAATAATAAATGGTTAATGGTTGTTGTAATGCCTTTTTATTCTTACTGTTTAGAAAGATGTTATTGAAGGAGTTTGGTTGGACATATTATGTATTATCTTGTATGAGATATCTCGAAATAAATATTTACTCGAATGCACTCATTGATCAAAAGTTTAATCAAAATTTTACGAGTGGTACTAAAGCCCATTCGCTATACATGTTATAGTTATAAAATATTAAATAACAGAAAGGTTGGCATCAGGCAGGCGATTATTATTAATTTTTTTTGTTTAGTTTATCCCGAAGGAAAGGTAAGGGGAACTAAGCCCATAGAGCCTAATCATTGTTTAGTAAAATGTATTCTGAATTTATGATGAGATGAATGACAATGATGATGAGTGGAAACATCGGAAAAATCCTCAAGAACGAGTTTTAAATTAGTAAAAATCAAAAATAATTGCAGAAACAACTTACATGAGCCCATGAAGAGATCGTATTCCGACTAAAGTTGTACTCGGCTTACCTGCGTATAAAACCATGCACAAGCACTAGATTCACATCACAAGTAATCAAAATATAACTTATCTACCAGAAAACATCACTTTACGGACACATGCAAGCCATTTACAAATAATTTTTGATTTTCACAAGAAAATTACACCTGCACCCTTCCAGCTTTTCCCGCCGAATCGGCAGGCGATTATAACATTGCGCATAGAGGAGAATGCCCATAGATTTATTTATAAATCTATGAGAAAGACTATAGGGAAAGCATTGAGCCTTTAAAATATAGCCTCTAGTGTGGCTTTATGACTTTATTTTAGTCATGCATGGTTTTATATTTTCAATCGTGTGAACTTGGCTGTATGGATATATTCCTTATTTTTTTTGATAGAATTAAAATAAAATCCATAGCGATGTGAGACTATTACAAAACATTATGATCGATTATTCAATATGTGGTATTCGAAATTTAACTACTTTGTGACCGAAATAATTAATTCGACTGCAAATGTTCTGAATTATTTTACATTTACTTAATGACAAAAGTTTAATTCACTATATTCGTTCGTTTTGAATGTGATTATGATTACTTTTTTTAGTTGGTAGCAGCTGTGCCATGAAAGAATAATTACCTACCATTTTCTCCATATTACGTAATTTTAGAATAAAACAATATTATTAATAAAAGTCAATCGGAATAATGCAAATTCCTTGAATTATCCAAATTCATTTCAATTCTATTTTATTGACAACAATACACAAAATATAAAATAATACGTTATTACAAATACTAACTACATTATATAAAACTAAAAACTAATCTAATCTACACGAAATTAAATATATTTACAAAGTTGAAATATATTTACAAAGTGGCCTTCTACCGGGAGGGTGCCCAGAATGCTGGCAGCATTGTCACGTTGTATGGCAATGCTAATTTTTTGCGCAAAAAAGAGACAGCATTCTGGTCACGGGAGCTTACGTGTAATTTATTTGAAATTTCCCAGTAGAGGCGATGAGCCTTGTCCCCACGGCCCCAGTATCTCGACGCCAAACGACACAAACATGTAGTCTCCTGGGAGCCCTGCATATCTGCGGCGCTTGGCGTTTTCGGCTGAACATGCGGCAGCACCGGCCTTAACTGATGTTCCGCCGACGTGGGACGCAGCAAGTGTGTCAACACAAGTAGCGTCCCACACAAGCGCTCGACCCATCTCCCAAGACACTGGCGCACTAGGGCTCCAAGATTGCCGGCGCGTTGACTTTTCCAAAGGCCAATTCATTTAATATATCGAATAATTTGAATACCTGCCGATTCGAATACTAATTCTCATTCGCCCATCACTAATTTCCAGAAATGTCCAGAATTTTGAGTGACATAAAGAAGCGAGCGGTTTTTGTGATTCTTTTTTCAGCAGATAAATTAAATTTTGATAATTGCGGCTGTTATTCACTATAATTCCCGTTTTATAATAATTCAAGAACACAACGTAACAAGGAAATACTTTTTGAACAAAAACTGAATAACCATTATAAAAATGACCGAAGTAAAGATCAGTGAGGTTAGTACATATTAGTAGGGTATAAATAAATATTGATTTTTTTTTTGTAAATAAAGTTTATGTCTACCTGATATTAATTCTAAAGAACTCATCATCATCATGCTTAATAAACTGTGTTCTCTTTTGTAGCTAAAAAGTGACATTGACGAGCTAAATGTGTTATTGAAGCAAGCCCAGCGCAAAAAAGTTCAAGACCTACTATCTCTCGAAATTCGCAAAGTAGAGACAGAATTGATTCGTCTAAAAGAAACTGTTGCTAAACCTCAGCCTGAATCCAGTACATCATCATCATCTGCAGCAGCGGCGCCTAAAAGATATCAAATTAAATTAAATGGTTATGGTTAGTATAAAATTTGTTTGTAGGACAATAGGGTAGATTCCGCCAGTCACACTTAAATCTAATCTTAGTCAGGTCTATCTCTCTCCGTGCTACATAAATAGCTGATATAGAAAAGGACAGGTAGGACTAATTTTATGTTTAGGTTTAAGTATGACTGCTGGAATTGACCATAATACCTATTAGGTATTGCTATGTACCTACTTCAGTATTTCATACACTGAATTTTAATTTCAGGGTGGGATCAGTCAGATAAATATGTAAAAGTCTTTGTCACATTGAAAGATGTACAGACTTTGCCAAAAGACCAAGTATTCTGCAAGCTCACAGATCGTTCAATGGAGTTACACGTTGAGAACTTGGACAATAAGAACTATCTTCTCACTATCAATAAACTGCTAGAGCCAATTAATGTAGAAGACAGCCACTGGAAACAGAAAACAGGTAAGTCAGTTTTTAAAAATATTTTCTATGTAGCCATAATAGTGTCCCACTGCAAAGGCCTTCCCCGTTTTGAGTCCACACATTGTATTTTATTGCAAAGTACGTCCACCCTTGCAGAAAATTATTGAGGTCTCTGCCTTCTCAATCTTGGCCTGTCCCTACACTGTAATCCATCCTGTGGTAAGTAATTTTGGCAAATCAGATTGCTACCAGATTACAGCTTTAAGTTTGAGATGATAATGATTTTCCTCAGCTCCCCCTTTTGTGATATCCTAACCTAGATGTTTGCAGTTACTTATTTCAAACTAACAGTAGTCTTCTAATTTTACTTATTTCTTTCCAGATATGGTAGTTATCTTCCTTGCAAAGACCAAACAAAATTCTAAATGGTCACACATAACAGAACTGGAGAAGAAATCAGAAGAACAACGTAACAGTAAATTCAAGATTGATGATGAAGAGAAGAAAGACCCCCAGGAATCTATCATGAGCCTCATGAAAAATATGTAAGTATGCATGAAACCTGAGTCACATTAATTTCTAACTGAGGAATATTACTATAATTTTTTGTAACATATAGATTGTATCTTTTCTGTGTATGGTTGAGTCAGAAGGTGATTTATTTATAAAAACATTTTGAAAGCATTACAGCTTGCACCAATGCGCCTTGAAAGCTAAATGATTTAAAGTAGGTAAATAATTAAATGAATAAATTACGATACTTTACAGTTCACTATTTTCTTATTGTCTGCACCGTACAATAGATGTAGGAATGTTATTAGATATACAAAACGACATAGGCATCTGGTAAGAAATGATTTTTGGAAATTCCCATGGGGACAGGAAAAATGGAAATTCTATAGTTTGTGCTGACATGTTGTGATTGGCCACTAGTCTTTACAGATACCTTAACAATTGGAATGTTTTTCAGGTACGAGACTGGAGACGATGAGACAAAGAGAATGATCTCCAAGGCTTGGTATGAAGGACAACACAAGAAGAAAACTGATATAGATTTGTAGACACCATAATAAGTATTTTTCCTAGATTTAAGCATAAAAATAAATCAATGTCTGTTTGAATAATGCTGATCTTTTTTTTAAGGTACAGTAAATTTTCATATTTGTATTGTCAATATTTAGTTACCTGCCTTCCTACCCTCTGGTAGGTAAGGAAGGAAAGCTTGTTTATAAATAATATTATTATTATCTTCTTCAGCCTATTGCAGTCCACTGCTGGACGTAGGCCTCCCCCAGGGCACACCACAAGGCTACTGCCACAGGGGGGGTTTTGCCCATTATTATTATACTGGGTGTAAAAAGACAATGTTGTTCTTTTAATACCTTGTATTCTTTGTAACACCACAATAATTTTTTCTATGGAAGTACCCCTGGGAAACCAAGGTTTCCAAGATATTGAGGTTCAAAGTTACATTAATATTTTCCTTTGTCATTTCTCAGGGTTGGTTCCATAGGAGAAATAGGTTACAAAGAATACAAGGTATTAAAAAAACGACGTTGTCTTTTTACACCCTGTATGTAGCACAAATTAAAGTGAAAGAGTAGGTACTACCACAGACATGATAATTTATAGAAATGAGATTCATCATTGTAGTTTAGACTAGAAAATATGATATTACTAGTGGGGGACTGGCTGGAACTTAATTACAGCACCATCTATTTGATCCTAAAGTTTTAAACTTTTCCTGAATCAACATAAGTCACAGAATATTTCATCAAGATTAATGGACTGAATGGGCGATTAATTTAAGTAAGCATTGTGGTTCACACACAAACTCTACCAGTGTTATGATAAAACTGTGTCGAAATCAAGAAACTTATTAAAAATTACATTGAACAGTTAAATGTATGGATAGTTCAGTTGCGAGAATGCGAGAGGTCGTGACTTCAAATCTCACTCGCATGATTTTTTTTTTTCATTTTCTATTATTATTATATATTAATATTTATGTATGGAATATGTCTCAAATTTAGGCAAATTTTTAGTTTATACTTTGAATTGTTTTGTTATAACATGATACACATGTTTAAGATGAGTTGACCCCCCGCCTGGTAACCTACATAACTTTCAGAATATTTTATATGAAGATGCAGTAAGTATTAAAAATATAGATATTAATCAACACTAATATATTTCTATTTCTACATAATACAATGATACATCAAATCTAGAATCTACTAACACAACAGCAAGAGTTTATGTTTGGTTTGAGTAGGTGCTTAGTTGGTGTGTCCGTCGGGCTTTTCTAATTAGTCCACTTTCGTGCATTTTGGAGTAATAGCTGTGGTCCACCAGGCTAGAGAGCTGAAAACAAAAAGGTATTTATAAAATTATTAATAAAAAGGTATTTGTTAGTGAACTTCTAGGTCGCGAATGAAGTCTTAGTTTACATTTTTATTATACAGGATGTGGGTGATAGCCAGGCAAATACTGAAATGCTGATTAAGTTCCATTGTGTTGAGTTGAGTACACGACAGTGTTATTACTCGCAGGAAATGTATTTTTGATTTGATTATCAGTAATCTTTGCTCTCCGCGGTGTATGGGGCGATCCTGTGACTAATTAAATGGGCTTATTGGTTATTGTGTGATACATTGATGTTTTTTTGGATCACTTGTGACTCCATTAGGGTTGATCAGTTATTTGAACTTTTTTGAGGGCAACATTTTTTTTTGTAAATCATCTTGGGTAAATTTTTACTTTTAAGTAATTATTTAAAGCCTAATTAAACGAACTAAACTATTTTTTCCTGAAAAAAAAGTCGGAAAATTTTAGAATTTTCCTGCGAAAATTTTCTGTGTTTTACGCCTCAAGAGTTATGGTATCAATATTTGCCTGGCTGTTACAAACATCAAAAAAAAAAAAAAAAAAAAAAAAAAAAAAAAAAAAAAAAAAAAAACGTATTACGTAAAATGAATTTCAAAGGAACTTTGACATTTCAAGGCGAATATTGCACAATTTTCGCTATCGCTTTCCTTCGGCTTTGCTATTGCTTTTACGTAATCAGGGGGTGGGTTACCTTAAAACTACCTACCTTGTATTTATCTTCTTCGATGACCTTTCGTTCAACATTTGTACTAACATGCTGCACAGATATACTGCTTGTAAGGCGTAGAAAAGATATTGCCAAGAAAGTACAGTTCCAGAGAATTCAGTGCCTCTACTGAATTTGGAGATAACGACATCATTGTTTCCAACCTGTGTACGTCTTGATTGTCTTTCAGTTTCTCTACCTTGGTCATTAAAATCTTTTTTGCTAGTCTCTGTGCGGTCATTTTTGGCATGTCTAATAACATGCCTCTGGCGGTAATCACGACTTTCTCTTTGCATTCTTACAACAAAACGTGCGTTGGAAGCATCAAATCTTTGTTCTTTAAGGGTATCGAAATTTCGGTTGCGTTCCAAGTTACGATCAATACTACGGATACGCCTGTTTTCTCGTTCCAATCCATTTGAGAATCTTCGAGCTGATTGCATCCTATCCATCGATGTTCTGATGTCACGCTGTTGTGATCGTTTATCCGCGTTCCGCTGGCGAGAGTTGGTATATAAATGTTTGTCACGAAATTCAATGCTGTCATCGCCATTGCGAATGGCTCGGTTTACACGAGAATGTTCTCTCAAATAGTGAACCCTCTCGAAATTGTCTTTTGCAGCACGCCTTTCTTCTCGTATATTTCGTCCTTCATTATCCCTAATGGAGCGACGTGATTCAGACCTCACTAATCTTGTAAGATCATCTTGATTTCCTCTAGAATCTTGCAGACTGCGCGAGCGAACTCTCACGAAATTATCTCTTGTATCACGCCTTTCTTCTCGTACATTTTGTGCTTCATTAACCCTAATGGTGCGAGGTGATTTAGACTTTACTATCCTTGTGAGATCATCTTGGTTTCCTCTAGTATCTTGCAGACTGCGCGAGCGAACTCTCACGAAATTATCTCTTATATCACGCTTTTCTTCTCGTATAATTCGTGCTTCATTATCCCTAATGGTGCGACGTGATTCAGACCTTACTAACCTTGTAAGACCATCTTGATTTCCTCTAGTATCTTGCAGACTGCGCGAACCAACTCTCTCAAAATTATCTCTTGTATCACGCCTATCTTCTCGTATATTTCGTGCTTCATTATCCCTAATGGTGCGACGTGAGTCAGACCTTACTATCCTTCTAAGATCTTCTTGATTTCCTTTAGTAACTTGCAGACTGCGCGTGCGAACTCTGTCGAAACTGTCTCTTGTACCACGCCTTTCTTCTCGTATAGTTGGTTCTTCATTATCGCTAATGGTCCGACGGGATTCAGACCTCAATATTCTTGTACGATCATTTTTATTTCCTCTAACATCTTGCCTTCGTGACACTGTATTGCGGCTGAGAATAGTGTCCTCTCGGTCTAGACTTCTTAAATCTCTTTGAACTCGATAAGCTCTTGCAGTATGTAAATTGCGCTCATCTACACGATTATCAGGAGAATTTCTAGTTTTACGATCTTGCCTTAAATCGACGCGAGAATTTTGTCTATGATTAATTTGGCGAATTTCCCTGATTTCACGTCTGGAAGTTAGCTGTGTACGTTGGATATGTTCAATCCTAGAATCCATGGACCTACTTTTGAACAGTCCATCGCTGAAATCTTTTTCCAAGTCATTATTATTGATTCTTCGTTCTGATTGCATTCTGCTCTTACTAACGCGGTCACCCGAAAGCTCCCTGCGGGTTACGTCAGCCCTAGCGCGTTCAAGTACTTCCCTTGTTTCTCTTCTGTTGAGATTCTCGCGCTCCATTGTAACTTTTCTCCGAACCCGTCCACCGCTGGATGAATCAATAGTTCTCTCTCTGCGTTCTTCGCTTCTAGAGAATCTCTTACTGTATCGAGACAACCTGCTGCCATGCCTGAATTCTTCTTCATTTTGTAGTCTTGATGACTTCGATGATGATTCTCGATCCTGTAACTCTTCTCGACTGGTGCGAGATAGCATTCGAGACTCGGTAACGGATAGTCTATTACGAAAGGATTCATCGTGGCTTCTCAAATTACGTGATAATCGGATAACAGGTTCGGTAGTTTCCCGATTTACTCTTATGAAGCGTCTATCGTCACGGACTAGCCTGAATGGGGCCCTTGTTTCATCACGACCACTGTTATTGCGGATTAAAATGCCATCTGTGGTGTACTTGCGACTTTCTCCATAAGATGGTAACCGTGTGTCACGGAGAAGCTGGTCTCTCTCACAGCACTGATGCCTTCCATCAAAGAGGTTCCGCTCGGTGAAGGATACTATGGGTTGGAATACGGCGACAAACGCAAATATTAGTAAACGCCAGTTATGCATAGTAACTGTCTGCTTTTTTTAAATACTTTTCTTCGCGGTAGGAATATTAGTAGATTGTATTCACTTGAGGATTGTTTCCGAACTGACTGAAGAAGTTGCGAGGCGCGCTTTTATACGGTCTCGGCATCTGATAGGTTCGAATACTGAATGTCTATTTAGCGCTAGAATGCATCCAATTTTCAGTCTCCTCTATGAAGATAGATGACAAAAATAGCTAAATGAATAATTTTGATACTTGGACTATAACTATAATGACTCTTTCTCCATTTATTTTAGCTAGATTTGTTGCAGAAAAAACTGAACTGGAGCACTACTAAACTAATTTAAAGGCAGATTTTGCAGATTCCTACTGTAAAATCCCTCCTATCCGTGTCAGGCAGCTAGCTAGTGGAAAAGGCTTACATACAAAAGCAAAAACATATGCTCCAGCACCTAGTTCACAAGCCCTCAAGCACTACCAGCAGCGACACAACACGTGTGCCGTGCTTGCGGACGTGTCTGCCGCTCTACAATCGGCATAGCCACGAGCGCAGATGTTTAAAACCTGCTTAAATCATCTGATCATAGATGGAAATAGGCCCATGATGATATTCACACACGGGGCTATGTTCTCGAAATCAAAAAGCCAGAGCTGCAGGTTAACAAATAAAATTTGTTAACCTACAGCCACGTTTAGCATAGCAGGGTCAGGATGTTAATGATCAGTGACAAGTTGCTAGCTCATCGCCTGAGAGGATTGAGTTTCTTAGTCGACTCTTACGACATGCACATTGATTTCCTGCGCTGATGTAGGTACACTTCTGAGTTGTCTATGGAGTACACAGATGTTCTAGTATAGAACTAGAAATCATCAGCTGCATATCCCAGGTATTTTAAAAAGTGTAAAATAATACACGCCTACTAATTTAGCAATTAGCTGCTGTTTGTTACGTGTCCTAGATTTAAAATTTTAGGCTATTGTATAAAGTATCAAGAACAAAGTTCCAACTACACAGCTCATATGTTATCAACGCGGTCACAGCTGCACAAGAAGATTTGTCTCTCCGCGTAAAATAATTATCTGATTGTATCCAGTGTTGCGAAAAATGGGACCAATAAATTGAATAGGGTTCGATACGTATGACGTCAACGCGGAACACAATATTGTAGCTATTTTTGGGTACAAAAGTAGGTAAGTACTTATTTTTCAAATACCTAGGGGAAGGTGGGGTAATTGAGAACGGCGGGTAATTGAGAATTTGCGTTAGCTGCTTCATTTGCAATACCTGGGCACATAATAAATTGTAAGTTAGGTGTTCCCAAATACCCCACTTTTCCCTAACTAATAGAATTATGACCTATTTCTATTACCTAACTATACCTTGGTAGGTACTATCTGTTTTGTTGGCCTGCAGCTTTTTGCTGTTCTAAAATCCTTATCAGCTGATATTAAATTGTTCTACACTTTTTAAATGATAGATTTATTCTTTCTACCCTACCGACCCTTACATATTCTAACTATCCACTAACATTCTACTCTGTCTATTATACACGTGTTTAGGTATGAGATAGGCTGGATATATGTAGGTTCTCAATCATGATACTGCAATTCTGGGTACTTATCAAAAACAATTATAAATACTTATCCAATTTTGGGAACAGAACAACGCAGTAGTCTACCGAGTAGACATTTGTAGTGAAGGTATAATATTATGTTATCTACCTAGTTAGTTAATGCATATCAAAGACAATTATAACTTATATCTACTGAAGTAGAGGTAGGTATATACCGTACCTATATACCTATGAAATTAGAATTCAAGATAGATTAACGAAGTCCTAATCTGGGATTTCTTCCAGTAAATCATCAGAGGTAGGAATTTTCATACTAGGGGCTAGTATGATATTGCTGTTCCCTCGTACTCCATTTTAGGCCCCTGGTTCTGCTTGAATATCTTTAAGAATATTCACGTTTGCCAGGATGACTCAAGATGACACGTAGCTCTACTTTATATCTAAACAAGTGAGATATTTAGTTATAAATATAATAGAAAAATTAGGGTAGGTACGTTAAAAAATGCGCGAAGATCGCGGGATTGTGGGAGAATCGAGAGGGACCGCCCTATAGTTTCTTTCTTAAACTTTCTTCGACCATCTTGCGTCCCTCTTCCTCTCGATACCTGCACAAGCGACTACAAACAAATCTTACAACCTTCTGCTATCCTGATTCTTTAGTGAGCTGACTACAATAATGGTACTTGATATCTATCTACTTTATATAAAAGTCTAGAGTATAGTATATCCAGACCTTTTTTGTTACTTCCATTTTGAGAGCACACTAATCAGGGTTTCGAAGTGATAATTATCTTGATAAATATAACTTACTAAAATAACCTAAGTTTATTTATGTATCCAAAGGCGTAAAACATGAAAAAAATGTTTGACTGACGAGAGAAGTGCAAATTTCGAATCTTTACGTACTTTCTTACTTTTTTTAGTGTCATGAAAACAAACTCAGAATTCAATTGTGGATTTCTCACATTATTCTTTGCTGTTTATTTAATAATGCTGAAAAAGAGACCCTCTTTGGGATAAATATATTATCATTTAAATATATAAAAAAAATTCAAGAAGTTAAAAGCGCAGGCTACACCGCCAGCAGGCGGGTGAGCGAGCTAAACATCGTTTCACTTCTTTACATACTTCGGTTCACACAGCGAGATACCGTCTAACCTACGTCAGCGATGCGAGCAAAGCTAACGAATTATCCAACGATTCCAGCGAAGCTACCTCGCTAGGCGCGTCCGCTTCGTTAGCTTCGCTCGCCCGGTTCGTTTGCCCGTCCTCCCCGTTTCGAGTACGGACTAGTCGACGCTATCCTCTCGCTCTCCTATCCGCACCTCCCGGTTCACCCGCTCCGCCCGCCTCGCTCGCCCGTCAGTAGTTTTCGGTGTGAACCCCATAGTTTAGCTCGCCAATATTCCGCGTATTCCTTCTCTCGCCTAGCCCGCCCGCTGGCTGCGCTAAATGGAAAAATCAGCAAGGTAAATCCAAAAAAATATTTATCTTGATAATTTCGAAACCCTGACACTAATTCTCGTAAGCAGAGCCCTGGAAAATGTGACCTTATTTCAGGTATGTATCATAAAAAATCCCTGGGTACACCTAAAAGTAAATGAAATTCAGTGCTTTGGGAACCATAGGTTTATTTTTTAATATCTTAATCCTAATTGTATCCATAGGATTGGATGACGGATGTGAAGGGTTGAGTCACCTTGGCTACCTTTTCACCAGCATCCTTTGTCAGTTTCTGAAACAATATAGAGAAAATTTAATATATGTAACATACCTACATACAAAAGTAATAATCTAATGAGATATTATTCAGCTTAGTTTTGTTTTCATATCACATCAAATAATGTAGGTAAGAATGTTAATCATCATTTGGGCATCTGGCATTTTGACAAATTAGCCCTTTTGCTACTCAGTTGACATTTTGAGAACTGGTTTACTCTTGGGAGCACCAATGGGAATTTTAATGGAACTTGAAAATTACTCAATGAGAAAACTAACATGCTCATTTTCACCAGGTTGTTGTGCTTTTATACATAATCAAATTGAAAGAGGGTAGTTTCTCACATAAAACGATATCTATACACATAATAAAATTGTAATGGATCAATTTTGTGCACACTAATCTTAGAAAGGCAGAACTGATTTTGATGCAGTTTTCAGGAATATATTGTGACAGATCCCACTTAACACATAGGCTACTTTTTATCCCGGGGCAATGTTTTTATCCCGGATAATTTCGACATTTTGTTTTTTCTGCAGTCCACGCAAGTCTCGGGCGTCCACTAGTATTGAATAAATTTCAAGTGTCTGTTTGAATTACCCAATGATAATGATATTTTTTTTTTTATATTGTTTTCCGCTTACACAGCAATCTGTCATAAACATTTAGCTGTTTCTTTGTCTGAACACTGTCTGGTGTTGGTACAGGAAGGAAGTGGTCCATTGAACACTGTCGCTATTCTTTAGAGAATCTTTTTACGAGGTTTGGAACACTGTTCGTTCTCAGTCTTGAATAATCATTACTACCTGAACCTTTTAGATTGGCAGCCATAGCATTAACATGTGTTGTTAATTATTGAATGATATTAATGTATAATACAAGCTGATAGAACAAACCTTGAGTTTCCTTTCATATGCAACTTTATGGACAGCCTTGAACTTCCTCTTGTCTTCAAGTTTGCGGACAACATCACGGTACTTCCAGCCAACCTCATGTGACAAGCGACCAACATGGCAGTACTGTAAAAATAATTAAATGATATAGTAAACATTTAAAAATTATTGCATTGTAGGTCAAAATATTTTTATCAGACGAATAAATTAACAACACTGCTAGTTCAGTCGCAAATTACCCAAAAGGAAACATCATAGTATAACACATGCACTGCTACTGACCACATTTAATTTTCTAGAGGTGCCACTGATGCTTATTTGCATTTCAGCATTAGGAACCAGCAGCAAAGGTAAAAGCAGAGATACATAATCTGAAGTAAATACAGAAGTAGGAATATTTCTGCATGATTTATTATGAAGTTAGCAGTCATGAATAGAACATACCTTGCGTCCAGGCTTCAGGCAGAAGACTCTAAGGGCTGCAGGTACAACCACCCGACGACGGTTGTCATAAGGTGGGGGACATCCATCATAAGCTCGGAGCCTTCTGAGAGCATCCTTTCCACGCTCCGTCTTGTGGGCAATCATCCCTGTAGTATTAAGTTACTTATTAATACAAAATAGATTATACCATGACATTGAACTGTTATTGACTATTTGCTTCATAATGTGTTTTATATCACAAACATCAAATAATGTAGGTAAAAATAATAATAATCATTAGAGGAAAATAAAAAATATGTTAAGTAAAAATAAACCTCATCAACTTATCACTCAAAATGTTTGGGTCTGGCTGGAGATTTCGTTGATATCAAGCATTTTGATGAGAAGACATGCAAGAGACTACTTTGGTAAATTTGATTATTATTACCTCTGACTGTTTTCCATAAAATTTTAGATGGTGCTCTGAAGTGGAAAGGTCCACGGGCTGGGTTGACATTGCACCGTTTCCTCAGGAATGACATGAACTTCAATTTGTTCCTAAAAGTAGTAATTTGAAGTTACACTTTGAACATAATTTTGCTGATATAGCATTCAATTACATTCTAATCAGACACATAAATTGACAACATAAATTAATTCAGTCGCAAATTACCCAAAGATAGCATCATAATCATAAATTAATACACTAACTATACAATTAAATACAATTGCAGCTTACCTGAAGAAGTTGCCGGAGATGTTGAGTTGTTCACATCTTACTACAACAACTTTGTTTCCTTCCAACAGAACTTTAGCGATTACGGCGGCAAGCCTACCAAGAAGGTGGCCACGGCCATCGATAACTATGGCCTGGAAAAAAGATATTCATCTTTAGATAGGTACCATAAGTTACACACCGCATTACACTACCCGTATAACCTCAAAACCAATCAGGTTAAAACCAGGAACGGCATGCATTACTATTTTTCATAAATCTAACTTGTATTAGACAGCACGAATATGATGATTTTCAATCAATTGAATGCATTTTTTTGCAGGATATGTAAAAGAAGAAATCACACTATACAACACGTGTACGATTACATTAAAAATGTTAATACGGTTTTGCGAAAGTACTCACTAATAGATCAATAACATTAGGAATATTTTATACGAATTATGATCATTAATTTAATTTTACACACATTAAAATAATTTTTCTTCTCACCTTATTGCTAAAGCCCGTCATATTTCACGACAACAAAACGGAAAAGAATTTTATATCATAAAACAAGATGGCTACCGGATGATTCAAGTGTTGCCATAAAATTACAATTAAGCCAGTTATAGATGCCCCAATTTTATTCGACCTTGCACTGTCTAGTTTTCGTACGGATTTTAGCATCTTTGGTATATTTGTTCTTATCCTGTAAGAAAGGCAAGGCGAACTAAGCCCATACAGCCATTGTCGTTAGTAGATGATATCAGAATTTATAATGGTTGAAAATGATGACAAATGGAAACATTGAAAAAATCCTCAGAAACGGGTAAAAAATTATTCAAAACAAAAAAGAATTGCAAAAACAACTTGCATGAGTGAGCCCATGAAGAAATCGTTTTCGGACTCAAGGTTTTACTAAGTTTCCCTGAATATAAAACTATGCACACACACACTAGAATTACATCACAAATAAACTAAATATCAGATAACCTAATACTATCTTCCAGAAAACATCACTTTACGGACACATGCAATTTTGATTTTCAGAAAAATGTTACACCCACTCCCTTTTAGCCTTTCTCATCCTTGCAGAAATTTGGGAATTCTATATATAATATATATATATATATATATAACTTTAGCCGGAATACGACCTTTTCATGGGCCCATGTAAGTTGTTTCTGCAATTATTTTTCATTTTGACTAACTTTACACTTGTTCCCGAGGATTTTCCCGACGTTTCCATTCATCATCATTGATGATCATCAATATCATCCCTCATAAATAAATCATTTACTAAAGCCAATGGCTGTATGGGCTTAGTTCCCCTTGCCTTTCCTTCGGGATAAACTAAAAAAAAAAAACAGCTGTTTGGTTGGCTGTCGTCCAACTGAATAATAATGATAAATCGAATTCCTTCCAAACTGAAAATTACGTGTACTTGTTGCATTTGCAATGATAGAAAGGAATAAGATTTGATCTGTTAGGATAATGGATATTCCCTACAGAAAAATTCTTATCTACATATTAACATTCGTTGCCTACGCATATACTGGCGTAGGGTCCAGTATGTTGCGGAATTTAAAAGATGCAGTTTTGTCGGCTGAATCTGTATTTGGAGACATGATTCACAATGTTATAGCAGTTGCTGAAAAATTTAGATCACTACATGATGTATTTGATGCAGCTGTAGAGGAAGAATGTATTTTTACATGTCCAGAAGGTAGGTACATTTTACACACATTAAAATTTTTGTTGCAGAACATTTTTAATCTAACGTTTATTTTTTGTTTTTAGGTTCTAAACCTGTACGAAACAGGAACCATGTGCCTAAATCGGATGGCTGTGGTTCTTTAGGGTTTCAAATTGCTTCTGAATACTTACCTATTGAGCAGATGACTCAGTGTTGCAATAGTCATGATATCTGCTATGACACATGTAACAGTGGAAAAGAAGTCTGTGATCTAGAATTTAAACGATGCTTATACAATTACTGTGATAGTTACAAGTCTGTTAATGTTGCTGGAGATACAATAACAAAGGGTATGTTATTCATACAGCTAATATCAGCAAAATAGTGTGATGTAATGATTATTTCTATTGAGCAATTCTGTCTATATTTTTAAACTTTACTAACAATAGTTTTATTTAATTATGTTATAAAATCTGTGTTACTGGGCTATACCAAATATAAAAATATTTTTCCCAGGATAAAAAGTAGCCTGTGTGTCATCCAGGGTGTCCGCTAACTCCGAATTTTATTAAATTCGTCCCAGCCGTTTTTATGTGAAAGAGTAACATACATCCATACTTACAAACTTTCACATTTATAATATTAGTAACATAGGAAGATGAGAAGCATCTATCCTTGTTTATGACCATTATATACAAAATGCCATGTAAAAGTATAATAATATTAAGGTTGATTTCTACAACATGAAATTTTTATATCTGTTCCAGGTTGTAAAGGTGCAGCTAAATTACTTTTTACAGGTACTCTAACTTTAGGATGTAAATCTTACTTGGATGCCCAGAAAAATGCATGTTACTGCCCGCCTGGTAAAAACAAATATAAGAAGTATACCACTGGAGAAGGAGATCTTTAGATTTATAATATAGATAAAGTAACCACATAGGTTTAATATTCAGCATATCTATAGACACTACTTATTAATAAAAGAAAAAAATTCAAAAGAATGTGGTTGAATTAGGAAAATTTGTGATACATTTTTTGTTTTGAATAATTTATTTGTGTGCTAAGTTTGAGTATATTATGTTTTCGTCAATTATATCACATAAGTAATTCATGGAACTTTTGTTTTCTATTCAAAATAATATAAACTTTTAATGCAAGTTATTTAATAGCAATAAAATAATATCTTACATTACTTGGAATTATTTCATTTTAATCTTAACATGTTAAATAATATAATTTAGAGTTATCCCACAAATCAAGATCTAGTCTAGAGGGAATTATCCATAAAAATATCTAAATAATATTTTATTACATTTTCACATCTCATTACTAAAAATAAGCCACAAATTCCGAGGCCATAATAACTAGTAGTCTAGAATAATGGACGACAATCTAAATATAACCTCAATTGGTTGAGCTTTTAAAAATATAAGTTATTTGCAATGTAAAAATAATTTATATGTATGGAGTCAAAACTTATTGATTTCATCTTAGCGTAAAAAAAATGTGAGCAATTACATAATAATTGTGTTCTTACATTTCTATGTCAAAAGTTCTTTGATTTCATCCTTTTCCGCTGCTTCAATATATGGGGTTCCGTCAGGCGTCTTTCCATGTTTAGATGCACCCTGAAAAGTTTATTAGCATTAATAAATAAAGACTAATATTATAAACATAAAAATTTATGATGAATGGGTTTACTCAAAATATACCAAACTCAATTTGATGAATAATTTTTCTTGTTTATTCGCCAGAAGATATTGGATAGTTTTTAGGTCATGGGAGTGAAGTTTATTCCTAGTAGATTATATTAATAAAAATATTCATAAGAATGTGACTTACACTTTTTAATAAAGTTTTTACACAATCAGTATGTCCTTCCCAAATTGCAGCTAACAATACTGAAATGCCATGTTTGTCCACCATCTAAATAAGAAATTCTAGTTTAGTTAAATACTTAAGTATTCAACCTATATATTTCCTATGGTACCTAGGTACCTAAGAGTATTGTATTGTAAATTAGGATAAATATTACAAGGAAATTGAATTCATTAACCTACCACTGTACTAATATTTGCTATTATTATGGAGAGATAATTTACATACATTACATAGGTAAGTACCTAGAGACAGATATAATAAGCAATGATATTCACAACTCTGCTTTATCAAAGCATGAGCTAGAAGTACCAAAGAAGTACACTGCACAAATAATAGCTCACATTAGGATTTGCCCCTTTGTCCAATAAATAGTTTAGCACAGCAGTTTGTCCATAATCAGCAGCATAATGAAGTGGCACTCTCCCATCAATAAGAGCATTCACATCTATTTTCTGAAAGTAACAATTACTATGATTATCTTCCTATAGGTATACATTGTTCTGGTAATAGCATAGTGGAATAAACTTTGTGAGGACTGTGGTGAGGATAAAGCTTCAAAAGTGGTTATTCAAACATTGCCAAGTCATAATATCGTATAAAAGAATTTTACAATTGCACTTACATGCGAACTATATTCTTAAAACATTGGCCAAAACAAATGTATTGTGTTAGCCGCTAGCCGGGCGTCTTACCTTGTTTTCAACAATATCTTTCACCTGCTCAATATCTCCATTTTTTATACCCCAGACTAATTCACCCATTTTAAAATTAATGCAATGAATTATTAGCTAGGTATGTACTAGAAGTTAATTCGAATAACAAAAAGGAATAATCAAATCAACAAAATTCTAAATAGCTGGCGTTTTCTTTCTTTAGTTTTTTTTTAAATTGGTCAATCCCGAAGGAAAGGCAAGGGGAACTAAGCCCATACAGCCATTGTCTTTAGTAAATGATTTCTGAATTTATGATGGATGATAATGATGATGACGAATGGAAACGTCGAGAAAATCCTCAAAAATGGGTGTAAAATTAGTAAAGGTCAAAATGAATTGCAGAAACAACTTACATTGAGCACATAAAGAGATCGTATTCCAATTAAAGTTTTACTTAGCTTATCCGCATATAAAACCATGCACACGCACTAGATTCACATCACAAGTAAACAAAATATAACTTATATACCAGAAAACATCACGTTACGGACACATGCAAGCCATTTACAAATAAATTTTGATTTTCACAAGAAAATTACACCCGCTCCCTTCCAGCTTATTCGAGTTTTTCCGGGCGAATCCCTTGGTTGGCTCAGGGATTTGGTATCTCCTACATTTCTATGGGTTGGCTTGATGATTTTTTTTTTGTTTAGTTTATCCCGAAGGAAAGGCAAGGGAAATGAAGCCCATACAGCCATTGTCTTTAAGAAAGAAAGAAAGAAAGAAATTATTTATTCAGCATTCAAAAATGTTTCACAATACAGCCAAACAGAAAAACATAATTTCTGAAATGGACCCATCAGCATACAGCTGCAGACCAAAACAGATGGCCTGCAGCGCTGGTTTTCAGCTCGACCCGTATAAGTGTTCCAGAATACACTATAAAATATAAATCAAATTTTCAATATGGTAACTACATAAATGCACAAGCTATTTATACAATTAACCTGTCTGGTTAATTGGGTAAACTATAAAATCAAAACATATCTTTACATTTAGTGTAAAGTAAGTATATAAATATAGATAGATAAAATAACAGAATACAATACTATACATGGGATATAAAAAATAAATAAATAAAAGTATTTAAGAGATAAAACGTCAAGTTCACAATAGGCTAAAAGTTTTTTCATAATAAAATAATAAAACCAAATTGACTGGGTAGTAAGTAGATATTACGAACCAGAGAACGTTAAACCAGAGAGTTGCAAGTCAAAAATTAATTCCTTAAAATGCTTCTTAAAAATATTTATATTTGGAAGGTAACGTATTGGGGGAGGTATATCTATTCCATATTTTTGATGCAGTATATTTAAAACTACCCTTCTGTTGTACTGTGTGGAGGAATAGCGAGGCGAGCAAGACGAATAGATGCAAGACCAGGAAAGTTTACTGTATAAATATGATTGAACAGTTATTAATTTGCCAAATAACAGGGATGCGTAGTGAAAAATCTCCTTGAGGACATGTTCCAAAAGCTTTGGCGTCATTCAGGTAAGGCGAAACATGACTCCTAGGTGGTATATTAAAACAGAATCGGGCATAAGCATTCATTTGTATAAGATTTTTTGTCTTCGCTAGAAGCCTTGGCCCATACACAGCATCCCCATAATTAAACTTAGATAATATTAGCGAGTCCACAAGCCGAATGCGAAGATCAACTGATAAATAACTACGAACGGTATATAAAACTTTCAAACGATAAAAACAGTTGCGAACCAGTTCCAATATGTGTGCTTCAAACCTAAGTTCAGAGTCCATAATGAGACCTAGATTACGAGCTACAGGTGAAGAACAGATTGTTTTGAATATATGTAAATGATTTCTGAATTTATGATGGATGATAATGATATGATAAATGGAAACGTCGGGAAAATCGTCAAGAACAAGTGTAAAGTTAGTCAAAATGAAAAATAATTGCAGAAACAACTTACATGGGCCCATGAAGAGATCGTATTCCGGCTAAAGTTTTACTCAGCTTACCTGCATATAAAACCATGCACACGTATTAGATTAACATCACAAGTAATCAAAATATAACTTATCTACCAGAAAACATCACTTTACGGACACATGCAAGCCATTTACAAATAATTTTAGATTTTCACAAGAAAATTACACCTGCACCCTTCCAGCTTTTCCCGCCGAATCGTTGGTTTGATGATTGCTGTCGTTGTCCTTCCGCTCGTTGACGTATGCTTGTTCGTTCGCAAACTAAGGCCAAAAACATCCACACCATTTTATTTACGCTAACAAAATTGGTAGAGGGATTGGGGGTGTATTACGAACTATGGGACAACAGACAAAATTTTTAATATGAACGCATCTATACCTGATCTGGATTATCTAAATCTGTCGCATCTCTCTCTACTTAGGCTGTATGGGCTTAGTTCCCCTTGCCTTTCCTTCGGGATAAACTAAATAATAATAATATCTCTCTACTTATCTGTCTGTGGAATCTGTCAGTGTCAATGTCATCCGTCTGCGACTGTTCTGTTGCTGTTGTTTTTGAATTTCAAATGATTAATTTTTAACCAATTTGTATTAAAATATTGTTTAAAAATATGAATATTAGACAACAGTGTGAATTAATAGAATTTTCCCGAATATCAAATGACCCCAGAGAAGCTATTAAACGTTCTGTGGTACGGCTACGAGTGCAAAAATATAATGTGTACATTGGCAGTTTTTCTTTACCAAGTGACCATATATTCTTGTTTTTATTTTACAGGAAATTCTGTGCAAAAGGATATGTCCTATAATGATGAAAATTCGCCACAAATTAGTGGCGGTAAGATTGGAACTTGATAATGCGAGATATCAGGAAGTTTTTATACTATGTTCTAGTCAAATTAGGAAGTGCTTTGTGAGTCTCTTTGATGTTTACAAAGAAGAATACTACCAGCAATTGATTCTGCAGGTAATTCATGAAGTTCAATTCATAGGTTCTATTAATTGCAAAAGTTACTGTTGAATGTATAGATAAATTTTTAAATTATACCTACAGGACAGTCGACAATGTATTTTTGAAAGGCTTTCATGGTGTGTTAAGAAATTGTTGTCGCTAGAAGAAAAACTCGACAATGTTACCACATCTGAGGATAGCCTGACAACTCTATACTTGTGACCACAATGTACTTCGTTAACTGGATTGATCACACATTTGATGTTCTTGGTAAACTTGCAGAAGTCATCTATAAGACAGAACATAATAGTATTGAGCAGTTGGATCAGTGGAAATGCCAGGTAACTTGGGATATTTTTCCATTATTAGCATAGTAGAATTAAAGTAAAAAATAGTTAGAATTAAGTAGTTTTAGTAGTCTTCTTCAGCCTATTGCAGTCCACTGCTGGACGTAGGCCTCCTCCAAAGTACGCTACAAGGCTACTACCACAGGGGTTTTGCTCATAGTCACCATGCTGGGCAAGCAGGTTGGTGACCGCAGTGTGATTTTCGGACTTTGTTGTCAATAGGGGAGGCGCTGCTGCCCACCTCCCGGAAACCCATAATCACCTCGTATGATACCCACAGGCAGGCAGGGGTGGTACAAACTCTACTCTGCCGGTACCATGCGGCTAATAAATAAACTTAAACTAATAATTCAATATTCACTAGGTTCTAGAATGTGTGAAGACACTCCATGTAGCCATAGATGAGTTACTACTTTGTGCAATGACCTTATGCAGGTATTGTCTGTCAACCGACCAACATGTCATCAAAGCTCGCTGCCAAGTGGTAAGAATAATGTTCATTTCAAATTCCATAACATTTGGTAATAAATTACACATAATAATAATAATAGTCTCCCTATATGAAATAGCCCTTATCCAGCCACCCAACACTCAACCCTATAGCCCATGACCTTAGTTTTCCATCACACGACTTAGATCTGCACTCCAATAGTCTTTGCACATGGCGGGGACCATCACCGGGTATATCATATTGTGTGCTCGGTGATGGTATCCACCGTGTGTATCCCATATCATATTAATGCTCTCTTAAAAGGGCCTCTAAATTTCGGTTACGGCCCGATGCACGCCTCTCAAATGACCGGGACTCTGTAGTCCCGTGAATTTCGAAAGAGATACAAAATAATAATAAAGCCTTTTATTTCCAAATTAAAATACATAAATTAACATAATGAAATTTATAAAATGTCTTAAATCTAATGGAGAACCCATTTGTGGGCAAAGGCCTCCTCCAACGCGTGCCACTCAGCTCTATCTCTTGCCAACCTAGTCCAAATCCCGCCTGCCAGTTCTGTGATGTCGTCGCTCCATCGGCGTCTGGGGCGACCACGAGATCGCTTGTCCTTTCGAAGCCACCAATGGAGCAAGCGTTCACTCCAGCGTCCATCTGGTGCACGAGCCACGTGACCAGCCCACCTCCATTTGTAACACTTCCAACTAGCTAGTTTGCAGATACAAATTACACATAGCCAAGAAAAATGTCGAGTTGCGGAAACAAGCCCGTTCTACCATACCATACCATACCTATGTTATGTTTTCTAAATGTTAGTTTTATAAATTACATTAACATTTATACACAAGTCTAAGATTGAAAACTTATATTTTTAGGTTCTCCGTGAAACAAAATCCTTGCTGCATGATTTAATAGAAGGTGATATGGATACAGGAGTGCAAGTGTCTATTGAATCATTGAAGCTGCCTATAATGCCATCCAATATTAACATACTAATAGATGTATTAAAGGATGTCCTTTATGTACTAGAGACTAATACAAATACAGCCTTATTATCTCTTGTAATACACTGCTTTAGTGCTAGTATGTCTCCTGTTGACAAACTAAGACATCATTTTACTAATACAAACAATACTGGGTGTATTTGCCTGATTGGAAGCAAGGATGATATCACAGAAGATTGTGAGTTTGTTAAGGACTTTGACTTGTATAATGAAAGGTTGATACAGATTGGATCATTTGCTGTTTCCTGTTCTTCAGATCAGAATAGTGAGTTGTTTCTACTTTATAAAAATTATCAATAAAGAAATGAAAAAAAAATTCACCCAAGTGAGATTTCTTTCTACTTTATTTGTACATAGCTAACATTTTTTTAAGATTAAAATTCTGTATTGTGGCATGCATCAATGCATGCTGCTATTACAAGTACAGGCAATGGTATGTTTGACAAGCCCTTACTTAGGTATTACTTGCGTTAGAAAGTGCCTATGAGTGGAGGGTTAGATGAATTGGGGTAGTCTATTAGGTATATAATTTTTTACTGTTGTTGTCATATATTTCTTTTTTTAGGAATTGCCTCCCTACGTTGTGGACTAGCCAGCCTAGAAGCGATCGACCCACACTTGGTGCCGTCTCTAATGGTGTCGTCTGAGAGCCACCACGCAACCTTCCTCGTCAACTCCTGGCGTAAGGAGGTTGAGGAAATAAGGGATAACGTGTTTCTTATTGTCGATCCTGCTGCTTTTGCCGACGTACGAAAGTCTCTCTTAAACTGTTTACTTTACACAGGAAATTAAAGCAGCACAATTAACATAGACAACATAAAAAAGTTGTGTAATGTGGCATAATTATTATACCGTTCCAGGCCCCTGGCAATTTGATTGGATGCCGCCTTGGCTGGGGGCCCGTAGTTTCGCCTAGAAAAGTGATTTCTTTCAACAAACCAGTTAGGATAGGCATTTATTGAAATTTATACAGCCTTCAGTAGGCACTTTTTTGTAAATGCCTCTTTAGATATTCAACTGTCTTCTGCCCGCCCCTGGTGCCCAGCAATTTTCCTAATGTCTCGGTGTCTCGGTCAACAAGCATCTCCTGGCCAAATTTAAATGTCCTGTCCAGAGATTTAAACTGTTGATCGTTTCAGAAATCCAAGCAAATGATGCATCAGAAGTTTCTAAATCTATTGAAAGATGACAATTATACCAATGAGGATGTATGTTATGTTATTGACATAGGTGCAGTTGTGCATGATTTCTTCAATGTGTATGATAAGTATGAGCCTGAAGCATTGACTCTCTACGATAAACTGAAACCTTTGCTGGCTAACTTGGATAAAGGTAATTAAGTTCACATAAGGTATCTATGCATAGTAAGATAAGATGCATTTCTAACATTATTATTATTATGAGAAGGCTGGCGATTATTATGCCATTAAATGTATGGAGCTCTTAATTAGGTTGGCTTAGTAGAATAAAAAAAAATGTATTTTGTGTTCTAAGCAAATGTGCTAAAAAACGTGCCTTGTTAATTTTTAGGTTTTGTATGGTAATTCTTAATTATTATTTTTAGTCCAAATGGAGTGCAAAGTCGTATTCAATCTAATAAACAAGGAATCCGATTTAAAATATGACGTGAAAATAAATAAAACCGATAAAGAAGTAACTAAAGACCAACTATTAAAAAGACTGAAGCTTTTGTACACTTTAATTACTCGTATTAACAGTGTGCTGCATCCTAATGAATCTGACGAATCTCTATTCGGTACTCATGAAGAAATACCCGTTAAAAATGCTACTTACGTAGCCAAAAACATTGAAACGAAAACTTACGTCAATTCACCGAAAAGACCTGTAAATAACTTGACTAGAAGTATTTTTGTGAGAACTGTCAACACTAGAACACCTGCTAAAATATGTCCTTTGGCAAGATTGACGAAAAATTTGAAAATAAAAGATAGAGACGACCTAAGTTTCTCGGTTAAATTGGATACATTGTTTAACCTATCTCCAAATGATGACAAGGCTCCTGAAATGGACCGAGAAAATTCGATTTTATATAACTTTTCGGCAATGAAAAGTAAAACCTCTTTACGAAAAGAGCTCCTGTATAGAAGATGCATTGGTAAAGCATCAGAGATTCCTCTCAGTGTGATTGATGGTGAGAGAGATAGTATAGCTTCAGAGAGGAGCTTTATTGATGAAGCTACAAGTCTGCAAATTACAGGTATGTACAACCAATGAACAGGAACACAATGTTAGCTCTTAATGAATCATTTAAGTTGCTAGCTTTTTGCGTGAAAGAAGAATGAAACATTTTATCACGTGAAGCTCCAAAAAAGTAAAATCATGTTTTTCTTTCTAAAACAGGCAGCAAATGTTTTTCCTCAATATTCAATTCACTACACGCGGTTTGACAGCCAACCGCTCACTATCGGATTTTATAAAATGTTGAGGAAAATCTGCTGCAGTAATGGCATAAAACTGACATTAACACCCACATGCGGGAACATGACACTTATTATCAACGTTAATAATTTATAGACGATGACACGCATTTTTCGGAT
Source organism: Carposina sasakii (assembly GCA_014607495.2). Taxonomy (NCBI): domain Eukaryota; kingdom Metazoa; phylum Arthropoda; class Insecta; order Lepidoptera; family Carposinidae; genus Carposina; species Carposina sasakii. The sequence continues at coordinate 7,082,230 of CP053164.1, forward strand.
CTTATGGTTTTCGACGAAAGTTTGCGAAACTTTTGTCATAGATAGATAGATAGATACCATAAAAATCTTTTTAGCAAGTATAATTAGTATGACATTGGCCGGATTGGCGATACTGTCGATACATGTGTAGCTGAGCTGCGTCATTAAAGTTTTTTTTCTGTACTATTAATTATCGAGTGCTTTCAATATTGCGTTGTTGATGTTTACTTCGTCACTGATAATTTACATATGTCCCCGCTATTAAACGTGGCTGTCAGACCTCTTTAATGATCGTGCAGTTCTGCCCCCTTATTACTTAACTAGCAAAGCAAAGCGATAGCGAAAATTGTACAAAAATCGCTGATTGCTTGTCAAATTCGTATTACGTAAAATGAATTTCAAAGGAACTTTGACATTTCAAGGCGAATATTGTAAAATTTTCGCTATCGCTTTGCTTCGGCTTTGCCATTGCAAATTAGGTAATCAGGGGGCGGGTTACCCCTATTTCTGGAACACAGCCATGTGTATAATATGTATGATATTAAAAGTATTGCGAGGGGTTCGAATCGTGTCCCCTATTCGAATTCCAATGTATAGTAAAACAACATTTGTATTAATTTCTTACAGACGTACTAAACCAAATGAGCGGCATCACCAACATGTTCAGCTCAACGAGAGAAACGCGTCACGACACAATTCGTAACATGCCGAATCAATCGGATGGGAAACAATCGAATAACATTGCTACTATTAGTATCGATAATCGAGACACGACAGATATCGAAGCACATTTGGAATATACCCGTGAATGCTAGTGTAGTCGAAATGCCTATTGGTGAGGCTTCTGCCATGGAGTCCGATATGAGCCGTGCCTCTGATGTTAATACTTTGGAGAGGCTGAATGATATCAATGTAGTACAAAGCAGGTTGAATAGTTTAAGATATTTGACCCTGGAAGAAACTAGTTTGTAAATTAATGGGAACTTTACCTACTTTATTATATTTTTTTACCTAATTACTTTATAAGTTACGTTCCGTCCAATAATTTAGTTTTAAGTTTACTGTGTACTATTTGAAGTGAATGAACTTTGTATCGACTTATATTTTTTACATGCCTATATTTTTTTTTGATAATAAATGATAAGTTTTTATAAGACGAGTATCTTTTAATCAACAATCAAACGATAGAAACAAATAGCCCCACTTCCTTAATCCAAGGTTCATTAGGGTGTTTGTTTTGCCGTCAACGTTTCCGAGTAATATGCATTCTCCTCATCACGAACATTTTTCTACCGGACAAATATTTTTTCTTCCAAGATATTGACATTTTGCTTTTTGCTTTTCTACGCGGACGAAGCAGTCCACTAGTTTATTGTTTATTTACGAATATTAAGACGCTTGCTACACATGTATGTGTAATTTTTATAATACGAGTATAATTAATTAGGGTATAAACAGAACTCCACAGCAATGAGGTAAACGCTTATATTTGAATTAATTGGAAAATATATTTCTGTTAGGCAATTATGTATGTATAATTAACTACAGCCACGTATAACAAGATAAATGGTCAATGACCTTTCCAAAATTCACGAACATTTATTAATATTAGCGAAGTACTTAAGTCAGAACGCAATACCAATCGTATAAATCACAAGGCCCAAGAGGGCCCTCCAGGGACTCCCATAGGGCCTAATTTACTTCGTTTACTTTCTACGGTGTCCTATGAAATGATTGGCTATCGATATCATCGAAAGGGCATGAAGATTGAAGTACTTGTAGGAAGTAACTAGGTACTTACGATTGCCCTACACATGTCCTTAAAATATAGTTATAAATCCTTTATTTAAATTAAGGGACTAAAAAGTCCCAGCGTCTGTGGTGAAGAACTGTTGTACTCGTATTTGTTTACGTATATGAGAGGGCTTTTCCAAAGTTGTTTATTATTCTATTTTAGGTACTTAACATAATTTTAGAAAGGACAAGTAGGTATAAATCTCTTTGTCATTCGTGAATTATGGTCGTACAAATAATATGTAAGTACCTATAAATTTAAAGTTCTGGGTAATAGATTCGTAGTTGACTACGAATTACTACGGATATTGCTACGAAGCTACTAACAACAGGAGGCGCACTTGGCATGACTCATGCCATGTATATTTTTTATTGATTTTATTTCCTTAGTTTAATTTATTGAATTCCACATTTTATAATAAATAAATAAAATCATTTATTTTCAGACCAAAGATCCATAGAATGTTAGTAACAATATAATAGCTTATAAACTATGTTAGTAGTACAAGGATTGAAATAAATTATTAAATTAAATTAACACCCCGCATGGGCAAGCTCACCGAACATTCATCACGTGCAGTTCGGTGAACCTGCTACCCAGGGCCGAATCGAGACTATCACTCACCATCCTCAGGACTCGGTTCGAGCTCCGTCGCACTTTATGTTTATGTGTATCATTATTAATTATGTGTTCGGTCCAATTTGATTTGGCCCAATTTGAATCCTAAAGCCATAATGACTAATTATTTGGCCTTTGTTTTATTGTAGGTAGGAAGCGCTTCCGGCCCCACCGGGCCGCCAGTTGTTGTTCGACCCATGTATATACCTATATTCCAATAATTGTGAGAAACTTCGATATCGCGTTCTAGGATTTCGCATTCGATTGTGGTTCTCTGTTGCATCCGATAGATGGCTCCGCTATATAGGTATATACCAGCCGCCAGCCTGACGCAAACCCTCTTTGGGAATAACTTAGGTAAGTGATACAAAACGTATTAATATCTTTCATAGAACTATGCTAAATACATAAACTTTTACAAATATAACGCAAGTCGCAGAAGCAACTTGACACAATCACTTTCCGGTGCAAAAAACATAGATAGATAGATAGATAAAATTCTTTATTGTACTACAGCAAAAAACACATGTACAAGGGCGAGCTTAATGCCTTGCAAGGCATTCTCTACCAGCTAACCTGGTTACTTATAAATATCATCTGTTGGTAGCACTATCACTATCACTATCAAAAAACAATACATTCATCTAAAATTACATATCATTACATTATAAATAAAATCGTATTAATTTATTGATAAAATTATACTAATAATAAAATAACATTTAATTTAATTGATAAAATTAAATCATACAACTCTTTCCTGGAGGGGTAGGCAGAGATCACGGATCTCCACTTGCCACGGTGTCCTGACACATGAAAGTAGATGAAGTACATTATTTTCATGATATTTTTGATAAACGCTCGACGGTTTAACGTAGTGTACCTTGACCTAACGTTTCTCTAGAATTTCATCAAATGCAGATAGCTTTAAAGTTGTCCCGTGTAAAATCACCATGACCTTAGGACCTTAAGGCCCATTGCACACTAGGCTCCACCTATACGAATTAGGCGCATGCGCGAGTCGGCATCAAAAGTATAAAAAGGCTTTATTCGGGCGAACCGGCATCATTCCCGCCATGCCAGCATTTCCCGTACGAACCTGCTTGTAAAGTCGGTGGTAACTTCTGGAAAAGTTTCCCAAAGTGTGCAGTGTACAGCGGATTGCATTTTTAACAGTAAGTGTACATGTTACTTTATATTAAAATTTGTTGTTGATTAGGATGTTTATAAAATTTAATTGAAAGTTATAAAAGTTAAGTTATTAAGTAGGACCTATTTAATTTTTAATAGGGTGCTTGTAATAAAGTAAATCTATTCTATTTTTCTATCTACCTATACATATAATAAAAATTTAACGGATCACTGTCTGTACATGGAAGATATATGAGAAAAAATATTATAGGAGATCTTTATCAACGCAATACTCGTAGTACCCAAAAGAATGATTTTTGGAATTTTTGTCTGTTTATTGTCTGTGCGTTTGTACACGCTAATCTCAGAAACAGCTGAACCGATTTCGATGCAGTTTTCAGGAATATATTGTGACAGGTCCCACTTAACCTAAGCTACTTTTTATCCCGGGAAAATGTCTTATCCTCAGTCTTATCCCGGATAATGTCGGCATTTTGTTTTTTCTGTAGTTAACGGGGACGGAGTCGCGGGCGTCCACTAGTTAAATAATAAATTCAATAAATTTAATAGGTATTTCATAAGTAAGTCTATAATTTGAGCCTACAATGTGTATTTAACAATATACCGAAAAGTCTAATGAGTATGTAGGTACCTAATTTATTTCTATTTTAATCTTTCTAAAACAATATTTCGGAGGTATTTTAATTTCTCCCGTGCTGATGCGATGCTTCATCACAATACATCAGCTGCATCTTTTTCCGGGCATGAACTCGAACATTCTCTCAGGAGATAAGTTAGAACTTGTCACTGATCATCAACAATCTGTCCATCTACGCTACTATCTCGGAAACACAGAATTTTTATCTATGTATCTGCCTATATCTTAATCGATGCAATAAAATATTTTTACCTTGAACTATATAGTATTATCTATTAAGATTTTACAGTCAGATAAATAGGTTTATTGATCGATTTTTATACTATACTCACTTAATCATATTACTAAAAACCACAAATACCTAATTGTTTTTAAGTATGTACTTATATTTTACCGTTCTTAAAACTCAAAAAACAACTTGATAGGTAAAGTAACCAGAAATTCTACGGACGTTTGTTGTTAGAAGTTGAAGCCAAGTTAAATTGAATTTCATTGCAACAGTTTTAGCGATATTATAATTTTATTGTAACTTCTAAACAAAAACCATAGATCGATTAATGTAACTTTTCGCTGTACATACCTAGAGTTAAGGTACTTTACTTTATTCCAAATAGATTTGAACTAGAAATCGGGTGTGACCGCAGAAGTTAGGGCTCATGTGAACTCTGAAAATAAATTCAAATCTGTAAAGATAATAAAATTTTGTCTATTTCGATTTGACCTAGCTATATAATGAGCCCTCTAAAGTATGTACTTGGTAGGTAATCTAAACCTACTGTAATAATGAATTCACGTAGGTACTCTACGACACATTAACTTAGTCGCACACTACGATCTCTAAGGTCTTGTATCGCGGGTAGGTAGGTAGGTAGGTACCTAAGCATATAAGTAGGTACTAAGCAACGTCCTACAATTAGGTAATATCTACGTAAAAGAGTTCAGATGGAAAAGAAATTAAGAAAGCAAGTAATCAATCAATCAATCAATATTCATAGTTTGTATTCTCTGGATGTCGTCACTTTTACATGGCATACAGGGTGTAAAACTCCACCGGATTGTAGAATTTGTAACGTCCCTAAATGCGACCTTAATGCCATGAATTTAGAACTATTTATTCAGGTTACTTGTCTACGTGAATTTAAACTTGGTGGCAAACCTAAATAGGTGTCAAAAGCAATGATTATATATTTAATAGGTCACTTTGCCTGATTTAGTTTTCACGGTTTACGGCCATAGCCTAAAATCCGTATTGCAGGTCCTCACACCCTGCTAATTTCATAACTCCACACTTGCGCAATCTACGCATTCATAGTTACGTTGTAAAAATAACCTAAAGAGAAAGAAAATTGTTCAAACAATCAGATTTCAGACAGAACCAACACGTCCATTTAGATTAATGCAAACAGATTGCTTTCAATTTCCTCAATTTTTCAATGTACTTTCCACGAATTCACGAAGAGCAAAGAAAATAATAAAAAAAAGCGTTTAAAAAGGGTGATCTGTACCGTAATAATATGTGTCATGAATTTACAACACATTGTTGAGGGTCTCAGGTGTGCAAAACTCTCGTGGTAATTGAAACTGCCTATTTATGAATAGGTACGTAATTTTACAAGATAAGCCTTGGAGCTCACTTTCCTTCATAAATATTTTCCGAGGTAAATACATTACATATAATCACGCCTTTATCCCTTACGGGGTAGGCAGAGCACCAAGGGCCGATAGAACCACATGGTGCCACTCTGACCAATTTTGAGGGTATAGTTGAGATGTACAAGTTCGGTTAGTAGTGACAGGTGGCCAGCCCATCGCCTACAAAGCACCAAGACCCTCTTGTCCCTCTACTGACTTGTACAGTATGCCCGGGAAGAGAAGCAGCTGTAGTATTATACGTTTTTTTTTCATTCCCAGAGCAGCATAAAATAATTTCCGAGGTAAAATAAAATTATATTACTTGTACCTAACTAATACCTAAACTGGCTAGTTCACTACCCATATATTTTATTTATTGGCTTAAACATTTAGGTATCTTTTATTTGGAAGATTTAATAATACTAATAATTAGAATCCGATAGAAGAAATAGAAGTCGAACATCGGTTCTTTTTAAGGAGCTACTTCCGTGTGGTTAGGTCAAACGTTATGTTTAGTATCAGGATCTTTTAATAAACTAATTAATAAAATAAAAAGGTATATCGACATAGAGTGAATAGCCCTTTACTTTCAATATTATTTAATGGCTCAATGCTAACTGCACTTAGGTAATAAAGTGCAAGTTTAATCTGCATCTCGACAACGATCTAAATCGGTACACGGTCATGCCTCTTCAATATTCATCGCACACGAGCTGGGTATATGAGAAACCTGTTATTTTGCCCGACATTTTCAATTTATTTTCCGTATTTCAGGAACGTGTGTAATTTAACTTGTGTGTAAACTTTTATACTTATAAACACACGTTCGAGCAAGTGCTCGAATGTATGTTTTCTGTTTGAATGTCACAAGACACCATTTTCTTATCATTTTTGATCATGATATTATCTAGAGAGAATTAGTACAGGTAGGTACAATGTACCACATAATACATTATAATATTATACACTTGAACTAGTTATTCTGGGTCTGCACTAAAGAATATTTCAAATTTCTGTAGTTATGTACTTATCTACATTTACCTACTTATTATAATGTTTTCCATCGCAATGCTATTTTCAATTGTCACAAATAGAATACATTCTACAGTATTTAGCTCAAAGCAATGGGATTAATAGTGGATTCATCTCATTTGATTAAACCAATAAATTGTTGAAGATATCCGATAGCCAAAACTTAGAGTTTCAAAAAATAATAATGAATAAATGTATGTTTTCTTTATTCGGGGTTGCATAAAATCACACAACACATTACAACGAGCCCCAGCGCTATGCAGCTCTTAGCTGCAGATTTTTGCTGTGCAATATCATGCGCGGAGGTGCATTGGTAGTGTGTGGTACCTGGCGTGTTTTCTATACAAATTTTTAATATACTCGTAGGTACAAGTATTTGCATATAATTTTGAAATCTGCTGCACCGCCGCTATGCTACTGTGGCGCGCTGCAGTGTGATGATTGCCTCGCCTTAATCATAAATCCAACCTTAACAAATAATCCTTTATTTAAGCAAAAAAATATTACCTACATCCACTTACTAAATATTACAGATATATTTTTAATATGTCATCTTAAATATGATTAAAAACATTGTTTTAGATGAAGATAGCTAGGAAAATGGCTTCAGGGAGACATCGCTACTTATTCCTGTCTACGATTGCTCTCGTGATTTGCACTTACTTCGAACAGGTAAATAATAATAATACTCGTAATTAAAGCCTGTACTGATGCGAGGTTTCCCTTAAACCGAGAGAGACATGGCGAAACAAAAATACTCAAGAATCTGGAGGGGCCTTACAACATTCTTTCGGTTTACAAGATCTGATTGATATTTGCTTAGGACAGCTTTGTGTGATTACCTCCAAAAGACTGTGAAAGCGTTAAGAATTTCTTATTAAGGGCATTTCGAAACCCGTGTAGTAGTAGTCCTAATTTTGTTATCACATTCATGAGCGAATAATTATTTTTAGATTACGTGTCTACCAGTAGATACAAACCAATGGCCGACATTTTCTCGAAGAAATGTTGCAGCGTTAGCTAGAGAGGGCTACATCAGAACTTCACCGAATAGTTATAAACGAAGCATTTCAACACTAGCTAAGAATGGGCAACTCCCGACATTTCACTCCCCCTACGATGAAGCAGATAAACAAGAGCAAGACGATGAATCTCATGAAAAAAGAAATATTGCGTCTATTGCTCGTCTACGTAGTTATTCAGCAATGAAAAGGAATGTACAAGCGATGGCTCGGGATGGCTATCGCCCTGGCAGAGGGCACAGCTCTCAAAACGATAAGCGCAACCTTGCTTCCTTAGCTCGAAATGGTCTTCTCCACAAAAAAGAAGAACCAGGAGAGGAATACTATTATCCCTTCTACCAAAACCAAGTACCGCCCCTATCGGAAATCGACGGACCATATGACGCAAATGAAATGTACGACTATCAGCAGTCCATCAATCCTGACATGTTTCCGCCACTTTCTCAAATATTTAAGCGCAGTGTCGGACTAGAGAGATATTACCAGGATGTGGAAGACAATAAAGAAGCTTATAATTCGAAACGTGGCGTAGCTGGTATGCCTGTCCATGGGCTGTATCGACCAGTTTTTGCGGACCCAAACAGTCGGACCAAGCGATATATACTATCCATGCCTGATGTTATCGACGGAAATGATATAGAAGAGCCTAACGAAAATGAAGACAAACGTTCAGTAGGTGAGTTAAATCCTAATTTTAATCGTGATGTTCAGATGAATTTGATTTTAATGGTGATATTGGACATGTTGCGTCTGTTACAGATGAGGATGACGATGCCCGTGATAATTATGAGAAACGTCACATCGGCTCGTTAGCCCGCTTAGGTTTACTGCCTTCGTTTAGGTTTTCAGGAGGACGTTACAGTAGATCTGGTAGAGCCAGACTACTGTTGCCTAGCCAAGAAATGTACAGGTCTCGTAATACTGGGATGTAATAGAAGATTGATGTGCTAGTTTGTGTTAGAAGTTTGAAAGATGTAGATGAGCTGCTTACTGCTTCAACGAATTAGTCGTCTATTTGATGTTAAAAGAAAGGCATGATGAATGTATAAGAAATATTGCGTTTGATGTTGTAGTAGGGGTTTCACCTGAATAGGATTAAGTTGCGTTTTAGATAAATGTTAGTGTCGCATGTCTTTGTTAGACTTCGCAAGTAGAATTATTATTGCTGTCATCTGATTGCACAAATCTGTACAATCGTTTTCGAACAAAAATAAATAGTCTACTGGGAATCCCCAGAGATGAAGAGTAAAACACGGGCTAATCTTGCATTAAAATATGATATAATACGAGTGTAACAAATTTTGTCGTTGTAATGTGTATAAGCGTAATGCTTACGTGACAACGTTAAGATACAGACAAGACAACTATGAAATTTTATATTCTTGGTAGATTAGTTAAATTATAAAGTTCGCACATAATCAAACTGTTATATAAGACATAATTAAGATGGGTTCTAATGAGATATTTGACATTACAGGAAGCATTCCCCTGACGAGAATTTCGGAATTAGGTAAGTGATTAATCAAGTATTTAATATTAATATAATAAGCTATATAAGCTTAAGTACTTATTGTTTGGTATGTATGTAGGATTACAAATAATTAATTTTCATTGCTAGCTGGATAGAATGTATGTTCTTCATGCAAATAAAAGATTTATCCAGCATAGCCAACTTAATAGAATGGGTTCAGGGATATGTTGTTCCCGGAAATAGAACTTGTATCGAATTTGTAGAGAACATAAGTAACATTGAACGTTTCCCTCGTTTAGTAGTCGCAGTGAGAGGTTGAAACTAATTGAATAAATACTACTCTGTAACTTATGTTAGTGCATTCCGGTAACGGGTAATAGGTACTCACTATACAAACATACTGTAACCAAAGTTGTATTCCCGAGTTTGAATTAGAAATGAAGCAATTGCATAACATCGTTATTTCCAGCCTTCTCGGTTGTTATTTGTTATAATTGTATTCTATTTATATACATACAAAGTAAAATTGTATAAGGTTTTCGTGTACAGAAGGAACCTTATGGAGTAGCAATGATCTACGTATGTATTAGCCATTGTATTTTTGTCCATAGGGAATATATCTCTGGTGCCGAAGCTGAGTCAATCGATCCAGACTACTCCGACATACCGTCGGCGCCAATATCTCCTAACTCGCACCCGACCGGGAGGATCCTCCACCGACCGCTGAACAACGACCTGCCGACCATCCCGAGCCCACCAATCCCACCACCACCGATCCCACGAAACTTTATCGATGCTTTCACAAAAAACCGTTGGAATGTCAAAGAACCTAAGTTCTACTACTTCCGATCAGTAAAGGTCCCTTTCCGTAAACCCTCTGGCAAACGTTATCTTCTGATGCCGGCGATTGATAATATTCTGCTGAGGAAAGGATCCAGGAATAGTAGCCTTCCCAGTCGGCGGAAGAATCAATAGCTGTGTCACTGTCCCTTGGGTGACGCCATTTTACATTCCTCTGGATACAATGTTAGGCCATTACGTACAGGATAATTTGTAAGAAATGTAACGCCAATTATTTTTTATCACCGCGCAGCGATGAAACGTTTTGTCGTTTTTCAACAGCGACGGGAAATTAAATATTTTTAACAAAGTAAACTAATTATAAGCAGTTGACGTCGTGTCGCGGTAAACCTTGATCGATAATACAATAACACAATCAAATTTGCCTATATGGAAACAGATCTAATTTAAGTTAGTAGACTCAGTTATTTGACTCGGACGGCTATTAATAGCCAAGATACTTAAGAATTCACTGGTAAAACTAATTTTGAACTTTCCAATTTTAATTACAAGTTAGATTGACTGTTCGATTTAAGTAGGTGCGTTACTCTCCTTCGATTCTTCTTCTTTTTCAGCCTATTGCAGTCCACTGCTGGACGTAGGTCTCCCACAGGGCACGCCACAAGGCTACTGCCATAGGGGGGGTTTTGCTTCACCACGCTTGGCAGGCGGGTTGGTGACCGCAGTGTGATTTTCTGACTATTTATATCAGGCTGGCAATTTTAAACCCCTTTGACGCTGTATTGTGTATACGATCAAATATCATGAATTTAATAAGGGCGTCCCTGAGGGCCGATACTGTACTTTAAAATCTGTCTACATTTTATCTAATAAAAATCTTTTCTCGGTGGATGGTGTAAAGATATTGTTATCTTAATATCAATGAATTCGGTAATTGGATAGACAATAATATACAAATGACTATATATTGATGTTAAATGTTGTGATTTTAGATTGATCTAAATTATTAGTTTTATTTATAGGTTAGGAATTTAAATAAGTGATTATTATTATAAAATCGGATCCCAATTTTTTAAACGACTATGGCCCTCTATTTGCAGTAACTTTATTAAATTAAAATAAAATATATTTAGTGACATGTTGTCAATCGCAAATGAATTTAGGTATTTAAGTATAAAGAGGTAAATTTAAATGATTATCGTTTAAACATATCTTCAACTCAAAAAATAATTTATGTAACTTAATGTATTATTGAATGAAAATTTATTTACATACAAATGTTATGCGAATATTAGCAAAATGTGATAAAATTTTACCTTTACTTACTCAATATTTTATATATTTTACAGATATTAAACTTTGGACAAGCTGTGTTTGACAAATAAATATTTAAATTTTATTACATTGAAACTATGAGCTTTGCGCTTTTGGAATGAAATAAACAAGACAATAAGTCTATGGTAGAAAATAACTTACGATGCTTGACAATAAGCTAAAGAATCTAATGAGACCATATATGATAATAATTTTAATATAAATATAAGTAAGTATTCATATTATAACATCTTCTTATAGTACCTTAAATTTTTGTGTCGTGTTTTATTGTAAATAAATAAAACTCGTGCCAATATGGTTGTTTTATTTTTTATTAATCTAATTTAAGCTACAATCTACAAGCATTTGGGATTATAAAATAGAAATATGTATATAAATAGGAATACGTAGGTAAGTATTTCCATTATTTTGCTATAAGTACCTGTTATGTCGGGTAGTATGTATCTACAATAAATAAAAAATGTATAAGTATAAGCACCAAGTATGGTATGGATAGACTTTAAGTTCTGTCGTTCACATTTTATTTTTTCATTTCGTAAAAATATTATTTTTATTTTGCGAAATAACCTACAAATTAAGGCGCTGCTATTATTTTTAGATATCTTTGATGATAAAAAATATTAAATCGAAATTGTATGATTTAAGGCAGATAAAGTGTCAGGTAAATAATGACTTACATTATGAGCCAGAATTTTAAAGTTACCATTTAACCGCTGCTGGTGCAGTTAGTGGCAGGGAAGAGGGAGCAGCGTCCATTATTGCAGTAGGGGAAGAAACCATGGCAGGTGGTCAGCCTAGCCACGTTGCTTGGGAAGCAGTATAGGGCCTGTGCACAGTTGGCGCAGGTTGCTCCAGGCTGCAAAAATAGCAAATTAAGTCATCATATTATCGCGGGAGATGAAGGGCTTTACTAAAATATATCAGCTGCATCTATTTATGTGTGAGAGTCGACTAAGGTACCTACTTAACTCTCAGGCGATGAGCTAGCAACTTGTCATTGATCATTCACATTTGGCTCCGCTATGCTAAATACCTGCAGTTCTGGCTACCTCATTTTGGAAATATAGCCGTGTGTATATGTACACCGGGTGTAACAAAAGGGGTATGTTAAGCGAAAAGCTATGTGATTAGCCCACTAAAAAGAACCTAACTACAAAATTTCAGACTCGAAATCAGATGTTTATTTTTCCAGATAGTATGGAGAATTCCTAAACAACTCAGGAATGTTCATACAATCTTGAAAAATAAGCATGTACTCGTATTTTCGAGTCTCAAATTTTGGAAATAGGTTCTCTATAGTGGGCTATTTACATATTTTTTCACTTAACATATCCTTTCTGTTACATTCTGTATAAGGTGGTTTCAAAATTAGTGATTTGCTTCTGACACGAAATTAGGTAGGTAAAAAGAAACAACTACTGAAATGTATGGAACAGCTGATTATTTTTTCACTAATTCGGAGTTGGTCCCATAGTGAAAGTTGTTTCTTTTTACTTACTTAGTTTCGTGTCAAAGGCAAATCACTAATTTTGCAAACACGTTATATACGTGTAAAAGTAATTATATTACCTAAAAACAGTACAAACATATTCAGTCTAACAATAAGATATATTCTCACCTGAGTTGTATAATTGCAAGAAGTAAATGTTGAAAATAAGGAGAAGAAAAATTTGTCATGTTCTTCAGTAGCATTCGGTTCATTGGCAACTTCTGTGGTGTCTCGCCTACGACGAGATCCTGTGCTGGAGCCTGATCCAGTGAAGAAGTTGGAAAAAGGTAGACTAGAAATTCCAGGGAAATGCAAGAAGCTGGAGAAGTCAGGGAGAGTGAAGTTTCCTATTTGAAATGCTCTGGTTTCGTTGGAGAGAGTTTCTTCTGGGTTCAGCTCTTGGTCTCTTAAATGGAGGTGGAATGAATGCTTCTGATTTGGATTTTCAGAGTCACTTGGTGTGGTAGCAGCTTGAGATACCTGAAATTGTTATTGATCAGTTTTGTTATATGTTGCCAGATATAGACGAATTGCAGTATTAAAATGGTAATGATCCACACTTCTCTGAACACAATATTACCTGAGGTGCATATTGTTCCTGATCCCTCAAATGAAGATGGAATGAGTGACGCTGGCTGTTGTCGTTATCTTGAGGAGGGGGACGAGGAGGGGGAAGCGGAACTTCTCCGGGCGCATTAGTGTTTCCATTAACCTGGAACATAAATAAATAAATAGTCTTGAGATCTATAGGCACCTACACCTTGTTACATGAAATTAATTTAGGAATCCAGTCTGCATCAAAATTGTGTGCTACACCTATACAGGATGTAATAAAAAGGGTATGTTAAGCGAAAAGCTATGAATATAGCCCAGTATAAAGACCAAATTCTCAAAATTTGAGATTCTAAATCACATGTTTATTTTTTACATTCCTGAGTTGTTTGGGAATTGGGAATTCTCCATACTAACTGGTAAAATAAACATTTGATTTTGAGGCTCAAATTTTGCGAATAGGTTGTCTATAGTGGGCTTTTTTCATAGCTTTTCGCTTAACATACCTCTTTTGTTACACCCTATATATTTATACTAAGAAGGAGGTCAAGGAATTCAGAGAGCGCCGAAGTACCTGGTACTTGCCCCAATAGAGTCTAGAATCAATACAATCAATTAACTAGAGAACTGCGTTTCACATTATAGTTCCTTAGGATGATGGCGCTAGTTACTAAGGGTTTACCACATTTTCTGTGTTACTGCATATAAAAAATGTTAGTTCCGAAATCAGGCATAAGAGTTATTCTATGATACGCACCTAATAATACGAGTACTGTGTACTAAACAGTCGATTTGGCCTCTGTCATCCAATCAAGCAATATGGTAGCATATGGTGATAACACTGATAATTATTCAAATTCATTTTAAAGTTTCATTTCAAAACATTTTATTTCTACCTGTGGATCGCTTGGGGGACCTTGTTCCTGGTCTCTCAGGTGGATATGGAACGAGTGACGCTGCTGGTTTTCGCCACCTTGTGACGGAGGAAGGGGAGGAGCGGCCTCTTGAGCTGTGTTGATATTGGCTATAGCCTAGAAAGATAATTATTATGTTATGGCAAATTTTAATACGAGATATTGTATGATAAAAAAAATGGAACATTTAATCTGAAATATCCGAAAAATCGAGATCGGTTATTAAATTTTGCTGTTAGTGATGTATTTCGGTGACATTAGTAGCTGTCTTTCTTAAAGTGTTCTAAAGAACTTCTTACCAAAATGACAAATAGGAAAGTAAAATTTTTCATAGTAGCCATGTTGTTTCTTACACGGTGATCTCGACACCAATGTCTTACTACTATCCATTTTCAGTTTATATACTGCTTTTCTATAATGTATATTGTTTTACTTGATTTGCATTTTCTAAAGGATTACGTATGTTTGTGTAAATTATGTAAATATAAATATCTTACTTCCTCCTTTAACTAATTGTATAAATGCCGTGATCACATTTGAAATGTCCATTTCGTTTTCATGATATTGTGACAAGAGATAAAAACAATAACATCGTATTCCAATGGAAATTTATTTCTCTAGATTTCGAAACAGTCGGTCCGGAGTCCGAGCGCAAGGGCCTTTTTTCAGGAAAGCTGTAACCAAAAATCTGGCATTTAAACTAGCATAGCATTATTATGGGTGTCTTGTCTAATGTTTGCCCGAAAATTATATGCCCGAATACTCATATGCCAGAATTTTACTTGCCCAAATTTCATTTGCCCGAATTTGTTATTTGCCATAATATTTATGTGCCAGAATTTTACTTGCCCGAATTTGTTATTTGCCATAATATTTATGTGTCATACTCTTTGTTTGCCCGAAAATTAGATTCCATAATAATACGAATGCCATACGCATTGTTTTCTTTTCCATATTAATTTCTAATACTTATTACTATAAACACTAAAAAGCCATTCTGGTTGTTTGTTATCATACTCTAACCTAACCTAACCTACCCAAACCAAAGCTAAACCTATTCATCGATTAGTTTAAACCGATTTTATGCTTTTTTCTATAATTTCGATAGCATATGATAATTATGGCTTACTTAAAATTGTTTGTATTTCTAATACTTACCTACTTATCACTATAATCGAGCCTTTATCCTAAAAAGCCATTAGCATTCTGGGACTTCGCCGGCCGCTGCCGCGGCACGCTCGCTTCGCTCGCTCGGCTTGTGCGTTGTTTGTCATACTCTAACCTAAGCTACCCAAACCAAAGCTAAACCTATTCATCGAATAGTTTAAACCGATTTTATGCTTCTTCTAGAATCAATTTCTATGGCAAATTTTTAATGGCATATGATAATTATGGATTACAATGATTATGACAAATGATGTTATGGAAATTGACTTTATGGAAAACAAAGTTTCTGGCATATGACTATTATGGCAAACAAGTGAGTATGACATATGAAATTATGAGAAACAATATTATGTCTGTTGATCATTAGCATGGCAAATGAAATTATTGAAAATAAAATTCTGGCAAGTGGAGGTATCCCCATTATTGTATCATCGTACAGAGCGGCAGTGCGATTAGTATATCAGTATTCTGGGAACCTTACCTTAAAATATGAAAATTTTCATGAAATTGATAATACTTTGGCTTTGTTAATTGTTTTTAAATAGCATTAATAATATTGAAGGGATCATACCCGTGGATAGCCGGCCGTAAAACAAACGCCAAATCAGTGGCAAAATGAATTTCGATAGAAACCATATTTCGCCGACCAATACGAGTATATTAGGATAAAGGCAGGTAGATGATGATAAATATTGTAGGGATCATTGAAATTATTATTAACTAAATTTTACACCTCCTCTCATAGAATTTATTTCAGAGCATGCAAAACTAAATCATTTTAAGTAACTAAGTGCAAGCAGGTCTGTCGCATGCAACCTTTGATTCTATTAACGGCATAGGTAAAGTATGCTATTAAATGGGGTCGGAAATGACGTTAGAGGCAGATTGTCATGCTCATTTTGTATTAATAATTAATTTATGATGCTCCGCAAACTGCTACCTAGAAATAGCTGATAATATAGAGCAGTCTGTAGGTACTTACTTACTTGCTTATATTTTACATGCGTATTTCTCTAGGTATTTTTCAGAGGTGGTTTTATAGAAAAAATACTACGTGAATCTGGGTTCCTCCTACCTTAGCCATAATATAAGGTGGCAATTGTTGATAATTTATAGCTTTACAGTATATTACCCTACACATTATCCAAAACCACTGAAATGAAGGAAAATATAGTTATTTATGCGAAAGGCATTACAAGTAGAAATTATGGGCTTTTTGATAAAGCAAGGTAGGATAAATAACAAAAGATTTACGCTGTGAGTGTGTGAAACGTTGCGCGTAGTAAAATTTTTACCTACCTACTGTTACCGCACTCTTGTACCCTATTAATATGTACAATATGCAATGTTACAAACAACGTCAGTTAAGGTATAGGCTGAATTTTCACCAGAGATGTGCTATTCTACGTTAAAATGAATGCGTTTGATATCCACCAATGAAATTCATTGACATCATGTACCAATGAATGTGATTAGTAGATAAGTAGATAAGTCACCCGCATCCGGAGCAACGTAGCATAGTAGATTGTTAACGTTGCATGAGATAAGCGATGATAGCATAATATCTATCTAAAATATAACTCGGACGACTTAACTTGACACCTGACTCAAATGACGTTTGTATTAGTTACCTACAGTGCTCAAAAAAATTTAATACGATATTCATTAAAACTAATTAACAATATGTTTTTGGCACTTTTTAGCTATAGATAAGTACATATCCTGATCTAAGAACAAAGAAATATCGATTTTATTTTTTTTGCAGTCCACGCGGACGGAGTCACGGGCGTCCACTAGTTCTATAATATAAAAATGAATCGCTGAATGTGTTGCTAAGCGCAAATCTCAAGAACAGCTGAACCGATTTCACTAATTCTTTGTTTTAATATTCTTTGATGTACGAGGACGGTTCTTATGGAGAAAAAATAATAAAAAATTGTCATTTCCACTTTTCTATAGCGGCGGCCCACAACTTTGTCCACGTGAAACGGCATTACACCCGTGCAAAGACGGGGCGGATCCCTAGTCAATGATAAAACTATAGAATTTAACCTACATGTTAGATTAATTTTATTGATAAAAGACGAGATAAAATGCTATATCTTAGTATACAGCTGTTGCGAAAGACAAGACGTTTGGACGGCTTTATCATAATAAATTACCAAAGTATGGATTTTTATAACTCTGTGATATAAATATACCTAATATTCATCATGTTTTCAATTAAAATCCAAGCGATTATTTTGTTGGTAAGTTCTTTAGATATTGGTAAGTAATATTTTATTATAGAGTTTTATATGTAGAGTTCACTTCGAACTCGTTCGCGTTAATGTAAAACAGCCAACCAATCACAATGCGTGATGACGTCATGTAAGAAAAGTGATAAAAACGGCACTACGGGTTTGGTTGAACAGTTGACGTCAATGCGATCGAGTTCGAAGTCATTAAATTCACTTGTTCCTAACTTACCTATATCTAAAACTGTTTCAAAATACAGTAGGATTTCCTGCTCATTCCATATATTTCATAACAGATGTCTTTAACGATCGCGTCGCCGCAAGCCGTGGGCGACTGGTGGGTGTCATCGCAACCGCAATGGGTAGACTGCGACTTCGCCAGCCAGCCGGGATACTCCTGTTTCGACTGCAACACCATTTTGCAGTGCGCTAAAAATGGCGGAATCCTCGTCACCTGCCCGTCGCTTACCCGACCTTACTGTTCTTATAACCAGTGCACTGCTGATAGACCTAAGGATTGCTGAATTATATGGAGCTATTGATATTTATTTGTTTATTATTCTTTAAATATTCTAGAACTTACAATTAGGTACAACGTCCCACAAAACTGCTATAGGTGGATCCTTGTTAGTATCGAGTAAAAAAGGTATAAAAAATATATTTTACTAAAAATATTTGATTGTATTATATTTAATGGAGAAGTGTTTTTATAAATTTATCTTAGTCAAGATACTATATATTATAAAATTATTAATAAAGAAATGGAAAAAAATCCTCATCCGGGTGGGAATCGAACCCACGACCTCTGCATTCTGCGTGCCAGTGCTCTCACCACTGAGTCACCGGGTCAATTACTCGGATGACGAATTTTACCATCTCTTTTCTAAATTACATATTGGCAACGTTATTTTTCATCCCGATAGCTATACACTAGCCAAATCTCGGCAAACAAAGCTGAATCCCTCAGCACAATGTTTAATGATAAAACGATCAACCATATCCTAACGGATTATATTAATGGAGAAGTGTTTTTATAAATTTATCTTAGTCAAGATATTTTATATATTATAAAATTATTAATAAAGAAATGGAAAAAATTCCTCACACGGGTGGGAATCGAACCCACGACCTCTGCATCTGGCACGCGGAATAAAAAAATAACGTTGCCAATATGTAATTTAGAAAAGAGATGGTAAAATTCGTCATCCGAGTAATTGACCCGGTGGCTCAGTGGTGAGAGTTCTGGCACGCGGAATGCAGATGTCGTGGGTTCGATTCCCACCCGGGTGAGGATTTTTTTCCATTTCTTTATTAATAATTTTGTATTATATTTACTTATACCTACTCAGTGCAGTTACAATGCAATGTGTAAAGTTGTATGGCTGTCTTTTCATTATAATACATTGCCTTGGATACGTTTGATATGCCCCAATCTGATTCACTCGCATTCGTAGTACAGTAGATACATTTGGGGTGGAAAGGCAGCCTTATTATGTTATTTGTTATATTTAATGGGCTTTTTTCCACTAGACGATACGACTATGATATTTCGTCATCTAATTTGGCGGGTCGTGACGTGGTCGTGTCGTCTAGTGGAAATAAGTTATTACAATTTTTACTAAAAAAAAAAGTCGTGGTCGTGTAGTAGCCGTGTCGTCGAGTGGAAAAACGCCCATTGGCGGATTACATCTAAAGCTAACTACGTATAGTTAAATACATAATTGTGTGATTAAAACTAGATTTTTATCAAAAGGCCTGTTACCTTTGTATCACATCACCGGCGATTGCATCGATCGATGATTATTATTGAACCGCTTCTTTTGAAGTTTTGATTTTCAACATTTCCTCTAATGTTTTTCATTAAATACAATGTCATCTCTTTCTGTAGACGTCTGGCATAGGTAAAGAATTCTATTCGCCACGCGACGTGACATGGACGAAATTCCCGAGTATAATTGCAGTTTCACCGAAAAGTAAAAAAATATTAAGGGGATTGTAGTCACAAATTACAAGCCATACAAATCAGCCATATTTAATGTAAAACCTTTGATATTTTTGAGTGAAAATATATAGAATTATTTAAAAATGCTATGTATGTTCTGAAGAATATCGAACTCTATACTTTCAAATATTTTCTTAAAACCAGCAGCGAAATCAAGCCAAAAAACACAGCCAATTCAGCACATAAAAAAATATGATGATACCTAAGCAGTCTATGATACAAATGTTGTATTATGAAATAAAATGATAATTTATTTATCTATTTATTAGATCAGAGACATGTTTCTTTAAAAAATGTGGTATGCATGCATAGTTTCATAGATTATCATTTATTATTTTTTCAAGTTTTTTAGTACAACCATAAAATAGGAGAATGCTTTAGAAAGTGCCTACGAAATTTCATTGACGGGGTTATGGAATTAAAGTGGACCAACAAATTACTGTATTAATTTAATTTCAGTAATCAGACGTCAAAAAGACTTTTTGCAACTTAATATAGAATAATTTACTTACGAATGTGTTTTTTATTGGAAAGTCACGTACCTACAAGGATATCTTCATAATGAAAATAATGTAAAAGTTATATATTTGCTTAAGTATTTATTAAAACAATTAATTTGAAGTCTTAGATAAAATTATCAATGTAGAAGTAGATTAATTATTGCACTGTAGCATGGCATCATAATCTTATTACTGGCAAAGATAATTTGATGAATTAACATGTGATTATTAACCACTGGTTAAACATGCATCACTAGGAACATACGAGCAGCGGCCATTATTGCAATGAGGTCTGTAAGGGCTAGGGCAGCTGATCAGGAGTCCGCCAACTGGTGTGCATTTGAGTATGGTGGAACAATCTTGACAAGTGTACCTGGGGGTGGTTGTAACGTCGCAAGTGGTCCATGTGGGTTTATTGTAGGGAATTGCCTCCTCCGGGACCTCCCCAGTGGCTTGGTCATCACTGATTTGACCGAATACAGCTCCCAATATAGCGCACTGAAATCATAGAAAAAAATAATAATTATTGGTACTTATGTGGATATTGATATTGTAAGTTACACTTGGCTATTCTATTCGGGTGAGATGAATTAAGAATCAAATGAAGCTCAAAACTTTATCTAACTTATTGTTATTATAAATTATGTAATAAGTTGAAGAATAAATATTGTGCCGACAACCCTAACTGGGAATAGGACCGAAAGATAAAGTGTTATTATAATAATTATGAACATGTTATAATCAAACAGATATGTTGAAATGTAAAAAATGCCATATCTTTGTCAATGTGATTTGAAAAAGAAACCATGTTGAGCTGAGCCCATGAATGATGAGATGAGGGTGGGAAGATGATGATATTGAAATGGATTATCGTGTCCATATTTTAACTATGTGGCCACATGTAAATTATTACTATGTAAATATACATACGGTTGCTAGCAGGAGGACGAAAGTCTTTAGAGCTGCCATTGTAGTACTTTCAAGACACTATGAAACTGTAACGATGCACAGAGCAGATCAATTGTTTTATATAGGTAAATAGATGGCTTATCATTATCACGTATACAGATAAAAGAAATTGGGAAATCATGATAGGATTCCCCTGGGGCAAATATGTTAATGTGCTGATCCGGGAAATTTCGATGCATATAAGATAATTTCAGTTTTCTATGCTCAGTGGTTTCGCCCAATCACTGAGTAACGGAAGAGTTATACTAATAAGATCATCTTGTCGTTACTATATTTTGTGCAAACTTAATTAGCATTATATCTCTCAATTTTAGTGTCAAATAAGACTCTGAAACTACAGTGGTAATGTGAAAGATTATTTATAAGGAGTGTCTCTCGGTCTTCAACTGGACGCAGGCAGTAGTTATTATTGGGGGATAGGCCAATGTTCACTTCTCATACATGAAATGATGAATAGTAGTAGTAGTAGTACTACACATGAGCCAATGAAAAAATCTTTTCAGCCAAGCTCGGTCTGGTCTGTTTGTCTGGTCTAGTTACCAGACAATACATACACGGCCATAGAGGAATAAGATGTAGACATAGAGTGCTAATGTCATACTAACAGTTTCGATGCACCATTAGACTTTTCGGTGCCTCACAATTCCAGTCCTTGACACTTAGATTCCATTACTATACGTTACAATAAATTATTAATGTAGTACATTACTATACATTACACTAATAGACTCTGTGTCAAGGACTGGAATAGTGATGTACCGAAAAGTCTAATGGTGCATCGAAACAATTAGTATGACATTAGCACTCTTAGACATCTTATTCCTCTATGACACGGCTGTGTTCCCGAAATGGGGCAGCCAGTAATACAGGATCATAATGAGTGCCCACATGGTACGTTTAGCATAGAGGAGGAAGATGTAAATGATCAGAGACGATAAGTTAGCATATTGCCTGAGGCGCGGGCCAAACAGAAGAGACGTAAAACGCAGATGGGGCGCGGACATTTGTCTGTACCGCGTCCCTTTCATACAAAAAGTAAAGAAGCGTCGCGATGCAAAACATACAGAAGAGACGGGGCGCGGGTGCGACGCAGGGAGAAAAGAATCGTCTCCGCCCTGTCCGCGTCTTACGTCTCTTCTGTCTGACCCACGCCCGCGCCTGAGAGAATACCCGACGACGTTCTCGTTGACTCTTGCAATATGCATGGTAGGAGTGCAGCTGATGTATTCTACTGAAGCTCCGCATCAGCAAAGGAGTCTTACCAGACAGTTCAGCTTGAAACAACTATCGCGAAGAAATCGTGGCACCACATGATTCTTTGATGTAACAGAAGGTGTGTGCTCTTTCAGGTAGGTATTAAGATCAAAGACCAAAAGCAAAAGCTTTAAGGTTAGTAATATTTTTCTTATTATTGATATTGTGTGCAAAATAAAAAAAGAATAAAGCATTTTCGTCACAAAATTTTTTGAGAAATAAAGATAAATAAACTAAGAAGATTGTTGAAAAAATTGCTAATAGTCTACTGTAAGAAAATATATTGGTGCAAAAGGCGATATCTTTTTCGAAGAGGAGAGGTTTATTTATCGTCGCATCTCGAGATTGATGGAAGTGTCATTCCAAAGTGTATAAATAGCTCTTGCTTACTTTTTCTTTTGGTATAAAGTATAGGGATTAATTAAATATATTGTCTACCATATCTACAGTTACTATTATGAACGGTTATTCTCAAATGAAGGCTATTCTTACTTAGTATGTGTTGCAGGCGATTTTGTAGATGCATTACTATATTATAACTTCAAAACTTGGTAGAGATCTTGACAAATCTCTGTTTTTTTAATTATTATTCCGAATCAGATTTTTTTTCAGATGCAAAAATCTCTCAAGATAAGTTATTGCATTATTGCAGTTATTTTATTTGACTATATTGTGAAGTGACAATTTTGTAATATTAAAATCTGTGACTGGGATCGAACTACATTTACATAATTATAAATTAGATTATATATCCATAAAGTTATTGCAATAGGAAATATGGATTTTTAATATAATATTCAAAAGATATAAAAAATACAAACCGAATAGCGCAAAAATCACATCAATCGGTTAGTAAATTAAACACCAAAGTTACAGGTGTTTAAAAGTTTAAAAAATTGAAAGACAAAAATTTACAACATATAAAAGGACTAAAAACATTTCACCCACATTTTGAATTATCTCATTGATTTAATAAATTAATAATATCTGTACCTATTAATAAACAATTTTTATTGCGAACTATACACAAAAATGTCATATTACGTTTATAAAATAAGATCGCATTTTTTTCTCATGCTAATTTGAGACTGTTGTGTACTATGACGTCAAAGTCTATGCCATTTTAGTATTGAGCAAACGAAGCGTTTCAAAAACATTTTGCCGGCTCGCATTTTTTAATCACTGTAAATCAAAAACGGTTTAACTTAGATATGTCATTCCAAGGGCAAACTCTATTATTTTTTTACGTAGAATCTAAAATTGAAATAAAAAAATTATGCATATACCCTATTAGCTACAAATAAATAGTATCAACCTCATACGCACTTTGTTATACTTATATAACCATTGTAATCATTACGGGTTGCTAGATGGCCATATTTGTGTTTGGAAAGCGGACGTAAACCACGTAGTATTCGGAGTAAAAAGTGAGTGAGCAATTTTCCCACTTGCCCAACCTCTTTGGTATACGAAACGAAATGTCACATATGTGACTCATTTCCTTTGTCACTTGTTCTCGTTTTCACAGATATTACATTGTTAAGATTGTTACTATGTAAGGGTTATCATTTGAGGATTGTCCAAATATTTTGCTTTAGTCACCACTTTTACCACCTTGATTGTTTACTAGTGATAACACGTATATTTCCTCTATCCTACGCGGCTTCATAACAATACACCAGCTGTATCTCTTTCTCAGCATGTCGTAAGAGTCGACTAAGGAATTCGGACATTCTCTCAGGTGATACTGACTTGTCACTGACCATTTACATTTGTCTCCGCTAAGCTGAACGTAGCTGTGGGATCTCGTTTATGATCCTGTAGTTCTGGCCTTCCGCATTTCTAGAACACAGCCGTGTGTATACATATGTATGTATCTATTTGTCTCAGCTTGCCTTTTCGCCTTGAGTGTGATTGAAGTCTGAATCCACGAATAGTGATTTGGGGGTAGATGTTTTATTGTCATCATCAGCCTATTGCAGTCTACTGCTGGACGTAGGCCTCCCCCGGGGCACGCCACAAGACTGCCATGGGGGGTATTTGCCCATTGTCACCACGCTGGGCAGGCGGGTTGGTGACCCCAGTTTGTATTTTGGGCTATGTTGTCAACACGGGAGGCGCTGCTGCCCACCTCCCAGGAACCCTTCCTTAATCGCCTCGTACGATACACACGGGCAGACATGGGGTGGTACGAATTGTACTCTGCCGGCACCACGCGGCGGTTTTATTGTATCGAATACATTTTATGTGTTTTGTTGGGAAACCATTGATTAAGGATATAAACCAAATGAAAACAATAAAATATATGTCAACATTTTATTTATTATTAATAAAAACGATTAAATAAAATTAGATTAATGGTATGGCATGGCATATATATCACAAATTTATTGCGTATGTTTATTATTCTGTGTAACAGATGAACCTATATCTATGTGATATAATAACGTAGTAGTTAATTGTAGTACAACGTAGTGTATTGGTACATCTCATACTTATTTTTAAAAGTAGACATTTGGCCTGCGGACCAGTTTTTACGTGGGCGAGATGTACCATAACCCGTTACAACTATTATTACATAATCATCATCATCATTGTCAGCCTATTGCAGTCGACGTAGGCCTCCCCCAGTGTACGCCACATAGCTCAATCTCCCGTTTTTGCCATCCATTCACTACCAGCCGTCCTCTTTAAGTCATCGGTCCATCTGGCCGGAGGGCGCCCAACGCTGCGCTTGCCGAGGCGCGGTCTCCATTCGAGTATTATTACATACAGCTATCAAAATATTTTGAATGTGCACTTAACAATGTATAGGTATACGTACTCGAAACAGTGAGCCCATTCTCACACCAAGGAACGACGAATCTGCAATGAATGCAATATGTGTAACCAAGCGCTATAGCGTGGTTCCACATCATGAAGGAAATGCACTGTTCTCATGTCCTAAGGTCAATAATTTAAGAATCTTCAGTTGTCAAAATAAGGATGGCTGGAGACGTGCAGACATACATACTGGTTGCATTATATCTTTAATAATCAGGTTTGTAATATAAATGAACTGTTTCGAGAAGAAGATGGTACGGCTAGAGGCTGTTGCTGTTGCTGTGGGAACTGCCGTATCTCCAGATAGTCCAACAGACGTTGCTCATGCGAGAAGTATCCAGAGTTGCATGCTTAGCCAAATGTTACTACCATTGTCGAAAGACAGGCCAAGAGCGAGAGAGCCCTGATTTATAGTGGTTGCTTGAGGTGATTGTAATTTATTTAATAATTTTTTCAATTATTGAGTTTTCGGTGATTGTGAGGAGTGAATTAAAAATGTTGCTTTTCCGGCATATAATATTACTTGCAAACATCACTAGGGATATGCGAACAATGACCATTATTACAATGAGGTCTGTAAGGGTTTCGGCAGCTGATCAGGATTCCACCAATTGGGGTGCACTTGAGTCTAGTGTGGCAATCCTCACAAGAGAACTTGGGGGTGGTCGTTATATCGCAAATGGTCCATTTGGGTTCGTAATCATCAGCGTCCGCCTCTTCATCGAAGGGGATTGGCTGCTCATGAATGTCTTCGCTGACGTGATCCCCACTTATCTGTTTTTGACTGAATACAGCTCCCAGCATAGCG
Source organism: Carposina sasakii (assembly GCA_014607495.2). Classification (NCBI taxonomy): domain Eukaryota; kingdom Metazoa; phylum Arthropoda; class Insecta; order Lepidoptera; family Carposinidae; genus Carposina; species Carposina sasakii. Next base: position 7,108,419 of record CP053164.1, read on the forward strand.
CACTGAAATCATAAAAATTTTACTATTATGCGATGGAAATGAAATTAAACGTAAAACCTTTACACTCGGAATCTTTATTATAAAATAAAACGCGGATGGATATGTCCAAGAAGAGCTCACGCCATGATGGTTAATAAAATAAATCAGTTTTCTTTGACTGACTTGTATTGCAATGCGAATATCCTTTGTGCGGGTGATTATTACATATATCTAAATTGATATGGTAAAAATATATCTCGAAACCAAAATACAACAAAATGTACTATGTTGTGCAGTACACAAGAGGATTTCTCAGTGTAGAGCATATGAGAGTGGACGCAAGCCAATCCCTAAGGAAATCAACCGCAAGTAAAATAAATAAACTAAGTCTAACTGGACTTTCCTCTCATATGAACTACAATAAGTTTTGAATCTGTTCTGTATTTATTTTTAAAACCACTGAGCTGTACTTACATATACATATTGTACAGGTAAGTTTAAAAAAAGAGTAAACATATTTTGAAAGGCAAGCATTGGTAAATAATTTAAGGTAGCGAACACTCGCGACTTCGTCCGCATAATTTATAGAGCCCCTGTTAATTCTAATGTATAAATTATGATATTACATACATACATATAAACACGCCGATAGAACCACATGGTGCCACTTCTGACCTATTTTGAGGGTATAGTTGAGATGTATAGTAACTATGTATGTAAACTATGAAATTTCGCCAAAATTAGTTTTTATGTCTGCGTGAAAGAGTCCACTCTGAGAACTTTCCATTATTATACTTGTACGATTATTATCGTAAATTAAGATAACTTATTGCGAATCCGACTATTCTCCGGCGATGATAATTGCATATTATTGTAATGTAATACATACAGTTGCCAATAGGAGCACGAACGTCTTTAGAGCTGCCATTGTACTTTCTCGTTTCTAAGTCACTATGACACTGTAACAATGCACGGAGCAGATCGATTCTTTTATACAACGATGGCTTATCACGCATGCATATAAAACAAACAGGGAAACCGTGATAGGATTTCCTTGTGGAAAATATGTTATTGTGCTCAGCTGAGAAATTTCTATGCATATTGGATGTCATTAAATTACGTTGGAGATAATATTTTATTGGATACGAGTATAAGGAGACGTATCTCGTCTTTACTATGTTTTGTGTAAACTTAGTATCATTTTGCTCAGTTAAGTTATAAATTTAATGATTCTGGAGTTACAACGTAAAGTTACGTGATTAACAGTGACTTTGTTTCTAGAAATAATTAAATCAGAATAATTCCTTTAATTAAACATTGTACTCATTGACTAATAATCTGTAAAGCTACAAAAATATTGATTCTAAAAACTATTCACAGAAACTATTCTATCATCATCATCATTAGCCTACTGCAGTCCACTGCTGGACGTAGGCCTCCCCTAGGGCACGCCACAAGACTGCCAGGGGGGTATTTGTCCATAGTCACCACGCTGGGCAGGCGGGTTGGTGACCGCAGCTTGTATTTAGGACTATGTTGTCAACACGGGAGGCGCTGCTGCCAACCTCCCGGTAACCCTTAATCGCCTCATAAGATTCCCACGGGCAGACATGGGGTGGTACGAATTCTACTTTGCCGGCACCACGCCGAAAGTAGAAATTGTAAATTTTTTATTAAATAATTTGGTAAATGGTTTTAGTTCTATTTGGGAACTTTGCAATGTTGAAGTAAGTATAGGAATGGAGTATATAAGCATTGTGATGTAGGTGGATCATCCTCTGGTATGAAGAGAAATTAGTTATTTATAAAGTTAGTGGACGCTCGTGACTACGTTCCCATTGATCATATATCATCTGACGGTCTGAAATATACAGGGTGTAAAAAGACAACAATGTTTTTTTAGTACCTCGTATTCTTTGTAAGGTTACGATCATTTTCTTCTATGGAACCAACCCTGGGAAACGACAAAAAAAAAGGAAAAAATACTGTCATTTTATCGCAAGCAATGTATTCATTTGATGCGCAAAGTACAAATGTGCCTACAAAACTAACATTATAACATATTGACATGGTAAACATGTTTGTTAACCGATTTCAGATGGATTTATGTAAAAAAAATGATATTATTAATGTAACTTTGGACCTCAATATCTTGAAAAGCCGTGGTTTCCTAGGGGTGCTTCCATAGAAAAAAATAATCGTGATATTACAAAGAATACGATGTACGTATTAAAAGAATAAAGTTGTCTTTTTACACCCAGTATAGAGGGTGTGACTGACAGCCAGGAAAATATTGATATGCTGATTTCAGATCATGATTTTCAGTCGAAAAAACTTAATTTTTGCAGGAAAATACCAAAATTTTTCGACGTTTTTATATTTTTTTCTGAACAAATGTGTTCGTTCGTTAATAGCTTCAAAACAAATTTTTAACCTATAAATGGTTTTCAAAAAAAGTCGCGCTCAAATAACTTCAAATAACTGATCAACCGTAATACACATAAAACAGCGATGTATCACAAAATAACCAAAAAGCCCATTTAACTTGTCACAGGATCGCCCGATACAATTGACACGGAAAGTAAACACGGATAATAAAATTAAAAATGCTTTTTCTGCTAGTAATAACACTGTCGTATAACTCAACATAAGGGTATTTGTTCAGCATTTCAGTATTTGCCTAGCTGTCACTCACACCCTGTATATACTTACTTTACGACCTTTTCCCATACCACTGAAATGCACAAAATTCATTAAGATCGGACAAGCCATGTCAGATCAGCAAGTATACCCACAACCACAATAATATTAGATTTATATGATCATAGAATATTGTTAATATCGAAGTGGTATAAATAATCAATTTAGTATTTTCCAAACATTTCAATGCAGTCAATACTTTGTTAAAATTTTTGGAGGATGTAGAGAAATGATTAAATAAACACTAAGAATCCAATGAAATATGAGAGCCACACACCACGCTCATCATAGCCAGTTTTTATCAATTGAGGTATATTTCCTTTCTAGTAATAGGCTGTTTAATAAGGTATTGTAGAATTTTTAAACAATTCACAAGTCTCATAGATACTTTTAATAAGACAGGCCAGACATGTTTTTCTACACAACCATAACAATGTATTCAACTTGGTACAACATATTCAAGGTAGACCTTTTCATTATTTATAAATTGGTAATATTTTATTTCGCTTAGGAAAGTCATTGTAACCCTGCAGTAACAGGTTTTACCTAGTGCAGGGGACAAAGGATCCTTAGTGCAAATGGATGTACCTAACTTAGATTTTTTTTTCTTATTTTTTGTACAATTTATCTTTGTTTTGGAAGCAATAAACGATTATTATATTATTATATTATATTATTATATTGTAAGATTTAATTTACTTATTATTACAATAGAAATATATTTCTATTCTTATAACATTATGTTACCTTGTACATATGTTATGATGTTATACCTATTGCATGCGTAAATCAGCCTATTGCAGTCCACTGCTGGACCTACAAGTAGCCCTCCCCTAGGGCATACCACAACGCTATTATCATACGGTTTTTGCCCATATCCATCATGCTGCCTGGGCAGGGTTGGTGACCACCAGTGCCGGTCCATAAGGCGAACAAAGCATTCGCTCCAGGCGCCAAATCCTAGAGGATGCCTAAATCCGGTGTCCTGGAGTATGATTTTAGAAGTTATCGATATTCTATTACTTCTGAAATGGATCTCGTTCCATTCTAAAATTTACGTGCCGGCACTGGTGACAGTGGGATTTTCGGACTATGTTGTAAACAAGGGAGGCGTTGCTGCAGGGAGGTGTTGCTGCAGGGAGGCATGGGATGGAGCTATACAAGGCGTATATTATACTATTAAATACAAATCAAGGTAGGTATAAACTGTCGAATCGCCACTTACCTACAGCCAATTTCAATAACCGATCTCGAGAGATTTCTTGAATATTTCAGAGTGTCACTTAACATCTCGGTATAAAGTAATGACAGCTCTTCTCCATGTTTCTTAATACCAGGGTTAACTGGATTCAACGGGTTCAATGAACTTTTTGAACAGTAGAAGCTAGAATGCCGTATTTAGAAGTACAAGTTTATCTTATACCAGCACGTTTAAGTAAATCGGAACTCACTCTGAAACAAGTAAAATTAATTACTGGGAAGCAGGATGTTCTGATTGTTTAATAAAAACTTTTCATTTTGTTCATTAATAACTTATTGATAGAAGTCTATTTCAATAATTATTCAATTTGATAAAGGAAAATATACTCATGTTTCCAAAGGCATAGTTTTATTGATAGTCAATCCGCATTATCATTAATCGTTCACTCAAACTTCGATCATACATAGGTAACGGCCTATTTAAATATTAGAGACCACTATGACTCAATTTTTTACATTCCAAATTATGTAGGAAAATTACTTAGGTCTACGGCCTACGGCGTACCTATGGGGGGTCGGTTGACCATCTTAATTTTTACAGGATGGTCAGCCGATCTACCTTATCAGGTGACATGCCCAAAATGCTGGCTGCGTTGTCGCACTGGATAGCTATGCTAATTCTGCAGTCGAATGAGACCAAGTACTACTACTATCTGCCACACGTGTGCTCCAGACAAAAGTTAGCACTAAGAATTATAGGCACAGATGTCAATCTAAGAGCACGGCCCTTTACTGCTCAGCTCACCTAGACACAAGAAGACTACCCAAGAACACCTCTTATTTGTATTAATTTATTCTGTAAATATATTAGATTTTGTTTGATTGATGGCCACATGAGCCAAGTTTTTTAAGTTCAAAAAATCATGCCTAATAAATTTCTTGTTCTTCAGAGAGTATTTTCCTATTGATACATACCATATGTAGTAGGTAATACTAGTGGACGCCCGTCCGCGTGGAATTCAGAAAAAACAAAATGTCGACATTATCCGAAATTATCCGGAATAAAAATATTTACCTGGAATGAAAAGTATCCTATGTTACTCCTAATACATATAATCACGTCTTTATCCCTTACGGGGTAGGCAGAGCACCAAGGGTCGATAGAACCACATGGTGCCACTTCTGTCCAATTTTGAGGGTATAGTTGAAATTTACAAGTTAGGTTACTCCTAATACTATAAGAATATCTATATAAAGTTTCATGATGATCGGTTGAGTAGTTTTTGCCTTTATAATATTAGTGTGATACCTATAGGTACTATAAGTAAGGATATGTATGTATAGTAGATTATTATGTAAGTATGTATGATGAACTCCGACCGTATTTTGGCCAAGGCGACCAATCTCTACGGAGATTGGCCAGGTACGCAGGAGATATTATAGTGCACAAGTGTGTGCACAAACACAGATGCACTCTCTATTCCCTCACTGTCTTTGTCCGATGGGACGGAAAGCCGACACGACCGGAGAGAGATCAGGCGCAGGACCAACGGTTTTACGTGCTTTCCGAGGCACGAGCGAAGTGACAATTTTTCAACATTAAAATCTGTACATGAAATAAATTCATTGGTACAGGCCCGTGACTGGGATCGAACTTACGCCTCCTGCTTGGAAGGTGCACGACTTACCGTAAGTATGTATAATGTATGTATGAAGCATGAAAGTAGAATAAATGCTGTTGAGATGCGATCGTTACGAAGTATAAGTGGCGTGACTTTGCGAGATAGAGTAAGAAATAGTGTGAGAATTAATAATAATAGTGAGAATAAGAGAATTATGCGGTGTGAAAGAGTACGTAGTGACAAGGATAGAGATAGGTATGCTTCTATGGTTTCGACGAGAGGTGTAAAAGTAACGAATAAAAGCGTACCCGTATGTATTCGTTACTTTGACCATGAGTACTCATTACTATCGTATTGTTACCGAACTCGTTACTTCTGATACCGCATATGGTATAGTAACTATAGTATGTAGTATGGTAACGAGTCGAATCGACATGAACTGTCGACGTAATATACCAAATTTGCAATGGATTTACTACATATTTAGAAAATTTTAACCACAAACTTAAATTATATTACAAAGAATAGTACAAAACAGTAAAAAACATTGACGATTTAAAAAAAATATAAAGTACTTTAAACAATCCTAATCACCGTTCTTTGAAATAAGCGATGCGATTAAATGAACCGCATCACGCCCATTGGTAGAACATACGATCAAAAACAAACGTATCAATACACCACTTGCGATCCGAAACAGTGTATTATACGAAAAATACCCATGATACGAAACATGCGAGTAACGAGACGAATTCCTGCGTAACGTTTCGTTACTCGGTACTTGATGCAGTGCCCATTACTCAGTAACGAATACATACGGTTTGTTACAGCTTTAGTTTGGACATGTGGAAAGGATGGATGGAAGACGATTAACGAAAGAGATATATATGGCAGAAGTGAATGGCAATGTTGGGAGAGGTCGCCCTAGACGAACCTACATAGACCAAATTGGGGATGTGCTAAAAAAAGGGCTAGTCAAGAGCACCCGAAACCGGCGAGCATGTATGAAGATTTTAATGAAGGTGGATAAGGCGAAGGAGGTATGTTTGGAACGTACTAAATAGAGATCTGTAGTCTCTGCCTACCCCTATGGGTTATAGGCGTGAGGTTATGTATGTATCGACGGCCGCTTGGTCTAGTAGGTAGTGACCTTGCCTGCGACGCCATAGGTCCTGGGTTCGAATCCCGGTAGGTGCAAACATTGATATGATGAATATTGATGTTTGTTTCCGAGTCATGGATGTTTCTATACTTATCTATGTATTTATATACCGTTGTTAGTACCCACGACACAAGACTTTAGGGATCTTAATGTGGGACTAGGTTAATGTGACTAGGTAGTGTGTGAAAAAAAAAAGTGTATGTATGTATGTATGTATACTACTACTTTTAATATATATACATACGGGTGTGTTCCTAAAATATGGTAACCAGAAATTCAGGATCACAAAGAAGATCTCATAGCCACGTTTAACATAGCGAGGCCTGAATTAACGCCTTTGAGTACTATAGTCGGCTCTTACGACATGCGGAAACAGATGCTGCTGATGTGTGTTCTACTCGTAGTGAAGCCCCGCATCAGCATAGAATAGGGACACAATTGAAAACAAATACAAACATATTGATTGAAAGAAAATTTATTAACAGTAAAAAGGTAAAACAATATATAGAATAAATTATTATTTACAACAAAAGCATGACTAATGACGAGAATACAGTAATTCAGGAACAGTTTATTTTCTTGTTATTTACTTTGGAAATTATTAAGTTTGCATTATGTTTTCTAAGCAGTTGTGCTGGCTGGAGCACATTCAGCAGTAGGAGTAGCAGAGCAGGCTCCAGCATTGCAGTAAGGCAGAGTAGGATCCGTACACGCTTTCTGTATACCACCGATCTTGGTGCAAACGGCTCTAGTAGTGCAATCCACGCAGGTGGATCCGATGGTAGCGCAGGGGACCCATTGGGGTATCCACGGAGCGTTTGCTAGCCAGGGGGGTAGGAAGGTGTTGACACCGGCGGCGCCAGGGCGAGCGCCCAAGCCTGGAGCGGCAGGTGGGCCCCAGGCTCCGGCTCCGGCGCCCCATCCGCCGGCTCCGGCGCCCCACCCGGCGGCGCCGCCCCAAGCGGGTGGGCCCCAAGCCCCTGGTTGGGCTAGGACTGATGATGCTGCGAGGATCTGCGTGAGAAATAAAGCAAGATTGAGATTGGAAGTTGATCTTTCTGTAACATGTTCAATATCTGTATGCTAATGGACTTTGTGTGCTAATTAGCTAATGTACTATTCATTCTAAGGTCATTACAGTTTGATTCGATTTTATGATTGAACCTTAGTTAACATTTAGGTACTTACCACAGCGAAAAGTGCGAAAATGATTCTTGATGCCATTTTAAGGTTTAAGTTTCGTTCGTTCGTATAGAGCTAGCTAAACTGAAGACTGCATTTAGAATATTCGCATTGTCTTTTATATGACTAAAATGTTTGATTAAGATGTGTAATACTAGTTAAGATAATGAGACCACGGGTTTTCCAGTAAGAGAAATGGGAAGCGAAAACAGATAATAACATTTCCGTAGAGTCGGCATAAAACAGGAGTAAACAAGCCAACGTTCCGAGAAACGCCTATCTCTACAATACAAAATCAAGAATGAAGGTACTAATCTATTTCTATACATATAATAAAATTGTAACGGATCGATGTTTGTGCACGCTAATCTCAGAAACGGCTGGACCGATTTCGATGCAGTTTTCAGGAATATGTTGTGACAGGTCCCACTTAACATTACTTTATATCCCGGGAAAATGTTTTTATCCCGGATAATATCGACATTTTGTTTTTTCTGCAGTCCACGCGGACGGAGTCGCGGGCATCCACTAGTACTGTAATAATACTAAGAGTTGCATATTTTTCAGTTGTTTTTCTATAGCTGCCCATAAAGCTTTTCTTAAAGCTTACGTTGTTTTTAAAGAAATCGCCATAATTAAAATCGGAAAAAATTATATAATTCATCACTAGATCCAATATAATGAATCATATTGGTTCAAAACCAGCTATTTAACATTTTACTCGATAAAAAACTACTAAGTAGCAAGGTCGATTTTAAAAGTATTATGAATGCTATTGGTAAGACTTGGGGTGGAGCAATTTTTATGTAAATTTAACGTTTCGTTTGCTAATCAGTTTTTCCAGGGATATTATTAGATATTTAAATAACACTCCAAATTTTATATAAAAACCTATAATTCAATAAGTATTCAAAAACGAGAAAAGTGATTCGCCCGAACCTAGTGAATCTCCGGCTGTTATCCGTTGCTGCGATGATAAGAGTTGCATTACTTGGCCGCATGTTTCATGTATGTTAGGTAACATATGTGAGGTGCTGACAGTCACAGGCTATCATATGCGTTTGCCAACGGCTTCTCTCAAGGGGTAAAGGCACGAGCATACCGGATGCGTGTGCGTGCACGTAAGTGTAGACGTATACGTACCTCTGAGTTGTAATGTATGGAACTGTATAGGCACGGGCAGACCGGATGCGTATGCGTAGACGTAAGCATATACGTCAAGCGGTGACAGTTCTATACATTAAACTCAGAGGTACGTGTACGTTTACGCTTAAGTGCACGCATACGCATCCGGTGTGCTCGAGCCTTTATTGTTCATTCGTCACTTTTTTCAAAGTCCATACATTGAAAGTAAATTTGCCACATGCGTTAAAAAATATGTCTAAATTCGGCATAGGTTGTTGTAAATTCGTCACAAACTAGTTAAGATATAATTTACACAATTTTTGTTTGAAGTACCGTATGTTTATATTGTTGCAGTCCCTACAAAAAATATGAATGTATCGAATTTACTACAAGTCAAAACAAAATGTGACGATTTTTCTTTGGAAAAATTACATTATGACGAATTTACACATTTTTTTCGTGACAAATTTATATTGTGACCAATAAACAATAACCTCCCTCAAGTATGCATAAATACTTAACCTTGTCTTTTGCAGACCGTACTAGATACTGCATTTACATAGAAACTGTTATTACGTGATAATGGATTTAAATAATAACATAAGGCTTATGTTCTTAATTCAACAGAAACTGCGGTAAACAACAACGGGGGGTAACAGAGATTTATTATTTGTACAATCCTTATTCTTAATTGTACACAACACACTACAGTAATTCCAGAGTATTTAAAAAAATGTATAGGTAGGTACAAAAGCGCGCTTATCTCTGTAACTTACATACTGTACAAGTCAGTAGAGGGACAAGAGGGTCTTGGTGTTTTGTAGGCGATGGGTTGACCACCTGTCACTACTAACCGCAGTTGTACATCTCAACCATACCCTCAAAATTGGTCAGAAGTGGCACCATGTGGTTCTGTCGGCCCTTGGTGCTCTGCCTACCTCATAAGGGATAAAGGCGTGATTATATGTATATAAGTTTCCTCCAAAAATCTTTTAAAATAGTCAATATCCGCATTTTTATAAGCTTTTATTTAGTTTCACCTGTCCCGTTGACTGTAACCAAATCTTGCAAGTTAAACTTGATCTACTTCCCGGTTTCCGATTCAGCCGAAATGCATGTATGTATAAATCGGATGACAATGTAATATTATTATGATATATAGCTGATCTGATGATGGAGCTGGAAGGTGGCCATAGGAATTCTGTTATTAAATGACGCAACTCTATCGAGTTTGGGCTCGCTTGATTTGATCACTTAATTTTTAAAGGTTTTTTGACACTTACCTCAATCCTTGATTGTTAATGACTACGACTAAAAACTAATCAAGTTATTTCATAAACTGTCTTTTCAAGACGTCAAGAAGTTGTCTAAGCTGTTTCTGATTCAGAAGACTACTTCACCATTTTTGGCACCAAGTCTTAGCATGCCTTCATTGGCCGGCTAAGATGGAACAGCGCAAAAGCAGATCCTTGGGCAGAGTTATTATTATGTAATTTGCAGTAGCAGAGCCGAAGCAACATTCTCAATTTTCGCTTTCGCATTGCCACCGCTCAGTTTCTGTAACGGGCCGGGTGGAAATGTAAAATATAAATACAATCATTGTCACTAGGCACTAGGTGTTCCACCGACGCTCACCTTTGTACTACTCTATTTATGAACGTCTTTAATAACTGTAATTTTATTTCGTTTCCATGGCAGTCCTACTTTCTCTCCCGGAATAGAGTTATTATTTAGTTCTTACAATGTGTTTCTTTTTATTCCCGGATAAAACGTGACAAATGGGAAAATCTTTAGATTCTAGTAAAATTACAGAAGAGCGAGACGAGTGTGGATTATTATACGAAGTACGTTATTATTGTCGTAGAACGACTACGAATATCTATTTACTACGGTTTCGTAGTATTCAAATGATGTTCTTCCATAAATAGCCTTGACCATACAAATTGGGATTGACCTCGACCTTTTTAATACCTGAAATTTATGTTTTCAATATTTTAAAATACCAAAAATATATATTTTTTAAATATAAACATTTAACAAATGCTAGGTATGTAGCGTCTGAATAAAATAAAATCCTTTATTTTATTACATTTAATATTCTCCAGTACTGTTGTAGCTTAGAAGCAGGTGGTTTACTAAATTGATCGGTAAGTTTAGCACCTGATCTAACAACAAGACAACCAGTAGGTAACTATGGGTACTGAACGAACATTAATGAAATCATCATCATCATCAGCCTATTGCATTCCACGCCACAAGACTGCCATGGGGGGTATTTGCCCATAGTCACCACGCTGGGCAGGCGGGTTGGTGACCGCAGTTTGTATTTTGGACTATGTTGTCAACACGGGAGGCGCTGCTGCCCACCTCCCGGAAACCCTTAATCGCCTCGTACGATACCCATGGGCATACATGGGGTGGTACGAATTCTACTCTACCGGCACCACGCGGCCAATTAATGAAATATTACTTATTATTATTAATGAAATATTACCAACATATTGTAAATTCAATCGTTTTATGTTTCCAAACTAATGATGCATGCTTTGCTTTAATTCTTAAGTGAATCAGAATTCTAGTATTTTTCTTGTTGAAACGCAGCTGAAACCAAAATTGTAGAAAAGATGTCCAATGTCTACACATATTGTAGCAAGGTTAAGGTGTAATAAAAAAACCTTTGTAAAAACAAGCTTTTATTTAAATGCGCTAAAAAGAAAAAATAAACTTTTACACTAAAACTTTTACTGTTAATTTATAACGTCATTTCAAATTTAACACATTTGACACAATTTATATGTTATAAAAGCTTGTCGCGACATTTAAGTACTCGTATTTACGTTCTTACTTTTAAATGTTTATTAGGCAGCATCTTTGTGTTGATGTTTCAGATTTTCCCATATTGTTCCCACGCATATCGAAGAAATATCCGTCGACCCTTCCAGAGCTTCGTGTAGAAGAGTAAGAGGGTAATATACAACAGGGTTCGCCCCGGTGCCCCGAGGTGGTATGTTCACGACATCATGCCACTCAGTCCTCAGCACGGCCTCACCTTGACTTATTAAAAATTCAAAACTAAGAAAGTAAATACGAGTACTTAAATGTCACGACAAGCTTTTATAACATATAAATTGTGTCAAATGTGTTAAATTTGAAATGACGTTATAAATTAACAGTAAAAGTTTTAGTGTAAAAGTTTATTTTTTCTTTTTAGCGCATTTAAATAAAAGCTTGTTTTTAAAAAGGTTTTTTTACCTAAATTTTATTTTATACTTTTTAGTTTTCACCTGGTAAGTTCCTAAGTCTTTTCATCTCATTCAACGCATCATTATTGCAAGGTCGTTTGCCAGTTAATTTTGAACAGTCCAGCTCTTCAATGAGGAGCCCTTCTAATGACTTCACCCTACTTAAGGCCACATATGCTTGACCAGCGGCAAAGAGCTTCGAGCCCAGGTATACAACGGCATGGTCGACGGTACTTCCCTGCATTTTGTGTACCGTACAAGCCCAACATAATATAATTGGTAACATTCTCCTTTCTGCAGTACCGTGACTATATTTTGCTAAAGACAAAATATACTCGTCGAGAGTTATTCTCAGCAAGACCTATCATTTGATACCTATATTATAGGCACGAATAAAAGAAAATTATCCGCCATTTTGGGTGTTCCGCCATGGTGGATTTGGAATAACGTCATACAGTTAACCACGCATTGTCATGCATGAACGTGCATACAAAATTTCAACTCAATTGCTTAAAAATATCTGTTTCAAAATAGATTTTGAAGTTTTAGAAGTCCGCCATATTGGATTAAGAGTGACGTCACATTTTTTCGAGTTACTCTCAGCTAGCCCTTTAATTTGATACCCATATTGTAGGAATGCATTAAAAATAATTGGTCCGCCATTGTGGGTATGCCGCCATGTTGGATTTAGAATGACGTCACACTGTTAATCATGCATTGTCATCCGAACTGAACGTGCTCACCAAATTTCAGCTCAATCGGTTGAGGGCAAGTGCCTTAAAATTGAGTTGTAAGATTTCACCCGAACAAACATACATTGCAAGTTAAATAAAAGCTTGTAAAAATAGAGTTCTGAGACTAAAAATTTGCCAAATTCCTAATCAACTTATTACTCAAACAAAAAGTTAATATTGCAAACCTCAACTATACGTTTCAGCTGTATAAAGTTATTAGAATTATCAGTCTTAGATGAACTCAAATTCTGCATCGATCGTAAAATAGGGTTGCCATCTCAAAACTTTGAAAACCAGGATTTCAAGAGAAAATACTAGGACACTTCGATTAGAAGCCATGACTATACATGTGCGAGCACAGTGACAATACTATTGGAGAGAGTTAGTGGCTTGCAAATTTCTATATATAGGTCTTTAACACATTCAGTACGGGCGCCTACCTATTTGCTTCTTGTAAGCATTCTAGAGTGCCGCTGACGCTTATTTGCATCGTCGCACTAGGCGTTGACCTGTTGTCGGCACTCTTAAAAATCTGCCGATACTGAATGTGTCAGAACTCTAAAACTCAGGACGATGCTTAAAAACTATCCAGGATAGCCCAGGACACCCCAAAAAGCAGGACATGTCCTGGGAAAACAGGACGGTTGGCAACCCTATCGTACAACCTCTGGAATGATGGGGCCTGTGTAAAATTACGTCTCACATATACCTATAGTGTTTATGTTTATAATTACTCAGATGGTAATTGCGTACCTACATAGCACAAATAGATAACATCTTGATAATGTGCCTATTTGGTGGAAATTTTTGTATTTACACAAACGTACATTGATAAGAACTAGGCCTAATTTACATTATGGAAGTAAATTCAACTGAAGTATTCATTACTTACGCAGATATATTTCCACACGGATGTTGGTTTGTTTACCCAAAATGTAATGAAATCCCTATACTACGTGCGTTGTAGAATGCTGAGTAGGGAATGCAATTATGTATGGCTATTTTGAGATCTCGCGAGTTTAAAAAGGCCAATCATTCGAGATATCGTCATCTCTCGAAATTACATTCTCTATACATATGCTACTCGTACAACGCAAATAGTGTACTAACTGCACTTTTGATTCTTGCAACCACTGAATCTATATCAACCGGTGTTTTAATTATCAAAACGCTTTTTTATTTATATAGCTTGGATAATTAAGTATAGACACTTACTAGATAGTTTTCTCATTGCTTAGCGGTCACTGGATTATTGCATGTCGTCGCTGAGGGCTCACCCTTGGCCGCTTTTGCACGTGGATCTTAATATAACCTAACGTGTGAAACGTGGATGTATAATTTGCATTTCTTTGCCCAACCTATTTAGGGATAATGGACGTGACTGTACCAGTACCTATTATGTCAATTTAACTAAATGTACTCGGACGTAATAACTTTTTAGTTCAAGTATATTTTGAATAGAAGATATCTGGCTCATTTGCGTCAAATTCCTAATTCTCAGATAATATTAAGCTTCGTTAGCACATAGGTACTATTGTAGCCTAGTTTACCGAATTATTACCAATATTTAAGTAATAATAAGCTGAGGAAATAGAACCAAAGTTGGATAAAAGCAGGAAGAGATTGCGAGTGAATAAAGAACACAAATATTTATTATTAACATTATTTATTTTCTAGTCAAATTAGAATATTTTATAACTCAATGGTTTTATTTACAAAGACGTAGGTATAACATGTGATGGTACATAATATGATATGTACATATCTTTATCACTAAAATCTGTACAAGCCGTGTCGTTTTAAGACAGCGTCGCTACCGTCTATCTATAAGCATATTCGAGAAAAATAAATTGATAAGTTATGTGAAGTTTTAACTCATTAGGATAAGCTTATGCGTTATTGCTGTCAGATTGGTAAAAAAGTTTAATTACGTTTCAATTCCACAATGGAAACAACCTTGCCTTAAGATTTTATGGTGACTCTACTAAACTAAACAGGTCATAATTGACAAACACTCCCTTTTTCACGTCGAAATACAAAAATAGTATCGTCACTATCACGACTTTTTTGACAAAATGTACCACGAAAAGATTTTAAGATACAGGAGCACATTCGGGAGTAGGGGTAGCAGAGCAGATCCCAGCATTGCAGTAAGGTAGAGTCGGGTCAGTACACGCTCGCTTGATCCCGCCGATCTTGGTGCAAATGTCTTTGGTGGTACAGTCAGCGCAGGCGGTCCCTATTGTGGTACAAGGCTCCCATTGAGGGATCCAGGGTATGGCAGCCGCGTATGGCGGGTTGAGAGGGTTAACATTTGCTCCCCAGCCACCGTACTGCGTCGAGACTGATGCTATAAGCATCTGAAACATTGAAATGTTATTTTAGTAAGTGGAATATGACTTTGGACAATCATATTGATGTTAATAGATTGTTGATTAGAATACACCAGCTACATCCCCTTGGGGGCATATCGTATGAGTTGGCTGGAGTTTAAGGACGTGGTAAGGGCTCTAAGATGATTACTCGTATGTGCTATGCTGCTAGTCACTGATCTTTTACATCTGATGATGTTTAGCTATGCTAAACATGGCTTTATGATCTCATTTACGATCCCGCAGTTCTGAGCGGCACACAGCCATTTGTATAATATGTAATGTAGTGAAAAGTAAAGTACCTAGAGTAATATATTGTTACTCTAGGTACTTTTCTTTTCAAAAATTGTTATATTATATCGAGGGTTAGCGTCAGGCAGCCGGACGTAAATAAATGCCAAATCTTTGGCAATATAAGTTTCGAAAGGAACCATATTGCGTCGACCCCATAAATGATCGCATAAGGGGAGATAATGATGAACTGCTTTACTTTTCTATTCTTCAACTATACTAATTACTTTTTAAACGTACCCCTAAATATTATGGTAATCAAATTATAACAGCATTATCTCTTATTTAACATTGCACTACATTAATCACCTTAACACAAACACTGCGCTAATTCATTCATAAACCTCTGCATGCACTGTATTTCCTTTACGGGTATAAACATTCTACTACTTACCGCCGAAAGAAACGCAAAGAAAATTTTGTTCGTCATATTTAAATATGTATACTATTAGTGCTCGTTCGTAATTAATTTTAGAACATTCTAAAATAGTTTTGTTTATTACCCCGTCTTATATAGAGGGAGCTGTTTGGTCAAGATTATATTGTGAAACTGCGATAGTAGCAAAGAAAACATTAATTTTCATACTAATGATGTGTGAGCATCTCTGAAAAAGTATGGTACCTATCTTGTTATCATGAGAATCATATATTAGACGAGATAAAAGATGGCACAATATTAAACAACTAGTAGAATGGATTTATCTATTTAAAAGCAGATTTTTCAATAGGCAGATAGTTCTGCTAATGGACGTGTTTCTCTAAAACTTGATAAAATAATTTTAAAAATCCAAAAACCCGACTGCTTAAAAAAGAACCAAATAATGTACATAATAAAAAAAACTGAAAAGAAAAAAAAACAAGCACTTAGATGTCCGGTGGTCTAGAATTCTATAATATTATTATGGAATGAATACTATTGAAGAACATAAAATATTTTCTAATGATCGTAACATAACAACTGAACAGCCAGGATCCATTGAAATATTAGCTTGGCTGTTGGATAATGGATCCCGACTGTTCAGTTGTTATGTTACGATCATTAGAAAATATTTTATGTTCTTCAATAGTATTCATTCCATAATAATATTATAGAATTCTAGACCACCGGACATCTAAGTGCTTGTTTTTTTTCTTCTTTTCAGTATGTTTTTATTATGTAAATTATTTGGTTCTTTTTTAAGCAGTCGGGTTTTTGGATTTTTTAAATTGTTTCTTTATTTTATACTTTTTTGTTAGGAGTACCTAGTTAATAATAGGTACGCTTCAAGAAACATGCTCGACAGTAAGAAGTTTTCGTCTTGATGCTATCTAAAAACTTATATGTGAGAATGGTTGCTACGCAACTTTTAATCAATATAGATCCTAAACGATTGGTCGAATCGAAAAATGTTGACAGAAACCTAATAATGATTTTTAAATACCTATTCTACGATATCCCACTCGATATAGTTTATCAACTTGAATTTTTTTCATTTTCACAAAATGGCGTCCAGTAGACGCCATATTGAAGTTTCACTAACATCATGTCTTTAGTGACACTCCCCGGACTAAGAGGAATCGATTGACGTATGAATCATAAAAATCGGTTGAGGCGTTTGGTCTGTGTAGTGCTTCAAAGGAACATACATACATACATAAAAGGTCAGTAAGACACAGTCTATAGTTTTTATTGCAAGATAATATTTTAGATCCAGGGTAACAATATTCGAAAGTAGACTTACCTTACCATAGATTACTACTTATATTTGTCATGAGGGAACATTGAATTTTTGGCTTTAGTTTTTATATTCTACGGTTCGAACCACTTACTAATAAATGAACGGGGAATTGGATTATTTTACTAAGGAAGGATGGTCGGAGAAGCTATGGTATATGCTCAGTCTTGTTTTTCTGTCGCATAGTTAATGTAAGTAAACAAATTGTCACTGTTTACCAACCGGTATAATATAATATAATATATGATAGCAATGGTTTATTTACAAATAACACCAACGTACTATTTATAGAAATCATTCAGTTCATAGTTCATGTCTTACGAGTAGATCCCCGTTTAGTCGCAGGAGGCGGGATTTTTATCAGCCGCTGGCTAAGAACAAAATTATCAAAAACGCGGATTCATCATTATAGGCACTACCTATAATATATAAAAAGAGTTTTTATCAAATATGCTCCTGTAATTCTATAATTTATCAAACTTACATCCAAAAAGAAAGAGAGGGATGGGCACCTTTCATAGGTATGATTTCACATATCTACTTCATGTACCTACATTACCTACATGTACTTAGGTATCCATCATTTAAACATCTTATGCAGTGTGGATTGTATAAACTACTAGAAGACACGTTTTTATTTTAAATGATATGATATCCCAGGATCGATATTAAACTTTTTATTAAAAAAAACACATTACTCCATTAACCTGAAAAACAAAATAAAAAGCAGTCACGATTCACGAATATCTAATTGGTAGCCATTTTTAAATTTTAGCACTAACAGCTACTAGTCGATGTGTTTAACTTTCTAGTGTAACAATCTCTGTTTACACTAGTTATCACAGAAATATGTTTTAAACATTTGATGCATGAATAAAAGATAACAAGTTTCTTTACACATAGGTACTACCATACCTACTCATTGTTTAGATTAATTCCATAAGCGCCTTACTAACTCTTACAGCAATTCGGAACAGTCACAAAATTAGTCAATATAACTAATAACATGACCTGAAAATAAATACAAAAATTGACAAATCCAGATAGCTAAGATAAACGATCTGTTCCTGATAACTACTTATATTTTGAAGAATGAGGATTCCTAATATGATTATGCAGTTTTGGCTACCCCGTTTCGGAAGCGTAGACGTGTGTACGCATTTATGTTAAAGGGAAAAAATATGACTAGTCTAGACTGATATATAAGAATTAGCCTTAATTATATAATGTTAGTCGCATTTCTAAGGTAGGTTTAGTATATAAATATCAGGACAAAAAGGTAATAATAGCTGCCAAAGTTAATGAAAACCTTGGTTATGGATATTCAAAGAACTTTATAATAATTGATGTCACTTCTCTGGCTTCAAATACTGTTACTGACTGTTACCTACCTATATTCGTATAATCTATACATATAATAAAATTGTAACGGATCGATGTTTGTGCACGCTAATCTCAGAAACAGCTGGACCGATTTCGATGCAGTTTTCAGGAATATATTGTGATAGGTCCCACTTAATATATAGGCTACTTTTTATCTCGGGAAAATGTTTTTATCCCGGATAATTTCGGCATTTTGTTTTTCTGCAGTCCACGCGGACGTATTCGCGGGCGTCCACTAGTATTCAAATAAATTTCTATAGGGCTGAATGTGTTTTGAAGGTCATCATTAGATATAGTATTATAAATATATACTGAGAGTGGCCAACATATAAGCCGCTACTCTTATAATTAGGGTATAGGCGTTTATATTTTACTTGTTTTTATTTAATTAGTGTATGATATTGAATTCTTTCTTAGCCGCGTGGTGCCGGCAGAGTAGAGTTTGTACCACCCCTACCTGCCCGTGGGCATCGTACGAGGCGATTAAGGGTTTCCGGGAGGTGGGCAGCGGCGTCTCCCGTACTGACAACATAGTCTGAAAATCACACTGCGGTCACCAACCCGCCTGCCCAGCGTGGTGACTATGGGTAAAACCCCCTGAAGCAGTAGCCTTGTGGCGTGCCCTGGGGGAGGCCTACGTCCAGCAGTGGACTGCAATAGGCTGAAGAAGAAGAAGATTGAATTCTTTGAATTGAATCCAATCTAATCCAAATCCAATTTTTTAGAATGTGATTGAATTTCAATGAACCTATCTATACAGGGTGTGTGTGACAGCCAGGCAAATACTGAGATACTGAACAAGTACCATTGTTTTGAGTTATACGACAGTGTTATTACTCGCAGGAAATTAATTTTTGATTTGATTATACGCAATGTTTGCTTTCCGCGCCAATTGTATTGGGTGACCCTGTGACTAGTTAAATGAGCTTATTGGTTATTAATGTTATTATGTGATACATTGCTGTTTTTTTTATCACTTGTGACTCTTCTTTGGGGTTGATCAGTAATTGGACTTTTTGAGTACAATTTTTTTTAAATCACCCTATGTAAAAATTTTGTTATTAATTCATTATTGAAGGCCTACTTAAACGTACAACACTATTATTTTTCTGAAAAAATGAAAAAAAATATCTCAGAATCATGTTCTGAAGTCTGTGTCAGCTTGGCTGTCACAAACAACCTGTATAATAGAAATGTTCGTGTTTTACTCCGAAGCTTTTTTTAAAATTCTCATTATTCCAATAATTCTACGTGCAAACGTTATGTTGCTTGTTTAATATTTCAGGATTATTACAATTTCAGAACAGTCTAGATACGCGTAGAACGTTGTCTAGATAACAGTCTGAACGAACGAACAGCCAAAACAGAATGCGGAGTATTACAAAGCCATCATGTTTGTTTGTCCCTGCCATAAAAGAAGGACTAGAAGGAGGTGGCCTGATAACCATTTCATAGAAAACACAGTTGCATAAGTGACGGGCAGCAAAAAACACAATTTCTATTTTTTCTTTATAGCCATTTATTCAATTATTACTCTATTTATTAAAATTTATATATTAATATGTATAAATTTCAAATGTCGTTAGTAGTGTAAGAGTCGATTTTTTGAATAGTCAGATAGCCTATCTAAATGATAAAGATGTTGTGTCTATGTTGATCAAGTTTTAGAGTAAGATATCATTAAAGTTAATATAGGCTTTACGAGTATATAGGCTATCTGAACATTGAAAAAATCGGCCCATGGTTGAAAAAAAATACCAGTTGTAAGTATTACTATTAACTTTGTTTTATTTGTATAGGCCTCCTCCAGAATACTCAATTTTTTATGTCCTGTGCCATCTTTAACCAATCTTTCGGTCCTGTCAATTTGGCCATGTCATCTTTGAAAGTCGGCTACCTACAATGTAAAGAACAAAATGTAAAATATGAAAAGAAACACCATGACGGGAGAAAAAATGCTTGTGATTCTAGTGCATACTGCTTTGCGTAGTCCACACTGGTCGCAAGTTTACATTGAATGTTATAGCATATCCTCTTTGACCTTCCTCCATAATTCCAGCCCGGCAGAAATGCTGATATGGTTCTCTTCACGTGACATGAAATGAAGCCCGTATTTGTTATATTCACCGACTTTCCATAGTAACAGGTACACAATAGAACTTGTAAAGTTACTGAAAAACACCATGTTTTTCAATGGCAGATTTTGGTGTTTGTCTTTTACAATTGTTCAGAACAATATAATTGGTAGTTGTTGTTTTCAATGTATTTATTACACCTATTGACTTTCGAAGTATTATACAATATACATAGGTATTTTACATACTAATTTAAATGCTGGTTTAACTTTGTAAATATATAGGTATGTTGTAGGTAAAACATAGCCTGCAATTGCGCCACAGTTGGCAACGTGGCCATAAGGCTGGATGAAATTTATTGCACCACTGGATAGGCGAGGCTAATCCTTTGTCTGGAAATACTGGTGAGCTCTTCGATCCTAGAATGCTTCTACCAGTCTCTTCGGCTCAAATGGCCCCACAGCTTCAATCGTTGTCTTTACTGAGGTTTGCATATTTGTGTCGTTGGAGGTTTTCAGCTGTAACGCCCGCAGAGCATCTTCTTATAGCTGTGCCTGCGAAATGGGATACTACAAGGGTACCGATGCATATTGGGTCCCATACAAATGAGCGTCCCATCTTCCAGGACGCAAGCGTCATTAATATAAAACCTAGTTTCTATTTTTGGAATCTCCTAATAGCAGATATTTTGTTGTCAAAGATACTCGTGTAAAACAAAAGAATTTTAATAGAGTATTTCCGTTTCTCGAGTACGTACTTAACTTAGCTAATAATGAACATTACCTAATGGAATGCGAACATTCTGTAATCTTCGAGATAATTTGGTATCTGAGAGTGATGTTACATAGAGTGCGAACCGTAACCAAAACAACGCTAAAGATTTTAATTTAAAATAAAAGCTCAATATATAACTTGGTCCACTAGGATGAACTTGTCAGGGCCTCACTAATAAAAAGCTTTACATTTTCATACATTTTGCTGTTAAATATCAAATATAAACGGGTAAATAGGTTATGACTTTACGCAAAATTTATTAGTAGCAGGATCAATGTATTAATGTGTTATTGAAGGTACCCATGTTATTTAAACAACGAATTTTCTGAATTAAGATTAACTTGAACCGTGTTAAAGAAGGTAACGCAACGTGCAAAATTCCCTAAACTAGGAAGTCCTTTTTATAAATGAATGACGACAACGACGATGTTCACATAGTATTTAATTTTCACCGATTCATATACAGTGCGCAACAACTTATTATGCAAGACCGCCTAAATTCTACGGATTCATGGCGCTCGATACATATGTTTGTTACATTTTGTTTGGCAAACTTTGTTGAGAAACCCTGTAACTACCTAAAAATTATGTTGACCGTGACCACAAGAGAGATTAGGTAAGTTTACCTAAGATTTAGGTGATAGCTACTGAAGGTCATGATTATAGGAAGCACGTTGGACCACGTTTTCACAGGTTCAAAACAAATGAACTTAAGCTAGATTGACAGGCACGTGCTGCGACGTAGTTAGATGTACTACTGTAAAGATGCTACTCGTTGTTAGTCAAGATTTTAAAAACTTGTTTTGTAACAGAGCGAGGCGACTCTTGCAGCATCGAGATAAATGCTCTTCTGAAAATTACACAAGTCCCATGAAAAATGTAATTCAAACATCGTTGTCATGTTTATTCTAGTTTTGTAGTCCGAGCAGATATATTTGTACTAATATTATTCATGCAAGTGTAATTTTGCCTGTCAGTTTTACAATGATATGGCATAATTTTCACTACTATGGGGGGTAAACTTGCGAATCTAATTCTGGATAAACTAAAGAAAACCGATCAAGATCTTGCGGGAAGAGCTCTGTCTTTAGGCGCACCACTCAATTCGATGATGCTTACACTGACTGATCCCACTGAAATAATCAGTATAAATTCCACGCTTAAAACGTCCAGCGCTCCTGGATGGGATGTTATTCTCTCAAAAGTGGTGAAAACCAATTGCCAACATCTAGCAGTACCATTTTCACACCTATGTAACTTAAGTATAGCAACTGGAAAATTTCCTAGCATTTTGAAAAAGGGTGAAGTATGTCCTATTTATAAATCAGGAAACAAAGGGCTCCCTACTAACTACAGGCCAATAACTCTTTTGTCAACTTTGTCCAAGATAATAGAAAAAGTTATAAAAAAGAGACTTATGAACTATCTAGAGGAGTAAAAACCTTCACGCTAGTAATCGGTATGGCTTCAGGGCCAAACGATCTCCGGAAGATGCGGTTTTAAAACTGTGTTCATATATTAGAGAATTTTTGGATAAAGGAGAAAAATGCCTTGGTATTTTTCTAGACCTGCAAAAAGCATTTGACACAGTTTCTATTCCCATACTCCTGGCACGATTGGAAAACTTAGGAATACGGGGTCCCACACTGAACTGGTTCGCAGATTATCTTACCGAAAAGCACCAGAGTGTGCGCATTGGAGACAAGGTGAGTGGTAGGGCTTATTGTACATTGGAGTTCTCAAGACCATTAGGACCAA
Source organism: Carposina sasakii (assembly GCA_014607495.2). Lineage (NCBI taxonomy): Eukaryota > Metazoa > Arthropoda > Insecta > Lepidoptera > Carposinidae > Carposina > Carposina sasakii. Next base: position 7,131,733 of record CP053164.1, read on the forward strand.
GTTTATTTCTGGATATATAAATGACCTATGTAAATTAGGCATCGAAGGCGCCGAAATTATTCTTTTTGCTGATGACACAGTTCTCATTTTTCATAGGTCCTCATGGGATAAGGTTAAAAATCTTGCTGAAAAGGGAATGGGAACAGTCACTTCTTGGCTGGAGGATAGTCTTTTGTCACTTAATACATCAAAAACTAAATATATTTGCTTTAGTAAAACGGCTGTATCCATGCCTTAATAAAACTTTGAAATAAAAATTCATACCTATCCTTGTAACAGACGACCTAATAGTTGTAGTCAGTGCTCCTGTGAAAAGCTATCAGTATTAAATATTTAGGTCTGATAATTTATGACAAGCTGAATTGGCGTCCCCATATAACAACTACTGCCAAAAGAATCCGAAAACTTATGTTTGTAACAATTACGACCTTTAGCTGATGCCAAACTTAGGATTCAAACATACCTATATATAGCCTTGTGTCACTGCATTATTGACTACTGCACATGCGCGTGGGGTACAGCCGCCAAAACACATTTAAAAAATTGCTGAGCGTGCACAACGTGCTCTTTTAAAAGTTCTACTTGGTGTGCCTTACAGGTACCCAACTGAACTCGTATGTATAGCAGTACAAACGTACTCAGTGTTCGAAAAACGTTTGTATCTAAAAGCCTAAAGAGATATCATAGGATAACTGTACCTACTCTACCTGATCTCAATGAAAGGCTATTCCGCTGTCCTACACCAGTCACCCGGAGCGCCTTTGCACGCAGAAGCTTTGAATTTATTGCACCGATAATTTACAATAAGATCAATTCTACTCAAAAAATTAGAAAACGGTGTAAATAAGGCTATTTTAAGAAAATTGGTTGACAGGATTTGATTATGATGGAGTGGAAGATATGTTTGTCTGGTGTGGCAACTATGTCCATTTTATACGTAACAAAATACTACACACTCACTACACACATACAGAACACTAGACAATTACACTCACAAGTCACAAATTTCTACTTATACTCGGCACAACATTAGATTATTTTATTGTTAGTTCTTATTATTTTATTTAGAAAGCTTAGTCTTGAAGTTGTAAACTTTTATTACTTAAAAAAATTTAACTCTCTGTATAACCTCCATAACTGTCATTGTAAATGGAAGTTACTATCTCTTATAATACAGGACTTCTCCTAGTTTAAGAGACATGGAAACATTATATTTAGCATAGGTTATCTTATGAAATAAAATAAATAAATAAATTGTATGTATAGATAGCGGTAGATTAGGAGAAGAGGTTATCCAAGGATAGAATATATTATAGAAAGATAGAAAGGACTCGTTTACGAAGAAAATTAAATATAATCACATAAAATATTTTTTTAGGTCTCCCGTGAAAAGTTATACCTATTGTGTAACTTACTTTGAAATTCCCTTAAAATTAAACTCTGCAAGTTCTTGGAAGTTACGGGCACGGGTTTTACTTTGTATTCGTTCAAAGTGAAACCCGTGCCCGTAACTTAAATATAAGTAACGTAAATATTTTAAATATTATCCGTTCATAACACAGTAGGTATTTACTTTTGATTTTATATAACATCCGGTGATACAACCCCAACATCCGCTGAAACAATATCTTTATATAAAGAATAACATCCTGTTGTCTATTTGCCTTGATTAGGGCTTTCCATACTGCAGTAACATTAAGTAAACTATACCATCTCTTGTGAGTCTGACGTAGCAAAACATTGTGTTTGACTTGGCATTAACTCGCAAGATATCTCGGCAGGAGTCATTATCTCCCTTATCTCAGCTAATTAACGCTGCGACTATATAAGGGAATTTTGTAGAAATTTTGAGCAAATTCTAACGAACGAGCTTATAAACAAGTCAACACTTAAGTGTAACGAACGAATTTCGACAGATGAGATCTTAGACTTTCACAATGAGGGTTCTATATTTTATTCTACTTGTAAGTTCATTTATTTATAATTATGTGCAGTGATATTAGTTTAAGTGGAATCAAGCGAGCCTAAAACAATAAATTAGTTTATATAGGCTTCATGTTTGATTGAAAACTCTATGAACTTAATTTTGTGTACCAAACTGGCTTCAGTACGTCTCTATATAATTAAGTAAAAATAAGTTAATATTAACATATTGATCAGTTTTCATGTTCTACACTTGCTATATTTAAAATGAAATAGAAGATGCGTAAATTGCGTATTGTCACTGACGCATAGATTCATACATAGTATATATACTGATGTATAATTTTACCCATAAAGTTGAATAGATTGATAGTAATTGTCTAGATTTTAGCCTATATTGATAGTTTGATTTAAATACACTAATAATATTTATTATTATGTTTTATTGTTTTAGGTGTGCCTATGCTTAGTAAGCGCAAAATATCTACCTAATGAAGCGAGGCAATCAAGATCTTTACTATCACATCAAGAAGTATCTGCTGAGAGTGAAGAATCTGCAGCATCAACTGAAAGCGATGACGATGATAGTTCATGGGAAAAGAAACTGCGTGAAAAACAGTTAAAGAGATTTGAAAAGATTGAAGAACAGAGACAGAAACAATTACAAAGAGAGGAAAAAGAAAAACGCAAGCAGGAAGAACGACAGAGGAAATTAGAAGAAGAAGAAAGAAAACGCCAAGAAAAGTTAGAACAAGAAGTTAGAAAACAACAAGAACGGATTGAAAAAGCAAAGAGAAGACACGAAGAGGCACAGCGTAAACGGGAGGAAGAACAACGTAAACGGGAAGAGAAAATAAGGAAAGAAAATGAAAAAAGAGTAAGAGAAGAGCAAAAACGCCAAGAAGAGATTAACAAAGCACAAAATCCTGCCATATCTAGTGAATCATTAGAAGACTTATCCAATATAGATCAAGTGATAACTTCTCTGAAGACAAAAATTGAAAAACTAAATAACAAAACCGAGCTATTAAATAACAGTGCGGTTCCATACCCTTGGATACCAGTTGCACAGCAAAATATTGAGCAGAAAAAAACTATTTTGCAAGCACTTGTCCAATTTCTATCTAATTTAGCTCCTACTTGGATCACTGGTGGGCAAAATAATACACAATCAAATACTGGATCTACAACAGGAGCAGCTGGCGATACCAGTGGTGCATCAACTGTAAATGCAGAGAGTGCAGGTTTAAATGGTGCTATTACTACATCAACTGGCCCAAGTGGTTCAGCTGTATCAAATGGAGTTGCTGCGTCCGGTACTAATGGTGATGCAAGTGCAAGTGATGCAACAGGTTCAAGCGGAGTGGCTGGGTCAGCTTCCGGTGGTGATGCCAGTGCAAATGGTGTATCCAATGGAGTCAACGGTGCTCAGGTCTCGGGAATTGCTTCAAGTGGAGTAGCAGACAGTGTCAGTAATACTGATGCTTCAGCTTCAAATGCACCAGATGCCAGTGCAAGTGGTGTATCTAATGGAATCAACAATGCTAACGCCTCAGGAACAGGTTCAAGTGGAGTATCAGACAGTATCAGTGGTTCTGACGCTTCAGCTACCAATACACCAGGTGCCAGCAGTGATACCAGTGTAAATAGCGAATCTATTACAGATGCCTCAGGATCTGCTTCAAATGGAGTATCTAATGGTGATTCTTCTACATCTTCTGCTTCTAATGGTGTATCTGCATCTGGAGCTAGTAACGATGCCAGTGCAAATGGCGTATCTAATGGAATCAACGATGCTAACGCTTTGGGAACAGGTTCAAGCGGAGTAGCAGGCAGTATCAGTAATGCTGACGCCTCAGCGGCAAATACACAAGGTGCCAGTGCAAGTGGTGTATCTAATGGAATCAACGATGCTAACGCCTCAGAAACAGGTTCAAGTGGAGTATCAGACAGTATCAGTGGTTCTGACGCTTCAGTTACCAATACACCAGGTGCCAGCAGTGATACCAGTGTAAATAGCGAATCTATTGCTGATGCCTCAGGATCTGCTTCAAATGGAGTATCTAATGGTGATTCTTCTACATCTTCTGCTTCTAATGGTGTATCTGCATCTGGAGCTAGTAACGATGCCAGTGCAAATGGCGTATCTAATGGAATCAACGATGCTAACGCTTCGGGAACAGGTTCAAGCGGAGTAGCAGGCAGTATCAGTAGTGCTGACGCCTCAGCGTCAAATACACAAGGTGCCAGTGCAAGTGGTGTATCTAATGGAATCAACGATGCTAACGCCTTGGGAACAGGTTCAAGCGGAGTATCAGACAGTATCAGTAGTTCTGACGCTTCAGCTACCAATGCACCAGGTGCCAGTGGTGATACCAGTGTAAATAGCGAATCTACGGCTGATGCCTCAGGATCTGCTTCAAATGGATGGTATTCTTCTAATGGTGATGCAGCTCTAGTAACGATACATCTCAACGGTCGGATATAGCAGGGTTCTAATGCCGGTCAGTATCTGCAGCTGGAGCTATGGTAACGATGCAAGCAGTGCAAGTGGTTCTGATGTTTCAGGGTCTAATGTATCTAATGGAGTCAACAGTGCTGACACCTCGGAAATAGCTGCAACGGGAGTAGCAAGCAGTATCAGTAGTGCTGATGCTTCAGCTTCAAATGCACTAGGTGCCAGTGAAAGTGGTGTATCTAATGGAATAAACGATGTTAACGCCTCGGGACAAGGTTCAAGCGGAGTATCAGACAGTATTAGTGGTTCTGACGCTTCAGCTGCCAATGCACCAGGTGCCAGTGGTGATGCCAGTGAAAATAGCGAATCTATTGCTGATGCCTCAGGATCTGCTTCAATTGGAGTATCTAATGGTGATTCTTCTCCATCTTCTAGTTCTAATGGTGTATCCGCATCTGGAGCTAGTAACGATGCCAGTGCAAATGGTGTATCTAATGGAGTCAACGGTGCTGATACCTCGGATATAGCAGGCAGTATCAGTAATGCTGATGGTTCAGCTACGAATGCACCAGGTGCCAGTGGTGATGCCAGTGCAAATGGCGTATCTAATGGAATCAACGATGCTAACGCTTCAGGAACAGGTTCAAGCGGAGTATCAGACAGTATCAGTGGTTCTGATGTTTCAGCGTCTAATGCACCAGGTGCAAATGGTGATGCGAATGTAAATAGCGAATCTAATGCTGATGCCTCAGCAGCTGCTTCAAATGGACTATCTAATGGTGACTCTCTACATCTTCTAGTTCTAATGTTGCGTCTACATCGGGAGCTGGAGGCGATGCTAGTACAAGTGGTGCAACTAATGGACTCAATGGTGCTAACGCCTCGCCATCAGGTTCAAGCGGAGTATCAAACAGTATCAGTGGTGCTGGTGATGCCTTAGCATCAAATGCAGGAGGTGCCAGTGAAACTGGAGTATCAATCGGAGGTAACAGTGAAGGTGCGTTGGAGTCTGGATCAAATGGTGCAGCTGCAAGTACAAATGGAGTAGAAAGCACAGGATCTGATGGTGGTGCTATATCAAATGCTCCAAGTAACGCAGCAGTATCCGGCACAGAATCAGGTATTAGCGGAGCTGCAGGTACTGCTGACGTTTCAAGCGTAAATGGCGTGGAAGATGCGGGTTCAATTGGTGGTGCTCCCACTTCAGCCAATGCAAGTAGTGTATCTGAAACTGATGCCAAGGATGTTGCCACTGAAGGTAGTGTATCTAATGGAGTCGGTTCTGAGACCACAACAGGTAGTACGAGTGATGTAGCTGGTGTTGTCAGTACTGTTGACAGTACAGCTGTAAATGTAAATGGAGTTGAAGGTGATGTATCCAATGGAGTTAATAATGCTGGAGCCTCTGAAGCAGGTGCTAGTGCAGTATCTGGCAGTGTCGATTCTTCAACAACAAACGCTGTTGAAGGTACAGGTTCAAATGGCGCTACTGCAACATCAAATACTGATGCTTCTGCCATAAATGCAAATGTAGCTGATTCTGATGTGAACTCTGCCAGTGCAAGTGAAGCTAACAATGTATGGAACGTATCATCAGCCGGTTCGAATGGTGTATCTGTAACTGATTCTAGTGCAAGCGAAATATCTGGTGGAGCCAATAATGCCCCAGAAAGTGGTTTAAGTGGTGCAGCGAATGGTAGTAGTAATACAAACGTTGCAAGTCCAGATGCTTCATTAGTTGCTTCAGGTGTCGGTGAATCAGTACCACAAAGTACCAATAATGCTCAGAAGCCAGTAGCTCCTCAGGGCAGCGATATTCCTCAATCTCCAATTGAGTCAAATGTAGCTCCCCAAAAACCTGTAATACCAGCTGGTCAGAATGGCGCAAATCCAGATAGCGCTAGCAATAATGACATAACCGGTACCCCTAATAGTGAATCTGTCACCACAGAAAGTGCACCAATTACAACTGAGAGCGAATCTGTTACAATAGATGGCGCTGCAACTACCGACAGTGCACCAGTAATAACTGACGCTGCCCCTGTTTCTACTGAAAATGTTCCTACTACGACAGAAGCTTTTACTGAAGAACAACCAACCACTGAAGGATCTGGTAGCGTAACTACTAATGCTATAGAAGTAACAACAGAAAGTCGAACCCCACCAGCAGATATTACTACAGATAGTGCCACACAGTCAACAGTTGAAGTTGTTGGTACTACAGAAGCAGACTTGCCTGGTCCAACCCCTGTAGATGATGTAATTATTCCAGTAGAACCAGGTGCATCGATAGTAAATGTAACTCAACAATAAAAATGATTGTTAATAATAATTAATTTGTGTTATGTAGTATAAATAGCATGGAAGTAGTATGAGCAAATTTGTTGTTTTATTTATTTAAAGGTATATAATTTATTTCATTTAATGGATTATAGTTGTAGATATATAAATAAATGTATTTTGTGTAAATAAAACTCAATTTAATTTAAATATGTCTATTAATGACTTTTTATATTATATTTACAAATGTTTGGTATAAAGAATAGTTTAAATGGAATGCAAAATAGAGGTAATTTCTCAGAATTAGTAAACTTAATTTCATAAATTCATTTAAATTTATTATAATAAAATAAATTACAATAAAACCAAGCAATTATAATTAAAATTTATTTCACGTCGTAGTCATAAAATAATTTTCTTGAATTTTGCCTGATTTTACATAGATCTTTATGAATACATAATTGAATAAGTCTACAACTAAATAGTATACACAAAAATATATATATCTAATGTAATATACTAATTTTAAATTAAAACTATGTCAAATCCAATACTTATTTGTAGTATTAGCATTAGGATAATTATGCTGACTCAAAGGGTCTGTTATATTTGGAAAAGTATAAGGCTCGTTCATGTATTTATATTCACTCGATAAGCCAGCTAAATTCATATTTAAGGAGTTATGCGAAGGACTCCAATTAGAGGAAGAAGGATCTAGAGGAACTTTAGAATAATCTGTTGGTGCTTTAGAATATTCACCATTTGGTAATGCCTTATTATATTCTTCTACGGTAGCTTTTGCAAAAGAATCTTCTCTTGATTCTATAACTTCATCGCTAGACACTTTATCTTCAACTTCATTTTCTTTGGGTAAATAATTGATGGGTTTATTATAAACGTCATTAGGATAGCGATAGTCGTTTCTTGGTATCCCTGATTCTATAACTTGACTATGGCCATTGGTACCAACTAAATGGCCAAATGTAGATGCGGATGTACTAGGAAAAGCAGCATTCTGGAATGCTTGATTTAGATGTTGCGATTGGGCCATTAATTGGTTATAGTTGGCATACTTTTGGTGATGCCATGAGTCAGGGTGTTGAGGATGATGTTGAGAGAGGCTTGGGATTTCACCAGCTGGATATGGACATGGTATCTGCGGCATTGGTAAAGCTGGATAACTAGAAAGGCTAGGTGCAGTATTGGAACCCGTATGCTTTCGAAGTCGCGCTCGTCTATTCGAAAACCAAACCTGAAATAAAAATATGATGAATAATTAGAAAAATATTAAAATTTTATCTCATTGAGGGATATTGCAATATGACTAGCATGCACCAAAAATCAAAATCTACAATGTATGCAATAGGGTCGATTCCGGCAGTCACACTTAAACCTAAACCTAATCTTAGTCAGGTCTATCTCTCTCCGTTCTTAACATATAGGTAAATATGGTTGAGAGAGAAAAGAACAGGTAGGCCTAAATTTACGTTTAGGTTTAAGTGTGACTGCCGGAATCAACCATAATGTACAGGTAAAGTTTATTGTGTCTGATAAATATTTACATACGAAATAGCGTAACTAGAACTCTGCAGTATGATCCTGCGATCTCAAAGGAGAACCCACAACCACGTTTAGCATATCGGGGCCAGATATAAATTATAAATAGATATAAATGATAAGGCTATGATAAATAGTTGCCTTAGATAATTATTGTTTCCATTAACCTAAATTTTTAAGAAAAGTTGTCGGTCCTAAAACTACAAGTACCTGAATTCTTGCTTCAGTGAGCCCAGTTTGTAGAGCAAGTTCCTCTCTCGTGTAAACGTCAGGGTACTGAGTCCTATGGAATGCTCTCTCTAATGCATCCAGCTGCTCCCCGGTGAACGTAGTCCGGGATCTTCGCTGCTTCCTCTTCAATGTTAGACCTGGTTCCGATTCGATATCAGACGAGTCAGATCCTCTGCCTGGAAAATTTATAGTATAATGCACATTAAGAGTAGTTCTTACTTTTACTCTATGTAGTCAGTAGTAGTAACTGTTAATGTTGGGTATAAAAGTATTTACCAATATTTCAATTCTCTCTAGGTAAATATGAATAGAAATATACAACGAACAATAAATTTTATCTGCCAGAATAGTGTTTTAAATATGTATAAGGCAATTTGGTTCTTTTTTAGAACACGCGTTTTGTATTAACGGTCCACGATTTTTTACAAAAACCCACATCACGTTGTAATTTGGCAAAATCAAAAACCGTCAGGATCGCTCGATCTCATTTAACAAATCGGTAGCGATATCCTACGGAAACCGATTAAAAAACCAGCGTAACAATGCACGGCTTTGCCCTTAAAACTGATTTAAAAAATGTGGCTTATATTAATAGCCTTTTGAAAGAAGTCAAAATTGAATGAGATGAAAAAATAGGGGCTCAGTGTGGCATGGACTAAGGAACACCCAGCGCGGCGGTGCTTTTGTCGGCGCCTTTGGTATTCGGGTGACATTTTGGCACCATTCAATATTTTGGTGTCGCGATCTGGATTTATGATATGTAATGAAAACGCCAGTATTAACGTCGCGGACGTTTGTTTGCCAATCAGATTAATGAAACAGGTTGGACCTGATTGAACACTAGTTACCTACTGGATGATCTCTGCAAAATGGTCGTAGATTATTACATTACTGGTGTTAAGGGGATTATCTGTTAAATTAAGTAGTTATACCTACCTAGTATTCGTATGTTGATGTGCTTTACAAACAAATTAGCTAGGAAATAAAGCTTTATTCACTGCCTTCAAAAAGGATTTTAGTCCACTAAAATTGCTCTTGTGTTATAATTTACTCCTAAACATTTACAGTCAATCAAATCCGACGGAAATAAACTATTATGTGTCATGGGTGTAGGAAGAATCATTAAAACGCACGAGGCTATATCTAACCACAAAGGCAGCGGCCAAATAAAAAACCTCGGATTGTAATAAAATGATTTACATTGCTCAAATTCTCTCGGCTCAGACAGGGACAGATTTATTTAGCCTTTTTTGTTCCCAATCCTGATCGTAACGTATGAGACTAAATGACGCTCAGTAATATACAGGAGAGAGCATTAAAGAGCAGTTCTAAAACCCTGGTCGTAAAGCCGATTTTTATTTGTACTGAACGGCGTTGCACTAAAATCCTTTATATTTTATGTCTGTAGAAATGCGAAGGGTTTACCCGTGGGTAGGTGGTGCGAGTGAGTGGGGTATACTTTAGCGATTGCCGAAATGTGACCTCGTGAACGCCGGCGTGGCTCAAAAGTCATAATTTGGGAGTTGAAAGAGCAGCGGCGGCGGGGCTTAACACCTTCATAATCTTGGTTCATTAAAGTCGGGTCGGCCTTTGTTTCAGCGGCTCGTTCAGCACTAACAGATGGCCAGGTTAGCACGTCCGTAGGCGTGCTGATCCAGATACTGTTATTACGTTTCCAATTGGCTTGTTTGGATTAACGAATGATTATTTAGAATGCGAAATACTTTTGTGGGCAAAGGGAAATTGAATATCGTCGATGAAGGTTTTAATTAAAGAAATTTTGGTCGGTTTGTAGCAGGAATGTAATTAATGAACGCGTTTCTCTTTGAGTTACAATGGTTTGCGTTCCTGTTTGCTGTAAATCTGAGCGCTCTTAAGGAATGCTTAATTAAGTTACTTACTTTCACATAAGTAAATCTATTTATTTATATATTCTCTTAAAAAGTAATTTGTTAGAGAATAATTTATTTGAAGAAAAAACCAGACTGCGTAAAATTTTAATCCAGTATCACTCTAACGACAAACGAATCTAATGACACCTTTCAAGCTCAAATACGACAAGGCGTTTAGGTTCTAAAGCGTGCCAGAGAAATATACAATACATACAAACATACACTCGAAAAACCCTCCTGGTGCAGTCGGGTAAAAATACAGCTGTCACTACGCCAAATACTATGTATGTCTATTCAATTACCCTTAAACCTTTACTTAAATCTTACCGCCTTGAGACGTCATCCTCTAATTTTCTCTCACGGCATTCTCGCTATGTTTGATTGCATTACATTCAGTTGTCAGATTGTCTATACTTCCGGAATGGCTCGTGTCGACATGGGAGGGCCTGCTCAATGGCTTTGGTCACATTTGAGTAATAAATGTCTAAATAGTTGGGACATCGACGCCGCGGTGTGTTTAACATTTTTGGTCGTCAACGTGAATCTTCTAATCATCACGATCATTTTTCTCCATAATAAATGCCCAAAATATTAGGGTCAAAGTTGAGTAAATAGAGTTGCATAAATGGACGCGCTAGCAGGGCGTCTATAAAAAAACTAACATAAACACTAGATCGCACGACGCCGCGGTAACAGTAGAGTGGTTAAAGGTGGCCACAAAAAAAACATATAAGCATAGAGTTGGGGCATTCTGTTATCAATTCTTTTTTATAAATATTTGTATGTACTTTTTAAATTTTCTTACCCACCCACCACCTAATAGATCTATATTGACATATTATAGGTACATATTTGACTTTATAAATTTATATATTCCTCAATATTTGTTATTTATGATTTTTTAAATGTCGGTTATGATACTTAGGCAATCTTGAAATTTTTTTTGGACGCGCCTATTCATATTTCATCGCAAATCACCACTCTGACAACCATTACTTACGAGTGAAATCTCATGTAAGCCGAACCTACCTACATTGTTTCATATGGGCGTCTTCGCGGAGGTTCTATGGTCGTTTCGGCCACCGCCTCCGCCATTACCTACCATCACCGCCATCACAGTCATTACGCGTTAACGACACATGTTATTAAACAAATGCGAGATCGTATCGACCCCTTTGTTCTGATGGTGCAAAGTAGAACAACATTTATCGCGATGCCATTTTGGCGACGCCGATTTCGAAATGTGTTAAGTATAGTAATGATGGCTTTTTTAAGAGAGAATATTAAGGAATAACTCTTTTGGTAGGTATTTAATGTATTGTGTGAGCGATTGCGTAGACTATTGTGTTTTGTTAAACTTGGATTGTTTTACGTTAAAGATGAGCCCTTGCAGTGCAATATTTAAATCCACTTGATTAAGCCTAGCATACGCCGTTATTTAACAAGATTTTACCCTCGTCATAAATTATCATTACCTTATTTGTCGTTCGCAGACACATCACTGCTAATAACTTTACATACAATAAAAGAGAACTAAAGCAATAAAACGCAAAGAAAGCGTCACAATACCCAACCCGACAGGTCGGCGTCGACTATCAAAGTCGGCGCATACGTAAGTGCGTCAAAATAGAACTATAACACCACAATGACACTACAACCAAAACATGTTACGTCAATTGTGGTCATTTTCAGCACTATCGCAAGTGCACCGCGGGTGTCGCGCGGCACTTTGACGGCCCCAGCCTAGATTGTGCCGACAAAAGGTAACAAAACGCAATATTTCAAATCCGCAACAATGACTGTGCGAGATTTGTGTGCGGAAATCTATTTTTTGAACGTGAGAAGCTTTGACAGGTTGCGGCGTTTTGCGCCGTCGAGAGGTCCTTTTGGACGTTGCGCTCCGGAAGCTATTTTTAGTTATTTTGTCTATTTATTTAATGTGTTATATCCATGATCTTTCGTATACTATGTTTGATTGCATTTTTTAGTTTGCGTAGGTAACATGCAAACATACAGGAAACTTACAGAAAATAATACTAGCTTTAAAGTACACGTAAACTAAAACTGTATTATCCAATAAAAATAACCGAAATCAAACTTCACTCAGCTTTTAATGTCTCATTATTTTTACTTTTTTGGTAGGTATTTTTTTCTCCATTTACACGATGTTGCAATATTCCTATTTCAATTTAATACCATTTAAGTAACTAAGATAAGACACGGTATGGCAGTAAAGGGAATAGCGGCTTCAGGTTTACTAATACTTTAGGTTTTTCCAAGCTCGTAATGTAATTGTTTGATCATAGTGACAATCTATCCTTCAGTAGAACCATGGTAGAACGAAATAATTTAAACATATTTTTGCATTTCATTTAATAACCACACTTTTTTTTTAAACTAGTGCAACCACATTTTTAAGGCGTGTTTAGAAAAGTCTATTGATACAAAAATTGTGGCTTAAATCGCTCTGGTTTGCCTGTTAAATTAACAAATCTGATTTAAAAGAGGTATCTTTAACATATTTTTTTATCGTAAAAAAAGGCTATGAATCGTGTTTCTGCAACTACAAAAAGTGAGATAATGAAGAATTCGAATGTTAAATATCACTTTCCTATTTGTGATAGCTGGGAAAAATCGACATAACTAACACCATTTTACCAATTGGTAGTCTTAAATATTCGCAAAATTATGATAAAGAAGTAAATACTATAAGAACATGATATTTTGCAAAAGCTGCTCCTACTCTATGAAAACTATTCAAGTAGACAGTTACCGTATACGTTTTAAATCATGTCCCATGAAAGCGATGTTTTACGAGTTCAGTTTATGATACTAGAGCGTAGGTAGGTAGTACCTAATCTTCTTATGATTATGTATAAAATCAATTAGATCATATTACAGGGTTCCATCGATATGGTCATATTTATAATATTGTAGCAATAAAATACGTATAGGTATATTTATCTTGGAATGTTATGAAAAAGTTCATTACAATGTAGTACTTTTATACACCGTATATATGATAGAAGTTTATTCAGTAAAAGTAGAATTTGTTGTTACTACAATAACATTACATAAAATAATATATTGACTTGTACAATTTTTATTAGTTGTATGTTTGCGATATTTTTATGAACTCGTGAGGTTTCTTATAGAGAATACCTATACCTATATAGTGTTATCTATACAAATAACAAAATTGTAACAGATCGACGTTTCTGCACGCTAATCTCAGAAACGGCTGAACCGATTTCGATGCAGTTTTCAGGAATATATTGTGACAGGTCAATAAAAAGTTGCCTATATGTCCCACATATAGGCTACTTTTATCCCGGGAAAATATTTTTACCCCGGATAATTTCGACATTTTGTTTTTTTTTTGTAGTCCACCCGGACGGAGTTGCGGGCAACAGCTATAGGGAAATAATAATGTTCAGGTCACAAAATGGCCCAAAAAGACAAGTGCCTACTGTACAATGGGAAAACAAAAGTTTCTTTGAAAACCTATGTAAAAATTGTGGAAAAGAAGGTTTGGTACGTGCGTGGTACGTGTGAGTACCTACCTTTATCAAAATCAGAAGTATATGCAAAAAGACATTGTGAGTTACGATTGTTTTTTACAATTAATGAATAATATAAATCGATGAATATATAACTAGACATTGCAATCTTAATACGTAGAGATTTGTAATTGGCAAAGTATATGTGGATGGATAGTCTTAAAATTAATGATGTCATCTTCCTTGAAAGTAAATATTATTTTTTTACCTCCAAGTATGCCATCAATACTGTAATCTTTCTTGCCATCGGGGTCCCTCGCCCCGCCGCGCAGGAGTCGCGAAATGGATGAGATGCTGGGAGGGTCTGACACACCTTCCTGTAAATATTACATGGTTTGTTTATCATCAGAGCGGACACCGACCTACTGAACAGACAGTGTCGTAAGTATTTACGACGATAGACGGGTATCTAACAAAACGAAAACTCTTAGTTAAGTACATAAGGTAAAAATTTCATCATTTTAGACTCAATTGAATTTCAATCTTCTAGATCATAATTTATTAGCGACCATCTTTTACTTCGATACGTAAATCTTTATTTAAGTAAATCGAGGAGTATGTACTGAATAGACAACTATCGAAAGGCCTATTTACGACAGTATACGGGTATCTAATTACCTAGTAAACAAGCTTTTTTTAATTATTCTAGTCTGTATCGAATTTTAATTGTCTTGTACTGTCGACGATCAAAGGATTTTCACGAAACGCTATGAAACAGTATTTTATAGGCCGATCAGAGAGAGAGAACTTTCTACGTCACGAATTAATAAATTATTAAGAGTAGGTACAAATTTTCGACGTAGTATATATAGGTTCATCTTTTGTAATGTCTATATACTAAAGAGTGTATTATTACATTTATATCTACCTTAATGAAAACGTGATTTAAACGAACAGTCGGATAACAACAAAAACGCTGTCCTATTCACTTTTATGTTAAAAAGCTCTACGATGTCTGAAGAAAATTTAAAATGGAATAAAGTGAAAATTTATATAAAAGTGGTAACATTAGATAGACACTAATGCTAATATGAACAGACAACTAAGAGTGTCGCTACTTTATTTTTAAAATGGACGAAGTGCAAAAGCTTGTATAATCTCTTCGGCGTCTTAGCGTCATGTGATCGATCTTGTTCAGTCAACATTTGTTTGACCTACAACTTATTTGCTCTGTCTCAATGTGCTTGTGTTGGGATACAATATGTATACAAAGAGTGGCATATTTTGGATACACGCGTGTAATTGTGTAACAACGATAACGACCGTAGATATTTTTGAAAGTCAATATCATACGAACTCATAAAAGTATCTTTCTTAAATTATGTTATAGAGTAAAACAATTCATAATAAATCGCTAATAAGGAGCAACAATGACAAAACTCTTAAACAAACAAACTGAAACCGACCAAATGTCAGAAAAATTATCTAGAAACTTAACGTAGACTCGTCAAGTTTCGCATATTTTTGTAGTTGTGACAGTGTTGATTCAAACGAGGAAAATGTTTTTGCTAGTCTTGTTGAAAAATAAAAAAGTGTGCCTATATTCAATAGACGATACATCCTGTATATGAAATAGGTTCTATTTTATCTTACCTTTACCAAAAAAGGTATTTTTTTGTGGCCGGTTACTCAAATTATATGCCTGATTGGTGTCGTCGTAACCGCCTACTGTTTTACACGGTAAAAACTATGGCTGCTAATTATAACATTGTTATTTTGCAATCAAGTTTGTTGGTCAATAGAAATAGTTAATTTAGTACTTAGTGTCGCAACTATTTTTAGAAAACTATAGGAATACTTTGAAAAACCTAACGATATTAGCAGTAAGTTTTTTATTTGTATTTTTAGTATTTTTAGAATCACACTATGATCAATGTCTGAAAAAGAGGATATTGGCATACAAAAAATTGATAGAATGCCTAAATTAATTATATAAATTATTATTTAGTAATTATGTAAATACCTAAATAAATTATGTATTTATATACCGTTGCTTAGTACCCACGACACAAGACCTTAGGGATCTTAATGTGGGACTAGGTTAATGTGTTGTGTAGTGTGTGAATATAAAAAAAAAAAAATAAGAACTATTCCTCGCATTTTCTATACATTAATTTCCAACTTAACATTAAACAGATAATGCAAATGTTACCTTAATCAACTTTTCCCGTATCTCCCACGAGAATATTCCAGGGTTCTGCCTCTTCAGGTCCTCGATCCTGGACTCTACTTCTGGAGTCGCCACCCTCGGTTTGGACCCACCAATGACGCCGGGTCTGATGGAGCCCGTCTCCTGAACCGGAAACCAGATTGTTAATGATGTTCTTATACTACACCTACTAGCTACTTCAACGCATGAACTGTATAGCCTATGTATGATATTTTAATGCCTAAGCAGGCTGATTTTTAAACAACAGGCATGGGGCTGGATATCTTAGGGAGGTTCTACCGCAATGTAATTCAGAGAGCGATCCACCTATAGTTTGACACCTTCAGTTAGTGATTCTATTGTTGCAGGTATAGTAATTATTGGAAAGCGGAGCTAAGTAAACTTACTTTATACAGAGGTACATAATAAACTTAAGAAGCTATTTAAGAGTTGATTAATCTAATTGGTGACTTCTTGGCGTATCCATCTAATATATTTTTTTAATTGATTCAATTATGTTTAAAAATAAGTTTTGTCAAGTCATGAATTACGATCTGATGATTCAGTCCAATAGAGCACATACAGCTTATCTTTAAGTACATAATTTAGTCAATTAGTCAATTTAATTTAGTTCGTTAATTTATTATTTAGTCGGCACTTGATTAGTAATAAAGTGCCGACTAAATAATAAATTATTAGTTTAGTTGATCATTATCTTCCTGCCCTGTTTCCATTTATTTCGGGTCGATGCTTCTTTCATTCATCCCTATTACCTCAGTCATCTCCTTACTCACTCCTAGTACACGCATATCCTCTCTTATACAATCCGTCCAACACTTCTTAGGTCTACTTTTTCCTTTATAAAACCTTGCTTTTTTGACATAAACAGAAAGAGATGTCATGTATGCTGATTCTCGAAGTAAAATTCAGATTAACGTATTTGCTGCAAGAGGGCCTACATATCGATAGTGGAAAGGCAAAAACGCTAAAAGGCCACCAGGCGTGGTGGCGCTTTAGCGTTTTTGCCTTTCCACTGTTGATATCGTTTATTTACTGCTACCGAGGGAATTTAAGCAAATCCTCTCATACAGCTCTCTTATACTCCCAAAGGCAAACATGCCCACCAGTTCCACCAGTTGCGGGTTGTATGCAACTATTCATGCCTTTTGAAAATTTCATAATAATCTACCTAGAAGGACGTAGCAGGTAGGCATATTATACATACACAAAGGTCAGGCCCTACTGACCGTAGCTAAAGGCATCCTGTGAAACAATCATTGTAACAACATGGTAGGTAGGTACTATACCTAGTGAAAACGAACCTTCAGGCTCCACTGAGCAGCTATCAATGGTTATTGTTCGATTGGACGCTTACTATGAGGGGCTTTGGGTTTTTGGATTTATGGTAGCACCAGCGATACCACCGTCTCTATTTATAGAAAGGCTAATAGTCTACCTGTTGCAGATTTAAATCTAAATAAATGCATAGCATTAGATAATGTTGTACTATACTATGCCGCAGTTATACCGACGAGATGATGATCTTTTTTTTTCGGAGATGGTTAAAAATAATGCATATCCGATCAAAATATCCATTTATGTTATATCAAAGTTCAATATCAAATCTATTATAATAATATCACATTGGCTATTTTCTTCTTTTAGAAAAATCTGTTTGCCATTAAATACATTTCGAAACTTTACAATGATTACTGAATAACTGAAATATTGGTACAGTTTTTAATATAATCGTGCTCTGGAAAAAGCTTTTCAATTTATTATGACTGCGGTCCCTATATTGGAAAATAGTACGATTTATTTCCATTTAACGGGCTATATGACGTTTACACAAAAGAATGATATTTTTATAATAAACATTTTTATCGCCCCTGAGAATTCTCTCAATTTAAAGAGTGATGACATTTTGATGTTTTATTTTACTTCGTATCTAATTTATTGGATAGGTTAGTTAGTTAATGAATGAATTAAATGATGAAATATTTATTTGTCTGATTTTCTGTATGTATCTCTTTTATTTTCATAGTTTCAACAAGTTGGAGGATGTAATAATAAAAACATATACAATATATTTGACGGCCGATTAGTCTAGTAGGTGACCCTGCCTGCGACGCCATAGGTCCTAGGTTCGAATCCCGGTAGGTGCAAACATTGATATGATGAAAATCGATTTTTGTTTCCGAGTCATGGATGTTTCTATACTTATATATGTAATTATATACCGTTGCTTAGTACCCACGACACAAGACCTTAGGGATCTTAATGTGGGAGTAGGTTAATGTGTTTGAATATTTATTTATATATGATTTTGAGTCTCAAATGTGGATAGGTTCTCTAAAGTGGGCTATTTTTATAGCAGTTCGCTTAACATACTCCTTCTGTTACAGCCTGTATATAGGATGACTTGTATAAATTTTTACACATACATAATCACACGGCATTTTTCCCAAAGGAGATCACACATCCACGTTTAGCATAGAGGGCTCAAAGATCAATGGCAAGTTGCTTCGTTGTTTACCTGGTATCTATTGAGGATCTTGGAGACACAGCCATGGGAGACCCTTAGTTGTCTAGAGATCACGCAAGGCCTGACTCCAGCGGCTGCCATCTCCACGATTTTCAACCTTATGTGGTTCGGCAAAGGTCTTCCGTTTATGAATAAGCCACCGAGCTGGTTGACTCTACCTTGTCCTGGAATTTGCGTTAGAGTTTAGTTTCAAGCATTTACACTTATGACTTACAATTACATAGTGTAAATGTAAGTTTTTTATTACTGAGTGAAAGCCCATTTATTTGATACAATTTTCTTGTACATTCGAAGGCCATACTTGTATTCATATATTGATACTTATGTGTCAAAAGTTGCAGTTTAGACCATGTCAGTAATTTATTGCATCAATAAAATTATGTGCAACATGCAAGAAAATGGTATCATGTAAATGGGGATTGACTGACAGACAATACAAGAAACATCTGGGCGTAGGAAGCTGAAAATTTATATGGATGTTGTAAGAGAGAATTTCCTGAAATTCCCACTGGAATGGTAATTCTCAAGCTTACACGGACAAAGTCGTCTGCTAGTGCTTTATAAATGTGAATGTTTGTGTGGTTAATACATTTTAGTTCCTTCTTCACATGGGAACAATTGTATCTATATTGGGTGAAATTTTAAAAAGGAGTATGATGTAGTCTGATTTAAGAAATTGTTATAAACAAAAGGGTATATAGGTAGACCTTACTTGGCGCAGCGCGCCTTAGGAATAGTATTTTTTTAAAATAATGCAATGAGGCTACTTATGGGACGATTCACAATTTGTTCTTTAAAATAAAGTAAAGCTTACATCTTATAGGTATACTTATGTTATAGATTAATATGTATAGCTATATTGATAGGCTTATCTACCGGTAAAATAACACAAATATCTTCTATATGTTAAACTTAAACTAGAGTTCGCAAATGAACTCTAGTTTCTGAAATTAAATTAAGTTTTATAGTTTTCTTAAAATTTCCTAACTTGGCATTGTGTGTTGTATATGCGAATAGTTCAAAAACATAGAGGGATAGCAGAGTATAAATTGAATTGAAAAAAAATATAAAAACAATATCAATCAAAATCCGTTCGGTAGTTTTTTTTAGGTTTCATACACCAAACGCTTCATTTTCTTAAGCAAAATTAATTAAATTAAAATATAAAATTATTAATAAAGAAACAGGAAAAAATTCTTCACCCGAGTGGGAATCGAACCCACGACCACTGCAAACCGTGCCAGCCGCTCTTACCACTGAGCTACCGGGTCAATTACTCGGATGACGAATTTTACCATCTTTTTTTCTAAATTACATATTGGCAACGTTATTTTTCATCCCGATAGCTATACACTAGCTAAATCTCGGCAAACAAAGCTGAATCCCTCAGCACAATGTTTAAATATGAAACGATCAACCTTATCCTAATAATAATATAATATTAAAATAGTTAATTAATGTATAAAATTAAAAAAAAGATGGCTGATGATCCATGAAGCCGCGAAAACCCGCCCCCGCCTGTTGAGTTTTATTTCAAAACATACACAGACATAAGGCAAACAGACAATACAAAATAAATATAAAGGTTAATTATTAATTTATAGTGGTGATTTTGATAGATTAATACTTAGGTAAAAAGAGTAAAAATTAGTAAATAGCTCAACAAAAATTCTATTCGTTTATTCGTTGTCGTCAATTTCTTTTTTTGGTAAGCATATCAAAAAGCTATTGCCGTTGTTCAATATGCAGTATTTGTTATTTGTTATACTCTTCAAAACTTGATTCAAAATGGACATTATAAAAACAATTAAGTAACAATAAGGCTGTATTCCCGAAATGGGGTAGCTAGAACTGCAGGATAATAAAAAAGATTCCCCAGCTACGAATTTAAAATAAATTCCAGTAAAAGGTATTTTTTGATTGCTAAGGTGAAGATTGAAAACTGGCATAAATACCGATGGACTGATATGAATTTGTTAAACATAAATATAAAGGTAAGTCAACCATGTAACATTCATTCTTGACTGACATGTTAGTTGATATAAAGAGCATTAATTAAAGTAAATTACTATATAGGTACCCTTACCTACCCACACATCCATACCATTCTGGTGGCGTTCCATAATGGTATGTCAGGATTCTTATGGGAAATCCATATAAGATGACTCAGGAACGACTCCCACTGAAGTTCATCATAGACCGGCACAATAACTATAAAATATGTCCAACGTAGGTCAAAGCATTTATCATCGAACATTCACCGTCAACTACACATAGAAAATGATAAATATATGTTTACATTGGATTAAAGCGAGGTCGCGTAAGTAATTTAATTAAAATTGATTATCACCCATTTGTATTTACATTAAAACGACATGTTCAATTAATTACGCTGTCATAAATTTCGGATCGGAATGAATGCGACGCGTTTGGTAGCAAGCGTCAGTTGCCCGACTACGGCCGCACAGCCTATCAGTCGTTGTTTTTTCTGTTTTTGGAAAAAGATCGATAGATCGCGCCTGAGTTTTTTTTCTGCGCGTGAGTGCAGCAGAGGAGGTTGTGTTGGACTGAGTGGCGCTGTGTCTGTGAGAGGGTGGAGGATGCTGGTGTGCGTGCCTGTGAGGAGGACTTGTGTTGAGGGCTAGCTAGTGGATGTGTGGGTGAGGACACCTGAACACTCCCATTTGTACGTGTGCGGTATAGGGTTACCATGATTTTATAGATTATCTTGCGATAATCTTTATAAGTTCATATATTTTTAATGCTTCTTCTTACAATAAAGAAATTACTATGTTAGTATAAGTACCTAAATATAAGTACCTACATATAAGGTTTAAAATTAAATGTAAATTGTATGCGATACGATTGACGGAGAAATAACGTTACTTACTAATTAATTTAAACTTAAACACAAGATTTTAAATTGACATGACGGGTTCATAAAAAAATACATAAGCAAATCACATTATCATTTATTGAAACCGGTATGGCCACCCTACACAGTACTGAAATCGTCGCAGGCGCATGGAGGGGCCGAGTTCAACCCACTCATTCAAACCACACCGCCAGCTCTATATGTGTCTCTTTCTAACATAAACGTATCGAAGAAATAACTGGCATTTTATGTCCTTTACATTTTCGAGTACGTACTTACTTACGTTTTGTCTTTGCATAAAGTCTCATACTTTAAGTTTTGTTTGTTTTATTTAGTATTTATTTTAAAATATAAATCAATCTTGTCGTCAATGATAATAATGATACAATATTTCTTACTCAATTTCCATCAATTAAAAATAAACAAAATAATCTTCAAACTATTTATATAAAAATAGTAAAAAAATGCCAGCAATAAATTAATTAAGTTTTAAAACCACTTGATGCAGTGGGAGGAGGGATAATTTAGGCGGGTATACAAGATGGTAGGTTTGGGCTAGTTACAGGTTTTCAGAGTTGTTTTCTTAATATATAGGTACCTACATAGTACCAATTTACAATATTAAATTGGTTTAATAATAAATTCTTCAAAGCGAATACAGTTTGTTACATCTGTATGAAGCGAAATCGAAGGATTTATTATGAAGGGTATTTTAAAATGCTATCATTTTCCGGGAAAAGCTACTTAACAGTGATTTAAAGTTGTACCTATAAGTTGACAGAATTTTAACCAGATCCATTAAACCGTTTTTTAAATAATAATAAATAGATATCAAATTACTTTGTTACTAATTTAATTTAGATATAAATATAATAATAGTCTACAAGTCTACAAATAAATTACAAATAAATAGATCAATAAGGTTTTTAAAATATAGAGCTTATTATAAGGCGATTAACATTAGATAATTAATTTGGTACCACATATTTTATCGTTAAGATTTTACACGTTTTATTATAATTTAGATCAATAAAAATATCTTCAATCTACCGATGGAAAAATAGTAGTTACTTGGCAAAGTACCTACATTATGGGAATAATTTATAAAATTTATTAAACAAAAATAAATTAAGCTTTAGACTTACTCAAGTTCTTACAAAATATTCCTTATATCTTTCATAGAATTCATCTCTTAGTTCTTTTCAAAGGAGAGTAGGAAAAGCTCTCTTGAAGATGTTCATTCAAAATTCTATCCCTTTGAAAACTGTACCTTTGAAAGGCGAGTCAGGTTTGTAGACGTAGAATAGAGTCAGCTTAATCTTATCAGAACAAATATAACAATATTTATTTATAAAGTCTACATTCCTTTTACCATTCAAAGCGTAATATTTCTTCGTACAAGTAAAATTATTTAAAAATGTAGGCTGTAACGGCTTAAAGATAGATCTTTTTTATTCTATTACTTTTCTAGTATCGTAATGCGGCAAGTAATTGAAATCAATATTGTTCTTTTATGACCATCTCTTTTTCCATTTTCTAGAGTCTTAGAAATTTTCACAAAATCTTTTAGACAAGCGTCAATTTTATTTTATTTTCTTTATTAGGAAAACCAACAGCATTTACAAAGTCAATTTTAACAAACAGCTATAAGATTGAACCTCAGTTCGTAGAACCCACCGAAAGTTTTACCAACACTTACCTTAGAATACATAAAGGCAAAACTGGGCTAAATACTAACGCTTAATAATCTGTGGAGTGTACAATAACGAAGCCAAATGGTACGAAATCGTAATTTGTACGGTGTCGGCGCGGAAGACGACGGAAAATCGTCTTAAATCACCATAATTAATTTATCCCAAACAAAATCGGCTCCACAAAGTGCTATCAAAGCATTCAATTTTGCATTGAATTGGTAATTTCCACGGCACAATAATTTGTAACTGTAACTTAACTGCTTTTTGCCCCCTCACTTGTACAAACGATATCTTTCTCACGGTTTTCGAAAGCAAATAGTTTGACTTTCTTTTTTTGTATTTGGAAATTACTTCCGATAAATAAATAGTATCATTATATTACATTTCACACTTCGATTGCTTTCTGTTTTGCAGTTTTGCGGTGGTTACTCTGAGTAGAGTCTGTCTGAGAAACTCATTTTTTTAAATCGGTACTAGTGGGGTATTGTTGTTAGACCATTTTAGTATCCTGCAATATATATAGTAATAGTCGACTAATAAAAATTACATGTGTGTATTATTTACATTACATATTATTTGCTCTACAGCTGTACCTATCTATATTAGCTACTACGTATTTTATTTTGCGCGCTATTGATTGATGATCACAACTTTTTATTTAGCTGTTATAGTTATTTATTTTTATTTATTTATTATTTTACACGGTCCAGCAAGCTGAAGTGGCAGTGGCAAGAAAGTTCTAGAGTGGATACCACGTATCGGCAAGCGCAGCGTGGGAAGGCCACCCGCGAGGTGGACGGACGACCTGGCCAAGGTCGCGGGCGTCGGTTGGATGCAGGCTGCTTCCGACCGGTCGGAGTGGAGGTTGTTGGGAGAGGCCTATGTCCAACAGTGGACTTCTCAGGGCTGTAAATGATGATGATGATTATTTTACAATCAATCATTACATAGATGTAAGAAACAGGAACACCACTTAAACCATTGAGGTTTGTGTGTGGTGCAGTCTGCTCATTAAAAATTGGTTACCATAGTTATCTTTAGGTCATAATAAATTTGTCCAGGATAATAGATACCTACTTATTAAATTAATAGTTATAGTTACGAATAAATTAGTGGCATGCAATTCTCAGTTTATATCCTGTATTATTATAGCATATCAAGGTAAAAGGAAAAATCTGAAAATAAATAGAAAGAAAGAAAGAAAGAAAGAAAGAAAGAAAGGTACAGCCAAACAGAAATGGGAAAAGCTGCAGACCAAAACAGATGGCCTGCAGCGCTGGTTTTCAGCTGGAAATAAATACTACGAGTACTACATAAGTGTACGTAGGCTCAATCACTACAGATATTTTAATCCATGAAAAATCAACTGTCATTATTATAGAATCCAATTATGTGATATTTTTGGAAACAGCCAGAGTGTTTGCACGTCTATAAAAATAGGTAGTCACAAAAGAATTTCCTTTTCCAACTTTCAATTACGTCCTTGAATATTTAGGAAGTAGACTTAATTGAGTTTCTCAACGGTCGTGGGAGCTGGTAACACTGGTAGCTTTTAACTTATCAATGGACTCCTTGGAATGAAGCACCATTGTAACTGATCCACCAAAAAGAAGTGGCCATGAAAGCTTTAACACTTCTCATTTAAGAGTTAAATTGGTTAAGCAGATAGCACAAGTTTTTATGCGATCAAACCTACGTCGGGCTATCAATGAACTCGACTATACTATTTATGTAGAGTCATCTCTTTTTAATGAACCCCCGATGACATGCTGTAAGAATAATAGAGTTTATACTCTGTAGCGCCGATTTTTTCTCATTTTTTATCCCGCATACTATTCGGGATGAGAGGGTATACAGTGACCGACGTTTTTACTGTATATAAATTTACTTTTTTAGCCGCCATTCGCTCGTCACCCGTGTTAAGTTTTCGGGGTGGCTTCCTTATTCGAATATTGTCGCGGTATAATTCACATATGTGTTTTCGTGAATTCCCGTTTGCGCGCCGCCTGCGCCTGCGTCGGATCTCTTTTAATCGAATGTAACTTTTTTCTTGACTTTAGTTTCTAACTGGTGAAAATATTTTTTATCTGTATATAATATACAAACCGCATTGAAGATCATAAAATGATAAAATAGTGTGTTATTGTCTTATTTGGTGCATATTCAAGTTAGGTTTAAAGTAGTCTTTTCGTTACGTAAGTTGTTAAATATATAATATTTAAAATATAGTATTTATAATTATAATAGAATATAATATTTGAGCTTTTTGACAGTAAAAAGTCTACTAGTTAGTACTCATTCGTTATACCCGAAGCTGAAACTGTGTAAGAGAAAAATAAACTTATCCACTGGTCTATCTTAATCCAGACTAATAAGAAAGAATCCTACCAAAATTTCATCCTTCTAGAATGTAATCATTGTTCCTTATTTCCCACCTGAGTTGCCAGCTCTGTGTCAACAGGTGTTTCTAACCCACCGGAAGCTCCACTATGGTCACCGGAGCGACAAGCTCGTTACTCCCTTTGGCCACTCCTGACTCATTTCCTATCTTTTTATTACTAAATCTCGAAATAAAATTACGTTTCTCACAAAACTTTGAGTCGGTCGATGATTTGCGTTTCTTTTTTGTTTCAGATTAATTATAAAATGAGGACTTATTTCTGTGTAAAATTTGCAAAAAAATTATGGAAAATCATTATAGTACGAACAGTTTTTATGAGAAGCCAAATAAGCATTATTTCGTGGATACTATAATATATATTCGATCGAACAAGACAGCGACACTAAAAAAGAGAACAGAACCCAAACTGCTCACTTGGGAAGTCCCAGACACAATCACACAAAATAAATTGTAAACAATCAAGAAAACTGACAAACACCGAGTAGCTTATTTTCTTAACATAGACGCCTCCAGTTTTCTCCAATAATTGATAGCATTTAAAAAACTGGAGGCGTCTAGATTTTCATTAAGCTACATCCGGTGGTCAAAATGTGAAATATAATTGAAAAAAGTTTGCATTTTTTGCTAACTACACTTATCAAGTTGATGTTAATGATGCACAGTAGATATAATACTGTATATCATTCATCTGAGTATAATACAATGAACACGTTTCAGTTACTGTGACAGGCGCGTTAAACCTTTTTTTTATATAACGTCAGCGCTAGGAATTTTTAATTTCCGGTCAATTTGATTTTCGAGCATTCCTGGAAGGAATTTGGTCCTCTCATTTGATTGAGTGCTGACATAAAAATGTCCTCTGTTTTCAAAAATTTATTAATACAGTTTTATCAATATTATGTTGGTATTTGTGTTGACATAAAAATATGTTACAAAAAATAAGTAACTATTGACGACGAACACATAATTACGTTATCGTCACTATTACCTAAGACTGTAACTCTTGCATTATTTTCTTATAATTTATGTTTCTATGTAAAGTTCCAGACCTTTGATATTCTTAATGATAGAGTCTTAAACAGTAGATATAATACTGTATATCATTCATCTGAGTATGTGTGTTAATAGTTGGTCATGGTATAATGTCCCATATTCACCAACACTGATGATGGGTTTCAGTTACTGTGTCACCTACATATAAAACATAACACTGATGAGGCGCTAGGGATATCCTCAAATTAAAAGGCAAAGTCCGTTTTTAGATTTTTTTTTTTTACACATATATAAAGGAAACGAGGGTCAGCGCTAGGAATTTTTAACAAAAATGGCAGGGGGGCCTTCCAGTAATGGTCAATTGAAGATGATTTTCGAAATTATAGCATTCCGAAGTAAGATGGTTATAGAGAAAGAGGTAGAAATGAGAATGGAAGGAATAGGGATGAATGAAAAAAGGTCCTCTCATTTAATTGAGTGCAAATAAGTGGTACATGGCTGTTGTGCTGCCAAATCTCTTAATTCCTCCGAGGCGTGGTGCATGTACCGTGCCACATACGCCTCTGGACAGATTCCACCTCAAGTGCCTCCGATCATCATGAAATCAGATGGTCCAACCGAGTGCGTAATACCGAAGTATGCGAAGAGCCAGTAAGTGGCATTAGGCCTCTTAATGCGTCGGCAGCTTCGGTGGTGCGGTATGTGTCTCGTTGGCGGAGGAGAGATTGGCTAAGCGCATCTTCTTTTCTGAACTGGAGGAGGGCAAGTGGAAACGCGGCGGGCAATCCTCAGAGACAAAAATGTCAGAAAAGACATTGAAGAGATGCAATATAGATCCATCTAAATGGGAAGTTTTGTCAGGACAACGACCAGAGTGGCGCAGGACGGTGATAAAGCAAAACGAGTTCGAGGAGCAGCGTAACTACCTTGACGCTAAACGTGATGAACTTAAACTCGTCCTCCTGCTGCCATCCCATAAATAATGCGAAAGTAACTCTGTCTGTCTGTCTGTCTGTCTGTTACGCTTTCCCGCTTAAACCTCGCAACGATTTTTATCGACAATCTTTAGACTGAGACAGAACATAGGCTACTTTTTATTTCGAAAAAAAAGGGATGAAGGGGTTTACCTAAGACTGTAACTCTTGCATTATTTTCTTATAATTGGTATGTTTACTATGTAATTAGCATCTCCAGTATAACTATACCTTTGATATTCTTAAAATGATAGAGTACTTAAACTAATTTAGGTATCGCCCATGAATTCCTCCGAGTAAACTTTAGAATTGTCGTTTTCTTGTTCTTTTCAACGTCATACAAAGAACACTCTTTTCAAATTTCATTTTATATTCCGCGATTTAGGCTAGTATATGAATAGATTTATAATTTTATAACTTAGGTATACTGGCCTACCTCAATTACTGGTTGATCGAATAGTTTATATTGCTGTGAATATGAAGCACAATGTACACACATACAGCAAGCTTTCCTATATACGATATCTCGCGGGCTATCAAACATCATACAAAAAAACATCAAATGAGATTCCTAATCAACCGTCGGATCCGATCTTTAATCGCGCCACACACGGGATAAGATCACGTAAACAAAATATGTAATTACCTGCCCCATACACAATCTAGCTATACCGCATTATGTTTGTATACCCATAAAAAGTACTCTATCTGTTGGTCCGTCCTTTGTTAAATAAATTAGTTTCGGTGTCTACCAAATTACGCCGCGTATCTATCTATATATGTATATATAGCATCCCACTCTAGTTCGGCTCGGAAAGATACTCTACTTGTTATTCTAGCGTGAATATATTAACATACTTGACGATGTCTTTACACGAGGAGTAGAAACAAAAGAGGAGCGTATATCATTAAAAAAAAGGTTTTTCGGAACACCAGTAGTTGAATAGTATTTGTTTTCATTGATTTATTCATGGCTAGTATGAAGATACAAGGCGCCGACAAAGACGGCTCTTTTGTAACAGTCTCGTTCGAATTGGTAATGAGAGTTAGTGGATTATAGTACAACAAGTCACGTACTCGACGCGAAGTGAAACTGACAGTTTTGAAGGGTCATACTCTATTGTACCAGACGAAGATATTACTAATGTGGTACGATATTGACATGCTGTTACCTAATAGCCACAGGTTTTTTTTTTATTTTCATAGGTTGATCAACTTTAAACAACATTTGTTACTTGAGAGATTTGTTACCTATGGTAAAAGCAGTTTTCACAAAAATCGTTGCATTTAAACAATTTTTATTTAATGCTAATGAAGTCTACGTGAATACATACTTAAAAAATATGACAACATTTTTGATGTTATGTCACCGCCAGACGGATCGAAACAGGACCGAAAGAAGGACACGTCTTTCATGCATAAGTAAAATGTCATTGCAAGTAACCTTTCGTCATCTAGTAGTAGTATACCTTCGGGTGGTACATGGTAAGAGGTCATTGTAAGACATTTTACCACTTAAATCTACATATAACAAAGCCAAGAAATTAATGTATGCCATAACACCATCTGTTATATTAAAATATATGCGATTTCTTTCTGAATAATAATTAGATGTAACAAGAAATACTCATAGAACCTGAAAATGTTACAGCAAGGGTAGGTACCTACAGGGTGTGTGAGACAGCCAGGCAAATACTGATATACTGAACAAGTACCATTGTCTTGAGTTATAAGACAGTGTTATTACTAGCAGGAAATGCATTTTTAATTTGATTATCCGCAATGTTTGCTTTCCGCGCGAATTGTATCGGGCGATCCTGTGACTAATTAAATGGGCTTATTAGTTATTGTGTGACACATTGCTTTTTTTTGGATCACTTGTTGGGGTTGATCAGTAAATTGAACTTTTTTTGAAAATCATCAATGGGTTCAAATTTTGTTTTTAAGCCATTACGAGTATCTAAGCCATACTTAAAACTAATTACATAATTTTTTTCTTGAAAAAATATAAAATAAGTCAGAAAATTTTGGATTTTTTCCTGCATAAATTTTCAGTGGTTTTCAATATCAATATTTGCCTGGCTGTTACTTCCACCCTGAAATTGCATTACTACTTCGCTATACATAGCTGTGTTCTGTCTGGCTCGACCATTTTAGGAATACAGCCATATGGTGTAAACCTATCTTTATATACCTAATAATTACATAGTTGTAGACGTTATAGTTAAATATATAGTGTTAATTATCAAAGACATCATCATCTTCCTGCCCTACAATAAATAGGGTCATATTGCCAAAAATACGGCGTTTGTTTTACGGCCGTCTGCCTGCCTGATGCCAACCCTTCTCGGGTATAGCTAAGTGACGATTTTAGAAAATCCGTACATGAAATAAATTCAGTGGTACCGGCACTTTATGGTTAAAAAATCTAATAAATACTGTCCCATTTCCCAAGCGTTTGATCCAACATGTCGAATGCAACGCTAAACAGAACACAGTAACTCGAATCGCCTTCATAATATACTGAAATCAGGTTACGGCTATTGTTTATTATGTTTCTTGTATAAAATTTATCAGTGCGTTCTATGATAAGGTTGTATGTGATAAATTGCCTGTTTCATAAGGCATTCATTAGGAGCATGCCAAATGCGCTCCGCTGCGCTGCGATAACTTCGACCGATAACAATTTTATTACTTCAAATATTACCTATATCCATGGCTAAGCTCATTTTAAAACTACAAAATGACAATGCAAAAAGAAATTTATGTCTATAGTCTGCTGTTGGCGTTTACAGTGCGGTTTTATTGCAATTTTGAATTATATTTTAACTTTTTTTTATTCTCACTGTAAACCTAGATCATAACTAGATTAGAAGATTAAATTATACCTTACTACTGTTAGAAACAATATGCAAATAATTATAATATTACTTGTATAACTAAAGCGAGCTCATTATTTGATATAGTTAATATATTTTTATTACACAATATTTATGCGCAATAATTTTCTCTCGTAGAAATTAAAAAGATAAAAGAGTCGAAAATAGAAGGATAAAAACATTACTTGAAATACATACATACTTTTGTAATTACGACCTTATCAACTCCGACACAGAATTTAAATCTTTAAGTTTAGCGTAAAAAAATTTAAGACTTTCCTTGCTTTATGATTCAATACCTATTAAAATATACGACGAGTACATTAAAGTAGAGCATTTTAACGTTCGTGTCCACTAGCAAAAGATTTACATCGAGCAGTCGAAACCTTTTGACCGTTTAAAAATAATATTATGGAAAATAAATTACGAGATAATTTACCTACATTAATAAAATTAGTTAAACATACATATACAAACATATTAACAAATATAATTTTTGGTTTCAGCTAAAAAAAAACAAACTTAGTTGAAATTAAATTTCATTTTTATAGCAAATGTTAATTTAGTTATATTTGAAAAACCTACTAAGTATCTCAATATCCTCACAAATAAACGTAGCAAAATAAAATTGCAATTTTAAAGCTTACTTACAATTTTAATCATCATATACGATTTCGGTATTTAATAAAAAGTCAAGTATAATATACCTAATACCTATTACATTATATTTACTGCTTAGTATGGAAGTGGGAGGTATTATCAGCTCCTAATGCATCATAATGCCGAAGACTGCAGATGACTTGCCGCTTGCTATTCACTTCTTTAATTAACTATCAAACCGGAGGCACTCTCGATTATAAGATGAGGCTACTAGCTTTTGTGGTTTGTGGCTCACCTGCTGAATGGGGACTATGGTGGCCGTATCACTTAATCCCACTTAACATATAGGCTACTTTTTATCCCGGATCGTTTCGACATTTTGTTTTTTCTACATTCCACGCGGACGGAGTCGCGGGCGTCCACTAGTACATAATACATATGAAACGGGGTAGTCAGAACTGCAGGTTTACAAAGGAGATCCCACAGCTACGCTCAGCATAGCGTGGACAGATGTTTATTATCAGTGGCAATTTGATAGTTTATCGCCTAAGAGAATACCCGAGAAAAACAGAAAAACTTGTACTGCTAGATATGCATAAAGGCTCGAGCACACCGGATGCGTGTGCGTGCACGTAAGCGTAGACGTATACGTACCTCTGAGTTGTAATGTATGGAACTGTATAGGCACGGGCAGACCGGATGCGTATGCGTAGACGTAAGCATAGACGTCAAGCGGTGACAGTTCTATACATTAAACTCAGAGTGCACGTCTACACTTATGTGTACGCCTACGCATCCGGTGTGCTCGAGGCTTAAATCACCAATATGTTATAATAACATCGATAACAAATCGAACCTAGAAATCAATTAGTCTTATTTACAAACAACATAATACATATTGCGTATTTGATTATACTCTTGTAATATTAAGTTCTTGTCAGCCCTGTCTAGGTTTCAGTCTAGACACTTCGGGCTCCGATTTCTAGAAATTACGCAGCAAATAATACTATTAGATGCTTTTTTATCTTTTGATACCAATTCATAGAACTTGTGACAGTTCATTAGTCACAATGTCATTAAGGGCCGATTTCTCCATTGGTTAGATAGCCTAAATCCTGTCTCTATCTTGATCAAGTTTTAGAGCATCAAATTGATCCTTTAAATAAGCTATCTGATCATTGGAAAAATCAGCCCTTGCCCTTATACGAGCCAAAGTTCAGAGTCAAGTAACTAGCTCATCGCTTTCGGGGAAACACTCTTGATTTCCTTAGTCATCTTTCAGGACTTTAATTATGACAGACAGATAAGTAGTATGAATTCCAAATGTCCATTTCAGAAGAACAAATTGAATTAACTGGATCCTTAGGTAAACTTTAATATAATAGTATGTACCTACCTACAACAGTATATTAGTATTGCTCCGTTATCAGGACCAAATGATTTAATGCAAGTCCAACCTTGGAACATATTCCAGTATTTTATGATTTACGTCCATTCGTAAATAACAACAATAATGGTAACAATCGGTCCACTGAAGTTTTATTACTGTTTTTAGATCCACAAAGTTACCAAAACTTACCCTATAAAATTGCTAAAGTTGGTTCGGTATACAACAGTTGAATGAGCCTAACCTTCATCCCACCATTAATGGTTTACTACAAATTTAATAATTTAATTAAAACTCTCATGTCAATGAAAACACAGTAAAAAGAACTTTAATCTCTCACCTGAGTGCCTTTAAGGGTTGAAAGTAACCCCTAAAAAAATCTCCCCATCAGATTCATTGACATCATGGACCAATAAATCGGTGGGTATCACACGCATTCGTGGCAATGTAGCACACATCTCTGCTGGGAAAACAGCTTTAGCTATTTGGAAAGATTGTCATTAGTTAGGTATTAGAATTGAGGGACTAAATTACAACTATTCAGGAATATGGGTGTATGTGAGTTTGACTAATAACTTAGGACCCAAAGTCATCCTCACCTGCCCGTGGTGCACCCTGCTATTTAACGGAC
This sequence comes from Carposina sasakii, assembly GCA_014607495.2. NCBI lineage: Eukaryota > Metazoa > Arthropoda > Insecta > Lepidoptera > Carposinidae > Carposina > Carposina sasakii. Next base: position 7,164,762 of record CP053164.1, read on the forward strand.
GAGGCTCTGATGCTAAATACTCGTAGCTTATAATACCTACATATGTAGAATGGCGCGGAAACATTTCCTATTGGATTCGTTGCCGGTCCCTAGATTGTTGTATTTGTCCCCGAAAAGAGGCGGTAGGCTCACCCCTTACCACGTGGGACTGATAGGCTAATCGGTGAAAAGTGGGTGTGTAATTAATTATACACACTTCTGCCCAATCTATTTCGGGCATAATGGGCGTGACTGACTGTACCTATATATATGTATGTATTTACAGGAATATGGAAAGCTGGATTGTTTTAGATCCATCCATACTTTGCCTTTTACTTATTTTACTATAAGTAAGTGGTATCCTACACATACATACATTAATAAATCTTAAGATTCTTCTTTAATCCAAGCCTTATGGTATCATTTCAGGTAAGTTTTCAAATAACTGTTTTCTCTAAAAACTAATAAAACCTGCTCCATAACCTTTCGAACGTGTTAGCTCTTCATTGGCGTCCGGCTGTCTCGATACGTTGCCATGTATATTTTTTAACGTTTTGTAAACTGCTACGACCGCGTATACAAAGTGAAAATAATCCCTATCACTCAGAAATTAAGGACTGGCCATTATGTTGAAATAAGGCTACCTTAGGTTAATTTGAAGATTTTGAAACTGGCACCGGTGTGGTTTTTATTTGGAAACCATGTCATTATTTTCTAATTTAGTTTGTATCATGATTGAACGCTAATAAGTTTAGCTAAATGTATGTTGTTTTGATCTTAATTTAAATTTTCAGGATTCGTTTATTTAGTTTGATATGTTTAATAAGCTTGTACCTACTGTTATTCTTAGCTGTCTTAAAAAACATTGACCTTTTAGATATTATCTGCATTTTCCATCATACAATACTTATTTTTACTGTTTTACCCTAAAATAGAACTCAACAGCAAAGTAATCAACAGGCAGCCATAATAATATACTTTATAATAACAAAAATAATTCATACATCAAAAGGTGACAAATCGAAATAAACCTGTTACAAGTACTCGCAAGAAACTCGAAATCAAACATCCAGAAGAAAGAACTGATGTATATTAAATATGCGTAGACGCTATGTGTAGGATTATTCCGATATTCCTCAATTTCCCATTTGATGACTTTATGGGTAGTAAAGGAACAAACGAAAAGGTGCAAGGTCTATTGAAACAAACAACGACGTGAAAAGGTAAGTTTCGTGCTTTATTATTCCTTTATACTTTATTGCACACAAATTAAAAACATACACATAAATTACACAGGTACTGGAGAAGTGTACAATGGCAATTCCTAGTAAGCTTTGAAATGAATATAAATTTTATTATGAAATATTTTTGTGTACCATGTGGCATCAGTAAGTATGACGTCGTATTTCCTACTTACCTACAAGCAAAATAAGAAAACAAACTTTTCCACTGTAATATTTTCTGTTATTGAACGCCTGCCTGATTTATTTACTGTGCGCATCAATTTCTAAATGTCTTATTAAAAATAAAATGTTTCTTTATTTCTTATTGTCATTACAAAATAGATCTAACACGATACGAGAGGAACCCACCTCGACATATGGTATTCAAGTGAGAAACAGTGCAAAAACATATGGAATAGCCATTATAGCTTATAACTCAATCAACAGGTAGGCGGCTCGGTGGTATTTTATACTTTTTCATCCATTATCTGCATTCTTCGCCGCAAATATGTCAGGACAACAGGCTTGATATTAGAAAAGAGATAAATGAAACTAGTGAGCATTCTTGGCATTCTAGGGATTCTAGACGGAGTTAGTATGATTGATAGTTAAGTTACCTGCATAGTTTGAAATAATGGAACGAAGGTATGGTTGAAATTAAAACAGTGACTTGGAATTTAATTTAGAATTTCATATGCCTTACTCACGAAATGCTATATTACATACCTAAGCCTTAGATCGCTTACAGTTCATACAGGGTTGGTTAATTTTCAGCGGAATAAAAAAATCTGTATGGACCGGCGAATATTCGGCATCACTACTGAGTGAAAACTGATTTTGTTCGACGTATGAGTACTCCATGAGCGAGCCGTCTTGTTTTTTGGTATTAGGTTTTATGTAGGTAACACATTGATCTACGTTAAAAATAAGGTATTTTGGTATTAACATTAAAAAAAAAATACTTGATATGATTTACTATGCTATTCATATTCTTAGCTAGGGTAGAAATGTGCTAAATACAGATACACATTTCCTCTGTCAGCCCATTTAGATTGCCAGGATCCTAGCTGCCAATTGTCATTTTAAATGGTTTTAGGAGTAACCAACTCTTAGATCCGGTTTTGTAATAACACCATCAATTTTAATGAACCTAGTTTCATTCCCTGAACGAGAACATGGACGATATACGCAAAGCAATATGTTATACAATTCAGAAGTAGCGCCCGACATAACCCTGTCAGTGCGTATGATCAATCTTTAGCGCGTCTCTTTTATCCCGAGTTGATTACAATTGTGTTCTCAATGGGAGCGACCGCTACCAGTTCAATTCTGTACTCCAATGAGATTTGGTCTTCGTTTTATTTCATTATCATTTGCGGCCATTGCACGTACGGGCAAAGTAAACCTTTAGTAGGTTGGCTAAGTTGGCTATTCTGACCGTAATCGCGATGTGAGCTAAATTGTCACATCCGAATTAGGTATGCAAATTGGAGAAATAAATGCGCCACTTTCTATGGACATACTACCTTCTTAGGCTAATTATAGAACCGCCGATTGGTATAGGACTTTATAGTTGCGTATAACGACTTACACAGAGACTTATTAAGTGTAAGATAGCAGTTTTTGCATCTTCCCGTTGATATGAAAAAACAGAAAAAACTTTTAAATGTCTTAAGTTACAGATGCGGCACAGCAAGACGGATTCGCTCATACGATGAGATGACCTCGCTCGAGGTTCGCCGGGAGTATCTCGATCATATGTATCCACAAAATTATACAACTCCGCTCTGCTGATTTCCCACATTAACTTTAAGATTAGGTATAGAGCTAGAATCCCAGTCCTCTATACAACCAACGTATTATAACCCCATTGTCCGTTTCTGTCGTCAATTTAGTTAGTTGCGTCAATTGTAACTTTAATAGGTTCTCCACACTTATGCGCTCTTTTCAATAATTTGAACAGATGGCTTTGTATTAATCTTATTTTTTGTGTTTTCTAGTTCATTATTATTATAATTTAAGTGTAAAAATAAATTGTGTAATCTGTGAGCTTTGGAGTGCAGTTTAGTATTATAATTTATTGAAATGATGTTGCGTTAAACGTTAACTGTAATCTGTATTTTGTACGTGTAAATAAATAAATAAATATGGTTGTGATTCACATACACATAGACTGTGTTCCCGAAATGGGATAGTGAATGGGAATATTCCACAGTCACGCTTAGCTATAGCGGTGGTCAGATGTTAAAGATCAGTGAATAGTTGCTAGCTTATCGCCTGAGAGAATGCCCCAGTTTCTTAGTCATCTCTTACGACATGCACGGAAGGAAATGCCGCTGATGTATTCTAAGAAAGACCTTCATCAGCACAGGTTCAACTGCAATTAAATAGTTCATGATTAAAACTCGATTCCAAAATGTTTTCTTGAAAAGTAAAGTAGAGGAATTGCGTCAAGGCGCACATTACTCATATTCTTGATAACGCATCAGCAAAAATCTGCAAAAGGTGTCAAAAAGCCGCGAACACATCGAGAGCAAGATAAGTGGGTTACACACTGAGCTTCAGAACGACGACGGATTTATAGGTAAGCTTTCGTCTGCGTGAAATGAAATTTCACTAAAATGAATGTATATACAGTTATTATACAGGGTGTGGGTAACAGCCAGGCAAATACTGAAATGCTGAACAAGTACTATTCTATTGAGTTTAGTTATAACTCGCAGGAAATAGATTTTTGATTTGACTGTCAGTAATCTTTGCTTTCCGCGCCAATTGTATCGGGCGATCTTGCAATTAATTAAATGGGCTTATTGGTTATTGTGTGACACATTGCTGTTTTTTGGATCACTTGTGACTCTCCATTAGGGTTGATCAGGTTTTGAACTTTTTTGGGGGCAATTTTTATTTTTTAATCGTTTTTTGGTAAAAAAAAAAAAAATTATGTCATTATTTAAGGCTAATTAAACGTAACTAACATTTTTTTCCTGAAAATATGAAAAAAAGTCGGAAAATTTTGGAATTTTCCTGCGACAATTTTCAATGTTTTCCACCTCAGAATCATGGTCTGAAGTCACGGTATCAATATTTGCCTGGCTGTCACAAACATCCTGTATTTAACATTTTTTTGGGCCGATTGATGAGAATCACAATATGTACGAGTATATCGAAATCCATTGCATTGCATAAGGATATCTAACCGTAATAGGGTACAGGCGATAAGCCAACGATGCTGTTTTATATATAAGTGTACATAAAACAACACTTTTATATGTTTGTTTATAGCATCACTGGTTTATAGTATAAGTTTACAATTCAGTAGAAGATTAAATTAGTCACAAAGTTTGCTAATTTCTGGTTATAGAGTATTATCATTATTTAATAACTTAGGCTAGATTAAACATGAAACCTAAATGGGTAGGCTACATAAGGTGTAACAGAAAAGGTATGTTAAGTGAAACCATATGTTAATTGCCTAAGAACCTATCTCAGACTCAAAATAAAATAACGTAACAGCTGTTCCACATAGTATAAAGTGTCAAAACATTGTCACGAAAACGTAGCGTATTCCTAAATAGTGTGACACATGAAACTTTGAAGGTGCAGGCGTCTTGAAATTATGGACAGTCATTATGATGTCATTGACATAACTTGCTCCTTTTTTAGTTCTCGTCAGAACCGCAAGCACGTTCCGAGATATTGTTGTGGTCGACTACTGCGTGTTTATAAATGTTTCGTAATCTATACAAGTATGAAAAATATTGAAGCTTTTTTATATTGTACCTATGTACCTAACTTAACACCGAGTGTAAAAACCTCTCACTGATATGTTAAAGAGGTATTAAACAATTTGGTATGTGTAACTAAATAATTTTTATATTTTAATACCTAATGCATACTTATATTTGGAAAATTAGGCGCTGGTACAGAAAAATGTCCTTTTGAAATTAATAAAGATGAATATTAAGGTTAGTGTTTCATTGTACAATTTAATATTGAACCTAATCTATTTAAAGTCTTTTGATAATGCGTAAGGAAAATTAAATTATAACAAATTTTTAATAGATCAGGAAACCTTGAAAAGGTTACTAACTGGGTGCAACTGTTTTGGTCATCAACAACATAAATATCTTTGCCTCAACTGATTGCAGTTGCAGTTATTCTAGTATTCCATTACTATATGTTTTGAATCTAATCCACCGGTAACAATAGCTGGCCCATTTCATAACTGTTATTCTCGATATCGGTACGTTGTCGTATTCCAATTTGGGATCAGTTACTCGATTTGCTGCATCATCAGTGAACTAATCATGTATGAGGCGAGATTAAAACAGGTCGGCCGGATCGCCTCAAAGGCGGTATCACACTGTTATTTTGACTGATTGATCTACACCAACAAAAAAAGGTTGCATCGCTACCGAGATCGACAGTAGCCGAGAAAAAACAAATTAGTTGGCTAAACCTTTTCATAAAGCATTGTTATTATCACCACCTACCCCGTCTCGTGGCGTGGTTAATACCTTTTTGTCGCTTAAAAAGTCGAGTGTGGTTCTCGTAAGGTTTAAAATTGGTGCCGTGTCCGAATCGTGCGAGTAGCCATCGAAAGGCGAAAATCATGCTGCGATTGCGACCTTGCGTAGGTACAAAAAACGCGATTTATTTTTTAGTGGATTGTTCCATGTTCCACGGTGTCAGATGTAGCGGCTCGAGCTTTTGATTGTCGAGATTCTCATATTTAGTTTTAATTGGTGGCTTTATCGAGTTTACATTTTACGGTCGGGCTCGATGAGAGGTTAATAAGCGGCACTTTTAAAGGTATCCCTCTTTATTTTTTAGAGTTCCGCGTTAGTAATAAGAAGAGCTATTGCTAGTATGTTATTGTGATTTTATTAGGTTTACCTTGGTCAATAGTTGATTGAAAAAATAAGGGATTCAGATAAAGGTAGAAATTCATATAAACCATATTAATAAAAACCAGTAAAAGTGATGAATTTCACAGTTTTCATTAAATTTACCGAAGTCATGAGGTAAGTATTAATAATTAATGGGTTTTATTAATAATAACCATAGTAATCACATTTACCGTAATATATACATCTACAGCAAGCTATGGAATAATATATAAGGAATTACTGGAAGTAAATAAATAAATTATAATGTTACACCAATTTACATTGCGTTGCGTTAAGTGTTATAAAAATTCAAAAAAGAAGCACATAATACTCTATGAAAAACCCTCTAAGGTAAAAAATATATATATTTAAATTTCGAATTCAATTGGTATAAAATTGGTCCTCGAAATTTGATTCTTCGATTTATTTTAATTCTGTGTTTTAACATTTTTACGGAACCGCTCCGCTAGCAAATAAAATGTAACGCGCTGTGCCCAATTTTATTGTCCAGCCAATAGTCGATATTGATTTCGGTTCTTTGATTCCAAAGTATTATTGCTTGTTTTATTGGTACCTGGGAACATAGTAATTAACCATATCGTACCTTTTTTCTCATCTCCCTGGATCTTTTCGTGTCTATGGACTATAATAATCTCTGACTCACCTTGAAAGGCGTATGCGCCGAAAATTGGTCTCATATTGTTCATAGACGACGTAGTTCCTGTTGTGTAATCCATTTTCTGTTATTTTATCGAAACAATAGTTTCGTTCACTACACTGAGAATAATCAATATTTTTTATTGCACTTTTAGTGTTTTTATCACTAAGTATATTCGTTTTTCGATCACCAAACTTTCCCGTCATATTTAGTGCGCCATGGCTATGTGTATATCATGGGCGAATCAATTACTGGGTTTGTAGAGTCAACTGACTATTTCGGCCCCTCGCCCCTACAAATGGTTTCGCTCCACCTCCTTGCTCCCCTACCACTTTTTATTTACATCTAATAATAGTAATAATCCTAAATCACTGGGTATACGTCACGTATGTGCGTTAGTTACGATCACAATTGTCTCGGCCTATTTAAAAGGGTGTTAATTTATGTAGCCATTCGCAGCAGTTCTGATGGTCCGATGCATAAAATGACTATTAAAAAGGTTTTATGTTCAATAGTAAAATATATCACATAGCAGGATGTTTGCTTTTTACGGAAGCTTTTATAGAAATGTAGCTTGTAAATTTTCCGGTTACGAGGGTTCAGAAAAAAACAGGCGAAGCTATCTCGAAAAGTAAAAGAACTCATTAATTTTCCCTTATAATATAATTCTCAAACATTGCTGACCTCTCACGATGGCCTACTGCATCCATATCCGTTTCAGAGCCAACATCAAAAAAGCCAGCTAACTAAGCAACTTGCAGCTGCTTCTCACGTTAAAAAATCGTCATGCTAATTATCGGGCATTATTGTATCAATTGTTGGGAATATGCCGGAGTCCCGCGAATACATCGCAATTCGATTCGCCTTCATTTTGGGGAATCTGCAGATTTTTGGATAGAGCTTACAGCTGTTGGTGACGTCTTTACATTATATATTTCATTTGTGTATGTTAGCATTTATATGACTTTTTATTATTTAGATAGGTACTAACTCTACACAATCTACTCACTTCTGTTTGGAACCTGAAACAAACACGCTGTCATTATATGATTCAAGTTGTCAATGGGGCAGGTTTTTCTATTAAAATTACCTGTATTGATTATGAATAAGATTATTCGGTAAGTTTGATTTTGAACATGGTGAATTAACAGATCTATGATCAATATTTAGTTACTTACACGTACTCCTTTGAGTAAATAAAACAAATTTACTTCCTAATTCCATCTCTCAGCAAAGTCTCCTCAAGGGAAAAGTTACTACAAAGAAGTTGTGTCTTAAGAATTATGACTATCAAGCTCGTACAGAATAATAAGTACACGATCATGTCCACTGTCCACACTGTATCAAAACAAGCTTCATGTAATTCAAAATCACAGCATAAAATAGATGGGATATTACAAAATTCCTTGTAAACAAACGCTGACTCATCCCCTATAGACTAACTTTTCATTCAAAAAAGAAATTGAATGAACTCGAATATTCTTTTATCGTCCTTCACGGACAGTGGCATCTTGGTTTTACATTCGCGTGTGTCAAAACAAAATCGAGTGCTGTCTTGGGACTTGTCAAGTGTATATGAAAATCGGCGATTGTGAAGAATGTCAAGTATCGTATCTTTGTATTTTGTATAGCCACTCGTGTTCTTCAATCGATTGTTGTACGTTTCTTTGAATTACTAAAATAGACTACTGAATGCGAGCGACGTGACGTGTTTGACGTAAGGTTCTTGATACCAATTGATCGTGTGTCAAGTGACTAATTTGATATTTAACTCTTCCACGAAATTGTTTTGTCTAGGGCTCATGGTTACTTGTATTCTTTTCATGAGGCTACTACAATACTATTATAAGAGATGCCTTCAATCGAATGAATCGAGATGAGAGGATCTAATGTTGGTGCATTTTATCGTGATATATGGAAACCATAGAACAGATAGGTACATTTGATATGAATTCACTAATGGTGCTATATTTGTTTTAATATAAAACAGAGGTTAGATAGTATAAACGAGAATAGATAGTACAACTCATGGTATAAGATAAAATTACTATAAGTATGTAGGTAAATAATAAGTCATAAAGCTTTATGACACTTTTTATGGAAATTGATCGAAAGCATTAAGGTGAAATTTGACTCAGTATACATAGTTAATGTTGAGAAGAATCTGCATTAAGGTTTTTATGTTAAAAGCACTAGAAATAAGAACCTTAAAATAATACTACCGTTAGCGAATTCGAAGATAAGGCGACCAAAAGTAGAATAAAATGCTTTAATATACTAGCGTTAGTTACATCTATAGGTATCTTTTTTTAATGAAATGACTTATTATATATGGGAATGAATGCTGAAAAGCTTAGTGCGATGTCACTATATAACCTCGATAACTTTTACGGTTGACTATAAAGTGCATTGACTTGGTTGTTTACCTACATCCGGAGGGTAGATGAATTAAATACTAAATATAAATTTAAAGGGAAGCGATTTTCTCTTACTTTTCCACTTTAATAGTTTGGTAACTGTACTCGGGTGAAGAATTTTTTCCATTACTTTATTAATAATTTTATAATATATAATATCTTGACTTAAGATAAATTTATAATAACATTTCTCCATCAATATAATCCGTTTGGATATGGTTGATCGTTTCATCTTTAAACATTGTGCTGAGGGATTCAGCTTTGTTTGCCGAGATTTGGCTAGTGTATAGCTATCGGGATGAAAAATAACGTTGCCAATATGTAATTTAGAAAAGAGATGGTAAAATTCGTCATCCGAGTAATTGACCCGGTAGCTCAGTGGTTAGAGCGGCTGGTACGGTTTGCAGTGATCTTGGGTTCGATTCCCACTCGGGTGAAGAATTTTTTCCATTTCTTTATTAATAATTTGTGTTATGTAAAAGGTTTAAATCCTATTTTAGTAGGAAATAAAGTGCAATTTACAAACTGATTTGAAATTATCTGTATTTGTACCATCGTTTTTCACAGATAACTTTTAGGGATGAAAGTTGAGGGTTTGAACGGAAGGTCATCATTTTTTTTACACACTTCACAATACATTAACTTAGTCCCACACTAAGATCCTTAAGGTCTTGTGTCGTGGGCTTAGATGAAATAGCTGCCCAAATGTATGGCTGGGCATCTATTATCATAAATTGGTACACGCAAAGTCGAGTCTTAGGGTGACTACATAAGATTCAAGTTTAAAAATCTGGTCTGGTCTTCCAAATGTAAACACTGCTTTGACATGAAAAAAGGTACAAATATACTTCTTTTATTTGTGTGAAGTCTTATGTGAACTATCCTCAGTGCACACAAGTGACAAAGGGCCTTTGTTCTACTGGTTCTACTCTCCCCAGATAACGAAAGTGAACATCGCGACATTTCTACAGTGACGCAAATATATCTGGACATACGGAAAGAAGCGGAAACTTATCTGGTGTTGCATTCATTTCAATATCTGCGTAGATGGTAGCGACACTGTCAACTGTACCGGTAATGTTGCAGTAGTTTTGTAGAGTCGACTAATTTTCAACCATGTTTCAAGGAATCAAAGGTTGATTTTGTGAAATAAGAATGGTGTCGTTGAGAGGCTTTCACCAACTCACGCGCAAATCGTCGTCTATTAGCGATGTTAATACCTTATGTGCCTTGTTTGAGAGCTTTTGCTTCTTAGATCATGTAATAGGAATTTTGCATTAGAACTTTTGCTCCAGTGGCTAAGTATACTTAAATAGTAATGTGAATGCTTAGACAAAGTAATATAATTTAGCATCGATTTCGTGGTCCCAGTACTCTGGCGCGGTTGGAAGTTTTCACGTGACTTGACGAACGCACAATAATGAAGGGTTCGAAACAAACGTGTTGGCGACGAACATCTAAGGATTCGATAGTTAAATGATGTTACATTGTCTAAGGCTCCTTGTTAGCTAATTTTATGTGAAGAGTTCCTTAAATAATACCTATATATACCTATTTAAATCCACGCAGAGGACTTTACCATATACATGAGCGATATCTGATTGATTTGCCTGTAATTTTATGTATTTAGTAGGCATTTGCGTATATACCTATATGTATAATGCAAAATATGTAAAAACGACCTACATATTTTTAATAATGAAAGGAATCATAAGTTCCTTCAAAATATACTCATATTGTTACATACATATACAGGGTGTGTGTGACTACACACGGCCGTCTCCGGTAAAAGATCATATTCTTACTTGGACGGTGAATTGATTCGATCGGTTTTTCTTACACATTAACACCATAGCGCGGCTCATCACAATACAGGGTGTAACAAAAGGGGTATGTTAAGCCAGAACTAAGAGCAGTTGGACATACCTACGTAACCTAACATTTCCAGTTTAAGGATAAAGTTATATAGTGAGTCTCAAACAAAAGCATAGTTCTTAAAGATGAGGTTTGAGTTTTAAACTAAACTTTAAGTTTAAAACTCAAACCTCATCTTTAAGAACTATGCTTTTGTTTGAGACTCACTATATAACTTCACTTTGAATAGTTTGAGACTCAAAGCTATGATTCTGTCAACAGCTAGGTAGCAGCAGAGATATAGTACATTTTGAATACAGTTTACGTCTATTCTTAGAAGTCCGAACAGTAAAAAAATTAAATTCCCGTTTTATCCGTTCTTATCGCATAATATGTTCATATGTAAGTTGTCATAGCAGTAGAATTTATACCGTTGTCCCCAATGAACTAGACAGCGGCGGTTAGTCCCGTGGGTCAAGTCCCCAATGAACATATATGCCCCAGCTTCTAGCGTAAAAAATATTAAATTCCCGTTGGTCGCCTTCCCGTGGGAATATCGGGGCCTATGAGTCCAGCACCAGTAGTTTGTAGTTTTCCTCTTTATAATATTAGTATAGATATATTATCAAAAATATACATATAAAAAAAATAACCAAGTTAGTAGTTAAACTTGGAAACTATTTTTCCTTGTTCACACCAATTACCCGCCTATTTTCTTGAAATAACCTTATACAAAAATAATCGTCCTATATCGTTCATAATCCCCTTAAATTCTCGAAATAAATTAGTAACTTAACCAAGCAAAATCCAATAATTAGCTAAGAATGGCGAGGATTAGAAGCGGGACAAAAAGCGTGTGATCGCGCCGACGACGCGCGCCCGCGGCCTCCACACCGCCATGTTTGTGGAAACATGTCCGACATGTTAAATATGAACACGAGGAGATACAGACGGAATGCTGGAAGTGACAGTTGTTTTGGACGACATGATGTATGAAGTTTAACATTGAAGGTGTTATTACAAAATAGCATCTAAAGTTAGACAACGTTTAAGGTGACATTTGACAGCAAAATGGAATAGAAAGTAAGCCTAGTACTCGTACACGAGTATAACATAACCAATGTGTAATATTTTTTGTTTATTTTTAGCCGCGTGGTGCCGGCAGAGTAGAGTTTGTACCACCCCGCCTGTGGGTGTCGTACGAGGCGATTAAGGGTTTCCGGGAGGTGGGCAGCAGCGTCTCCTGTGCTGACAATATACTTAGTCCAAAAATCAGACTGCGGTCACCAACCCGCCTGCCCAGCGTGGTGACTATGGGCAAAAACCCCCCATGGCAGTAGCCTTGTGGCGTGCCCTGGGGGAGGCCTACGTCCAGCAATGGACTGCAATAGGCTGAAAAAGAAGAAGAATATTTTTTGTAATTACACGGTGTTGTAAAATGCAGGACACTGGCGATTTTTGTAATTGTGACTTTTTATACCTCCTGTAATAAGAAGAATACCACGTCGCAACTTCGTAAGATTCATAGACTGACAAGGGAGATAAAAAATCACCAGTGTCCACTTTGCAGTAGAACTGACTAGAGTCATAACTCTATGTTTTAAAATCAATTATAAGTAAGTATGCAAGTAGGTAGGCAGTATTTATTTTTCTAATATTATCAATCTTAACCAAAAAATGATAGTTTCCTAAAAATCACATTTACCTTTCAGCAGGTCGCAGTTGGATGACATCATCAAAGAACTAGAAGATCTAATCAGAAAATTAGTCTATTCTTACATACTCTTTGTATAGTTAACAGAGATACATAATTATCTAGCCACTTCTAGTTCGCTTGCTCTGCGACCATCCCATTAACTTATTCAATTCACACTGAGTGAATAGGATTTTCTTTACTATAATAGCCGCAATCCGTCGTCACACATGTCTCCAGGGCGGTCTAATGCCGCTCTTGCATGAGCCACATTATGATTTTCGTAACGGCCCATTACAGTGTTATCGTGACGTAGAAAAATTTTACGTGTCATTTGGTCACATTTGTATTAGTGTTTGTTTTTTGGGCGGCACTCTTTAGGGAGGCGTCACGTCATTAGCTATGTCGGAATGGTAAATATGTCGTGCACCTTGTGGTAGAGCTAACGGTGCTTCTATTAGCATGGCGATGAAATACTTTGGCTGTTTATTTGAATTAACCGTCAACTATGACGGTGTATTCTCCGATCTCAGACTTTTCCGTATGTATGGAACGGTTATAGACCGTTCCATATACTTACGCATAAGCTAGTAACTTATCACTGATCATTTACCTCCAATATACTAAACGTGACTGTGCAGTTTCCTTTAGTTGCAGTTCTGGCAACTCATTTCGGGAACAAAGCCGTGTCTGTATGTATGTTCGTTTTCATACAATATATATATAAAAAATGCCATTGTGTAGTTCAACAGTATTGCATAGATAATATTTTCCAGCAGCAGCCTGTATTAAATATCTGAATTCTGTAACTACTCTAAGTGATGTTTTGCAAGGTAAGGAAGAAAACAGGAAAGGAAAACAGACAGTTTCTCAAAAGCCAGCATCTCTGACACCATACCTGGAGAAGACAGCAAGTACTTCCGCAAATTGTTTTTGTTGTAATCTAAACTCTACTGATATTAAGTTAGATATACCTAGTCAGTCACACAATCCCGTGGACACAAATACTTAGACTGACGAGTACTGACGAGTCAGGATCGCAGGTATCTACTGAATGTAGGCCGCTTCCAAACGGACTCGGTGCAAGTCATTATGAGGATGAGCAGAGGATGTTGATGAGTCACAGCATACAATTCATCACCATCTTCATGCCCTAATCTCATTACTTATCGAGTCGGCGCAATATGGTTTTTTTCGAAACTCATATTGCCAAGGATTTGGCGTTTGTTTTACGGCCGGCTGTCTGCTTAATGGAAACCGTACTCGGGGAAATTAGCTAAGTGGCAATTTAGAAAATCTGTATGTGAAATTAATTCAATAGTGCAGGCCCCTGATTAGGATTGAACCTACGCTTTCCGGCTGGAAGGCGCACGTCTCACGTCTCAACCATTATCACTAGTCGCAGCAGACAATTCATACGTGAAATTGATTGGGTTCTTATGACCACTTTAGTTTGGGCTCTATGAGACAAAATACAACCCCATAGCCACAGTATCTTGTAGTATCCAGTAGAAATAAAGGTCATATTCGTTATCCAGCCTGCAATTAAGGCCACGTATTTGTGAGTCAAGTGGCGTAGACTCAGACATATGTCACTTCCGTGGCGGTAATTAGTAAGATTGGATACGCTTCACCCTTTCGAGAGACATTAAGCTAAGTTCTAATAAAACTTTTTTTTTATGTCAGTCCTACTGGTATATTTTTTTGCGGGGTCGTAACAAAAGGGGTATGTTAAGCGAATTGCTATAAAGCTCACTGTAGAGAACCTATCCACAAAATTTGAGACTCGTAACATAATATGTTTATTTTTTCAGATAGTACGGAGAATTCCTAAACAACTCAGGAAAGTTCACATAATAATGAAAAATTGACATGCGATTTCGAGTCTCGATATTTGTAGATAGGTAGGTAACTACAATATAGTGGACTATATTTATTGTAGTTTGTTTAACATACCCCTCTTGCTACACCCTGTATAATCTTTAAGTAATTTTCGAGCATCGTAAAGAAGATTCGGTAAATGACCTTTACTTAATTCTATCACACCAATCTTAAATTCCCTTCGTTGGTATCATTCATGCGGACGCATCTCGCATAGAGACTTCAACGCTAACTTGATAAGATCTTGACAGGTTACTAAGATAACACAATATAGTTAACTAAGCCTTGTAGTTTCAGCAGCCAGAAGAATTGGTACCAAATGTGACATATCCCGGCATGTCTAAGATTGCATTTTGACCATCAAAGTAGTTAGCATTTTATTTAGCTATCACTATAACTTAGCAGGTGAGAACCATCAAAAGCAGTTCAGCAAAAAAAGAATGCTGTAAACACATAGTCATAAAAAGGCAAAACAACATATGCATCGTGTGCGGCCCATCAGCGCATAGCAGCGGCGTTTCTAACGCTCAATCGTGCCTGAAGCGCGCGTTTCAGAGGTTTCACGCCTTTTTTGTGACGCCGGCTTCGCGTATGAAGATTCTAAATAACGCGTGCAGTGTCAACAGAAGTTGATTGCTTTGGAAATTATTTTGACGGTTATAATTGGGAGATAATTTTAGAACGTACGAGTAGCTTTTTTGTTCCTTTTTTGTCTAGAACTTTTTGACTACGGGATTCGATGAAAACATTTATTTATAACAGGTAAGTAACTGTAGATTTTATTAATTTTTACAATAGATAAGAGAGAGATTCATTTGAGATATATTTTATGTCATAAAAATATAATTTACCCAATTATTTTTATATTTACTTTAGTATATTTTGCATATAAATACATAGCTTTTTTAATATCCCAAGAGTTACGGTAATTTATGTCTAATTATTTTTTTCTAAATGTGAAACTGTACCTAATACCAAATATAAAATAATTAGGTAGGTATATATCAGGAAGATGGTGATAGACGTGTCAGTGTTAAATCTCTCAAAAATCTCACACAAGGCTAAAATGCCTATCATACTATTATGTCTTCTTTCGTAACATCCTCAAATTACTTGATGCATAGCCGTGCATCCTGACCCTGGATGCCCAGCTAGAAACAGCAAGGAGACGTGATTCTTCAGCAAGGTAATGCATGTAAATAAGAACCTTATATTTCTCCAACTACCTCTGAAATGATAAGGGGTTTCTAGAGACTGAAATTTTGAAAGAAATTTTCTCCAGCGTTACAGGGCACTAGAGCGCTCAAATCTAAATGAGAGACTCGTGTAGTTCATACATAATGACATGATCTAAATGCATTCCTTGCATGTTGTAAAAATCTAAGGAAGTCAGTTCTTTCAGGAGATGAACTGGCGTCTCTTAACCTTACTAATCTTTTACGTCGGGTCCTACTATGTGTGGATTCCCTTTGTGATCGAGTACGACTAGCCCATTTTGAGATCATATCCATGTAGGTATTTGTATATGTGTACATGATTCCTTGAAGACTGATTCAGCAAGGAAACTCTACTAGTATCATGTACTTACCTACGCTTTGGAAAACGCGTTGGCCAAAATAGGCACCAGCCCTCCGGTCATGGGAGTCATCTCGGTGGCACAAAAGTGCATGAGTTCCACAGGAAAGGGTATCGACGCAGGTTGCGTCCCATACATACATATAATCAAGCCTTTATCCCTTACGGGGTAGGCAGAGCACCAAGGGCCGATAGAACCACATAGTGCCACTTCTGACCAATTTTGAGGGTATAGTTGAGATGTACATGTGCGGTTAGTAGTGACAGGTGGTCAGCCCATCGCGTGTGCGGAAAAGCTCTTATAACCCGTCCAATTTGAACTCGATAAATATAATTATAAAACATACTCATACAATTCATCAGAAATTCCTAATTAAACGTCTATTTATCTTAATTTCTAAAGTTTAATGAAGGCACATTTTGAACAAACTTTGTTTAATACAAATTCTCCCAGGGGTGTTAAGAAAACCCTTTTAAGGAGGATTGTTCCTTACGTGGAAGCGGGATGCCGCTCTATAACTGCGAATAGCAGCATCCTTCATTTTACTTGAAACAAGCAAACGCATATTATAGAGTTCATGGCACAGACATTTATCAACATGGCATGGATGGAAATATACATATATCCTACTAATATTATAAACGCGAAAGTTTGTAATTATGGATGGATGTTTGTTACTCTTTCAAACGTAACGGCTGGAGTGATTTTAATAAAATTTGGTATGGAGTTAGCTGACACCATGGATTAACAAATAGGCTACATTATATCCAGGGAAAATATTTTTATTCTGGATAATTTCGACATTTTGTTTTTTCTGCAGTCCACGCGGACGAAGTCGCGGGTGTCCACTAGTTAGTCCATATTATATTACAATATGTGTCAAAATTGGACAATTTAGCTAAGTTTAGATTAAACAATTTTTTTTATGTAAACACGGTGATAAGAGTAGGTATTCTAACGTTTGAGATAGGTTTTAAAATGTTTCTTTATGAAGTAGGTAACGTAAGCTACAAAAGTGTTCGTTTTTTTTTTACACCAAGTTTTAGTGAATGGTACAGTAACGTAAAAACCATTGCTAGTAGGTACTTGAGTTGTACGCAATAGAATGCTTGGCAATACAGTTCCATCCACATAGAACAAAATAAATGGTATTTACAAAACTAGCGGGTTTGCTAAAACAAGAGAGAATTAAAAGATTTTGTAAGGCGAGCCATTGAAGCGTTGGCTGGATTTTAATTATAATGTTCTCAAGGTTATCGTTAATGAGTTGCCGATTTCTGTTATTGCATTGTTTCTGTCTGAGTACTTCGAGCTATTGATTAAAGTTATAAGTAAAAGGTATATGCCCTTAATTATGCTGTTTGCGATTATTTCTTCAGAAAGAGCTTGTTCTATTGCTGATGTTGCGCTACAGCAAGCCCCTATTATGTGACAGAATTTCGTCATATCTTTGAAACATAGGTATTGGAGTGAAATGTAGAGTTTCGTTGAAAATGCATTTTTAAGCTGTTTCTAAAATGGCTTACAAGTTTGTTAGGTACCTACCTACCAATAAAAAGTTATAGGTAATAAAAAAAATAGTTTTAAATTATATTTAGGTATTTAAACAATATTGTTTTCAAGTGTGTCTTATTTAGTCACATATAGAAATAAAAGCACCAAGTTATTTTATCAAAGTAGGTACCTATAAAAATATTTTTGAAACTTATAAGAACAATAAAAAAATAAAAACGCCAATGAGGAGCTGCTAAATAAACTCGAACGTATACAGAATTTAGGTATCCGATTTATATACGGACTACGTAAATTTGATCACGTATCTCACTTTCGTAAAGAGTTAAAATGGCTCCCGATTCGTTTTCGCCGGAATACTCATCTATTAACACTCCTTTTAAAAATTTTAAATTATCGTTTTTCTCCGTTATATCTCAGTGAGCGCTTTAAATATCTCTTTTTAAGAGATCGACCTCTCCGATCCAATACGGCATCACTGCTACAAACTCCCCGATTTAATTCTGGGGCTTTTGGGTATTCTTTCTCGGTTCGGGCGGTTAAGCTCTGGAATGAATTACCCCACACGGTTAGAGATTGTCACACTGTTGGCACATTTAGGGAAAAGCTGAAGGATCACTACCTGTCCATTATATGAATATGCTGTCATTTGTTTTTTCTCCTTTTTTTTCTTAATGTAGTTTTGTAGTTTCTTGAATTTGTTTAATTGCACATGTTACCCTGTTGTTAACAATTTCTCTTTACTTGCTTGGCTTGCTGGAAGAGATCTCTGGTAGAGATAAGCTTGCCATTGTACATGCATCTCTTCTTTAATGTTGTATGCCATATTTCTTTTTGTGTATGTGCAATAAAGAATAAAAAAAATATTAGAAAACAATTTTTTTAATAACATTTATTTATCGACAATTTAAGATACAAAATGCATTTGCAAAAATAGCGCGTTTCAAAAATATTATCTTTTAGGTAAGCTGTCTAATAGGGAAGAGTCACTAAACTACATAGAGCCTACATAGCACGTGGCCCGATACGTAGGTTTGCCGATTTTTCTCAATTGGAATATGTGGTTTTAATTTTGCATTACCTTCATTAACTCAATGAAAAATGGTAAGGTTTGGTATTATTTGAACTATTTGGACTAATCTATTAGTAGGTAGGTAGAGTACCTGGGGAATATTGAGTGAACTCGCTAACGCGTAGAGAAAACAGAGCATACTTCTACATGTTTATTAAAATATTTTTCATTAAAAACTTAAATAATATGCAAAAATATTACCAAACTGCATTATTTAAAAAACAAATGCATCAATTTGCTTAAAAATATTTAATGCACACGAATGTAGTCAGAAATGCAATTAATGCACACAAGCATAGCATAATGTTTTCTTAGTGTGCACAGAAACTCCGCCCTAAACAAATTTTGACCAATCACCGGTGGTCGTAGGCATAGATCGTTCTGGCAGCACGCCTCATGTTTTCGACACGGAACGCCGACTCCGGCGCGACTCACACATTGTTAATACAAGCTTTGAAGATACCGGATCTTTGACTTGCTTCTATCTCTTTCACACTAATAAACACGGATGACATAGAGCCTGCTTTAATACTAAATCAAAAACTTTTAGACTAATTCTGAGTACCAAAACTGTCAGACGATCTGAAGTTAAAGTCATCCTTCGAAAAGCATCATCAGTTTGGACTGTTTCTGTAAAAATCGCCATAGCCGGCAAGCGTTGATGGTGTGTTGGAAAGAGACAACTAATCTATCGAAGCGGTTCCAAAGGTAGTGGAGGCGGCCAGTTTGACCATTTTTTGTTCCACTGTTGATTGTGAAAGATTACACTTGAGAGTCGAAATACATCTTTACATCACACGTCAGTGGGCACTGAGCTGTCTTCAAAGGAACACGGATTAGATACATGCAGTTTTACGTCATCATGCCTGCGTGCATCCTGTGATAGTGGACTGATATAGTGTTACGAGGACTTTGTATGTGATTACATAGACTTGGTGTTTATAGCCATTCCAATATTATCTTCCATCGCATCCTCTTTGTCATCGATGGCAGTATCAACATTGAATATGACGCCGTACTTCACCGGGTATTCTTTTCAAGGTATGTTCTCAGATTGATTTTATTTAGTATCGTAAATTGATTACATTCGTAAATTCAACTATTATTTATTTCCATTCTTTTATTAATTTTGTTTACTATCGCAATAGCTTCGTCATTTACATTAATATCATTAGCTTTAGTTTTATGATGTATTGCTCCATTATTATTTGCTTATTTATCATTATGGTTTTGTAAAATAGTAGGGTATTTGTTTCTATTGATAATACTCGTATGTACATTATTTATATTCGTATCAGTTTTATAAAAAATATTTCATTTATCATTATTTTAATACTAAGTTAAGAATAATTTCTTAATGAAACAATATTATGCATGACATCAAGTGATACCTACTCTAGTAATGTTTCGGATTTGAAAAATACATAATTTATACGGATTTAAGAAATTAAATAGCTTGTTCCACGTATATAATTATCTAGTGTAAAACTATAAAAGCAATAAAGCACCTAATTTGTCGGAACAAGCCATAAATCCATAATAGAGGTCTAATTAACCCAAGTTTATGGCCACCAGAATCTGATTAGCAACCACTCTACCATCTTATACAAGATGATCCAACACATTTTTTTTATCGTACACTATTTTTAGGGACAAAACGTCATAAAACTACATCATCTTGACGAAATTATAAAGCTAAACATGCCTTTTATTGCCGTCAATATAACGATATTTCATTGTCGAGCGTCGTCGTCAGAAAAACTGCTATTAAAACTTAATAACTGGACCTTGTTTATTACAAATTTCGGGAATGGTCAAGGACTGGGCGCACAGAAAGTGTTCTCTCCCCTATTGTCGTCGAATTTTTGTCACGACATTCTATTGTAGTTAGAAATCCTTGTCGCAGTGATCTTGATCCTAATTAAATTGCACAAACGACAAAACATTAAAATGGAGTTAACTGTATTGTTATCTAAATTATAAATTTTGCGTTATTTTACTTGATTAGATAAAATAAGGTTTAAGGCTCGAGCGCATCGGTCAAGCGGTGACAGTTCTATACATTAAACTCAGAGGTACGTGTACGTCTACACTTACGTGCACGCATACGCATCCAGTGTGCTCGAGCCTTTAATGTATGGAACTGTCACCGCTTGACGTCTATGCTTACGTCTACGCATACGCATCCGGGGTATCCTGTCTAATACAGTTCCATACTTTATAACTCAGCGGTACGTGCACGTCTACGCTTACGTGCACGCACACGCATCCGGTTTGCTCGAGCCTTTAAGCTTAAGCTAAATAAGGTGACATAACATTTGTTTTTGAAATATAACATAAAAAAGTAATATGCATTATCATTTCCCTGGCCTAATACCATTATTTACGGGGTCGGCACAATATGGTTTCTTTCGAAACTCACATTGCCAAAGGTTTGGCATTGGTTTTACGGCCGGCTGCCTGCCTGACGCCAACCCTCCTCTGGTATAGCTAGAAAAGGAATACCTATGCATGAATATATTTCTTCTTCTTCAGCCTATTGCAGTCCACTACTGCATGCGTATGATGAATTTGGTGAGAGCGAGATGTCTCACTTTTAAACGTCAAACTCACAGAGGCATTAATAACTAGATAAACTAAGTGTATGTACTTTTCATGCAAAAATAGACGTAAGAATTAGAATAGACATCTCGTTCTCAAGCCAGACTGAGTAAATAAGGGCTGATAGAAGTGGTTTGCAATCCGTTTTTAAACACCAGGTAGAAACACTTGCCTTGTCTAGTAATTATTTAGCTCTGTGGATTTAATGTTGAAAAGTGAGACATCTCGCTCTCACCAAATTCATCATACGCGTGCTGGACGTAGGCCTCCCCCAGTGCACGCCACAAGACTACTGCCACAGGGGGTTTTGCCCATAGTCACCACGCTGGACTGGCGGGTTGGTGACCGCAGTGTGATTTTCGGACTATGTTGTCAACACGGGAGGCGCTGCTGCCCACCTTACGGAAACCCTTAATCGCCTCGTACGATACCCACGGGTAGGCAGAGGTGGTACAAACCCTACTCTGCCGGCAGCATGCGGCTAAATACCCATACCTACATTATTATTTTAAAAAGCATAAATTTAAAAATTTGTTTAAGAAATAGGATTATTTGTTTTAATTTTTTTATCGTAGTATTTTTTAAATATTATAACTATATGAAAATAAGCTACATAGAAACAAGTAAAAGGTGACACAGGAATGCGATTTCGTTGCATTAATACCTATATAACTAAGTACCTACTAGGCTGGCTTGTTTGTTGAGGAATTTCTGGCTGGTTGTGGACAACGTGCTAACATTATGGAATTATTCTTGCACAAAGATTTGAAATAAGTTAAAAGTCAGTCTCACGTTAGACTTTCACTATAAATAACTTTGTCATAGCTATGCATCGATAGAAGAACCTCAAAAATATCATCAGAATGAATGCAACTTTTTATAAAAACTAACTGAATAACCTTTTGTTTACAAACTGCCGTTTTTCTATTAACACCATTTACTTTAAGGCGACAATCCCTTCATTATACCGTTTTACGCGCAACCCGTTGGTAATTGTAAAAGTTTGTAATAACCGAGCTATAAGCTATCCTTTTGTGGGTCTGTTAGCAAATGGATTTTATTTAGTACGGAGTTTCATATCACATCTATTTTGAATAGTCTCAGTTGGTCGATGGAGATATGAAATCTAAGAGATGATCGTCAGTGTTACATACCTACTCCTACAAGGAAAGTTACCTACGCCTACCTACTTTTAGATAAAAATTTTGACTTATAGGGTACAGCTTCTCATTAGTCATCTATCCAATGCTACCCTTTTTTGAAACAAAAGTAGGTAATGTGTGAATGTATGTATTTAACTTTATCTTACGCAGTAAATTCTCTACATGGTTGAAAGGCATGTTCTGAGCTTTCCGTCATTTTTGACCAGGCGTATAGAAAGTTCCGGAAGGACGACTAAGCAATGCTTATGCATGTTGTTATAAATATGTATTATAATATATGATTTCAATGTGCACTCTTAAAAAACTAAATATTCCATTGTTTCCTCTACAGCCGGACTTTTAAAATAATTTCAAAGGTTCGCCGTATAAATAACAAATACCGGCCCGAAAAGTTTTCTCTCTGTCGGTTTTACACATAAATCATTACCATACCAAAACATTTCGACGGTATTGTTAAAAATGTCACTTCGACTTATGACCTGTTTCGTCTAAGCTACATTAAAATGAAAGGGACAGAGTTATGTGGACGGGTTATGGAAGAATGAGAGTGTTCTTTAAAGTATGCCGACATTTTGTAAACGATTTTTAAACATATCACACTCTTATTTTACGTTATATATTTTTAGTACAATTTGTAGATGGTAATTAGGTACCCTAATTATTATTTGACATTTGTGTAAAATTCTCACATAATTTGAGATGATAGATTTCATTCAGTATGTTTACTGAAATATGTCAAGAATACGCGTATTTCTAAGAAGTTGCAAATAGTATAAAAAAACTAAGCACATTTGTTAGCTTTCAATGATTCACATGTCACAACCTCCATGTATCACTAAAGTGAGCCGACTCGAATTTGGGATACAAAAAAAGAATTGAAATTCTTTAATTCGTCTCAAAATTATACCAGTTTTTAAAACATAAGTCGAGCTTAGTGACATAAGCTGCTCAGATGTGCCTTCCAACATAAGAAAACATTTGTTTAAAGCGCAAATCTTAAAGGCGATTATTTGTGAAATAATACCCACAGCTTTGCATGTTAACAAACCTCAAAGTCTTCTTCTAAAATATCTTTTGGTTATGGTATGCCATGCAGAGCAATTTTGAAGTATGTATTTTTCTAACATGATTAGTATTTTTATTGAATCTAATGAAAATGTAGATATTGCAAATGGCATAAAGTACGTATGCACATTATTATGTTGCGATATGGCGGTTAATGTCGATATTAGTTCGCATAATGTGCTCGATGACGGGCGATGATCGCGATCAGATCGGCCTCGGGCTAGGGGACTGAATCAAGATCGCGCCTTGTAATTTCAACGGCAACGAGATTGCATTTTTCTTAAAACTCGATGAATGTTCTTTTGCATTAATGTCCCCCAAATTGTGATGGATATTCTTGTACTTATAGAGTGTGCTTGCTGTCTGTATATTGACTTTTATTGACTTCAATGATTTTCATTGGTCTAGCTATAAGTAGACGATTTACAAAGAAAATATAAATTAAGCAATCAAAATCTCAAAGTAACACGGGTAAATCAGATTTGTTGAAAACGTTCTGCGTTATATCGTGGAGCCAATTAAAATTATTAAATTGAGAGAGAAAATATTCATGACCTCTATAAAGAGTTCAGTACCACAATCAAGGTTTAGTCACATTCATATCATCTCGACAAGCGGTGCATCTCACACGCACACAGCGCACGCTGCGCCCGCGCAGATCAAAGGCACCGACAGGCTCTTTTAGCTTCGTAATATGACGCGCCCCCCGCCCCCGCCTGCCGGCGAAATACCTCGATCAACCTCCAGGCTCACTTGCCATTACTTATGCCGATCTATTAATAAAGGAATTGATATAATGGACATTACGAGGTAAGGTTCACGAAAACTGTTAAAAAAACAATGAAAAACGTATCTTAGTAATAATCGACACAAATTTTTGATCAGGTTCACGAAAACTGTTAGAAAAAAGATAAAAAACGTAGCTTGATAATAATAACCACAAATTTAAACACTTGAGGTATTTTTCCATTCTAATCTCTTCTAACCATCTAATGAAATCAGATAACAGAGACGATGCAAATCCAGGCGATGAATATACAACGCGCAAACTGGAAGTACCTTTACCTACCTTTCTCTTGCAACATACTTAGATATAACATTTATGACTTGCAAAATGGTAAAGTGCACAAAAATCGTTATATTATTTTGACTAAAATCACATATCTTTGGCCCGATGAAGCTTTCCCAACCCATAAATATGTTTTTGTTATTAACCAATAAGCATTACCTACTCGTATAAGGTAAAATTTATTTATAGTAAAGTTACATACTTATCAATATCTAAAGGACGTTAAATATTCTATTATTAGCAGGCATCAGCTAAACTAAAGAATGTAATGCAAAATTTACCTTTATCACAGATATGATAATCCTTTATGAAATTTTAATGTAAAACAACAAAAGTGCAGTTACGACGTTCTTCCACCGCGCGCACGGTGCTAGTGCAAAATGCCTCACGTGCGTGACTGGGTCATCGATCAAGTATCATTGTTCCATTAAA
Organism: Carposina sasakii; assembly: GCA_014607495.2. Taxonomy (NCBI): domain Eukaryota; kingdom Metazoa; phylum Arthropoda; class Insecta; order Lepidoptera; family Carposinidae; genus Carposina; species Carposina sasakii. The sequence continues at coordinate 7,189,846 of CP053164.1, forward strand.
ATTACGTAAATTCACATCGATTACTCGCAGATGCTATGGAAACTAAACGATAGCCATCTGCGCGGGATAAAATACCGAATAACGGTGTCGAAGTATCTTCTTCATTTTGTTTTGGAGGAAGAAAAATCTGCGCATAAAATATTAGAAGCTTTTTTGGAGAGCCTAGATTTTTTTTAAAAGGGGTGTGATTTCTTTTTGTAATTACCATAAGTACTCAGACAGAACCTCCTTTGACTTTCTATCCCATTTCTTTGGTTAAATTAGTTGTTGTTATCATACTTTATAATCATGCAATTATTTGAAGTTTTATTCCGCCTAAAATATGGAAATGGTGAAGTTATTTACAAGAAGCCATTGAAGTCCAGAAAATAAAAGAATTCGTCAAATTAGTACATAACACCTTATGAATACCAATGAGGTAAAACGGGCATTCTCAAATATACGCTATTATATTGAAATAAATTATTCATATCCATTCATAACTCATGTATTGGACAACATGGTTAAATACACTTTTCTATAAGTTGCCTAGTTTAGAATAGTAAGGAAAGTGTACTTGAATTGTTCGCGGGTGTTTTTGTTATATTCGGTGCTGACAAGCCGAAAGGCATAGCTGTAGTTTGTTCAGTTGCTAGTCAACAATGAGGAAGGATGCAGTACCGGCTATGTTTTAGAAATACAACCTGTTTCTGTCTTTCTCGTTTTGCCGCCATTATGGTATGTATCTTTTGTTTTAGTAGGCAATTTATTGTAGATACAAAGGGTAAACGTTAAGAAATTCAATAAAGCACTAAATAAATTAGGCATAAAATTGTCTATAGGCTGACGAATGCTGCTCTTCCAATTAATTGCATTCACGACCCTCGCCTAGTTGACAATAAAGCACTGGCCTGATCTTCTTTTGTTTTTAGAGCTTATCTTACACGTGTACTCCCATACGTTCAGTATAATATAGTAAATTGATTTGATATTCGGCCAGCACTGCCACGCGACCACGGGCCACACAAGCCTTCAAGAAGGCTTAATGGAATGACACAGCCTTTGTGAAGCCGCCCAATTCTGACGCCTATTCAGATGGCATTTCTAAGCTTTGTTGCTTGATTTTTTGATAGTAATAGCTTATTTTATTAGTGTATAGAATAAATTTTAACAGACCGTCAATAGAAATGCCGGGTCAATAACACTCTTATTGTGCCGTGTCAGAACATTTTTATATTAAATTTTCCTATGTTACACTTTATCGAGGTCGATTTAATGTTATTGCGATGATAAACTTTGATCCTGCCTATATTTTGCGGTTAATTTAATATATAACGTTAATATCACACATGATTTAATATGTGCAACGTAATAAATGTGGGTCTCTTGGCGGCGAATATTTGAATTATGGTTGTTGGAACCGGTGGGATCAGGCTCCGTGGAGGGACGTCTCGTTCCTCTTCGGGCTGCATTAATTGAATCTCGCACTATGAGCATTGAGCACCGCGAGCGCATTCCGCGGGCACTGTTAGCGCTTATCGCTCGCTACTATAACACTCATGTCGAGGAAAGCGGCGTGGCGATGTGACGTAAAGCCTCATATAAATTTTACTATAGGCACATTAATGTCGCTACGTGAAATTGATTTGCAACCAGAAACATATTACGATTGTGAAAACGGGGTTTACGATTTATTTACACAATACGATAGCAACTTAATACATTATGCACTATCATTCTCTCGCTGTAAGTAGTAATCTGTGAAAAATGCATTAAAATAACTTATGTTAATACTTAGTTGTATTAATATAACAAACTTTCGAACAAGTTTCTCATACTTACCTATTTGCTACCTATAGGTATTGCAGAATTCACATTATCGTAAGAATTATTTCTTTCTTCTGGTTAATTTGAAATCTGTAAATCCGAGTATATTATAATGGGATTTTGATTATTAAGTCACCCACAATTTACCGTTACAATAGTTTTCAATCGGAGCGGAACTTTTTGCATAGAGACGGCAAGAAACAAATAACAACACTTTTATGACTTTTTCAATTGGAATTTTATTGATCTCGATTCAAGTGTTGAGTAAATCGCCAGTACAATAGTTAGAACTTCATAAGTTGCACTAGCGCATTGAAATATGCAAATTAAATCAGCCAATACGATTAACCAGTGGACGGTGATTACAAACAACAAACAACAAAGTTCACAGATAGTTTTTACAAAATCAATTAAGAAATCAAAGTCGGTCAAATTGAAAATGAAATTCGTAAATGCAAAGATGGAAGGTTAAGAAATCCAATTTAGAATCGACAATTCGAATGATAACTCTAAGTACTTGGAAGGTTGATGAAAATCTGATTGCTAATTAAAGTTGACACAGAAATGCGAATGGTGAATTCAAAATCTTCATTTATTCGGTCACGGTTTGGCTCTTACGTTTAACATTAAATGATTGACTCTGTTTCAATTTCGTCTAACACGAATGCGACGGTTGAACGAATCGGAACACGATTATGTGATTGTGAGAAAATTCTCTACGTTCCATAGTTCTGTATCTGTGTTTACTGTTTAGTATATGAATTTATTTCCAAGGGAAAAGTCCTGCAAGCGGTTATGAATAAAGCGCGTAAGTTACACCCAGTTTTTCTATAATGCTTTTCACATATTTTTTTCTACAATCGGTGTTCTACATTTCTGCGCCACCCTGGTAGCAGCTATTGTTGGTGTCAACTTGTGCATGATCCAAAAACGCTTCCGGACGATTAGTTGCCAATGAATGTTTGAATTTGTTGTTAACTTCACCTCCTTTTGCGTTAATAGTGTTACAATGTTTGCGAATTCTATTACGCATTGTACCCTTGAGGTCCTTATTGTGCGTCAATCGTGAGCCTTTTTGCAATTGTACTTTTGACTTATCCTGTTCACTACAATAGCGATATTAAGTTTTTGATATAGCTTTATTATTACTTGTACTAGACATTACAGTAAATTGTACCAGACATTTTCGTATTGCACCAACAATTACGAATTTGCAACTTATTAATAGGTACATTGCTAACTAGTAAGTACATAAATAATATCTAACTTAAAAAGTAAAATGAAGTGATATATTATTACAAAACCACCCACATTTGTATAGTGAGGTTATTATGGACACGTTATGCGTCATAAATATTTCGGGAACATAAAATTAACACTCAAAAACATGGGCTTTCGAGGCACCGCAACGTCTACGGTCTCAGACAAAAAAATATGGGGATCGCTTGCAGAACCGCGGCTCGAGTCCAGACTTGCCACAAAAGACCTTCATCTCTTACATAAAAAGATACTTGTGGCAGCCACACATGGTTCACATTACACTGAGGTGTTAAAGATTCATGTGGTCAGACATCTTTGTTTTTATTTCCACAACTATTTACTGTAACAGTTTGTGTTATGGTTTATTTTCGATTGCGATGTAGGTTTGCTTATCGGTTGTTCTTCTCACTAAAGGACACACTTGTTGACATGTTGTCTAATTGATCGGTGGTTCTCAGTAGGGGTTTAGGGGCCTACATGTGGCGGTACCTTTGAGGAATTATATGAAATTGATAAACTATTTAAATGCCTTCACAAGTGGAACATGCCACTGGTGGATTTTTCATCTACAGATAATTTACGATGACTCTTAGGAAGATGTTATCTGTTGTGTTGTTTAATTGGTTTTGGAAGAGAAATAAAATTCTTGAAATATTTTTAATTATATTGCTATATATTATTGTATCTGATAAATTAATTTGTTTCTTATGAAATTACAATTACAAATTATCTTAGTAATTTATTAATTACTCAAATCTATAATTGTTTTTATTTTATAAAACAAAATGATTATGCTAGCTATTGAATTTTTCTGAACTACTTACAAATACTTGAACATATACTCTAACCAAATTAATTGCTAATCTTGGTCTATCTGAAAATCCAACAATCACTCTACTAAATCTACCGCCTTCTTTATCATCATCCTTCTACACTTTGAATGCAAAATCTTTCATTGGTACAATTTGTGGTCAACTTTTTTATATCCCTTCTCAATAGAAGCTTGGATGCGTTCAAAGTGCTGCAAAAATTGCCGTCAATCCGCGGCTCCCTTTGAAGATAGGTGGTCTCCCGCCATGAGTGATGTCGTTATAATAGCGACACTTCAAACATATTTTATAGCAAACCCAGAAAACGCATATTTTATTTTATTACTCTCACATTTGCAATCAGCATTCAAGTTAATTACCTCTCGATTCTCAAGGTGATAAAACGTTGATTAAAAACTTTGATGACTTCTTTCTTTTGCGGAAAATCGAGTGAGTCATTCGTGATCGAAATGAAATTCGATGTTTAACGTTATATACACAGCAGTATATGGCTATAAATGATATTATGGCTATAAATGATACTTAATGTTTCGAACAAAGCCCAAAAATAGTTTCGGCCTTATCGGTTCTGCTTGACAGCATTCGTGTTAAAAGAAATTGGATACTCTTGCCTGAGAACATGCCCAATGGAACGTTAAATAAGTAAGAATAGGCCTGTGTAGCTATGACGAACGGCGGCTATGTGGAGCGTATTATCGCATTGTTGCTATTGATGGTTAACGCATACTTGACTCCGATATTGGTTTTATCTGGTACTGCTACCGGTTTTGTTAGGCTTTATTAAACGTAACAATACAACATAGAAAAGGAAAACAAATTGGTAATGTAGATTTGTTTGATCCAAATACGTAATTTAAAGTATTGCGTACTGCTGTTGTTGTATACTTTTTTTGTTGTATCTAAGTAATTATTTTATTCGTAATATTTGTTTGATTTGGGTTTTCTCTAACAGTAAATTTTTGTTATAGGTCAGGGTCGTATGAACCAGTTGGGAGGAGTGTTCATCAATGGTAGACCACTACCTAACCACATAAGGTTAAAGATTGTGGAGATGGCAGCTGCTGGTGTCCGTCCTTGTGTGATCTCGAGGCAACTTAGGGTATCCCATGGCTGCGTATCCAAAATCCTCAATCGATATCAAGTAAGTTGGATTTTTTTTTACCAAGCACGTTTCACATTGTGCGGTTAAACTTTAAGTGCATACTAGCAATTAACTCTGCAGACAATTCATGATTGCTTTTCATTAACAGGAAACTGGGTCCATCCGCCCTGGCGTGATTGGGGGATCAAAACCGAGGGTCGCAACGCCTGAGGTTGAGAACAGAATAGAAGAACTGAAGAGGCTAAACCCAGGTATATTCTCCTGGGAGATTAGAGATAAACTTATTAAAGAAGGCATATGCGATAAAAATACTGCACCGTCAGTCAGCTCAATTTCGAGACTCATTAGAGGAGGGAAAGAAAGGGACGAATCAGATCCTAGAAGAAATCACAGCATTGATGGTATTCTAGGTAAGTCCTACTTACCTCAGACACAATTTTGTTAAATTTAATTTGTTTATTTTGTGATTTGTCTACGATTTGAGCTCCCATTACGAAATTTGCACATTTTTGTTACTGCACGGACAGAATTAGTTCTAAACGTATAGGTAAGCATATTTCCGCGTCATTCAGAACAAAGTACTTTTCCAAACTATTGAAAGTTTGGAGAGGAAACGGCGGCGGCGTGTTTGCATTAAACTTTATATTGCTATAGTTTGCCACTTCTGATGAACCACCATTGTTGTGCTGCGGTTTATTTGTAGAACATTATTCCACATTTGCAAGGTCTAAACAAATTAAATATTGCCTAAGTAATCCGTAAATCCTTGGGTAAATTTTCTATTATTAAAATTCAGACAAAAACCTTCGCTATAATGAGGCATACATAAACCGGCGTGTCATCGTAGTACTTAACGCTCATTCGAGCACCATAATCACTTAATTTAGTTCAATGTACACTATTATTATAAATTCATTCTTGTAATGAGACCGTCGGAACGTTTGCAAACTTCGCGAAATGGCGTATAAACTTAATAATGCACGTAAAAGCGCAGCGGTCGAACGCGCGCACGCCACGGCAGCGCCCCTTGTGTCGGCTTCAAAATTGTAGGTTATAAAAATGAAATTAGTATCCAAAGCTGTTATTATCCCATCGCGTTTGGCCGCGGGCCTTGCATTACGACAATCTGTCCGTACTGCACGTCTTGTGCCGTATAGCTATCCAATATAAAATGGCGCTCCTAATATCCCTGTTCGCGTCAGTGCGGTTTCGCCGCAGAGATTCTGCGCTGCGATAAGATTATGCATATTAAGTTGCGCGCAGCTAAAGTAATATCTACACTGGAAAAGCGGTCCCCTTTACCTATACAGTATTGAAAATCTGCTGTTCGTGCCTGCTCCGTGTCGATATAACGGTGCATTTTGCAGGGAATTTTCGTAGAATCTGCGTGTGATTTTCAAGAAGTTATGATTCATTCATTTCGTTTTAACAAAAGACAATATAAAACAACATGCATAAATAATGGTTTAGATGAGAGTAAGCTTGAGTAATTCAATTAATATTTCATTACTAGTGGCCGCCCGCGACTCCGTCCGCGTGGACTACAGAAACAAGAAAATGTCGAAATTATCCGGGATAAAAACATTTTTCCGGGTTAAAAATTGGCCTATATGTTAAGTGGGACATGCCACAATATATTCCTGATAGTGGACGCCCGCGACTCCGTCCGCGTGGACTACAGAAAAAACAAAATGTCGAAATTATCCGGGATAAAAACATTTTCCCGGGATAAAAAGTAGCCTATATGTTAAGTGGGACCTGTCACAATATATTCCTGAAAACTACATCGAAATCGGTTCAGCCGTTTCTGAAATTGGCGTGCACAGACAAACCGACAAACAGACAAACAGAAAAAAAATAAAAAATCATCGTTTTGGGTTCTATTGCGTTGATAAAGGTCTCCTATAATATATTTTCTCATATATCTTCCATGTACAGACAGCGATTCGTTACATTTTTATTATATGTATAGATCAGTTGAAGAAACATTATATTTATTAGCCCCCACAAACTAATTTAGAAGCGTCTACAAACGTACGAGCGATATAATGTGGTTACATTTAATTTAATTGGCCGGCGTGTGGTCCGTCCGCGGTAGCAGCTCTACGTAATCGACAAAACAAAATCAACCGCCTAGAAAGCCATTGTTTATTGCTCTGTGACGAAAATGTTTATTATTGTAATATATTACGTATTTAGGAAACGTGTGTATGTGTCGTGATCACATACATGGCAGGTTGACAAATCTCTTTCAAAAACGTGCAAATAGTAATTTCCATAAAAATTCTATTTGTAGGTTTAATTAAGTTTTGGTTATAATTCATAGAATGACAGAAAGTTTCTTTTTGATAGGTCCATCGTCGTGTGAAGATTCGGACACGGAATCCGAGCCAGGAATAACACTTAAGAGAAAGCAAAGAAGATCGAGGACCACCTTTTCCGGGGACCAGCTGGAAGCTTTAGAGCGAGCATTTACGAGGACTCAATACCCTGATGTATATACTAGGGAAGAACTTGCTCAGAAAACAAAACTTACTGAAGCCAGAGTCCAGGTAACGGAAATTATCCATTTTGATTATACTTAGTTTTCTGTTAACTATTAATACTATATTCTACTATGCATCAGTGAATGTAATCAAATTTATTGTTCACGCCCCAAGAGCCCTAAGTAATTAGGTTTAAAATTAATCGTTTATTTTGGAAGGAAGCCATATGCTGTATCGCTACTGTTTCTTTTTGTTGACTAATAACCCCACTATAATAGTGGGTTATAATACCAAATTACGTTTGAAATCAACCCACGTCTATCATGAATGTTGTTTAGTAGGCCTTGTTTTATTGTAATTTACAACGTTCACTGGGTGACCGACCAGTGCTCACTATCAAAATGTATTTATATTCACCGCATGAAGAAGTGCACCCTACATTTCAGTCAGACAATAAGTTGTGTGTTCTCTCCCCCTGATACTATTTTGAGAAACAAAATTTATCTAAATAGCAGTTTTTCATCCATAGGTGTGGTTTTCCAACCGAAGAGCTCGTCTACGCAAACAGCTAAATTCGCAACAATTGAGTGCCTTCAATACCATGTCCTTGCAATCAGCTTTCCCATCTGTCCACCAACAGTACGAACCACCTTCAACTTTTAATCCTCAATGGCAACAATCCTATACATCAGCTTTAGGAACAAGCTCAGTCTTGAACTCAGCATTAGCTCCATCTCTACACCAGTCATCACTGACTGCACCATCAGTGTGCCAATCCCTTACTGCTTCTTCTTTGCATCCGCCAACCTCCACCTCATTCTCTTCCGGAAATTTGACTCCCTTATCTCATTCCTCTGAGTTGGCAACGCCTTTGCAATCAACGAATGACAATCCGCCAAGTTCGAGTCCAAGTGCTGCCAGTCCGTCAGCGCATCAGACTACAGCGCATACCTACCAGCATTCCTACGTGAACCCGAGCGACGCAGTGTCTCATCCTTATGTTTACGGAGACTACTCGAAGCAAGACCACGCCATGTCAGCCCACAACCACTGGACTGCAAGACAGCTCACTGGCCATCCACAAAACAAGCTCTCCGACGTGTGGCCCGAAAATTATAGGTAAGTTGTCTACATATTTTGATTTACTCGTATAACCCTAGTATAAAAAACAACAAATATCTTGTAAGGTCTTAATAATCCCTGGCGGCAACTAAGTAGCTTTATGAATTATTGATGCTCGGCTACTCATATTCCGTTTTGAATTGTACAGATGAATATGCAATTACAATAAACTGACCTTTGCTTCCAGAAATTTAAATAACTATCTATTAACTTAATACTCTAACTAAAGCATGACTGTTATTTGTGTAATGGTAGGCTTAGGATTAATGATTTCAAATGAATTCATCCATGTGAGTTCCCTTTGACTGTAGCAACCAAGAAGTATTTAATATGTATACCTATCATGCTTTAAGGTCTCATTAGCAGTATGCAAAAATTTAAGTTAACCTGGATAACTCCTACATAAAATTTCAATATATCAATCATTGAAACTAGAACGTGAGTTTAATGGCTATGGTTTACAGTGGCTATCAGTTACTATCGAGTAGGCGTGGTAGTCGATCGCAAATCGGGGTGCGTTCATTTTATTTCTTTTCACCTTCCTTTATCATTAGCGTGAGCGGCCGCTAATCAATTAAGAGTGTAAGAACTGGGCTATTATACGCCGGGTGGTTATTACAGCGGCTTCGTAATACGCCGATCCGATCGTGAATTCAATAGGGCTGCGAATTTTATAGAGATTTCTGATCGATCTTTAATTAAATTTTTTCAAAGTTATTTTCCATAATCGAAAACGTGTTATGAGAGAAAACTGGCTTCGTACGTTTTTGTCGGACAATCGTAACAAAGTCTTTGTCGCTTTGTGGCAGACACGGCGACGACATTTATCTATGTTATCTAGACAAAGGAGTCTATAAACTCACATTGGACCACACGTAATACATCTTGCACAATGACTGACAATGTGATAATGTATGTTAGCCACGTTTAGGCGGTCTCAACGTGGATATTTTGGCCTGATTGGTACACAATACTGTGATTTACAAAATGTTGTATTCTTATGCTTGACAAGCGTTATGCGCCAAATGTTGCTTTCGTTCATCGGTGTCAAAATATGACACAGAGATATAAAATAAGCTTTCGAATTACGAGATAAATAATAGTGATAAAATTATGAGTGAAATACTGATGGCAAAACTAAACAGCATTCCCCGTTATTAATGACAAAATACTAGTATAAGGTTAAGTTATAGTAAATAGATAGGTTATTGTACTATTTATTAAATTATTCATCCTTTGCATTGCATGTGCCTATAAAACATAATTAAGCAGCAGACATAATGATACAGTTATAAACTTATGCTCAATTCGGGCTGTAAATTGTACGTAATTATTGTAGGCAGAGATTTTCATTGAGTTGATTATTTCTAGTTTTATCATAGACTAGATATTCCCTTTGATTCTGCTCACGTGAACTACAAAAACTATTCATTCTGATAAGTTACCTATTTCATTTTATCAAGATCTATAACGATAATAGAAATACAGTTATTTTAGTATATATGAAAATCGTATGATCTACTTTAATCATATTAAATTTTTCTAAATGCTTCAACCCTTTATTATTTTCTCATCTATCATTGTCCGTTACCTAGTGCTCAAACTTCTGTAATTGCAGTATCCAGCTTTAAACTGTCTATAGCAGGATAAATTTCCTTTTCCTCTTAACTTTCATTAGGACAAAAAATATAAGTATGTTACATACTCGTGGTGATAATAAATTAATCATCTATAAAATATCTCGTACCTAATAGTAGCTAATATTATTAAATAAAAAGGTATGTAATTAAAAACTAGGTATAAGTAAAAATGTAAAACGATCTTGAATTTCACGGTCACTGTTTGTTAACAAACTATCTGCATATGAGTTAAACACCTGTAAACTACCTATATATGTAATAATAATAAATAGTTTATTACGACTCGACTCTTATGTACTGATAAAAAAAATTATATTATAGAATACATTTTAGTACAAATTAATTAAGAAATATATTACGTAAATAAAGTAAAACATCAAGACATGATTTCAAAAACAATAGCCCAAAGATTCAATGGCGTAGACTATGAAAGTTTTCTGAACTTGAACGTGCCACATGCACCGGCAATCAAAAATTTACGTAAACGCAACTGGTATACAATTCAGAAAACGTATAAACACACGTTTCATTGTAGCCTCGGCAATTAATGGGTTCTTGAACGTGACGTTAGTGTACAGAACCTGGGCATTAGCTGGGTCTAGGCGAGTATTAAAACTTATCTGCAACCATTGGCGTTTGACTTCCTAACTTGGACCGTTAGTTTCTCTTATATGCTACAGAGTCGGTTAAGTTCTACACAGCTTCGGATGACTTTAATATGTCGTGAGCTAGGATATTAATTTGTTATTTTTGAATTAAAATATGTCACATTTCTCACCTACGAATATATTTTACACGGTGTAGGTACTGTTATTTTGACAAAAACAAGACTTCCGTGCATGTCGCAAGAGTCGACTAAGCGAATCGAGCGTCTCTCTCTATAAGCTAGCAACTTTTCATTCATCATTTACGTCTGTCCCCGCTATGGTAAATGTAGCTGCTTGATATCCTTTATGATCCTGCAGTTCTGGCTACCACAGTCATGTGTAGTGTAGGTATTAGGGCTGTGTTTAACACAAATTATTTAATTATGGACTTAACTGTGCATTACGCGTTCAACGGTTATGTTTGAATAATTTTTAACCGTCAACATTGCAACTCACAAGTAACCATTTATAAACATGAAATGAAATTCTGATTTTAATTCGTACATTTGCTTTTTCCATATTTGCATGTAATCAGACCGTAATATGTCCATTTATTAACATTTGAAATCACCTGTCTTGGCTCGAATATTCATTTTTATATCAGCAGGGTTTGTGATGATTGAAGTAAAAGTAAATAAAAAACCAATTTCATTTCCCTTTGCCACAGTAATGCCACAGTGTAGGTATATTTGAATTAAAAAATAATTGTACGTTGTCGCCGTAATGAAAAATGTACACTGTACCGACTAAAAGTTTATTTTAAATATAAAATTCAGAAAAACTGTGTCCTCCTACTTCCACGTTGCCACGGAAAGTTATTTCCTGTCCCATTTTCATAATGTATGTAGTCTGAAAGTAGCAAGCCCTACTTGCAGCAATTACTTAAAAAATATATTTGATTCTGATTACTTAAGCAAATGGTATACCTATTTGTTTAATAATTATATAACCTAATATTGGAACCTGATGGGGCTGCTCACCAACGTCACACAAGTCGTCTCTTTATGTTTATGTAAATAAAAGCAAGATGGTATTGTGACCTAATGGAGACCGCGCCTCGGCAAGCGTGTTGGGCGCCCTAATAATTAAAGAGCACGGTTGGTATAACTGGATGGCAAAAACGGGAAATATATGGAACTTGACGGTCGGGCTGACTCACCGATTGCATGTCACACAGAGAGCTATGGAAAGGTACCATATTCTCAAACTACGATTTTATGTGAACTATACCAAATATTAGCCAAAGAAAAACCTTTATGAATGACCTCTAATAAAGGTAGCTGTTTGCATTAAAATTACAATTAAGTTCAATTTTTATTACAATTCGGTCACGACTTGCTTCCGAAACGGCTACTAGAATGTTTTCTGGTAATTTGGACAATTTGAATTATTCCCACCTTACGTCATGTTATTACTATGCAATGGTAGGCTAAATGAGAAGTAATTTGGGATGTCAGTACCTACTTACTACCGCTCTATGATTAAAAACATTGGCACTGTTCATATTAAAATGAATTGATTAAAATTATTTTATATTTGCGTAATGACAACAATAATAATATTATTAGGTATTTTGTCAACTAACTGGCAACTGTACCCAATTTATAGGCAATTCATCAGTCTTATGCGCAGAATTTTTTTAGAAGTTTATAGTTATACCAACTACAGGTATCTATGTATTTCTTCTCGCCCTTTTTATAAATATATTTTACGAATAAACTAAGGATTTTTTTATTTGTTGCAGTTCATTTTTCGGCACGAACCCATCACACTACGCGACGCACGCACACTCACCCACTGAGGCCAAGTCAGGCTATCCGTATTTAGGACAACTAGGTGGCATGGATATGGGTAGGGTCCACTAGAAACAACTGAGAGTCTAACTTATAATGTACAATTTCTTTTTTAGTAAATATCATATCATCTTTGTGCCTTCAGATATCAATATTTTGTAAAATAAATTTGTATATAACTTAAAATAGTTTGTACATAAACTGTGTTGAAGACTAAATTAATTTTCCGTATGTATTATTCAGCTTTATTTAGTTCTATGTGCGCTAAATTGTTTAACTTGTTCCTTTTAGAAATATACCTGCACTTTAACTGATTTGGATTATATAGATTTATTTAGGTATAAAATGTTGTTGCAATTAGTTTTTTAAGATTGTTGAATATTTTTAGTATTGCGTGAAAGTATATTTAAGTATATAGTTAGTTAGTATGTATAGACAAAATATTTTTTAGAAATACGATAGGTAGCCGACCTACCTATTTGTTGCACTGACCTGTAATAACTTTTCAAAATGCCTTGTATTATGTGATCTGATGATATATTCGTATTTATTTATATAAACACTTTATAACAATACTATTACAAATTTATAGAATAACCCACTGGGATTATTAATAGGCACGTACCTACTTTGTAAAGTTAACAAATATACTTACACAATAAATGGAATGCTAAAATAATAATATGTCTAAATTATTTATTGTTCAACAATATCATTCCTGTAATCCTCATCATATTTTGGGCAAATAATCATATTTATACATACATACATATAACGCCTTTATCCCTTACGGGCTAAGCAGAGCACCAAAGGCCGATAGGACCACATGGTGCCACTTCTGACCAATTTTGAGGGTATAGTTGAGATGTACAAGTTCGGTTAGTAGTGACAGGTGGTCAGCCCATCGCCTACAAAACACCAAAACCCTCTTATCCCTCTACTGACTTGTACATCATGCCCGGGAAGAGAAGCAGTTGTAGTTTTTTTCACTCCCAGAGAAGCATAGAAGAATCATTCTATTTCAGTAAAAATAAAAAATGCCTAAAGGTACATACTAAAATTAACTATAAAGGTATTTCAGGTCATGCACTCGTGTAGATTTGCCTGAAAGCTTTCTATTTCAGTAGTGTTATGCGACATATGGAATGGATTAAATAATCCATCAAAGGATTTATTTGTGCCTGAATTTAATAGGATTTAAATCTCGGCATTTCATTATGAAAGTGGATAATTTATCTTTTAGCGAAAATTACTTATAGTTATTATAGTGCTCTGCCTACCCCGTACGGGCTAAAGGCGTGATTATATGTATGTATGTATGTTATTATAGTACTTGTAGTATTGAACACTAATTTTGGATTAATGGCAAAAAATGAACTTAGAATAGCAAAGCAGATTAAATTTGACATGATTATAATGGATTTATTTTTATTTATGTATTACCAAAAGCAGTTACCGAAATAGACTGTCATGGATAGCTGTGTTCCCTAAATGGTGTAACCAGAACCATAGGTAGACAGATTATTGCGCCAAAAATTTCCATAGCATTTTCATTCATAAGGGCGAACTTAATGCCTTACATTCTTCCACCAGTAAATCATACTTACTTAAGAATATAATGTGTCCATGATGTTGCACCAAGGAGATCCTACAGTCACATTCAGCATAGCGGGGTCAGATCTTAATGATCAGTGACAAGTTGCCAGCTCATCGCCTGAGTTAACACCGCTGGGTTACAGATCTACCTATTCTGGAGAAGACTCGTGCATCAAAAATATACCTACCATTCTACCATCCTACCATTTTATATAACTACAAACCTTATTTTTTCGGGTTTTATAGGTTATGGAAATTATATAAAATTTGATAGCGACGTATATGATATAGGTACCTATGTACAGTTCCCACGTTGTTTTTAAAGGGAGTTGCTACATGTATGTATGGACAAATACAATTGATTATTTTTAAATTACTTTATAACACTTTAGTGTTGCCAGTAAAAATAATATTATTGTCCCTTATCCCTTACTATAAAATTACATAACTCCATCCAGTGAGCTTTATACTGAAGTTATATGCATAGTGAAATATATTCGACACACAAGCTTGTACGGAACCCGGAAGTCTGCTTAACATACGTCTGCGACAGACGGTGGGCTAACGGAAAACCGTTTCATAACCACACTCCAGTTAAGGTCGGTGTATTTGTCTTGAACTTTGTCCTGACTAGTGATTTAATTTTTTTTTATAATCTTGCTAAAAAATAAATGGTTACAGTTTTCTACGATTATAAAGAAAGCCTCGAGCACACCGGATGCGTATGCGTGCACGTAAGCGTAGACGTACACGTACCTCTGAGTTTAATGTATAGAACTGTCACCGCTTGACGTCTATGCTTACGTCTACGCATACGCATCCGGTCTGCCCGTGCCTATACAGTTCCATACATTACAACTCAGAGGTACGTGTACGTCTACGCTTACGTGTACGCATACGCATCCGGTGCTCGAGGCTTTAAAGAAATTGAACCCTTATAGTTTCGCCATGTAGTCATCAGCAACTTAGGTTAGACTCGTCTTTTTCAATGCCTACAGTGAATATAGGTGAATCACCTAGATACAAAAATGAAACAAGTATAGGTATAGCATTCAAAAAGTATATTTTATGACTACACTGAAAATTACTGAACAATTATGAATTTATATTTCCCACTGGTGTAAGGCCAGGTGATGCGGACACCAGTATAGTCAGTTTAAATTAGTTTAAAGCTCCGAGGAACTAATGAAGGGTCATTTTCTAGAATACATGTCCCTCATATTTCGACAACAGAAATCTGAGAGCATATAATTGTCTTTCGGTACAGTGCATTGGATTTATAGTCAGATACAGGTTCTTAGATTTACTAGGATATAAAGTATGTTGTATTGATACACAATTTAACTACTTAATTATGTAACAGTTCAATTTACTATAGTAACATAGTTAACGATACAATAGTTAACGAAATAATTACTTCATCTGTAGGTTAAATGCCGTAGAAGTATAACCATGAACTTTTAATTAAAACAGGATTGTTTCCAATGTGGGAACGAGACACCGCTATTAACAGTGAAAAGATACTGCTACCATAATGGAAATTATCATATGTATGTACTTTTAAAATGTCTGATAATCCTTTGATTCTGCAGGTATAGATTGGACAATAACCAAGATGAAGAGTCCCCGCTTTGTCCTGAGTAACTGTCGGATCAACGTACAGCCTAAACCGCCTCCTTATTACTTAACTAGTAAAAGCAAAGCGAAAAATAGTACAAAAATTGCTGATTGCTTGTCAAATTTGTATTACGTAAAATGAATTTCAAAGGAACTTTGACATTTCGAGGCGAATATTGTACAATTTTTCAAAAAAAAAAAAAAAAACAAAAAAACTACATCGTTTTCCAGCATTTTTTTTGGCATAAACTTACTTTATTTGATGTATAGAGTACATACCCTTGGTTAAGGGTGGCAACGAAAAAACACCCTGTATATCTATAAGTCAACACTAACTTCCTGGGCCAAGCATTACATGCTTCATAGTTTAGCCCTCTTCGCCATAATCGCACAGATCCGAATTTTAGTGTTAAGATACACGATGTACGATATTCTTTTGAAATTCATATTACCAAAGATTTGGCATTTATTTTATGGCTAGCTGCCTGGCTGACGCCAACCCACCCCGGCTATAAGTGTCGATTTTAGAAAATATATTTGTGACGATGTACATACATATCCCTATAAAAAGAACCTTGTATTATTACTTCGTACCTTGTTCGTACCTATTATAAAATACATTACGACTTCGACAATGTCAATTACACAATCGGACGGTGGTCTAGATGCCATCACACCACCAATGAACAGAGGAAGGCGTACACCGCGGCCGCTCAATGGAAAACGTGATCAAGTTTTACATTTTTTACGTCAGAATCTTATTTTTCTAACGCAAAAACATTTCGGTAAGGCACACGCGTGGGAACCTCTTCTGACAGTTTTAACTGGCAACATCGACTGTCACATTGACTAAGAAAAAATAGATGAGACGCCATTTGTCTTGAAGTACTAACAATGAATAAACAGAAGCGCTTATAGTTATTACTATTGAGGTTTTTACGTAATTTGCATATACGAGCATATTGTTCAGATAAAACTGTTTTCAGTACTTCTGTGTTACGTGCTACATAAATGGTGTAAATAGATTATGGTACATACATTGTATTTAAATTATTACAGAAGTATGAAAGTAAATAAGTACCTTCAATATTGTAATGGGATTTGACGTTCATATCGTTTGTGATAGCCTAAAGCTTCTTAGTTCAACTTAATTTGCAAAATAGTTTAGATAAAATTCAGCTAACACAGAGAATTAACTGTTAGAAGAAAAAGTTACCTTCTCATTCACCCGACACCAATTCCCGCGAACATCTAGATATTCTGATGAGGTATTATAGTATTTAGGTATTATTCGAAGTAGAACCGTTGAAAAGTAGTTTATACCTATGTCTCTTCAAAAATTTTATCTCAACGCACCTAAACAGTCGATGGGAAAAGTCGTGTCTCTATTTTAATTGAACATGACGAATCAAGTTCGCCGGAAAAACTGGGCGGGTCTGTTTGTGAAGGCGGATGTGAGACGGACGTTTTTTTAACCCATTTTGTCTATGGATAACATCACGTTCACCATAGAGCAGATATAAAGAGGAGGTGTTGATAAGTTTGTTTATTATTCTGTGGCCAATTAGAGGGTGCCTGTAACTATGTCCTAGTTAAGTAATCCATCGTAGTGTAGTGTTATCAATAAGTTACATAGCTGTAGCTTAACCATAGCTGTTAAGTTTCACCATAATCGTTTAATGGTAACAAATATGTGCTTCTTACTTAAAATATTTAGAGATAATTAGATATCTGAAAATCGTACACACCCAACTTCACATCCTCACAAACTTAAACAAATAAAAAAACTGAAAATATTTACAATTCTTCCTATAGCCATTTACTTGCTCGCATATAAGTTCCAAATGTAATTATAAAATATACATATAATTTTTAACTAAGTTACAAGTGTGTAACCCTCGTATATTCTCATTTATATTCGAATAGAAGGGCAGTGTAAATTCTCAATACTGGTAAAGTTAAAGGAGCATGCTCTACATAAGCGCCTGGAGGATACTGTACGAAACATAAATATTATCGTAGAGTATACCAAATTTCAAGTTATCATTAGTGAAGCGGCCTTATGCAAAATATTTTTTTTTAGTTATTAGGAAGCACAAACATTTCCCACCAAACTGCTCAGTCATTAGATCGAACATCAACCATATCATAACTATCACCTAAACATGGAAAACTCTCCAACCGATTGTTCTCACACATTCGTGAGAAACAAAATTGAATTTCGAACTAACTGTCCAGCAATTAAAAACACAAAATGGCACCGACAGTTATAGCGGGATAGGTGTGATCGCAGGTGGATCGTGGTTCTCGGATTTGGGAGGGGGCGTCGAAAATTAGTAATCGGACGTCGACTTATGGTTTTTAAAGAAAAAAATCAGTGGCATATCGATGATCGATTTTCACAGCGGATAGTGCACGCACGTGTCGGGACGTTGCTGATTGGCCACGCTGGACTGTCGCGTCGTGATTGAGCTGTTGCCTGCGACAGGTTGATCTCACTGGACTCATCAAAGTCATCACTAAAAACTCGTTCGCGGTTTGCAATTGAATGTAATTAATTTTTTTGCCGGTCCTTTACTTTGAGCGAACATGTTTGAACTGTGATTATGCGGTCCTCGTTTAATTTGAATATCTAATTGAGGTCCTCTGTACACAGGATGATATCATGCAGAAGTAAGTTTTATACCTATTTGGTTGTAATAACAATATTGATAGGCTATAAGTCTGTATCTTTGTATGGGCTCATACTACAAATTTTCTACAAGGATCAGTGAAATGCCTTAATATACTTATTTGTTATGTCACATTTTTTGCAAATAAAATGCCGGAGAAAAAATAACTTCTTGAAAATTTGCAGAAAAAGTAAATAAAAACGATTAGATAGTATGATTGCATGACGAAAGCATTAGTTTAGCAAAATCTTACAATCACCCAGAGTTCAGGTGCACTTGCCTCTACCGTTCTCACGAGAAATCGAACGGAATTCTATAAGAATGTTCGAAGATTTGTAAACACGGGAATCGTGCATATCCAACGGTCACTCGTCCAAAAAGTTTTAAGTTCAATATCGGTTTTCCATTTTCTCGTTGAGTGCTTTAGCTTTGCTAGGTCACTGTTCTAGATCTAGATATTTTTTTCTAATTTATTGATAGTTGTGACTCAATTGTGAAGGTTGAAAGGTCGGCTTGAATATATATATTTAAAACAGTTAAATTAAAACAAAAAATATCTATTAGGTTCAAAATTAATTATTTTTTAACAAAATTAGTTAGAATTTTAATGAAAACAAAATAAACTTGAATAGTTTCTAATTTCAAATAACGACCTTCATAATCGTCTTCCAGTAACGTGTCCATTGTTTACAAAGTTACTGTCTTCGAAAAAGGGACGAAGGGTGTCGACAACTCGCTTTGTTTTTAATGCTACAAAGGCGAAGGAATCCTACGGTAGGCGTCACACTGTGACCCTTTGAACGAAAGCTCTGTATCACCTTCCCTTGTTTTGGACAAATTATTACTCTGGTTTTACATAGAGGAGACGACAATTGGTATTGATTCCTGCAAGCGTCGCGTTTCAATGATTTATTTGTAGTGTGTGAGTCATCAGTAGCCTTTTAGTACAGTCTACATTGTCTTTGGCTGGAACTTGTGAGAATTGAGATGTGCCACTCAGCTGGATAGCTTTGCTTGTTTACAAACATTTTATTGAGGTGTTATGTTTAATGGCTCCTTTGGAAGGTAGATGATTGTTGAGTTGACAATGATTGAGTGTCTGCGATCGGCTAATAATGTTGTCGCTTGCTGTGCTAGATTGTATGTATAGGTATAACGGTTTTACAATACACCAACATATTTACTAATGGATACTTACGTAAAATATTTTTTTCTAATTTTTTGATACGACGAATATTGCAGTTTGTTTTTAAAATAGTTCGCCAGGGTTAAACACACAGAATGAGACTTCTAAAGCGTGTCAAGTGTTAAGAGGAGGAAAAAGACATTAGAGTGCACAAATGTGTGCGCAAAAACAGGTGCAGTCTCTATTCCTCTAATCTCATAGTACGATGAGATATAAAGAAGAGAGATCAAGGTTTATAGTACTACATGATCTACATGCAACAGTGTTTTACTTAGGTCGTTGGAGCTTGGTATTGGGAGGATCGCCCTATACGTAGGTACCTATAATATATCTGTAGGCAATTTTTTATTAATTAATAAGTAAAAGGACTACCTAGTTACTGAAGTTAATTAATTTGATCTAAGGTCTAAGAACCGTAAGTTCAACTTTATAATGAGAAAACTTTCAAAATTAAACTAAATCTTTTATTGTGAAAGATGTCGTTCAGCCTTGACATCAGATATTAATTATGATCTTTATCAAAATTCTTAAACTATATTTGTTCATACAAAATAATTTTAATAATCTTGGTACATATTTTACAGAACGCCAAAATTAACTAATAATACAAAAACGTATTAAGTCCCTAGTAAAATGACGAAGCAATCGACAAGTGGTCAGAAGGATGTGAAATATATTTATGTATGTAAGGTTCGACCGGTATGGTAAGTAGGTATATACGACTCCGATATAATCATAAAAATCAACCTTTACTAGAAAAGACATTTCTATTTCCTATTTATTTATATTTTTTAATCTACTTCTTTTTATCTGTAACTATAAATTTTGAACAGCGGATCTTAAGGCAAACGAATTTCCACTTCTTTACAACTTCTATAATGCTACGCTACTAGAATCAAAAATACTTTTAACTCATATTTAAATAGGTAATAAGTAGCAACTAGCAACAATTATTCAGTCGCAGCAATAACAAGCAAATTCGACATTGTTCTTCTCTTCATTTGTCAACGCGAAAACAAAAGCTAGGCAGTTAAAATCAATGTCATCGATTGTTCCATTGATAATAGAAGTAACAGTAAACTAACAACTATATTGTTTTACAACCTCTGCTCCCGAAGCCGCAGGAGGTAGCACCCTAAAATATTCGAAATTTTCGTCCAAAACTGCCGGCCATTAAATAGATTTACAACCTCCCGACGTTCCCGGAAAGTGAGGAGGCACATTTCCGAACGAAATCTCTTTTGTCTCTCGCTATAATGATTTTATTATCTGTGATTTTATGCCGTTTTGGGTGTATACATTTTTTGTTGCGCAAATTTTGTTAAATGGAATTGAAATTAACTTTTTCTTTGTTAACTCTTTGATTATTTTTATCTTAAAATAAAAAAATTTTTTATTTATTTTAGTATAAATAGTTGGCTAAATAGCCAGTAAATAGTTATTTTATTGTCAGTAAATATTTTCTTTTAATGCATCCTATGTTCGTATCCGTAGTACGATTGGTTTCTCGGCAACTGAATTAGGTTCTCATAAAAATTTCAAGGGAGAACTCATAGAGCTTGAGAAACTAAAACACGTGTACCTACTTACATAAATTTCTTGTAAATAAATATTCTTATAATTTATGAAACTGGCCGTCGATTAACCACTTATTCTAATGAAATATTAGAGTATACCGGTAAATGCGTTACTTAGCGTAATATATTATGTAATTTAAAGATTAAAAATATGATGATAAATCACAGGTGTAATAAAATACCAAAAGGGATGAAACTCATGATGTGGTATGGAATGCTCATGGTATGAAACGGTGTAGTCGGCAGAGACCTTAATGGTAATAAATATCTGATTCATAAATATGTTTATAAAAAATATAAAAGAAGAATATAAATATGTACATCAACCATATGAATTAAAATAAAGTCTCGCTTACTTTTTAGAAGTTGGTTTTTATATGGTACGTCACTTCAACCAACACAGCGTTCCTACTGAGAAATCTCAATCAACACATAGAGTTGCCTTATGCCTCCTAAGTAACAATATTAGTATCCCGAAATGCCACACCGCATCATCATTATTCTACCTCTCCTAGTTATTCTAGCTAGAAATCTTTTCTTTTACATCTGAAACAGAAGTCTACCACCGCATAAATTACAACCAAAATAATGAAGTCCTTCAAAAACTTTTACGGAAACAAAACAAACGAACATGTAACCATGAAAATCGCTGGCTTTCCATGACCACAACAATTAGGGACCTCACGTTGCGTTTAGAACAAAAGACAGGCCTACCGTTCAGTAGCATTCTGTGTATCAAAACCACAAACAAGTGAACAGAAAAATGCCTTCTTGCATACCAAAAGTCTTTGTTTCTCATTCAAAGTGGTTTTAAGTAGGGACTCTTTGTTGGAAACCATACTATGATGCTGTCGGTGGGTGGTGGGCTCTCGATTGACCGATGACAGATTTGCCACGTTATTGATTGCTTCCTCAGATACTTTAACAATACAATTATGAGGGTAGCCGTATTGAAAAATTTGGGCTAACTTCTGGCGTAGAGCCTGCTAGCAAGAAACGTATGGGTATCGCGAAACTGTTATGGTATAGTATATTATATCGAATATAATACACACTAGAACAGAAAAAAATCCTACGTTTTTTAAAAATATCAATTAAATATCAATAGACACTTTGATCTGATGGGCTAAATTAGCTTCCATCTTTAATTGACTATTTATACTCAAGACACTTAAAGTAGTCGACGGCTGGTAGTGACTGAATGACAAAAATAGGAGATCGAGCCATGTGGCGTACTCTGGGGGAGGCCTACGTCCAGCAGTAGACTGCAATAGGCTGACGATGGACGGACGTACTCAAAACACAATAAAGCTATGATTTGATTGGACTTACACAACTGTATACCAACGATGTAGTAAAATATGTATTAAGTATAATACCCACGCTTTTCTACGCAATTAAACTTGAAAAGGTATTGAAAAGGCAAAGGTCAAATTAAATGGGTAATGTCGTCCATTAGCTTAGATATAAAAACACATAAAATAAAGTGTTACCTTGCTAAATATAACATTTAATTTTAAAAGCTTTTATTTTGTCCAACAAAATAGTACGTGGCATAAAAACATGGAATAAATTCTTAAGGAAAAATACGTAATAATTTCGCACTAGAATTTAAATCCCGACTAATAGGATTTTTTATTTCACCGCGAATGATATAAAACGTAACTACACCGCCGCATTTTCTTCTTACAAAGAAAATAAGTTTTCCACAAAGATTAAGACTGTAAGTACATTTTGTTACTATTGTAAAATATAGTCTATTGTAGCAATATTCACAGTTTTACTTAAGGCGCTTACATAGTACCTACATAATTCACAATCCGTTCAATATTAAACAAGATGATTAATTCATTAACAAATTGTGAATGAGCTCGGCACTCCCACATTCCTTTTTCGGCACACAGCGTATTCGGATGGGAACCACCCAAGTACTGCCACACACTCTGGTGGGCGTTACTACTTTGTCACCTCGTGAATCGCTACAGATAACAAATCAAAGGTGTATTATGTCGCGGGAAAAAGGACTGGCCGCCTAATTCGAGCCTAATGCATCAAACACTGGCAGGAAAGAATGAAGACGGTTCGATTTTTGGATTTTTGAAAAGCCGCTTATTGACGTTTATGTTTGGCATTGTGTGTGGCGTCATTGGCTTGAATGGAATACGGGTGTATGTAATAGGTGTGAAGTGTTCACCTTTTGTCTGTTTTTCATGACAGGTACCGTGGAGGTCTGCTGGTAATATACGACATGTGACGTTTATAGGGGCGAGTGGTCGTAACGGGAGTCATTCAAAAAGGGTACGTCCATTGGTAGATGTTGTTTAGATACCTAAAAGTTTACATATAGGATCGCAAGAATCTTTATCTTCTTATACCCAAACTTTCGAAGACATTTTTATTATAAGTACCTACTGAACATAAAAATTAATATCTAATTTCCTTGGTCATTGGAACAATTGACCTAATTCTTTTTTGTAGTCTTAATTATAGACAGGAGAAGCATTTATAATAGAAAGAATATAGTTTCGTGAAACGTTAGAAACTTAACGAAAATATTAACTTTACATAACTGTCCGTTTATTGACATAAAGTTAAGATAGGAAGGACATAATCTATCGGGTGTGCTATCTAATAAATTAAAAATTTTAAAGTACATATTAACGCCTATAATGAAAACACGAAAGATTGTTTCACAAAGCTAAATTTTTGCGTTAAAGTTGAACTTTACTGAAACTAATAACCTCAGACAAAATGTTAGGAATGCGTTACATACAAGTACTTATAGGGTTTTAGCAGCTTTACTTTTACGGTCAAAGAAGGTCTTATGACTTCGATTATAGAGTTGAAATTATTTTGTATTGCTTCCTTAAGATAATGTGTAAAGTACGTAACGTTATGTTTCAGAGACAGCGTTCCGACAACGTTGAGAAATTCCTAACATTTGGCTGAGTGTGCGAATATTCGTGAATGTTATATTAAAACTGCGAGTATATGCAAGAGAACTTTTATTTAATCGCCTTTCATTCTCAAATCGGATGTATTCTTCTGGTTCGATGGTAAATCGGATCTATTTTTCTGGTTTGTTGTTGAAAACTCCGATATTTTAGACCTATTTACTAGCGATTTGTAATAAACGAAATGTATGAAAGCAATAATTATAATACGAGAAAGCTTTAACTTAAATGAAAAAAAAAATTGTTGGCGAGAAAATGAAATTAGGAATAATGTTCTAATGTCATACGATTTTTTCCGATATTTTATTCCGCACATTATTAATTTGAACAAAAATTATTATTTTTTATCTTTGTCAGTAAAACTGGAGGACCTTTAAATATTTATTATTTAATAAAAATTTTGTAGAAGTTGGTATAAAAATTATAAATAGAATTCCGTTCACCTCCATTTGACAGGTACACGATAAGTCGGTTTCTAGGGAAAACGGTTTCGAAGGGCCCCGAAGTTTGTAAGTCAATGTCAAGGTTGGGGTGATCGACTACGAGTGAGGGGAGAACAAAGACTTATAGCCGTATTCATAGTCGTTAACGGATACTCAAATAATTCAAATATCTTTAAAAGGTTACCACTGATAATGACTGCGTAGTTTCATTGTGATATGGGATATGATGCTTATGTACAAGTATAAGGGTAATAAGTTAAATACACATTAGGACTAAAACTCGACTCAAAATAATGGTCTGAAATCACCATATCAATATTTGCTATTTATTTGCCATAGCAATATTCGGCTGGACGTCTTTATTGATAATTTGAATACTTTTAAAAACGATGTAAGAAAATATTATGTAAATGTATGTAGTACTAACACACTAACACGCTAGTACCATCGTTGCCTTATACTATTTTTTTTAAACTAACACTGCTAACGATTTTAAAATGTTATATGTCAAATACATTTCAAACACTCTGATCATAACGTGTACATAATCTAAGGAACCCAATCTGGTTCAGAACTTTGAATTGTACTTAACATTGTACCTTAATAAGATTGAGTTTTGTTTTATGTACCATATTTTCCTAAATAAATAAAATTTGCCTGGCTATCACAAACACCCTGTAGGTACCTATATTTTCCAGAGAATTTGTAATTTTAAAGAAGTCTGTCCACTGATCCTACCATCCTATGACCGTAACAAGAACGTATCAGCTCCGGCATAAATCTTGATGCTTACGAGTTGTTGTCGGCCCGTGTATGATACGTAACGGCTATGGTACGGGGAATTTTTTTTTTTTTTTTATTTACAAAAATACGGGTACCTACGTTACGTATATTCATCCATCGCTAGTGAGTATTGTTTTATATAAAAATCATAGAAACTACAAATATTATTTGTTATGCTACACGCATGAACGTATAAAGAACAACGGACGTTTACTATGGTTTGTATGTGTGGGTGGTTAACGCGTCATTATATCTCCCTACTCCATGGAATATCATTACCGAGCTTACTATGAATGCCTCACTCTGTGTTATTGACAGCACTCTGTCCGTTATTCTTTATACGTTCATGGCTACAAGTAAGTATGGTGGCACCTATGGTAGGGCCATAGTATGGAAGGATTAGTATATTCTCTCTCTCTCATTTATTCTTTTTCTATATTGTACACACATAAATAAAAAATATAACAAGCCCGGTATGGCGTGATTATCTCTTCAAGAGATTTCTTCCAGCAAACCAAGTAAAAGTGACGCTCTCTTACAGCAAAAAATAAAAATAAAAAATCCAGTTTTATTAAATAGCTAATATCCATTTTACCCTCATCGACTACGATGACTACGCCATCATTTAAACGGAGTGCAACAATAAATTTTAAAATCAAAATGGCTTACTAGTTTAGGGTGAAACTGAACAGGGTTGTGTATCCTTTATTTACTTTTCTTAGTTATTTAACTAGGGGTGACTTTCTATATTACAGGGTTTTGTGATCGTTCGGTTATGCCTCGTTGGCAGGGTGGTTAGCTGGGGTGGCTTTTAGAAAATGAGTTTCGCGAATTCTATTAGTTTGAAGAGAAATGAAAATAGATTATTATTTTTTCTGGATTCGTTTTTAGGAGGGGGAGTAGACCGTCTATAATTTTATTTATGCCTGTATGCGTATTCTATTGTTATTTAAAAAAATAATAATAAAAGTTTGAATGTTTTATTTTATAATATAATTTTTTTAAAGTTAGTTCTTATATCGAGTAAGGAATATGTTTTTGTTATAATATGACATTGTTAAATTAGTAAGCACCTACACGTACTGTAAAACTTTTTTGCACACCCGCTGCTAAATATCTCTTCAAAAGGTAAGTACGTAAAATTGTGAACACAACATCAACCCCTCTTACTGAGCGTTGTACCCGACTACATCAAAGCAAAGCAGGCAGAAACAAGGGTAATAACTTTTGCCAGGAAATTTTGGACTTATCCTGCTATGATTTCTTCGTATTATTGCTTGTGGTAAATTTAATTAATAAGAATTAAAAAACATGCTGTAATAATTATTAATTCGAATTTGTATTAATTATTATTTATAGAATTAATAATTCATCTAATTATGTCACAAAAAGCAAGATGGCTATTCTCATTTTCAGCTCAATTTGAATGTAGATTTGGTATTCAATGGTCTTTAGATAAATGTAGAATAGTAATGTGAGACTTAAGCACATTTTGAACATTGTAAGCATAAAATTACATTAACATATCGTATTCACTACCAAGTAAAATTGTAAACAAGCCTGTAAACATTATAATTTAACACAGATACACATTAAACAATAATCTTAACCTTTAAATACGACAAATTAATTCACCACACCTAAATACTTCCTCCATGGATAGGTACATACAATGTCGAGATAACGAATGAACGTTGTGAACGAAGTGTTAAAAATGAGTGTAGAAATGTTGATTAGATCCAGGTGTTTAGTAGAATTGAGCGGTCACATCTCTCATAGAGCACGGGCCGACACGCGTGTGATATGCCGTCATATCACAATTTCTATGGTTAGTTTGTTCCATTCTGATAGGCGTTGAATTCGTGTCATATGCTAAATTATATGACACTAATTTTAGTGTGTGATCAATCGATGGTTGCGCTACTTGTTCGTGTGAATGGATTTGACGCTGTTTTAGTTCATTTCGTGTTAGTTATGGTTGGAGTTGTATATTTAAAAAAATTAATATGCATTCGAGTATAATGTGAGAGCAACTAACACATAGTGTATTTACTTTTCGTTCCGTAACAAAATATTGACATACATACACGAATGTGTTCCCGAAATCGTGTAGCCAGTACTGCAGACTCATATAATAGGAGATCCCACAGTCACGTACCAAAGTATAAATAGTTAAAATATGATATTATTTCTTGTGCTGATACACAAGTAGGTGCTTTTCTCTTATGCGGAATACCTACAGGAATATTGGAACAATTAGTACACCCCATATTCCGTCGCTTCCATGTGCGTTGTCTATTAATCGAGACCTTGCTGCTAGTGACAAGCGTCTCTATGCAGGTAGGAAGCTTTGTTCGTAGCTAACCATCAGAATACATTCAATTTCCTAGCGTTAGACGCTTATGTTGGCCTGGTAATAAGGAGTCTAGTTAGTACATAAAGAAATCTCCACTTCATAAAATAGCAAATCTAATGACAAAGTATATTCAATACTATATAATACTATAATAATACCAGTAGACTATATACAATAATTTCTTTAATTTTGGTTCTTTCTTCAAATACATCGCGATTCAAAGTCTTTGTCTATATTCCATTATATGTTGGAAAGCTTTAATGTTATTTACTAACGCTCGTAATGGAAACTATGCCCTTAAAGGAACTCGTGTGAGAGATTTAATCATTGTGTGTGATCAAAATTTGAGTTAGCGATTAGTAACAGTTACAAATCCAAACAGATTTTTCATTGTAGTAGCCAATGTTAGGTTTCCGATGCACTGTGTGATGTAACATGATGTAGCTTCCAGAATTTTTTTCCAGCCACTCCAAAGAACATCATACCTTAAATTTGCATTCAATACCTATCTACATCTTTATTTTATAAACTTTTTTGACCTAGCTTACCATATTACGGGCTTACCTCAAGGCTGCAAGCCTGACCAGCCTTATTCCGAACTACGTAATCTAACCTTACAAGGTATAAAGAATTACTGTTATTGAGACTTTTAATTTCATAGTTTAAATGGATTTTACATACAAATTGTTACGCCTGTAGAGATGATTTCTCTTGGCACACCGTAACTTACCTATTCAATAGTACCTATGGGTATATCGCGAATATGTAGGTAGGCACTAAGTACACACTACTCGTACGTATCCCAACTAATATTAAAATTTGCATCTATAAGTAAGTTTGTTATCAGTACAATTTATTTACTCCACCAATCCTTTTGGAATTTTGCATAAATATAGTTTGGAGTACAAAGAAGGACATAAGGCTACATTCTGTATAAACGCGGGTGACAGCTAGTTCTTGATAAAGATAAAACAAGGAGAACCTTTAAAAATTATTTAAAAAAAATATATATTATACATACAGACGAATTGAGAACCTCCTCCTTTTTAACCGACTTCAAAAAAAGGAGGAGGTTCTCAATTACTCTGTATGTATAATATTTTTTTTTTATGTATGTTCACCGATATTTCCGTCAATTATAAACGGATTTCAAAAATTTTTTTTGGTTGGATAGAGTTCACTTCTGAGGTGGTCCCATTTTCACCAGGTCAGGATCTGATGATGGGATCCAGGAGAAATCTAGGGCAACCACCGAAAATTGTATGCTCGTATGGTGCTTTTATTACGTAATCATGTTTTACTCAGGTATATGCTTCAGGGTGTCAACATGTAATGCTGCTGTGCTGATGATGAAGCTACAGAACTCCTTAACGGTTAGGAGTTGGGATACAGTACTGCAATTGGTCAATGGAAACTATTTAGTAGTATGTAGGGCTAACGTGTTACTTGAATCAACATCTGATGCTGCTGTGCTGATGATGAAGCTACAGAACTCCTTAACGGTTAGGAGTTGGGAGACAGTACTGCAATTGGTCGATGAAAACTATTTAGTAGTATATAGGGCTAACGTGTTACTTGAATCAACATCTGATGCTGCTGTGCTGATGATGAAGCTACAGAACTCCTTAACGGTTAGGAGTTGGGAGACAGTACTGCAATTGGTCGATGGAAACTATTTAGTAGTATATAGGGCTAACGTGTTACTTGAATCAACATCTGATGCTGCTGTGCTGATGATGAAGCTACAGAACTCCTTAACGGTTAGGAGTTGGGAGACAGTATAGCAATTGGTCGATTAAAACTATTTAGTAGTGTGTAGGATTGATGTGTTACTTGAATCAATATCTGATGCTGCTGTGCTGATGATGAAGCTACAGAATTCCTTAACGGTTAGGAGTTGGGAGACAGTACAGCAATTGGTCGATGAAAACTATTTAGTAGTGTGTAGGGCTGACGTGTTACTTGAATCAACATCTGATGCTGCTGTGCTGATGATGAAGCTACAGAACTCCTTAACGGTTAGGAGTTGGGAGACAGTACTGCAATTGGTCGATGAAAACTATTTAGTAGTGTGTAGGGCTGACGTGTTACTTGAATCAACATCTGATGCTGCTGTGCTGATGATGAAGCTACAGAACTCCTTAACGGTTAGGAGTTGGGAGACAGTACAGCAATTGGTCGATGAAAACTATTTAGTAGTATGTAGGGCTAGCATGTTACTTGAATCAACATCTGATGCTGCTGTGCTGATGATGAAGCTACAGAACTCCACAGTACTGCAATTGGTCGATGAAAACTATTTAGTAGTATATAGGGCTAACGTGTAACTTGAATCAACATCTGATGCTGCTGTGCTGATGATGAAGCTACAGAACTCCTTAACGGTTTGGAGTTGGGAGACAGTACTGCAATTGGTCAATGGAAACTATATAGTGGTATGTAAGGCTAACTTGTTGCTTGTGAGGTATACTTGAATCAACATCTGATGCTGCTGTGCTGATGGTCAAGCTACAGAACTCCTTAACGGTTAGGAGTTAGGGGATAGTACTGCAATTGGTCGATGGAAAATATGGAAACTATATGTATATAAAATGTATGAAGGGCTAACGTGATACTTATACGGGTAGGTACTACTCCTGAGATGGTAACGATGAAATCCTTAAGTACCTATATATAAACTAGCATCTATTTAAGTCCACAACGCATTAACACAACTAAAAATCGAGAAATAAACTGACTTTAAAAAAAAAAATTTAACCGACTTCAAACTTTAACTAAAAAGCGATAAATAACGTAACTAATTTATCTACTTAATACATATTAAATATCTCAAATTATTTAAATATTTACAACTTAATACCTAATACGTTAACAAAGTCATCTTTAACTATTTTAATATTTATATTATCACTTATTTTTTGGAGTCGGTGCCAGCCAAACAAATAAATGTAATTAAGAAAACTGACCCACACTAAATAGTAAAACCAAGAATAGGAAATTGCATTACCGCTGCCTACTACACCGTATTGTATTTTGCCGTGTGTGTGGCTTTGCCAGCCGCGCGCGTCCATCAACACAACAGACTACGTTACCTAGGCTGGCACCGACTCCAAAAAATAAGTGATAATATAAATATTTAAATAGTTAAAGATGACTTTGTTAAAGTATTAGGTATTAAGTTGTAAATATTTAAATAATTTGAGATATTTAATATGTATTAAGTAGATAAATTAGTTACGTTATTTATCGCTTTTTTTAGTTAAAGTTTGAAGTCGGTTAAATTATTTTTTTTTAAAAGTCAGTTTATTTTGAAGTCGGCTAATAACTACGACCGCGAGACCTTTTAACCTACGTAGGTATGTATCTTTCTCACATCCTAGGATTTGTTTTCATTAAGGTTTTTAAATTTACTAATGTTCCTAAGTTTACATTTTTTTAATAACAATCTTCTAGGCTATAATGAAAACAAAAAAAAAAAGGATTTGCGACATCGGTTCATGCGTGATGCGATAACCAAGGGAACTAGAAATTATTTTTATGTATAAGGGATACTTATTTCTTAACATTTTAAAGACCTTCTAATTTTATACAAAAAAGGCACAGCATGTTACCGTAATTATGTTAATTCCGTTAGCTTACGAACAGAAGAGCGCCAATAAAGCTAGATTTTTTTAGATAGGTTAGATATTAAGATTAGCAGCTAATCAATTTTGTTTGGCCTACACACTTCAGGTAATATATTTTGGATGAATAAACGATTATTCGTGAATTTTCGTGTCTAATAATATGACGACAGTGTTCTTGTATCTAGTTAATTTTTTATCTTATTTTCTTTATTAGGAAAACCAACAGAATTTACATTTTATAATAATTACAGGTAAATTTAAGTAATAATTAGGCCAAGAATAGGTTTTCACAATATTTCTGTGTTAAAGTGGTACGTTTAGAAATAGGGGCAAAGACAGCTTCTCACCCATACAATGTGGACTTGTTTTTTCAAAGTATAAATATGTCAAAGCATCAACCAATTTGTATGAGTGAGCAACCGCCGCAAAGAGATTAATAACAAAGTAAAATGACTTACTATTCCTTAACTTAAAAATAAAAACAGTACACCTGGGTCAATTGATTATCTATATATTTGATGTGATAAGGCAAAACGAATAATATTATTTACCATAAATACATATTACCATCACTGGACGCGACACCTAGAAAGTATATGCAATTTTGGGATCATGATGAGAATGAGAACCAATGTATACAGAATCGAATTACTAATGAACTATTTGATACAGGCTAGTGTATGCCATTAAAAACACAAAATAAGTCTCAACGAACGATTTTACAAGATGACACTTGAAACTATTCCTACTAAGATTAAAGATATCAATAGTTTAGAAATGTTTGTTGTAAACAGACAAAATGCGGGGAAAGATGGCATTTTTGGCATAATTTGTACTTGTCAGCGAGACCGAGAATAGAGGAGTAGGTCTTGTGCGACATCTTGGTGTACAAAATTGAATATTTTTTAGAAGTACTGTAGATACTGAACTACATGTTAAATTATATTCTCCATTGCTCATAAAAAACGATATCAATTCAAGTACAAAGCATATTTCTACAGAAAAAAATACCACTTTTATACATTTATACGATAATTTTGTCAACCGATTTCCTACTAATTTCGTCGAACAAGCCTTTTGTCTACTGTGCTTGCCGACACCATGATGGATGGACAGCCTCATCACGATTTCTAAATAGCCAGGAGCTACTGTATTACACATGGGAATCACCAATCAAAAATGACGGCTCGAGAATCTCGAGATGTGCTCTCAGTAGTAATCTGTCTTGCTTTATGCGCTTTTGAAGTATGTAGTGAAAAAGCGGGGTCGTCTGTACTCGTCAATCAAGTCCGTTTCAGGTATGGCAGTGTTTTTGCTAACCTGTACCAGTATCTACAGTTTTATTTATTTTATTTCAATTTGAAATATTTTTGCTCCTGTTTTGTGAGTTAGGTACATCAAAATATAGAATAGAGATAC
Source organism: Carposina sasakii (assembly GCA_014607495.2). Taxonomy (NCBI): domain Eukaryota; kingdom Metazoa; phylum Arthropoda; class Insecta; order Lepidoptera; family Carposinidae; genus Carposina; species Carposina sasakii. Next base: position 7,222,761 of record CP053164.1, read on the forward strand.
CTTTAGGTAGATAAATATATAATTTGGTGAAGTAAAATCCCAAGAGTAATTTACCGAAAACGTATCAATTTAATTAGGAATCCTATGAAATGGATGATGTTAAATGGATGGCCACTTTAGTAAAGTATATCTTCTTATATTATACTATAAGTATTATACATTACTAAAACCACGTGTCTAATAAACAACTAGGCTTATGGTTTCTGCAAATAAAGCATTTGATAACACAACTAAGCTGACTTCTGTTCCAATAACTTACTCAATTCAAAACGTAGGCGACTACCAACACAATAGGTTGAAATTTCTAGATCATAACTTAAGTATAATCCAGAATTATTATATAAGCAAATAATCGAAACAAGTAAATAGCAAATAACGTAATCAGTGGAATCAAATACAAAGCGAACTTCAAATAGGTCTTTATAAATTCTGTCTTAATCACGAAAATGTCTAACACATTACCATCATCAATTTCGTGAAAATACAATAAAGAATTGAACGTAAAAATTAATTATTCGCCATCGGCACGCTATTTTAATAATCATAAATAACGACGGCAATCGGATCAAACGTGGTAGGTCGGTCTCGAACAATGTGCGAAACATTAAAAATATCAACAAAGGGACTTCGATCATAGCACATATACCGACAACGGACCGCATTCACAGCCAAATCTGTTAGCGAAGAGTAAACTTTAGCGTGAATCCAATAAGGTGTAGGTAACAATAGTGTAGTCATAGGCAACATTAATGGCTCATAGTTGTCGCTCGCGCCAGCTGTCGTATCTACCATGGAAAATCGATTTTCACGTGGGTCCGACGGATGTCGCATCTGCGCTCGCATGCACACCCGCTTGTCAACCCTGCACCGAAATACTCGAGCTGTGAAGAGAAATCATGCGACAATGTGACTGGAGCACAAAATTACTCGGCCGTGCCAAATCTCTTCTAAAGAGAAAATAAATCGCCTGAATCTGTGAACCGATGTTGTGTTTGCTGAAACCATGAAAATAATAGCTAGAATTGTTTTCGAGTTTAATGGAATATATTTTGTACCCTTATCTATGCGGTTCTCTTGAGAATATTGGTATCTGGGCTATATTGGATTGGGATTTTCTTTTGTAATTTCGGTTTGTATTATATTGTAGATTCTTTTTAGATTTTCTCCTTGGAATGTCAGCAGAGAACATAATAAACGTTTGCCTATATTCAATCCTTTTGTGTGTCTAGAATATATTTCATATTAGGTTCTTTGTTTTCAATAATCTCACGCCACATTAATATCCTGAGGGTATAAAAAATTTGCTAAGTGGTCGCATACAAACAACAACCAGAACCTTTTTTCTCGGCAAATTATAGGATGTTCCGACTGATTAGCTAGACGTCACATCACCAACTACCGAACTAGAGCTCCTCGGACCACACAGGGGCGACGGCGAAATTTCCGAAAGCTATCACCGCACCGTCTCGAATCGCTTTAACGCAAACGTATAATCGCTTGTGAACCGTTCTATTTGTTTTAAGTTGGCCGTAACGGGGAATTTTAAATAAAAACATCAAAGAGGGGTGCGTAAGAGTAAACCCGAAGGAGTAATTATGATTTGTCTCGGTTTTGCAGGAAATAGTTGTAGTTAATCGCGGCTATGTTCCGAGAACGCGCCGCCAGAAGGTCCGGTGCCTGCTTTGCATTTAGAATATATTCAGTGCTGCTAGATTATATAACAGGAAGTTATGGTTACGTGCATTGTATATGTGATTATGAAAATATGGGAGGAAATCTACATTTATGTGGTAAAATAGAAGCATATAAGGAATAGGTCAATGTGTTGTGAAGTGTGTGAATATTGATTGATTGATTATAAGGAGATTTTTTGGGGATAAGTCATTGAGATTGGCAATAATTTAATAATATTTGTTTCATAACTCATTTCCATAATATTCAGGATCAAAATTAGATTTCTATTGCTTTCAGTTCTATTGCTTTTCAGTTAAGGATCTCAAATATATTTTTGTCATATTGAAATACTTTAATTAAAATATTTGTTCTAATTGTGTCTTTTGTCAGTCCAAAGACCTCAATAGCCACGGCACCCGGGTTTTCTAGGCTTTATTTTAATTTTTCTGGTCGCCTCTGTTGGTCTTCGCAGAACCTATGCCATTTGGCGGGAATGAGTGGTGGGCCAATCCCGGTTACACTTATAAATAGCTTTCTTTCAACATAATATTTGTAAAAAATGTATCCGAGACTTGTTGCAAGAATACTTTCCTGCGTCGCAGGGTGGACGGCTGCGCGGGTGCGTGGTGCAGCGTGACGTATCGCGATTTTCACGCACCCATCTCGCCGCCCTTTGTCACAAAGGAAATTAACTAGTGATGCCTGACTTACGTGTGTGTGTGTGGGAGTAGCGTCAGAAAATAAGGTATAGATCAATTTATATATTTTATTGTAATTACTTGGTGTTAATATTGCGTGCCATTTCTAGATACAAATTTTTTCATACGAGTAGTAAAATTGAATTTACTCTATGAGGTTGTTCTATGTTATTTCCAGTATGTATGTGCTTCATAGATATATAGGTATATACATACACTAGTGGACGCCCGCGTGGACTGCAAATAAAACAAAATGTCGTAATTATCCGGTATAAAAATATTTTTTCCGGGATAAAAAGTAGCCTATATTTTAATCCAGGGTGTCAGCTCACTCCATTCCAAATTTTATTAAAATCGCTCCAGCCGTTTTTACGTGATAGAGTAACAAACATCCATCCATCCATACTTACAAACTTTCGCGTTTATAATATTACTAGGATACACACACGGCTGTGTTCCCTAATTGGGGTAGCCAGAACTGCAGGATCATAGTAAATATCCTAGGACCACGTTTAGCACAACGAGGTCATGTGGTTCATGTATTGAAAATTCATATGAATGTATAATTCGAAAGGATTGGACAGTTGGAATAAAATTTGTGTATAAATAGAGAACAATACAAATTGATATATTTTTAAAAATAGATATTACTGTTAAAACCAGCTAATATAAAACTAAATAACTCAGCTCGATTACTGTTCACAGCTAAAACATTTTATGGTCCAACTAATAAAATGTAGCGAACATTTGGTAGTGACACTAAAACACAAGTGTATTGAAGTTCTTAGGCAGGAATCACGAATCACTATTTTACGTCCTCACAAGCAATAAATCTATTACAGCCTTTACAAGGTCTATAGGTAGTTCACATTTAAAGTTACTAGTTTAATAAAAGTTACCTTTATTGTAGCATTAGAAATTTCAAATCAAGACCGAAATGCATAATCAGTTCATTAACTAATTAGCATTACTGTCTTGCTTTTTTACCCTACTGTATGCTCTAGCTAGAGCCTAAATGGTTTGTCGAATTTGAGCAAGTGACACTGGGCGCAAATTTGTACGCAGTCGGGTATTTTTAAAACATGTATTATCTTTAAATACCTATAAATGGGGTTATTCAACATAAACAGGAAGGCACGATCATATTATGTGATAGACGTTATGTTACGAGTAAATGTTATAGGTAATTGCTCTGAAATGTAATCTGAGACTTCAATAAACGATTTATCAGCCTTTGAATTAGTCGTAGATGATATAGAATCTGCAGCCAATATTGGACATCTTTAATGAAAAAAAAAGGAAAAAGTTTATCTTTCACTTAGTTTTAGGTATTTTGACAATGTTACTATTTTTAACATGATGTTTTTGCTGTCTTTACACTTGTCGTAATCAACCGCCGCCGCCGGTGCCAATGAAGGACTATTGTTACATTGTTGAATGAAAACTCCCATTTAAGTAGGTGATGGGTTTTTTATAAATTTTTTACAATTTTCAGCAGCTGTTCCAGGTTGATTGATCAGGTTTTTCGTTCAAAATATTAAATATTAGGAAGCGTGAAATTAGGTTCCTTTTTTGGTAGCTGCAGGCATTTTTTGATGAAGCAACATTTGTTTAATACGAATATCTACTTTGTATTATTTTTTTGTAAATATTTTGAATAATGTTATCCTAATAATTCTGCCTTGAATCTTTAATAGTGAAAATAACAATAAATAGAAATGACTGTCCCTATTCTTCCTCATTTGCACTACAACTCAAAATTTTATAAAATATTTTACTAACTTTATTATGTTACTAAGGTTTTCTTCTCGAGACCTATCATAATCACGAGAAATCAAAGAACCACCCCCTCATCTTTCCTGGAAAGTTGTTAGCACTCAACTTATGACACTAAAAATGTAAGTTTATCGTCCTCAACGGAGGTCCGAGTCAGCCTCGTAGCCTCCAATAGGTGAGACAAATCCCGAAAGATTTCCAATGAGCTGTACAATCACAAACGAAGAACATAGAAGAGGTGGCCTGACTTTTGTTTATAGAAAATATCATCGCTGCGTGAATGCTGAACGGTAGGGTATATTAGACTAGTTATGATCCTATAGTTCCCCTACCTTGTTTCAGGAATACAGCCATGTGTATAGGTACGTATCGTCTTCAGCCTATTGGAGTCCACTGCTGGACGCAGGCTTCCCCCAGGGCACGCTATAAGGCTGCTACCTATGGGTCTTTGCCCACGCTGCTAGGCAGGTGGGTTGGTGACCGCAGTCTGATTTTTGGACTATATTTTCAGCACGGGAGGCGCTGCTGCCCACCTCCCGGAAACATTTCATCGCCTCGTACGATACCTACCCACGGGCAGGCATGGGGTGTTACAAACTTTACTCTGCCGGTACCACGCGGCATGTATACGTAATGTACTCTACTCTGGGCCCTACACCCTCCTCTGATCCTCAAAATCTGACTCATGAATACTCATGATTGTGATTACACAATCGTAATGAGAAACTGAGCACTCAGGAAACTCACCGTGCTATTTTTATTACAAAAATATGTAAAAAAATATAAGTTATAGTAAGTAACTATAAATTTTGCAAGATGGTCCACGCATTTTGCTGTCAAATGTAATTTTTTAACAATGTTTATCTTTAGGCGCGGTTTTGTATACTCGAGGGTCAGAGGATTGTTTAAACAGCTTGCTCTGTAAGCTTAAGTGGCGGTCGTGTATGTTAGTATTTCCTCTAGGTCATTCCTCTGTGGGTGAGACAAATCCTAAAAAGATTTCCAATGTGCTGTACAATGTAGGAACACGGTACGAACATTATTGACGTCTGTTTTCTTGTAACTTGAGGATTGCACAATAAGTCGATAAAAGTTATCGCGGGCTTTGTGAATTCGTGCCCTGTCCGGATTTTGTATATAATTTAGGTGGCAGCCTGAATATATTTTGAGAAGGTACTGGAAACTTATTGTTCGATGAAGCGTAGTGTAAGAGTGTAACATAAGAATTAGATAATAAATATATATTGCATACTCGATTCTGATTTTGAATAAATAAACACCTTCAGCGTTAAAACTGCGTCTAAAGTTAAACTGTTTAAAAATGGCATTTGACAGTAAAATGCATGGAATACTCGTGCCTGTCTAATTGGCCGAGTGGTGCCGGCAGAGTAGAATTCGTACTACCCCATGTCTGCCCGTGGGTATCGTACGAGGCGATTAAGGGTTTCCCGTGTTGATAACATAGTCCAAAATACAAACTTCGGTCACCAACCCGCCTGCCCAGCGTGGTGACTATGGGCAAACACCCCCCATGGCAGTCTTGTGGCGTGCCCTGGGGGAGGCTTACGTCCAGCAGTGGACTGCAATAAGCCGATGATGATGATGATCTGTCTAATATAGGCAATAATTAGCTTAAATTCTTTTGTGAAAGCACGGTCTGTTTTTATGTGGCAGTTTTCATTGTGGAAGCTCGTTCTGCAAGCTTTATGAATAGGAGTATCTATTCTAGTTTATATATCATCATCATCATCATCAGCCTATTTCAGTCCACTGCTGAACGTAGGCCTTCCCCAGGGCACGCCATAAGACAGTTTATATATATCTGGATTTAAATATGAAAGTTAGTAGCTCAATATACGTAGAAAGACCAGCGTCCGCCTACGACTTCGTCTCTGTAAACTTTAACCTTGCTACTAATAAACCGTGCGTTAAGTTACAACCTCGTTACACTTGGTTTTAAACAGTAAAATTAGTATAATGGAATATCTATCAAATTAAACTGTAAATAGCTTAAACCTAGTTTAAAGTTTTTTATTAGTAAGGCCCTACAAGTTTTGCCCGTTCCTATAAGAATTACGAAAAATCGGAAAATATCCTACAAAAGCAATCCCTCCAAGTTCCAGGTCTCCAAGATAAGGTTTACTCTATGCGTTGATTCGTCAGTCATTCAGGGCAAAGCATTTTATACAGGTGTGTTTACATCATACCTATACAGGGTGTAACAGAAAGGGTATGTTAAGCGAAAAGTTATGGAAACAGCCCACTATGGAGAACCTATTTCCAAAATTTGAGACTCGAAATCGCATGGTTATTTTTCAATTTCAATGTAGGTATTATATGAATATTCCTGAGTTGTTTAGGAATTCTACATACTATCTAAAAAAATAAACATGCTTATTCGAGTCCCAAATTTTGTGGGTAGGTTCCTTTTAGTGGGCTATTTGTATAGCTTTTCGCTTAATATACCCCTTTTGTTACCCCCTGTGTATACATATTCCCGCAATGGGGCACCCAGGACTGCAGGATCATAAGGAGATCCCACAGCCACTTTAGCATAGCCCGAGCAGATATAAATGATCATTAACAAGTCACTAACTCATCGCCTGAGAGACTGCCCTAGTTCTTTAGTCGACTCTTACTGGAAGATAAACGTCGATAACCTTACCCAAGCCGAATTGTGTCAAGCACCTCGTGACAAACCAAAGTGAATATAATGTAGATAATTGAATATAATAAGCGGTTTTCCTTACCCATATTCTAAGTTACCACGGGCTATAACGGTAACCCACGTAAAAGCTTATTCTAATAGTATGCAAGCGCAGGTACGGACTTATCTGTTAAATTTACATCTCCTCTAAATTTCGTTTAACAATTTTAATTTTAAACAAGTGAAAATCTTGTAAAACATGTAGTTGTGAGTAAGCTTAGCCATAGTTATTATGGCGGCAGAGTAGAACAGCATCACCCATGTCTGCCCGTAGATATCGTAGAATGCGATTGAGGATTTCAGCGGCAGCGTGGTGATCACTTGGCAGTCTTGAGGCGTACCTTGGGGGAGTTACCGCGTGACTGTGGACTGCAATCATGCCTTGGGGAAGGCCCGCGTCCAGCAGTGGACTGCAATAGGCTGGTGTACCTCATTTTGTCATTCAACACAGGGAAAAACATATAGAATTACCTGAAATATGGTTTATCTGAATACATTATTGTTATTTACCATCAGCAGTTATGAGTATCATTACGAGCCTTCGCTACACAAAGAGTGGAACTACAAAATAATTTAGTAAGGCTAATTAAACAACAGCGGCGTCTTCACATAATCAGATACGAGTAACATTGCAGAACTGTTATACTACGTAATTATCTATCATAGGGTATTTAAACCTTTATATCTTTTTATTTTTCAACCTGGGTAAAAAGAGATGGTAAAGTTAATGAAATCAATGAAAAAACAAGTACAATTCTAACACTTTCGCTTAAAAAGACATCAACAGCGCCGTTAATAGTATCTTTTAATCGGGAAGTGGAATCGAGAGGGTCCGCCATGAGCTGGTGACTTGCACTATCTTACTCAGTACTTCAGAACTAGGGTTAACACGTTACTTGGAGACACACTGGTTTGCGAATTTGCGGCAGTCGTAATAGTATAAGCAATAAGATAGCTGATTTAGCTGAGTATTTACTGCAAGTTCGATTTAGTATTTACTTAGGTATAAAAAGTGTCTTCTGAATATTTTTATGATACTGGCCACACATAGTCGGTCATGTAAGTAACTTGGTATTGGCAATTACTTGGCTCTAAAAAAGTGAGACACTTATGACTTTATAATAGTAGAGTAAGTATTATATTTTATTTTATCAATTTAATTATTTTCAGTAATATAATGGTAGACAGTAAAACAATTTAAAAAATCACGTGTTTGATGAAATTCTTTATAAGCTCTATATATCTTTATATTATATATTTATTCTCTTCTTAATACATATTAAATATCTAAAATTATTGAAGTATTTACAACTTAATACCTAATACTTTAACAAAGTCATCATTAACTATTTCAATATTTAAAATTATCACTTATTTTTTCGAGTCGGTGCCAGCCTAGGTAACGTACTCGTAGTCTGTTGTGTTGATGGACGCGCGCGGCTGGCAAAGCCACACACACGGCAAAACATCATACGGTGTAGTAGGCAGGGCACGCGGTAATGCAATTTTATATTCCTGGTTTTACTATGAATTTTAGTGTGGGTCAGTTTTCTTAATTACATTTATTTGTTTGGCTGGCACCGACTCCAAAAATAAGTGATAATTATAAATATTTAAATAGTTAAAGATGTCTTTGTTAAAGTATTAGGTATTAAGTTGTAAATATTTAAATCATTTTAGATATTTAATATGTATTAAGTAGATAAATTAGTTACGTTATTTATCGCTTTTTAGTTAAAGTTTGAAGTCGGTTAATTTTTTTTTAAGTCTGTTTATTTCTCGATTTTTAGTTGTGTTAATGCGTTGTGGACTTAAATAGATGCTAGTTTATACAGGGTGATTTTTGGTCGCCAATGTTCCCGAAAACCACGTAATCTCCTCATCATCACGATCATTTTTATCCTTGGAAGTATACCTGGGAAGTGTCTGGTTTCCAAAATATTAGCGTCCAAAGTTGAGTAAATAGACTACGTTTTTCTGCATAAATGCACATAGACGCGCGTAGCAAAATTTTTTTACGAGAAATAATTAAACACTGGACACTATAAATTTCGCCCGATCAAGTAATAAAAAAATTGTTTCAACAAAATTTACATTCTTTCTCAGCATTTTTTTTGGCATAAACTTATTTTATTTGATGTATAGAGTACGTACCCTTAGTTAAGGGTGGCAACGAAAAAACATCCTGTATACTTAAGGATTTCATCGTTACCATCTCAGGAGTAGTACCTACCCGTATAAGTATCACGTTAGCCCTACATATATAGTTTCCATCGACTAATTGCACTCATCATCATCATCATCAGCCTATTGCAGTCCACTGCTGGACGTAGGCCTCCCCCAGGGTATGCCACAAGACTGCCATGGGGGGTATTTGCCCATAGTCATCACGCTGGGCAGGCGGGTTGGTGACCGCAGTTTGTATTTCGGACTATGTTGTCAACACGGGAGGCGCTGCTGCCCACCTACCGGAAACCCTTAATCGCCTCGTACGATACCCACGGGCAGACATGGGGTGGTACAAACTCTACTCTGCCGGCACCACGCGGCCATCTATGTTGACACCCTGAAGCATATACCTGAGTAAGACATGATTACGTAACAAAAGCACCATACGAGCATACAATTTTCGGTGGTTGCCCTAGATTTCTCCTGGATCCCATCATCAAATCCTGACCTAGAGAAAATGGGATCACCTCAGAAGTGAACTCTATCCAACAAAAAAAAATTGAAATCCGTCTATAATTGACGGAAATATCGGTGAACATACATTAAAAAAAAAATTATACATACAGACGAATTGAGAACCTCCTCCTTTTTTTGATGTCGGTTAAAAATCACGTGTTTGATGAAATTCTTTATAAATCAACCAAATAAATAATATTTAGTCAACCAAAACTTTTTCTTAGCGTAAACACTGCACAGTGTGTTCCCAATCTTAGGGTTAACACAGTTAATGACAGTCGCCTATTACGAGTTGTTAGTCAAACGATAGCAAACGAAGCGGCACCGAAACGTGTTGGACACGCCGCGTTTACGGACCCGACTAGACAGTGAAGTTGTTCCTCGGCGTCACGATTACTATGGTTATACCTAATTGGGTAATTGATGCGAGTTGCTAATAGATATATGGACAGGGTTATAGTATTTTACATAGTACTGTATTAGGTTTTTTAAGGAGCTTTGGAAAGTTTTCTATCCGGCTTGAGTGAGACGAATGGACTGTTATCACCAAAAACCCACAAGTAATTACGGATGTTGTATACTTAGGATGCAAAAAAATTAACTATTGAGAACTATGATTTATTAAAACAGTAGATAGGTTACATTCATAGTAAATTGCGTTAAAAAATTATAAACCACGCGATGCGTTTCGATAGCTACAATTTTTTTAGGTAACTATTAGAATGTAGTAATGAGTGACAAAGAGAGATACAGTTAGCATGAGAGCAAAAGAGATAGCAATACTTTATAAGCAACCGCGCAGAAGTGCACAACACGCTTGTCACATGGAAGTGGTAGCCGCGGCATTGTCATAAATTATGAAAACTGAAAGATGGCCGTAATGTAGACAGCTAATAATTATGTCGGGCTCGAATTATAATTTAAATAATAAATAAATAATAATAAATAATAAATATAATTACCAGTGAAATGTAATGCCTAAGCTTTTATTACACTTTTAAAAATATTTTTTACATCTCGTATGACACACGGAGGCATATTTTATTTATTTAACTTCTTTGAAACTTAAACATAAGCACACGTCTATGGTCAGGAAGAGCTCAGCGCATACTAAATAAACATTGGACAAAGCTCATATATTTAAATATCAAAAACCGTGTTTCAGAAGGCTACTATAAAGAAAATAAAAAGTCATTGATTGAGAACAAATTTCTAAATACGTTACGATACTGATGAGTTCTAGTAGATATGGATTAGGAGAGCTCGAAAATAAATTCAGAAGTATGGTACTTATAAATATTTTTACGTATAAAATTTAAACGTTTTTTTTAGCCCTCAAATATTGTACTAAATTATTTTTCGTATACCAAAACAAAAGAAGCCCCTTTTTGTGATAGACAGTTACAAAATCCTACGTAATTTATCTTACATAACACAATGGCATCGTTTTGGCGTGGCATCAAAAATACACATAAACGTCATGTAATAAATACGCAGTTTATTTCGATTCATGGTATATTAAAGCAAAAATAATGAGTTTTCGAAGTAAGAACAGTATACAGCCTCTAATTAGTCTACCATCCCTTCATTAAAATACATGCACGTATACTAATTAATTAACCAGGACTGCCTTCACTCAAGACGAGGCTATATTTCACAAAGCTGACAAATGCGTCCGCTCCATCACATCGGATAAAATATTATTAAAACAAACAAATGGACAAAAAAGATATTTTTTTCAAAGGGCCGAAATCAATGTGCGAGCTGTGGTACTTCGCCGGTTGTACCGACTCCACGGCAAAAGGCTTCATCTCACCCAAAGTTAGTAAACAAAATGAGACTGTAGCAGTTAAGCAAGATGTAGTATTTCTATTTGGGACTCGTTTCGATAATAAGTGCGAGAGGTCGATCGGTTTTGTGGTCGTAATTTAATGTAACAGTTAATATGACAGCGGGCATGAGCTTGCCAGCGGGTCGCCGGCGTATTATATTTATGCACTCACACCGAGAGGTCTACCGCGTCCGTGGGCATTTTATTTTGAGTTGTTGTCTTGATATGATAGAGCACACGATGATCGTATTTATGCTGAGCCCGATAAATATGGGCTATTAATTACTGATTGTGTTACAGTTCTGTTAATTCATTATGATTAATGTTCTTAGCTATTTTATTGTGCGCGAGAATGCGAGCTATGCTATTGTATTTAGTTTATTTTATTCAACATTGGGACTAAATTAATATAGTTTAATGGATGGTAGGATTGATGTAAAAAAGTGAGTGCAAGTTTCTCGTGGGAAAAAATAGCAGCGTTATAAGTTAATTGGCAAAAATGAAAACACGTTTTGTTCCGGAATAATTAGTTCTTCTATGTGTCTTACTTCTATGTGTATTTCTTCAATATTTTTTTCTGTAAATGGATGGATATTACTAAAAATAATATATCGATACCTAATCAATACGGATGATGGTTAGGTATACGTGGAGACATTGTAGCAGAAATGATTACTCATGCTTGACATGACAGAGGATGCACTTCTAAACATACCTACATCAAGCCATCAAGAAATAGTGTGTGTTGTTTGAGAGATGGTGCAATAATCATTGTAGACAGGATTCATTCAGGATTCTAAGAGTTCATGGTAACCCTTCTGAGTGTGTAATGTCATTTCTGAAAATTGAAAATCATGAAAAACAATTTACATCGTTTGGTTGATAATAATTTAATAATATACGAAATAAAGAGCTTAAATCTAGAACAAATTTATACGTAGAAGATTGCTTGCAACTCCTCCGCTGGCAACGTGGCTAAAAGGCTGGCCGCATTGCCCCGCTGGACGGCGAGAGGTTAATCCTTTGTCCAAAATACTGGTCAGCCCTTCGGTCGTCGACCAGTCTTTTAGAGATACCCTTAAAAAGGGCATGGCCTCCTGGGCCCAATGGAAAACTAAATAAACATGAAGCAAATACGGCATAACTTTACTCAGGGGTGAAAAGTGATATTTTGTATTTTATTAATAATGGAGAAGAAAAGAGACTGGGGAGTTAGATTTCATGCTTCAGAAGATATTTCTAAATACGCAGTCACAGCGTGTAATCTAGACGACATTATTACGTACTGAAAAGATCCGAACCATTTCATGATAATTCGCCGATTGCAAAACTATAATTGTCAAGCCATTAAAAATGCATTGTGTCCTGAAATGTCGAAGCATTTTGAAACAAATCTTAAAAGCTGTAATGCAACTATCTGGCCTAAATGATTTTTTTTTGCAAATCTCTTTCTGTATACTTTAATGCTTTTCTATTATGTGTGCTTATTGTAATGCCTTACTTCATCACTACCAAGGAAGCCGAATGATATAAACGAAAACCCATTAGTGGCACAATTCATAACAATTTAATTTGTCGTAGAATGGAAATTGAGATCGTTTAGAAGATATTGTAGCTTTTAGCATAAGGTACTAGAAAGTTTGATAAGATATAATCGGATTTAAAATCAAAGATGTTATTGTTCACTTTTAGAAATTTATCAACAACCTCATGTAGTAGTTATGCGTGCTATAGTCGACCTGATATCGATGATAATCTAGGGTGAAGAGTAACCGAAATATTATCGCAGATCTGCTGAGGCGTGCGTGTTGTTTGCATGTTAGTGGAACCCATGTGTAGAAGACTACTTGAAATTACTCGTACCTCCTGAATACCAGCGATATTGGTGACGAACGTCGAGTGGGCAAAGTCATTCTATAACCTAGGGTCCAGATCGTCACCTATATCTTGTCGTCTATAGCTTGCTTTACTTTCTTTTTAAAATATATAACAGTTATGCTACTATTACTATATTAATTATAAAAAGTTTATGTACCTAACTAATCTGCAAGCTCCTGAATAATATTAAAATAAAGAAACACTTGCAACAATTTTATTTCCTAACACGGAAATAGCTATCTAGATGTGTATAGCGTTAGTAACGGCTCTATTTCAGAAACCTAACTTTTAAGGAAAACTGTAAATCACCGACCCGATCGACCTCAGTAAGATGCTTGAATAATCAGTTGTTTACGGACGAATAACAGCAAGATCACAGGTGTTAACATCCATGGGGAGTCGTGACTGAAAAAATACGGCGAAATCTCGCACTTTCTTCTGTAAAAGAAAGCTGTGGTTTACTGCGTTTTACGAGCCGTCACATAAAATCCGAATAAGACATTGAAAAACGGAGTATTTTTTGTATTGCCAATTTTTAGGGCGCCTCGAGCTGTATACGCTAACATTTCAATGCATCATTGGCCGCGTAAATGTTTCTCTTGCTGGAAGTACAGACACGTGTCAGTTTTGGGTGCAAAGTCGTGTAATTTGAGATGATATGTGGAGGCATTTATGTCTTTGTCCAAGTTCAAGATATAGTTTATGTAAGGCCAAGGGCTTTTGAGAAACTTTGACTACATTGTTGAGGTAAAATGCCAGGGTAACTGACTTGTCAGGGACTGTATCCATTATGGATTAAATAAAAAAATTTGTGCTATATTTTCAATGTTTACTGGTTAAAGCTGCTCGCTGGGTTTTATGGGTAAGTTGTATAAATATCCGGCCAGATTGACCGATGACTTGAAGAGGGCGGCTGGTAGTAACTGAATGGTGAAAACGGTCTACGTTCAGTAGTAGACTGCAATAGGCTGATGTGTGTGTGTGTGTGTGTATTTATAAATGTGTTAACTAACCTTGTAATCAAATAATCTGTGTGATGACAATGTGAAGTCATTTTCCAATGATTACTCACACTCTTAGTAACCTGCGAAAATCAAATGTGTTTCGTCCAAATATAACAATAATATAGCATTTGCCTGGAGCGATATGTATACGGTAAAATCTTTCATGATTTTTCTGTAAATTTGCAATATTAAATTTCCCATGTAATCGCCTGAAACGGTGCTTAGTATCGTTATCCATAAATTGGTTTCGGTCATGAAGGATTGAGTGCTGGCGGAGTTGTAAAAATAAAGGAAGATCTGAACTATGTTCGGACTGTTGCGAAACCCTTAATCGCCTCTTACGATACCCACGTGTAGACATGGGCTGGCACTATTCACCTCTCTCGACACCATACGGACACATTAGTCCATTACGTAAAGTGATTATTAAGTACCAAGCGTAGTACTGCATCTTTATTATACGAACTTGAGTAGATTTTTTCCCATATTGGAATAAGCTGGAGATCATACTCCTGAATTTCATTTGATTTCAAAATCGAGCCGGAGCAAAATACTTATCTACCTAGCTGATATATATTCATACTGTCAGATTCTTATCACAAGATATTATTTTATGAACTTACACTTCAATCAATGATTATTTATATTTTTCCCTAAAGTTCCATCTCCGTGGTCTCAGCCTTCGAAGAACTCTGAAAAGGTTTTTATTAAAATATGGAAAGAGGATGAAAAGCACCTAATCCTAAATCAATATACTGTCCAAACAGAATTAAAATATTTTTCTGGGCCATCATATCCAATGAAGCTTTCGAAAAAAAATTCAGTAGTAAAATATTTTTTAATTCTGGTTGCCCATACAAAATTACTTATAAAAATTATGCTACGGTCAGTCTTTTCCTTTTATTTACTTTAAAAAGCTATAATTATTTATAGGTATTTATTTATTCACAGAGGGATTACGCAATATAGTACCTAGTACTTATTCTTATTCATTGTAAGTAGTACACAGAAAACACATTTCAAACAAACATAGTGTTCACAGGCGAGCTTATATCTAACAGAGATTTCTTCATACATAAGTACTAATTACTTATACATATGTACATATACTCGTATTATAAAGGATTGTACAAAAAAACTAAGATAGGAGGTTTTCTCATTTCCCACAGGATTTAATAGAGTGCCAAAACAAGTTGATTTCGTGTTATAAGATCATTAATTTCAAACAATTATCTCTATTAGTTCCTACACAAGCATCCAAAACGCCGCCACGTTATATTTGTGGGCAATAAAGAAATCAATCAACAAAATAGGTATTTCAAATCAATAAAATCTGAAAAGGCTATTAATAATCGAACAGAATGCTTAGAGAACTGGATGTGGCTTTTAGCTTTTTGTTAGAATTTTGTTAAATCTGTTATGCATTAGATCGAGGAGTAGATTAACATAAAATAGGCGTAATATTATGTTACGTGTTAATTGTTTTGCGTTAGGGAAAACTTTTCTAAACTTAGCACATTAGCGGCTCTATATCTACTATCTCTCTGTTATATTTTTTATTATCTATCTTAATCTATTTCTCAGTAGGCCTTATCCACCCATGAAATAATATTACCATAAATGTAGAGACGTAGGAGACAAAACATTCAAAATAGTTACCAAACCTAGCATTTACCTCAAACCGTATCCAGTTTAGCATATCTGTGAGCAATCTGCGATTCTCACGTGTGTATATCACGGCGGCGCGTGTGATCCAGGCCTAAGGGCGAGCACCACCGAGCAGCAAGGCAGGTGTGCCCTGATTTGCGGCCGAGGTCCGTCGTGTCTGCAACTCGGAGTTTATGCAGATTTTCTATGAAACTTGCTTTTAGACCCACTTGCAGCTAGCGTATATCTAGATTTAAATAAATCTTAAATTAGATAATGACGTCACTTTTAAATTATAGCACTTTTCGTTTGTCAAAAATGCAGTAAATGGTTGCTAATCCTCGTTTTAACTAAAATCTAGATTTAGCATTTATCACAAAGCTTTTGCGTTTGTGAGAATTGTTTCATACTAAAAGTTATAAGTCTTGGAGAGATGTGAAAAAGTTGTGATTCATTTGATTTAAAATGAGGTAGAAACGCAAATTCTAGAACAATGAAAAGTTTGCTTTATTGCGAGATTTGTAGGTATTTTTATATGATTGGAACTAATTTTAGTAATCAAATGGTATACATAATTATATGCGAAATCTTACCTAAGGTAAGTCGGTATCAATCACATAAAATACCTACAAATCGCGCAGTGATGCAACTTTGTAAACAATCATAATTAAAAACATTATAATGAGACAAAATTTTGAGCTTATCAATTTCTGTCTGCAAAATACCAATCAACGGCTAGGTAACCCTTATTTATCAGTCTGTGACTTAATGTTCAACCATTCAAAATTAACTCTTATGTCAAAGAGATTAAAGTATGTAGCACTTTCACTCGAGTGCCCTCAAGGGAATGTTACAACTAAGAATACGAGGGTGACTTTAATCTGAGAAAGGTGACATGGACGACCGATACAATAGGTAGGCATCCATTTACCTTTAGAGGTTATTGTTTCTATAACCAAATTAAAGCATTTTTACGATAAGGTATATATGAATCAGATGTTTGTATTTTCATTTTATAGAGGTATGACGAAGCATTTCTGATAAATTTGCATTTATCTACATTTTGCGTATGCCATTGTTCCAATCCCCATAGAAAAACGAGTCCCTTTTATTCTGGTTAGTAAATATGATAAATAGATAAATATGATTTAAAAATAAAGTTTCTTCCTTTTTGACATAATTATCCTCTTGAAGTGCATATAATTCGACTGTGATAAGTATAATATTTTAGTAACTAGTGATGGAAGTTTTTGGAAAAATCATTAATTGGATCAAATTATTTTCGAATGGTCAGATACTTATGTCTATTTGAAGGATAAAGTTCATACTGATTCAATCTTGGCCAAGTTTTAGAATAAGACAGCATTAAATTTATTCATCAGCTAGAACTTTCTGCCCTACAAAGGCCCTACAGGAAATATTAAAATTGTAAGTAATATTTTTAATGTTTTACTTACCTGATATAAAGAAACATGTACCCTGTACCTATCTAACGGTTCCACTCAACTATTGATTGAAATAAACTACTAAACATCCAAAGTGACACATTGAGAGGAAGTAATTAACATCGACACTTTTACCTGCATTTGCTATCAGTACTTACACTTTTAACAATACACATGTATACAAACTAGCTTTATTGTTCGTTGAAGTGAAAGCAGCACTAGGAAAACAATACTTCAAGCATACTAACATGGAGAGAGGACTAAGCCGATCGGAGCGTCATGTCGGCTTTTAATTCCTTTGCCACCCCGCGGGTAGAGAAAAAGAAAGTGTCAACAACATACAACAAAGAACCAAGAGAGATAAGACCACACCAAGTGACGTGTAATTGGCAAAATATTTTGCGGATTTTGTACTTGTTCCACCTAATCCTTGGTCCTCGCCTAAAGGGATTTTTGGTGTGACAAAAGAATTGAGTGTTTGTTTCTTTAGTGGATGAAAACATTTTTTGTAATAAGCCGTCAGCGATACATGCTTGATGTAACATTTGAGGAAAAAAATCTAAACAGGATTTAAGAAAATGTCTTTATTTTCGTTGACACAATTTTAAAACTTAACGATAAATAATTTTGGTAATTTGCGCAAACGTATAACAAAATATTACTTTTTTGGGTAATGTACAGAATGTTAGTTTATTTTAAAAATATATAGAAGTCTAGAATAGAAAGTAGAATTTAATTGTCTTTAAAACACTCACTTTACTATCAAGTGAACTCGATCTCTATCAAGTGAAATACTGATCTAATGCTCACTAATCCCATTTTAAAAATGGTTCCAAACTCCAAATATGGAAAATCACAACATATATTTGAATAGTCTATGCTAGTTTTTTCAGACAGATATTAATTATTTTTCGTGAAAAAATCTTGCTACACGCGCTAATGTGCATTTATGTAGAAAAACACAATCTATTTACTCAACTTTGGACCTTATATTTTGGAAACCAGACACTTTCCAGGTATGCTTTCATGGAGAAAAATGAGCGTGACGATGAGGAGATTCCGTAGTTTTCGGGAACGTTGACGACCAAAAATTACCCTGTATACTCAACCAATCTTCTTGACCATATATGAAATATACGGAATATGGAGAAAGACATAGGCTATATTCTGTAACAGCTACAGCTTTGTAATACATAAAACACAACTGGGGTAATACTAAAGCAAATACGACAGTCGTTAGGTACAGAGGAACAACGAGGTCGTATGCGGCACAGGCATGCGTGCTCATGCATAGAATTAATACCAAACCATCGGTAAGTGTCAGGGCGAAACGATGCTTTAAACAAATACATGAATATTAAACAAGACATTAATATAATGTACCTGGGATTTGTTGTCATTAGTTAATTGAAATGGGTTTGTAAGTGTGGCTGGTAATAAGTACTTAGATCGTGAAAAGGTATGACAGAATACAAAAGGTAATAATGCTAGTGAATAGGGCAGTATTATTATGTTTGGTATGCAAAAGGAATAGAATAGAATTTTGCATTTTAAAAATATGCGATTCAACTCTGCATGAATAATACTTGGGAGAGGGTAACTAACTCAATTTTATTAATTTAATTTAATTTTAATTTAATTTTGAGTTAGTTGGTTCGGTAGATAGAACTAACATGGAAAACTAATCCTGATGATGCCACGGGTGTTGGCGAAACATATGTCGATTAAAATTTTAATTGGTTTTCGGATTAGCAGCTATGTATTTATGGTTGCATGCTAGGTGCTTGGATCTGGCTTCTCGTTGCGACTGTAGTGTCTTGTGTTCGTGATCATGAGTAGGCAGATCCGAGGGTCAGCGGAGGGTATAGGGCCCGGTGGCGGGCGATCCCTCAATAGAGAGTAGTTATATCCAAGCATTAATTATTATTAAATCTAATAAACGTGAAGTAAAAATAGATTAACTTTACTCTGCGGTGTGTAGAAGGACGGATTTTTACTAAGAAGATTATTAACGGTTTGCTGTACAACATTCGTAAGGTACCTACTGTGAGAAAACACCCTACTCAAGACAAAAACTGTTCTAGACTTAAATCTATGCGTTTTTTCATTAAGTTAATCCTCGTTAAATTTAATCATCCCTATGATTAAGAATATCAATGAAAAATTAAAATACTGACGAATATTTTATTTCAGTAATAACGCACCCTACTACTTTGTTCGTACTTATAGGTAAAGTAGGTAATATTATCTAAGTCATTCATATCAATTGGATTAGATATAAATCCATATAAAGCACACTATATTTAGTTCACAAGTAGCAACTATACCCTCCCGAGGGCATTCGTTTTTTGCCTGCATCCAAATCAACCACCTTGAGCACAACAAATGTGTGGGCTATCTTGTAATTTATTTTTTTAGCCAATATATTACTCAAACGTCAAAACTTGGACGCCGGGTTCGTACCAACGAAGTGATATATTGGGGCATGTCACAGCACTACCTTTTGCCTTTTCAGAATTTAATAAACTACAATTAATAAATGGGATGCAAAGGGTCCCATCCTAATGAGCCGGCAGTAGACAAAAGGGCGTCGTCGGTCGGTTGGGTGGCTATAGTAAAAGTTCACCTCAAAATATCAAATTACTGCACAAGCATATTTTGATGGATCATAATTTAGAAATTAAATAATTATACACGAATCATTAAAGATTTTACGAAAACGAAAAACGATAAGCCCTTAGCATAAATCTAGTTAAAAGAAGCTGAAAATTTTGGCTGATTAGTGCATAATGCATATTGTAGTAAAATAACGGTGAATGGCCGAAAAGATAGCTTATGCAATCATGCAAATTAAATTAGTTGTCGCTTAGGTGTAAGGATTTCGATAACCTAAGAATACACTAGACTGACCTGAGTCGATAAAAACATGTTTGTGAATGCATCTGTTATCAGTGTTTTTTCTGTATAAATATCGGGGAATGTTTATTAAGAAAGTACTGGCAATCATGGCTCGAACGGTGGTGTATGTTTTGGCTCTCCTAGCGCTTTCCGGACTTTCTTTCGGCAAGGTTGTAACTCAAAAAAATGGTAAGCAAATATATATTATTTTTTATAAAAATATATATACCTACCATGTTGGTTTTCTAAAGTAAAAAAATGCTAAGCTAACTGTGATCTTACACCCTTCAAATAAGACCAATCGCTTTATAAACTTTATGTTAAGTAACTGAATAACCAATTAAATAAAATTGATTTAATATCAAATATTTGCTATACACACATTGAAAATCTTGAGCTTTTGTAGTTTTTGGCATATTTTGGAATTACCCATGGAAAATAAACAAAAATATTATTTTCACAGCGGACCCTGTCATCCTCCAACGTCAACTGGACATCAGTTACCTTTTGTACCACATCCACGAGCCGATCCACTTCCAGGAAGCAGAGAAAAATAACATTGTCCAAAATTGGGACTTGCTGAAGAATATCGAGAGCTTCAGCGTAAGCTATCTTCCTACAAAATATTAAGTACAAATTGAGTATGTACTTCTATTAAAGTAAGCTTTATTTTACAGAATGTCACCGCTGTAAAGATCTACTCCAAAGTTATGGACTCTGGTCTGTTACCACGCGCTGTTCCATTTTCGGTACTAGATTCCAGTCATAGGTTTGAGGCCATGACTCTTTTCAATGTGCTTTACTCAGCTAAAGACTACCAGACCTTGTACAATATACTCATTCATCTCAGAAACATCGTCAATGAGTACTTATATGTCCATGTCTTGAGTGTGGTAATTCTTCTTCGTCAAGATACCCAAGGTATCTCAATCCCACCTCTATACGAAGTATTCCCGTCATTCTTCTTCAACGGCGAGATCATGACTACCGCCCAACGTATTAATACTCATGGAGTAAGGAATATTGAACACTATCCTTCAACTTACGTATGGAATGACAATGTTATGATTCAGTGGAATGAGACGGTCTGGCCGTACATGTCCGAAGACAATGTCATGAGCTATTATAACAACGACCATATGCTCAACTTATTCTACTATAACAGCTTCCTAACATACCCTAGCTGGTTGGGCGGCAATGTTGTGCCACTAGTTAATGACAGACGCGGTGAGTGGTTCTGGTTCACCCACAAACAACTTCTGACTCGCTACTACATGGAAAGGTTATCCAATGGTCTCGGAGAAATCCCCGTACTTGGATGGAATGTAGTTCCTCAAGGTTACGTATCTGGCCTCATCCACCCTAATGGAATACCCGTCCCAGTTAGACCCAACTTCTACAACCTTCAACAACCTGCCCTTATTGAAGAAATGCAACAGGTCGTTGATATTGAGCTTCGTCTGCGTAATGCTATCGACAGTGGATACATAATCAACGTAAGTTTTAACATCGCATTAATAATAATAGTAATAATGTCATTTATTTCAGGTCAAAATAAACCCATAATTACAATTAGATAAAATAAAGTTAAAAAATTATGAGATAAATAAAATAAAATAAATTATACAAAGTAAAACACAGAATATGATAGCCCAAGATGAGGCTATACGGCCCCTCAGAACGGCGAAGAAATCCGGTACCCCCGCATCATCAAACATGCCCTTCGCACTGCAGTACCTCGGAAGCTTCATGAGGATACGGAAAGCGTTGTTATATTGCACCCTCAGCATATTATAAGAACGCTTTGTGTACTTTATCCATAGCTGATACGTATAAAAGCATTAACAGAATGCTTTGAATAAAGAAATTTTTACGTCCGTATTGCAACGTGCAAATCTGCGAGCGAGCATATTACACCGAACAGCGAGGGCGCGGCGCTCCCTCTCGTTCGTCAATAATATGACCTAGATATTTAAACTTGGGATTAAGCAAGTCTCATACTCGTATACATTTTATGAAATGAATAGCCTAGGTAATTGCCTGTTGCTATTTCAGAATATTGGTGAGCAGATTAGCATTCGCCACCCTGAAGATATTGACATCATCGGTAGAATTATTGAGGCTAGTGTCGACTCTCCAAACAGACAGTACTACAGGGACCTCATCAGCCTCTGGAAGATCATTCTTGGAGGATCAGAGCAGATTGAATATACATACGTAAACAGGTAAATTATATGTTCTTAGATACATACATCAGCCTATTTTTTCATCCACTGCCAGACGTAGGCATACATACCCCACAAGGCTACTGCATAAGGGGGGGTTGTGCCCATTATCATAATGATAATATTATGATAATGGGAATATAACTATATGATGAGAATATATTATGTCATATATGTCATCATATAGTTATTGAAAAAATTTCATCATCTTCAGCCTATTGCAGTCCACTCCTGGATGTAGGCATGGGGGAGGGCACGCCACAAGACTGCCATGAGGGATATTTGCCAATAGTCACCACGCTGGGCAGGCAGGTTGGTGACCACAGTTTGTATTTTGGACTATGTTGTCAAAACGGGAAGCGCTGCTGCCCACCTCCCGGAAACCCTTAATCGCCTCGTACGATACCTACGGGCAGACATGGGGTGGTACGAATTCTACTCTGCCGGCACCACTTGGCTAAACTTATGTATGAAAAAAACTTATGTATTTTTGCTTTCTTCACAGCCACGCCAACATGGTCAACCCTTCAGTTTTGGAACAATACCAGACCGCTCTTCGTGACCCAGCGTTCTACATGATCTGGAAGCGTGTAATGAGCATCTTCAATCTGTGGCAGGAAAACCTTCCCCTGTACAAACCAGAGGAACTAATCCTACCCTCAGTGGTCATCCAAGATGTCGAAGTAGATAAACTGGTTACTTACTTCGAGAACAAACATGTCAACATTTCCAACCACCTCCACATGAATGAAATCGAAAGTAAGTAAAAGAAGAGATAACGAAACAATAATTTATACTAGTAATAAGTTAAATTTTACAAGGAAGTTGAAGGAATAGATAGTGTACCTGTGTTTGTGCGTAAACTTGTATCAATTCTCCTGCGCAGTGGCGCAGATGGCTAATCTCTGCTCTGTTGAGTGAGTTTGCCATGACCAAAATACGGTCGGACTCATGGAGAAGGTATAAAAGGCTTATATACCTTCTCCATGGTCGGACTACTTTAATATTTGTTAAAGCTACGATGACTAGCCAATAATAGTATACATTACATTATTTTACAGGCCAGAAGAGCTACGATCAAGTGAGCGTCTTGGTACAGCGTCCTCAGCTGAACCATAAACTCTTCCAAGTCCGTATCCACGTCAACAGCGATGTCGCCAAGACCGTCGTAGTGAGGCTCTTCCTTGCTCCCAAGCACGACAGCCTTGGAAATGTGATCCCTCTCCACCTGAACACCGAGAACTTCTTCTTGCTTGACCAATTCACTTATGACTGTAAGTATTTGACTATTCTATTACATCTTCAAATATTTTAACCCGAAAACGTCCGAAGGAGGGTTATGTTTTTTCGTGTATTTGTGTGTATGTATTTATATTTCTTTCGCAAGCTCTGGCTAGAGCCTAAACGTTTACATTAATCTCGACAGCTACTATTAGATTCCTTCTAGTTGTGAGACCCTATCTGAACATTGTAAAAATCGACCCTTAATGAGGTTTTTGTTAAGTTTGTTATTTCACTTTCTGCTTTCTCTTCAGTACCCCAAGGAGTATCAGTTATCAGACGTAACTCAACCGAGAACAAGTACTTGGTTGACTGGTCCTCATCCTACGAGGTTTACAATAGGGTCGAAAGTGCTCTGGTAAACAAGGAACAGTATGTTCTGGACATGTCTGAAAGGATTGACGGTTTCCCTCAACGCCTACTTCTGCCTAAAGGTAATGCTCTTTCTTCGTATATTTTCTTGAGGATTTGTGTTTTAAAAAAACAAATCCAATTGCTGCGAAATGATTCTGTCTATTTTTTCTACTTAACTATTAAGTTATAAAAGGTGAAGTTGAGTAGAACTGATAAATGTTTGTTTGTTCCTATGCTGATGCGGAGCTTCACTAGAATAAATCAGCTGCGTTTCCTTCTGTGCATGTCGTAAGAGTCGACTAAGGAACTCGGGCATCCCCCCAGGGAACAGCTAGCAACATGTCACTTATTCACTTCTACCCCCGCTATTGTAAACGTGGCTATAGAACCTCTTTTATGATTCTGCGTTTCTAGCTGTACTCAATTTCGGGAACAAAGTCGTGTGTAGGTTTATATACTTATATGCCTTACTATTTACAATAGAACGGCTAAAAAGAAATTCTACACAGATCACATAGACGTATTCACACGTAATTAAAAATCTACAATGGCTATGCAAGAAATAAAGTGTATATAAACATAATTTTAAAAAATCCCCAGGTCGCGTAGGTGGCATGCCTTTCGTCCTAATGGCGTACATCTCGGAATACCGCGCACCCAAAGTGCAACTCGGCGAAGGTTTCGACCCTGCTGTATCCCTTGGCCTGGGCTCTGGAGCCCGGCGCATGGTCGACGAGCCTCTTGGCTTCCCGGTCAATAGACCCCTGCACGATTGGCAGATTGAGAACGTGCGCAACTTGTGGATCGAAGATGTGCTCATCTACCACAAACATACACCAGAGATCGTCGTTCCCCACGCTGAATAAGTCAAAAATCTTTTTGATACCTTTTTAACATGATTTCGTCTGTAGTTATACAAAAATAATCTAGTGAAATAGAATTTGTGTTGTCCCAGTTTTACCTAGTTTAGGCGTAGTTGAACCAATTAGTAATCATGTCAAAAAGATATCGATTGATCCTGTTTGATAGTTTTAATTATTATCTAATAATATATTCATGTACATATTATGTACATACATTTATTTATTGTTTATTATAATTAATTAAATCTATATAATTAAAATCCATATTCAAGACAATAAATTCAAATATCAACAATATTCTATTTTCTTTCAAATCCTTTTTATTTTCATAGTGATCAGCTACTAAGATCTCACATCCATGCAATTTTCTATATCAATATATGAGGTACTTACTATTATTATGGTATTGATTTAGTTTATCGTAGCGTGTTATGTATTTTTACAATAAATTGAGTTATATTAACTGAAAATTATATTATTTTACTCCCTTGTATATAATGGCCAAATGCGTTAGTTAGAGCAACGCGGCTTCCTACAGCCACAGGATATGTTGATACTGCTACGGCCAAATGCTGGGGATAAGTAGGTAGATTGAATTCTGTTTTTGGATAATAACGCTAAAAGGGATCTATGATTTAGAAATTTGTTAAAAAATTGTAATATATACTACATATAGAGTACTATGAATTATATGAATTATAATGGTGTAATACTACTATGTATTAAACTAAAGAAGTGTTCCATAGCGACATCTATACAAATGTTAGCGAACTAATTTTTATATGTTCGCGCCATCTGTGCAATAACACCAACAACACGTTCATGAGAGCTTTTAGTGATGTAGAGTCACACGCACAGTTATTTCTATTTACGGTGGCATGGTGCAACTTTACTTCTGCTGTGCCACTATGGGTAAACTTTATTATTTGTAGTTACTACGTTCCATGTTCTACGTGAAATAACACAGAGTTTGACCACTAGGTGGCATATAATGCAGGTCTTACAAAATGATTTGGCAGCTTTAATATTAATGTATTTAATAATAATTTTATATCTTTACCTGCGCTATCGCATTGGACTAATGTCTGTAATGATGGTAAGAAAGGAGAAATAAATAAAGAAAACATTTTAAAAATATGTAATATTAGGGGTATCTAGGTGTGTAGCAGCCTTAGGTTTCAACAATTCTATATGTGCCAGTAATATACAGGTGTTTTTTCGTTGCCACCCTTAACGAAGGGTACGTACTCTATACATCAAATAAAGTAAGTTTATGCTAAAAAAAATGCTGGGAAACGATGAATTTTTTTTTAATTGCTTCATCGGGCGAAATTTATAGTGTCCAGTGTTTATACTAGTTTTATTATAGACAGCTATGAATTATTTCTCGTTAAAAAATCTTGCTACGCGCGTCTATGTGTATTTATGCAGAAAAACGCAGTCTATTTACTTAACTTTAGACCCTAATATCTTGGAAACCAGACACTTCCCAGGTATGCTTCCATGGAGAAAATTATCTTGATGATGAGGAGATTACATAGTTTTCGGGAACGTTGACGACCAAAAATCATCCTGTACCTACCACCTACTGTCAAAAATAAATACGAGTAGTATAATTCTTATAGGTTTTCTATACTACTAAACTACAATAATGACCGTGTCAAGAATTTAGTATTTTTTTCAAAACTTTACACTCCGTTGTTTTCTGAGATCAGATGGGGGGTAGTCAAAGTACGTTTTATTTCTTCAATTGAAAAAACATGAGCGTAGAACCGTCCAAAATCATATACAATTAAAGCGGGCTGCCAGGCATTTGCGGCCAAATATGAAATGGTAACTCTGGTTTGTGGGGCAATCTTTACAAATATTTCTATAAAGTGGATGATACTTTGTTTATAAAACATTTACAATTTTACAAAAAATAGATGGCGTTACCCCTCCTTCACCTCTTCAAACAGAACATCATTGGCCCTCGATTCTTAGCTTGCCTTCATTGGCCGGCTAAGAGGGAATAGCGCAAGAACGGAACCTTTGCTCCAGGGTGGAAGTGTAAAATGTCATAACGCCGGGGGTAACTGACGTTCACGCCCCGCAGTCTCACCTCTCTGCACCCTTAGCCGCCTGCGCCGGTGTTGCCTCCCCGGCATGCACCACTTATGGGAAGCCCACTTCATGGCCTTAAAGTACGGGCGGAAAGTCACCACCTGCCACCTCACAATTTTGGGACTAGATTGTTATGGCAGGCGTCCGATAGTCTCCCTATATAAAATAGCCCTCCTTAGGTATCCAGCCACCCAACATTCAACCTTAGTTTTCCATCGCATAAAATAGGTCTGCACTCCAATAGTCTTTCTCATATGGCGGGGACCATCACCATCCCCCTTATTACCTAACTAGAAAAAGCAAAGCGATAGCGAAAATTGTACAAAAATCGCTGATTGATTGTCAAATTCGTATTACGTAAAACGAATTTCAAAGGAACTTTGACATTTTAAGGCGAATATTGATCAATTTTCGCTATCTCTTTGCTTCGGCTTTGCTATTGCTTTTACGCAATCAGGGGGCGGGTGTATCATATTGTGCGTTCGGTGATGGTATCCGCCATGTGTTGTGTATCCCACACCATATTAAAGTTCTCTGTTTAATTTATTTACATACATTCTCATTGCAATATCTATTGTCAATATTACATTCTGTCCAATAATTTCATTTTTTTAAGGGTCTTTTAGTCATAGTATGGAAACACCTCTGTCAAAACTATTGCTATCAAAAGGGGCACGCTGGCACAACATCTGTTAGTGAAATTATCTAAGGCTCACGCTAACTATCCATGTGATTGGTATTTTTTTTTTGTTTTAATAGTTCTCAGAAAATCCGTCATTGGCGCGCGAAAAGTTAAAGATTAATCAAATTAAAAATGCATTTCCAGAAAATAATAACATTATTCAGTATTTCAGTACATATTTGCTTGGCTGTCACACATATCCTGTATGTAACCTGCACAATTTGGTACAAGTTTATTTAACTAACCTCAAAGAAATACACGTATAAATAAGGTAAATGGTGAAACACATTTCACGGCTAGAAAGAAAACACAAAAATACTACATAATATTAGTG
The DNA here is from genome assembly GCA_014607495.2 of Carposina sasakii. Classification (NCBI taxonomy): domain Eukaryota; kingdom Metazoa; phylum Arthropoda; class Insecta; order Lepidoptera; family Carposinidae; genus Carposina; species Carposina sasakii. Next base: position 7,250,846 of record CP053164.1, read on the forward strand.
TATTTAAAAAAAAGTCATTTTACCACAAGTGTTTAGAGAAAACACTTCTCGAACTTTGTTTATGATAAATCGGAATTGTATAAAATTTATAATTGCTACCTCCACTGAAGCTCTGCGTACTGACTGGCCTATCAAATGGAAATTCAAGGGACCTACTATCAATAGGCGTTGAAAAATTACTATGTTTGGTTTTAATAACTGCGCCTGTACCACGTCCTAAAATCTCGTTAAAGGTAACAAATAAGGTGACATTTAATCCATTTTTCGTTCCATGTGGTATCAATAAATTTAGAGGAAACTTATAATGGCTAAATTTACTCCTTTCAAATTCATTATAGTTTACATCGTATCCGATGTCATCTGAAAACGTATTTGAGTTCTCCGGAGACCAAACTACAATATTTGGTCCTTCTGTTAATTCGGTTTCATAACTATCTAATTGGAAAAATCTGAAATATTTTTCGGGAAGCTCACTGGCTGTCATATTTGGCCCCAAAAATAATCTCACCGCGACTTTTCGATTGCGATCTGAAGTGACGATAAATGTAAAATTAAATGGGCGGTAGGTCAACCTTCTTTGATTAGCTGTGTAACCTACAGACATTTGTGGTAAAAATACATAGTCGAATAATGTTTGGCTGATGGAGAATTCGTAGTCTTTGAAATAAGTGGTAAGATTATCCAATTTTTCATTGCACAACTTTATTCCTTTCTCTTCGTAGGTTGACAAATCAGTAGTATCAAAACTTTGTCTAACTTCTTTGAAATACGTAAGGGCGTAGTCTATCAAGTTCCAGTATGCAGGATCTCTAAGTGTAGTTTCTGTGTGATGCATGACGGACGGAGCTGGTCTGTAGACCGATCTGAAACGGTGAATGAATATTTCATTTTAAATTGGATCTTTATTTAATAATTTAAATAAAGCTTAGTATTTCGCTTTAAATTGAACAAGAAAAAGGTGTATATTTTAAATTAAAAAAACAAACAGAAGCAAAACGATAGCAATGCGATGGCGAAAATTGCGTTTAAATTATGTGATTTCGCAGGAGAAATGCAAGGCGTCCTCTCTCGCTCTTGCCCAGCGCACTAACACACACATAAAATACGCTGTCGCACGCTACCGCTTTGCTTTTGTAAGTAGATCAGCTTACCGGAAACTAAACGAACGATTAGTGTATGCAATAAATACATTTTATAACTTCAAATAACTGATCAACAATAATAGAGAGTCGCAATTTATCCAATAAATAGTAACGTATCATACAATAACCAATGAGCCCATTTAGGGAGTCACAGGATCGCCCAATACAACTGGCGCGGAAAGCAAACATTGCGGATAATCTAATTAAATAAGCATTTTCTGCGAGTAAAAACATTGTCCTGTAACTATACATAATGGTAGTTATTCAGCATATGAGTATGAATTTGTCTGACTGTCACTCACACCCTGTACATAAATATTTATTATTTATTTATTTATAATTTTTTATACATTACAAGACTTAATATTAGGTACAACGTCCCACATATCGAAGTATTTAAAAAGTACAGGGTGTAAGTGATAGCTAGGTAAATATTGATGTGCTGACTTCAAACCATGATTTTAAAGCTAAACCCGCTGACAATAATTATACTTTTTTGATATTTTTCAGGACCAATATAGTCTAGATCGTTTTATTTAAAACAAACACTGTCGTATAACCGAAGATAATGGTACTTTATCAGCATTTCAGTATTTGCTTGGCTACTATCGCGTATACGCTGTACTTATTATTATGGATATTGTATACTCACATATCTTTTTTATCTTTTATTTGGTTGGAATAAGCATAAAGTGATCTTAAGTCACTCGCCATTACATCAAAATCAAATTCTTTCCTTATTAACATCGTCATAGCCAGTGTATGATTATCAACGGACAGTGGTTTAAATTCTTTCCCGTTACTCTGTAAAATGTTTAAATAAGTACGTTAGAAATCACTACATATTAAAAAACAAAGTCGCTTGCCGCTGTCTTTTCGTCCCTATGTATGCTTAGATCTTTCACACTAGGAAACGGATTTTGATGCGGTTTTTTTAAATAGATAGAGTGATTCACGAGTAAGGTTTATAATGTATAGTAACTAGGGACCCGCCCCGGCTTCGCACGGGAGTAATGCACTCTCACGAGGGCGAAGCCGTGGGCGGCCGCTAGTAATAAATATAGCAGAAATAATAAACATGTCATTCTAGTCTCTCAATATGCAAATTGACAAAAAATATAGGTGTTCGGCGTACCCTTTATGGAAAATATAGGGATTTTAGAAAAAATAAAAATATAAATGTATTATACTTTAGCACATTTTGAAATATACCTATACAAAAATAATTAATGACCTAAGCTATGAAACTTAATTGACTTAACCTTTAGAAAATATAAAATATTTACATAGTCTGGAAGTCCGGTCTCTACCATCATAGCGGTTTAGTTACAAAACGGACAATGCACTTTACGTATAAAGATAAACGTAGAAAATAAATTTCTTGATTGAAAATGAATCTAGGGGTCACTTTAGTTAAGTCATATTAATAGCGACCTTAAAATTAACCTAGGGGTACAAAGATCCCCTAACTGGCTCACTATTTAGTACAACGGTTACTACGATGTCATCATAAAGTACTTGTAGGTTGTAATTTTCAAAGCGACATCTCGATTACAAAAATGTTAACAGTTTTGCTTTAACACGTTCTAAACTTTCTAAAGATTCTCTCTAGTTCCATGAGGTCTACTCTGAAGTGACGATAAACGAAGTATCGGCCGAATATCGAGGTGTTTCCTACTACGAACTTCCTTCGACGATCAGTCGCGCCGTTTTTTCATTCGGTCCAATCGAACTCTATTTAACAGATAATAGAAAGCTATATTAGTCAATATGAATTATTCTCTAGTTCCGAATGAGTTGTGAACTCAGATGAATGAATCCGAAGCAATTTCGTAGTAGGGTCAAAGGCTTCAAAGGCTTCGATTCGGTCGGGCTTCGGTCGAAAGATTCGAAAGCGGCATTTCAGAGTAGATCCCTTGGCTCTTTATTATTTTATTGTGTATAGTTTTGTTCATGTCATAATAGAATGTTATATTTATGGTGAAATATGAACATGCCCATAATTGGTATGCACATAAGATAAAATACCTTATTAACTATATATTTTAATATATAGTGTGTCTTAATAAATAAATAAATTAACACTGATAGTAACCCTTATGAAAAGGTATTTATCAAATACAAAACAAGGTTCATTTAATTGTTGTTAAACCTACTATGAAACTTGAGCATAATGGAACCTCTAGAAAATTATTTACATATATGACTTATAAAATTATTAAAAAAGAAATGGAAAAAATTCCTCACCCGAGTGGGAATTGAACCCACGACCTCTGCATAATAGACTAATGACTATGATAACACAAGGGTGAGATTGCATGGCATTTTGTGAATGTTGTTTACTAATACGAGGTCGCTAATTTCAAATCTAATTTGTTTCTAACAGCTCCCGTTTATGAGATACAGCTATTTGACGTACTAGTTGCACTTAATTTTCATAATTCCGAGATGTACAATAAAAAAAAAATTTTTTTTTTACAATGTCGTCGTCACGAAATATCTGTAAAAACGATCCCAACTATTTCTGTAACATATGTGGGAATATACATTCAAAGAGTATAGAGTGTGTCGGAGTTCGTAAAACGGGTGTACTTTGATTACTTTGGATTTCCTTTGGACACCCGCGACAAGTATTGGGTGCCTAAAATGGTATGTAAAACATGCGTCGAGTCTTTGAGATTATGGGTGAATCGGAAAAGACCCCATTTTACCAAGCACCAATGATCTGGCGAGAACCTTCAAATCATCAGGACGATTGTTATTTTTGCGTTGTTGATATAAACGGGATTAACAAAAGAAACCGGGCCAAATGGTTTTACCCTACTTGTTATCTGTTACCCGACCAGTCCTGTACTCCTGCGATGCGTGCTTCATCATCTACACAAAATGATACGTCTTGGAAGAAGAAAACTCGTCTTCAAGTGACGAAAGTGGGACAGCTGATAATCCAGATATTTCTTCTGAGCCCCGGCCCTTTAATCAGGAAGAGCTTAGCGCATTAGTATGGGCTTTCTAAAAAAGCATCAGAGATTCTAGCTTCTCGATAAAGCAAAGAAATCTTTTAACTCGAGAAACAAGAATTTCGTACTATCGTAAAAGAGAGACAGAATTGCTTTCATTTTTTTCTGAAGATGATAACTTTGTTTATTGTTCAGATACTGGTTTATTGAAATCAATGGGATTACAAGAATATGATCCAAAAGAATGGCGTTTATTTATTGATTCCTGTAAGCGTAGCCTAAAATGTGTACTTATGCATAACGGCAATAGCTGGGGTCGATACCGTGCACATTCAACTAAAGTCAAAGAAGAATATGATACTGTATATGAATAGAATCAAGTTAACAACTGATATGTGTAGATTTAAAAATGGTGAATTTTCTTCTAGGACAACAAGGAGGCTATACAAAATATCCTTGTTTTATGGGACAGCAAGCTAAGTCTATTTATGGTTCAAATACATAATAAAACAACTTGGGCTTCATTTAATTGATTGTTCAAAACCTAAAAACTATGAAACTTCGATGGCATAAGAAATGAAGGGAACTTTCCTCTAGAAAATTATTTGGGAAACAAGAAAGATAAATATGACATTGAGGAGATGTTTATAAAATTATTACATAAAGAAATGGAAGATAAATGGAAGAGCGGTACCAGGGTCATTGGAACCCGAGTGGAGAATTGAACCAAGTCACAAGACCTCTGCATACCGTGATAGACTGAAATGACATAATATTAGTGTAATATTTCATTCAACAAAAATTATGTTCCCTTGTGTAATATGATAATGAATATGACTTAGTTAAAAAAAAATTCATACCGCTAAAATGATTCCTCTAGAAAATTGCTCTTTTAATGCAAGATGCTTTTTTGTTACTTCTTGAAGAAACTCCGACACTTCATTTGTTTTGTCAGCTGATCTTGTGGGGAAGTGTAATCCATTGTTATAGATCAGATACGGGTTGTAGTCATGGTTGCATTTCTCGATACGATCTTTATTGGGAATATTACCTACATGCTCTTGTTCTAACATATACCTTGTTAGAAGTTGTTTATGTCTGAAAAAGTAATATTCTGGATCCCTCTTATAAAGATTAGAGAGACGTTGATTACTCATCCAAAATGGATGTAATTGATGTATACCGTAATAGTAACTATTTAAACCGACATCTTCTCTGAAATAATTTAATTCCTTGTTACATCCCACATTATTTTGATCCCATTCGGAATAATTAGTATATATAACAATATCACCATCCTTTCTGAAGTAGCGGTTAACCGACCCATCCTGTACATGGGCTTTACCATATGAGCTCTTTATCTTTAATGCCTTTATAATAGTCTCACTGTTGACAAAATAATTTGGCTTTCTAATAAACCGTGGTTGAATTTTCTCTTCATCTATCTTTGTGTACAAGAGATACATTTGATAGGCATACTCAAATACTTCATAATTAATGTTGATAAATATCCAATTCTTGAACATGTAGAGCAATTCGGGGTTTAGCTTTAAAATCATGTGATAAATGGCTAGTGTAGCTTCTCTTATATCATGGTCGTAAATGCTGAAAGTGGTACCTTTTCTGATAGTGCCTTTGTGAAGATGTTTCTTGAGTATAAGGTAATGTGGATCAGACTGTTAAAAAAAAGAAATGAATCTGATGAATGAATATGAAGTAAGATGGAGTAATCGACCGGATAGGACCGAGTTGGCAAAATCGGCCCTAAATAAAATGTTAATAATATAGAGTAAAAAAATTACCAAGTCATGCGATATAAATATTTTTATATTTTTTTATATTTGCATGCCATGCCATGGTTGAGAAGGCAATTGTACTTATCTGATTTATGTTACGACCTTTTATAACCCTACTCAAAGACAAATAAAGTATTATTATTATTGTATATCTGTTTAAATTCTCGGGACTATAGAGTCCCGGTCCTTTGAGAGGCGTGCATCGGGCCGTGGCCGAGGCCCTTTTTAGAGAACTTTAATATGGTGTGGGATACACATGGCGGATACCATCGCCGACCGCACAATATGATACACCCGGCGATGGTCCCCGCTATGTGCAAGACTATTGGAGTGCAGATCTATGTCGTGCGATGAAAAATAAGGTCATGGACTATGGGGGTGATTGTTGGGTGGAGTTGGATAATCGGGCTATTTAAAGGAGACTAACGGACGCTTGCCATTACAACCAAGTCTCAAAATTGCAAAGGTGGCAGGCGGTGACTCGCTGACTCATTTCATGGGCCCCCTGAAACGGCCGCACGCACGGAGCGACAAAGGGGGCAACATTTGGTGAGTGGCTAGGGTGGAGGGGTGCCCCTGGACTTTAAACCGAAGCCAACTTGCCACTTACTGACGGGCATGTCCACCCTCGAGCTGTCATAGCTCTCGCGACTCCACTCTGCCCGGCCGGTGAAGGCAGGGCAGAGGTGGGGGAACTGTTCCTCGTCAGACCTCACACCGGCGCCGGAAATGAGGAACAGGGTCTTCCCCCGGGAGCACTTCAGGTCCGTGGGAACGCTACCTCCCAACAGCTCGCCACAAGCTGCCCTGCGGGCTTATTATTATTATTATTATAAATCCCGTAATACATATAAAAAAGGAAGTTTATTCATATATTATAAAGCTAACCTCATTAAATATGTGAGTTGGATCCCAGTTAGTTGGTTGCATGTCTTTCTCTGGATCAAACATTGATGGTATTATATGCGAGAGGTATCTTTTCGTTTCTATTTCCATCATTTCTGTAAAATGTAAAATAATGTTAAAATCTTAATTTTTACACTTTAAGTGAATGTTTGGATTATAAAACGACATAGTAAACTTAATCTCATGCTTAGGTCCGAACTCAGCGCCACCTACGGGTTCTAAGTATGCGTTTAAACCTTTCCTACGCCCACATAGATAGTCAGATACACAGAAAGAAGAAGACAACTCCTGACTCTAATAAGTATAAAAAAAATTATCACGAAATTTATTTTGCAATCCGGCAAAGCAGATTAGGAAAGTTCAAATTAATGAAAGAATAGCGGCAAATAAATCTCCCTTAATGGCTTGACATATTTTCAGCTAAAATGGTCAAATGCTACTTACAAATCTAGATACCTACTTACTTGATTTTGGTAAAAAACTAATTGTAAAATTATAGATGGAAGTTGCCTGCATCCGATTATGAAAGTTTAAAAACAGTTATGTCCTAATCCTATATGAATTCCTGTCATTAAATTTTCGTAATATTGGTTTGAGCACTCTCTTCCACTAAAACTAAAGTTTAAATATAAAATTTTTACTTTCTCAGATAATATGAAGATTAAAAAAATTGGAGATAATATGTACTACGAGTGTACCTGTTACATACTCTCTAATAACCATATTATCATGAAAACAATAATGTAACTTAATATTAATTTAAATTTTATGATGCACTGATACATTTCTATAACACAAGTTAGGTATAAAACAAATTAACTTACCCGTTATTCTATTCATATATCCATGACTGTAATTGACAGAAACTGCTAAAAAGATCCAAAATACCAACATATTTGGAGAGGAAACTACCTCCCCAGAACACTGCGATTCTATGAATAGTCCAAGATTCTCCTTTATATTTATTTCACCGTTTTAACTTGCCCCCTCCGTTATTTATGTACCAGGAATACTACCAAATATACATTCGGTGATAAAAGTGTTATCTACAAAACAATTCCGCATTTGAAGTTCTGGGAGCTTAACGGCCAACGTACCTAATAAATTAATCTCTGCTGTTGTAGTCATTCCATGATACATTACATTCTTGCCTTAAAACTTCTTTCACCCATGCATTTGTATTTTTTTTTATAAAAAGAGTTTTCGATATGTACCTCATCTGTAACATTTTTTAGAATACCGACTTCTGATCGAAGAGAAATTATTATTTTCAGCAATAATGCATAAGCTCTTATATTATTTATAACCACAATCATTTTAATAGTTATATTGAATGTCCTTATCTAGTTTTTAGGAAAATAATGTTTTTATTACTCTTTATACTTTACTATGTGAGAGATTTGATGTATATTTACCCACTCATCTCAGAGTTTCTTTTGGAATCAGGAGCATTATCTTGCTACTAAACGGTATAGGCATATTTTTGTCATTTCATCTTATATGAAAAAAAAAATCCTCCAAGCATTTCACATTAGATTCTAAACTAATGCACGTTAGCTTTAAAAAATTACATGTAAAATGATAACAAAGTTTGAAATCTGCATGTTTATTTTTAAATTATGCATTATATATTATTTTTTAACCCCCGACACAAAAACGACGGGGTGTTATAAGTTTGACTCTGTGTGTAAATGTGTATGTGTCTGTCTGTGGCATCGTAGCTCCCAAACGGATGATCCGATTTTAATGCGGTTTTTTTGTTTGAAAGGTATATCAGTCGAGAGTGTTCTTAGCTATGTTTGGTGGAAATCGGTTCAGGTCTTCAAGGTCATCAGGTCGTTTGTTAGGTGTGATAGGAATGTTACACGCTCACTTTACTTGCAAGCATATGTGGGATCTGACATTTGAAACACTAATGTCTTCTGGAACCACTGAGCTGGTCTGATGTTAGGGTTCGAAGGTAGGAGACGTAACCCTGGTCTACCTTTTAGTAAACCCATTGAGAAGCACACATTAAGAAGTCTTCAATCCCATTGTTATACAAATATAATTGTAATAGCTTGCTTCGCTTTAATACTTACTTTACAACATTATATCAGTAATTATAAATATAATTTTGTTTAGGAATAGGAATCATTTGATTTAGGTAAGTATTTTTTAAAGTAAAAAGCGGTCCCCCGACGCGACAAAATTTATTCAAAAATTTCATACGTACGGTCAACAGCAGGCCATTTGCAGTTCAAAATTAGTGGTTATGCCTCCGACATAAAGGTGGCACAAAGTCCCGAGTAGATAGTCTGACATGCTTTAGTTGGTACTTACGTAGTGATAAAAGTTATTTTTTTGCTTTTTTTAGGGTTTATCATTTTAAACCTTTTGTCATAATGATTGCGTACTTTTTTTGGGTCGGGGGATTTAAAAAAAAAATTATATATATAAAAATAGAGTTGATTGTAAACAATTTTGTATAAGACAATTATACAATTCCTAAAAATAATAAGTATTAACATAGAGGCCATTAATAAAAAAACCTTAAATGTACACTTTTGTACCCAATGTTACGGGAAAGGAAGTGCAATTGATCAATTTACCAATTGTACTCGAGATTCTAAATGAGGAGAAGTGACATTTTGTTTGGAACTCATTGTAAACATTAACATTTTAGATATTGACTGTCCGAAAAATATCAGTAATGGGTTGGCATCATTGTGAGATAAATCCTTTCATACGGGGTGTTTTTTCGTTGCCACCCTTAACGAAGGGTACGTACTCTATACATCCAATAAAGTAAGTTTATGCCAAAAAATGCTGGGAAAAGATGTAATTTTTTTTTTGTAAAAAATTCTTTTATTACTTGAGCGGGCGAAATTTAATGTGTCCAGTGTTTATGCTAGTTTTTTCATAGACAGATATTAATTATTTCTCGTGAAAAAATCTTGCTACATGCATCAATGTACATTTATGCAGAAAAACGCAGTCTTTCTGTCAGTTTACTCAACTTTGGACCCTAATATTTTGGAAACCAGACACTTCCCAGGTATGCTTCCATTGAAAAAAATGATTGTGATGATGAGGAGATTCCGTAGTTTTCGGGAACGTTGACGACCAAAATCACCTGTATAAGGGTGTAGTAAAGTGTGGTTAAATCCAATTTAAACCAGTTCTACAGCGTAAATTTAATAAATTCACGCCGGAAGTTGGGAAGTAGAGTCTCCAGTAAGATATTTAGAAAGGAACTCCTATTTTCTAGTGATAATAGTGACAAACCTCATTCATTGTCTATAGTATGTGTGACCTTGAAAGACCATAAAGTGTAGTGTGTATTTATAGAAGAAACAATCGTCTACAATCAGGCACTTATTGTACGAAGCGTTTATTGTGGTTATATCCCAGAATAAATCTGTGGGTGGAGAACAGTGGTGTGATCAATTTAACCTTATTGACCATAACCACTTATTACAGTTCAACCAGTCATGAAATCTGCTTATGTAATATGCTGATCTTCTTTTTGCACTGACTCAGCATTAGCATGATGTGGAGTCCTTAGTGTACGTTGCCGTTATGTAGTGACCATGAACTGAAGGAACTTTTGATATGTCGGCAAAGTTTTCTTCCCACAATTTTGTTATAAGTATTATTGGAATGACAACTTATAGATAATATGAAAAGTAGTTAAGTATGTACCTATTTGTCCATTTATTAATCATTTAGTTTTTCACTACATAATTTAATATTAAGCGTATCTTCTTCAGTGTAGGGTTTTTAACATTATTTTTAGTGAGTTGTGAAACATGTAGATTGTGTCACGATATACCTCGCATTCTTTTATCTTGAATGTTGTATTTGGAATGTCAAGCATACACGGTATTAGTGGTTATTCTAGATTTGTAACCGTAAAACAGATAATTTCTCAGGATCTGTCTTAGCCCACAAAGGGGTGACTTTACCGTTTTTTTGGAACAAGTGATCCGATAATAATGATGGGAAATGTTTTTGAGTCATTCTAAACAGGTATTGTAAGCTGTCGCTACCAGAGCCTAGTCTGTGATGCTGGGTGTATATGTATTTAATCACATCATCGCTTGTCTAATTTTATGGCCACGATATGTAACACCTACCACTATAGGCTGCAACCACTACGAGATTGATGGAGGGAATAAAAAGACAAAATGACAACGGATAAAAAATTTAATACAATATTTCCTAGATTAAAATAATGTGATGCGTTATAAATATTAGCATATAATTGTGTCGAGTCTGTTTCGTGTGAATTATTCCGGAAATAATTCGTTGGAACAAACTCAAGGGCTATTATTATGCCCACTTTTGCACACTTAATTAAATAAAATCTACAAAAGGCCTATCTATAAGATAGATTGTATAATTTTTGACATAACAACCATGCTAATACCGCATTTTGTACTAATACTGAAGCGAATAACTTCATTTACGTATTTAAAAATATATAAATATAGTTAAAACTATGGAAGTTTGGACGTTTAGCTTAGTCTCCGGTCATCATCTCCATGAATTCTGTAACAAAGTAAAGAATATGTACATATGAAAATATCTGGCACGGAATGCAGAGGTCGTGGGTTCGATTCCCACCCGGGTGAGGAATTTTTTCCATTTCTTTATTAATAATTTTATAAAGAATATGTTAGTCACAATTTTTCTGCATCTCCTTATTTGCTATGAATAGTATAATCAGAAGCAGAAGCAGAAATACTGAAGCAGATCGTGATCCATACATAAGAATTCCCGTTCTCGTGGCATTTTCGGGAAATCCCTTCTCAGTCTTCCTTTTCCTTACACTCTCCAAAGAATTCACCTGCATGATAATTTATAATGCCAGCAGTTTCGTGTGTTATGTTATTAGTCGGAAGACTTTTATATTTATTGATTCAAACTACTGTATTTGAAAATGATTTTTACTTTTGTAGTTACAATTTGTCCTTTAGGCTTTGGTTTTCTATAATACTCGTAATGCTGCCCTCACGGAGAACTCAAATGGCCGAACTGACGACTATAATTAATATATTCCGACGAATGGGACTATAGATATGACGGAAAATCTAAGAAATCAAAGCTTAAAGCACAATTTATAACCATAAAAAATTATATCATTTTCGAAGAAGAGTTAGTGCTTCGTGACAAGGAAAATAATCAAACATCTTTCAGGATAGTTACCATCAAAGTCGACGGTTCCGGATCCGTCAGTGTCAATCTCAGCGATGATGCCGTCGAGGTCGGAGTTGCTGAGCTTGTCGTCCAAGGCAGCGAGGATCTCCTTCAGGGTGGAGGTGGTGATGTAGCCGTTGCCCTCACGATCGTATAATCTGAAATTACAATTATATTAATTCAGAGCATGACAAATATCTTAATGAATTTACCATTTGCTACGTGGTTCCATTGTATCGTGACTTACGGTATTATGTTAGTCTAATTTTAGGCAAACTGCATTATATATATATATATATATATATATATATATATATATATATATATATATATATATATATATATATATATATATATATATATATATATATATATATATATATATATATATTAATATTTTTAAACTTTTATATTTGATTCAGTCTTGAATGACAACACAATTTGACTACATAATTTAATTTATAAAAAATATTAATAAAGAAATGAAAAAATTCTTCACCCGAGTGGGACTCGAACCCACGACCTTTGCATTCCGTGCAGAGCTCTCACTTTACCATCTCTTTTTAAATTACATTATTGGCAACGTTATTTTCCATAATATTTACCTTGATTAGCCTAGAGTTAAAAATTACAAGCTGCTAAAATCTAAACTTTGGCAAAATTTTCCAAATTTTATGATTGTCTGTAAATTGTAGGCATATAGGCGTAAGATTATTTTAAAGGAACTAACCTGAAAGCTTCTTTCAGTTCTTGTTGCATAGCTTCAGCATCTTCCTCTTCTAAGAAGTGGGATGCAATGTTGCAGAATCCGTCAAAGTTGATTTTGCCGGATGCTAGAAAGATTAAAATTCAATTAATTTCGACATAAAAAAAATTAAAAATATTAAAATTAAAAAGAGGGTCTTAAATTTTAAATAAATAAATTTTAACTTTTTCAAATAAATAAACATTCCCACACTACACAACACATTAATCTAGTCCCACATTAAGATCCCTAAGGTCTTGTGTCGTGGGTACTAAGCAACGGTATATAAATACATAGATAAGTATAGAAACATCCATGACTCGAAATAAACATCGATATTCATCATACTCGTATCAATGTCTGCACCTACCGGGATTCGAACCCAGGACCTATGGCGTCGCAGGCAGGGTCACTACCTACTAGACCAATCGGCCAAATCGAAGCCAAGGGTCTAAATAAGCAAATGTATTTTTAACAATGCATACTAAAAATATTACCGTTATTAGAAACTATTCAAAACATAATAGATATTTATACAAGCTACAACAATTTAAACTAAAATAAAATTGGGTTCTATGGATACAACTAAGAAATAAAATTGAAGAGAGAAACATTAAAATAATGGCCCGTGGTAAATAAACCCCACAATCGAAAATAATTTGCCAGACTAATAGATATACATAATACGGGATGATTCGGTAAACTACGTGGTGATCCTAATAACGAGCTTGCCAAATCTTTCTTATTCATTTTCGTGGCCCATTAGATGAGACATCAAGCTTAAACTGTCATGTATAAAGAATGATTCGGCCACAAACAAAGATTAGACTGCATTAAACATTGACGATTTATATATAACATAAGGTCACACCTCACAGGAATGGAATTATATATACACTAGTTCTTTTCAAAGCATTTATGCTTAGCATGCTCGTACTACGTTCCATATAAATCAAAACTCGAGTTTACTAGTTTCACTATCCCATCATCAGAGTATTATACTCGTAAAGTAGGCTCATGAAACTAAGATAAAGGAGCCCAAATTCGTATTTGCTTACTCTTTTTATGCTAAAGGTAATTTTAATCGCCTTGAGAGAGTAAACTTATATATATATATATTTTTTAAAAATTAAACTTACATACATACATATAGATACACGGCTATGTAATAATTAAACATACTTTAAAATAATACTACTACCTTCTTATAAATAAGAAGTATTTTAGATAAGTAAGACAATTTATAGCCAAATAGCAGGTTTAATATATTTTTTAAACATGCAAACATCATACATCACATCACCGTAATGTCTACGAGTTCTAAAAAAACTTTCATTTGTATATCTAACATTTCTAAAATACTATTTTCCTGTTTTCGAATAATTAGGTGATCGGCAATTTAAATGTATCCTCGAAATCCGTTTCTGTAAAGTTTATTATCATGTTGTGGTATTTTATAAATACTAAAATGCTAGCTAATGTTAATTTACTCATAAACTGGTAAAATCTATTTAATTTATTTTATAAAAACCTATCCTAACCTACCTATATATTTATGTAAGTGCGAGTAACGTTTCTCTCTATTATCATGTTTTTTCATACTAATAACATGTGATCAGGATGCCAGTAGATATGAAATAATATAAAACGAATAAAAAGTGTTAAGGTGACTCCGTGCTTAATAATAATTCCAAAACGCGTGTACCTAATGAGATTATTTATTAAAGTTTCCAGAAATTTTTACACAATTTGCGAGTCCCACGGATTTCTTGAAATCTACATAATCGTGAACAATGTTTCAAAGCTTCAACGTAACAGTCATTCCAAATTCAAATTGGAAAGTTCATCGTTCACACTTTGCCTATATATTTGACACTAGTGGACGCCTGCAACTCCGTCCGCGCCCGATCGTACATACTGCAGAACAAACAAAATGTCGGGATAAAAATGTTAACACGGGATAATGGCTATGCGTTATGTTTTTACAAGCTTTTTTTACACTTACAAAAATGAAATATTGTAGGTAACAGGGTGTTGGACTAAAATGTTATAATATTTTATAGAATAAAATATTATTGTGAAGTTTCATTAAAATCCATTCATTTTTTTTTGCGCAAAAGAGCAATAAACATACATATATCCTCACAAACTTTCGTGTTTATAATATTAGTCGGATTATTATGAGTGATTGAAATGTGTACGTTTGCCAAATTATCTGCAAAGTTACAGAAAAAGGAACTACAGTCACCACGTTGAAATATCATTTCGTTCGGTAACACACGGCGAAATCTTCAGTTTACTAATAAGTTGGTAAATCGACTAGAGAAATACGACACAGACACACATACGAGTAACTAAGGGTTTTCACACATGCTGCGGCGCCGATTCACGATGCTACGTCGCGCTTCGTGGAAATCTACTAGTATCTAAAAAACGTTATAATTCATCCTGAATTGTATCGACGACACGGGTGGGTAAATAAATATCATATCTTTGCTCGAAAACACACTATTCAATTACGATGGGTGCGCGCAGCGGCGGAATATTCTATAAAATAAGCATTCATAGGTAGGTAACCACTCGGTCTAGCCCAAAACCCTCTCAACTTGCCACGTTTGATCTTGCGTCCCGAGGGTGGAGGGACGTTTATTTCCTACAAATGTGAGCGGGGACTAGCTTAACTAAAAGGGTGTAAGCGACAAAACATATTTTCGCGTTTTTAATTAAAAACTACGCAATATGTTTAAAATGTGCAACCATACGTTGTTTAGATTATGTTTAGCCAAGTCTATTGATACAAAAATTGAGGCTTAAATCGCTCTGGTTTGCCTGTTAAATGAAAAAAAAATATAAAATAGTGGTGTAATATCTTTACACATATATTTTATTGTAAAAAAGTCTATAAATCGTGTTTCTGCAACCACAAAAAGTTAGATAATATAGAGTACAATTCAATTATTAAATATCACTTTCCTATATATTGTAATGGCTGAGAAAAATCGACTTAACTAAATGCCAATTTTAGCAATTCGTCATCTTAATTAGTACTTTCGTCTTGTTTCTTGATGTCTAGTCTCTCTTATACTCCAAAATTTTATTTCATATAGAGATTACTTCACGCACACATTTCAAAATGTTTTCAATCTTAAACTATACCTACTTGTTTTTATGATACTCTCATGTAAAACCGTTAAATGCCCCGAAAGAACGCAAGGGTAAGGCTTATTCCCAAGGTAACGCTCAAAGGAATGAAAAAGTCGGAGAAACATTCCGGACCGAAATAGCCTCATTAGTCTCAGCTGTCAGTAAAAATATTCGGTGATATCTTCGGCGATGGCGCTCCACGTGGAGGTTTGGATATATTTTCATGTTTATTAATATGCACGCAGTAAAAAAATATACATCTAAGATAAGTTAAAGTCCGTTAATTGTAAGATTCAAAACTCTTCAATAAATATAAAAGTTAAAGTCATTTCTAAGATTAGTTAATTTAATTTACTAAAGATGTTTACGTTAATTGTACTTAAAGATTCAATTCTTCAATAAATATGAAAAAGTTACCTTCTGGGTCATTTTCACTAATAAGGGCTTGAAGTTCTGAGTCATCGAAAAGCTGACCCATTGTGTTGAGGATGGTGGAGATCTTTAGGACATCATATATCCAGACTTGGTTGTGTCGAACATCTGGAAAGCCTTGCGGAAGCATGGCCATCTTCTGTTCATCATCAGAATCCTGAAGATATGGAAGACAAATTTAAAAATATCAAAAATATATCAACACGTGGTACGGAAGTTTTTGAATTAGTTGTTAAGGTCTGTGGTGTAAGTAACGTTTAAATTATGCTGGCTTTATTCAAAACTTTAATATCATAAATAAATCAAAATATTTTCTTATATCCGATGCCAAATTCTTTATAATTTTGTTTCACATTTTTTAATCAATAATGTCACGTAATCCAATTTCGGAAATCCATTCTCACAATGCACTATTACAAAATCACTTAATCACAATCACTATTTCCTCACCATTTTGCTATTGTAGGGTTGTCAGATGTAACAAGAACCGAATAAGCGAGCGAGTGATGTTACACTGGATTCACATTTGTTTGTCACCCCTATTTATAGAACATTTTCAACGTGAAACTCTGAAATACGAAAATACGTGAAAAACCAATCGTCTTTCTCTATCTCCGCATCAACTGTGACGCATAACGTATAGTAAAGTAATATAATAGTTTATATAGTGGTCAGGTAGTAATCGCTTGTGCGGTTTACGTAAGTTATTTGTTTAAAGGAAACGCCTGTCCGTTTAGGAAAGCTTGTTGATGTTAATTTATCGATGGTATATTATATTTTACAAAAGTTTCTGATTTTGTATATCTAAGAACTGTATAGTAAACATTTCTGACATTGAAGATTCGATGGTTGGCTTTATTTCAATCCGGCATTTCTTTTCAACTCGTACCTCGTACCACGTTCTTATTTGTTAATGCCCTTAGTTCCAAAATTACATGTGTATCACAATTATATCATTTATTACATATGTAATTAGTACGAATCGCTGGTTAGGTATGCTAACAGTTATTCATATGAGTACGTTATTATATTAAAGAGAATCCTTCGAACCGGACCACGCACGTCAATTCGTAACGTATACCAGAGACACTCCTTGATTGGAAACAGGAAATTCCAATCAAATGGCGCCATTACTAAATTCAACACTTTACTCAGAAGTTATTACAGAAATATATTTATGAAGCTATAGTATTTTAAATATAAATTAAGATGAAAAATAAACGTTGTTATATAACTTATCGTAATATTGCAGAAATCTCTATCGGTACTTTTTTATTTAATAACAATAACAATAACTAATCAGAGAAGTATATACTGAGATTTCATTGACAGATGTAGCGATATATTTTTTATTGTAGTTGATCATATGGACCAATGTCATTAAATAAGTGGGGTTATTAAGCTTACACAGCTTGCAGTTGCAGGTCTTAGAAACATAAACATGAACGAGAACTGTCCGTATTTTACAACCTAACTTTAGAGAGCCTTATATGGAAATTATTTTGCAACAATACATGAAAATAAAATGTAGTTTATTATTATTGATTTAATTTAGTAGGGGTCCTCGCGAGATCTTATTGGACTTCTTTCATAATTACATGACTGATTAGTTTATTTATACCTAGCAGGTATGATTTTTCTATTTTTGGCTACACTCTGAGAGTAACTTAGACAGTTATTAACTCTCATGGTACAGTTTTAACAATTGTAAAATAACGTAAACTGCAATTAAGCCCGCCGTCATTGACTGACGAGCGGTGGCGCGTGAAACGGACTATATACGGCGCGGGGCAGATAGAACGTCTGGCCACACGTGCTGGTTTCTATAACTTGGGAATCGGCTATAATAATTTTTTGTTCTAGGTTGTGAATGCCACAATGCTCCGGCTGTCGTCGCCATCGTGTTACAAACTAGCCTTTTTTTTTGTTTTACCCACGTTAATCGTCCGTACGTCACTAGGTTTTAGCTGAATATGGTTGTTAATGCATTAGATTAGATTTTTGTTTTAGTTTTTGATTATTTTCTTACGTTTTCGTTACCATGTTTGACGTGTGTGTAATTGTACTTTTCTTCCTTGCTTGTATTGCAAAGTTTTGGAACATTTTTATTATTAACTTTATTTGTGCCTACCTTGTCAACACTGCAACTTGATGTTATTCCTGGCGTTGAAATTTCTCTCAGCTAACGGTTGTGTTTTTAATGGACCGATCGGCCGACAGTTGACAGCGTTTAACTAGTGCAAATCCTCTAACCAAAATAACAAATCTAGTTATCTAATAGCCAAGAGAATATAGAAAATGTAAGGATCTTGGTGTCCGGCTTAAAAATAATTTTAAATACCGAACAAATTTTCCGTACATAAAAATTTAACGCATTTGAATCATAATATATTAAATAGTAACATATTACCTTAAGATTATCTAAAAAAAAAACAGATTATACACCTAAATTCGATGCCTCCAGAATTAAAACCAATATTTTTTACATATACATTCTTAATATTAAAACTGTGGGTTGCCGGCAAAGAACACAACTTTAAAAAAAATTTTTTGAAAAGATTATATTTTTACTCCTAGTTAGAGTGAAGTTGAGAGACTAGTTAATACGGTCCACTTATGTTCAGTTTTGTTGCTGAATAATTGTTTTTGTCATTAGATTAGTTTTTATTTAGATTTGTTAGTTTTTAGATTATTTTTTTTTAAATTTTTATTGTGAACTATAAGTTTTTTAGAAGTTGCACATGTAATAACGTGTTCAAGTATCAATTTGTTTCTTTTTAAAAAGGAATTCCATGTTATTGAGATATATGCAGTTTTGTGAGAGAGAGTCTAATTAAGATCTTTAAATTAATTAATATTAGGATAATTTATCTAGAGTACAATGTTTTTTTACAACAGGAGAACTTAAGTTAAATGTGTCAGTGTTATATTTTACGGAAATGCCGACTTTATAATGAGTTATTATCCTCAAGCTAATATGTTGCAAATTTCTGCAGATTAGTTACAACTGTATGTCACGGTTTTTAACATACAACCTTATGAAATACATAAACTCTTGATATATCCTACTACAAACTTGACTTCCTCTAAACCAAAAATAATTGTTATCACCAGCGCTACAGAGCAAATTCGCATTTAAAATATTTGAAGTTAACAACTGTGATGAAGGGTTATGTAATTTATCATGTCCCAATATTGAATTTCGAAAAATAGCTTTTGTGGTTACATGAAATAGTCACCCTATAGATTACGTTTTTGCCACTGGTTAGACAGCCTATCTGAAGTATAAATTTGATGCTGTTTTTCTCTAAAACTGGATCAAGATACTCGTAGAGACAGCAATTGTCTTTATTATTCTTCAGATAGGCTATACATTGGGCCATGTCAAAAATTAGCCCTAAAGCTAATAAATAAAAAAGATTTCAAGTTTATTGGTTCCGCATTAATTTGTCAAATCATACAAAATAGATTTAGAACCAATTACCTACCAAACTAAAGATGACTGCAAGAATTGTGTCTACTGTGGTAAAAATTGTTTTAGCTTTATGTTTATTCGGAGTTGAACTCAAGTTTTTTTTAAGTTCAATTATTAAATATATAATGCTTTTATGTACTTATTTGTACTGCTAGACTGGCCTTATTTTGTTTTATTTAATTTTATTCTAGTGTCGCCCTGTAGTTGATTCAACCACAGTACGCAATATTTATAATAAACAAAATTTTTCAGCATTTATCAAAAGTAATAAATAGTTTTATTTATTTGGAGTTGTTTGCTATGAAGAAATATTGACAAGGACTAAAATACACTTTATGGGTTACCTATGAATCTGTGAAAAAATTGTAAACCACTGTAAAAATATATCTTTTTGTATTCTAGCTAATGTCACAGTAGTGAGAGATGGATTTTAAATTTTCCGCGAAGCTGAAAATAGGGAAATCATGGCACCGTTGTAAATACTTGGAAAAGTTCCAAATGGAATCATAGAAAATAAAAATTACAATATGCATTGTACCTACCTATTTCAGAATCTATAATCTGCATACGTTTTGAGGTTAATAAATATATATGGAGACTTTATATAAAAAATCTTGTTTTGTTTACTTATAAACTAGACATAATACAGTATGTGTATATGTTATGAAATTAACCTACTACAGTAAATTTGTTTACAATTTTAGAATGCAAAGCTAATGTTTATTTGTAATGATAACCTATATGCAGTAAATACCTGAAAATTTACAAATAATATTCGTTCATATATTTAGGAAACATTAAAATTTTATAACCAATTAAAAAGATGCGCCTTATAGTAAAATTAAACAATACAAATATATATCTCGTATATATTTTCAAACATAAACATCAACAAATTATCAGAAAAATAAATTAGTAAATAAAGTATTTTGTACATTACATTTAATCGTAAACATTTTCATCGGTGGTGTTCCTTTTTAAAAAATTTGGCATCAAATAATCATAAACTGTTTGTTTTTGTAATGTTATTGGCTGCTTACGCTTTGGACTTTCTCTTATTATGCTGTCTTCATCATCATCTTTATTACTAAGTATATAATCATATTTTTCAGGATTTAAATAGTCTATGGGAATTTCATCCAATTCGACATCACCTATTTTGTTGTTTGGTTTAATTATTAGTAAATCTTCTTGGTTTTTGTTTTGATTGTGAACTAAATAATTTATTGTTGTGTCATTATATTTATTATTCAGACTTTTCTTATCACTGACGTTATATTTTTTGTCGTCGTCTATTTTTTTTTTAGTTTTGATATCAAAACGATTTTTTTTAAAAAGACATTTAGAACTTTCCGGCATTGTAAGCAATCTAAGTGTTTGAATATTATTACCTTCTGACTGAAATCTCTCATCGTTTTGCATTTCACTAGGTTCTTCAGTAGAAAATGTGTCTTTTGCCACTAAATTATCTCATTTTCATTTATAAATCCCTCGTTTTGGGGAATAATTTGCGTAGTTTCTTGAAATTCATCATTTGTTGTTGTTTCTAGTGTAGTGATATTTATATCTTCTTGAAAGTTTTTGCTATATTTATCACTATTATTTGTAACAGTCTGTCTATTCTCATACTGGCCTTGCTTATTTTCATATTGACCTTTTTTACTCTGGTAATCGAATGGCTGTTTTCTGTAACTGTTTTCAGGTCTAGCAGGTTTGCAAATAAATCATATCATTTCTATTTTCTACTTCTGAGTTATCTTGATTTAGTTCAGCGTATTCGGGTCTTTGATAATAGCCTCCGTAATTTGATCCTTGATTAACTCCACGATAGTTTTGCGTACTATCGCCTTTATGTGTTATGATTACATCTTTGATGAGAACATTTGGGAGATCAATCAATTGCTGTAGCGCAATATCTAAATCAAATGGATACCCAGGTGAATTGACTGCCCAGTTATATTCAGTACTTGAGACCAAGTTGTCGAAATTCGTAATTTTTACATATGGAGCTACAAGAATTAACATTTGAAGAGGCAATCCTCCAACTGATCCCTTTGGTAAAATCAACCGTGATGGGAAACCTGATTGAGATAAAATATTTTTTAGTGGTAAGGCATCCAGTCCGAATTCAGCATCGTTTACTTTTTGTTGTATAACACGTAAAGGAGTTAAGTCTTCTGCTAGCTCCATGTCTCGTGAAGACCTCGACACGGTATTTGTTCCCATTTTCAGATTCATTTCAAAACTATCTAGTAACATATATAGGGGTTTCTTTTCAGTGATTTCACCTGGTAGCAATTTTGGGCCTATGAATATTTTAACAAAGGCTTTTTGGGTAACAAGTGAAGAAATGCTTAGCTTTATATTAAATGGTTTGTTGTTTAATCTAGATTGGCTTATCTTAATCCGAAAGGAACTGTTGACAGAAGTTTTAAAGGCATCTGTTACTTCATATTCAAATTGATCTAACGAGGTACTGAGTTTCTTGATATCCACATTCAAAATTTGTACTCCGGGAAAAAATAATTCATTTTTGGAGTATGACGGTAATATTTTAAGAGCTTTCTCAATTAGGTCAACTATTTTCTTGTTTATTTTCCAGAATACAGGGTCCCTGACAGAAGTCGCATAGTGATCTAAAGCAGACGGCTCTCTGAAAACGTAAAAAAATATAATAAAAATATTATCCTCGTTAATATGGCTATGACACATTTATATAATACATTTTATTTTGTTGGTAATTTTTACCTGTTGATAATTCCTGAGTAAACATGTTGACGTAGTAGATTCTCATAGCTTCTTTCTCCGGTGATTAGAATTTCCATCAAATGGTTCAATATTTGAACTTTATTGAAACCAGAATCATTCTGAAAAGGATTTTTTTTATTATGATCAAATATTAGTATTATTTAAATCAATTAGAATATGTATAATATTTTTATTTTATATTTACCATATGAGTAGCGATCATAACAATATTATCTTCAATGCTCTTAAGCAGATTTATATCCTCTATTTTAGAAAGATTAACATGAGTTCTTTCGGGAAAATCGGCGCCATTAGAATAAATGAGCATAGGATCATAAGAAGAATCAACCAATGTATCCCAAGTTATTGATTCTAGTTCCGGTAATCCATTTGAATATCTCTCCAAATTATATCTTGCAGCTAGTTGCTTCATAATATGATACAGATTTTCACCATATTTATTGTTTATGTCTGAAATCAAATTAAACCATGGTGCCTTCTTCAATCTCATAAAAAAATAGTACGGAGTTCAAACCAATATCTTCACGAAAATATGCCAGTTGTGATTCTTCATTATCATCAACTTGGCAAGTGTAGTTGGTTTTCAAAATATACGAATTAGCTTCAATGTTTACACTATCGGCTGGCACTTCCTCCTTGTTTGTTAGTAAATTCATTGCATTGGCACGGTATCTTTACGAACAAAGTAGTTTGGAAGCAGTTCATATGGTGCTGGTAAGGATACCTTTGATGTGTCTTTTCTATTTAATATAGCCAAATAAATAGCATTGACAAAAAGCCCACAGTTCATATTTTGACGAGCCCAAGCCGCTGCATAGAGAAACGTATCAAAATCTTTGGACTCGTAGAGCACATCGTAAATTGTTTTAAGTTCACTCATATGACTGGAATTGAACTCTGAAAATATATCTCCTTTGGGCAACAATCCTCCAGCTCGTAAGTTTTTTAAGTTTATCAAAACATTTGGGTCCTAAAACATAAATAACACATTAATTTACAAAGGTAAAAAAATCGTGCAATATAATCATTACCAGATAATGTGGGACGGTGTTTGTAATAATTTATAAGTGGGTTCTAAAATTAAGATTTAGTACTTGACCCAGAAATATAGCCCTTAGTTTGAATATAAAACAAAATTGAACTTACGTTAAATTTAGCGTTCAGAGAATCCAAGTTAAAGTCTTGGGCTAGTCGTACCATCATAGAATTTGTACTATCTTCACAAACATTGTCGAATAACGGTAAGAGTACTTGCTGTATATGCACCCATCCTCCATTTACTAAAAAAATAAAGATGAAATCAATATAAAAGTGGTAGCGAATATTTGTTTAAAGTAGAAAAACATATTGCTACTTCATATCCTTTTTAAATTAAGTACTGATTATTAGCATATAAGCAAATGTAAGTAAAAATAAATATAGATTTAAACACACATTTAGACTAAAAAGATTTGAAATGCAACTGCAAAGAAATTGTAATTACGTATTAATACACATAGTTTAGAATACTTTTTGTTTACAAATTTATACGTATTTAATTTTCCAGTATTATATTATCGAATATACGAATCGTTAATAGACAGTTTATTTAAATGTTCGACTATCCAAGTATTATTTATTTATTTACTCTTAGAGAAGATTTACGGCAGTATAATATCATTAACTTTAAGATTATCCATATAATATACTATGCCAATTATAAATCTCCACGTATAAATATTTAAATTAGAGAGGTAGTGTGAACATATACCTAATATAAGACGCCTGAATAAAAAGACCAACTGCCGATGTCTGATAACAGAAATATACCTTACCTAGGCATTATAGTATTATTTCGTTGGAAAATGATGCTAAATATTAATTGTCAGTGAATAAATAATATAATTCACCCCCATATATCATAACAGGTTCACTTTGTCCATTTGTCATAAACTTCACAGATTATAGTAACGTTAAGAATATACTAAGATAAATAATGAAGACTGGCACCCGTATGATGAATTTGATGAGAGCGAAATGTCTCACTTTTAAACGTAAAATTCACAGAGCTATTAATAAATAGATAAACTAAGTGTATGTACTTTGCATGTAAAAAATAGACTTAAGGAATTAGAATAGACAATCGTTCTCGAGCCAGGACTGAATGAATTAGGGCTGATAGAAGTGGTTTGCAATCCCTTTTTACACACCAAGTAGAAACACTTGCCTTGTCTAGTTACTACTATGGATTTGACGTTTAAAAGGTGAGACATCTCGCTCTCACCAAATTCATCATACGCGTGTTGGATATTTTGTCACTGATCATTTACATCTATCCCCGCCATGCTAAACGTAGTAGTGTGATCTCTTTAATGATTCTGCAGTCCTGGTTAGGTTAGGTTTCGGGAAAACAGCCATGTGTATAATAATTATGTATAAATAGATAAATAATTACCTGAGTTAGTCTGCAATACCGATGATTTAGGCACTTTTATCAAATATCCTGAAGCACCCACTACGAAAATTGCCAGTAATGTTAACGCATTCATCTTGACACCAGTACTGTTCTATTACTCAATAGTTACCCCAATTTATACTAAAATATGTTTTATAATAAAGTTCAAAAAACTATTACACTTTTGAACTTGATAATCAGTTTGTTGCACTTGTTTTCGCTATTGCGCTTTCAAATAAATGAGCAATATTTGTACTGAAGTTCAATAACTTTGAATTTTTAGATACTATCAATTTCACTCATATTATGAAATAATAAGTAATATAAATCACAATAATTAAAATAGGGAATGTTTGTAGACTTATTTCTATGGTGCATATGCTTGTGGTACGTACGGAGGTAGTACGATGAACCAGTTCATGGTAACCAGGACAATGAAAGCCTCCTTGGAAAAATCGTAAGGTAAACAGTAAACAAATGATTCAGAAAAGCCCTTAAGTACTTACCATTTAAATAATTGAATACATTTTTATGAAAGTTTCATTTCTTACACTATTTTGATTGGCGTAAAAAATATTTCTTTTCTTGTATTTACGAAGTCATGGATATACTTACTCGTATTTATCCATCTCATGATTTAAACAATATAATATACCTATATCTACTTAGTGATAGCATATTTAGTAGGTAGGTAATGTAGATAGGCGATAAACTGGTACATATTAACCCAGTACGTTTTAGAAAGTTAAGCTTATCGTATCCTAAGTTATCTGTTTAAGGTCGTCTAAAGTCGGTTATACTCGTATTAATAGGTACGTAAATAAATACATACATAAGTACATATAATCTTTTCAAAAGTATTAAATCATCATCATCATCAGCCTTTTGCAGTCCACTGCTGGACGTAGGCCTCCCCCAAGGCACGCCACAAGACTGCCATGGGGGGTATTTGCCCATAGTCACCACGTTGGGCAGGCGGGTTGGTGACCGTAGTTTGTATTTTGGACTATTTTATCAACACGGGAGGCGCTGCTGCTCACCTCCCGGAAACCCTTAATCGCCTCGTACGATACCCACGGGCAGACATGGGGTGGCACGAATTCTACTCTGCCGGCACCACGCGGCTGTAAATTTAATTGAAATTAAATAATATTATTAAAAAAACGAACATGAAATAATGTTTTCTTTAGTCATAAATAATCGGAATTCATGATTTACTGATTTAGACATTACTGATTGCACAGCAAAATACTCAAATAAGAATATTACCAAACAAACTGCAATTTATTGTGGTATACCGCTTTTTATCTTAAAATATAGCTTTTTTTATTAATGCACATTTAATATTTGATAATGCACATTATACCTGTTAACTCTTAATTTTTCTTAATAGCTTCTATTTTTATATATCATACAGCCATTAACCTAAATTCTCTTATAAAACATCTTAATATTTATTAAGTTACTATTTGTAACATTCTAACATTTTGAAGTTACTATTTGTATCTGATTTTATGTTTTAATGTTGATTTCATATAACACAATAACTTCAAAATATTTCATCAATTCGATTCTGGCATTTGTTACATATTCTAACCTAACCTACGAGTAACCTAACCTATTATTATTACAAGCTTTTATTTAACTTGCAATGTATGTTTGTTCGGGTGAAATCTTACACTCAATTTTAAGGCACTTGCCCTCAACCGATTGGGCTGAAATTTGGTGAGCACGTTCAGTTCGATGACAATGCATGATTACAGTGTGACGTCATTCTAATCCAACATGGCGGCATACCCACAATGGCGGACCAATTATTTTTAATGCATTCCTACAATATGGGTATCAAATTTAAAGGGCTAGCTGAGAGTAACTCGAAAAAAATGTGACGTCACTCTTAATCCATATGGGCGACCAAATAAA